>OZ007574.1:32561960-33991960 GCA_963931925.1 Onchidella celtica | reverse complement strand
AATAGCACATTAATATTTCACTGGCACCGCAGTCTCCCAATAGCACCTTCCTATTGCCATAACACATTAGCATTCCAATAGCACATCAACATGGCAATAGCACATTAGCATTTCAATAGCACATCAACATGGCAATAGCACATTAGCATTTCAATAGCACATTCACGATCATATATACGTCCCTGTCGTTGGCCACACTGCCACGACTCATGTGCCTCTACTGTCCTGCACCGACAGCTTCCTTCCTGGCCTATGTGTGGCCTCCGGCCCTATGCTGGCCTATCCCCTGTGCTCACCGTAGGCGGCTCTTCGGCCCGTCCCCGGCACCTACAAGAATAACATTACATTGGTATAATACCATACCACTTCTATTCACTTCACCCCTCGTTACAACTCATGAAGCGGACACACAATAGTTCACATTTCACTCGCCACACATCCTACGGTAACACACCTCCACCGTAGTACACAATACTCACTCTCGCTACAAATCCATGAACTCAACTTTCATCTATCGCTCATGGCGCACATTGCTATATACAGTATCAAGGACTTCCACATTCCTCACATATACTAATTTACATCATGGTAATAGACGAATATAATACATCAATCATAATTATCAATCATCGTTCCACCTACCAGTCATCACTGGAAAAAACACTACTCCCAAGTCTTCCGACTGCTCTCCTCATGTTCGCCCTCTGGGGCTTTCTCCTGCGTCCGCTCCCTAGGACGTCTTAGTGTGCAGTGATAGTAATACAGCTCTCTCGCCTCATTCAGACCCCCCCCCCCCCCACTCACAACATGCACGCTTTCCCTTACCCCGTGGCCCGTGGGTTAACTTTATTCCAACCCTCTTCTCGTAACTACTGATCCTCGCTCACTCGCTCGTGACATATCTATCTATCTATCTATCTATGTATGTATGTATCTATCTATCTATCTCTCTATTCTATCTGTCTATCTATCTATTTATCTATCTATCTATTCATCTATTTCTATTCTATTTATCTATCTATGTCACAAATCCCAGACTGGGAGATGTAATAAGTTATGACAGGACAACAATCACGAACGACAAGTATAACACTTAACAGAACAACACATCAGACTCACACATTTATTAAACATAATTATACAGATAATAGCGCAATTACATACATTATATTATTGAATTTACTCCCGTCCAACGGCCTTATTCCCACATGCACTCTTCCTCGGGTCCACAACCCGGTAGTTACTTCCTAAAGACACTTCGGCCCCAGCCTCTCCCCTCAGGGTCTTAATAGCACAGTAATAATTCACTGGCACCGCAGTCTCTCAATATCACCTTCCTATTGCCATAACACCTTAGCATTCCACTAGCACCTCAGCAGGGCAATAGCACATTATCATTTCAATAGCCCATCAACATGGCGATAGTACATTATCATTTCAATAGCCCATCAACATGGCAATAGTACATTATCATTTCAATTAGCACATTCACGCTCATATCTACGTCCCTGTCCGTGGCCACACTGCCACGACTTTATGTGCCTCTACTGTCCTGCACCGACAGCTTCACTCTTGGCCTATGTGTGGCCTCCGGCCCTATGCTGGCCTATCCCCTGTGCTCACCGAGGTGGCTCTTCGGCCCGTCCCCGACACCTACAAGAATAACATTACATTGGTATAATACCATACCATTTCTATTCACTCCACCTCTCCTTACAACCCATGAAGCGTACACACAATAGTTCACATTTCACTCACCAAACATCTTACGGTAACACACCTCCATCGTAGTACACGATACTCACTCGTGCTACAAATCCATGAACTCAACTTTCATCTATCGCTCATGGCGCACATTGCTATATCCAATATCAAGGACTTCCACATTCCTCACATATACTTATTTACATCATGGTAATAGACGAATATAATATAATACATCAATCATAATTATCAATCATCGTTTCACCTACCAGTCATCACTGGAATAACACTACTCCCAAGTCTTCCGACTGCTCTCCTTATGTTCGCCCGCTGGGCTTTCTCTTGCGTCCGTTCTCTAGGACCTTCTAACTTGCAGTGATAGTAATACAGCGCTTTCGCCTCATTCAGACCCCCCACCACTCATAACAGGCACGCTTTTCCTTACTTGTCTACGTGCGTTAATTTTACTCTCCTCCTTTCCCCCCGTAATTATTAACTATCGCTCACTCCACTCGTGACAATCTATCTATTCTATCTTTTTTATCTCTCTCTTCTATCTCTCTCTATCTCTTCTATCTCTCTTACTCTCCCTATCTCTCTCCATATATCTCTCTTTTTCTATCCCATGCTCTCTCTCTCTCTATCTCTGTCTCTCTCTATCTCTCTCTCTCTCTATCTGTCTCTCTGTCTCTCTCTCTCTCTGTCTGTCTGTCTGTACTATCTATCTGTCTATCTATCTATCTATTTATCTATCTATCTATCTATCTATCTATCTATCTATCTATCTATCTATCTATCTGTCTATCTATCTATCTATTTATCTATCTATTTATCTATCTATCTATTCTATCTGTCTATCTATTCTATCTGTCTATCTGAGTCACTGCAAAATAAGAACAGCCCAAATCTACCTGTGTTTGTACCCTGTTATGAACTGTCAATTAAATTGTGACCAATAATGGTATCTTAGAGGTTTAAAACACATCATTTCATGAAGATAAAGAATTTACTATTCGATTTTGGGCAATAAAAATGCGAAGATCGTTTTTTTTTCACTTTAAATCAGTTTATTTTCTTTTCGAGGGTTTTTGTTGTCCGTGTGTGCACACTGTTATTTCGTGGATCTATTTAGATAATTACATGCTGTAAAAGTGCATGTGGCTGTTCCAACAGTCGCATCTTCACCAATAATAAAGAAATTAGGCTGAAAATCGGTATTGGCGTGGGCTAAGACGCATTATGGTCGATATTAATGAGTTTGCGTCCGACTTTTTCGTGTGCACACTGACAAAAACAATGGCCATTGTTAAATCAAGGGCACTAATTCTAATAAACTGAAACAAAAGGAAGAAATGTGTACACATGACATATCACACAACTTCGGTGTGACGAACAACTTTCCTTCATTGAGTAGTATTCAGTTTTGCACATTTAAATAGCTATATATGCAGTTTAATAACTATACTTTGGCAGGTAGATTTGGGCTGTTCTTATTTTGCAATGAGTCATCTATCTATTATCTATCTATATATCCATCTATCTATTCTATTTTTCTATCTGTTCTATTTATCTGTCTATCTATTCTATCTATCTTATCTATCTATCTATCTTATCTATTTTTCTCTTCTATCTCTCTGTCACGTGAAGTGAGCGAAACTCAGAGATAATGGGAGAATGGGTAGTGTAAGATTAGCTCACAGGGAATGCAGTAAACCGTCGGGAAACAAAATCACGGGAACTGTGAGTGGTGTTGGGGATTGGACGAGGCGAGATCTGTGTACTTACAAATCACTGCACACAGAGAGTCCTTAGAGAACGGACGCAAGAGAGAGCCCCAGAGGGCGAACATAAGGAGAGCAGTCGGAAGACTGGTGTTAGTGTTTTTTCCAGTGATGACTGGTAGGTTGAACTATAAGGATTGATAATTGATGTACTATATTCTTCTGATGACCATGATGTAAATAAGTTGTATGCGAGGACTTAAGGAGTGTGCAAGTGATTCATTACTGCATTATAGATGTGAACATAGAGCGAGATCTGTACGTTAGGAGTGTGGATTCCTAGCCTAGTCTGAGTACTGTGTAATGCGGTGGAGGTGTGTTACAGAAGAGAGGCGCAGCTGTGTGGTGAGTGAACTGTGGAATGTGTATGTACGCTTGATGGTTCGTAATGAGTGGTGAAGTGGATAGTAAGTGTATGGTGTTATAGATATGTGATGTTATTCTTATAGGTGCCGGGGTCGGGCAGTAAGGCCACCCGCGGTGGACGGACGTGGGCCGAGGACAGGCTGTGGAGCCGTGGTGACAAGGACCTGCGGCGACATAGGGCTTGACGGTGCGCCAGCAGTTGGGCGCTCCGCCAAGGACGTAGGGCCGACAGGCAGTCCAGCAACAGTGGCCGGCTGGTTTAGGGAGTTGGGCTGGCCAGCTTTCCAAGTTATGTACATGATAGTTCTGTATTACGAATTATACAGGGTTGATGTTAGGTCGAGCAGGGGCCTGGAAATTCAGATTGTAAAGCATTGGCTGTACGGTTGTGGAACCGGAGATAGGATGACTGTTGGGGAGAATGGCCCTTGTATGGTATTTGAATTGACCAATGTATCGTATGTAATTGAACGTACTTTTAATATATAATAAATGTGTGAGCCTGGTTGGTTGTTCTGTTAAGTGTTGTACTTGTTCGTTTATGATTGTTGTCCCGTCTTAATCAGTACATTTTCAAGTTTGGAATTTGTTACACTTTCTCTCTCTCTCTCTCTCTGCTATCTCTCTTTCTCTCTATCTCTCGATCTCTATCTCTCTCTCTCTCTGCCTATCTCTCTCTCTATCTGTCTCTCTCTCTATCTGTCTCTATCTCTGTCTCTCTCTATCTTGTCTCTCTCTCTGTGTCTCTGTCTGTGTCTCTCTCTCTGTCTCACTCTCTGTCTCTCTCTACCTGTCTATCTATGTCTCTCTCTATCTGTATCTATCTATCGGTCTATCTATCTATCTATCTATCTATTCATCTATCTATTCTATCTGTCTACCTATCTATTATCTATCTATCATCTATTTATCAATTCATCTATCTCTATTCTATTTATCTATCTATATATTCTATCTTATTTATATCTCCCTTCTATCTCTATCTCTTCTCTCTTTCTCTCCCTATCTATCTCTATATATCTCTCTTTTTCTATCCCATGCTCTCTCTCTCTCTCTTTCTCTCTCTCTATCTGTCTCTCTGTCTCTCTCTCTCTCTGTCTGTCTGTCTGTACTATCTCATCTGCCTATCTATCTATTTATCTATCAATCTAACTATCGATCTATCTATCTATCTATCTATCTATCTATCTATCTATCTATCTATCTATCTATCTATCTATCTATCTATTTATCTATCTATTTATCTATTTGTCTATCTATCTATTCTATCTATCTATCTATTCTATCTGTCAATCTATCTATTATCTATCTATATATTCATCTATCTATTCTATTTTTCTATCTATTCTATTTGTCTATCTATCTATTCTATCTATCTTATCTATCTATCTATCTTATCTATTTCTCTCTTCTATCTCTCTCTCTCTCTTCTATCTCTTTCTCTCTATCTCTCGATCTCTATCTCTCTCTCTCTCTGCCTATCTCTCTCTCTATCTGTCTCTCTCTCTATCTGTCTCTATATCTGTCTCTCTCTGTCTCTGTCTCTCTCTCTCTGTCTCTCTCTGTGTCTCTCTCTGTCTCTCTCTCTCTCTGTCTGTCTCTACCTGTCTCTCTATGTCTCTCTCTATCTGTATCTATCTATCGGTCTATCTATCTATCTATCCAGCTATATTTATTTATCTATCTGTCTGTCTATCTATCTATCTATCTATCTATCTATCTATCTATCTATCTGTCTATCTATCTATCTATCTATCTATCTATCTATCTATCTATCAAGCTGTCTATCTATTTATCTGTCTATCTATCTATCTATCTATCTGTCTATCTATCTATCTATCTATCTATCTATCTATCTGTCTATTCTATCTGTCTATCTATCTATTTATCTATCTATCTATTCATCTATCTCTGTTCTATTTATCTATCTATCTATTCTATCTTATTTATTTCTCTCTTCTATCTCTCTCTATCTCTTCTCTCTTTCTCTCCCTATCTCTCTCTCTATATCTCTCTTTTTCTATCCCATGCTCTCTCTCTCTATCTCTCTCTCTCTATCTGTCTCTCTGTCTCTCTCTCTCTGTCTGTCTGTCTGTACTATCTATCTGTCTATATATATATCTATTTATCTATCTATCTATCTATCTATCTATCTATCTATCTATCTATCTATCTATCTATCTGTCTATCTATCTATCTATCTATCTATCTATCTATCTATCTATCTATTCTATCTGTCTATCTATCTATTATCTATCTATATATTCGTCTATCTATTCTATTTTTCTATCTATTCTATTTATCTATCTATCTATTCTATCTACCTTATCTATCTATCTTATCTATTTCTCTCTTCTATCTCTCTCTCTCTCTCTCTCTTCTATCTCTCTTTCTCTCTATCTCTCGATCTTTATCTCTCTCTCTGCCTATCTCTCTCTCTATCTGTCTCTCTCTCTCTCTCTGTCTCTATCTCTCTCTCTCTCTGTCTCTGTCTCTCTCTCTGTGTCTCTCTCTGTGTCTCTCTCTGTCTCTCTCTCTCAGTCTCTCTCTACCTGTCTCTCTATGTGTCTCTCTATCTGTATCTATCTATCGGTCTATCTGTCTATCTATCTATCTGTCTATTTATCTATCTGTCTATCTATCTATCTATCTATTTATCTATCTATTCTATCTGTCTGTCTATCTATTTATCTATCTATCTATTTATCTATCTCTATTCTATTTATCTATCTATCTATTCTATCTTATCTATCTCTCTCTTCTATCTCTCTCTACCTCTTCTATCTCTCTTTCTCTCCCTATCTCTTTCTATATATCTCTCTTTTTCTATCCCATACTCTCTCTCTCTGTCTGTCTCTCTTTCTCTCTATCTGTCTCTCTCTCTCTCTGTCTGTCTCTCTATCTCTCTCTCTGTCTCTCTCACTCTCTATATCTCTCTCTCTCTGTCTCTCTCTCTGTGTCTCTCTCTGTCTCTCTCTCTGTCTCTCTATCTGTCTCTCTATGTTTCTCTTTATCTGTCTATCTACCTATCGGTCTCACAGTCTGTCTATCTATCTATCTATCTATCTATCTATTGCTTCAGGAAGCAGGGAAAGAGAGGGCTGGCGGAGAGCCGCGTGGAATCTAGTTCAGTAGTGTATATCTATGATGCCCCTTACCATCTTATACCTCGACCCCACCCCACACCCACCCCTCCTCGTGATCGACCATCTACATCTATCTACACTCCCTCCTCATCCCTCCCCCCTCCCCCGCCGCTGTACTGTGTCGACGACGTGTCTGTTCCAGTTTTGCTGCAATGACACTAAAGCAAATTTTCCAAATGGAATTAAACAAGTTTACAAAATATAAAATAAAATAAAAAATACAAAAGAAAATCTGTATCATTGTGGAGCCTCACAGTCTAGTGTTCTCAATTCTCAGCATCCGATTCACTGAGTTAGAGGCCTTGTGGATGGTCTGACTTAGAGTACCCCACTTGATTCAAGTGTTTTCTAAGCTCAGCACCTAGCCCCCAGGGTCACCCAAGAAACAATGGGCACTTCAGGGTCAAGGCGACTCCCTGCCTATGCTCTCATTTTTTTTTTTAATTCTTGGCCAAATAGAACTAAACTGGCGCACCCATTATTTCCTGAATTTAGCTTGTGTGCGCGTTCACATCCGTGGTTTATACCAGGGGCGGCCAGCCTTGCTGAACGTAAGAGCCACTTACGATACCCTTTAGATGTCCGAGACCCACAAGATATGAACAAATTTACATACATGTTTTTATCGTTATATTTTGTTACAAAAATGTTATTATAAACATTTAGAAATACATGTATGCAGTAATATTTAATCATGTGTGGAGTGTTTTTTAAGTGTTAATTTGTATTAGTTTCAGTAATCGTAAAGTTCACGTAATTAAGTGTTTTCAAAATCTTAACTGATGATTGTTTTACCTATATTGAATGCATTAAATACGATACTGGACCACGGGAACATCTGAGAAAATATAAAATTTATATTAACCGTGATGAAAAAAGAACGCAGCCAACAGTATTTGCAGGAGCAGCATACTGATGGTGAAGGAACCGCATGTGACCCGCGAGCCGCGGTTTGGCCAAACCTGGCCTATAATCTACGAACATCATCGAAAATAGTTGAAGGCTGCAGTATTTTGTTTTTTTTTTAAATGTTGACAATGCAATTCAAAAGTTACATAATGGAGACATGGCTGTGTACTAGGGAGCACATAGAGAAAGCAGGTTGTTGGTGCGGGCAGAAATTAAGCCTCTTTATCCTTTGAGGTGCACATGTAGAACGTTAGACGCCAGCGGCTGGTAAGTGTGTGGCCACATGCCGAGCTGCGCTAACACCTCGCTGTAATCAAGCTACGATCGGGCAGCTCGGTTGGCCACACTACTAGCTATGGATTTTCAAGCTACAAGCTAGCTTCTTGGTAGGCAATAGCTCTTGGTGTGGACAGTTCAAGCTATTACAGCTAACTCAGTAGCCTGCTTGTAGCTCGCTGCGATTCATTCAGCTAGACTCATGTTTTTCAGTATTTCAATATAGATGCAAGAAGACGCATTCTTTTCAGTGAGTTTTTGGAAACGTCACCATGCATACGGCAAGACATTCTTTTTGGTGATGATAGGGAGTATTGGGTTCATCCTATCAATATTCACAGAAATACATTTGTAAATTACCCGATGTAATAGGTGCTATTGATGGAAAACACGTTCGTATCGAGGCACCGGCGAATTCAGGCTCAAAGTATTTCAACTACAAACATTACTTTTCCATTGTCCTTCAATGTGTTGCAGATCCAGATCTAAGATTTATTTCAGTAGAAGTTTGAGCTTATGGAAAACTTAGTGGTGGTGGAATAATTTCCAGTTCTGAGCTAAAAACTCAGCTTGACGCAAACATTGCTGAACTCCCAGCAGACGCTGAGCTACAGAATTCAAACATCCGTCTTCTCTATTTTCTCATCGGAGACGCAGCTTATCCTCTAAAACCGTATCTAATGGCTTCCATCAATTCGAAGTTAACATAATCGGAAAATATTTTATTATCATCTTTCGAGAGCAAGGCGTTGTGTCAAGTGTGCCTTTGGGGTTCTAGCAGCAAAATGGCGAGTGTTGAAGATGCCCATATCAATAAAAGTTGGCAATGTTGTTAAGATTGTCCTTGCTACTGTCGCACTGCATAATACAATTACTGACACTGAGGATTTGAAAAGAATGGGAACAGAACACGAAGAGTGGGATGATGCTTCAGCCCAAGATGGTGATAGGCTTGTGGAATGCTACCAGGGTCGACCAGGATGTCAAGGGCCAAACTCTGATTTAATATAGTGGCCTAAGATTAATATTCCCCCATTGAATTAACCCAATTAGTGTACTGTATTGGCCTAATTTTGACGTCAAGAGAGTGAAAAGATGGAGTGACAGGATAGCGGAGATAAACAGAGTAAATAGGATATCGCTGATATTTTTATTAATAGACGAGAACAAGTCAGCAAGAATATATATGTCACAAATCCCAGACTGGGAGATGTAATAGTTTATGACAGGACAACAATCACGAACAAACAAGTTTAACACTTAACAGAACAATCCATCAGACTCACACATTTATTAAACATAATTATACAGATAATAGCGCAATTACATACATTATATTATTGCAATTAACTGCCGTACAACGGCCTTATTCTCACACACACTCTCCCTCGGGTCCACAACCCGGTAGTTACTCCTAAAGGCACTTCGGCCTCAGCCTCTCCCCTCAGGGTCTTAATAGCCCATTAATAATTCACTGGCACCGCAGTCTCTCAATATCACCTTCCTATTGTCATACACCTTAGCATTCCCCTAGCACCTCAGCAGGGCAATAACACATTATCATTTCAATAGACATTATCATTTCAATAGTACATTATTAGTTCACTAGCCCCTCAACATGGCAATAGTACATTATCACATTCACGCTCATATCTACGTCCCTGTCCGTGGCCTGACTGCCACGACTTTATGTGCCTCTACTGTCCTGCACTGACAGCCTAACTTCTGGCCTATGTGTGGCCTCCGGCCCTATGCTGGCCTATCCCCTGTGCTCATCGAGGTGGCTCTGCGGCCCGTCCTCGAGACCTACAGGAATAACATTACATTGGTATAATACCCTACCATTTCTATTCACTCCACCTCTCCTTACAACCCATGAAGCGTACACACACTAGTTCACCTTTCACTCACCACACATCTTACGGTAACACACCTCCATCGGAGTACACACTACTCACTCGCGCTACAAATCCATGAACTCACTTTCATCTATCGCTCATGGCGCACATTGCTATATCCAATATCAAGGACTTCCACATTCCTCACATATACTTATTTACATCATGGTAATAGACGAATATAATATAATACATCAATCATAATAATAAATCAACGTTCTACGTACCAGTCATCACTGGAAACTCTCTCACTGGTCTCTCGACTGCTCCCCTTATGTCCGCCCGATGGGCTCTTACTAGCGTCCGTTCCGTAGGACCTTCTAACTTGCAGTGATAGTAATACAGCGCTTTCGCCTCATTCAGACCCCCCCCCCTACTCACAACAGCACGCTTTAACTTACTTGTCTACGTGCGTTAATTTTACTCTCTTCCTTTCACGTCTTTCCCCACTTGTCTGCCGTGAGCCCTTCTTACTCTACACCCGCTCTGTAGCAATCCCCTTAATTGCACTCACTCCACTCGTGACATCATCCCCCACCCCAAAAAAATTAATGCAATTAATTTCAAATCGCATCAAGAGGACTGTCAACGAGTGAGCGTGAGCAATACCTACACTAAAAAAAATGACCTAGCAGTTCCCCTAGTATATAAAATACCGAAATCAGGGGAAAATATGGGGATCAGTATGCCCTGCAATATGCATATATGTATCACATCATCAATAGCTAACTAAACACAATACCTAATACAGAATCAAAAACCAATCAACCTATCAACCATTCTTCATATTATATTTATAATGTCAATATTTTAAAGTCGACTCATTCCCACAGATCCTGTCAATGTTCCTGTCCTCTGATGTATAAGCTCCTGAACTCTTCCCCTAGACTCGACTAAGGTAGTCGGCGATATGATTGCTGGTTCCTGGAATTGGTTGAATAACGAAGGTATACGGCTGCAAAGCCAATGCCCATCTAGACAAGCGTGGGCTGGACGAACGATTCTTCGACAAAAATGTCAGTGGCTTGTGGTCTGTCTGGATACAAAATTCTCGTCCCATGAGATAACGTCCTAATTTCTGGACGGACCACACAATGGCAAGACACTCACGCTCTATCACAGAATATTTTCTTTCTCTCTGCAATAACTTCCTACTGACATAACATACAGGATGGAGACATTCGTTCTTCTCCTGTAGAAGACAAGCGCCGACACCAGAGTCCGACGCATCCGTTCTGAGGATAAAATTAGATCGAAAATCGGGTAATATCAGAATGGGTGACGATGATAATGCTGTCACCAAATTATCAAATGCTGTCTGACATTCAGACGTCCACTGGACCTTATCGGGTTGTCCCTTCTTAGTAAGGTCAGCAAGAGAAGATGACAAGGAGGAAAAATTTGGAATGAACTTTCTGTAATAATTTAAAATTCCCACTAAGCTTCTGACTTGTTTCTTTGTTTTAGGGATTTGCAACCCTACTAATTTGTCAATTTTTGTTACTTCAGGTCTCTGAACACCTCTACCCACGATATGTCCTAAGAATATTATCTCTGGACATGCCAAATCCATCTTTGCGGGTTTAGCAGTTAACCCAAAATGACGTAATCGTTGAAAAATTACTGTTAGTGTCTGAATATGATCAGACCATGTCGACGTATGGCATGCTATATCGTCAAAGAATGACACGACATTAGGTATATCCTTCAACACTAGTCTCATTAATCGTGCAAACGTCGCTGGCGCGTTTACCAACCCAAATGGCATGACCTTAAATTGGAATAATCCACTGGGCGTTTGGAACGCCGTGTATTGTTTAGACTCCTCAGTAAGAGGGATTTCCCAATAACCTTTCGTTAAATCTATCTTGGAAACCCACGTGGAACCGGCCAATGAAGCTATTAATTCCTCCTGAAACGGAATAGGCTCCCTATCGCCTACCGTAATAGTGTTCAATCTTCGAAAATCAATACAGAACAGCACCGATCCATCAAGTTTTTTCACGAGGACGATGGGTGATGAATACGGCGATGTTGATGGTTCTATCACATCTAACTTCAACATTGACTCAACTTCCTTTATGACTCTATCTCTCGAAGAGAAAGGCAGCGGATACGGTCTAAGAAATACTGGCTTATCCGAAGTCAACTTTATTTGGTGCTGGATCACCGTAGTGCGACCCGGCAAATCCGTAACAACATCCGGGAATGACGCTAACAGGGTCTTAAGTTCCCTACTCCTTGAACTCGTAAGGTCAGGGTTAATTTTTACGTCCCTGTAACCTTGTGTCGGAGTTAACTCCGGCAATTGAATTTGTAACTCTTCCTGCGCCTCGGTGTCGCTTACGTCACAGTCCAACTGGTCTACGACCCCCGTACAAGCAACAGAGAAGACAGTCTCCTCTGGTCTTGTCTGTGCACACAGATACTGTGGTCTCTCATAAAATCTCTGTAGCATATTAACATGGAAAACCTTACTCGTTCCATCAATGTGGATAGCGTAATCTACCTTTGAAACAACTCGCTCAATAACATAAGGGCCTTTCCATGTCATCAATAACTTATTATGGTCCGTAGGTAACAACAATAGGACCTTGTCTCCTGGCTTAAAAATTCTCAGTTTGGAACCTCTATCTTTATAGTCTTTTGCTCTTTTCGAAGCGATACCAGAAGCTTCTTCTGCTATAGTGCGCGCTGAAGATAGTCTTTCTCTTAAATCAACAAGGTACTGAAACACCGAAATCTGCTCATCGTCTCCCGATGATGGCGACGTCATCATGTCCCGAAGAACATCAGTTGGGCCCCTAGGACTACGACCATACATCATTTCGAACGGCGAGAATCCCGTTGACTCCTGCCGTACCTCTCTGTACGCGAATAGCACTGCAGGGATATATCTATCCCAATCTTTAGGGCGATCAGCAGCTACCTTACGCAGCATCGACTTTAACGTCGAGTTCAATCTCTCGCACATGCCATTAGCCTGCGGATGATAAGGGGTGGTAGTGATGGGTTGTATGCTGAATAAGCGGAACAATTCCTTCATCATCTCCGACGTAAATTGCGCGCCCCTATCAGACAGAATTTGCTCTGGTATTCCTACCCTAGCGAAAATTGCAAACAACGCTTCCGCGACTGCCTCAGACGTTATGGTCCGCAGAGGAATCGCCTCTGGCCATCTCGTAGCATTACATATGACCGTTAAGAAAAATCGATTCCCCCTATCGGTCGCTGGGTGAATGGGGCCAACAAGGTCTATCGAGACCTTTTTAAACGGTTCCGAGACCGTGGGGATCTTCTGAAGAGGAGCCTGGGGTGTACGACCCTTATGCGTCGTCTTTTGGCACGCACTGCACGTCTTACAATAGACTTGCACATCTCTGTGGATCGATGGCCAGTAAAAATTTTTAAGAACCCTTTCTTTGGTTCTAGCTATCCCCATATGACCCGCTAATGGGACATCATGTGCCAAATGCAATACTGTTGCGATCAGCAACGCTGGCACAACGACCTGCTTTAAAATGGAGGCCACCGTTACATACTTACGGAACAGAATGCCCGCCTGAACAACAAAGGAGGACGACCCGTTCTTATATCTCCTCGTTTTCTCGGTTCGCGCTTCCCCAAAACATGGGTTTAATGATGGGTCCTCCCTTTGTAATCTCGCCAAGCGCTCTGGCGTGATATCTAGGTTGACCGCTGGCGTCGCCAAAGGTCTAATCTTATCTTTATCAGCTACCCGTCGACGTGTTTCGACCGCGGCGCAAAAGTCAATACCTTTTGATTGCGACCATGCTTGCACGTTCTCATCGGAAGGGGAAACTACCCGCGATACATTCCCAATGATGAGCTGGGCGCCTGGAAAACAACCAACGACTGCTTCGACTTCCCCGCTAAGGAAAGGTGTATCTATCACTATTCTTGCCATGGGTAATTTCTCAATGGCCCCCGAAAATTGGATGCACGGGACAGTCTCACCTGTAAGCTGTGAATCCCGAATGCAGTCCCTATGCACTCCCACAACGGTAGATCCTGTATCTCGTAAAACCGAGACCGGTTCGTCCCCAACAAACCCCGGATAAACCCTAAGACCACCTCCTGTATGACATGAATTTATAACGGGGATCTTTCTCCCACAAGGTAAAACACCGGAAGATAATAACTTCTCACAACTGGGACACTTAGAATACTGTCCGCCTCCGTTGTCCGATGTAACACACGCAGCCGCATGATGAAATTTATTTGGGGAACAAGGACTGGAGCTACTGTCCACGTTCGCCGCTATCCTACCTGCAGGGCAATTCACGCTGATGTGATCTGCTCTACCGCAGTTCCAACACTTCGCGGCCCTACACTCGCGTGAAAAGTGACCCACGCGTCCGCAAGTCCAACACTCCGCTCCCTGTGCTGCACTAGGCCTGGGTCCCCGTGACCCATCGCGACCGGAACTAGAGTCCCTATGCCGTCGGTCATCGGCAAAGGTCACAAATCGCCCCCGGCCATTACCGCGACCTAGCCCTCCTGCTCGGTCAAACTTACCGGATCCATATGCAGGGGATTGGTGATAGCCCCTACGCTGCCCCTGGGCTTGCCCACTATAGGCACCACGCTGACGCGACCTGTCCCTAAGTCCTGCCGGCGACCCTTCGACAACGGCGACGTACCCAGCATCTTGGACGTACGCCCTGGCGGCTGGTTTGGACGGATGTGCCGTACGGTATGCTTCCGCCAACTTAGACGCCTCCTGCACCGTCGCGGGTTCGTTTTCTTTCAGGAAGGCCACCAGATCTTTATGGCACGACGCGTACAGCTGGTCACGGATCATTAGGTCTTTCAGTTTAGCAAAATCCGCGCCCACATGCGCCAAGTCTACCCAGTTCGCGAAATATTCCGTTAGTCTCGCGACGAAGGCAGCAAAGTCCTCCCTGGTATCCGCACGTGCTCGCCTAAACTGCTCCCGGAAATATTCCTCGGTACGCGCAAATCGGCGAAGCAGCAAAGCCTTCAGCTTATCGTAATCTTGCACGTCTTCGCGCTGTAGCTCTTTAAAGTAGGTTAACGCTCGCCCCTGCAATAGAGACGCCAGGTACGTGGCCCATAATTCCTTATTTTCCCCCCATTGCAATTGTGCGTTCAGTTCGAACCTGTAAAGGAAGGCGTCTATGTCGTCCTTCCGGTCGTCGAACGTAGGGAGCTTAATCCTAACGCCACCTTTATTGTGTACCTGCCGCTCAACTGTTTCCGCTGGCGTATTCTTCTTGAGTTCTAACTCCGCAATCTTTACTTGCGCCTCTATCTCCTTTAACCTTATCTCCTGCTCCCTTTCCTTAGCCTGTCTCTCCTGTTGCTGAGCTTCTAACTCCTTTAACTTAAACTCCCTTTCCTCTTCCTTATCCTTAGCCTCTCTCTCCTGTTGCTTATCCTTAGCCTCTTTTTCTCGCTCTCTATCCTTAGCACGCTCATCGCGCAAATCCGCCTGCTGTTCTTTAATCCAGCCGCGTAGCTCCTCTCCCTCCAGGCCAAGTTCCTTACCCAACTTCATTAGTTGTTGGAGTTCCGCCATTTCACAGATTTATGGTTATGGTATGTATACTATGAAAACGGCTACCCTGTCGGTATGATCACTAACGACGCGACCAGAGACCTGAGATCACACCAGATATACAATACCCAATTGTCTCAAATACAATTCAGAAATTTACGTACTTCCTAACTACTTCTACATTTATAAAATGTATTGCCCTATTAATAATAAAAAAGAGTAGAAAAGACAAGAATAAGGAAATTCAGTAGAAAGACCACAAGTACGTCAAGGACAACGAACCAGACTAGGACAAAGCTTCTACAAAAAAAACTATAATGGAAAAAAAAAATGCAACCTACTACGCCGATTACACTACAAGCTACGAACAAGAACAGAGTCTGAAAAAAAAGAACGTATCTACAGATAGGTAGAAAGAGGGACAAGAGAATACGTCTTCCTGCGAAACAGAGAAGATATCGACGCTACAACTAAACAAAAATACAGGTCCCTATAGAACTGTTCACTGTGATGAACGAAGTTCCAAATTTAGCCCACCTCCCGAAGAGGATAAACTACGCTCACCACAGCAAACCCGCGCCACCGCCCGTATAATCGATTACGACAACAAGAACAGCAAAAACAGGGAAAAAGACAGAAGAAAAGACAGCCCTCAATCCAGGGTACAAAATTTTCACTCAACTTTCAGCCTTATGAGTTTAAGTCCTCCCCTTAATCGGAGCTCTGGCTGCTTGTCTCCTCAGGCTGCACGCACACACACTGTCTCTCTGAAAGTTTAAGTACACATTAGTACATATTTATGGCAATACATGCATCAATACATATTCATAAATATACATAAATCATATCATCATGAAATTTCCATTCATCCCACGAACAAGGACAACAGCACGAATTCCTAGCACAACAGAAAACAACTAGATATAACGAATACACAATGTCAAAATGACCACAGGTAAACAGGACGAGCCCCCAGTGTCACAAATCCCAGACTGGGAGATGTAATAGTTTATGACAGGACAACAATCACGAACAAACAAGTTTAACACTTAACAGAACAATCCATCAGACTCACACATTTATTAAACATAATTATACAGATAATAGCGCAATTACATACATTATATTATTGCAATTAACTGCCGTACAACGGCCTTACTCTCACACACACTCTCCCTCGGGTCCACAACCCGGTAGTTACTCCTAAAGGCACTTCGGCCTCAGCCTCTCCCCTCAGGGTCTTAATAGCCCATTAATAATTCACTGGCACCGCAGTCTCTCAATATCACCTTCCTATTGTCATACACCTTAGCATTCCCCTAGCACCTCAGCAGGGCAATAACACATTATCATTTCAATAGACATTATCATTTCAATAGTACATTATTAGTTCACTAGCCCCTCAACATGGCAATAGTACATTATCACATTCACGCTCATATCTACGTCCCTGTCCGTGGCCTGACTGCCACGACTTTATGTGCCTCTACTGTCCTGCACTGACAGCCTCACTTCTGGCCTATGTGTGGCCTCCGGCCCTATGCTGGCCTATCCCCTGTGCTCATCGAGGTGGCTCTGCGGCCCGTCCTCGAGACCTACAGGAATAACATTACATTGGTATAATACCCTACCATTTCTATTCACTCCACCTCTCCTTACAACCCATGAAGCGTACACACACTAGTTCACCTTTCACTCACCACACATCTTACGGTAACACACCTCCATCGGAGTACACACTACTCACTCGCGCTACAAATCCATGAACTCACTTTCATCTATCGCTCATGGCGCACATTGCTATATCCAATATCAAGGACTTCCACATTCCTCACATATACTTATTTACATCATGGTAATAGACGAATATAATATAATACATCAATCATAATAATCAATCAACGTTCTACGTACCAGTCATCACTGGAAACTCTCTCACTGGTCTCTCGACTGCTCCCCTTATGTCCGCCCGATGGGCTCTTACTAGCGTCCGTTCCGTAGGACCTTCTAACTTGCAGTGATAGTAATACAGCGCTTTCGCCTCATTCAGACCCCCCCCCCCTACTCACAACAGCACGCTTTAACTTACTTGTCTACGTGCGTTAATTTTACTCTCTTCCTTTCACGTCTTTCCCCACTTGTCTGCCGTGAGCCCTTCTTACTCTACACCCGCTCTGTAGCAATCCCCTTAATTGCAATCACTCCACTCGTGACATCATCCCCCACCCCAAAAAAATTAATGCAATTAATTTCAAATCGCATCAATCTTAACCTCTCTCGCTCGCTCTCTCTCTCTCTCTCTCTCTCTCTCACCCTCTCTCCCCACTCTCTCTCTCTCCCTCTCTCCCCTCTCTTCCCCTCTCTCTCTCTCCTCCTCCTCCTCCCCTTCCTCTCTGTCTCCATCTCTCTCTCTCTCTCTGTCTGTCTGTCTCTCTCTTTCTCCTCCTCTCTATCTCCTTCTCTCTCTGTCTGTCTGTCTGTCTATCTCTCCTTCTCCTCCTCATTGTCTCTATCTCCCTTTTTTCTCTTTCCTTTTCTGTCTGTGTGTGTGTGTGTGTTTGCCTGATTGTTTTTTCTACTCTGTCTCTCTCTCTGCCTATGTCTGTCTTTGTGTCTGTCGTCTGACTCTCTCTCACTCTCTCTCTCACTCACTCTCTCTCTCTCTCTCTCTCTCTCTCTCTCTCTCTCTCTCTCTCTCTCTCTCTCTCTCTCTCTCTCTCTCTCTCTCTCTCTCTCTCTCTCTCTCTCTCTCGCTTTCCATACAATTCAGATCAGGGTTATCTATTAGCTCTTAATTTATGTACATTCCCTGAGTGCAGTGATTCGAGATGAACATTGCTGTTCTATAGCTGCAGAATGACCAATTTATTTGGATCTACGCACTGATATCTCTTCACTACAGTTCGGTTGGTAGAAAAAAAAAATAAGAGCCCTTTGGAAAAATTTACCTTTGTCACATAATGTTTTCCACTGTGATCCATGTAAATTTAGGTTATTTTTCCTCTTTATCTCAATAATGCACTTCAAACTTTCTGCATGTATGGAAAGGCTTTTCACAAAGGTGGTGCCGAGAATATCGTGGTTTATACTCTCCAAAAATAACAAGTGGTGTTTCGTTCAATACTTGAGAACTTTCGGCCATTTAAAAAGAGATTATTAAATATAAATACCAAAAATTGCACGGATTTAAATGAAACACCATCTCCATCCAAATACGGCGAGCATTGCTGGACACTCAAAACAAACCTAAACAATGTATGCTGTAAATCTTCGAAACTTCGAACAGAGAGACAGGGCTTTAGATCAGTCTCTAGTGGGTAAGTGACCTACTTGCATCGGAAAATATTAAAATTCACTGTTTCTTTAAAACAAGCCAATGTCATTGTCATGAGTTAGTGAGTTGTTTGTTTGGCAGGACCATGAGAAATTGGCTGGTGGCCTTGAACGGTCGCCGCGAATTATTGTTTGCTAGTAAGGAATTGCAAAGTTAAATTGTCAGATTCACGCTTTCGGGTTTTGGGTAGTAGTGATTAAAAGTAAGGGAGTAGGGGTGAGACAAGGTGGGGATAGTTGACATTGTTAAGTATGACTAGACAAGTTTTTGCACGTTAACTGGCTGGTAGAATAGTGCAGACTGTATTCCTACATTCGAAATGGTGGGGGTTTTGGCCAATGAGATTGCTGAACTAATTTTGCCAGCGGGCTAGCCCTGCCGGGTAGTTGAATAGTATAAAACATCGTGTAACGTTGAAATTCATTGAATACAGTCGAGAGAAGCATCGTTTCGTGAAGTATCTCCGGTTGGCCAGTACCTGAACTGTGTGGTCTGAAGACTAAAAGTCCTTTGCCATCGGACTGACTGAGTAGAAAGAAAGGTTTGAGTGGACTGACCTTTAAGAGTCCATCCACGCTGCGCTCTTCTGATGTTCGCGCCTACCAGTTAGGCGTGACCAACGGTAACTCATCTTATTCATTAAGTATGATAGAAGTTCAGAGACAGAAGAAAACCCACAGCATCATAGGAAGTCAGAGAAAACCACAGCTTGGACTCGACGAACGAGCGTAGTGTTAGCTTGTGAATCATTACGACACGAGCCCACTGATATTGATATGAATATTAGAGCGATTACCTGTATAGAATTATATGTACAAGCTGCTTAAATACCTACAAGCCGATTTGTGCTTCAGTAGGCTTTGAACGTACTGGGCTCCCCTTACATTCAGTGTACGTTGGGAACCCATAATTATTTCTGGAGAGTTTGCCTGGCGACTGGCCGGTGGCGACTCAACTGCTATTATAGATTGATATCTTGTTACTTATAATATACCATTTGGTTATTGATTGCATTACATTTGATAGGGAACATAGTTGCATATATATGTTAGGTTAAGTTGGTAATTGGAATTTTTGCTTTGAATATACATCTGTTGTGAATTGTTTCAGAATATTATTTTATGTAATATTATAGCCCGGTCGGCCTGACAACATATATTCTTGTTATTTAATAATTTCTTGTGTGTTTGTGTCCGAGTGTGAGTTAACTGCCTCTCGTGCAGTCACTAGATCCCCAAGACCATAACTCTGCTCGTGACATTCATATCAAATGCAGAATTTCAGAAAGGTACGCCAAGCAACAAATAATTATTCCTGGAAAACGCCTTTTTTTTATGGTTATGAAAAGAACCACTAACTTTAGTGTGGCATGAGTCAAACGCAAAATTTCAGAAAGGTACGCCAAGAAATAAATAAATTACTCCTGACAAAAATACTGTTTTGGCCATGAAACGAACTGTAGTTTCAGTTCAATTCAATTATTCAGTCAGTCAAGATTTGTTCGGCATGGTTTTGTCAGAGACCAAGAATTCAATTAATGACATATTTAGGAAAATAGAGAAGGGTTATAAATTAATAAGCTGGCAAATGAGGATAAAGTTCTTGCTGTTGTTGTTTCCTACAATAGATAAGTATTGGTCTTCAGGAGACGCCCATGCTAGGAGAAGACATTCCTATAGAAACAGACGTGTTTCATAATCACTGTTCCTTATGTCAAAATGACCTACATGAAGGAAGGAAGCGGCCAAGGCTGATGACGCATTGACTCAAGTGTGTTTTGTCTGGATTTCACTGTGCGATGTGGACTATGGAGTTGAATGGGACCTCTCACACCGGTGAGACTGAAACAATTCTTTCTCACTAGTTCGGGCCAGGCGGATCGAAATGTCTTGAGTCAACTGGCGAGAAAGAGAGATATCGTACACTGAGTCAAAACAAACACAAAATAGACTTCTCAGTGCCTCAGCGGCCTGACACATTTGTTTTCGTCTCGCTAGTGCGCGCAGTCCCTGTTACCTCAATAATATAAATCACAGTCTAATGTTTGAGAGTCAGACACCTTTGTGTGTCTTCTCCTAAGTGCAGTGACTTCATGTCGAAGTTCTCTTTCAGAAACACCTTCTCGCCTCCCTCAGCCTGGAAATCTTTTATTTTGTTTGAATTCATATTTATGTTACCTATGTACATGTCTGATATTTTCAACAGTGGAAAAAGTGATATCTTATGAATTTATGAGTTTTTTTAGGATATCAAACTGTATGTATGTCTATTGTGTATAATAATAGATTAGACTGTAGTGAGATTCTCTTTTTACTTTCTGTTTAATTTTTTTTTTTCCTTTCACGTCCTTCTCCCCCAACATTATAACAAATGACAAGTATATTTATTAACGAAAATGAAACACATCTTGGCCATGCAGATTGACCTATTGCACACACCAAAACGTTTGCCATTTCATGACCACTGAGTCCAAATCTACGTAAACCAGGCTTGTCTGAGTGCGGTAGTACTAGCCTGATAGTCGATGCTCTCCTGAATTAAATTTCTTGCTGTACACTTCACATTCATGTGATGTCATCTGACTCTCGGGGTCTGCCCGAAGTTTTTGTCTTGTATTATATTGTTACTTTCCATGCCGCCCATTTTCTAGTATCTATCTTACATACTATGATGCTGAAGAGGGCCAAATTTTGAAGCCTGTCGTGACACTGATTCATTCCTGGTAAAAACGATTCACTATAGATACTTTCTTGAGAATAATCCTGTCTTAGATATTTATATTTCCACATATTGTGAACGTATTTACGATTGGGTGCGACAAAACCGAGCTCGAGGTGAAATGCATATCTCTGAAAAAAAAATCAAAATAAAATATTTCTAAGATGATTTCAAGGAAAATATTTCAATGAAATGGCATTAAAATGGCATAGAAAATTACTTCTCCCCACCCCCACCCCCCCCCCCAACCCCTTTGGTCTTTCACCTTAAGCCCGATTTCGTCAGATCTACTCGCCTTTTAAAAAGGGAGTACTTCGGTACAGACAATTGGCGGTATGATTTTTCTTTATTGCTTAAATTAGCATAATTATACATTAAGAACATGTAACAGGATCCAAAATATTTATATGAAATCCACAAAAATGCATGGAACCTGTTGAGAGGGAAGTGTGACTTTATTGCCTTATAATTTTTCCATGGTGTCGCTATTTGTAATTTCTTGGTGTTACAGAACATTGTTTTTCTCACAGGTATGGTATTTCAAATTTCACCTTTACATTTTGTCATTTTCCTAAATCAGTTTCACAGAATATTCATTTTTTCCTATTCGCCCAAAAATTTCTCATATTCACCTCTAACTTTCACTTAATTTCGCACATTTTTTTTTAATTTACACGTTGAGACTTGAGGACACATAACGTCACGACCAATAAACGACGAAATAAAAATAATCAACATTCACTTACAATAGATTTTTTGCGTATTCCAGTGGAGATGATGTGATTTTAATGATTTTTTCCTTGACGTTTGTGCATCTGAAATCACCAAAAATGCATGGAACCTTTGAGAGGGAAGTGTCTCTTTATTGTCTAGGAATTTTTCCATGGTGTCGCTATTTGTAATTTCTTGGTGTTACAGAACATTGTTTTTCTCACAGGTATGGTATTTCAAATTTCACCTTTACATTTTGTCATTTTCCTAAATCAGTTTTGTCAGTTTCACAGAATATTCATTTTTTCCTATGCGCCCAAAAATTCCTCATATTCACCTAACTTTCACCTAATTTTTTTTTTAATTTACACGTTGAGACTTGTGGACACATAACGTCACGACCAATAGACGACGAAATAAAATCAACATTCATTTACAATAGATTTTTTGCGTATTCCAGTGGAGATGTGATTTTAACGATTTTTTCCTTGACGTTTGTGCACCTATTAAAGTTTGAAGAAATGAATTTGATTGGATTTGTTTGTTGTTGCCATTGTTTTTTGTTCTTGATTTTGTTCTTTCTGTTCTTTCGTATTTTTCAGTTGTTATAATTGTTTTCTGGTAACTTAAACCTCGTCTTTCGCCCGTCCAGAGATACCAAAATTTCCATCCTGGTTCACTGTGACTGTCGAACTTTCAATTCCACTTTCAGACATGTATGCACTCGGGCACATCACAGCCCAACTTATAGTGCCAAATGGCGACTTGCTTTTGAGTGATCCGGATTTTTGTATCAGCCGGTTCAAAATATCTAGACATACAGATAATGATCCAAATTTTAGATCACTATAGAAAGAAAAAAAAAGCGGTTCTCGGCCCTCGATTCCCTCCGTGGAGAGTAGAGGGTACCAGCGTACACGTTCGCTGACTTCAAACAATCATACTAGAAACAATAAGATATGACAGCTCGGGGGTTTTGCGTTTACAGATTTTGCATGGTGCAGCGCCACCCAACGGCGAATGCGTAAGAGATGTAAACAATGGCACTTTCTACAAAACCGATTAGAGACAATGCTGAGTTTTGTTCACTGTCCAGCCATCATCCTAGGTCTTGTTAGAAGTCGTTTGCTTTGTAATTATAACTTAATTCGTTGTATGAAACCTTTTTTTAAGCCTTGTTAAAATGTGGTAGCAATGTCACTATTGTTTTATGAATTTACAATTACACCGAAGATAGGTCTATTATATTTTTAGAATAAGATGGGGCACTCCCTCTCAACCAGCAACAACAGGGCAAACAATGGAGTCTAATAATTAATAACATGAAATCACACGTGAGGTGTTTTATAATGAAATAGATACATTTATTTTCAAATAAGATTGAAAGAACAAATGTCATTTTACATTTTTACATAATTATATATAATGGGAAATTTGCCTTTGTGTCATTGCACCTAGTTATAACTGGAGCAGGCACATCGACGCCACAGTGCAGCGCCGGTCGGTGTGTTGTTGTTGTTTTGCTGTAGTTGGTTGTTTTTTTTTGGGGGGGGGGGCGCATGAGGGGTGAGGGGGTGGGAGTGGTAGGGATGAATTTTATTTGATTTTGCCCGGCCAGAATTTCCCAAATGGGATTAGAGTACTATACAAATACAAATTATATACAATATAGCAAACAGGTAATGTTCATATTTATTCTCACACCACAGTAATCCAGACATTGTTCAGCACTCATAATTATAACAACCTCATATGATTCGATTCATAGCATTCAGAATTTCTAACCCACAGTTAACGCATCATCAAAAATAAAAAGTTATAATAATTGAAAAAAAAAAAGAAGGAAAAGAAACAGTTGAAATAATTGTCACATCGTTTGCAATGTTATCCATGTAATTCATGTCAGCTGCCTTGTTGGAGAAAAAGGGTAATTAAATATCATCATCATGTAAACATCAAAATATATCTTTTTTAAAATTATTTTTGTATGACACAAACTTATATAAAACAAAAACTCGCCCCTAATTTTCCCAGGGGCCTTTCTTTAGTGTTAATTAAGAATGAAATTAATGGTATGTACAAAGCGTGGTATATGATATACATATACATGTACATAATAATGTGCTACTGATTTTGTACACCAAATCTTGATTTTGAAGTTTAGCCTCAGAGTTTTGTGTCTACTATCAGTAGGGAATTTGTAAATGGTGACCACACCCTGTGTGGCGCAAATCAAAGTGGGCCTGCTTCATTTGGAAAAAAAAAGTGTGCAGAAACAAAGAGCATCATTGGCCATCATTTTATGTGCAGTTTAAAACATGATAAAATGATACAGTGGTTTTATTATGTGTGACACTTACGATAGTAGTTGGCAATTACTACAATTTATTATTCCATAATAATGAGATTCTATAGAACAATAGAGTTTATCTTTGACAAAAGTTTTCTTCCAATAGTTTTTAAAAAAAAAAACATCAAGAATATCCTAACTGATGGATATTACCCACAAAAATTTGAATGTTTTTTCACGTTAATTATGTCCAAACTGATTGCCAAAACAGGTTGGTGGATTAGCGCTTATAATTTTACAACTTAAGCTTTGGCACTTGTTCATATGTGTGACATAACTATATGCGGAGAGATGGTTAAATAGCATGCCCTGTTCCCTGGCATTTGCACTACAGGATGTAGTTTACAAACTATGGCTACCACAGAGGCAGGAGGCATATGCCCTTTCTTTTTCTACAGTGATATTGTGCTGAACGTGCAATGATACAATCACATCATAGCACTGCCTACCAAAGGTCTATACATGTAAGATCTCCCTTCCAATACTTTTATTTGAATGATGGTCCCGTACAGTTAAACAGCCCTGTTCCCTATCCCATCCCTATTTTGGCATTTATATTTCGAGCAGGGGCGAAGCGTGGTCCTCTGCAGAGGGTAATCAGAATGTAAGCTAGTAAGATCCTCATAATAGGACGTGACGTATCGCTACATCATATGTACATAATTATAAATGCAGCGACTAAAACAATGAAACGGTTGCTTGGCATTGCAAAAATCTGAAGGGCGGACTATTCTTGTCAACAGGACAGGAATTCAGCAATTTACAAGCCAAACTAATCTGAAAAACTATTCATTTATACTAACAGACTTGTAAACGCATATTTTTCACCCATTTTAAAAAATATAATTGGAACAGCACGTTTTCATTGTCATATTCATAGCCAGAGATTTTGTTATTCTATCATCTCATAAAGTTTCTCGGAAAGGAGCCATTAACATTAAATGGTAGAAAGTGCTTAAATGGCATCTCTGTGACACAGCAATGTGTAGCGATTTCGGAGAAGTGGCTATCTGCCGTTGCGGTTTAGGTTCTTGCGACCTATCAAGTGAATTGATGTTCTTAATACGTTCGACTGATTTTGATCACAGTTATATCTAGATCTAGACTATAATAATTATTATTCTTTGATAGCTCTTGCTGTGCGTAGAGTTATTTATTCTTAGATTACCTCAAACAAACAAAAAACAAAAAGATCCACACAAACTCTTTCACTCTACTCTTTACCTTTCGATTGGGATGAAAATGACCGCATAGTGAAAAACCTGCATAAGTACGTAAAATCAGGTCAAACCTTGATTTTAAACCTATTTTTTTCCCCCACTATTTTGCTGTCTGCGGCGCCGCTTTGAAGACAACAGGCTATGCTCAAGCTCGCTTCTGGGTGTAGCCAAGTCTTCTTCGTCTTTGTTAATCACTGATTTTGGACCAGTTCAACCCTACCAAGATGCTTTTCGGTTAGGGATGTTAGACTATAACAACAAACCCAAAATAGCAACGTAGAATAGAATGCTGAACTGTCTAAATGGACTTGGAGTTGGGCTCGATCTGGAAAGCACAGTAATTCTAGAATTAATATTCGAAGGGTAATCACTGATTATTTGATTATGAGGAAGCCTCGCCTCTGATTTCGAGGTATTACTTCCTACATATATTGTGTTTTTTATAGCATTTAACTACTATCATGACGTTAAGGAAATCTGAATAATTCAGGACTTTGCTACATAATTTCCCAAAAAGAAATACATGAGCTTTATCGGACTTCCTTTCTACCAAACTGCTCACGCCAAAAGCCCCGGTATAAAAGTTTTATGAATATAATGTTTCTCAAAATCAGACGACTATATCAATAGAAATTTTATTGATCTCCTTTCATTTCATAACATATTATGCAACTGTCAGATATTTTCTTGCCATTTTGTTGAACAAGTTTGAAGCAATGTCAGGACTGTAATTCCGGCACCATCTTGGCTGCCGTTTCTTCTGCCATTTCTTTAGTTTGGCTTGAGGCAAGTTCATGGTGTCTCCTGTAGGAAACGTCATAAGAAGTACGTTAAAATTTTGTTTTTCTTATATTCAGCATATTATTTCATTTTTCTTATTGCTTGATTAGCTCAGTTGAAGTAAGTACTGCAGATGTGGTCAAAAGAAAACACTATACACATTAATGCTAAACAAAGACCATAATAACTTATTTATGATATGTAGTTTCAATCTTAAATTAGATCCAGCTGTGCATGGACAATAGGGATTCAAGTCTACTTTTTATAGCTGTCCAAGATCAAAGGGTACCCATACCAAATCAAATCCCATCATTTTTTGAGAAATTATGGACACCCATAAGATAATAATACTCTTCCGATTTTAGAACAGTAAATGGGATATACTTGCCTAGCAGTCCTGAGGCGAGGTCTGGTGAATCCGCAAATACTTCTAGAGAATAGAAAGTTGAGCGTTTTCTCCATGGCTGACTGACAGTTATGTTTACACCTGGGGCTGGAATGACATAATTAATGTAAAGGATTACTGATGTGTGCAATACCATAAATGAAAACTAAATAAATAAATAAAACACATTTCTTTACAAATCTGATTATAACTAAAGGATATATCCATGCACACGAAATGTGGATGTCAGTAATTAATCAGTAACAAGCGCTCCACTCCCTATTCAAAATTTTTCCTGGGGCCTTCCATTTCCTGAAGTAATGTTAGAATAGAGGAATTATTTTAAAATATTATAATTTACATCTTCTTCTTATCATTTACAAAACAACCACAATGGTCATCACTATCATATATTTCATCATTACTAGTATCATCATCACAATCATCTATTACAACAAAACGTATGTCCACAAGCCATTTAAGCTTACCAGATAATTTGAAAGCTTTATCTGAATAAGGCCTTTGGCTGATATGCTGACTCTGGAAAGGCACCAGCTGACCATCCTGTGTCAGTCTTTGAATCTTTGAGCCTTTTGTAATAATAAGATCTGTGAGCAAAACATGGCGACAGTTGTTTCCGCACTGAGTCACAAGTTTGACTGTTGATCCTGAGGAAAGATGATAAAGACCGAGTTGAATTTCTGTTGTATGCAAAATTGGACCATTATCTAGTGGATAAAAACCCTGTGATGGCAAATCCCCGCTTTCCCAAAATTTTCTTATGTCCTTTCTTTAAAACATATGAACTAACTTAGTTAAATTCAAATTGCAAAGAAAGTTAAGAAGCCATAGGCTAGCTTTGTGAGTGGCCGTCAATGGGTGATGTTCTCTAACAAAGGAACAATACAATTTCAAAAATGTCAACGTCAGAGACGTGAAAAAAAACACAGCTGTCTTAACCACTGTGATTGTCTTCTGCATCCACCAATTTAGGTTAAGTCATGGTTCATTTTCAAACTTATCTTCTTTTTCAAATATCATCCACTTCCTCAGTCAACTATTTGTTACGGGTGCACATACTTCTCTGTCTACATTACTATTTGACTCAAAACTTCAGTCATATTTCACTCCGTTTCTCTTGTCACTTTCTCTAATCACTGCAAACTTGTTAATTCCTGTGTTTTGTCTTGACTGGGACTGTTTGGTGAAAATAATTGTTCTCTTTCGTTTGCCTCCATTGTCTGTTCATGCAATTGTCTGCCAGCCAGCATCTCTGTGTCAATCTGAGATAGATTTGTATAGGATTTTTACAGGGTTCTACATCAGACTGACATCTGCACGATGTCATAATCTGTGGATCTAGAAAGGAACAACGTTATTCCTATGAGCAAACTTGATGTCAATCCTACAGATTTCCCTAGGGTTGCTGGCAGGGCTGTCTCTCTACACTTGTGGTCATTAGAAAAATGGCATTACCTTGCGCACCTCTGGCCAGTTTCAGAATCTGATAAACACCAGGCTTGACTTTTCTTGGTGCGAAACAGATACTTGTGTCACCAACATGAGCTATGACTGTCATTAATCTGGCAGCTACAAGAGAACAATAAAAAGCTTCATAAAATCCCACTGAACATACAAAGGAATGCTGACCGACAAGATACCATAGAGGAGAAGCAACCAGTGGTAGAAATGATGGTCCTTGCGGTAAAGTATGGTCGTCATAGAAATTGCAGTAACATAGAAACTCATGAAGAACGAGAAGATCAAAACTTAATGATTCTTGTCTATATAGTTTGCTTCTCCCATATGTTTGTAACAAATCCCAGACTGGGAGATGTACTGATTATGACAGGACAACAATCACGAACAGACAAGTATAACACTTAACAGAACAACCAAACAGGCTCACACATTTATTATACATAAAGATAAAGATATACGTGCAATTACATAGGTTACATTATTCAATTCCAATACCATCCAATGGTCATTATTCCCAACATTCATTCTTTCTCCGGGTCCACAACCTGATAGTTACTTTTCGCAACTCTTCGTCATACTCGTGTAATAGTAATGACGGTCTGAAGTTTGAACTGGGGAAAAGTCTTGGGGAAACTTTTACTTTGATGCTGGTTGTCGTCTACATGTGAAATGAGAAGAAAGGGGCCATGTGCGTATTTGAGACGCCGTTCTACGTCTGTAATTATGAATTCCGATGTAATGTTAGGGCATGCTGCATAAAGGCGTCTGTCAGTAGGTTTTTCATCAGGGAAAACTGGGAGAAAAGGACCGACTTTGTTGTTGGTCGTTGTCTTTATTTGATGTGGTAATTAGAGAGATACTGTGTTCCTTTGATTAAACCGCTTTTCAGTACATGTATGTATGTGCTCTACGACCTGGAACTGGAAATCAAATCTCTCGCTAAAACTAACATTATAGTAAGTGAACGCTTTACATAGTAGAGGAGTGAGAAGGCAATGTCACGATACATGTGGTTAGTAAATTATGCGAATGGCTTAAAAAATAATTTGTTCACCTGAATGGCCTGACATAGGGACAGAAAAAGCGCAGAGGTCTTGGGAACATGATAAAACATGTGCTAAACGGCATGTAAATGCAGAAAATTCTTGATTTGGGGCCTTCCATTTCACAATAAATCCTACTGCATATCATCACAAGTACTTTATCCAAATATCATAGGGGTCCCTTACGATTTATCCACCACTATTGTTGTTATTGTGTCCTGAAGTATACGCGATACACGTGTTCACAAGGACCCGATTGACCCGACCGCCGAGGTTATCGGCAACACGCGAACCATCGGCTGAATGGCCGCTGGCTATCCCCGCGCGGGGCGTTACGTGGACGAGTTCACTCAACGCAGGACAAGGGTTAATATCACATTAATATCTCAATTCATAACGTCCCTGCCTGTGGCCAGACTGCCACGACTAATGTGCCCTCGCTGTCCGGCGCGACAGCTTCACTCAGACTGGCCTGTGGGTAGCCTTCTGCCCAACCCATGCATCTCACTTATGCTGGCCTATCCCCTGCACTAGTCTCTCCACCACGGTTTGGCCTCACTGCCCGACCCCGACACCTATAAGAATAACATTACATCTCTATAACACCATACAATTACTATCCACTTCACCACTCATTACGAACCATCAAGCGTACACATAACAGTCCACATTTCACTCACCACACATCTGCACTTCTCTACGGTAACACACCTCCACCGTATTACACAATACTCAGACTCGCTACGAATCCATGACCCTAACTTACATCTATCGCTCACTGCGCACATCTCTATACGCAGCAATCACTGACTTTCACATTCCTCACATATAACTTATTTACATCATGGTCATAGGAGAATATAGTACATCAATCATCATAATTATCAATCCTTATAGTTCAACCTACCAGTCATCACTGGAATACACAACCAACTCCCGACTGCTCTCTTCACGTCTGTCCCCTTGGACTTTTCGGCTTGCAGTGATCTGACTACTCAGATCTTGCCTCGTCTAAGCCTCAACTCACTCACAACACGCACGCTTCAAGTCCCCTTCCCCGCACTTATTGACCCTCGCTCACTCGCTCGTGACAATGTTATCTTGTCGGTTGTTGTATGAAAGGGGGGGGGGCCATTTGAGTTTGGGTTTAACTGCCCATCAGCATGATAATCGCCATTTTGTGGGGAAATGATGAGGAGAAAGCTGCAGATGACAGAATATGTGGGGGAAGGATGAGGAGAAAGCTGCAGATGACAGAATATGTGGGGGAAGGATGAGGAGAAAGCTGCAGATGACAGAATATGTGGGGGAAGGACGAGGAGAAAGCTGCAGATGACAGAATATGTGGGGGAAGGACGAGGAGAAAGCTGCAGATGACAGAATATGTGGGGGAAGGACGAGGAGAAAGCTGCAGATGACAGAATATGTGGGGGAAGGATGAGGAGAAAGCTGCAGATGACAGAATATGTGGGGGAAGGATGAGGAGAAAGCTGCAGATGACAGAATATGTGGGGGAAGGATGGTAAACTGATGAAGCACGAGAAGGTGGGAAAACATGGAATGACATACAGAGATCAAAACTTAATGATTCTTGTCTATATTAAAATATTCTCACCATGGAAAGCATTTGATATTTTCACTGCTGGTGTGGTTGTTGTCCCTTGAGTGGTTGTAGTTGTTGTAGTTTTCATCTTTCTGGTGGTGGTAGTTGTTGTAGTTTTCGTCGCTCCAGTGTACATGTGTGAGGGTCTATAAGTAGGAAGCCTGATGTTTGGAAAATGTGGGGTTCTAAAACCTGCAAAACCACCTGGATGGGCGGCAAGAACTGGAACAAAACCTGAGCCATACGTTCTTGTTGGTTGTGTCTGACCCCTATACTTTTTTCCTCGTCTTTGCCCTCTACGTCTACAAAAATCACAGAAGAGAAAGAAATTATATTAACAAATCTTTCCAAGCTCTTCTCACCCAAACTATGAATCAGAAATAATCAGATCCTTGGCGCTGTCATGAAACCGCAAAAGTGGAAATAACGATTTTTTTTTTTCCCCCAAATATTCCTTAAAGAAATTTCACTTTTTCTGTTGATCTAGGGGAGTAGAATATGTCAATTTTTTTATTGACATAAAACTAAAAATGTATTTAAAATAAGAATTTCTAATCCAGTAAAACAATTTTATGCTCTCCTGTAAACTTATAAATCCTTCGTACTTGTGCCATTTCATGATATGGCCAGCAAAATTAAAGGTTTATGATTATTGTCATCCTCTGCATTAAAATATTATTAATACTCCGACATAAATCAAATATTCTACATGATAACCCCAGTTTTCCTTGCTTACACTGGCCTCATTCATCTTGCTATCTTTCTCGGCATGAAACTGGAATGCCTTTTCAAATTTTAGAAGAGATTGACTCACTCTCAGAAGTTTGGAGATCGGAGATTACTTTACACTCACTTTCAGATCTGAGATTATTTATATGCCTTGTACGTATCGTTAAGCATGTTTAGCAAATACATCATGAAATAACGAAAATGAATAACTGCCAGATTTCTCAAAAACCATTGTTCATAAATTATTATCTAGTATAGTTTACTATGACCTAATTATCTAAGAATATCAGAAATTTAATTGACAGATTCTGGGGAAGTGGGGAAAGTGCCTCTTTACATAGGATCAGTGACATCCACTGGTCGGTCCTCTGTTTCCTCTCGCTCTATACATATGTTATGGATCTGGACTGGGTGATAGTGCCCTCCAGTGTTACTAGACTCGACTAAAGTCCCCTCTAGCTGTTATGAAGAGGGTCTTCTCAATGATGGTATTATGACTTCATTTAAATCGAGAGGTATTTAATATTTAATCTTTCGTACCATGCCACACACTAAGAACAATCTGAATAAGTTTCATAAACAGACCTGCAGGGCCACAAATTTAATTACATTAATTACCCTAACAATTTTGTCTAGATCTATTACATAGTGAATACAACATCAGCAGCATCAAATCTAAATTCAATAATATGTCACTCGAAGTCTTCTCTAGATTCCTATAATATTATGATAATTCTGACTCACTAACAATTTAAGTACTAATTATATATCTCTCAGATCTGGTCTGCCTACTATATATCAATCAATATACTAATATGGGCTCTGGCGACGATGTCACCTCAGCTATTTGTGCCTACCGCTTATAATGGATCGAGCTCGTCAATATAAACTGACGTAACTAAGTCTAGATATCTACTCTAGGATGGGCTGGCAATTCCCAGCCTCATCCAGACAAATCAATCCCAATTCACAGATGCGTATGCCATACATTCATACTAATTGCAAGTCAATATAAATCTTTGTCTTGCATTCTTGGGCAGCATTCCTAGTATATGCGGCAATTCTGTCCTAGTGGATAACTTATGTTCAGCTCCTCGTTCATTGTTGAGTCATCAATGGACAAACACTTACGCTTGGTCCCTGGTGTTAGAAACAACCAGGGAACAGTGGACAATAGCAGTGGGCATATCTCATTCAAGCATATGGCTTCATCTCAAATGTCTATAGTGGACTAGACATGACATCGAACAGACTTAGGATTCTTCAGGCAGAATCGTGCCGACGCCTGCACAGATTGGAGTTTTCTGTATGGAGTGATGGACATAGGTATGGCTACACTTTTATACTGTGCAGCCACCTGCAAACTACCGTCCAAATCCCTAGATTTGATTGGTGCATCCATGCGAGCTCATCTCGCAGTATTAATATATTCTACGTGGGAGTTGGTCACGGCCTTGTACTAAAAACAGACAAGGTCAATTTAAAATGTCAAAACAATTACTGAAATCTTTAAACCCTCGTGCTTTCTACATTTTATGTACGAATTTCTGAACGCGACTAAGCGTCTTAAACTATCTATCCTTATTCACCCCTTCTCTTCCCTTCTAAGTGTTCATCAAAATCACGGGGTCGAGAATTGCACTGTCACTCCTAACTTATCCATTTATTCTATCTCGCCCCACTTTCTTTCCATCTCTATGAAAAAGTGTTTCAAAAACAAACTGTTCACGAGAACAGTTCAAGGACAAAATTACGCTGGTTATAATCAACGAGACCGTGAAAAATCAACTCCTTGCAAGTCGTGACCCAGCACGGCAATTATAGTACTTAAACCATGACAACATATACATATACATGACACTGTTCAAGTATGTATATGATGTGTAATTGAAAGAACAACCGTACCAGTACATTGACCAATATCCATCATGTTCAGTTTCATTCTCAGAAGTTAGGAGATCTGAGACTACTTATATGCTTTGTACTTATCTTAAAGCATGTCTAGCAAATACATCATGAAATAATGAAAGTGAATAACTGCACTTACTTCAAAACTGTTTTTAGGGCGGAGTGGAGATTATCAGCATCCTCCAATAAAGATTCCACAATTTCCTCAGGATTCTCTGGCATTGTCACCACCATGGAAGTCAAAGGTGTCACAAAATTGTACTGTGAGGTAGTCGAAAAAGACCACTATGATATCAGAAATGTCACTATCACCCAATGTCTGATAAACTGTAAATAATATACTTTTTTCTTGCATGGTTTGTTTTTTTTTTTGGACACGGACGTTGGTGTATGTGCTTTTTGTCTGGAAGTTAAGATTAATATTAAAGAATCTCTGTTGATACCAACTGGAACTGGACAAAAGAAAAAAACAGATTAGGGTGCAAATCATTCATATCATTCAACAGGAGTGGTATTTATACAGACAAGATGACACAAGGTGAAAGAAAATCAAGAAGCAAAGACGTTGGGCACAATCCGGGGATTTGATATAATGACAGCAAAAAGTAGGAAATGCATAATAATTACCCTTCCTTTATATCAAAACGTAAATTATGATTTCATCACATTAACCCTTTAAATGCTGGTATACTGTAATCGTAAACTGCCATTTCTATAATGCTGGTAAATGAAAGAGAACTAATGTGTTTCCTTATCTTAGACTTGCACTAAGAACCTAAAAAGCCTTCCGTCATTACATATAACAGAATTATGGCCGATGAAAATCGTTACTATCTAGACCTGGCAAGGAACTGGTTAAAAACAAATTTCATGTTTTTATCTTTGTGTGAACATACCTTGGGAGACATTTGAAGAATTTTATCTTTCAGCTCCTTCACTTTCAGTTCATCAGAGACATACTTTTCTGTCTCTCTTAATAACTGTTTGATAGTTAAGAAGGCCCACATTCGCTCAACAATGCCTGCAAAATCTCTGGGCATTGTAAACAATGGATTGAGTGTGTCTTCATCAGTGAGAATAATGTTGTCCACATCATTTACTTCCAAGACGAGGTTAACTTCTCCAGATTTTTGCAGCCCAGTAATCTCATATTTAAATACATCTGCTTCTGGAGCCATAAATCCACAAATAATTACTTCAGAACCATTAAAAATAACGGGAAAGTCCCTCTTGGTCAGTGTGAATTCATCAACACTGCTGTTCAGATAGTTTACAGAGATGTCCTTCATGACTACAGCAGAGATTTCCTCATATAGAGAGGTCACTTGCATAGCAGAATCTGAAGCTTCATAGATTTTCCTTGCAAAGCCAGCATTCTGGGCACTAAGAGTTTTCAAGAAATCAAAGTCTGCCCCTTCCCCAAATGCAAGACTGAAAATAGTAGCCATATTTTCATTCCTCCGAATGACATTGCCAGTGATCTCAGTTAAGTTCTGAACTCCACTGGTGGGGACGCCATCAGTCAAGAAAAAGATCATTGGTGCTCTCTCTTTATTCTCTCGTGCTTTCAGTTCACTGATGCCCGTCAAAAGAGCTGAGTTAATGTCAGTCACTGCAAGACAACAGTAATGAAAAATATTAGGTTTTAATTGATATAGACCATTCTTGTAGCAGGTCCCAAGGGATCAAACAGTTAAATTACACTGAGAACATAATACAATATTTAAAAGCAAAAATGATGAAAATGTAGTAATGGGTAGGATAAAAAAAATCAGCAATATTTCCTGGGACATTGTTTCTCAAATAATTTTCCCTTCCCACTATAAACTAATTTCATAACCATACACATGGAACAGAATAAGTTTAGTTTTCTACACCAGAATTGTACAGCACTTAAATCTTGGAGTTAAAAACAACTCCTCATAATACATACTCTACATAGTGTGGTTTTTTTTTGTTACGTGGAAAACAAGCTGAGTGGAGATTTCTACTTCCAGAATTTTAGCTCATTTTCTTAAAATCTTCCTGGCAAACAACAAACGATGAGTTTTTTAAGCTTGTTCTTTCAAGAGCGATTGGGATTTGTAACGAAAAGAATGGCACAAGCCCCGGGCAAAGAAATTCAAGACATGCTGTCCTGAAACACTTTGCAAAACAAAAATTATGCAATAGATCTAACAGTTATTTTTTAGTACTTACTACCACTTGCTCTCATGCCTTGGACAAACTGCTTAGCTTCATTCATTCTCTTCCCCTTGGCTGCCATGAGTTCACTTTTCCATCTGTTCACGTAGGAACTGAATAATTCAAATTAAAACAATTACATTTAATGAAAAAATTAGTTCAATACATCTGAGTACATCACTAATTTAGAAACTTTTTAAGAAAATTATCCCTACCACCCCCTCCCCCCCCCCCCTAAAAAAATGCCGACCGGTGCTGCACTGTGTCTGCCCCAATTGTAATCAGGCTGCAAGGACACTAAGGTCAATTTCCAATTTATTTCCCAAATGGGATTAAAGAAGTAAACAAAATGCCAAAAGAAAATACAAATAATTTTCATGCCTCTCAGTCTGTCAAAGTCATAATGCCTGGAAAAGACAGATTATTTCATGTTAATTTTCTACCTACTAAACTTTTGACCTTTTCAATTCAGGAAATAGTGAGTAGTAGATAGATTAAGGATTTTCTGGTAGTTGATCTTCTTCTGTCAGTCCATGAAAAGCCTAAAATAAGGTGTGTTCTCACTTTTAATTTGGCATTGAAATAAGTATAAGTAAAAGTTTCTTTGTTGGGCATTAATAATTGTAGAGTGACACCGATTTGGTCAGTTCCATGATGTTTGTGGAATCAGAAATTTTAAAAAAAATTAAACGAAATTGTGCCAAAACATCTGAACTTCTATTTCATGAAATGTGCATGGAAAATAGCTTAATTCAAACCAAAAAAGGATTCAGCTGGCAATGGTCAAGGCTGTTTAGACTCATCAATTTCATGACATTGGAAATGAAGCATAAGCAACTCATGCTACCATGTCACTACTTCTGAACCCGTGAAAAAAAAAATTGTGGCATTACTACGCTTTCTTACCTGAATGTGATAATGTTAAATCTGTCATCTGGCTGAAGATCATTAAGGATTGTGATCATAGCATTTTTCAACTGTTCTATCTTTGTGCCTTGCATTGAACCAGAGACATCTAGAACAAAGATGATGTCTTTTGGCATTGGGGGTAAGTCAGGAGCGAAGAAGTGAATGAAGTATCCATCAACCACCTGGGATAAAAAAAAATTTTTTTAATTATTAAGCGTTTTCAATCGTAACTCCTTTTTCTAACTACATACTGTTTAACATGCCTAAAACAATTACAGACTGAAACAAAACAAAAAACAAACCAGCAAAGACGGGGCAGTCAAATAATAATCAAACAAGCAACAAAAAGACCTAACTATCTCCACGCCACCAAATCAAGGACAACAAAGGGGGAAAATTCAAGATCTTGTGTGAAAATTCATTATTAACAATAGGGATCATAATTATACTCCCTGCTAATGTCCTGAAGTTACTCAAATGTGAATAAAATTCAATTACGTATTATGTTTTTCTCCTCGGTAAGATTAAATTTACTGTGAGGTGTATTTGCTCTTGCTCGGATTTTTCTGTTTGTTTTTGTTTCCTATTGATCACCAAATTAAAAGAATGAATGTGGTACCAAGAATACGGAGTAGCTTGTGCTGTTTTCAGAAATTCAGGAGCAAGTCTAAAATTCAGAGTAATCCAGGATTTAGCAAAGAGAGTCGGAAAGTCCGAATAAATTCACCTGTCAGTCAAATGCCCACGTTTTACAAATCAATTTGTCAGACTGAAAGAGCAAAGAAAGACCCAGAGACAAACCTACCAGAACGTCTCCTTTTGCACTGTGTTCCACATCATACTGAATGGAGAATCGAGCTGACAGACCATCCTTGCCTTGCTCATTCAAAGGAGGTTTGTAGAAAATATGGGCTGTCTCTGCAGTGGGTTGGTCTACAACAGCCAATGGGTTGTCAGCTGACAAAAAAGTAAGTAGTTAAAGAAATGATTAATCATGTCAAAGTATCATCTACTTGGCTGTGCAGCAACACTTTGGGAAATATCCTAGAGAGACAAGAAAAACATTTAACTTGATCAGATAATCCTATAACATTAATAATTTGTAGTCATTTTCAAGCCACTGATAGGTTATGAATGCAAGAATCCAGTGAGTATTTTATTTTTAGTATTATTTCTGTGGTAAATACAATATAAAGTAAATTTAAATATAGTGACAGGATTCAATGAACGGAACAGACAATACACACTATGAAATGTCCATTACCTTCAATTTCATTTGTAATTAGCTCATCAGTGCGCAAAGCTGGAGTTTTGATGAATTTGATTTCTCTGTTTTCCTGGAAATAAAATGAAATAGTGCTAAAGCAAACCTATAGGCTAATATGATTTATAGCACTTGCCTTGTAATTTTAGACTGTGAAAGTATCATGCAAAGGCCACCATCTTGCATATAACCTGCGTAATTTTTATAAATTCTCATTTTTTCAGAAGCAAATGCCTAAAATTGTTAACGATTTCACTCAAAATCTTTGCTGAAGATATCTGATTCGAGATATCATTACCTCAACTGTGATGAAAATGTCTACCAAGGCATGTAAGGATGTGTTTTGCTAAAGGATTTGCTATGCCATCAAGCCCAAGACGGAGTCTGAACACGAATGATAAGAAAAGTTGAGCTTCTTTACTAACCTGGATGTAAATCTCAATGAGAAAGTCTTCTACAGGCTGACCAGGGTTGATGTGAATTTCATGATCGTACACACCTAATTTTCGCCGAAGAATTTCTTGGTAGGTCAAAGTGAAATTAACCGCTGAACCGTTACCCACATTCACTGACACTTCAAAGATGTTAGAGTGTCTAGGCCTACAAAAGAAAGATATGAAAAAAAAAGTCAAATAGCGAATAGACTGAAAAAAAAGAGAGATGTCCTGTGGCTACAAAGATCTCGTGTCTGGTGAAATCGAGCAGTTTTAATTTCGACAGTTGAATGATCATTATTTTTAATCTATAATAGTAAATCAGGGCTCAAAGGTAAAGATTATGGCTAACCTTGCTTATTTGTGCCTATCAAGGACCATCTGAATAAAAATGTTTTAGTATTCATCCAAGGAATAGGCCCATTGCAAATGTCGTCACAGTGTGTTTTTGTTTTATACTTCCGGCACCCAAAATGGAAGGTGGGTCAGCTGACAAGTGTAACTTCGAGATATGTCTAAACGGTTAAAATGCCTGCTGGTTGCATTGCAGTTGACTGTTATGACAGAGGTGGAGAGGATGAATCCAAGCTGGTCAGATTCCCTACGATCCGCGTAAACAAGGGAAAAGAAGTGAAAGAATTGACCGAACGTCTCCCATGTGCGTGAACACACGTGTCATTGTTTACTGTAGTGAACTTTTTTTTAGCTCGCCGCCGATTGGTTCGCGACGCCCGAAGTGCCCGCAGTGCAAATCAGCTAACGAATCAAAATCAATGCTACCATCGCCATGGTTATGCGTCGGTCTTTACAACCAAAATGGCCGATATCCGCAAAGGGCCTATAGAAGTTAATCACCATTTTGGTTCAATGAAACTGAACGTTAGTTAAAAGCGTATGTGAAAACAAATTCTTATTATGCATTCAGGAGATGGATATTGACAGTTAAAATAGTGAGTAAAGCAGTTTCCTAACTAGACAATTTGCTTTCAGAAACCTTTCCCCAAGAATGAAATGTTAATTAAAAATATATATAAAAATTATTATACTTACGCCTGTCTGATATGACCAGCACTTTGTCCTTTATCAACTGCTCTTTGGTAGTCTTTCTTTGCTTCAGACTTTTCCTTGACTACGCCGTCATATTTCTTGCCATCAATTTCCCTGTAAAAAAAAAAAAAATTTTAAACAGAACATAACATTAATAATTAAATATATATGGTTTTCTTGACAATGTGATGCTGACAGACAAAGTTACCTGCACAAGAAAAGACAATTTCCTGCGAAACAGAATGAAGAATTCCCCCCCCCCCCCACCCCCCCCCTTTTTTTCCGCTTTAAAAAAAAACAAACGAAAAAAACAAGGAATTACTATACTGTGAATCTTTCGTTATGGGAAACATCAGTCTTGTTCGACAAAAGTATTTCATATTTTTGAACATTTTTATTACATTTGAACGGATTGGTGAGTGGTCACAGATGGTTCAATATATTAAAAAAATAACAATTGAGACAATAATATAATTTTACATTCATGTAATTGTCTTACATGGAAAAGCTGACAATGAAGGCTTCCTTGGGTAAAACCACATCAAAGGCAATCTCCTGCGCAAAATCAGCTGCATTGCGGACGACACTGGATATCTGTGTCGTGGCAAATCGATAGCGGATGTCTGACTTTACATGGAATGACTCGATAATCTGAAAAAAAGAGACAATATTTAAACTTTCTGTCATTTGGGGGAAATTACACTGGAACTTACAGCCTAACTTAAGACCCCCAATTTCCCATTTTCAAATCCGAACAATCCAGACTGATTTGATAGGAAAGATCTTTGTTTCTCAAAGGTCTCAAATTACGGCTGTTGGACAGAAGTTGATTTCTTAGAGGTCTTTGTTTCACGGAGTGGGTGAGCTCAGCCCAGATATACAGTTATATGGTAATTACCCCTCAGCTTATGGTTGTTGGCCCCCAGTTGATTTGATCGATGATGGGGCAGCTTATGTAAATTGAAATTTTCAGAAAAATTAATAAGCACTTTCCTCAATATCGATGATCAAAATGAAATTGTAAAGAAAAATAATATGTATACTACATGTTATAAGAACCTCTGGGTTTTAGATGAAAGGCCAGCCGGTACGTTGATTTAAACTGGAAAGTCTGTTAGGCATTGATTAATGGAACAGTTTAATCCATTCAACGAAATGAAATCAACTGTTATGCAATGCGGTGTCGGTGGCTTTTGACTCCAATTAAAATACTCTGTGTCACTAGACTAAAAATCTGGCTTATGTTTGAAGTCTGTCACTGTGGAATGTTTGAATTTGTAAACCGAGTAACTACAAACTAATTGTCACCTTCGTTCCGCTGTTTGTTGGATCCGATGGTAATGGAGTAGGTGGTGACCATGTTTCAAATGGTGGAACTGTACTGGTTGTTTCATATGGTGGAACTGTACTGGTTGTTTCAAATGGTGGAACTGTACTGGTTGGACAAGGCCCAAACAAACAAGGTAGTGTTAGTGGACTTTGTGGTTGTAGTCGGAATGGAAGTTGCATACCAGTAGCGAACGTCAGAATGCAGGCTGCGCCGACCAAGAGCAGAAACAACAAATCACTGGGCTTCATTGTGATGATTTAAGAAGTTTCTATCCTCAGTCAATGTTCTTCAAGAGAAGGAATCGGTGATCGGTGTGTCGTTGCAGAAGATAACGAGTTTCCAGTTTGCGAGAGCTCAGCTGAAGTTCAGGCTACTGCCCTGAAACTAAATTAACTTTGTAGTTTCAACTTCAAACCACACAGCACTGAAGACAATTTAAACTCCCGAGCAAAGTAGAGGAAATAAAGAGTGTGAAAGCGAGCTCAGCTGTGGTACTCTGAGCGGTTCGAGTTAAGTCGGCCTAAGGGTCTTTGTGTTAGGAGTATCACTACTCCTAGCATTTACACCTCAAAGTTAAAGTTGAGCTGAGAAGACGTGCTTCTTTATAGTAGAAGCTGACACCCACATTTCTAGGCAAACAGTAAACAAGTTGAAGAGCGGGACTTCCTACAATCCACTTTTGGCATGGGCGAACCTATTCTGTGAGACAAGAAGTGGTGCATGGCCCATCTTTCGAGATTAATCAAAATGCACAAAGTGTTGTCTAGTGATTCATTTGAAATCATTAAATTGACACCAACAGAACAACGACAATAAAAGTTATCTAAAGAACTTGTTCTGTCGGTTTTCTTTACATGTACCTTATACATCACCGAAAACACCCCATCACCCCTTGAACATTAATGGACGAACAATGTTTTCGGTTCTATATTTAGTAATGAAATGAGGTCAGAGCGCACATACGAAAGTTCTCACGCAGGGCGTTCTTTCTTGGGAGATAAACAGACCAGGTGGAATCGCTTATGCCGGCAAAAAGCGGCGGGGAAACGCAAGGGGAATCCCCTCTCATGGCCCACCCGAACTAGTGCAAGCATTCGGCAGGCCAAGGTCTTTTTGATGTTTTTCCTCACCCACCATCCTGTTCATCTGTAACTCACTGGGGCCTGCATTCCTCCTTAAATCTTAAGCTTATTTTGTTTACGTCCTACAGAATAAAACTGCTAGCAAAAAGTCAAATCAGTTCACAAACTCGTTTGGATTAGGCGCTATATAAATGATCATTATTACTTAATAACAAAGTAGTGGCACTAGCGCAATAGTACATCGTCACCAAATTTATGGCAAAGATTTTTTTATTTTTTTTTGTCTCCTGTTTCTCCTCCACATTGTGAAATAAATCAGCGCATGCCCCATATTGCAATTAAGTTAGTGAAGTATACAATATCAGCAGAATAATCAAACAGTTACTCGGCAAATATGTGTTATTTGATATTGTTCAACAAAATGTGTGCGTCCTTTATGACAATATGGGTGGGAATTAAAAGTGTATGTATCAAGAGCCCATATGAAAGCATAATTATATTATGAACACACCTTTGAATTATTTTATTTTCGGGAGCTGAACATGTTTTCTTTATTTATCTATTTCATTCACATTTAATTTCATTCGCAAATGTGTGCAAGTTTGTAATAGTTTCTAATTTATATGAATTAAAAATTATAATCATGGAGAAACTTTAGCTTTTTGTTTTTGTTGTTGTTTTAGTTTTGGCATGCGAGATTGTGCAGTTGGTATGGAGTGATGCAGTACTTGAGATGTCGGTTTTGACCGACAACATGATTGTGTGCACTCGGTTCAATAATAAAGTACCAACAAAAAACAGCATGTGAAGGGCGCAAAGTGGCTGTTATTGCTAAAGTGCTGAGGAGCTATTAAACCCAAATTCAATTTCAAATTGTCCAATATTACTATTTACACGCACTTAACATTAACGATTCCAGCCTTTGGTAGTAATTATATAAACCTAGGAGAAGATACTTTCTTAATTGTAGATCTTGCTTACAATAATTATTAGTCTTGTCTCGACACAATACAATTTTAGTGATACACGGGGTAAAGAAGCGAACCTTTTCATGCCCGTACATTTATGCCAAAGTGGTCCATGTTTCTTAAATGGGAATACAAGACACTTTAATATTTCATATTTTAATCCAATTTTTTTTTTTTTTACCAGCGTCTGGTAAGCAGACAAATTTGTCGGAATGTCAAATGAATTATTGCCCGCTCGTCTGCCCGCTGGTTTTGTGCAGCGTGCGCCTGATGTGTAGTTTCACAATTGGGTGTACGTCAGTTTCCTCGACTCGTCAAATTTTAATGAAGATAAGTTACAGCAAGAGAGTGGGAATAGTCATGGCATGGACGTAGAAAATTTATTAACAGCTGTCTTGATCTATTTGTCATTTGGGACAAAAGAAACTTCTCGCTAACAGGTCAGCAATGGACGGGGGGGGGGCGGGAAGCGGCCCGATAGAGGCTTCCACTCTGTCTCCTCCAGGCCGCATGCTCGCTGTCCGGTCCCGAGCCCGTCGTGTCCGGTCCCGGTCCCGTCCGTCTCGTCCTGTCCCGTCGTGTCCGGTCCCGGTCCCGTCCCGAGCGTCCCGTAGTGTCTGGTCCCGGTCCCGTCGTGTCCGGTCTCGGTCCGGTCCCGTGCATCCCGTCGTGTCCGGTCTCGGTCCCGTCGTGTCCGGTCCCGGTCCCGTCCGACCCGACCCGTCCCAGTCGGTCCCGGCCTCGTCCTGTCCCGTACGTCCAGTCCCGTCGTGTCTGGTCAGGTCACGTCGTGTCCGGTCTCGGTCCCGTCCCGTGCGTCCCGTCGTGTCCGGTCAGGTCACGTCGTGTTCGGTCCCGGTCGGTCCCGTCCGTCCGGTCGGGTGCGTCCCGTCCGTCCCGTCCCGTCGTGTCTGGTCAGGTCCCGTCGTGTCCGGTCCCGGTCCGTCCCGTCCTGTCACGTCCGTCCGGTCCAGTACGTCCCGTCCCGTCCCCCCGTCGTGTCTGGTCCCGGTCCCGTCCCCCCGTTGTGTCCGGTCAGGTCCCGTCGTGTCCGGTCAAGGTCGGTCCCGTCCTGTCACGTCCGTCAGGTACCGTGCGTCCCGTCCGGTCCCGTCGTGTCCGGTCCCGGTCGATCCGTCTCAGTCGGTCCTGTCGTGTCCGTGCCCGGTCCCGTCCTGTCCCGTACGTCCGGTCCCGTGCGTCCCGCCGTGGTCCCGTCCCGCCCTAGTCGTGTCCGGTCCCGGTCCCGTCCCGTGCGTCCGGTCAGGTCCCGTCGTGTCCGGTCCCTGTCGGTCCTATGCGTCCGATCCGTCTCGGTCGGTCCTGACGTGTCCGGTCCCGGTCCCGTCCGACCCGTCCCGTCCCCGTCCTGTCCCGTCAGGTCCCGTCGTGTCTGGTCCCGGTCGGTCCCGTCCTGTCACGTCCGTCCGGTCCCGTGTGCCCCGCCCCGTCCGTCCGGTCCCGTGCGTCCAATCAGTCTCGGGTCCTGTCCGGTCCCGTCCGACTCGTCCCGTCCCGTCCCGTCCCGTCCCGTCGTGTCCGAAGGTCGGTCCCGTCCTGTCACGTCCGGTCCCATGCGTCCCGTCCGGTCCCTTCCGTCCTGTCCCGTCTCGGTCCCGTCGTGTCTGGTCCCAGTCCCGTCCGATCCGTCTCGGTCGGTCCTGTAGTGTCCGGTCCTGGTCTCGGTCCCGTCCCGTGCGTCCCGTCGTGTCTGGTCAGGTCCCGTCCCGTGCGTCCCGTCGGTTCGGTGGTGTCCGGTCATGGTCCCGTCCGACCGGTCGTGTCCGGTCCCGGTCGGTCCCGTCTTGTCCGTCCGGTCCCGTCGTGTCCGGTCCCGTCCGACCCGTCCCGTCGTGTCTGGTCAGGTCCCGTCCCGCCCCCGCTCGTGTCCGGTCTCGGTCCCGTCGGGTCAACCCGGTAGGTCCCGTCCGTACGGTCCGTCCGGTCCCATCGTGTCTGGTCAGGTCCCGGTCGGTCCCGTCCTGTCACGTCCGTCAGGTCCCGTCCTGTCACGTCTGTCCGGTCTCGTCACGTCCCGTCGTGTCTGGTCAGGTCAAGTCGTGTCCGGTCCCACTCCCGTCCGATCCGTCTCGGTCGGTCCTGTCCCGGTCCCCGTCCCGTCAGGTCCCGTCTCGTGTCCGGTCCCGGTCGGTCCCGTCCTGTCACGTCCGTCCGGTCCCGTGCGTTCCGTCCCGTCTCGGTCCCTTCGTGTCTGGCCGGTCCCGTCCGGTCCCGTCTCGTTACGTCCCGTCCCGGTATCCGGTCCTGGTCTCTTCCGTCTCGACCCGTCCCGTCCCGGTCCCACGGCGTCCCGTCCCGTCCCGTCCCGTTCCCGGTCCCGGTCCCACGGCGTCCCGTCCCGTCGTGTCCTGGTCCCGGTCCCACGGCGTCCCGTCCCGTCGTGTCCTGGTCCTGGTCCCGGTCCCGGTCCCGTCCCAGTCGGTCCCATCGTGTCCGACCCGTCCCGTCCCAGTCGGTGCCGTACGTCCGGTCCCGTGCGTCCCGTCCGGTCCCGTACGTCCCGTTGTGTCTGGTCAGGTCCCGTGCGACCCGTCCCGTCGTGTCCGGTCGGTCCCGTCCCGTCGTGTCCCGGTCCTGTCCGGTCCGGTCCCAGTCTGTACCGTCCGTCCGGTCCCGTCGTGTCCGGTCCCGTCCGTCTCGTTCTGTCCGGTCCGGTCCGTTCCCGTCGTGTCCGGTCACGTCCGGTCACGTCAAGGTCCCATCCGCCACGTCCCGTCCGTCGCGTACGGCGTCGCGTCGCGTCCCATGCAAGGGCATATATGAGAATGGAAATAACCAACATTTTTAAAGCCCCCCATACACGTTCAAGCCCGGCTCACAGCCTCGCCTAATCCGGGCTTCACGAACAGATTTTAATTCGAACTTAAACGTTGCGGCCAGGCTCTATGAAATTTTCCCCGCCATTACGAGAACTGATTGCACACAGAGGTGCGGAAACAGAATAGATGTTTCATTGACACACAAAACACTTGAAAACAGTGCCCTCGACTCCTGTGTACATGGATTACTTCATTTTGGACCATCGCCCATTCACAATGTCTCACAACTAACAGCAGGCTCTATGTGGATTCATAACATGTTCAGTCACCCGGAAACGGAAATTGAGCATCAAAAACGATACTGCGTCAAACAGTGGCTGTTGGAACGAACGACTCACGCTTGCATCAATTTATTGAATGAGTTGAGGTTTTATCCAACTTTCGTAATTATTTGCGAATGGACGAGGACACCTTCACGGCCGTTTTCGCGGGGACGCGCAGGTTGGAAGAGAAAAAAATCTCTTTCCAACTCTTTTTATCCCCAGCAAACACACCCATGCAGAGCGAGCGAGCAAGCGTGAGAGAGAGAGAGAGAGGGGGGGGGGGGGTGCGAGAATTAATGGAAAGTCAGTAATTTATAAAAAACCGTTCTATCCATCGTACGAGAATGGTATTTGATATCAAATCGATGGTAAATGTACTGCTTGTCCCGATTTTGTCATCAAAATGGCCAAAAGTAGATTTTCATATTCGTTTAATTTTGAGTTTACCGAATCAAGCCATTGGCTTTACATAATTTTTCAGGCACCTCCCGATATTTTGGCATAAGTCCTGGCCCAGAGCCCGGCTGTATGAAATCGCCCTCACACTTTTATAAGTTTTACAGGATCTGGGCGAGGCTGTAAGCCGGGCTTGAACGTGTGTTTGTGTGTGGGGCGGGGGGGGGGGGGCTTAAAGAAACTTGTGCCAACGAGACCTCACACTGTGGGCTTCACCGCCATCTCAGCTTTGTCAATGTAATTTGAGCTACTCAAAGATTTGTACATAATGTTTGATGCTACAGTTAACGACCACGATGTCCATAAGGTAGCGTGGTTTTTTCTGTTGTGACCCAGTCATCGTACGGGATTTATTCATGATTGTGCGTGTGCGTGTATATAATGAGTGTATGACAACCCATATTTTTAGCGACACCGAGACCGAGACCCACTCCGAGAGCGGAACACATTGAGACCAAAACGGAACCAACTCCGAGAGCGGGACACAATGAGACCAAAACGGAACCAACTCCGAGAGCGGACACATTGAGACCAAAACGGAACCAACTCCGAGAGCGGGACACATTGAGACCAATACGGAACCAACTCCGAGAGCGGGACACATTGAGACAAAAACGGAACCAGCTCCGAGAGCGGGACACATTGAGAGAGCGAAACCGACTCCGAGAGCGAAACCGACTCCGAGAGCGAAACCGACTCCGAGAGCGAGACCAAGACCAACTCCCGAGACGGGACTCCAAGCCGAGACCTACACTGAGACGATACCAACTCCGAGACGACCACCAACATGGGACTAACACCGAGACGAGACCAACACCAAAATCGAGAAAAGACTCCGAGAGAGACCCAGTCCGAGACGAGACCAACACCGCAACGAGACCGCGACGATTACCGAGACGATCACCAAGGCGAGACCGAGACTAGACCAACTCCAAAACGAGAACATTTCCAAAAAGAGACCAACTCCGAAACGAGACCAATTCCAAAACGAGAACATCTCTTAAACGAGAACATCTCTTAAACGAGAACTCTTAAACGAGACCAACTCCAAAACGAGACTGTCGCGATGTGGGTTAGATGGGGAGAATTCGACTGACACTCTTTCGAGGTCCGCTCCCACAATCGACGAACACACAAAAAAAAATACTTGCACTCTAAAAACTAAATAAATCAATTGCTTTGATTTTTAGCAGAACTGTAGGGCAGTTTAATTACAGGAATTAATGTAACAAATATAATTATAAATATAAATATCAATTCAAAGGCAGCTGAATCTAACTAATGAAACTACAGCTTTCTATAAAGACTAACTTATTCACTCTAACTACTTGCAGGTCATATGAGTTAGATGCCAAATAGAATCCGCGCACGTGGCGACGGATATAACAGTTTAAATTCTATTAATTCAATGAGACATGTTATGATATGGACATTTCCTCTAGACACGCCATGGAGAATGCTTGTACAACCATGCGTTGTCTGGCGGTAGCTCTGAAACTGTCTTCAAAAGTAAGTAGAACGGTTCACTTTCATCATTACAAATTAGTATGAACTCTCACCATTAGGCCCTCACTGGGAGTGAGAGCGCTGGATGTAAACGCTGTGGGTTCATATCAAACCAAGTAGCTTAGGCTCTGGAGCTTTAAAACATCATGCTCCTCACAATATGGACTGCTCAACTGCGTCTCTATGTCTCTCATCTGGCTGAGGACTATCGCCGTCCACCTCGTAAATGGACTGTCTACATGTGGCCACTATCTAAGCTCTGCACGGATTTAAATACTAAAGCTATGTCTCGACCTTCCGTCCAGATTCATACATTTGATTGGTGCAGCCGCTTCAGCTCAGCCTGCAATATTAATTTATGCTTGTCATGGCCTTGCGCCAAAATCAAGGTCAATTTTGCGGTCTAGACAAAATTTAAAATGCGAAACATTAACTACTAAAATCTTCAAACCCCGTGCTTTCTACTCTTATGCACGAATTTCCGAACGCCAACTAAGCGTCTAAATAAACTACCTTTACTCGCCCCTTATCTATGTTAATCAAAATCACGGGGTCGAGAACTGCTCTGTCATTCCTAGCTATACATTTATTCTGTCTCGCCCCTCCTTCTCTCCATCCATCAGAAAAAAGGTGTTTCAAAACAAACTGTTCACGAGAACAGCTCAAGGACAAATTACGCTGGTTATAATCAACAAGATCGTAAAAATTAACTCACTGACGTCGTGACCTAGCACGGCATTTATGATCCTAATGTGATCATGACAGAGACCTTCTCCGAGGCGATCACCGAGACAAGATCACCGAGACGAAGGGATCACCGACACGAGGCGATCATCGGCACGCGGCGATCACCGAAACATATCCGAAACCAGAACACCTCCGAAACGAGGCCAACTCCGAGACGAGGCCAACTCCGAGACGAGGCCAACTCCGAGACGAGACCAACTCCGAGACGAGAGCAAGTCAGAGACGAGACGATCACCGAGACGATCACCGAGACGAAACCAACTTGAGACGATGACCCGAGACGAGACTAACTTCCGAGAGTCGAACTCAGTGACGAACAAAACGCGCCAAGGCACGAAACCAAGAAACGGCCCCGATACTGACACGTATTCACTCATCACGGTGTCGATGATATGGATTTTCAATTTTACATTTTCCCCCGTTCCTAAAATAATTTCTCTCTGATTCTCTCTGTCTCACACACATACAAGACAGAAACACGTATGAATCTGCAAGAAGAAAGGAACGCAATACCTAGTACAACAAGAAACATGCTGTTAAAACAGACCTACATATACGTTCAGTGTTCCCTCTAAGTGTGCCTATGGACGCGCATAGACGGTTTACAAGCAGCACAGAAACGAAAATGTGTGTACAAAACAGTTACATAAAGCAATGTAGCAGTTGAGGGGGTTAGAATTAGAAGGGGTATGTCCCTCGTAAATCTAACCACTTTAAATTAGGGGGGGGGGGTGGGTTAGAATTTCAAGGAATCCAAGTTCCAATGACACTTAAGACTCCTAATTCTAACCTCCTCAATTAATAATTTACACATATGTCTTAATCCTGTAACGGACATTTCAACAACTAAGTACAGAATAAAAATCGTAGCTAAATCCAAGCAGTATAATCCGAGAATACCCAGACGGACCATTCTTTCTTTCACTATAATTATGTCCACAGCTTGTGCGCATATAAACTCGGGGAGTACTACTCACAGAGCTCTGTGGAACTGGTCTTTTTCGTTCAATTATGAAGGGGGTTTGGTGCCAATTGTTGCATTGTTGACATGGATGGTACGCGCACAAGTCGGCGGGCGGAAAATGAATTGGTCGGTCTCGATATCTTGTGTCTCGGGTATAGTTCCATTCTACGTGGTAAACTACAAAAAAATTAGAGGGAACATTGCTCATGTTAGGCCTACATGTTTCTAGATTATGATATGGATAAAAACGGCCAAATTTTAATTCAAGTAAAAATAGTACGGCAATAAGTATCAGCTAATAGTAATAGTCTCTAAGAGTCTTTTCTCTGGCAGATGTAATAGTCCCTGTTCACCTAGCTGGGAGGAGAGTAAATCAGACAGATACAGTTTGGTCAGCACCCATTGTGTGCATGCCTCAGTGATTATAAATAAATAACGGTTAAAAGTTCAATTGTAAAAATAGATCAGTACGTTCGTAAACAAACAAGGGAAAGCTAGGTCAAGAAACAAGTACTTAAATGGGTAAATAAAATAAAGCTATTTGTCAGGACCATCCTGAGTACTGGAAAATATTCTAATTATTTATCATATCAAATTATCCGAAATCATGACAGTGACAACCATAGAAACCATTTTCAAAACACAAAGGCTATATCTTTGCAACTGTTATTAAAGGGCTTATAATAAACCTGAGCTTATTACGGACACTAAATGAATAACTTGCACTTAAGAAACATTTCTATTGCGAAATGGGATACCATAGACGAAAACTAAAATACCGGTATTACAGAAAAAAACAATGCCATGTACATTAATGAGAATGCCATGTACAAAAATCATAGTGTCATTGGCAAATATTAGAAAGCACCCCCTGCCCCCCTTCACCCATATTTAACTTTCGAATTCCCATTATCGGGTGCATAAAGTTTCTCCACCCCTCCATTGTTCTCGGTTTTGTCATCAAAAATACTGTAAGGTGTCTCCACCCAAACCATCGTATCGAATATTTATTATATCTCAAAGAATGAGTAATTGAATGTGAATGAATACAAAACATTTTCCCTCTGTGTTACGGGCTGGGCGCAAAACAGACTCGGTGCTCCACTGGCATTACCGACCTAATGTGCCGTAACCCCCTCCAGAATTGCCTGCCACCATGACCACACATTTTTATACACTATTGGTGTACTATACGTTAGTACTGGGTGGACAAACATATTCAAACCCTTGGCAATTTTAATTCTAAGGTGATTCGAGTTTTGTTTTTTTTTGTTTTTTTTTTTAGGAGGTACGCTGCCTTTGGCATTTACACCTCACTTTTCTTTTTATTTTTCTTGTTGTGCTAGGGATTCGTTTTTTAGAATTTTGCCCGGACAGCGGCCTTCTATGGCCTGCTCTTTTCAATTTCCAACTGCCAAGGTATCTTTAACGTGTGCAACGTGCATATGGGCCCTCCGAATTTTTCGTCCTTATCCGAGAAGACTAAGCGCTCGATCCTACCTACCATGGGATCAGGCACAAGAAAATATCAGAAAAATCCCAAACTTACAACATGCCTGCACCGACCGGGATTCGAACCCGGTACCTTCGGCATGAGAGTCCAGCATCCTGCCTTTAGGCCACCGTGTCCCCATAAGCCTTATGAGATTCGGCGCGCATTAATCAATACTGATCAGGCTACTAGTTGAATCGTGACGTGCCGACACTGAGTCGATAAGGTCCAAGCCTAAGGACAGACAGGTGATTCTCAGTTGCCCGTCAGTTTTGTCTTCTGGGTAAGAGCAATGGCTACACGTGGGACAGCGCACTTCGGGGACAAAAAAGTTTTGCCATTTGCCACAAAAAAATTCGGAGGGCCCGTGTGCACGTTGCGCACGTTAAAGATACCTTGGCAGTTGGAAATCGTAAAGAGCAGGCCGAAAGGCCGCTGCCCGGGCAAAATTGAAATTAATAGATTAAAAATTTATCCATATCATCTCCCCCCCAACCCCCCCCCCCCCCCCGCCAGAACAAGAAATAATAAAACAAGTAAAGTGAGGTGTAAATGCCAAGGGCAGCGAACCTCCTAAAATAAAGACCTCAAATCGAACCACAAACTGCTGGCGACCGAACTGTTGCTAAGTGGCTTTTTTTTTTTTTAAATAAAATGGTCGGCCGACAACTGTCTCATGCACTGTCACACATCATGCACTCGTTCAAAATTCTTTTTGGATTTATTTTTTTTTAATATATATATACAAAATTCGTCTTGTTGAATGAACGGATCAATATTCAGCAACTATAATTTGCAACATTTACAATCAATTTCTTATACAAATAGAGAACACGATGTACATAAAAATGTGCAAGATTTGGAATAGCAGCTTTTTTTTTTTTGCGTGTGTGTGTGTGTGTGCGCGCGATTGTATGTTCACATGGTGACACAGAGCTTGGGTTTGTGCGAAAGTTTACATTTTAGTTCATCTGCGGTCCAAAGCCCCTTCCTTCTGCGTTTCTTTTTGCCATAATGAGTAACAAATGGACACTCAGAAGCTACTTTGTCGATTTCCATGTTGAAAATGAAACAACAAGGTTGGGAGACAAAATTGTTTTAAACCTCTCTGTGCGTAATTTATAATTGTTGCTCACCTGGGGCAGCAGAGAATCGCTTGTCTGCACTTGGAGTTAGACTCGATAAAGCCTACGTCTTTCATGAAAAACCAAGCCATCTCACATGATGCATATCATGTTACACATTTCCACCATTATAATACCAAGCACCTCTTGATTTATTGGCCGGTATCTGTCCTATCTCAATTTCTCAATGATTGTGGTTTCGTTTTTCAGACAATTTGTTCCATTGTCTCAAGTGCCAATCTAACCCAATCACCTTTGCAGCTACCTACTGTTTATTCAAGTTTCAAGCAATTCTTTCAGGCTGTTTCACAAATAAGTCAGAATGGGACAAGAATCTGATAAGCATACGCTGAACAACCCATCATGGATGATGGGAAATTATTAGAGAATTGTTAGGCCTACTTTGTTTTCCCAGGAGAGGTAGGGGGCGTGGAATTCGAATGGTATTTCTCCTTGCAAGCATACCTGCTGCAGCTTTTAAAAACATTATGACACCCTATTTCTAGCGCCGTATGAGCAGTTCTTGCCTTCCAGTTGAAGACCCTAGTGCTAAAAATACTACGGTCACATGTCATAATGCAAGGCTTAAACTGCCGACATCCTTTTGAAATAAATGTGCTGAACTCACAAAGACATATCAAAACCAAGTACCAAAGTCGGGTAAGCGAAAGAAGTGCATTGGGCCAAACAAATAAATCCCAATTGCCGGGGCATAAAACTGAGTTTGAAGGCTGAATGTAGGCATGTTGGCACATCAGTTATCACAGAATATGAAGTATTGCTCAGAAAATTCGTAACACGGCGTGCTTGACTTCACTAGAAAAAGACATTTTGTGACCTAAGTACTTTTAGCATTAGGGTTTTCAATTATGAGCCAAAACGCTATTGGTCACGTTAAATTTACCATGGAGCACACAATTTCGGGAACTTTATAGCCCTAAACAAAACAAACAAAAAGGGGAAAAAAGATGGGAAATACGTGAAACAGTGAAACAGTTTGATCTTCAGGCGAGCCCGTTTTATACGTCGTGTCGGCATGATAATGGTCACTTTGCGCCTTTCACTGCTTTTTCTTTATCTTACTTGGGGCTAGATTTCAGCCCTCGGATCCCTATCAATAAGATCAAATAAAATGATGTCAAAAATCTAACGGGAAAAGGTCTGCACTGTAACGTATGTCTGTGAACACGTAGATCATTATGATAAAATCTGTCAAATCGACAAACGACACAATGTGCTGCAGGTCCAGGTCAGAAAATAATTCTTATGATCTACACCCGAAGAAACAAGTTATTCTAAAAAGCAAAACCTATGGGGTCGCAGAGAGACTTTGCAAAAACGGTAAAAGGTGGCCAAGAACAGCAAGAAAACGACACAATTCTGAAAGAATTTTTTTTTTTAATCAAAGAAAATTCACGATCTCACGGAATACAAATCCGTTGTGGACCTAAAAAAAAAAACATGAAACAACATGGAAAAATTACTTAGCTTGTCGCTGCTGCTGGTTCGATTTGTAATTTAGATTACTATTTTTTGTTTACTTTATTCTCCAATGTTTCATTTTTACTTAAGGCCAAGGGGAGGCAAACTACGGTTCGCTGGGCGCATACGGCGTGCCTATCGAATTTATGGGTCCTGCCAGACCTTGACAAAACACAAAAATGCTTACAAAAAATATATGAAGCGAAGAAATACCGAAAAAATATATGATAGTGTTAAGATCAAATCTAGTAAATCTAATTGATTACATGTATGTGACTGCACGGGAAAAGTTTGTCCATCCCAGGTTTAGACCTGTGATGCTCAACCAGGGCGATATGCCCCCCCCCCCCCCCGGACGATTTTGATTTCCAGAGTGGCGAAAACGAACAAAAGGGCTACAAGGGGACGTAAACGATGAAGAAGGGCAATTGGGGGGGGGGGGTGAAAAAATGAATGGAGGACGATTTTGTGGGCAAAGACAAGGCAGTTACCGGCTTGATCAACAGCCAGGCGTACATGAGTTTCATGGACAGGAAAGGCCCATTTTTAGTACATTTGACAAAGAATGCTTTCTGTTTTATAATGAATGATCAAAAACGCCTGGTATCAATGTGGTTTTGAAAAACTTGTAAAATGTATCTGTTGGATTTCAGCGGGGTTTTTTTTGGAGAGGGGGGGGGGGGGGCAATGAAAGAAAATTCGGAGCCTGTGGGGGGGGGGGGGCGATTGCCCGAAAAAGGTTGAGAACCATTGGTTTAGACTAGGGGGGTTCCCAAAGGTCGTATAATTTTTCATCTTTCACTCATTTAGGAATTTGCAGTATTTGTGCTTATTGCTGGTGTAGGCCTTTGTATTTCTTTTTTTTTTTTCTATTTTACCCCACTGTAACACCAAGATTATGAACAAAAGCTGGAGGATGGTCTGCAGCACTTTGAAAGATTTCCATGTTGAGGCTAAGCTTTACTTGGACAATGAGGTGTGCGTTGGGGGAGGGGGGGGGGGCATTTAAGTAAAACTGTTTCGCTTATCAAGAAGATGCTTATGCTGGCTGCTTATATTCAGGACAAAATATTGATATTCGAAAGGAGATTAATTCAGTTAAAGGGACGATTACCATATCAGATCATCTTGAGGGGTACCTTTACCGACACGATTAAGGGTTAGGGTAGATTTGATAATAGATTTGGGATTGGGGTGGGATGCGATTGGGGGGGGGGGGGTTAGTTTATATAATTTCTAATTTGATCATTTTGATGACCCGTCTTTTCTCACTCTTGCCTTATTAAAAGGCTTCATTGTGTTTTCTGAAGATAACCAGATTTGGTATTCCTTCTCGGGTAAAACTCATGTCTAACGCTAGTTAATTACAAAAAAAAATTTAAACTTTAAAAAAAATTTTTTTATTTGTTATTGCTGATTTTTTATTTTTTTTCGTTTGATATTTTGCGCTCCTGAGAATTATGCAAGGGCAAATGCCCATGTGGGCCCAAAAACGCTACGCCACTGAGTATCGACCAGCTGTAGCCATGGGGATTGCTACATTATGTCAGATATGTTTAAAAAAAATCTTCCGGTGCTGTTGGCTCCAGTTTGAGCACACCCAGAAGAGGTTTTCTCACTAGCTACTTTAACCAGGTTCTGGGATCTGTGATTGTGCTGGTCTACAGAATAGCTGGCGTGAATCATGGTCTGCAGTGGTTGTTCACTTGGAGAGGTTACTGCTGGTATCTGAACACTCATCCTCAGGATTCTCTGTGTACATGCACATGGACAAAAAAAAAACAAAGATAGATAAGATTATCACTTTATTATCCCATGAGGGAAATTCAATTTCAAAAAATTTTCAAATGCACATATATATACACTCCTTACGTATTGTACAAGAATATGTAATAACTTAATAGCAGACAATACGTATGAAGTAACATGGCATGAAATCAATATTATTTAGGCGCTCATCTATCTAGAATGCCTTGTCGGGGGGAAATATTGCACATGGTAAAAACCATCTTCTATATCATCTTTCTGTTTGCTTTCATTTACCACGGTAAAGTTACAAGCTGAAATGCCTTGAAAACCCCAGCCAAAAAATTTAATGCAAAACAAATAACCCGGACAAATGGGTAGCCATGAAAATTATACAGCTAATCGGTGATTAATCTCCATCTCCAGTGTGTATGTACAGTTAAAGCTGGGTTTCATGTGTACGGAAACGGCAACATCAAAAACCCTCAAAGTAGTGAAATAGAAAGAATATTTTGATATACAAGTATTGAACCCGCGAAATTCGCGGGGGGGGGGGGGGGGGGAGGTGTCATGATTAAGTTGTACTATAAATGCCGTGTTAGGTCGGGACGTTCAGTGAGTAAATTTTCACGACTTGTTAATTCTAACCAGCGTAATTTGTCCTTGAGCTGTTCGCGTGGGCAGTTTGTTTTGAACACTTAGAAGGGAAGAGAAGGGGCGAATAAGGATAGATAGTTTAAGACGCTTACTCGCGTAAAGAAATTCGTGCATAAAATGTAGAAAGCACGAGGGGTTAAAGTTTTCAGTAGTTTGCAGGTGGCTACACAGTATAAAAGTGTAGCCATACCTATGTCCATGACTCCATACAGAAAACTCCAATCTGTGCAGGCGTCGGCACGATTCTGCCTGAAGAATCATAAAGTTTTGTACGACTTCATGTCTAGTCCACTATAGACATTTGAGATGAATCCATATGCCTGAATGAGATATGCACACCGCTATTGTCCATCGTTCCCTGGTTTCTAACACCAGGAAATAATCGTAAGTGTTTGTCTATTGATGACTCAACAATGAACGAGGAGCTGAACATAACAGTTATCCAGTAGGACAGGATTGTCGCATATACTAGGAGTGCTACCCAAGAATGCAAGATAAAGATATATATAGACTTGCAACTAGTATGAATGTATGGCATACACATCTGTGAATTGTGATTGATTTGTCTGGATGAGGCTGGGAATTGCCAGCCCATCCTAGAGTAGATCTCTAGACTTAACTACGTCAGTTTGTATTGACGGGCTCGATTCATTATAAGCGTTAGGCACAAATAGCTGAGATGACATTGTCGCCAGAGACCATATTAGTATATTGATTGACATATAGTAGGCAGACCAGATCTGAGATATATATAATTAGTACTTAGATTATTAGTGAGTCAGAAGTATAATAATATTATAGGAGTCTAGAGTAGACTTCTAGTGACGTATTATTGAATTTTGGATTTGATGCTGCTGATGTTGTCTTTACTATATAATAGATCTAGACAAAATTGTTAGGGTAATTAATGTGATTAAATTTGTGGCCCTGCAGGTCTGTTTATGAAACTTATTCAGATTGTTCTTAGTGTATGGCATGGTACGAAAGATTAGATATTAAATACCTCTCGATTTAAATGCAGTCATAATACCATCATTGAGAAGACCCTCTCTGTAACACTAGAGGAGACCAGCTTCGTAACAGGGGGGGGGGGGGGGGGGGGAATGTGAAAAGTGTTGTGAGTAGGTCTGGGGGTGGCTGCAATGGAGGGAGCATTACTTGACCGTTGGCACAGCAAAGTGCAGCAAGAACCACGAATGTTATGGATGGACTCGGAAGCACGGTTTCAAATTTAGGGAACCGGACGTTGAGATCGCACGGTGGACCGCAAATTCAGTGACGTCATGCCACATAAAAACTCACGGCCGGATGGTATTTATTTGGAACAAATGCAAATTTGCGTAGTTCAAAAAAATACTTACGGAGAGTGTTCAGCAATGAGTGTAGCAAGGAATCAACTTCAGACCAAAAGAAATTTGTATGGAAAATTTGAGCTCGATTGGTGCACAGATAGCCGAGCTACGGCTTTTACAAAAAAAGCGAGTTTTTTTTTTTTAATAGATACGTTTCCAGAAACGTAGTTTCCGTACACATGGAAACATTTCTCAAACTTTTTGCGAGAGGCGCACGTTGCAACACACTTTATTCTTTATTCAGTTTCTACTTAAAGACGGCCAAGAGAAACGATTAGACTCGCGTAAAAACCCATACAGAAAAACACAGCAAACGTCATTGTACAAAATGATTTTAAAGAGTGAATTTGCCTGAGATTTGGCGCAGTCTTTTCGGTAATACAGCTTTTCGGACAAGGAGTAAAGGGGATATCACCCTACGTCCTGGAAGGCATTTTCAGCTGCCGGCAGACAAGAGGTGCACACCATAATTCAGAGCCATCTCAACTCATGGGCACATTGGGGAGTTGCCCCGGGCTCCAAGCGCTTAGGAGGCCCCATGCAGGCAAATTTATGAGTAGCTGCTTACGGGAGAGTCGCAATCTACTGCTTTGCTCAGGGACCCATAATGGTATTAAGTCGGCCCTGCATAATTTCCTGTTTTCTTAGTAAATCCCGGAAGGCACCATCATAATTATTATTATTAAGCCCAGAGAGAGACAGTCAGCTCCTGCCATTTTCTTGGGTGTACATTTTGCTGGCAGTGGCAGCAACTGGCTGCGACGTTCCAGCTCAGAAATGTTAAATGAGGTGGCGTCACGACTTTTCGTTACCTCCACTGCAAGGAAAGCATTTAAAAAATTCGATGACCTACTGGGTGCAGACAGTTTGCGCAACCATAATAATTATGATTAATTCTAGGAGACAGTGATAAAAAAAAAAATCAATTTGCGGCACTAACTTTATGATCAAGTGCAACATAACTGAACAAAAGCCAATTCGATACACAACTCGATCTATGATCTACATCCGTCTGAACCTTTTCCGTTCACCAGATAAAATTGTCCATTTTCATCTGTTGTCCCTGCTCACCATGAAGTAGGATGGAAGAAGGATTTTGATCAGGATAATGTTTTGTTTTTAAATGCTTTGTAGAAGTAGGGGTAAAAATTGGATAACCGGGCATACTAAAGTATAAAATTTTGAAGGCTTGTTGTAGACAGGTTCTAGTATTGAGGTTAGTACAGTCTTCCTTACCGCCCTTCTGAATTTTTCGCTGCCTTAGTTTCTTGAGCCATGAAGTAAAACGGCGGGCTCCCCTCTATTCGTCTGCACTTGTGCAACACAACGAACACCCCGCGTCTTGTATAGTTCTACATTTTCACCACTGACCATGGTGACAAAAAGCACGGCAAAGTGATGAACGAAATACACATTTTTTAACTTTACACGCTGGCGGGTTGGTTCAACCCGGCCTGTGTACCTTTTTTTTAACGATTGACTTATGTGAGATCACGAGATTATGCATTGAGCTATTCATATCACAGCACGGCAACTGCGTCTCGAAAAATTATATGGATACAGGGAATGGATAAAGATCTCCGTTAACGTCAAGTCCCAAAATTATACTTTTTTCAAAATTTGGTTCCGCAAACGGAATATACAAACGGTTCCTCCGCCCTGACTTTTCTTTTTTTTTTGTCACTGCAAATTCGCATATTAATGGGTGGACTTAGCCATGTAAATGCCATTGGAGAAAAAAACAAACAAAAAAAAAAAGCTTGAAAAATATGGAATTACCCATATAACGAAATATACGTCTAGTTATATTTTGCCTCACCCACAGTGAAAATGTGTGCTTAACAAACGGGCTTTTTTTTTTCGCTTAACCTCTTTTTCCAACAACCGATCAATGTGTATGCTCGCTTGAAACAAAACGAGGAAAACTCGTTCGCCAGCCGGATAAGCCGAGTATCCCAATATTTCCTAGCGGACCGATCAAAATCCCTTCGCGGGCCGGATCTGGCCCCATGGCAGTAGGATGTCCACCCGCCATACACTACGGAGACTGAGCCATACAAGTTCCACTGTGAAGTTTACGAATACTGTACTCACATATTCATAAAACGTGTAATAGAAAGATTTCTGTTGCAGGGACTAGCTGCAGTCATGGGGATCATCATAGAGGTCAAATGTGTTTTGAAAAAAAGCTACAACTATTCCATGCTCGATCAAGTTCTGTTGCTTTAAAGTGGGTCAGTTAGCATGGACCTTCGATTTTGAGGGGGCCTACTCCAACCATTCTGGCCCCGGCCTGTTACGTTTGCAGGGACCTTGTCAGCGTCAAGTTACAGACTGAAATGTCTTGAAAACGCATGCCAAATTACCATTTTTGATTTTATGCAAAATAAACAATCAGGATCCAGACAAGACTGTAGCCACGAAAACGATATAGCTTATTAGCGATTAGATTATTCTCCGTCCATCACCTGTGTGTATAATATGCAGTAAAGACCTTCAGCTTCCATGAGAGAGGCTACTTTTGCCACTGGTACAACCCTCCGATTTTATGGTGACATTTCGTGCTGATGCATTATTTTGTGAGGGTTGTTAAAAAGTAAGTACGTCCGCCAAATTGTTTTGTGCTATGGGTACTTATCTAAAAGCCTTTGGTGGCCCCAGGGCTAGAGGGCTCCTCCAGAAATACTCCTTACGACAACCTTTTTTTTTTTTTTCAGATTCCTCCTGTTTTTGTTTTTTTTCGGGGGAGGGGGCTGAAAGGGTAGGGGGCAGGGTTAGGGATTCGATAAGATTTAGGGTTGAGGATAAGGATGTCGGGGTGAGAGATAGGTGTACGTACACGCCCCAACCGCAAAGAGACTTGTAACGCACTGGTTGTTGGGCCTAATATTTTCCACATAGAATTTCGCGAATTTTTAACCCACAAAAACAAGTTACAATGACACCTGTGTAGAAGAGGGATGATTTCTGTTGCACCACTGAAAATACGTCAGTTTATGTTCGTTTTCTTTTTAATTAAAATATAAAAAGCATCTATCAAGGAGAATAACTCGACTTCGGCAAACTAATTCTACACATTTTGAATGCCTTGTTTAGGCTGTTGCATTGAAGGTAAAAGAAAAACAAAAAGAAGAAATAAAATAGGGAGGATGGGGAGGGGTGAAATACTCCAGCCTTTTTTTTTTTTTTTAAGATATAGAGGGCTGTGAACCAGGATGTCTTATATAATATTATATTATCGTCCAGTTTTATTACTTGCTCTTCAATGCCTGTAGATATCCAAGACATTTGGTGTGTGACTTTATTTCCTAACCCAATAAAACTATTCATTTGACCATATTGAGGATATTGCAGTTCGCTGAATTTTACACATTTCAAACTCGCTCTTCTCAGTTCGATTATTCTGGACATAAAATAATTATTCTGGTTGCCCAGCCTCAATATAAGAATTATTTATTTATGTATTTATTTATTTTGTGTGCGTTTTAACCGTAAATTTACGCGGGTGGTTGTTTGGGCGTTGCTGGTAGGGTCTCCTTCTGTCCTTTGATTCTGCTGTATTCTGTCTATCGTCTTGCTTCTCCGTTGTACGATATGTGAATGGATCTGGCGAAATGGAACTTGATATGAAAGACCAGATTCCTGAGAAAACCCTTCCAAAGATGAAAGCCATTTCTATGGAAACGGAAAGAAAGGTTGACCATCATTCTGCATACAGCCAAAACAATTTGCTTGAAATCGTCTTAGAAATATTTTATTTTGATTGTTTAAAGAGCTAAAAAAATTCATCTTTAGCCCGGTTTTGTCAGATCCATCACCATCCGTTCATTTCCTATTTATCTATTTATTTATTTATTTATGAATTTATTTACTTATTCATTGATTTATTTTATGCACATTTTAACCGGAAATTTAAGCGGGTGGTTGGTGGGCATTTCTGGCAGGGTCTCTTCGTGTAAATAATTTTCTGGGTAAAATTCAACAGCCAAATGCCTACATAGCCTATTCTCACGCACTACATCACTGCGGCATGTTTCCCGAAAATTGTCACGTAGGCGTTGTTTAAGTTCAGATTTTAAAAAAAATTCGGTCAGGAACGTTAACGGTCACGCTGGCGAGATCGAGACTTTGGCGTTGGTATTGCTGCGTCAGCGTGGCAAGTTTACCACCAGACACATGCCTCACGTACCTCTCCGTCTTCGTATTGGGTTGCATAGAGATGATGTGATTGTGGTGTTCAGTGTTAGTAATGATGACATTGGTGGGGGCAGTAGTAGTCGTGGTGATGATGTGGCCGATTGTGGTGATGGTGGTGATGGTGAGAGGTTGTGATGGTGGTGGTAGTAATGGTGACGTTGATGGTGGTAGTGGTCGTGGTAGTAATGATATGGTGATGGCAGTGGTCATGGTGCTGATTATCATAATTATGGTGGTGGTGGTGGTGGTAATGGTGGTGGTAGTGGTCGTCGTGGTGAGTATTATGGTGATGGTAGTGGTCGTGGTGATGATGATGATATGGTGGTGGTGGTAGTGGTGGAGGTGATGGTAGTGGTGGTGGTAATGATGACGTTGGTAATGGTAGTGGTCGTCGTGGTGATGATAGTGGTCGTGGTGATAATGATGATATGGTTCGAGTGTGGATGTGCATGGATATGTGTGTGTGGGTGGGCGGGGATGTGGGTGTGGATATGTGTGTATGTGTGTGTTTGGGCGTGTGTCGATATATGATAGATGTCCGTGATTGTGTGTGTATGTGTGTGAATTGTGTACATGAATATATGTGTGTGGGATATGTGTGTATGTGATTTGATGTGTGTCGATATATGTTTATATGGGTGTATGTATGTGCATGTGAATGTATATGTGTGTGTGCTTTTATATTATGTCTTTTTTTTTCCTTTCACGTTTTCCTTGTAGGAACCATATTATTATAATTGTTTCTTAAACTTCTTATATATATTGGATTCATAAGGAATATCGTGTCTTATTCTCGTGCATATTACACTTTGCATCACCAATACATTATACGGTATCCAATTCCTTACATATTCATAAGATGTGTAAGAAATATACAATGAAATCAAGGAAGAAAAAATACCCCCAAAAGTGCGTACACACTCACACACATAGGGGGAGAGAGTGAGAGAAAGAGAGAGACAGAGAGAGAGGTTTGAATATCATTAGCACATCATTGGAGGAAAGTGGATTTTTTCAAAGACAACCTTCAATAAAAGAGAATTTTACTAGGCTTTCATAACCCGTGGAAATGAAATTGAAGCAATTCTGAAGTAGTTTTTACAGTTGCAGAAGAAATATCGCAATGAAACATGACACAGTCATGACTGTACTTTAGCATACACCAACACAGGATGATTGCTCGTTTTATGGGTTATTGCGCTGCCATCTGAAAAGGTCATCAAATTTTTAAAAAGTTAACATTTGGAGACCACTGCTTTTTAGTTTCGTGAACATTATACAGTATCTACATTTCACATTATATCATATTATTAAATGAGGTCACCGAACACTTTTTCTCTTTTTCACTGCCATGTGTGTCCTTCCTTTGACCCACTCACATATCGTGATTTGGCATTAACCAGTGGTTCTCAACCTTTTTCAGGCAATCGTCCTCTCAGACTCCAAATTTTCTTTCGTCCCCCCAAATGCTAAGTATTTCGAATAGCCTTATTAATTACGCATGTTTGATTATTCGTTATAAAACAAAAAACATAATCTATCAAATACACGAAAAATATAGACATCTCATATTCATAAAACCACCTCATTGTGCTGTTGAACAAGTCATTGGCTACCCCGTATTTGCCCCCAAATCGCTCCCCCTTCATTTTTATCTTTTTGGCCCCTCATAGCCCTTTTCGTTGTCTTCGCCCCCTTTAGAACTCAGAATTACCCCGGGGGGGGGGGGGCGTTAAGAATCTCTAGCATAGACCCTTAAACACTCGCACATGTGTGTGTGAGAGTGTTTGAAATGCTATGGAATTGCAAAGCAGGTGAAAGCAGACAGGCCTGGCTGGAGGGTTTTAAGGATTAAAAATGTTATCCCCGCTCTCTTTCCTCTCTGAATAGGCTATGCTAAATGTTTCCTTGGCAACTTCTTTTTATATAATAAAATGGTTCCTCGAAATCGGGTACCATTTCTTCTTTTAGAATGAGTCTAAATTAAATATGAATTTGCCGACTGATTTTAACGAAACTTGGATGATTAAAATAAAATTTATTCACCTGTGCCGTAAGAGATACGATTTATTATCTTTTTCGGCATTTTACGGTGCCGCAACGATAGTAAGTCCTTTTTTTTCAATTTCACGCAATGAAAGATTTCTGCATCCTGTTTGGATTGATCTCGAGCGAGTCTTAGTAAAAGCCACGTCAGTTTTATTTTGTACGAAGTTAACCAGCTGTTTTCCAAACTGCTTGCCACAGACAGTTTGCAGAACATTAAAACAAAATGGCATCAAACGACATTGGGGACTGGTATCGAGGTATACCCCAGATAACCAAGTACTGGTTCACAGGATCTGTTGTCGTGCCTCTGATAGGACGAGTGGGACTGGTGAATCCACTGTGGTTTATACTTGACTTCAGATCATTTTTCTACAGATTCCAGGTGAGTCAGTTAAGTGTAAAAAAAATATAATTGGAAAACAGCCTCGGAAGGGGTGCCAGATCATGAGATACACAGGTGTAGCCAGGACCTATTCCTGTTCTGTCTCCTGAGCATTTTAAATTATTATAAAAATCGCTGTGGCTATTCTTACGGCAGCCTCCCAACTGTTAGTCCATTGTCAGATTGATATGTAACGACGTGAGGGTCTAGTCAGTTTGTATCATCGAGGCCGTAGGCCGATGTTCGTCTGGGCAGTAGACAGATTGACATATCAGGGTGAGCCGCCGGGGTAGCTATGTATTGTTTTCACTCGTTAACTCTAAGAAGGACTTCCGAATGCATTCTATAGTCCGAGTGAAAACAATACATAGCTACCCCGGCGGCTCACCCTGATATGTCAGTCTGACTACTGCCCAGAAGAACATCGGCCTACGGCCTCGATGATACAAACTGACAAGACCCTCACGTCGTTACATATCAATCTGACAATGGACTAATATAGCCTAGGTAAGTTGGTAGGCTGCCGTAAGAATAGCCACAGCGTATAAAAATTGCCATCTAGCTAGAGGACTAGGTCGCGCGGGGGGGAGGTGGGGGGTGCTTTCGATCCCTCAGACACACTGAAGTTATTATATTGTTGTAGAATCCTAGTTTTGTGTACCTCAAATGGAACTCCTCCTACATTCTCAATGCCCACCACCATTGAGAGTGGAGTTAGGATGATGCATTTTCATGAAAAGTAATAATTTCATGTGATATGAATTATGATATGGCTGCACAAGTGTCTTTTCTTCGAGAAGGATTCGATCTAGATCTATGAGTATGAGAACATGTCCACCTTAGTTTAAGCATAAAATTAAGTGAATATGATTGTGGTAGGCCTGAATGTTAGAATCAAAAACAAAAGTCCAATTATTATTATGAAGAACTAGGCCTACACTAAAAATTGAAGTTTTTTTTTTTTTATAAATTAGGTCATTCTGAGGCCTACCTATTGAGGTATCTTCACTTAATGTTTAGTACAAATTGAGAAACCATTAGGCGTATTACTAGTAGTAGTAGGCTGAGTAATTCAACATTTTTTTATTATGATTACACGCACCATTATTGTTTCTCTCAATTTTAATTTTTCCTTACAGTTATGGCGTCCTGTCACCGCAGCACTCTATTACCCAATATCAGGGCCAAGGGGCTTTCACTTTTTGATGAATCTGTACTTCCTTTACTCTTATTCAACCAGGCTTGAGACAGGCAAGTTATGTCTTGCAATTGCATCAGTGGTTTTTTTTTTCACTTTCAGCCTTATATTTACTTTAACAGTGTATTTCAATAGCTGAGAATATTAACTCTCACCCTGCGCGCGCCTTAAAGCCCGCTGCCCGGTCAGTGACCTTACTCACGGAGAATCTTATCTGGGATCACTGACCCTTGCCGCTATGCGATGACCACACACGTTGTCCACGTGGTTCGGTTTTTATTGATCAGTATGAAATTGAAAACATTTCCTGCTATGCTTTATGACGCTTGATAATGAATTAACCAGCAAAACCTTAGTCTGTCAGTTTCTGACCAATGATCTGACTTATGATTCCAAACTGACAGCTGTAGTTTTCGTGAGAACGAAGCATGATAACTAGCCACGCCATCCCAAGCCCTACACAAATGGCTCCATCCTGATTGACACATACTATTACTAATAAACCAATGTGGGCATTTGGGTCAAAGATTATTTCAGAGCTTGTTTCTGATTGGTTCTTAGATACACACAACTCCAGATGGTGGTCAGCTTGTGAGAAAATGAGATAATTATTAATATTGCAAATTTGTTGAGCAACAGTTCGCATGTCGATGTTACATCTTTTGAAAGTGTGGGGAGAGCCTTTGAAAGCTTAGTCTTTGTGATTCCGGCCAGTGGTTCACTGGTTAACATGTCCATGTCACAATGCCTTTGATTTAAAAGAGATACAGTGAACAATAAGACGGTAGTTATGTCTCAAAGAGGTCAGTGACCTGACGCGTGAAAATACGGCTTGCGCGTGGCGCGGTCAGCTTGGCCTTGCCGACTTTTGCCGCCCATGCAGCGTGAGCGCTTGTGAAGCATGGGCGGCATTTGACACCCTGCGCAGGGTGAGGGTTAAGTTTTAGTTCTTATTTTTCTGAGGAAAGAGAAATAGGAGTGAAAAGAGAGTCAAGTTGGGGGGGGGGGGGGGGGGGGGGGAGCACATATTTGCGCAACAAAAGTCTTCAATCAGCTGACATTACAGATAACTCATGGCAGTGAGCTTCCTTGAGTTCTACAGATCAGAAATGTTGGCCAAGTAAATTTTGTTGAATTTTACAAATTTTAAAAATGTTCTTGCATTAATATGAGTGTTTACAGTACTTAAATTTTCTCCTTTTATCATTTCAGATACGTTTGCTGGGTCACCTGCTGATTATGCATTCATGCTCTTGTTCAACTGGCTGTGTCTTGTGGTGAGTTCAGAGCAGAAGACCAATTTGTTTAGTGTTGTTGTTGTTTTTTTATTGTTATTTAAATTGTTTTCTTTTCCATTTGCAATTTTACGGTGTGCATAGTTTGCAATGGTAAACCAAAACAGTAATTAATTGATTTGAATCCTTATTGGAAATAAAGTGAAGGGGTCTTCTACTTGGAAAGATCTTTACCGATAGCATATAATATTACAAAAGTAACTTGATGAGCAGATGATTGTAGATGTTCTAAAGCTAGATGATCCACAGTAATTATACGAAGGTTGTTTTTCCACAATTACTGATGCATAAAATCTAGTTCACTCACTGCTTTGTTTATTGCTGCACATCATTTTAGTAAACCAAATGTAATTGTTCATACGTATTAAATATTGAAACCCTGTAAATATTTGGGTGTTAATGATATGACTTTGTCCAAACAAAAAGAAAAGCTCAGTCCCAGGGATGGCTGTGAAGTTGTGCAGTTGGACAGTAGTTCATGGACAATACAGCATTGTGAGAGTGCATTCCTGGGTGGTGTGAAGAAAAATAAACAAGTGTTACAATTTCATTCCTCTTGTGTTTGTGGGATCAAGGTAAAGCATGTTTTTGTGCCAACTGTTCATTATTAGTAATGATTCATCGCCTGTTGGTTGTTTCAGATAATTGGATTTGCTGCTGAATTGGCTGTGAGTATGGAGAGATTTAGATGTTTACTACTAGTCACTGATTTGTCATTGCAAATTACTGAAATGAAATTGTTTAAAAACACTTTTAATCCATAATTTCTCTATAAATCATCACAGTGGCATTTTAAAAGAAATGAACAGGTAATTCAAATAAAATTTTTCAATATTATATGTCTATGAGTATGAAACGGTATACCTTCTTAGAATAAAATGAAATTTTGACACTTTCAGTGGTTATATCACATGACCTTAATGTGTGTGCCTTTTTGATGGATTAGTTTGAATATAGGCTCGTTTGAAAGGGAATTAATTCCAAAGTGATTGAGCCAATGTGACTTTGGCTTGGTGATCTTTTAGTTTACATTATATCTCCTTTCAGATCCTTATGGATCCATTAGTGCTGAGTGTCCTGTATGTATGGTGTCAACTCAACAAGGATCAAGTTGTCTCATTTTGGTTTGGGACTCGTTTCAAGGTAAGTAATACAAAGAAGCCAGTGAGTTTTACAGTTTGTCATATCTAGTCATATGTTAGGATGATCAATGATCAAATGATTGGATCACAAAGCATCCCAGAAGCTGGGCTTGATTTAGGTAATGACAGTAGTGATCATGAGATTGATTTATGATCTTCCTGATGGGGATTGAATTGTATTATATTTCATTTCACTGTTGTCTGTGTCAAAACTATTGTTAGATACACATGATGCCCCAGTTTGCATTATTCTGGCATTCCTTATAACATTTTGGGCCCATTTCTTTTTAATTTTACATGTGGTTAAGAATTGTAGAGTATTGCAAGATTTCCAGAACATTAATTTCTCAGATGTGTTGTATAAATCATGATTTTTTGCATACATTATACATGCCAGGGACCTAAAGGAAAAGGTTTGAATAGGTTACATAAAGATTTTTATTTGATGGGGCATATACATGGCCTTACTGGCCTGAACCTAGAAACACTGTGACCGTCAAATCAAATACTGTAAATGTGACTGTTACTAGTGCTGGCTCTGCATAAAGTTATGCCGTTGTGTGTTCTTTTCATTTCAGGCAATGTATCTTCCATGGGTACTGTTTGCATTCAACCTGATCATTGGTAGTGGGTAAGTGTTGTGAAATCAAGACCCTTTGTGGAGATAAGATGCAAGATACTCATTTTTGTTCTTATTTAGTTTTTCAGTGTGATCTTTTAGTTTTCTATAACTTGTTCTGTCTTCTTTATCTGGGAAGCTCTCCATAAAGCCTCCAGCAGTTCTAGAGCACCTTAAAATTGGATCAGGAACTAAGATAAGAGTAAGCCATATGGCAATTTTGCCTGTGTGTTTTCTTTAGGGATGTGAAGGATGACATTTAGAATTTGGTCTAGGAGTGCCAAAAATTTAAGAACGGAAGCTGGAAGCTTTGTTAGGGAATGACCTGTTCTTGTTTGTTGTTGTTTTTTTTAGCTTAATTTGTTTTTTAATAACATATGTCTGACCATTGTTTTTCATGTCAGTTTCCCAATGTTGTAGTAAGGAAATAAGACATTTGAGATGTGGAATTTTGTGTTTTACAAGGTTTGTTTTTTTCATTTTTTTCTTTGTCTTTCAATTTTGCAGAGGCATGATGGAGCTGTTTGGCATAGTAGTAGGACACTTGTACTTCTTCTTAATGTTCAAGTATCCACAGGACTTTGGTGGAGCTCAGCTTCTTACAGTGCCAAGTATTTTGTAAGTTAGAACACATTGTGGAAGAAAAGATGTGGAAATAATTATTCTGATCAGGTGGCCATTCTTATCACTGTAATTATTTAAATTAATCAGCTGTCTACAGCTTTGTCGCTTCAAATTCTAAGCCCTGAAATATTTGGAAAACATGAGTGTAGTAGTTGCAGCTCACTGTGCACAAGGAATTAGGACAGTAAACAGTGTGGATGCAAAATGTGGCCAGCTAATGTGAAACTGATAGTTGCATGCTGCAACGTCAAGCAGATGTATTGACTTTGTCAGGTCCACCGTCATCATGCGGCAAACACAGGTGTCCATCATAATTTAATTGCATCACCACTGTCCACTCTCTCATGGGGAGGGAATGAATGGATCACAGGGGGTGAGCATTATCATTATCGGCACAATATGTGGAGGCTGAACCAAAGATAGAATGTAGACTACTGTAAGATGAAACTTTGCAGCTGCTTATTATTAACCCTCACGCTGCGCAGGGCGTCGAATGTCGATCAAGCTTCCCAAGCGCTCACTCCGTAAGTGTGGCTTTAGTCGACAAGGTCAATCTGACCACGCCACACGCAAGCTGTGTTTTCACGCGTCGGGTCACTGACCTTTTTGAGACGTAACCACCGTCTTGTTTTTCACTGTATCTCTTCTAAATCAAAGGCATTGTGACATGGACATGTTAACCAGTGAACCACTGGTCGGAATCACAAAGACTAAGTTTTCAAAGGCTCTCCCCACACTATCAAAAGATCTAACATCGACATGCAAACTGTTGCTCAACAAATTTGCAATATTATCTCATTTTCTCACAAGCTGACCACCATTTGGAGTTGTTTGTATCTAAGAACCAATCAGAAACAAGCTCTGGAATGATCTTGCCCCAAATGCCCACATTGGTTTACTAGTATGTGTCAATCAGGATGAAACCCTTTGTGTAGGGCTTGGGAGGGCATGGCTAGTTATCATGCTTCATTCTCACAAAAACTACAGCTGTCAGTTTGGAATCATAAGTCAGATCATTGGTTAGAGACTGACAGACTAAGGTTTTGCTGGTTAATTCATTATCAAGCGTCATAAGGCATAGCAGCGAATGTTTTCATACCGATCAATAAAAACCAAACCACGTGGACAGCGGTAGTGTGGTCAATGTCGTGACAAGGGTCAGTGACCCCAGATAAGATTCTCCATGAATAAAGTCACTGTCCGGACAGCAGGCTTTACGCCGTCGCGTGCAGGGTGAGCGTTAATCTGTGAAAGGCAGCAGTAAGAGCTTTGCTTTTCCAGCTATCCTTTTTGATATATGTACATTTGTATAGTTTATGGACATATAAATGATGGGAATCCTCAGGAAGTTTCCTGATTCTGGATTTTAAATATTTTATTTATGAGGGTAAAATGTATTGGGCCTATTTATGTGCTGCAGTTGGCAATGATTTTTTATGTCAAAGGTTCAGCAAGATTTTCTGTCATTAGTTCCCATCCCTGATGCAAAAGAGGCCACTTCTTATAATAATGAGAGCAGGGGGTAAACTGTCTGTGACGCTTATGCATTTCATGGCCATTCAAGCTAGACACTTGAAAGTTTGCATACTACGGTTTTTGATACTGCTGAGTTGCATGGCTGGCTTAGTTTTTGCCTTTGACCACGTCTTATATTTTTTTGAAAAGTGTGAAACGCCTTAGCGTTTAAACCCGGACTAAATTCCTGGTGTAGTTTTTATGATTGTTAGAGTATTGCGTATGGATGTAGCAATCGATCCTCAGTATCGAAGACTGTCATTTTGTGTCTAAGCATTTCATGGCCTTTAAAGCGAGACACTCACAATTTTGGTATATCTAGGCCTAGGCCTACTGTTTTTTATCCTGTCGAGCTGCATGGATGCCGTGATGTATGTTTATATGATTGTTAAGGATGGCGATTCTGCAACCTCTTTGCTGGGCGCTAGCAAAACCGATACACAGTGTCGAATATGCCATCTTCTTTGAGCGTGGCCTGCTTGAAAGTAAACAAGACATGTGCTCAGTTTGCCACTCACCGTTCGAAGAACGGGTACATTGACTAGTGACAGTAATTAAGGAATACTGATTACCTTGTTTCTTTTATACTGAGATCTGAAATAATAAATAAAACAAGCCATATCATTGATTGGATTGGTATTTAAGTCATATTGTGAAACATTCAGCTGCCTTCAGAATTATACTCGTCAAAAGTAAAGTTTTCTGAATTTTAAAAATGCAGATTTTTTTTAAATGGTTGGAGCTTTTATGCATACATACAATTCATCGCACAAAAAATTTAGATTTTTATTTCCACATGCTTGAGTTTCAGTGCAGTATTCACAGGTTACCTAACTGTGTTATGTATCTTTCAGATATCGCTTTTTCCCAAAACGACAAGGTGGCATGTCAGGATTTGGCCAAGCTCCAGCCAGTAGAAGACGCCCAGATGATGGTGGCAATGGAGGAGGTGGCTGGGGCAGGGGACATAACTGGGGGAGGGGACAGCAGCTGGGAGAAGATTAGTCATTGTAAGGGTGTGGTGATGAATGGATTGAGAAAATGATGAATGGCTGACTTTCAAGATGTATGTGAAAGACTGGAATTTCTTAGCTGGAAATTTTTGCTCCTATCAAAGTTTATCTCACTGCTCGGTAGGTCTGTTCCCTTTTGCAATGGTTCATGGACGCAGATTTTGTACGGCATTTTAAAAATATTATAACTGCAAACCTGTTGATCATGTAATATTGAAACTGCATTGAAGGGAGTGAAAATGAACATATTTATTTTGCATTGTTCTGCTGTGGAATGTGCTATGGTTAAAAAAAAAAAAAAAGTCACACAACAGTTGTAATGTGTACTGTTTTTTTTTTTATTTCATCCAAGTTGTTAATATTTAATTATTTATCAACCAAGTAGAATATTTTTTAATTGGATATAATTATGTGATAAATATTTGTTGCCACTTTTACTTTGATCATTTCAACAACACAGAATCATTTGACAACTAGTATGAATACTGTTAGTGGAATGGTTTTTTGCTGCCTGAACAGAAACATTGTGGGCCATTCACTTAATATGGCTTGCAGTCTTTTAAAGAATACGATGCAGTGATATTTTACAGTGTGGCATCTTTTGTTTCTCACTGGTTTATAAATGACGCTACTTTTCACCCCTGTGAGAAAGACGGTTTCCACAGGTGGTGAGTTACTCTCGTCTTTGAATTGGTTTAGTGAGAAGTAATTTCATATCAGAATTAATTCCTTTTACTTCCCTGCCAGCTGACATCACAGGATGTGTCTAATATATGACCATTGTCTGTGTGCAAATGTTGTTGTTGCTATTGTGCATCTGCTGTTCTAATTTTAGCAAGTTTCAGTCTACCTTTTCAGCTTTATGGTTCACTTTGTTTGGTGTTCTTCAGTGATAGTTCTTAAGAGTCAGGAATCTTTTGAAAAAAATGATTTTTTTAAATTTGATATTTAACCAGAGGGACAGTATCAGGTGTAAATTGAAATGCATCTTATGAATTAGACTACAATTGTCATTCTCAGTGGCGATAACAAATGTTGCATTTTCTTTTAACAGTAACATGATAGTTTGTAAGCAGCCAATGAAAGGTTTTTGTATTTATTTGTGTGATATTTTTATTCTTATATCATCTAATATTTGTGACCCTCCACATGTACATGTCGATGAATTCAAGGTCTTGTGCTTCTTTCATCTGTAGGATTATGACAAAGAGTTTAATATTTGCAGGCATGAATTCCCAAACAATTCTGTTTGTGTTGTTGGTTATGAAATTTGCAATACATGCTTTACATCATCGTTCTTCTTTGTTTGTTCACATTCTTTCAGAAATGCAAGCTTTATTTCCTGTGCTATCCTGTGAGATAAGCAAATACAGAATGTATGACTTCTAAAAACTTCAGGGAAATCTTTCTTCCCACACTGGCACTGTCATTCAGGGAAATCTTTCTTCCCACACTGGCACTGTCATTCAGGGAAATCTTTCTTCCCACACTGGCACTGTCATTAAGATGATCATTTTTTTATTTTTTTTTTGTCCTTTGATTCATGTTTCATGAAGTATTGGTGTGATAAGTGCCCAGACATAAAGTTCCTTGTAGAGAGATAACGAAAAAAAAAATGTGAGAGGCGCAAAGTGGCCATTATCATGCCCATGCACCGTTAAACTAAAACTCAAACAAAATCAAAATGAAGTTCCATGTCTAAAAATTTTGAAATGTACAAAATTTGATTAAAATGAATGAAAAGAAAGTCAGGAAGAAGGAAAGACTACCTCATCAGGTAAAATAATTCATAGAGAGGTTAGCTTTTGTCCAAAAACATTAGGCACCGAGAGAGGAATTATGGTGTCTTGGGCACCAAAGGATTAATGGCTCATCCATATCCTTTATTCTGTTTCAGGGGTTCAAATAGTGGAAATTGCCATATCAATCTTCATTATCTTCTTTTGTATCTCAAGTTTTCTGCATTTTATCTTTTTTTTTTTTCTTCCTCCTGGGAAGATGATGTTTCTAGACTTGCGGGGTTTGTGTCTAAAAGCACGGAAATGATCAGTCAAAACACATGTTGTAGAAAGCTTTCTCCAAAGAATCTAGTTTCAGAAAGGACTGGTATTGTGTGCAGTATTAACGATACAGGTGTGCATCCAGATCATAACTTTTTACTGTAAAATATGTCAGAATGTGGACAACGTATTTATTCAATGATGGTGTTACACAGCCCACATACAGCGGGACCCACTCATCAGGAGGAAATTTAGGAATTAATTTCACTGGCGACCACTGCAATGCTGTTACCGAGCATGTTGTGGAGGGTCACACATTATTGCATAATGAATGTGGAAACTGTTGATATTACATGCTGTTTATAACTCATGGTAGAGGACATTATTCTGAACATAGTATCTGGGCAGGTAGTTCCAGATGTAGGTTGGGTTAGCATGTGTATAACTGACATGAAACGAGCCCCTTTTTACTGGTCCTGATAGCATGATTTCCAGCTCCATTGTCATGTCCTTCCTTGCCAGCGAGCTGTGTGTGTATGTATGAAATCTCAGTCTGTACAGATGACATATTTTGTATCCAGGTATGAATGTCAAGTTCAATAGAAGAGAATAATTTTGTATAGCTGTGATTTTACACAGGAATGTGAGGACAGAAATGTGAAAACTTATTGTAAATAAACAGAAATGTGTAGCTGATTCAATTCATTGGGCATTTCTAATCATTTACATTCATTTTCCCTCAACTTGCATTACATTCAAGATTCAAAATCATACAGTTGCTGCCGTCATATATCATCGCTGTGCTGCAAGACTCCCGTAACATTTTGGGCTCAAATCACTTTTTCGTTATTTGGGTCTGAAAATCAATGGAGCACCTTGTGTCAAAAGCTCGTGGCTCAGTTCCTATAAATAACGATATTGCAGTTATCAAGTCCATTGTCTTTATACTTTATAATTTGCTGGCAGCAATAAGCCAAAGAATCAGTTTTTTGGCTTTCCTGTTAAATTTTCGAAATGTTAGATACAGGAATCTTGCAGCATAGCGACGATATGGTCTCTCATCTCCCTCATTTGCCACACTGTCTCTTTCTTTCTCATTTCATTCTTCCTTTTTTTGTATTATGTTAAGTAGTGTCTTGTCTTCTAAGAATTTTTGACGACTCATAAATCTGAACTGTTGTTAGCCAAGTACATGTGTACATGTAAATAAAATTTCATTCATTGGTAATTTTAGCAACATTGAACAAGGCAGTAAGTTTTAAATTGGTGTATATTTTAAGAACTTTTGACAGCTTTGTTACAATGCATTCCTTTATATTGGTTTGTGGAAGAATATAGGAAAATATATTATGTTCATCATATCTCAGCACAGATTTACATGTTTGTTCTTTTGTAATTATTTTTAGACAAATAAAGTAGGGGTTTTGTTTTGATTTTTTCTTTAGGTTGTGTATGGGTGTAGGGTTGTAGATACTCTTATTGATTCATTGAAATCTTTCTTCTTCTTCTGCGTTCTTCGTGTCAGACTATTTATATCAGGAGGCCGGTAGCCTTTATGAAGGATGCTGTGCTCCTGAGTTCCTCTGCTGTCCCATATAGCTTAGTGTGTAGTGCCGCACCTTGGGGCCAGCTGTTTTCCCTCTGCTGTCTGTATAGGGGGCATTGTTGGAGGACATGTTCTGCATTCTCTGGGCAGTTTCCACATGGGCATGTCTCAGTTTCTCCAACCCTGAATTTTTTGTAAAGGTGCTGCCGGAGTCTGTTATGTCCAGTTCTCAGCCTAAAAATGATAGTTTGTTCCTTTCTGCTGAGCAAGTGTATCGCATCGTCTGTTACATGGCTTGGGTGACTTTGTTTCCACTTGGATTTCAAGGCTGCCTTAATGTGACTTTTGGCTTCTGAGACTGTTATGTTTTCTCTGACTTGGGGGAAGTTTGCGCCATTTTTTGCCAGAGTGTCTGCCTTATCATTTCCGATGATGTTACAGTGGCCAGGGATCCACTGGAGAACCACGTTGCTTGCTGTGTGGCATAACTGCACTAAGGCAGAGGTGAGTTTGTTTTGATGATAATCATGTGAACTTTGAAGGGCATGCAGGACTGACCTAGCATCTGTGAGAATAACAATTTTTTTGTTGTATATGTCGCAGTTTTGTAAGTTTAGCGCAGCTTCTAGTATGCCTTCTGTTTCTGCTCTGTAGTTGGTAGAATATTTCCCTGTGGGTACTGATAGTTCTGATTCTTCCCCATTAGTCCATTGGATATATACACCACCTCCTCCATCTCTTAAGGCTTCTTGTGCCGACCCGTCCGTGAATACCCGGATCCAGCTGTTTTGTGGATAGGAGCTGTTCAGCATTTCCTGTGTGAGTGATTGCAGCTCTGCCGTGGACTGATTGGTCTTGGAGGTGATGCCGTAAATGTTGTCTTTGATTAGGGGAAAGTGTTGTCTTTCCCATGAAGGGCAGCAGTCAACCTCTGTAAGGTCCTCGTCTTCATCTAGGGCTGGGATTTTAAGGTTGTTTAACTGTTGTCTAGCTGATTTTATAAAGCTGGTTCTCTTTAGTCTGATTCATTGAAATAAATTGTTAGAGAAGAGTTCAGAGTGTGTGGCATAAAGGTGTCACAAAATACCTATGTAAATTACCAGTGAATGAAAATGTGAAGCAAAACTGTACACATACCCAATGTAACATTCACAGTCAAAATCAAATGAGCACTGGACTGTTCCAGAGTGTGCATATTTGACAGGTTTTTTTCAACAACAGACATATAATAGATTTTGCAAGGAAGCCTGAAAACATTTTTTGATGACGTCTTGAAATGAATGAAACTGAATAAATTTCTGTTGTTGTGAATGTCATGAAATTATTTTGTTGTCAAATTTGTTCTTACATTATTATTTTTAAAGTACTTTTTAGTTGAAGTTAACAAGATGCAATTAATAACATCACAAAAGAATGCTAATTTAACCCGCTGTATGGGTGGGTCTATTGGACCCAGAGGCATTTAAAAACATTTGTAATTATCTTATTAAATTTTCTAGGAATTTTTTGTTGAAATTCTTCAATAATGTCATTGTCCATCTTCCTTTAGTTTTTAAAACTGTGGACACCAACGCACAAGCATTTATGTATATTATTCCTACCCCTGTGTCCAAGGGTCTCTTAGAAACCATACTTATAAATTGGATTTTGTTGCCATACCCTTTGTGATACGTCCTAGAGTCTTAGACACACCACACTCGTAGAGAGAATTTTATTGTTATTTTATTGTCTGACAGACACCATAGTTTTAAACAATGTACATATATCTTAATTGACGATTGCCATGCATAGTTTTTAGCGACATACAGCGAAGGTTAAGGACTAAGGAAATGTAAATTTTTGTACTCAACAGCTACTGAGATAACTTTCGGGTGTTGTTTTTAATCTTTCAATGTTTTCTTGCCGTTTGAAATATCCCAACACACGTACCTTTATCATGCAACCAAAGAAACTGGCAACTTCAAAGATAGGATATAAATATACACAATAATGATCATTTACAATAACATTAACAGAACAGTTAATGCAGGACAATGCTGGGTTTCTCTACTACATTACATAGTGCATGTCCCTGAGGTTTATTAAAGGTCAATTGCCATAGTGGTTATACAAAATACAAACTTGAATAAGCTGTGGATTTAGGAGTGATCACATCTCTCTCTCTCTCTGTCTATCTCTCTCTCTCTCGCTCTCTCTTTTTTCTTTCTCTGTAGGTATGCAAGTCTGACCAGAAATAAAGTTCTCAGAACCAGATCATCATCTGTACCTGTTGGATTCAAATCACAGAAACCCAAGAAATTTTTTTCAAATAATTATACAGTTATGTCCCTTGCCACACAAACACACAAAAAATAATTGGGCAGTTATGTCCCTTGCAACTCGGGGTGACCACCGGAAAACGTCATCAATCTGTAACCTCCATACCACTTACTGATTACACTGTACATGTATATTTATTATTTTGAAAATAGATCATCAACGGTACAATGAACTCTGGTCATTCTATTGTCCGCTCAGAGGTAAAAAGAAAATGCCAGGATCCAATGGTCTTTCCGGAAAAAGTGTAATACAGACGCTGTGCGTTAACATACCGCCATCTCAGTTCTCGTTTGTTCTGTTTTCTGAAAAAGTGGAGATCTCTTAGTATGTGGACGAGATATAACAAATGCACACTTTGACACTTGTTCAAAACGTTTTTGTGGCACTCATTAAGCTGTAACACAATTCCGATTTATTCTAACTCCTTGTCATAATAGATTAAAATACCAAAGCCGCAAACTTTTAACGTCGAATTTCTGAGTTGTGCAAAAAATGGACTTCGAACAAACAAGAACCAAGGTCGCGACATCGTACATGCACTTACTTGTGATTAGCGCTGTTGTTTACCTGAAAGTTTTTATCACCACTCACAAGGGCCGGATTCAGACTTTTAAGAGGTCCTACACAATAGAAGATTTTGGTGCCCCCACTATACCGTATTATATATATATTGTAATTCAAAATGTGAACAAAAATAAACCATTGAAAATAAAAATTTTAAGACATGGGAGTCTAATACGTCAGCAAGTACTTTAACTTTTTTCATTTATTATGGGGACCCCTTTTTGTGGACCCTGGTTCAGTTGCACCATTTGCAATTTTGCACCGTATGATCCATGATAAATCCAGCAATGAAAATTAATTTCTGTCGTGTCTCCCTGCACTTGATGCCCTAAGCACCTGCTTATTCTGCTTAATAATTAATCCAACCCTGTCACTCAAACACATAATTATGCAGATAGAGGGGCTATTCATAAAGTACGTATGAAAAGCGCACGTGGGAGGGAGAGAATAAGGTATCTAGGGAGCGTAGGTAACGGTTTTCAGTTACAATAATGAATTAAAATAGTTGTTGTTGTTTTTTTATCCCACATTAACTTATTCAATTATGTGTCTATAAAAACCGTATATTTCTAGGGAAACAGTCGAATAGCCCCTGCAAAAAGTCGCTTAACGTTTTAAATATCAAGCTCTTGTCGTGGGTACTAACCATTCTATTTCTAATTGACCATTCATGGCTTTACGAAACGGAAAGGGGAGAGAAGGTGAGACCTAGTGTATGACAAGCGCGCTGAGGGAAGGGGGCGGGGATCGGCAAAAATCGAGGTATCGGTAGGTCCTCTATGGATGGCCCCTATAAGGCATTTTGATGGAAGATGATCTGCTTGTATTTGTTGATGATGCTGTTTTTGGCTTTTGAAGTGGCAGTGGGTGAAGGTTATGGAAAACGTGGTTGTAGTTGTGGTTTGTCGTTGTTGTGGCCACCTGAACTTGACATACATGTACATAGATTGATAGATAGACAGACAGACCAGACAGGCAGGCAGACAGACAGACAGGTGGGCAGGCAGACAGACAGATAAACAGATAGATAGACAGACAGACAGTAAGATAGATAAATAGATAGACAGACAGGCGGGCGGATGGATGGATGGATAGGTAGGTAGATAGATAGATAGTAGATAGATAGATAGACAGACAGGCGGACGGATGGATGGGTGGTTAGATAGGTCGATAGATAGATAGACAGACAGGCGGATGGATAGGTAGGTAGGTAGATAGATAGATAGATAGATAGATAGATAGATAGATAGATAGATAGACAGATAGATAGATAGATAGATAGATAGATAGATAGATAGATAGATAGATAGATAGATAGATAGATAGATAGATAGATAGATAGATAGATAGATAGATAACCTAACCGCTTAATTTTCTGAATAAAAAAACTATTTTTTAATTCTTACCAATGCTGGAGAACGTACATACCCATCCCCCCCCCCCCCCATGTACATGTACGTTTTTCGTATTCTGGGTACAAATCGTAGCTCAAGAGAAGACCTCAAACTTCTTCATGAAATGTTTGAATTCTATGTTGTCTTGAAGCTAATGAGAAATGGCGCGTCTTTTCGGTCCATTTGCAATAGGCATAGACCTCTGAGCTGAACTGGTGTGGCAGAGGTGGAAAAGACTTAAGTTTCAATTTTTAGTGTCAACACTTTGCAACCTAAGTTCTTGTTTGTTCCAACTCCACTCTTTGCCCAGCTGAGAAATTGGACCTTAAACAGTTGCAGCTTTAAGATAAGATAAGATAAGATATGACTTTATTATCCTGTTTCCAGGAAATTTGTTGTCACAGCATTCAGTAACAGTACAACAGCAAATACAATATCTAAGACCTACAAGTCTTTAACGCACACCACACACATGCACATTGCTCACACAACATTACCAACAAGTAAGAACATTGCTCTCACACACACACACACACACACACACACACACGCACACACGCACGCACGCGCGCGCGCACACACACACACACACACACTGTAAGAACAACCCATTAGGAAAAACTAACAACAGCATACTACATCGGGAAACACTGCTACTTCGAATTGCGGATGGCAAAAAAGATCGTCTATAGCGCTCTGTTTGTATTTTAAAATTAATACAGTATTCGTCCACTTATTTGGGATCGGACTATCTGATGGAACAAGGGGTGGGAGCAATCATTTAGAACTGATTTTAGTTTCTGTTTGCACGAATGCACGAATAATTCATCAAAGTTCACGTATTCACTGTTAGTTAGATGGCAAGCTTTTTTGATAATAGAGTTGTTAATTTTGTTCTTGTCTTGCTCCTTTGCATTTCCTCTCCAGGCTGTAATACAAAATAAAATGATACTCTGGATAGTTGATTTATTAAAACATCTGAGTGAGTGTTTTATCTACATTAAATGATCTAAGTTTCCTCAAGAAATACATACGTTTGTTCGCCTTTGCGTGAACTGAGGTGGTAGGATCGTGCCAGTCGAGTTTGGAGTCAACATGGATTCCCAGATATTTATAAGACTCGACTTTATCAACATTTTGATTATAAATTTTAAGTGGTGGAAGTGATGTTACAGTTGTTCTGAAATCAATTACAATTTCCTTTGTTTTCTTTACATTTAATAATAAGAAGTGATCTTCACACCACTGGATAAACCATTGTATAGTATTAAAATAAGCGTCTTCATCAGTTGGTGCAGAAATCAATCAGTATTATGATAAGGAGTTAGAATAAATCGGAACTGTGAAACAGCTTTATAAGTGCTACAAACTACGTATAAACGAGTGTCAAAGCGTGCATTTGTTATACTTTTTCTACATACTAAAATATCTCCAGTTTTTTCAGAAAATGGAGATAAAACAAAAATGAACTAAGTCCGCGATTATCGCATGTAATTACACATGCATTGTGTTTTATAATGGTTGCAAGTAAACAAAAACAAAAACAAAAAGAAGAAAGGAAAAAGGGGAAGCAGGGTCAGAGCAGTGGCTACATACACGGCAGCCAGTGAACACAGCTCACCCTTTTTCTTTGTTCGGCTTTACTCCCGTCCGACCAAAGTCAAAATTGGGCAAAAAGACTTTGCTTATAGCCCTGCTGCGACCCCGCAGTTTTTCTGTGGTTTTTATGATATCCCGTCCGACCAGCAGCGCTTCCTTTGGGTATTTTTTTTTTTTCTCTATTTTTTTTTTTTTTTCTCTTTTTTTTGGGGGGGTATAAGCGTAATCTGCCGCAAACGTAGCCACTGCCGAGAGTTATACTGACGACTGTTTACAATGCAACGGTTTAAATTTCTATAAATACTTACTTACGCTATATACATGTAATACACTGACAATGTGGAAATCAAAACAACAAAGCTGGACTTCAGACTCAGCGTGGACTTTGTAATGTTACTATTTTTTATGCCACACATTCTCTTAAATCAGGTCACACTTGACACCAATCAGCCTCAGCACAACAGCAAAGTAAAGGGCGAAACAGTGCAGAAACGGTGTTGATACCGAAGGTCAACATTGCATGTAAATATAGCCTAGTATTGGTGGTCAGTGTTCTTGCTCTTAATACAGAGTGTATAAACGTCAGTGTACGCATTTGGTATTATGTATATGTGGGTGGATCTGACAAAACCGGGCTGAAGGAGAAATTCTTATACCGGTACCTCTTTTAAAAATCAAAGTAAAATATTTCTAAGACTTCATACAAAATATTTTAAATGAATACAGAAACATAGCTAATTTTTCATATTATAATCAGCTCTCTATTTCAAGAGAAATGTTTCCATCTTTGGGAGGTCTTCTCAGGACTCTGGTCTTTCATCTTCAGCCTGATTTTGTCAATCCACTCACATTTACATAATATTTATTATAAATAGTGTATTTATTATATTGCACTGACAAAAAGAATACTTTATATCTGTCACGAGTGGAGTGAGTGCAATTAAGGGGATTGCTACAGAGCGGGTGTAGAGTAAGAAGGGCTCACAGTAGACAGCAAGTTAAGCGTGCTGTTGTGAGTAGTGGGGGGGTCTGAATGAGGCGAAAGCGCGGTATTACTATCACTGCAAGTTAGAAGGTCCGACGGAGCGGACCTGTGAATAAGAGCCCATCGGGCGGACATAAAGGGAGCAGTCGAGAAGACTAGTGGAAGAGTCTTTCCAGTAATGACTGGTATGTAGAACGTTGATTGATTATTATGATTGATGTATTATATTATATTCGTCTATTACCATGATGTGAATAAGTATATGTGAGGAATGTGGAAGTCCTTGATATTGGATATAGCAATGTGCGCCATGAGCGATAGATGAAAGTGAGTTCATGGATTTGTAGCGCGAGTGAGTAGTGTGTACTCCGATGGAGGTGTGTTACCGTAAGATGTGTGGTGAGTGAAAGGTGAACTAGTGTGTGTACGCTTCATGGATTGTAAGGAGAGGTGGAGCGAATAGAAATGGTAGGGTATTATACCAATGTAATGTTATTCTTGTAGGTGTCGGGGACGGGCCGAAGAGCCACCTCGATGAGCACAAGTGATAGGCCAGCAAAGGGCCGGAGGCCATACATAGGCCAGAAGTGAGACTGTCGGGGCAGGACAGTAGAGGCACATAAAGTCGTGGCAGTCGGGCCACGGACAGGGACGTAGATATGAGAGTGAATGAGATACTATATTATTGCCATGATGATGGGCAAGTGAACTGATAAGTTGTATGGCAATAGGAAGGTGATGTTGAGAGACTGCGGTGCCAGTGAATCATTAATGTACTATTAAGACCCTGAGGGGAGAGGCTGAGGCCGAAGTGCCTTTAGGAGTAACTACCGGATTGTGGATCCGAGGGAGAGTGTGTGTGAGAATAAGGCCGTTGTACGGCAGTTCATTTCAATAATATAATGTATGTAATTGCGCTATTATATGTATAATTATGTTTAATAAATGTGTGAGTCTGATGGGTTGTTTTGTTAAGTGTTAAACTTAATTGTTCGTGATTGTCGTCCTGTCATAAACTATTACATCTCCCAGTCTGGGATTTGTGACACTGGGGGCTCGTCCGTTGTGACACTGGGGTCATTTTGACATTGTGTATTCGTTATATCTAGTTGTTTTTCTGTTGTGCTAGGAATTCGTGCTGTTGTCTTTGTTCGTGGGATGAATGGAAATTTCATGATGATATGATTTATGTATGTTTATGAATAATAATATGTATTGATGCATGTATTGCTATGAATAGGTATTAATGTGTATTTAAACTTTCCAGAGTGTGTGCGTGCAGCCTGAGGAGACGAGCAGCCAGAGCTCCGATTATGGGGAGGAGTTAAACTCAAAATTCGAAGTTAAGTGAAACTGAAATTTTGTGCCCTGGATTGTGGGCTGTTCCTTTAATCTGTCTTTTTCCGCTGTTTTTCTGTTTTCGTTGTAATTGATTATACGGGCGGTGGCGCGGGTTTGCTGTGGTGAGCGTAGTTTGTCCTCTTCGGGAGGTGGGCTAATCTAGGAACTTCGTTCATCACAGTGAACAGTTCTGTAGGGACCTGTATTTTTGTTTAGATTGTAGCGTTCTATCTTCCTCGTTGTTTTAGGAAGACGTTTCTCTTGTCCCTCTCTTCCCTATTTGTAGATACGTTCTTTTTTTTCGGACTCTGTTCTTGTTCGTACCGTGTTGTGTAATCGGCGTAGCAGGTTGCATTTTTTTTCCATTATAGTTTTTTTTTGTAGAAGCTTTGTCCTAGTCCGGTTCGTTGTCCTTGACGTACTTGTGGTCCTTCTACTGTATTTCTTCATTCTTGTCGTATCTAGTTTCTTTTATAATTAATAGTGCTAGGCATTTTTATAGATACAGAATTAGTTTTGCTGTAAAGGTAAATTTCTGAATTATATTCTGAACTGGGTATTGTTATATCTGGTGTGATCTCAGGTCTCTGGTCGATACCGACAGGTTGGTCGTCTTATAATAGATACCATAACCATAAATCTGTGAAATGGCGGAACTCCAACAACTAATGAAGTTGGGTAAGGAACTTGGCCTGGAGGGAGAGGAGCTACGCGGCTGGATTAAAGAACAGCAGGCGGATTTGCGCGATGAGCGTGCTAAGGATAGAGAGCGAGAAAAAGAGGCTCAAGAGCGACAGAGAGAAGAGGAAAGAGAGGCTAAGGCTCAGCAACAAGAAAGAGAGGCTAAGGATAAGGAAGAGGAAAGAGAGTTTAAGTTAAAGGAGTTAGAAGCTCAGCAACAGGAGAGACAGGCTAAGGAAGGGAGCAGGAGATAAGGTTAAAGGAGATAGAAGCTCAAGAGCGGGAGACAGACGCGCGAGTAAGAATCGCGGAATTAGAACTCAAAAAGAATGCGCCAACAGAAACAGTTGAGCGGCAGGTACACAATAAAGGTGGCGTCAGGATTAAGCTCCCTACGTTCGACGACCGGAAGGACGACATAGACGCCTTCCTTTACAGGTTCGAACTGAACGCACAATTGCAATGGGGGGAAAATAAGGAATTATGGGCCACGTACCTGGCATCGCTATTGCAGGGGCGAGCGTTAACCTACTTTAAAGAGCTACAGCGCGAAGACGTGCAAGATTACGATAAGCTGAAGGCTTTGCTGCTTCGCCGATTTGCGCGTACCGAGGAATATTTCCGGGAGCAGTTTAGGCGGGCACGTGCAGATACCAGGGAGGACTTTGCTGCCTTCGTCGCGAGACTAACGGAGTATTTCGCGAACTGGGTAGACCTGGCGCATGTGGGCACGGATTTTGCTAAACTGAAAGACTTAATGATCCGTGACCAGCTGTACGCGTCGTGCCACAAAGATCTGGTGGCTTTCCTGAAAGAGAACGAACCCGCGACGGTGCAGGAGGCGTCTAAGTTGGCGGAGGCATACCGTACGGCGCATCCGTCCAAACCAGTCGCCAGGGCGTACGTCCAAGATGCTGGGTACGTCGCCGTTGTCGAGGGGTCGCCGGCAGGACTTAGGGACAGGTCGCGTCAGCGTGGTGCCTATAGTGGGCAAGCCCAGGGGCAGCATAGGGGCTATCACCAATCACCGGCATATGGATCCGGTAAGTTTGACCGAGCAGGAGGGCTAGGTCGCGGTAATGGCCGGGGGCGAGTTGTGACCTTTGCCGATGACCGACGGCATAGGGACTCTAGTTCCGGTCGCGAGGGGTCACGGGGACCCAGGCCTAGGGCAGCACAGGGAGCGGAGTGTTGGACTTGCGGACGCGTGGGTCACTTTTCGCGCGAGTGTAGGGCCGCGAAGTGTTGGAACTGCGGAAGAGCAGATCACATCAGCGTGAACTGCCCTGCAGGTAGGATAGCGGCGAACGTGGACAGTAGCTCCAGTCCATGTTCCCCAAATAAATTTCATCATGCAGCTGCGTGTGTTACATCGGACAACGGAGGCGGACAGTATTCTAAGTGTCCCAGTTGTGAGAAGTTATTATCTTCCGGTGTTTTACCTTGTGGGAGAAAGATCCCCGTTATAAATTCATGTCATACAGGAGGTGGTCTTAGGGTTTATCCGGGGTTTGTTGGGGACGAACCGGTTTCGGTTTTACGAGATACAGGATCTACCGTTGTGGGAGTGCATAGGGATTGCATTCGGGATTCACAGCTTACAGGTGAGACTGTCCCGTGCATCCAATTTTCGGGGGCCATTGAGAAATTACCCATGGCAAGAATAATGATAGATACACCTTTCCTTAGCGGGGAAGTCGAAGCAGTCGTTGGTTGTTTTCCAGGCGCCCAGCTCATCATTGGGAATGTATCACGGGTCGTTTCCCCTTCAGATGAGAACGTGCAAGCATGGTCGCAATCAAAAGGTATTGACTTTTGCGCCGCGGTCGAAACACGTCGACGGGTAGCTGATAAAGATAAGATTAGACCTTTGGCTACGCCAGCGGTCAACCTAGATATCACGCCAGAGCGCTTGGCGAAATTACAAAGGGAGGACCCATCATTAAACCCATGCTTTGGGGAAGCGCGAACCGAGAAAACGAGGAAATATAAGAACGGGTCATCTTCTTTTTTTGTCCAGGGGGGCATTCTGTTCCGTATCTACGTCACCGTGGCTTCCGTTCAAAAGCAGGTCGTCGTGCCACGGTCGTTAATTGCTACAGTATTGCGTCTGGCCCATGATGTTCCATTAGCAGGTCATATGGGAAGTGCTAGAACCAAGGAGAGAGTTCTGAAAGATTTTTATTGGCCATCGATACATAGAGATGTACGGCTGTATTGTAAGACGTGCAGTGCGTGCCAAAAGACGATAGGACAGAGAGTATCTTCAGCGCGCACTATTATGGAAGAAGCTTCTAGTAGCGCTTCAAAAAGAGAGAGAAACTATAAAGATAGAGGGTCCAAACTTCCAAGTTTTAAGCCAGGAGAGAAGGTTTTGTTGTTGCTACCTACGGATCATAAGTTATTGATGACATGGAAAGGCCCTTATGTTATTGAGCGAGTTGTTTCGAAGGTAGATTACGCTATCCACATTGATGGATCAGTAAAGGTTTTCCACGTTGATATGCTGCAGCGGTTTCATGAGAGACCAGAGTATCTGTATTCTCATACCGGTATTGAAGGACATACCTAATGTCGTGTCATTCTTTGATGATATAGCATGCCATACGTCGACATGGTCTGAGCATATTCAGACACTAACAGTAATTTTTCAACGATTACGTCATTTTGGGTTAACGGCTAAACCCGCAAAGATGGATTTGGCATGTCCAGAGATAGTATTCTTAGGACATATTGTGGGTAGAGGTGTTCAGAGACCTGAAGAAACAAAAATTGACAAGTTAGTAGGGTTGCAAATCCCTAAAACAAAGAAACAAGTCAGAAGCTTAGTGGGAATTTTAAATTATTACAGAAAGTTCATTCCAAATTTTTCCTCCTTGTCATCTTCTCTTACTGACCTTACTAGGAAGGGACAACCCGATAAGGTCCAGTGGACGTCTGAATGTCAGACAGCATTTGATAATTTGGTGACAGCATTATCATCGTCACCCATTCTGATATTACCCGATTTTCGATCTAATTTTATCCTCAGAACGGATGCGTCGGACTCTGGTGTCGGCGCTTGTCTTCTACAGGAGAAGAACGAATGTCTCCATCCTGTATGTTATGTCAGTAGGAAGTTATTGCAGAGAGAAAGAAAGTATTCTGTGATAGAGCGTGAGTGTCTTGCCATTGTCTGGTCCGTCCAGAAACTAGGACGTTATCTCATGGGACGAGAATTTTGTATCCAGACAGACCACAAGCCACTGACATTTTTGTCGAAGAATCGTTCGTCCAGCCCACGCTTGTCTAGATGGGCATTGGCTTTGCAGCCGTATACCTTCGTTATTCAACCAATTCCAGGAACCAGCAATCATATCGCCGACTACCTTAGTCGAGCCTAGGGCAAGAGTTCAGCAGCTTATACATCGGAGGACGGGAACACTGACAGGATCTGTGTGAATGAGTCGACTTTAAAATATTGACATTATAAATATGATATGAAGAATGGTTGATAGGTTGAATGGTTTTTGATTCTGTATTAAGTATTGTGGTTAGTTAGCTATTCATGATGTGACACATATATGCATATTGCAGGCCATATTGATCCCCATATTTTCCCCTGATTTCGGTATTCTATATACTAGGGGAACTGCTAGGTCAGTTTTTTTTGGTGTAGGTATTGCTCACGCTCACTCGTTGACAGTCATCTTGATGCGATTTGAAATTAATTGCATTAATTTTTTTGGGGTGGGGGATGATGTCACGAGTGGAGTGAGTGCAATTAAGGGGATTGCTACAGAGCGGGTGTAGAGTAAGAAGGGCTCACAGTAGACAGCAAGTTAAGCGTGCTGTTGTGAGTAGTGGGGGGGTCTGAATGAGGCGAAAGCGCGGTATTACTATCACTGCAAGTTAGAAGGTCCGACGGAGCGGACCTGTGAATAAGAGCCCATCGGGCGGACATAAAGGGAGCAGTCGAGAAGACTAGTGGAAGAGTCTTTCCAGTAATGACTGGTATGTAGAACGTTGATTGATTATTATGATTGATGTATTATATTATATTCGTCTATTACCATGATGTGAATAAGTATATGTGAGGAATGTGGAAGTCCTTGATATTGGATATAGCAATGTGCGCCATGAGCGATAGATGAAAGTGAGTTCATGGATTTGTAGCGCGAGTGAGTAGTGTGTACTCCGATGGAGGTGTGTTACCGTAAGATGTGTGGTGAGTGAAAGGTGAACTAGTGTGTGTACGCTTCATGGATTGTAAGGAGAGGTGGAGCGAATAGAAATGGTAGGGTATTATACCAATGTAATGTTATTCTTGTAGGTGTCGGGGACGGGCCGAAGAGCCACCTCGATGAGCACAAGTGATAGGCCAGCATAGGGCCGGAGGCCATACATAGGCCAGAAGTGAGACTGTCGGGGCAGGACAGTAGAGGCACATAAAGTCGTGGCAGTCGGGCCACGGACAGGGACGTAGATATGAGAGTGAATGAGATACTATATTATTGCCATGATGATGGGCAAGTGAACTGATAAGTTGTATGGCAATAGGAAGGTGATGTTGAGAGACTGCGGTGCCAGTGAATCATTAATGTACTATTAAGACCCTGAGGGGAGAGGCTGAGGCCGAAGTGCCTTTAGGAGTAACTACCGGATTGTGGATCCGAGGGAGAGTGTGTGTGAGAATAAGGCCGTTGTACGGCAGTTCATTTCAATAATATAATGTATGTAATTGCGCTATTATATGTATAATTATGTTTAATAAATGTGTGAGTCTGATGGGTTGTTTTGTTAAGTGTTAAACTTGTTTGTTCGTGATTGTCGTCCTGTCATAAACTATTACATCTCCCAGTCTGGGATTTGTGACAATATCCCTCCCCCTGACCCCTCTTGTTTTTATAGCGTTCACATATTCATGATATTAAAGCTCGGTTGCATATAATTGACTGTAGAGCAAAGTCTAATTTCAGTACATTTCGAAACAGAAAATCCAGTTCAACTTGGGATTTAGAACGATTTACATCGGGACCTGAATGTCTTTATTAACTTTAAGACGCCAGCCTTATAGAATACTGAGGCAAGGAATTTAAAACAGACATCATCCCCCGCGTAGAAATAGGCATCTTCCTGTCCGAATTTAAAAGTTGACCAACATTTAATAATACATGTATGAAGAACAATAAGAAAATGAAATGTCATTGAAACAAGAAATAAGATGCGGTTCTGACATTTCATGATATTTTTTTTTATAACTCTGCTACGTCAAGGGTTAGTGTATCGTCATATAACCAGCTGAGACTCCCGGCGTTGTTACCCAGGATAAATCTGATTCCGCCCTCTGGCTCCAGCCCTCTGCGTTCACCTCTCTCTCTCTCTCTCTCTCTCCCTCTCTCTCTCCTTCTCTCTCTCCCTCTCTCCCTCTCTCTCTTCTCTCATGTATATATAAGTGTGCTATGCACGCTGTTCCCATTAAGGAAAGGTGCACTTGATTGAGCTTTCCTGAAAGGCAGTCAAATAAAAGCCGAAAGAGGACAACACGCGAGAACGAAACGAAAAAAAAAAATTATTTCAACAAAAACAAAAACAGATGTAGTACAGGTAACTATCGAGGGCCCCATTATGATATGAGTGTCAGTAATTTGTAACTTGTATGAAAAGTTTCAAAACGTCAATTGTTTGCCGCCTCGTCGGCAACTGGTGCCAAGCATCGGCAACTCGTGAAATAGCTCTAGTATTGATTGATGATAATTATTACGGGTCGACGGACTTGGTGTTGGCCAACGTTCTCTTTGTTCGTATCTACTGCTACCATTGTATCTACTGTGCCTTCTGTTGACCAGAAATAAGGTTATCAGAACCAGATCAGGCATCTGTATCTATTGGTGTACAAAGCTGGAAGTCCATCGAACACAACTTTGGGTCCATTTAGTCAGCTGTCAGATATTCAGGTTTCAAGTTCATTTCTCATTGAGGGTCATGGAATAATAGCAAGTCACGTTTTGCCAGTTTCAAAAGAGCTGAGAAGTTACTAAGTGCACACAGGAGTAGGCATATGTTTTCAAACACCCACCCTCTCAGCAAAGTAAAGCAAAACGCTCGCACATAATACTACACGCCCGTGTTGTAAAATCTCATGCACCCTATGCCCCCGTGTAAGAATTATTTTCTGAGATGAACCAGCAACGCGTCATGTGCTTTGTGAATATGGTTAAGATGTACAAAGTGATTTAAAGATTTTTATACACATTTACAGAAATTCCCCTATTTCTATACAAAACAGATTTTTTTTTTCAGAATTTTACTGACAAAACAATTTTCTACTGAACTATTAAATTTTATTTGTGAAATGTTAATTGATGAAGCTCTGAGTACCAAGCCTGAATGAAGTACCTGGTACCCCAAAAACCGTGAAAGTCGCAAAGTGGCCAGTACCGCACTGTCGTGCTACTAAACCCAAAGTCAAACTCAAACTCAAACGCAGACGCACCTTTTTACATCTGAATTTATTTGTTCTCGATCGAAAGGCAGTAAAAAAAAAACACAGTGGAAGTATTTTTATGTCCGGATATTGGAAAAGGGAGTTTGAAATATAAACCATCTTAACAAAATATTCTTGATGAAAATCTGAAATTGGCGCGTGACTGCAGATTTCTCTCATACTTGACGGTAACATGATGTAACCAAACAAAAACATATCAATCAACTATAATAACTATTATTATGTACAAGCTTAAATATTCGGACGTGTTGCTCTGCGGAAGTACAAGCCTGGACTGGCAGATAAGTCACCATATGATTTAATATTCTCTATATTACACACACTTCATTGTTTTTATTGTTCGATGGTTTTATCTGTTCAATTTTCCATTTTTGCTTTTCTATTGTTGTTGTTGTTTTTTCTTCTTTGTCGAAAAAAATACTTCATCGAAATACATGTACTGATATTTTTTGTCTTTCCTTTTTCTTTGCATTTGATTGTATCCTTTGGGTATTACTTCCTATTCGAGGCTTTGTTACATACAACTTTTTTCTTTTTGCCAATTTTTGACTTTGTACAAGCTGCTCACCACGTGGCATTTAGATTCGACTAATTTCATTAACAGGAATAGAATTGAGTGCGTTCATTCAGACTGCGTTTGTAGGTGGGGCGGCCCAATTATTGTTAAGTTCATGGCAAACTCTAACACAGAGAACAGGCTTGAATAGATGTACTGAAAGGTCTTCTAATAATCATATTATAAAGGAAGCAAGACCTCCAATGTAATCATGAAAGGCTTATTAACCCCTGAGCCTTAAATTCTACAAAACATCATATTATGCCTGGAAGGACGAACGGGTGTACGTATTCATATTTTAAAAGGTCTTGAAGTTCGCTTTATTTTTAATAATTTCGTTGATTCGAAGCCACAACTGAGTTGAATAGAAGAAAGTATTCCGACACTTTGAGGCGAGAAAAAAAAAAAAGACGCATTTTCATCGAGTAGAATTAAAAAGTATGACAGGAAATTTCGTTGTGCGCCTCAATTTACGCATCAGTGAAACGAAACTCAACTTTAAAAATCACATCTTTGCATTCCCCGAGTCAGAGGGCCAACTAGTAATAATAACAACAACAAAACAGCAACAACACTGCACCCTTAAACAGCTCACACTTCCCATTTAAGTTAGGTTCTGGACACTTTACGATTTACAAATAAAAACTGGCGGCAAAGAGGCAACTCATTAAAAATACGATTACATAAAACAATGTATGTAGAAATACATAAATAATCATGTCTTTAATTTTATAAAGATAACTCACTAAATCTACAAGTACATAAACGGTTTTAGAGCACAGTTTCAGTTAAAATGATAGATTTTCAGGTTCGATTTAAAAAGGCTTCAAAATGCCATCCTCTCTTATTCTCCGTGGTGAGACATTCCACGCTGAGGGCCCAAAAGGGTGCCAGATAAAAGTCTTGTTTAATTTTATAAACATCCGTTTCCGACAGTAGGCAATCTGAAAAAAAAAAATCTGAACGACTCCGAAGAGACCGTCGTTTGTTCATATGCAACTCACTTCACCTCTACGTTTAGCAAAGCATTCCCCAAATCAGAGTTCGATTTTACTTTGGGTACGCAGAGCTTGTGCCTTCATACCGCACTATACCACCTAGGGACGCTCCAGCCTTCTTTCCGGGTAGCGGTAAGACCCCAAGAGCGTCCTCGATACATCATTCCCCGTTTAGCACCAAGACCAAAACAGCTCAATTCTAGACGACTCCAATTATAACAGGCGCAGTTTCCAAATTTAACCTAACTATCCACCCATTTCAGTTTTTGAACGAATTTTAGATTAATGTCAAGCTGACTTCCAGAAATATATAATGAGTTTATAAAGTTGAAAAGGAGGTTATCACCTCATCAAGTGTAACCTTTGCCCACGAGGTCACCGATTCACTCGGATTTCCCCACTTGCAGGCCAAGCCATTTAATGATAATGTTGTATACCAACTAGGCTACTGTGGCAAAACAAAGTAACTCGTTGTTTCTGACTTCAAGAAAACTCTGCTTTTACCTTGACAACCTCATACAAATAACAGGTACTTAGTGGCGGACCTACATTTTTGGGACTCTGATGCTTGAACTGCTATGGGGCCCTTTCGCAACCAGCAACTATAGGGCAACATCCAAAATTCATTCATTAAAAAAAGTTTCTTTAGGGCTCCTCCAGCATTAGGGCCCTGAAGCTTAACCCTTTGAACACTGGCGGCCTAACCCTTACATGTCTATATCTCTGGGCTCCTGTCCAAAATTGGCCAGTTTTTATATGTGGTACTCTGGGGACAAAAACACCAAACAAACACAACAGTAATGGGAGGAAAGGTAAGTTAAGTGTATGAAGATGTAGCATGTCCACATCGTGATTTTGACAAAAAACCTGCGAGGCCAACGGTAGTGCCGACGCGTCTTGTATAAAGTAAAGGTCTCTGCCTTTTAAAGCGGGCAACAGGGAAATTGTATCCGGTAAATATGCCCTCTTAAGAGGGCAGAAGAGTTCAAAGGGTTAAGCTTCATTAGTTTCGTAGTAGATATCCGCCACTGTGGGTACTGACCGAGAATTTGTCACTTCCGTCACCTTAAAAACCAAATCAGCGAATGTCTGCAGTGTCCTTAGCAATTTTTCCTTGTTCAGTTTGTTTTGTTCTGTATTACTGGATGTACCATAATATTTATAATTCATATTTAATCAATTAATTTAATTAGTTTTTAATCAGTTTCTAACTGGGCGTGAAATAAACAGCTCACTTTCTGTGGTTCTACTGAGTTCTTTTAATTTACTACGGCAATCAGATCGTAAGTCAGTCTTAGAGCCCAGACACAGTGGCTTTGGTTTCGTTCCGCTTTCGGATCGCTTTCGGCAGTGTCCACAAATGACATCAGTCTCGTTTTGTCGAAAAGCCGAGAAAATGTTATATACTCTCACAGCACCTACTAGAACGCTTAGTACTTCTTCTGCTTTCGTCTCGTTTCGTTTGTCATCGAGACTTACATCTTTCGGCAAAATTACCGAAAGCGAAACGAAACCGAAGCCACTGTGTCTGGGCTCTTACACTCTCAGACTGCAACTCTGCCACCGTAAACGATTCTCGGCAACATAATGATGTCACGAGTCGTAGTTAACAGCACGAGGGCAAGAATCTTTTATTATTAACTGATTCGTCTATCCGCAAAATAGTGCTGAGCAGTTTATTTCATTGGAATGAGGGGGAAATTATTATTCACTCGGGAGGTGTTCACAGAAACAAACATCTTCCATTCCTAGATGCACTGTTACTGATGCCTTCAAAATTTCAAGATCAGATCAGTCTCCAATATGATATCTGGAGACCCCTAAAGATATCTCAACACTCACAAAAGTAATTCCCCCCCCCCCCCCCCCGAGGAATTCGGCGGTCTTCACCCACCCAGCAACAAAACGGACATCCGACGCAAGGGATTGAGGTCATGTTTGCACATAGGAATCGCATCGTTCCTATGCAGATCCGAGGGTTACGACGTTGGTCGGACGTAGGGAACCCTTTCCTGTAATGGTAGGATAACCCTACCAAACCTGCGGGAATCCTTTACAAATCTATATTGGGTTGGCTTAGGGATGCTGGCTGGCATTGCACACTGCGAGCGGACAGCCGGCGATATGCGTGTGATAAGTTTATGAATTAGTAAACGAATGCATCAGTGGGTATGTTGTTGAGCATAATTATGATAGTAGCCAACAAACCACGACCTTGGTTCTAGTTTGTTGTCTCTCAAACGGGAGACCTTTTAGTAAGGAGAAAAAGTATACTAAATGCACACCTTGACACTCGCCTAAAGTGCGCTGTGGCACTTATCAAGTAGTTTCACAGTTCCGATTAATTCTAACTCGCTGTCATAATAACTAGTACCGCAAATGTTTAGTGTCGAATTTGTCAGTTGGGCAAAAAGTGGAGTTGGAAGAAACAAAGAACCGAAGTCGCGATACACCAGGGTATCTTGTACTCTTTGACCCAACTAGCCAATCAGCACACCAGGCTCCTCTCATTCTGCACTGTAATTATTCCACCCCTCGCTCCCATCCTAAATTCAGGGGTCAGAAATGACCATGCAAACTATGAATATCGCAGGTTGCGAAGGAGGAGATAGACTGCAAAATTTGGCCCTCACCAGCTATACAGTATAGATGTACAAAAATAGAAAATTATAATTATACATGTAAACACCTAAATCGCATGAGAAGATTAACATTCTACAGTACTGAAACTGATAGATGTAACAGTAATACCATGATTTGAGCCTCGTATCAGAGTTACATAATGCAGTGTATCACAAGTAAATTTAACATTACAATAAAACTTTAAAAAATCATTATTGCATTAATCCACTTTGGCCCACTTTGTATGGCTCTGCTGGGTCAATGGATATAATATTGGCTCTGTTAGAACGTTTTAGCTCAATCGCCATATCGATTGGCTCAATCCACAAACGCCCTGTGTTTAATTTTTTTTTTTTTTAACACAGAAAATCTGATGGAAATCAATCGATCGAAAGCTTGATTTGTCCTTCCTTTTCCCTGGCATTGTACCGCATCGTTTCTGTATTATTTCTTACGCGAGGCTTTGCTACATACTTGTTATACTTTTTTTTTTTTTGCCATATTTCGCTAGTGTTTAGTTTGCAACGGAATGAAGTTGTTGTTGTTGTTGTTTTAACCACTCACGTCCCAGCTCACTCCTGCGCCTGCTGCTTCATTAACAATATTAAGTGATTGATTGATGACAGGAATCTGAATCCTAGCATACCGGACTTTCCCATTAGTACTTCTTCCCGCGCCCCAACATCCATTTGAGGGTTTTCCGACTAATTGTCCCAGTGGTCGTCTGGTTCCATATTTATTGGGTTCGTCCTGCATTATTGCACATTCTTCCCTCGCCCTAAAGTTGCCTACATTGTATTTTATTTTATCCATTTATTCACTTTGAATTCATTCACTTATCTACGTACGAATGTACCGCATAGGTATCGGTTTATTTATTAAATTATTTTCGCTCTATTTGCTTAATTATGTACCTATTTCTTTATCTATGTTTAGAGATCTCTAATCACCGAATCATGCACTGAATGACTGCATTCCACATCGCATTTCAATCTGAGCCCTAAACAACAACAAAAATCTTGAAATGACCTGAATGTTCTCAAAATGTGAGAGATGGTGTGGGGACCAGCATTTCATAGTGACAGGCTACACACAAATTATGATGTTAAGATTTCCAAAGCCTTGGTAATGACAAATGGCGCTTTGGTTATTCGTTACAGAACAGAAATCATTATATTTATCAAATGCGCCTAAAAATAGTAGACCTTTTCTGTTCATGAAACCCATCTATGCGGGAGGGTTGAACAAGTCAGTAGTTGCCCCAGAATTGTCCCAAATGCATGACTGTTTTCGGCCTACCCCCCCCCCCTTTTCATCGCTTTCGCCCCCTCGTCGTCCTTGTCTTCTCCCCCCCCCCCCACCCCGAAATCAAAATCCCCTACGTTAAGAACCACTGCACCTCGCGATCCTCCCTTGCAGGAAAATGGCGCACAGTTTTTGAATGTGTGTCAGATGTAGTCTCCCATGCTATTACTAGTACCAGTTTATAAATTGGGCTTCTTGAATAGCAGTCTAGTAATCGCCACAATAGGTCAACAGAAAGAGAACAGCGCTTGACTTTTTCTTTTTCAAAATTTGAGGTATTTCACTATTTGGTATGCTTTCAGCCTTTGATAGGCCATGCGTTGTGTTATCAGTCGAGGGTTAAATTTTGAAAACCACGGCTTAAATAACGTTGTTGTTTTTTAATATCGTTACTTTTAACCCTAGTTGTACGTTATAGGGTCTGGCAAACATCATATTTTAGAGAGGGTATACTAATAAATTGTTCTTTAGGAGTGTTGTGTCGATTAGACACCACTGCGTACGCCATGCACGGTTTTGAGCGAGGTGCGGAGAAGGTTAAGTCCGATAAAGAAAGTTATACAGGTTTTTGCTTCTCCTGAAAAATCCTTAAAACCGAGTTACGACAGTTTACCACGTGGAGCACGATTTGTACTCTGGTATTCTTTTAGTTGATCTCTCCATGTCAGTAGGACAAAGCCGATGACATTGAATTTACAGATATCACTTTCCTAGTTTTTATGAAGTCCCATCAATCAGTCTTAATCATCACAATGATAAGCTTTGTATGACTCGGTGAAGGGACAGATTCACTGCTTTTAATCAGCAAGCTCTAGAGACCATAGAAATAAAACTAGAAAATAGATTGCGGTTGAAAAAGTTCGAATCGCCACCGTTCCCTGGGACTGTAGTAACTAAAATATTCAAGAAATCGAGTTTTATTTATGTTTAACTACATTCAGCGCCGCATCATGCAAACTGAATCTAGAAAAAGTAACTTTTAAATTGCAGTTTTGTTACATTTGACATGTGACATTAGTTAACACTGTAAGTATATGTGTACGATAACTGTAAATACACGTGTACTATAACTGAAATGTCAGACAATCTTGTCGCATTTTTTTTGGCTGTGTTTATGGGAAATGAACTACATGTAATTTAATTTCTTTACTTTACATGAAAGTAAAAAAAAAATGTATATGTTTAAAAAAATTCTGTGAAGTTTTTTTTTTAATGTAGAACCCCTATATAGCATACATTATTATGCTACAGGCACTGTACTTAGCTTAATCTGGCCATTAAATTTGTCATGCCACGCCGAGGGGTATAGGATCTGAAGGTACATGTAATACATTGGCTTTTAACATCAGTGTAGCGAAAGGCGTTCTGCGATTTCGTAGAGTTTGCCTTTCGTTAAGTGCCGGAGATTCCAGTGCAACATCGGGTTAAAGATAAACCTGCTCAAGAGCTGCTTTCTTTCGCTTTTCTGAAGGCCAGCGCCGATCTACACATACAAACCCATTTGGTGTCGTTTATCATGAGTAAATTATTGGCGCTCTTTAAAACACACCCATACATAAACATTCTGTAATCAATCTACTCTACTGTAAGTCATGGAATATAATTTGCGTAGGATGGATGGTTTTTCCTTCCGAAGTCGGTGGTAAAGTCGTATCGGCTGATAGGATTTTTCACTTGCCCACGTTTTTTGCTTAGCATTTCTCTCGCTAATCTTATCGCTGAAGTGAATGTCAACTGTTACATTATGTGTGCCCTCGATAATAAGAAAGTGAAAGTTCACTCACTGCATTTCGTTAACCATAGCATACAATATACATGTGATTACCGTTTGATTTGTTCCACACAGCCATTAATGATATATTATATCTAGGGATTACCAAACTGGAGTAAATTTCTTCTGCCCGGGAGGGTAAATTTGCTGATTCTGGATATGTACATATTTTTTCTTTTATTATGTTTTTTCAAAAACTTCCGAAGTTCAGAAAATTACAATAATAATAATGAAGATCATTTATATAGCGCCCAATCTAAACAATTTGCACTAGGGCTTTACAGAAAGTCTTGTTCTGTCCATCTGCAACTCACCTTCTCTCTTTCTCGCCTTCTCTTTCTCTCTCTCTCTCTCTCTCACACACTCTCTTTCTCTCTCTCCCTCTCTCTCTCTCTCTCACTGAGTCTATGCTAGACATACACTGTATACAAAGACACACACACACATAAATATAACACATAATAAGGCAGAAATTAAACAATAAAACAGCAAAAATAAAGTGAATTGAAAAAAAATAAATGGATTGGGAATGAGAGTTCTCAACTGAAAGTGTTTTTTTTTTTTATTTTTAAAGGTGGGTTTTTAGACCAGTGTGACAGAAACCTAGTTTCTATAGTTCTATAACATTGGTATGTTCCATTGTTATTGCCATTGGCACTTGAACTTAAATAAAACAGCCTTTTAAAAGTTCCCCTCTGACGGTTGCTTTATTATGATAGAAGTATAAACTCATAAACTCGTCAGAATACGGTGGAAGTAACTTTACTTCCCAAAGGTTGTCAGTCGTAAACCGGCAGAAAAGGATTGGCAAGTTCTGTAGCATATTATGTACAATTACATAATACATTTACTGAAATGATGTAGTTTGATGACTTCTCCAATACTGTAGGTCGTAGTGAAACGAAATTTTCTAGACTGATAGAGTTAATCTAGAAAATTTTTTAACTGATCCTGGGTTTGCGCATTTAATTACTTCTGCGACTGGATGATTGCTTTCAACTTTTTAGGCCGCCAAGCCAATAGCCTGTGAGGTACTGTTCACAAAATTCGTACTATTAGCTCTTTGATCCCGGCACACATGCGCTCGACAGAGAGTGGACCAGAAAATTGATGCTAGATCCCGGTGCTCTTGTTTATTAATTAGAAAACTACTTCAAATATGGAATTGACAAAATATTAATAAAAACCCACAGAAAATCTGTGGGGTCGCAATAAGGCTTGAAGCGAAGCCAAAATGTGGCAAAAAGAAAAAAAATTATATGCAGCAAAGATAGAATACTAAACCAATTATAAAAACAATCGTTGAACGTTTAGCATATACACTATTGTTTTTTCCTGGTGAAGGTAAATATACCGAAAGCTTGATATATCTTTCCTTTTCCTTTACGTTTGATTATGTCGTTTCTGTATCATTTCTTACGCGAGGCCTTTGCTACATACGACTTCATAGAAGTGCTACCGTAGGGACAGTTGTCTCTGTGGGTTTTCATGTGTACAATGCAGCTGATGCCTTTGTCCTTGTGTGCTCGTGATTCAATGGGTCACAGCAAACGGGGCCCAGGACAAGAGATAACAGGTGTACAACTCTGATAACTTTATCTGATTAAATCTGGACAGAGAAGATATCCCAACTGTTACTTTCACTTGGTGAATTTTTGTTCAGGCTCTGACTCGCTATTAGTACTGACACTTCGACATCAATGACTGTGGACGGTGAATCACTATGGGCCCCTGGCAAAGGAATCAGATTTTCGTTCTCATTTCAAGTATCGATGTAAATCTGCATGCATGGGGCCTCCTAAACCCTTGTAGCCTCCGGGCAACTGCCCAGTGTGCCCATGCTTTAAGACGGCTCTGCTAATTGTGATTTATGTAACCAGTGAACTGATTAAAGCTATGTTAGAAAACCAAAGTATGCAATGTCTATACATACAATCTACAAATTCTCCACCTTTGAATGCAAAAGGCGTTTTTATCAGCCCACCTACAGTAACCTAATGGTGCATGTAGGTTTCAAATACCGTCTAATGTGCCCAGAAGTTTGGATTTTTTTATTTTTTTTTAATTGGTTTTGGTTTTTTTTTTTTTTTTGAGTTTCCATTGTGTCGCTGACTGCTCACGCCCCAAACTTTTTTTTTTTTCACGAGCACATGACCCATGGCCTCAACACTTCTTGCCGGCTGATTTAAACTATTCGACGTGCTCATGGCTGAAACCAGAACACAGGAATACCCTGGTGCATGCATTGGGAACTATTTCGGTTTATCGAGACAGATGTTGAGAGGATAGAAAATGGCGGACGGGGCAGTGGTTGGGATGTCCGCGCTGAGCGCGGCTTTTAATCTTGTAATGTATAAGCCACAATGTATAATCCATTGGGCCAGTGTGTTGGAGGAAAATAAATCTGAAAAACTTTAAAACAGCACGAATTTCACTGCTACATTATTGCAAATTGACAGTAAAAATTCTAAACGTTTTGGCTTTTAGATTAGTAATATTTCAAAGACATAAATTTTTACAGACTCAGTGACTTTCTACAAACTGCAATGATTTGGGGTCTTTCAAATTGGAAGAATGCTGACTGAAGCAAGAATGTCGGGTGAACATTTCTTACTTGTAGTGGGCTTTATAAATTTATATTTTGAGTACAATAGTTTAAAAAAATGATAGAAGGGTGAAACTTGAGATAAATGTTGTCCATAAGGGGTATTTTTAGAAAAAGGTGGGTTGGCCACGAAAAGTTCTCAAAATGGTCAAAATTCCATATGGCCGACGCATATTGGAAATGGGCTACCTAACACATGTTGTATATAAAAATTAACTGCCTTAGCATGCAATTTAGGTCTCAAAGTATGTAATTGTGATGTTGGGAAGAATAAATCTTCAATATAAGATATGCTGGAGACAAACAAAACTTCAAAATGGCTGCCAAATTCAAGATGGCCATCGTTGTGATTGTTTCTGGGTGTAGGAAAATGGAGAGGAAATTGACTTTTTTAGCATGCAGAAATGTCTGACATTTTCACTCTTTTATAATCTAAATCTAAGGGGGGGGGGGGGAAACAACTTTACAGGGCAGAAGCAAAAAAGCGCGGGGAAAGCCTGAAGCAGGAATGTGCACTTTTTGCTGATCTTTTTCTTATGTGCCTAATCCGTCAGTTGGACTTGGCGAATTTTTCAAATACAGTCATCCCCTACATCCATCGGCAACAACAGAAAACTACATAGAACCTCAGAAAGTAGACATTATCAACATATGTGCAGAGCTCATAGAGAACAACTAATGTCAACCGCAAACTGAGGCGCTGATTATAGACGGCTGTTTTCGTTCGTTGTCTCCATTCAGTAAAGTCACGTTTTAAGAGTATTCAGAAGACAGTTTTTCCGACAAAAAAAAAAAAATGGTGTTCCTGCATAGAGACATGCACAAGTTGTTGATAAAATGTTTGATCAATATATATATCTGACAGTCGGAAGGCCTAAACAAGAGACCGAAAAGGGGTCATAGTAGATGTAAGATGACACCAACTAGAAGGTTGCCGAAGAGCTGTCCACATTTATTTACAAAACAATGACAACAAATCAGAATTATTTCCTTTTGCTGGTTAACAGTATACATAACATACAAAATGGCATTATATAGCAAGAAATGAAAACAGTCTACCACAAGATAACCAGGCAGACTACCCCCTGACCATATGACAAGGCCGATTAAAGAATATTCGTGCATCTGACGCCTGCATTTGAACGCGCCAAGTATTGCTGTGCCATTTTTTTTTTACCGGCTTAAACTCTGCAGACAGCAGCAACTTTAAGTCTCTTTTGACAAATCAAGAAAAGATAGCTACCTATAAATGATCAAGCAAGAGGTCTTATAGTATCAAAATGCAAATTATATTTCATTCATGCCCTCCGCGGTTGTGATGCTGCGTTAGCCTTCAGAACGAAAAGGAACATTTCTTTTCTTCAAATATGGAAAGACATGGAGTGTTCTTTGCAGTTGCATCAGAAACCTTTGCCAAATTGAGCAGATTCCCAGTGAGTGTTGGTAATTACGACATTTGGAAGATAGAGAGATTGTAGAGAGGTCATCCTATTTACAAAGGTTGATAATGCCATAAACCATCTCTCACTCAGTTCGACATTTTGCCATCAACAAAAGCAGCCCTGATAGATAACATTCACAGAGCAGCTTACCCAGGAGGTATATTTTTATGCATTGCAATTTGTGTGTGTGTGTGTGTGTGTGTGACTTCTTTACGTAATCTCCTCTCGATAACATGCCTGAATCCGCCCTTCGGTACAGCACCAATGGCAGGAGGCAAAAATCTGGCCGCATGGAACACCTCTCACGGTACTGTGGAGCGCCTTCATAGACAATCCTGTGCTGCACCTCCCATGGCCCCGTGCTGCGCCTCTTTATCACTGTCTTATGGCGCCCCCCTCAGCATGCTAAGATTATAGACTCTGTTGTGCTGTTCCGGCTTCGTTGTTCTTGCCATACTAACCTATAGAGGGCGCCCGTGACGCAACAGATGCAAAATCGAATGAGGAGCTTTCGTCATTGAATATTTTTTGGTTTCATCCGGCAACACGTAGATAATATTCCTGCAGGTTTTCGCTTCGTGAGCTTAGTTCTTATTTGTTTTCCATTTTCTGAAAAAACTGGAAATCTTTTAGTATGTCATGTAAAAGAGGTAGGCCTATAACAAATGTACACTCTGACACTTGTTTGCAATGCTTTGTGGCACTTATCAAACCGTTTCACAGATCTAGTTTATTCTAACTCCTTAACTGGGCCTATCATAATAACTAAAGCCGCAAACTTTTAGTGTGGAATTTCTTGTGCAAAAAAGTGGAGTTGGAATAAGCAAGAACTGACGTTCCGATATGTTGGATAAAATACATGTATACAGATCGATGGAGGTTGGGAGGTGGGGGCGGGATTAATATTGTCCTGTGCTGTTCGACGTCAAGTGCTCCAAGTTCATATTTTGCATGTTTTTGTCCCAAGGCAAATGCCATTATGTGATTTCCGTGTATTATTTTTACATCCACATATCTGGGAAGAAGGAACCTCGTGGTCACACTGACAGACTCATTTGTGACATTGGAATTATCACGTCTTCCTATTATTTGCTGAAGCCGTGTCGGCGTGCAAGGGATATTTCCACATTGCGTATACGGCCCTCCGCTGCAGTAGTCATTGAACAGATGCCAGACGTTTCTGCATCTTCAGTGAAACTGTTAAAGGTAGGCTTTTTATCTTCTTTTTTTTTTTTTTGACGAAAATTCGGAATGTCTTCCTTTGCATTGGAGTGCAGTCATTTATTATCTAAAAACTTGTTTTTCTGGTTTTACCAAATTATTTATTTGTTTTCGGCAATCCCCACCAGTGTTGGATATTTGATATTATAGATAAAATTGTAGCAACAAGAAACGGAAGTACGTTGCAAAGCTCCGCGTAAAGCTAACATGGAAGGTGAAAATAGAATACTGCAAATCGAGGGCCTCCTGTTAAAGTATCATAACTCGGTTTTTACAGGGTTTTTTTCAGGACAAGCAAGAAACTGAATAATTTCTTTATGTCAGACTTACTGGTTACGATATTTAAAAAAAAATCATATCTAGCTCTTAGTTTTCAGAATTTAACCTCCATCTAATAACATAACCTGTCGGCTGTCAAGGTCTACAACAATGCCAAACTCCTCAAATTTTCGAACCTAAAATAGAGTTACGAGAACAGCGTTTCTGTACACATGAAAACACCCTTTCTATTTCACTACTGAAAGGGTTTGGCGTTTCCGTTGCCGTTTCCGTTTCCGTACACATGAAAACCCAGCTGAAAGGTAAAATGTCGCTGTGCTGAACTTCTGTAGAAATGGTTCCTGGTGATTTTTTTCTAATATTTTCATACACGACCACTGTGTCAGTTTTCTGAATACAATCACAAATAATTTTAATATACTAGATATGCCCTGCCATTGTCGTATCATTGATTGCATTAGGTGGTGCTCTTGTATGCTCAGACGCTGTCTAAATAATATTTCGCTAAATTTCAGACTGAACCTGGGTTTACATATGTACAGAAACGGCAACCGAATCGTTAAAAAGCCTTGAAGTAGTGAAATAGAAAGAATGTTTTCGTGTCTTATCCGTACGCATGATTTTTGAGGTAACCGTTGCGTTACCGTTTCCACACACATGAAAACTCGCTCAAAGCGGTGTTTCCGTACACATGAATATTTGTATTTGTATTTGTATTTGTATAACTCTTTAATCCCATTTGGGAAATTTTGCCTTTGTGCCATTGCAGCCCAGTTATAACTGGAGCAGGCACGTCGTCGCCACAGTGCAGCGCCGGTCGGCGTTGTTTTTTGGGGGGGGGGGGAGGGGGAGGGACTGGTAGAGATGAATTTAATTTAATTTTGCCCGGGCAGCGGCCTGTTCGGCCTGCTCTTTACGATTTCCAACTGCCAAGGTATCTTTAACGTGCGCAACGTGCACACGGGCCCTCCGAATTTTTTCGCCCTTATCCGAAAAGACTAGGTACTCGATCCTACCCCTCAATAGAATCAGGGACACGAAAATATGAGAAAAATCCCAAACTTCCAACATGCCTGCACGGCCCGGGTTCCGAACCCGGGACCCTTGGCACGAGAGGCGAGCACCTTGCCTCTAGACCACCTTGTCCCCATACATACCTTCAGTTTCACGACATGAAGGGTTTTTAACTTTTCAGTTTCCGTACAGGTCAAAAGTCAGCTTATTTCAGGTATCTACTGTCAAATGTCAGGTTATGCTTAACGGCTAATATGATGCTTGACGAGGTTATTCAAACGGAGTCGACCTGCTACTGAGCTGTCCCTTCAAAGCTCAGAGCAGCAAATGTAGACATATGCAAAAATCGACACTCTCAAAAAAGGTGCCATTATTTCAACATTAATATATTCGCCTGTCTTTACTGTTGTTCAGGCAGGAAAAAAAAAGCAATCTGCGCGCATGAGCTAAAGAGAGTGTGGGGAAAAGAGAGTGAGACTTTAAGATTAACAAGAGTAAGAGAAACAGAGATAGACAGACATGTTATAATGATAGGCCAATTATCTCATTTCCGTGGGAAAGGACAGAAATTCGTACACATTTGCAACTGTTTTCAAGTTAGTTTAGTGTTCCTTTATATATGCGACGATGACATGCAATGCAAGAGAAAGACTGTAATTTGACGTTGTTTTTGTTGTTCCGGTTTTGCTGGTGTGGTATTTTCACATCCCTAAAGAAAGCTTATGAAAAAGACCCTATTAAACTCTTTTTTATTTTAAATTATATCTCCTTTGTTTTTTTTTCTTCACAGTGCCTCTCAAGTATTCATGTGTTTGTGAGAGGAAAACATAATTTATAGGACAGATCAGGACACCTTGAGCCTTAGCTGTGGCTAGAGAAGTGAAAACCGTGGAGAAAGGGAAACTGTTAAGCGGTTTGGCACCCTATCATCAGCACGGCTGAAGTGGACAGAGGCAATAATAATGCCAGATGGGACAACAATAGGCTGACGTTCAAATCATTTTCACAGTATTTTGTATTAAGTTATTAATTTGTCTCATTTGACGTCATGGAACTTGTGCTCCTACAAGGGAGAGAAATATATCGGGAGATCAAAAAAAAAAAACTGCCCCAGCATTGGCACTAAATATCTTGCAATCCTTTTGATGAATCTGTAAGAAATTTTGGTAGAGGTGTATCCATTATATGTGTAATACTATGTTAAAATTTCATTAAGATTTAATCATTACTTTTAAAGATATTTTAGATTAAGTGAGTGTAATATCAAAAATTAATAAAACGAGCCAGCTGATCAAGAAGGATGTAGATTTTAACGCAGAATAAGTTCCTCGACTTGCACATTTCCACGAGGTGTAAGAGGTTACAAACGATTCCAAATACCGTAGTTTCAATCAACCCCAAAATGTGAAGAAACCACAGTAAATAGCTATGCATACTGTCTTTGGTGAGCATGGCCCCTTCCAATTCTTCTTACCTCCGTGGCCTAGTTTCGCGATTGGCAGAAGTGATTTCTCTCTATAAATTTCTCTGCTCCTACGAAGTTTTGAATTTTATTTCGTCCTTCGTCGGAAGTTCGAAGGCCTTAATGTATTTCGTTCTCCCAAGTGTATCAATTGTTCTATTTGGGTTACAGCTAATATTCGCAAGATTGGACATGCTCAACCATCATGTAGTGGGAGACGAGGATGCATCACAATTTTTGGTGACGTGGTGAAAGAAATCAACAGTTTATGAAAATTCTTCCTTCGTACTTGTCTTTGGCACGGAAGTGCTCCAGATATTTTTATCCTCAATTGTCGCTGTATCCCATACTTTTCCTCTTTTTTTAAAAAAAAAATCTTGCCAGCCTGTATTACATATCTTTGCAACTCCATCGTGATAATACAGTTATGCGCTGTATTGCCATGCAGTCTTTTGTATTGTGGTCTTCTTGAGTCTGCATCAGTGTCAACGGTAAACCTTTGGCACACAGCACACCTGTTCTGGAAATAGTTGTACTTTGTTAACGGGAGACACAATGGTTACCGTGTTGTACTACAAAATCTTTGGATGTTGTAAATGTTGAGGCACTGTCTAAAGAAAGAGGTTTAGTAATTCTAGAGTCAAAAGTGGACAATGAATTCACATCTATTGGAGGCTGGTCTCACTGGACTGGCACACCTATACCCGTGATAACTGGGCCAGGGTTATCAGGGCTTGAGTCTCACGATCGAGTTGCATGTCTTTTTGTCTTGAATCTCCATGTTTGGAGAGAGTGTTTCCTTTGACGCCCCCACTCACCCATCCATGCCGGCGTTGGGCCTTGGCCCTGGTAAATCTATTGTGTTAGTGTAGGACCTGTACTCTGCGGCTATTAAACGGTATGTGTGTGCCGGCGGAGGGGGTAGTGCACATGCCTATTGTTGCCGATATTTGAAGATAGCAACATTTGATCGGCATGCCTGGTCGTTGTGCGGTTGATCCTGTCCAGACATTTTCAAATATTCATGACTGAACTGGCTGAACTCGTCCCCTTTACTATGGTGCTTTATTTCAAATCATTTAAAATAGACTGGCTTCAAGTGAGCTATTTATTTTGAAACTCTACTCTGTTCGCTCTTTTTTTTTTTTAATGGGGGCACAGTTCTGACGTGGATCTGGTGGCAATTTAAACGGTGAATGCAGCCTGATGCTCAACTTGTAAAGTCAAGGGGGCACTTTGATCTAGAGGCAAGGTGCTTGCCTCTCACGACGAAGGTGCTGGGTTCGACTCCCGGTCGGCGGAGGCTTGTTGGAATTTTGGGGGAAAATCCCTGTCCCTGACCCTAGGATCGAGCACCTAGTCTTCTCGGTCGAGGACGAAAAACTCGGAGGACCCGTGTTCACGTTGGGCATATTAAAGATATCTTGGCCGATAAAAGTCGAGAAGAGCAGGCCCAACGAGGCCGGCTGCCCTTGCAATTCTTTTTTTAAAAAGCAACAAATCCCTATCACAAAACACACAAAAACAAGAAAAGTGAGATGTAAACGCCAAGAGCAGCGAACATCCTCAAATTAAGACCTAAAACCAACTTTTAAAGTCAGTTTCGGGCCTATGGGCGATTGTGTTTTGCAAGACTTGACTGAAGCCACTGTGAGAACTGCGCCTGGCACCCTGGTGTAAATGGCACCAACAAAGTCTTGGGTAAGGAAACCCTTGACATAGAAATGTTTTTGTTTTCCCAACTTCTTTATGAAAAATTGATCTTTTTCTCCTTGGTAACCTTGCGTACCCAGGAAATATTGATAGAGTAATTTGAAATCTGCAGGGCCTTGTCTCCACATTTCCTGTCCTAAATGGGACAGTCCATCCCATACATGACTGGGCCATGGGTTGTCCATCCAAAAGAATGGTAAACGTTTGACTCGTTTAGCCGGCTTTGTGACGTCACTGACGAGTGTAATGTAACCGGCTCAGCGAGTGGGTCCCGCCTTTGTGCCAGTCCTCTGGTACAACAAGAACATGATACATGTAATAATGTTCAGTGTCATCGTATTTATGACACTTCTTAATAACCTGGTTGTTGATACGTGAAATTCAGTTGTCTTCAGGACATAATTTTAACATTGCTGTCTTTGATCACCTCAGTCAATATTTGTTTTTAATCCCTCCACAACACGATACGACAACCAAAGGCATGAAAAAAGAGTCCAAGTCCAAATTCTTCAACACTGGAAGACAAAAGAGTTCTTGGTTCGTTATCTCATCAGCCCTGTGGCGCTTCTTAAAAATGTAAGATGATTTTTTACTGTAACGAATTCAGCAGAATAGCTGAGTTTCACGACGGTGAGCTCTTTTTTTCATATTCTTTTGGGGGAAATAGTTCCAACAACTACATTTTGCCCAGATCAGCATACTGTACTGAAGTTACCAAAACGTCCTGATAATCATTTACTTTCTGTGGTCTCTTTCTACCACAGGCAATAGGACATTGAGTGTTCTGTCTTTTTGCATTTTCTTATGCATTCGCTCATACCCGTGCGTTGCGTGTTATCGCATTTCCGCACTGCGATATGATAGTTGCAGGTGCGGGAGTATGTATAGAGGCGCATTTGCCATATTGTTGTACGTGACATTTTGCCGATTTTGAAGTTTTGACATGGAAGTGGTTCTCTCACTCCTAATGTTTATAATATTATGTCATTCCATTGGGTTAAAAACTTTTTCCTGATATGTCTTTGTGACGTAATGTTGTATGTGTTTTAGCCCTTCTCGCGGACCAAACTTCAGTCCTCATTTTCTCGGAAAGGAGAAAATGTACATACAACAATATGGCAAATACCCGATGGTATACTTCAATATCTGTCAGCTGCAAAATTTATCTTTTTGAATACCTTATGGTGCATGTGTTTTTTTTACCAGTCTCTGTCATTTCTTCAGTTGTTTGGTGCTGAATTTGGCCCATTTTTGTTCTACTGATATCAGTAGTAACTCCCAATATTTACTTGATAGCTGTACGAATCAGTGATTTGATTCTGACACGATGGTAAACTCGACACTGCACTTTTGATTGATTTTGTCTTTCTGTGCAAAGAACTAAGTGTAAGCACCTTTGTATGTGTGTGTGTGTGTGTGTGTTTCTTTTTTATCTTTTATTTCTCTTTAGAAATGAGAGTTTCGTGATTTTTTTTTTTCCTGTAAGCAGGGTATCATACTAAGCCCCGGTCAGACACGACAGTCAGATGCTGCCAGCAAAATGTACCCCAAAGAAATAATGGCAGAGGCTGTCTGTGTCTGACTGGGCCTAGTATGATAGGGTCTTCGCGGATATACTAAGAAAATATAGGGAATTATGGTGTGCACTTCTTGTCTGTCAGCAGCTGACTGTGTCTAACTGGGCTTAGTGTGATACCCCCCCCCACCCCCACCCCCACCCCCTTAAGGATAGTCATGCTACGGAAATGCTCTATTTTCTCGACTTCCTTATGAAGTTTATCGTGTCTTCTTGATAACAATGTTTAGCCTGAGAATATTGATAGAGCAATCTATGACCTGCAGGATGGTGACTTGTGCCCATTCCATAACAGCAGCTAGTTATGGTTACCGGGCACGTTTTGTTGTCTTTTTTGCTGTTGTTGTTGCTCTTATTCTTCTTACAGACGTGTAATGAAGTTTCATATCGTCGATCCGAGATGGCAATATCTATCCTTAAGATGATGGCATCGTCTTTCCAAAAGAATGGTATACGTTTGGCGCGTACAGGCCGCTTGGTACTGACACACTAAATAACTGGAGTAAGCCGATTCCGAAATGTGCGTTTGATCCCTGGTGAGGTAATGTAAACACGACATAAAATAAGAGTACAGCTTTGTCATCGGTTTCGTGACCCTTCCACACAGCGAAGCTTGCTAGACTCACGATATGGCAGTAGAATTTTTGTCTTTTATTTTAATTCCAGTTAGGGTAAACTTATTATAGTGCGAAGCAGGAGCATTGTATTACAAAAGAAATACTGTTTAGTCTTGTTTCACTTTTCGTTGAGACTAAATTATGGGCAGAATTACCGAAACGAAACCAAATCCACTATGTCTAGGCTTTAACTCGAGGTTAGGCAATTTGCATTATTTGTCATTATAGACTCAGCGAAACCTGATTAAATGCATGTAATTTGAATTGAATAAAAACCTTTAAGGAAGACGGCTAATCTCTTAAAAGGCGGGGAAGTAGACTACCTAGTGTCACAAATCCCAGACTGGGAGATGTAATAAGTTATGACAGGACAACAATCACGAACAAACAAGTTAACACTTAACAGAACAATCCATCAGACTCACACATTTATTAAACATAATTATACATATAATAGCGCAATTACATACATTATATTATTGAGATCAACTGCCGTACAACGGCCTTATTCTCACACACACTCTCCCTCGGATCCACAATCCGGTAGTTACTCCTAAAGGCACTTCGGCCTCAGCCTCTCCCCTCAGGGTCTTAATAGCACATTAATAATTCACTGGCACCGCAGTCTCTCAATATCACCTTCCTATTGTCATACACCTTAGCACTCCCCTAGCACCTCAGCAGGGCAATAACACATTATCATTTCAATAGACATTATCATTTCACCAGTACATTATTAGTTCACTCGCCCCTCAACATGGCAATAGTGCATTATCACATTCACGCTCATATCTGCGTCCCTGTCCGTGGCCTGACTGCCACGACTTTATGTGCCTCTACTGTCCTGCACTGACAGCCTCACTTCTGGCCTATGTGTGGCCTCCGGCCCTATGCTGGCCTATCCCCTGTACTCATCGAGGTGGCTCTGCGGCCCGTCCCCGACACCTACAAGAATAACATTACATTGGTATAATACCCTACCATTTCTATTCACTCCACCTCTCCTTACAACCCATGAAGCGTACACACACTAGTTCACCTTTCACTCACCACACATCTTACGGTAACACACTTCCATCGGAGTACACACTACTCACTCGCGCTACAAATCCATGAACTCACTTTCATCTATCGCTCATGGCGCACATTGCTATATCCAATATCAAGGACTTCCACATTCCTCACATATACTTATTTACATCATGGTAATAGACGACTATAATATAATACATCAATCATAATAATCAATCAACGTTCTACATACCAGTCATCACTGGAAAGACTCTCTCACTAGTCTTCTCGACTGCTCCCCTTATGTCCGCCCGATGGGCTCTTATTCACAGGTCCGTTCCGTAGGGCCTTCTAACTTGCAGTGATAGTAATACAGCGCTTTCGCCTCATTCAGACCCTCCCACTACTCACAACAGCACGCTTAACCTACTTGTCTACTGTGAGCCCTTTTTACTCTACACCCGCTCTGTAGCAATCCCCTTAATTGCACTCACTCCACTCGTGACATCATCCCCCACCCCAAAAAAATTAATGCAATTAATTTCAAATCGCATCAAGATGACTGTCAACGAGTGAGCGTGAGCAATACCTACACTAAAAAAAATGACCTAGCAGTTCCCCTAGTATATAAAATACCGAAATCAGGGGAAAATATGGGGATCAATATGGCCTGCAATATGCATATATGTGTCACATCATGAATAGCTAACTAAACACAATATCTAATACAGAATCAAAAGCCAATCAACCTATCAACCATTCTTCATATCATATTTATAATGTCAATATTTTAAAGTCGACTTATTCACACAGATCCTGTCAATGTTCCTGTCCTCCGATGTATAAGCTCCTGAAATCTTCCCCTACGCTCGACTAAGGTAGTCGGCGATATGATTGCTGGTTCCTGGAATTGGTTGAATAACGAAGGTATACGGCTGCAAAGCCAATGCCCATCTAGACAAGCGTGGGCTGGACGAACGATTCTTCGACAAAAATGTCAGTGGCTTGTGGTCTGTCTGGATACAAAATTCTCGTCCCATGAGATAACGTCCTAGTTTCTGGACGGACCAGACAATGGCAAGACACTCACGCTCTATCACAGAATACTTTCTTTCTCTCTGCAATAACTTCCTACTGACATAACATACAGGATGGAGACATTCGTTCTTCTCCTGTAGAAGACAAGCGCCGACACCAGAGTCCGACGCATCCGTTCTGAGGATAAAATTAGATCGAAAATCGGGTAATATCAGAATGGGTGACGATGATAATGCTGTCACCAAATTATCAAATGATGTCTGACATTCAGACGTCCACTGGACCTTATCGGGTTGTCCCTTCTTAGTAAAGTCAGTAAGAGAAGATGACAAGGAGGAAAAATTTGGAATGAACTTCCTGTAATAATTTAAAATTCCCACTAAGCTTCTGACTTGTTTCTTTGTTTTAGGGATTTGCAACCCTACTAACTTGTCAATTTTTGTTACTTCAGGTCTCTGAACACCTCTACCCACAATATGTCCTAAGAATATTATCTCTGGACATGCCAAATCCATCTTTGCGGGTTTAGCAGTTAACCCAAAATGACGTAATCGTTGAAAAATTACTGTTAGTGTCTGAATATGATCAGACCATGTCGACGTATGGCATGCTATATCGTCAAAGAATGACACGACATTAGGTATGTCCTTCAACACTAGTCTCATTAATCGTGCAAACGTCGCTGGCGCGTTTACCAACCCAAATGGCATGACCTTAAATTGGAATAATCCAATGGACGTTTGGAACGCCGTGTATTGTTTAGACTCCTCAGTAAGCGGGATTTCCCAATACCCTTTCGTCAAATCTATCTTGGAAAACCACGTGGACCCGGCCAATGAAGCTATTAATTCCTCCTGAAACGGAATAGGCTCCCTATCGCCTACCGTAATAGTGTTCAATCTTCGAAAATCAATACAGAACCGCACCGATCCATCAAGTTTTTTCACGAGGACGATGGGTGATGAATACGGCGATGTTGATGGTTCTATCACATCTAACTTCAACATTGACTCAACTTCCTTTATGACTCTATCTCTCGAAGAAAAAGGCAGCGGATACGGTCTAAGAAATACTGGCTTATCCGAAGTCAACTTTATTTGGTGCTGGATCACCGTAGTGCGACCCGGCAAATCCGTAACAACATCCGGGAATGACGCTAGCAGGGTCTTAAGTTCCCTACTCCTTGAACTCGTAAGGTCAGGGTTAATTTTTACGTCCCTGTAACCTTGCGTCGCAGTTAACTCCGGCAATTGAATTTGTAACTCTTCCTGCGCCTCGGTGTCGCTTACGTCACAGTCCAACTGGTCTACGACCCCCGTACAAGCAATAGAGAAGACAGTCTCCTCTGGTCTTGTCTGTGCACACAGATACTGTGGTCTCTCATAAAATCTCTGTAGCATGTTAACATGGAAAACCTTACTCGTTCCATCAATGTGGATAGCGTAATCTACCTTTGAAACAACTCGCTCAATAACATAAGGGCCTTTCCATGTCATCAATAACTTATTATGGTCCGTAGGTAACAACAATAGGACCTTGTCTCCTGGCTTAAAAATTCTCAGTTTGGAACCTCTATCTTTATAGTCTTTTGCTCTTTTCGAAGCGATACCAGAAGCTTCTTCCGCTATAGTGCGCGCTGAAGATAGTCTTTCTCTTAAATCAACAAGGTACTGAAACACCGAAATCTGCTCATCGTCTCCCGATGATGGCGACGTCATCATGTCCCGAAGAACATCAGTTGGGCCCCTAGGACTACGACCGTACATCATTTCGAACGGCGAGAATCCCGTTGACTCCTGCCGTACCTCTCTGTACGCGAATAACACTGCAGGGATATATCTATCCCAATCTTTAGGGCGATCAGCAGCTACCTTACGCAGCATCGACTTCAACGTCGAGTTCAATCTCTCGCACATGCCATTAGCCTGCGGATGATAAGGGGTGGTAGTGATGGGTTGTATACTGAATAAGCGGAACAATTCCTTCATCATCTCCGACGTAAATTGCGCGCCCCTATCAAACAGAATTTGCTCTGGTAACCCTACCCTAGCGAAAATTGCAAACAACGCTTCCGCGACTGCCTCAGACGTTATGGTCCGCAGAGGAACCGCCTCTGGCCATCTCGTAGCATTACATATGACCGTCAAGAAAAATCGATTCCCCCTATCGGTCGCTGGGTGAATGGGGCCAACAAGGTCTATCGAGACCTTTTTAAACGGTTCCGAGACCGTGGGGATCTTCTGAAGAGGAGCCTGGGGTGTACGACCCTTATGCGTCGTCTTTTGGCACGCCCTGCACGTCTTACAATAGACTTGCACATCTCTGTGGATCGATGGCCAGTAAAAATTTTTAAGAACCCTTTCTTTGGTTCTAGCTATCCCCATATGACCTGCTAATGGGACATCTTGTGCCAAATGCAATACTGTTGCGATCAGCAACGCTGGCACAACGACCTGCTTTAAAATGGAGGACACCGTTACATACTTACGGAACAGAATGCCCGCCTGAACAATAAAGGAGGACGACCCGTTCTTATATCTCCTCGTTTTCTCGGTTCGCGCTTCCCCAAAACATGGGTTTAATGATGGATCCTCCCTTTGTAATCTCGCCAAGCGCTCTGGCGTGATATCTAGGTTGACCGCTGGCGTCGCCAAAGGTCTAATCTTATCTTTATCAGCTACCCGTCGACGTGTTTCGACCGCGGCACAAAAGTCAATACCTTTTGATTGCGACCATGCTTGCACGTTCTCATCGGAAGGGGAAACTACCCGTGATACATTCCCAATGATGAGCTGGGCGCCTGGAAAACAACCAACGACTGCTTCGACTTCCCCGCTAAGGAAAGGTGTATCTATCATTATTCTTGCCATGGGTAATTTCTCAATGGCCCCCGAAAATTGGATGCACGGGACAGTCTCACCTGTAAGCTGTGAATCCCGAATGCAGTCTCTATGCACTCCCACAACGGTAGATCCTGTATCTCGTAAAACCGAGACCGGTTCGTCCCCAACAAACCCCGGATAAACCCTAAGACCACCTCCTGTATGACATGAATTTATAACGGGGATCTTTCTCCCACAAGGTAAAACACCGGAAGATAATAACTTCTCACAACTGGGACACTTAGAATACTGTCCGCCTCCGTTGTCCGATGTAACACACGCAGCCGCATGATGAAATTTATTAGGGGAACATGGACTGGAGCTACTGTCCACGTTCGCCGCTATCCTACCTGCAGGGCAGTTCACGCTGATGTGATCTGCTCTACCGCAGTTCCAACACTTCGCGGCCCTACACTCGCGTGAAAAGTGACCCACGCGTCCGCAAGTCCAACACTCCGCTCCCTGTGCTGCACTAGGCCTGGGTCCCCGTGACCCATCGCGACCGGAACTAGAGTCCCTATGCCGTCGGTCATCGGCAAAGGTCACAAATCGCCCCCGGCCATTACCGCGACCTAGCCCTCCTGCTCGGTCAAACTTACCGGATCCATATGCAGGTGATTGGTGATAGCCCCTACGCTGCCCCTGGGCTTGCCCACTATAGGCACCACGCTGACGCGACCTGTCCCTAAGTCCTGCCGGCGACCCCTCGACAACGGCGACGTACCCAGCATCTTGGACGTACGCCCTGGCGACTGGTTTGGACGGGTGTGCCGTACGGTATGCTTCCGCCAACTTAGACGCCTCCTGCACCGTCGCGGGTTCGTTCTCTTTCAGGAAAGCCACCAGATCTTTGTGGCACGACGCGTACAGCTGGTCACGGATCATTAAGTCTTTCAGTTTAGCAAAATCCGCGCCCACATGCGCCAAGTCTACCCAGTTCGCGAAATACTCCGTTAGTCTCGCGACGAAGGCAGCAAAGTCCTCCCTGGTATCTGCACGTGCCCGCCTAAACTGCTCCCGGAAATATTCCTCGGTACGCGCAAATCGGCGAAGCAGCAAAGCCTTCAGCTTATCGTAATCTTGCACGTCTTCGCGCTGTAGCTCTTTAAAGTAGGTTAACGCTCGCCCCTGCAATAGCGACGCCAGGTACGTGGCCCATAATTCCTTATTTTCCCCCCATTGCAATTGTGCGTTCAGTTCGAACCTGTAAAGGAAGGCGTCTATGTCGTCCTTCCGGTCGTCGAACGTAGGGAGCTTAATCCTAACGCCACCCTTATTGTGTACCTGCCGCTCAACTGTTTCCGTTGGCGTATTCTTCTTGAGTTCTAATTCCGCGATTCTTACTCGCGCGTCTGTCTCCCGCTCTTGAGCTTCTATCTCCTTTAACTTTAACTCCCTCTCCTGAGCCTTAGCCTCTCTTTCCTTTTCCTGAGCCTCTTTTTCCTGCTCTCTATCCTTAGCACGCTCATCGCGCATTTCTGCCTGCTGTTCTTTAATCCAGCCGCGCAGCTCCTCTCCCTCCAGGCCAAGTTCCTTACCCAACTTCATTAGTTGTTGGAGTTCCGCCATTTCACAGATTTATGGTTATGGTATCTATTATAAGACGACCAACCTGTCGGTATGATCACTAACGATACGACCAGAGACCTGAGATCACACCAGATATAACAATACCCAGTTGTCTCAAATACAATTCAGAAATTTACCTTTACAGCACAACTAATTCTATATCTATAAAATGTATAGCGCTATTAATTATAAAAGAAAATAGAAACGACAAGAATGAAGAAATTCAGTAGAAGGACCACAAGTACGTCAAGGACAACGAACCAGACTAGGACAAAGCTTCTACAAAAAAAAAACTATAATGGAAAAAAATGCAACCTAACTACGCCGATTACACTACAAGGTACGAACAAGAACAGAGTCTGAAAAAAAAGAACGTATCTACAAAAAGGTAAGAGAGGGACAAGAGAGACGTCTTCCTAAAACAACGAGGAAGATGGAACGGCACAATCTAAACAAAAATACAGGTCCCTATAGAACTGTTCACTGTGATGAGCGTGGTTCCTAGATTAGCCCACCTCCCGAAGAGGACAAACCAAGTTCACCACAGCAAACCCGCGCCACCGCCCGTATAATCTATAACGACAAAAACAGCAAAAACAGGGAAACAGACAGATGAAAAGACAGCCCTCAATCTAGGGTACAAAATTTTCACTTAACTTTTCTGACTATAACCTCTCCCCTTGTCTCGGAGCTCTGGCTGCTTGACCTCTACAGGCTGGCACACACACTCTGCAGAAATTTAAGTACACATTAATACATATTCATCAAAATACATGCATCAATACATATTATTATTCATAAACATACATAAATCATATCATCCTGAAATTTCCATTCATCCCACGAACAAGGACAACAGCACGAATTCCTAGCACAACAGAAAAACAACTAGATATAACGAATACACAATGTCAAAATGACCACAGGTAAACAGGACGAGCCCCCAGTGTCACAAATCCCAGACTGGGAGATGTAATAAGTTATGACAGGACAACAATCACGAACAAACAAGTTAACACTTAACAGAACAATCCATCAGACTCACACATTTGTTAAACATAATTATACATATAATAGCGCAATTACATACATTATATTATTGAGATCAACTGCCGTACAACGGCCTTATTCTCACACACACTCTCCCTCGGATCCACAATCCGGTAGTTACTCCTAAAGGCACTTCGGCCTCAGCCTCTCCCCTCAGGGTCTTAATAGCACATTAATAATTCACTGGCACCGCAGTCTCTCAATATCACCTTCCTATTGTCATACACCTTAGCACTCCCCTAGCACCTCAGCAGGGCAATAACACATTATCATTTCAATAGACATTATCATTTCACCAGTACATTATTAGTTCACTCGCCCCTCAACATGGCAATAGTGCATTATCACATTCACGCTCATATCTACGTCCCTGTCCGTGGCCTGACTGCCACGACTTTATGTGCCTCTACTGTCCTGCACTGACAGCCTCACTTCTGGCCTATGTGTGGCCTCCGGCCCTATGCTGGCCTATCCCCTGTACTCATCGAGGTGGCTCTGCGGCCCGTCCCCGACACCTACAAGAATAACATTACATTGGTATAATACCCTACCATTTCTATTCACTCCACCTCTCCTTACAACCCATGAAGCGTACACACACTAGTTCACCTTTCACTCACCACACATCTTACGGTAACACACTTCCATCGGAGTACACACTACTCACTCGCGCTACAAATCCATGAACTCACTTTCATCTATCGCTCATGGCGCACATTGCTATATCCAATATCAAGGACTTCCACATTCCTCACATATACTTATTTACATCATGGTAATAGACGACTATAATATAATACATCAATCATAATAATCAATCAACGTTCTACATACCAGTCATCACTGGAAAGACTCTCTCACTAGTCTTCTCGACTGCTCCCCTTATGTCCGCCCGATGGGCTCTTATTCACAGGTCCGTTCCGTAGGGCCTTCTAACTTGCAGTGATAGTAATACAGCGCTTTCGCCTCATTCAGACCCTCCCACTACTCACAACAGCACGCTTAACCTACTTGTCTACTGTGAGCCCTTTTTACTCTACACCCGCTCTGTAGCAATCCCCTTAATTGCACTCACTCCACTCGTGACACCTAGGTCAAAACAGAGACGGACATAGGCCTGAGCCAAATGCTTTTCTTGCAATGGGTTTGGCTATTCTCATACTTTTGACCATTTACCATGCAATCTTTTTTTTTTTTTTAAATTTCTGCTGTAAAGTGATTAAAAAAATGAGTGAGACAAATGCCTTGTGAGCTTGACGGTGTGCATGACTTGTAACTTTGTTTCTTGAGTTCATTTTCCAGAGGAGCATCTGTACTATTTGTATACTGTCAAACGGTGCTTTTGTAAAGATATATTTTCTAGTTTCCATTGCTGTTTTTTTTTTTTTTTAATTCATAGAAATATTTCCTGTAATTACTGACCAATTCTTTTGCATGCATATTTTCATACAGTTGTTAATGATCTATAATGCATATGACTATTTTGTCGGCAATAAATCTACATGAGTTTCATTGTGGAACTCGTCCCCCAAATACTGATCTTTGCAGTGTTTCTGTTGTGGACGAGATGAGTTGTATGGTTGTCTGTATGAAGGGAGAGTGGTCGGAATATAAAATAACATAAGAATTACTCTTTTATTCTATGAGGGAAATTCACTTCCAGAGAGCGTTTAAGAGCATAATAATATATACACATCTTACGTCTTATAACATGAACATATCATAATTCAGTAACATGCACAACACCAGGAATTAACATGGCATGGAACCTCTATTTAATGGGGTGCACATTTATCTAGAGTGTCCTGTTGAGGTGAATTTCCGATGGCAAAAATTGGTCTTCTATAAGTTCCTCTGTTTCCTTTGAAGTGTACACGGTATTACTCTTTTGCTCCTGGATGATCTGGAAATGTGATGCAACAAGTGATGATAATTGACACAAGCATATTTCATACATTGTTATTGTCACAACACTTTTTTTTAACAAGTATTTCGACACCCCCCCCCCCCCCCAAAACGCGACACTTACGGCGAAAAAGAAAAAAAAAAAACGAAGAAAGGCACAGATGCAAACAAACGAGCACAAATTTGTGAAAAAAAAAAAAAAAAACAAGACTTGAATTTTCTTATCGGTGACTTTATGTCAAGTGACAGATATGTGGTGAGTTTACAGTGATGAATTTCTGTTTTATTTTTTTTTAAATAAACAGTATTAACATACACGGCTTCTCCTCCTCTCCCCCCCCCCCCCCCTTCTCTTCCACCCTCTCAATGCTGGTCCCCCACCCAAAAAGAAGAGAAAAAAAAGGAATATTTGCAGAGTGCGTTTGACAAATAACCTTATCTGCATGACATGCATGTAGTTAACAGGACACCCACAATTCGGCGATAAGCGCCCAAACAAAAGCGGGGGCATTTTTCAACTCTCAACTTCATAATTTATATCATGCATACAGTACAGGCTAGACAGATTCAGTGACATTTAACATGATAGCGTTATTTGAACTAGTTGGCCTGTTGTCTCGGAGAATACATTGATATGCATGTGATATTTAAATGTCCGACCAACCATGTGTTTAGAAAGGCCAAGAACGGAACTTTCCATTCTACTGGGCAAACTTTCACCAAATACACTAGAAACGATGAGATGAGACACTCCCTTGTTTGCACCTCTAAAAAAAATCGTGCACACAATTTGCGGGCTGATCAGCGGCGGGGCCCATGGCGCATAGCATGAACAAAAAATGCTAGGTATAATGATAAATTAATAATGCTGATTTGTACGCTCTTACAGTAGTGGGGGAGGGGGGGGTGAGGCCAAGCTTATTAAGAGCGTACATGGGGGTGAAGATCGAAAATTCAAGCATGGATGCTTAACCCTCCCCCGCCCCCTCCCCCCCCCCTCCACCCACCCACCCACCCACAGGATCTTCAAGAATCTATCATTTTGAGAGCAAAGTTAGGAGAATAATGAAGACGTACACTTTAAGTCTGAATGTTATTCTGCTCGGGGGTGAGGGGGGTGGAGGAGGAGAAAATTATTTTTCGCAAAGTTAGAAAAATGTAATGATACAGGACGTAAATTTTAAGTTTGATTGTTATTTTGCATGGGGGGGGGGGTAATTTATTTAGCTCTTTGTTTGTTGTTGTTGTTGTTGTTTTGGGGGGGGGGGGGGCTCAGGTTAATATGCGATTTGGAATGTAATCATTCAGTACATGACTCAGTGATTAAAGATAAATTAATAGATAAATAAGTACATATTTCAAGGAACAAAATAAAAAATAATAGACAGATGTTTCTTCGTAAATAAGTAAAGGGATTTAAGGTACATAATATGTATTTTTAAAAAAATAGAAAAGTACGAAAGTATGTTGATAACCAATTAAATGAGTACATAGCTGTCTGTAAGACGAAATATATATAATTTTGCTCGTGTTTATACAGTTGGCTATAGTTTATTAATTTAGACTTTGCACCCGTTGCTTAAGAACGCAAATGTTCAGTGGCAGAGTCCTTAGCTGGTGAAAATTTTGCAGACCTGGGGGCGTGAGGGTCTAGTCAGTGTGTATCAATGGGCGGTGCTCAGATTGACTAATCAGGCGAAAAGGGGCTGGGGTAGCCATGGTGATCGACGTACACTCAAGTACATTATTAGCGCAGATCACGAAATCTCCGAGCAGCTGAAGTCGGATTGTTTTGCTCTTAAACCGATTCATATTTTTAAAAACTATGCAAATTAACAAGGTCATTGCGGTATGGGTTCTACGTCATCGAATTGTGTGCGTTGTACGGATATGCGCATCCTTTTAAATTACATTCACTTCAAAAGAATATGTCACATTTTTAAAAAGATGGATCATACAACAGTGAGAAACGGCAAAATCTCATTAGGTCCATGAGTGTTTGTCTTTCTGTGTGCCTATAAATAATGCATGTTGTCACGAGTGGAGTGATTGCAATTAAGGGGATTGCTACAGAGCGGGTGTAGAATAAGAAGAGCTCACGACAGACGGATAGGAAAAGACGTGAAAGGGGAAGAGTAAAAATAACTCATGCAGACAAGTGGGAAAAGCGTGCGTGTATGAGTGGTGTGGAAGTCTGAATGAGGCGAAAGCGCTGGATTACTATCACTGCAAGTTAGAAGGTCCTACGGATCGGACCTGTGAATAAAAGCCCATCGGGCGGACATAAAGGGAAGCAGTCGAGAAGACTAGTGAGAGTCTTTCCAGTTATGACTGGTATGTAGAATGTCGATTGATTAATATGATTGATGTATTATATTATATTCGTCTATTACCATGATGTGAATAAGTATATGTGAGGAATGTGGAAGTCCTTGATATTGGATATAGCAATGTGCGCCACGAGCGATAGATGAAAGTGAGTTCATGGATTTGTAGCGCGAGTGAGTAGTGTGTACTCCGATGGAGGTGTGTTACCGTAAGATGTGTGGTGAGTGAAAGGTGAACTAGTGTGTGTACGCTTCATGGATTGTAAGGAGAGGTGGAGTGAATAGAAATGGTAGGGTATTATACCAATGTAATGTTATTCTTGTAGGTGTCGGGGACGGGCCGCAGAGCCACCTCGATGAGCACAGGGGATAGGCCAGCATAGGGCCGGAGGCCACACATAGGCCAGAAGTGAGGCTGTCAGTGCAGGACAGTGGAGGCACATAAAGTCGTGGCAGTCAGGCCACGGACAGGGACGTAGATATGAGAGTGAATGAGATACTATATTGTTGCCATGTTGATAGGCTAGTGAACTGATACTATGTTGTTGCCATGTTGATGGCTATGGAAATAATAATGTGTTATTGCCCTGCTGAGGTGCTAGGGGAGTGCTAAGGTGTATGACAATAGGAAGGTGATATTGAGAGACTGCGGTGCCAGTAAATTATTAATGTGCTATTAAGACCCTGAGGGGAGAGGCTGAGGCCGAAGTGCCTTTAGGAGTAACTACCGGATTGTGGATCCGAGGGAGAGTGTGTGTGAGAATAAGGCCGTTGTACGGCCGTTGATTTCAATAATATAATGTATGTGATTGCGCTATTATCTGTATAATTATGTTTAATAAATGTGTGAGTCTGATGGGCTGTTTTGTTAAGTGTTAAACTTGTTTGTTCGTGATTGTCGTCCTGTCATAAACTATTACATCTCCCAGTCTGGGATTTGTGACATTGGGGGCTCGTCCATTGTGACTCGTCCATTTTCGTAATATTTAGTTGTAGTTAGTTAGTAGGTAATTGTGCTGTCTTGTTCGTTGGATGAATGGACATTTCATGATATGATTTATGTATAATAATGAATGTATATTGATGCATGTATTGCTATGAATAGGTATTAATGTGTATTTAAACTTTCCAGAGTGTGTGCGTGCAGCCTGAGGAGACGAGCAGCCAGAGCTCCGATTGAAGGGAGAGGTTTTACTCAAAATTTCAAAAGTTAAGTGAAAATTTTGTGCCCTGGATTAAGGGCTGTCTCTTCATCTGTCTGTTTCCCGGTTTTTGCTGTTGTTGTCGTTATAGGTTATACGGGCGGTGGCGCGGGTTTGCTGTGTTGAACTTAGTTTATCCTTTTAAAAAGGTGTGGTAAACTTTGGAACTTCGTTCATCACAGTGACCAGTTCTGTAGGGACCTGTATTTTTGTTTAGTTGTATCGTCGATATCTTCCTCGTTGTTTTAGGAAGACGTTTCTCTTGTCCTTCTCCTCCCTATCTGTAGATACGTTCTTTTTTTTCAGACTCTGTTCTTGTTGTACCGTGTAGTGTAATCGGCGTAGTTAGGTTGCATTCTTTTTTCCATTATAGTTTTTTTTTTGTAGAAGCTTTGTCCTAGTCTGGTTCGTTGTCTTTGACGTCCTTGTGGTCTTTCTACTAAATTTCCTTATTCTTGTCTTTTCTATTCTTTTTATAATTAATAGTGCTATACATTTTGTAGATATAGAAGTAGTTGTGCTGTAAAGGTAAATTTCTGAATTGTATTCTGAACTGGGTATTGTTATATCTGGTGTGATCTCAGGTCTTTGGTCGTATCGTTAGTGATCATACCGACAGGTTGGTCGTTCGCATAATAGATACCATAACCATAAATCTGTGAAATGGCGGAACTCCAACAACTAATGAAGTTGGGTAAGGAACTTGGCCTGGAGGGAGAGGAGCTACGCGGCTGGATTAAAGAACAACAGGCGGATTTGCGCGATGAGCGTGCTAAGGATAGAGAGCGAGAAAAAGAGGCTCAAGAGCGACAGAGAGAAGAGGAAAGAGAGGCTAAGGATAAGGAAGAGGAAAGAGAGTTTAAGTTAAAGGAGTTAGAGGCTAAGCAACAGGAAAGAGAGGCTAAGGCTCAGGAGCAGGAGAGGGAGTTAAGGTTAAAGGAGATAGAAGCTCAAGAGCGGGAGACAGACGCGCGAGTAAGAATAGCGGAGTTGGAAATCAAAAAGAGTGCGCCAACAGAAACAGTTGAGCGGCAGGTACCCAATAAAGGTGGCGTTAGGATTAAGCTCCCTACGTTCGACGACTGGAAGGACGACATAGACGCCTTCCTTTACAGGTTCGAACTGAACGCACAATTGCAATGGGGGGAAAATAAGGAATTATGGGCCACGTACCTGGCGTCGCTATTGCAGGGGCGAGCGTTAACCTACTTTAAAGAGCTACAGCGCGAAGACGTGCAAGACTACGATAAGCTGAAGGCTTTGCTGCTTCGCCGATTTGCGCGTACCGAGGAATATTTCCGGGAGCAGTTTAGGCGAGCACGTGCAGATACCAGGGAGGACTTTGCTGCCTTCGTCGCGAGACTAACGGAGTATTTCGCGAACTGGGTAGACTTGGCGCATGTGGGCACGGATTTTGCCAAACTGAAAGACTTAATGATCCGTGACCAGCTGTACGCGTCGTGCCACAAAGATCTGGTGGCTTTCCTGAAAGAGAACGAACCCGCGACGGTGCAGGAGGCGTCTAGGTTGGCGGAGGCATACCGTACGGCGCATCCGTCCAAACCAGTCGCCAGGGCGTACGTCCAAGATGCTGGGTACGTCGCCGTTGTCGAGGGGTCGCCGGCAGGACTTGGGGACAGGTCGCGTCGGCGTGGTGCCTATAGCGGGCAAGCCCAGGGGCAGCGTAGGGGCTATCACCAATCACCGGCATATGGACCCGGTAAGTTTGACCGAGCAGGAGGGCTAGGTCGCGGTAATGGCCGGGGCCGACTTGTGACCTTTGCCGATGACCGACGGCATAGGGACTCTAGTTCCGGTCGCGATGGGTCACGGGGACCCAGGCCTAGAGCAGCACAGGGAGCGGAGTGTTGGACTTGCGGACGCGTGGGTCACTTTTCGCGCGAGTGTAGGGCCGCGAAGTGTTGGAACTGCGGAAGAGCAGATCACATCAGCGTGAACTGCCCGGCAGGTAGGATAGCGGCGAACGTGGACAGTAGCTCCAGTCCATGCTCCCCAAATAAATTTCATCATGCGGCTGCGTGTGTTACATCGGACAACGGAGGCGGACAGTATTCTAAGTGTCCCAGTTGTGAGAAGTTATTATCTTCCGGTGTTTTACCTTGTGGGAGAAAGATCCCCGTCATAAATTCATGTCATACAGGAGGTGGTCTTAGGGTTTATCCGGGGTTTGTTGGGGACGAACCGGTCTCGGTTTTACGAGATACAGGATCTACCGTTGTGGGAGTGCATAGGGACTGCATTCGGGATTCACAGCTTACAGGTGAGACTGTCCCGTGCATCCAATTTTCGGGGGCCATTGAGAAATTACCCATGGCAAAAATAATGATAGATACACCTTTCCTTAGCGGGGAAGTCGAAGCAGTCGTTGGTTGTTTTCCAGGCGCCCAGCTCATCATTGGGAATGTATCCCGGGTAGGTTCCCCTTCCGATGAGAACGTGCAAGCATGGTCGCAATCAAAAGGTATTGACTTTTGCGCCGCGGTCGAAACACGTCGACGGGTACCGGATAAAGATAAGATTAGACCTTTGGCGACGCCAGCGGTCAACCTAGATATCACGCCAGAGCGCTTGGCGAGATTACAAAGGGAGGACCCATCATTAAACCCATGTTTTGGGGAAGCGCGAACCGAGAAAACGAGGAGATATAAGAACGGGTCGTCCTCCTTTATTGTTCAGGCGGGCATTCTGTTCCGTAAGTATGTAACGGTGTCCTCCATTTTAAAGCAGGTCGTTGTGCCAGCGTTGCTGATCGCAACAGTATTGCATTTGGCACATGATGTCCCATTAGCGGGTCATATGGGGATAGCTAGAACCAAAGAAAGGGTTCTTAAAAATTTTTACTGGCCATCGATCCACAGAGATGTGCAGGTCTATTGTAAGACGTGCAGTGCGTGCCAAAAGACGACGCATAAGGGTCGTACACCCCAGGCCCCTCTTCAGAAGATCCCCACGGTCTCAGAACCGTTTAAAAAGGTCTCGATAGACCTTGTTGGCCCCATTCACCCAGCGACCGATAGGGGGAATCGATTTTTCTTAACGGTCATATGTAATGCTACGAGATGGCCAGAGGCGGTTCCTCTGCGGACCATAACGTCTGAGGCAGTCGCGGAAGCGTTGTTTGCAATTTTCGCTAGGGTAGGAATACCAGAGCAAATTCTGTCTGATAGGGGCGCGCAATTTACGTCGCAGATGATGAAGGAATTGTTCCGCTTATTCAGTATACAACCCATCACTACCACCCCTTATCATCCGCAGGCTAATGGCATGTGCGAGAGATTGAACTCGACGTTAAAGTCGATGCTGCGTAAGGTAGCTGCGGATCGCCCTAAAGATTGGGATAGATATATCCCTGCGGTGTTATTCGCGTACAGAGAGGTACGGCAGGAGTCAACGGGATTCTCGCCGTTCGAAATGATGTACGGTCGTAGTCCCAGGGGCCCAACTGATGTTCTTCGGGACATGATGACGTCGCCATCATCGGGAGACGATGAGCAGATTTCGGTGTTTCAGTACCTTGTTGATTTAAGAGAAAGACTATCTTCAGCGCGCACTATAGCAGAAGAAGCTTCTGGTATCGCTTCGAAAAGAGCAAAAGACTATAAAGATAGAGGTTCCAAACTGAGAATTTTTAAGCCAGGAGACAAGGTTCTGTTGTTGTTACCTACGGACCATAATAAGTTATTGATGACATGGAAAGATCCTTATGTTATTGAGCGAGTTGTTTCAAAGGTAGATTACGCTATCCACATTGATGGAACGAGTAAGGTTTTCCATGTTAATATGCTACAGAGATTTTATGAGAGACCACAGTATCTGTGTGCACAGACAAGACCAGAGGAGACTGTCTTCTCTACTGCTTGTACGGGGGTCGTAGACCAGTTGGACTGTGACGTAAGCGACACCGAGGCGCAGGAGGAGTTACAAATTCAATTGCCGGAGTTAACTCCGACACAAGGTTACAGGGACGTAAAAATTAACCCTGACCTTACGAGTTCAAGGAGTAGGGAACTTGAGACCCTGTTAGCGTCGTTCCCGGATGTTGTTACGGATTTGCCGGGTCGCACTACGGTGATCCAGCACCAAATAAAGTTGACTTCGGATAAGCCAGTATTTCTTAGACCGTATCCGTTGCCTTTTTCTTCGAGAGATAGAGTCATAAAGGAAGTTGAGTCAATGTTGAAGTTAGATGTGATAGAACCATCAACATCGCCGTATTCATCACCCATCGTCCTCGTGAAAAAACTTGATGGATCGATGCGGTTCTGTATTGATTTTCGAAGACTGAACACTATTACGGTAGGCGATAGGGAGCCTATTCCGTTTCAGGAGGAATTAATAGCTTCATTGGCCGGGTCCACGTGGTTTTCCAAGATAGATTTGACGAAAGGGTATTGGGAAATCCCGCTTACGGAGGAGTCTAAACAATACACGGCGTTCCAAACGCCCATTGGATTATTCCAATTTAAGGTCATGCCATTTGGGTTGGTAAACGCACCAGCGACGTTTGCACGATTAATGAGATTGGTGTTGAAGGACATACCTAATGTCGTGTCATTCTTTGATGATATAGCATGCCATACGTCGACATGGTCTGATCATATTCAGACACTAACAGTAATTTTTCAACGATTACGCCATTTTGGGTTAACTGCTAAACCCGCAAAGATGGATTTGGCATGTCCAGAGATAATATTCTTAGGACATATTGTGGGTAGAGGTGTTCAGAGACCTGAAGAAACAAAAATTGACAAGTTAGTAGGGTTGCAAATCCCTAAAACAAAGAAACAAGTCAGAAGCTTAGTGGGAATTTTAAATTATTACAGAAAGTTCATTCCAAATTTTTCCTCCTTGTCATCTTCTCTTACTGACCTTACTAAGAAGGGACAACCCGATAAGGTCCAGTGGACGTCTGAATGTCAGACATCATTTGATAATTTGGTGACAGCATTATCATCGTCACCCATTCTGATATTACCCGATTTTCGATCTAATTTTATCCTCAGAACGGATGCGTCGGACTCTGGTGTCGGCGCTTGTCTTCTACAGGAGAAGAACGAATGTCTCCATCCTGTATGTTATGTCAGTAGGAAGTTATTGCAGAGAGAAAGAAAGTATTCTGTGATAGAGCGTGAGTGTCTTGCCATTGTCTGGTCCGTCCGGAAACTAGGACGTTATCTCATGGGACGAGAATTTTGTATCCAGACAGACCACAAGCCACTGACATTTTTGTCGAAGAATCGTTCGTCCAGCCCACGCTGGTCTAGATGGGCATTGGCTTTACAGCCGTACACCTTCGTTATTCAACCAATTCCAGGAACCAGCAATCATATCGCCGACTACCTTAGTCGAGCCTAGGGGAAGATTTCAGGAGCTTATACATCGGAGGACAGGAACATTGACGGGATCTGTGTGAATGAGTCGACTTTAAAATATTGACATTATAAATATGATATGAAGAATGGTTGATAGGTTGAGTGGTTTTTGATTCTGTATTAGATATTGTGTTTAGTTAGCTATTCATGATGTGACACATATATGCCTATTGCAGGCCATATTGATCCCCATATTTTCCCCTGATTTCGGTATTCTATATACTAGGGGAACTGCTAGGTCATTTTTCTAGTGTAGGTATTGCTCACGCTCACTCGTTGACAGTCATCTTGATGCGATTTGAAATTAATTGCATTAATTTTTTTGGGGTGGGGGATGATGTCACGAGTGGAGTGATTGCAATTAAGGGGATTGCTACAGAGCGGGTGTAGAATAAGAAGAGCTCACGACAGACGGATAGGAAAAGACGTGAAAGGGGAAGAGTAAAAATAACTCATGCAGACAAGTGGGAAAAGCGTGCGTGTATGAGTGGTGTGGAAGTCTGAATGAGGCGAAAGCGCTGGATTACTATCACTGCAAGTTAGAAGGTCCTACGGATCGGACCTGTGAATAAAAGCCCATCGGGCGGACATAAAGGGAAGCAGTCGAGAAGACTAGTGAGAGTCTTTCCAGTTATGACTGGTATGTAGAATGTCGATTGATTAATATGATTGATGTATTATATTATATTCGTCTATTACCATGATGTGAATAAGTATATGTGAGGAATGTGGAAGTCCTTGATATTGGATATAGCAATGTGCGCCACGAGCGATAGATGAAAGTGAGTTCATGGATTTGTAGCGCGAGTGAGTAGTGTGTACTCCGATGGAGGTGTGTTACCGTAAGATGTGTGGTGAGTGAAAGGTGAACTAGTGTGTGTACGCTTCATGGATTGTAAGGAGAGGTGGAGTGAATAGAAATGGTAGGGTATTATACCAATGTAATGTTATTCTTGTAGGTGTCGGGGACGGGCCGCAGAGCCACCTCGATGAGCACAGGGGATAGGCCAGCATAGGGCCGGAGGCCACACATAGGCCAGAAGTGAGGCTGTCAGTGCAGGACAGTGGAGGCACATAAAGTCGTGGCAGTCAGGCCACGGACAGGGACGTAGATATGAGAGTGAATGAGATACTATATTGTTGCCATGTTGATAGGCTAGTGAACTGATACTATGTTGTTGCCATGTTGATGGCTATGGAAATAATAATGTGTTATTGCCCTGCTGAGGTGCTAGGGGAGTGCTAAGGTGTATGACAATAGGAAGGTGATATTGAGAGACTGCGGTGCCAGTAAATTATTAATGTGCTATTAAGACCCTGAGGGGAGAGGCTGAGGCCGAAGTGCCTTTAGGAGTAACTACCGGATTGTGGATCCGAGGGAGAGTGTGTGTGAGAATAAGGCCGTTGTACGGCCGTTGATTTCAATAATATAATGTATGTGATTGCGCTATTATCTGTATAATTATGTTTAATAAATGTGTGAGTCTGATGGGCTGTTTTGTTAAGTGTTAAACTTGTTTGTTCGTGATTGTCGTCCTGTCATAAACTATTACATCTCCCAGTCTGGGATTTGTGACACATGTGTATGTCGCGATTGAATAATTTAGAGTTTCTGTTTCAGTTTATCGTAGGACTGGGGGACAATTCAAAATGTAGACAAGAATCATGCAAACAAGCTTTGAAGAGACATTTTTAAAAAAACAAAAAAAACGCACTCTCATTTTATCTCTCCACTCCTTGCCACCAAATACAATTTATACATTTACTTCCAATGACACACAGTAACTTGATTGATAATTTGCCAGGAGCAGTCATTTATCATTCTTCATCCCCCCCCCCCCCCCCATAGCTGCCGTAAAATTTACGATACATGAAAATATCACTAAGATCTACATTTTCACGCAAAGAAATTCAGTTTTCAGACCTCACTAGGAGAACTCAAGAAATGTCCATATATAAACTAGAAGGGAAAGGTGGTGGTGAGGAGTGGGGGGGGGGGGGTGGGGGGTAAAACAATATACTTCCATATACTTCCAGGAACAGCTGTATTGTTCTCTTTGTTGAATAGGTTCGCACTTTAATACATTAATATGTGTGTATGTAGGTCAAGGAGATTGTGCCTAAGCTCAGTATGTCAAATTTCAAAGTTCAGGGCGGAGTACGGTATCACATGTATGCTAAATCTTAATTATCAGTCAAGGATAGAGAGATGGTCCTGAAACAGCAGTGTGTGGGCAAAAATTTTTTTTTTAAGTTTGAAAGCGGAAAGAAAACAGCATCAAGAAATAAAAAATCTGACATTTCTTATAATTACAGTAGTAGCCTATACTGTAGGCAAATACATGTATACGCCCAGACATAAGACACCTTCCACAAATTGAATCAGAATCAAAGTAATTCGGAAACCAAGTAGGAACAAAATCAACCCATATTCTTTCAATTCTCCCAAAAACCAATCCCAGTGAGAACTCTTTCCTCTCCCCGCTCTCTGGGCGCCAGACAAAAAAGCCCTTTTTTAGGGCTAAGAAGGACAAAAAGAAGAAGAAGAAAAGGAAGAGGAGAAAAATTGCAGAAGAGGAGGGAAAAGATGCAAGAGAAGAAGAAGAAGAGGAAGAGGAGAAAAATTGCAGAAGAGGAGGGAAAAGATGCAGGAGAAGAAGAAGAAAAGGAAGAGGAGAAAAATTGCAGAAGAGGAGGGAAAAGATGCAGGAGAAGAAGAAGAAGAGGAAGAGGAGAAAAATTGCAGAAGAGGAAGAGGAGAAAAATTGCAGAAGAGGAGGGAAAAGATGCAGGAGAAGAAGAAGAAGAGGAAGCCGAGGACTTGGCAGAAGACGGCAAGAAACAAGAAAAACTACAGAAACAAAAGAAAAGACAAATAAAAACAAGGAAAGCGGCACGTGAATGCTAAGAGCGCTGATCCTCCTATAAACAAGGGCCTCAAATCAGTATGCTATAGGCTACGCATACTGAAATTGATCTACATTTCAAAAGCAATACTGCAGTGAATATTTCAGCATTTAGGATTTGTTACTAGATCTATTGTTGTTCTCCGCTCAGCGACCCTGGTTGATGACTCTTTGTTTGATGATACGGGATGAAATTATACGTGGACTTTGGATTGAAATCGGAATGAACTTCACAGGTTACACAGCAACGACACTGAACGTTTCGCACTCGGGGTTACCAGGGGCGGATTTATACGAGGCAAAGGGGGTAATCTCTATGCAAAACTGTAATGTAAATATTGTTGAGTCAGCCATTGTTATGTACGAAAACTAAAGAGCACATAGCAGTATAGCTATGTTGCTTGCAATTTATCTCACCTAAAAATCTACTTGGAGTTTTGCTGGCATGTAGTTACATGCTTGTTTATACTTACTTCAGATGTGTGACTCATTTAACCTTTCTATGTATGTACAGTTACATGCAGTCAACGGACTTTGATTCATAAATTTAGTGATCTGCTGTGTATTTTAAGTTCTACGTCTAAGGGCTCCGCCTAACCTGCAGTGCCCCCCCCCCCCCGGGGGAGACTAAATCTGGTCCTGAGGGTTAATATGATGGTTAGTGTTTTCTCTTTTGCTTACATAGTAGCGACACTTGCTTTACATCTCACACTATGATGGAAGAAGAAACAGAACATGTGGACTTTGCCCCATTGTTGAAGTAATTGGAACGCATGGCTAAAGAAAGGGGGTGAAGTAAGTTAATGAATGACAGATGAGGCAAAAAAAAAACAACAACAACACGAGATTAAAACAATAATGAAAAGAAAAAGCGCCGAGTGAGAGAGAGAGAGGAAAGGGCAAAGTACAATGAATGAGTCAGTAAGTGGGCACACAGGAAAATTTGTGTATGCTAGGTACTGGAGTAGACTGAATAATTGAGACAGACAGAGAGACAAACAGAGACAGAGGGAGGGGGGAAGGAGACAGATAGACAGAGAGAGACACACACACATACAGAGAGAGGGACAGAGAGAGGGACAGAGAGAGAGAGAGAGAGGAAGTCAGAGCTGAAAACCAAAGAAAAAAAATACAGACAGACGGTGGAGAAGCATTGGGAGGTATATAGAAAATAAATGAAGGAGCAAACTAGCGAGAGGGAAAAGGAGAGAAAGAGGGACAGATATCATATGAGTGGAAAGGCTGCAGGAAATTAATTCACATTTAATGAAACTTAACACACGCATACTTTTAAATCTGCTCAGTCCCTCTGACTAACTTGGCCACTGAATTTATCATAACTAGTGTGACCGAGAATGAGCATGTAGTGTACTAGCACGACGTCAACTTCTTCATTAGCCTCGCGGCAAGAGTGTGTGGCCTCACAATGCTGCCCTGTGAAAACTCAAGAACGGGGTCAATTATCGCTGCACATCGCTGTTATCTTATCTGAGAGAAAGTCAGTTATCAGCACCTCATACTAATGACTAGTTTGATTAAAGAGTTCAATGATTGTACTGATGGAGTACTTTACATGGAGAAGTCAAGGCAGTGGAGCTGTCAGAAACAGCTGGGAAGTTGCAGAGACAGGAGATGGTTGACGTTGGACCGCTAGGGAGTAAACACTGATGGGGGTAAGACTGTCATTTATTTATTTGTTTATTTATTTATTTGCCCACATATTTCTTCCTTTCCTCCTCTCTTTCTTTCTTTGTGTCTTTATTTATTTGCCCACATATTTTTTCTATCTTTTTTTTTACTCAAATTCAAGAATGTTTATTCACACTTTATACCTCACTTTTGACTACAAAACAGAGCATGTAATAATCATTCATTTTCATCCTTATTTAAAAAAATTCAATTCCCGTGCGTCTAATATAAGGTGATGATAGAAACTGAGATGAGAGACGGAGGCGAGATGTGCTTTACAATGCTCAATCATGGAAGAAACATGAAATATGGAACATGTGTTGAACCGTTGAAAAAAATATGTATTTATTTATTTATTTATCCACTTACTTCTTCACTTATTTATATATTTGCTTTCGCTCCTTCCCATTTCCTTACCCAACTGTTGATGCCGCTAAGGGAAAACGTCATACAGAGTAAAGTCACTTTTTAAAGTTGCTTCTGTTCAAATCATATAATTATATAGCATCCTACTAACTTGACCATGCACTTTCAAACCTTAAACTTAGTTCTTTATGACCAGTGTGTCACAGATAGGCTCTTACGGGAAAATGAGATATATACACTGAACATAGACGGTCCACATTTTCTCTTTAGTAAAATAGAGAGAAGTCGCTGTTGACTCTACCGTTATGTTTAAAGAATATAATTGCCTTTGAAATCATGCCTTACCATTTTTCAGCGATGGTAGTTAATAGTATCAAATAAGCACGTCTTCGGAATCTTCTGTGTTTAAGACAAAATCTCTTAATTTACGGTGTTTTATCAGCCTACGCTAACGCACAGTCACGAAACAGCGGCCCCTTCATAATAAGAATAATAACAATGATAAGAATAAGGATAACATATTACAGCCAGATCTGTGTTATATTTTAATGAGGTTCCACGTCATGATAATTCATGTAATAAGCCTGTTACTGAGCTATGATACATTTATGTAATGATGCCTTGGATGTATTTACCACAGATGTGTTTTTAAACGTTCTGTGAAAGTAAATTTCCCTCATGGAATAATTAAGTGATTATTATTATTATTAATGATAATAAATTATCGTCAGACTGAGTTCTAGTGCGAAAGTAGTTTCTGCCAAATTCGCCTTCCTTGAAAAACGCTGTGACCTTGTAAGTTGTATCATGGCTATACCGCTTTTTATAAATAAACAGATATGACGTATTGTTTATATTGGGTTTGTACGCACTTTGTACTGGCTGTCACTGATTGAACGATTATAAAAGTGAATATGAAAACCATTATTCGGGATATTATTATATTTAACTCGGATCATCTTGTCCATTTTATTTTATCCAATTATAAGCCAATTTAAGCCCTCCATGCCTATGTGGATTGCAATCATCTTGATAAAGAATAAACCCACTATTGTTATCTTTGGGGTTACCCATAGAGTAGGCCCTAGGTCGATTCGAAGGGGAAGGGGTGGTGGCTCTAGTGTGTAGAGTACATCGGGGGATTGGGGAGGTTGGTGGTGGTGGGGGGGGGGGGGTAGCTCACGTAAGCTATTCGCTGAGGACAAAGAATTAAAATGTGTGATTTTTATTGGCTTTTTTTTTTTGCACTAAAAATTTGTAAAACCGTATTAAATCGAATATGGGCCATGTACGTAATGAAACAGTTAGGTGTTCAGTCCGTGCAACTGAATTTAAAAGAAACAGAGGCTGGCTTCTTCTTTAAAACAAAAGATTTTTTGTGGAGGTGAATTACCCGTTGCGATGAAAATGTACAAAGGATCCTTTTTTAAAACAACAAGTCTGCTTTTATAAATATCACATCTGCTACGGTAACATTGTGCAGACAAGGCAAAAAGAGTGAGCACTATGAATGAGTACCCAGATATTACGTATAGAACGACAAATGCAGTCTCCCCATATGACAGGGACACAATGTATTTTGTAAGGATCCATAGTGTGAAAATAAGTTTTATTAATATTTACATCGAATTCAAGTTCCGTTATTAACGTGACCTACATGTAGATCTAGATTTACAGTTGGGCTCAAATAGCTTGTGTGTTGTGTAGCGCACGAAAAAGAATTATGATTGTTGGATTAAATATTAAATATGTTCAGGCTGTTTAAAGAAGTTAATGTGACAAAATCTTTTGAAAATTGTAACAGCTTTGTTAAGTCGCCTTAGTTGGGAAATGTGAGCACATCTAATTACATTCTAATTAATGTCATTCGGCTCATTAATTTCCTGGAACCAAGACATTGTGACATCTTGTCATATGTAAGGAAAATGAAACTGTCTACGACCCCTGGACCCTCATAATGTTGAATGCTGGAAGGGTGCAGTTCAAATAAGCACTCCGTGAAACAATGTGTTATCGAGATGTGTAGCAATGTGTAAGCAGTTTATGTCAGCGATATAAATAACTGGTATATTTCTTCTTTCTATTCATTAAGTGGAAATGAAATTATCGCACTGACTGATATGAAAAAACTAAGGGCCGTTCTAGCTTTTCATTTGACGATCCTTTCTGCAAATGCAAGTGAAGGGATTATCTTACAAAGTTACATAGTGACTTCCTCCATTCGTCTTAATAATGATAAAAAAAAAAAAAAAAGGTCTGAAGCTTTCATCTCCCAGATGCAGTTGAAGTCGGAGACATTGTTTTTAAATATTGCACAGTATAGAAACCTGATGGTAAAATTAATGAAGTATACCGGTAATTATGACAAAAACGAATGAATGGAGCAAGTACTGATTACTTTGAAATTCTTACGTCTTGATTCTAGCATTATTTTGGCCCTTGACAATGTTTGCGAGACTGGTTTCTCGCGACGTATTTATTTATTTATTTATTTGTTTATTTATTTATTATTTACCTATTTGCGAACTGCGTGAGAGGCAGCAGGTCTTGTTAAAAATAGGGCTTTTGGGGGGGGGGGGGGTTGTTGTTGTTGTGTTTTTTTTTCAGTTTTATAGTATAGATTTATTTATTTATTTATTTATTAATGGCTCTCTCTTTACCTTTTCTCTTACAGTGAGAAAAAAAACGAAAATATCCAGAAACGTTGCCTTTAAACTTTTATTTGGTTGTCAAAGCCGAACGAAATGCTTCGTAAAATTTACTGATAATAATAATAATAATAATAATTTAAATAATAATAATAATAATTTGCATTCGAGACCAGTTGTCTTTATCTTATACATGTTACATTTGAATCGTCCACTTCTTCGCGGTGACGCTAACGCTGACATCATCTCCATCATCCAAGCACTTGACCTGACTGTATGCTATAATATCATGTGAGGCTGGAGTACAACAGCTGACAAAACTAATCCTTAACAGCTGGCGGAAGTTGATCCTTAAGTTATTTATAGTGCGTGAAATTAGATTTATTTATGCCTTGATTCGTGTATTTGCCCAGACGTGGTTTAAATTTTCATTTTTTTTTTTTTATTATTGTCCTCTTGTTGTTTGGATATGTTTGCAAAAGATATTTACATTTATCATGCTATTTGGATGGATGGATGGACAGACAAACGAGTGGATGTTTAGATAGAGAGACAAGTGGATGGGTGGATAGAGGTGATGGTGAAACTGCGATTTGATCAATTGGCGATATGCCACCATGTGTTTTTTAGTGTGTTGCTTGATCGACATGATATTGATCAATTGGCTGGTTGATTGGTTTATGTTTTATTGATTGAGTGATTGATTGATGGATGGATGGATGGATGGATGGATGGACTACTTGATTAATTGATCGATCGGTCGGTCTTTTAATTGATAGGTTGGTTGTTTGGTTGGTTGGCTGGCTTGTTGGTTGGTTGGTTAGTTAGTTGGTTGGTTGGTTGATTGGCTGGATGGTTAGTGTTTGATTGACTGAATGGTTGATTAATGATTGATTGTGTCCACAGAGTACTTTTCGGACACTGGCCTGTATGGCCGGCCTGGTCTTAATTCTAGCGACTGTGGTCTGCTACCGGGTATGTGTGGTGCTGCACAGGACAATGCCCATTGGTCTAGCTGAGCCGGACAAGATCAGATGGTTAGATGAACTGGGCAGAGTTGCCAAGACTGCGGTAAGAAGAAACGCGGAGGATTGGGGTAGGGTGGGGGAGGGGGAATGGAGGAGGGATTAAAGAGTAAGGGCCGGACAGAGGTTTACTTTTTGCCTAGCGATGCGTAGGTCTCCCCATTCTTAAGTGTATTTGTGCTTTATTTGCCCGCATCAGAAATCGTCGGTGTTTTGTTTTTTTTTTTGTTGTTTTTTTTCCCATATTATTGTATGTGCATTTTTGTCTTTTAGAGAAAATGAGGATCGAAACTTTGAAGATTTGTGTAAAATTAGAGGACAACATTACGTCACAAGCACATACCTCGAAAAGTTTTTAACCGATTGGAATGACACCTATACATAATGAAATCACGAATGAGAGAACCATTTTTTATGACAAAACCTCAAAATCAGCAAAATATTGCATACAGCAATACGGCAGATGCCCCTTGAAATACAACAGTAAAATCCTCTTTAGGCGTGTAGTGTCCCTGATGCCCTGGGCCGTACGACAACGGGCATGACAATAAAATCGTACAAAATACTCTTTAAAACTATGGTGTCTGTAAGACCCCCTTCCCCCTACGTGCGGGTTTAAATAGTAAAATTGCATGTGCCTTGGTGAGCACGCGTGTGCATATTTTAAAACTTAAAAACTATGGGAAGATTGGCAATGACGCCATGAGGAATATCTGGAATGTCCAGTAAAAAATTCCCAGAAATAAGCTAATTGCAAACGTTCTTAATTGCTTCTGGGTCCATTAGACCCACGACGTACGGCGAAGGTGAAGAGATTTAAATTCGCAGTTGGTAATTTGGAAGAGAGAATACCCTGACACGTCTATTAATTATAGAGAGCAAGCATCATTTTCAATTGTAGTGTAAACAAATCTACGCGAGGCTCCTAAAGGGCGTCTGTAGACCCATGGGCGTAAATACATTGTGCACTTTCTCTGAGCATGTAGGAATGTATTTTGTATACCTATGCAAAATTTTTATTCATTTTCTTTTGTGTGTTATTTCTTGCTAATCTCGAATATTATTTTCTTTTTTTTTGTTCAGAGTGTCTTGTTGCATGACATGGGGATTGAGCTAGGTCTGGAACCACTGAAGCTCTTCATTAACACGGCGTTTTCCTTGCTGTTTAATCCACTACCATGGCAACGTGTGGTGTACAGAGGCGTCAGGGTAAGATCTTCAGTGTTCCGTTGTCATAGGTTAAGTTTAAACATTTATTGTATATATTGTGGCAGGTATTACATGAAGCACGTCTAGGCAAAGTTAGTATAAGTAGTGAAAAGTGAGAAAACAGTACATGTAATAGTAACAAAATACTTCGCTGGTCCTGTTCGATTGAAGATGTTGATTCGACATCCCAAAGCGATACCATAACGGTTTCATGGGAGCAAAGCCTTGCGTAAGAAATAATTCAGAAATTATGCAATAAAACGCAAAGGAAAAGAGAAGATAAGTTGAGCTCTCGGTATACATGTATTACCCCTCTTAAGAAAGAAAATGTAAGAGGATGGAATGCTGGATCAATTTTTAAAAAGTGAACAAACAAAAAAAATTGTAGTATGTAAGACCAATACGAGTACATAGCGGCGAATCCAAACCACAAAGATAAAAATGTCAGTGTTGTCCTCCGCAGGTGAGCCAAGACGTTTACAACGGTGTAGCAGTGAGTACTTACACGCCTGTCACACCCAGACCTCTGTGTCAAGATCGAGGATATCCTACCATTATTTATTTCCACGGTGGTGGCTGGACCTGGTTATCTGTAGGTGAGTGGACAAACAAACAGAAAGACAAGCGGGGAGATAATGATGGGTATATACGTTGACCAAGGATAGTTAAGATAGATCCGTCAGTAAGGGGGAGGGGGGAAGGTCTCATACTAAGCTCGGAATGGCACATTCAGCTGCTGGCAGACAAGAAATGCACATCAAAATTTCCTATATTTTCGTAGTAAATTCGGGAAGACCCTATCATACTAAGCCCGGTCAAACACTATCAGCATCTGCCATTATTTCTTGCGATTATATTTCGCCGGCAGCCACTGGCTGTGGCGTGTCCTGCTTAGTATGATACTCCCCCCCCCCCCTCCCCCCTAAATCCGACGCTGGTTTCTTTCCTCACTTGTTTGTAGATTTTTAGATGACAAGACAGCAGACATGCAGAGAGACTTTTTTTTTCTTTTCAACATCAGCAGCTAAAGGCTTGAACAAACATTACTGCACAAGATTAATGACAGATAATTATGCTTGTTGACGTTTGACATCGTCATCACAAAAGCTGACATACCATTATGTCAGCACCGAGAGAATTATTATATTCATCTCTCTGTGTCATGATACTGTCTATTGAAGAGCTCATGAAAAGTCCCGTAGAGGTCCTTATTTATACACATAAATATTTGCATTTTGAGGAATTGTATTATGTATGAGTTTATGAAAGCTTTCGGTTATCGGGAGATATTTCAAGAGATCCTTAAGAGATTACTTTTATCAATAAAATATGCGTATCTATTTATAGAGAAAATAAAAATATCAAAAACCCGCGTGTTGAAAATTTGGATTGGAGAACTACAGACACAAACTTTTCTGTATTGACTACACGTTATTTTTTCTCCGTTTCCAGGCGTTTATGACGGACCCCTCAAACATTTGGCCAACAAAACGCAGTTCAAGATCATAGCAGTGGAGTAAGTTAACTTTTTTTTTTCTTTCCCTCCAGAGGTTTGGTTATTGCAATATCGATAATCTTTAGGTCAGTTGCACACTAGCCCATCTTGATCAGCCAACCAATTAGATGATGACTTGACGACCTGTAGTTTCAGTGAGATATATGGCGCACTAGCCAACTGCGTCACGAGCTAACTGGTTGGGCGATCAAAATTGCTACTGCGTGCCGAGCCCTACTGAGTCTGTTGTGTTTAATGGTATTTTTACTCACCGTTAACATTGATCACTAGAAAAGTTATTATCGCGCTAGATAATATGACGACTGTTTCAGAATTGAATAAAAATATATATATATAAAAATGAGTTTGTTCAAGTGTATCTAGGAAAGGAAAAGAGATACCCTGGGTAATAATATCTTACCTTTCCATGGTGTAGAACTATAAATCTGTTTCAAATAATTATTTTTTTTGTTTTTTGTTTTTGTTTTTAAGGTTGCCCATAACTCTTGTCATTGTGCAAAACTTAGCGTTTGCAACAGGTTGTTTCAATTTCAAACTTGGCTGCTTTTAGTGCTTTAGTGGTGCAGCTCCACTTGTTCGCCAAGCAGTAATTAATAAGCTAATTGGTAGTGGCTATTTTGGTACATTCCGCCAAAATACTCAAGAAATAAGATTTTTTTTTCATACCAACTCGTGACCTGTTTCCCGAAAACGTCATTGTGACCATGCTGTCAATGAAAAGGTTTTTGTGGCCAAAATATCTAAATCTAATCCTAACCCTACCCCTAGAAACAGTGATAAGGATAGCTCGTGACTATCTACAAGTTTACAAAAGAAAAGAAAAAAGAAAAACACTGCAAACAAAATCCAGTTTAGCAAATAGACACTGCCAATGTTGCCTCTATGCTGTAGATGTATTGGTGCCGCACACATCAGAATCTTACACAAAAGTTTGAATGTCGCTCACGAGCTTTGAATTTAAAATATTTTTGCTCAAAGCATCAGAAGTTCTGCTCAGTGGCTTGGAAAAAATTAGAGGGAACGTTGGCCACTGCATAATTAGATGTAATTACATTATTTTACTTTCCTTCTCTTCACAGGTACAGAAAGTCTCCACAGCATCCATTTCCGGCACCCTACGATGACTGTTTATCCGTTACCAAGTACGTCGTGCAGCATGCACGTGCTCTGAACGTGTGCAAAGACGTGATTGTGGTGGCAGGGGACGGAGCAGGTGGGAATCTGGCAGCAGCAGTAGCCAATGAAATGGCCAGTCTCATCAGATTGCAAGTCCTGATCAATCCTGCCCTTCAGATGATGAATTTTGCAACGCCATCCTACCAAGACTTCTCCAACGATTTCCTCCTGCCAGGCATTACTTCCCCTGACAAAGAAATCGATAATTGGATTCGTTACGGGGACATAAATCCTACCTTGAAACAATTCATGGAACGAAATCTCCACGTGTCTCTCCAAAACTATGACTTCCTGTCTGAATTCATTGACAGCCAGAAGCAGTTGCCCAACCATTTAAACGTGACAAACAAACATACCATTCACAACTCAGATCATCATGAAAATGTGACATCGCATATGGACAGCTTAATTCTGGATTCACGATTTAACCCTATGTTTACACCTGACGTTAGAAACACAGCGGATGCGTACATCATTACGTCACAATATGATGTATTGCGCGATGAAGCGCTGATGTACGGACACCGGCTGTCAGAGAGCGGTGTCAAAGTTAAACTTCAGCATTACTGGCACGGTTTCCATGGGTTTTTCTTGTTTGCTGGGGGAGGATGGGTGGAATTAAAGGAGAGCCAGAGAGCAATGGACGAGTTAGTGCTGTATTTAGACCAAGAAATACTAGTTATTTAGAAAGAAATGATACTAAATGTCGGTATCGTTATGGTTTTGAATCTTCAGCTACCGTTGCCAGGTCGTAGCGTACCATTAGAGGTATTCTTTTTCTGAACTGTCGGTAGTCGCTTGGATGCTCCAAAAATTCAGTCTCTCCATCCATCGAGAGGGTAAAAATGACAGTCGTTCGTGATAAAATTGTTGAAATGAGGATAAGAAATCAAAGGATGTGCTAGGCACTAGCAAATGCAAATGTTATTATGTACGTATAATACGTATTTGCAGAGCAATTAGACAGAGTGTGAGGGAGAATCTATCATCAGCCAATTCAAAAGACACTGTAAGTAAGGCCTGTTAATGATTAGCTCTGTCCCTTCAGCTTTGTGAAAGAGATATCATCAGATATTATCTAAAGCTTTGGCACTTTCGGGTATCTACGTCAAGTGAAATGGCCAAATATTATCCAAGTGATTGGGACCAAGGCGACTTCGGGTCAACTCTATGAGATTATCAAAATGATAACTATCATGTAAGTCCCACTAGTCTCTGGCATGTTGTATTAATGGTTGTTGTTTAGATATGAGGTGGAGTAAAATGGCATTTTTCAAAGGCTGTGATATTTTGTATTTCATTTTGTTTATTTTAATAATTCATCTTATGGTATGGCCCATTCTCACAACAATGTCTTTCATAATTATTGTTGTACTCATTACTCACATCCCAATTCCACATTGTAAATATTTCTTACATTATTTATTGATAACCATTCGTCGCCCCCGGCACTGCTTTAGTCTATCCCCACATCAGTGCATTTCGAGAAAATCCCTTGTAAAGTTTTGTAGTTCAACTTTACAAATTGTTAGGGTAACTTTTTAACACTTTAAAATCCACTCCCAGAGGTGAGATGTCTCTACGACTTGCGTCGGAATGATAGAATACACGTTGTTGTGCCATATTATGGCTATATCGCAGTTTTTGTAAAAAGTGGAGATGATTAAAACAGTACTGGGGTGACTTATTGTTTGTATCTATCGTGGTAATGATGGTACATGTATTTCTTGACCTATACATCGTATCCATACAGTATTTCATTAACTTCCTGTTGAGCTGCGCGCCCATCACATGATTAACTGAAGTAATAGTTAATGCAGATAGGAGGTGTGGAACGCATACCGTTCTTCGCAGTATGCCGCCGGTGGCCACGTTGCGGCCATGGCGACACTGAATCGTTATACAATGTCTGAGAAGTAGTTGGTAATGCTGCCGCTGCTGTCTCTATGGTAATACATGTAGCAGTATTTGTTACTGCTGATGTGGATGTCATCTCGGTGAAACTGATGGAAACAATTCAAATTGTAACCATTTATTAACTGTCTAACGCCCATTGTTCCATACGTATTTGAAACAGGTCACCTGGTGGCCAGCGTTGTTTTTTTTAAAATAATTTATTTAAAAGAATTATCAACACGTAAGAGCAATACTTCGTGATTAATATTAATGTTTTTGCCATTTATATGACTATTTATTTTAAACCATTATATCACGTTTTGGAAGTTTTCCAGAGAACTATCATTATCTTGGCACCAGAGGGCCAACACTCTCTTAACGTTGTGATCAATGGCATTACGTTCAACATCCTTGCATGTATATTAAAGCTTTAGACTATTACCGTTGTCTTCTTTGTCACTGAACCTTCCTATCGATCACCCACATCGACCACATTGACCAGCACGTACTGACCTTTCATAGTTCGCCACTCAATGTTTTCACCTTCATTTCCAGTTGCGCCGCTACTGTCACCATTAGCCATGGTGTAAAAATTATATTTAGGAAACTTTAACATGGTCAAATTTAAAATACTGTAAGACAAAAGTTGTATGAGCTCTTGTTTTCTTTGAGTCATCCAGTGGCCCATAGCGCATAGTTGCCTCGGTTTTCTGGATTATGGAGTTAAACGAGACCTCATGCACTAGTGTTGTCTCAAGCAAGTCTTGTCTCAATGTTTGATTCAAGTTCAAGTCTGAGTCAATGTCGACACAAAACAGACTTGACACCATGCGCTTTTAGCCTTACTAATTGGTACACATGATACGATACATAATTATGATACTATTATGTCTAGTCACATCTCAGTTATTTTATGCGTTGTCCATATCATGTTTTTTTGTATATCTACATCAATGTATATGTAACTGATGGTGACTCAAAAGGGTATAGAACAGCAATTCTCAAGGTGGGGCGAGGCAATATTTTGGTGGGGTGTGAGGCTTCAGAATGGGGAGTAGGGATTTTTCATAGCCAGTGTATTTCAACCTTACTGTATAGATTTAACTGTTATTTGTTTATGTCATGTTGGTGGTTGCCTTGTTTAGCTCGGATTAAAACATCCAACTTAACAGATGCACAATTTGTAAGAAATAAGTGAATAAACCTTGAAATAAAGGTTTAATTAACATTTCTTTTGAACATATGCACACTCTTGTAAATATTTTGATCATCTTTTTATATTTACTGGCATACCAACTTCGTCCGATCATGATAGCCCGCATGTTTTTGTTGCTTTTTTAAAAATTGAAGTGAGGTATGGGACAAAAAATGTTGAGAAACACTGACAGAAAGTGGGGAAATAACCAGGAACCTGAGGAAAGCAGTATGGTTAAAATGAAAACGGTATAAAATGGGTGTTGAACGCGGAGGATTGGGAATGATGAAGTGGGAAGATGTTTTGCACATTGTGCATGGGGGGAAATCAAATGAACAATAATAAATTTCTGTATGATTGGGAAAGATCCAACTGTGATGGTTTGTGCATATGTGTACCGATGTAAATGAGAGCCTGTTATTGTTTATGTGTGTGGACGTATGTGGGAAGATATTGGTGAATGTGTATATATGTATGAAACAAAATGAGGGAGATAGGCAGTGAGAGAGACAAGGAAAGAGACAGAAACAGAGACAGAGAGACAAACAGACAGAGGATAGAAAGATTTATCAACAGGGAATGGGTGAGAATAAAGAGGGGGGTGAGAAAAAAGAAAGAAGGGGAAAGAGAGAATGTACGTGGAAGAGAGAGAGAGAAAGAAAGAAGGAGAGAGTGAGAAAGACAGAGGAGGTGAGTGAGACTGAGAATGAAGGGGATAAGGAGAAGAGAAAAACAGAAGGAGAGAAAGTGAGGGAGAAAATTTGCTATTTAATACTTTACACTATTATTATGTGCTTAATGTAAAATACATGTTTGTTCAAATCGTTCTAGATGGGAATAGTTACATAATATGTATTACTTATAATGTGGCTGAGACTGACGTCAAAATTATTAGGGTTGAACTAAACAGACACATGTAACGTAAAAAAAAAAAACCAACGATGGACAGGTGGAGAAAAAGACTGGGTCGTATTAGTTTCTAACCTGGGCTCACCCCCTCGGCTGTACTGAATCAGATGATACTTCTTTATTTGACTACTGGCACACTTATGTTCCGGGAGCATCTTAAGAATCCTTTGATTTTGCTGTTCTTTCTCCACATAGTGCTAATGTTGATTTGAGCTCATTAGTATATTAAAAAAAAAAAAAAAGGTGAAGTTTAAAAGGAGGAGTCCACCTGTTAACCCTCTTGCTACCACAGGGCCGATATAGCGGCCCATCACATGTTCCGGAGGCCTACCGCAGAGACTACCGATATATCTGCTGTACCGGTTAATGCTAAAACTGCCTCAAGGCCGATACATGTATTTCGGCTGACATTGTTCCGGCAAGTTTTTCACTCCTAATTTTAAGTAGGCCTAACTATTTCCTGCCGTCCTTCTACTCGATAACCCATTACCCTGGTAGTCTTAACAGCAAAGGGTTAAAACCTTGCAATACTCTCCCTCAATCAGAACACGACCTCTACGGTGTCTGTAGTGGCGTAGAAATGCATGCCTTGCAAGCTGCAATAAAAGTGTACCTTAACTGTGCAAGCTCAATAAAGAGGACTGGAAAAATTATCCCTCTGATTTGTGTTTATTGTTTTCTTCTTCACTTCTTGGTATTATTTCTTACATTCTTTCTACTGGAAAAGTTTCCCGAATCGTTCATGCTCATTTTGTAATGTTCAATTTTCTCGCATTTGTCCACTCTGTTGTCGTTTTTGCTTTTGCCCCATTATAATGTTTTCGGCTCACAAGAGCAATTTTCTTAGACGGACTACCTGAGTCTACACCACTGGAGAAAAGAGTGTGTTTCGGTCTTTATTTTAGGAGGTGTCGCTGCCCTTGGCATTTACACCTCACTTTTCTTCTTTTTATTTTTCTTCTTCTTGTTTCTGTGTGTTTTTGTGTGACAGGAATTCGTGGTTTTTTTGTGTTTTTTTTTTGGAATTTTGCCCGTGCAGCGGCCTTGCACGGCCTGCTCTTTTCGACTTTAAACTGCCAAGGTATCTTTAACGTGCGCAACGTGCACACGGGCTCTCCGGGTTTTTCGTCCTTAGCCGAGAAGACTAGGTGCTCGATCCTACCTACCATAGGATCGGGACAGAATTTTTCCCCCCGAAAAAAATTTCAACATACATGCATGCACCGACCGGGGATTCAACCCGGTACCTTCGGCATGAGAAGCGAGCACCTTGCCTCTGCACCACTGCCCCCCCCCCCCCCGAGAAAAAGGTAACATTGGGGCGAACGCAGTGAATGGGGACAATGAAAGAAAATTTGATGCCTAAGGGAGATATCATACTAAGCCCAGTCGGACACAGTCAGATGCTGCCAGCAAAATGAACACCAAAGAAATAGTGGCAGAAGCTGACTGTGTCTGACCGGGCTTAGTATGATAGGGTCTTCCGGGGATCTACTAAGAAAATATAGGAAATTATCGTTTGCACCCAGTGTCTGCCAGCATCTGACTGTGTCTGACCGGGCTTAGCATGATTAAAGATACTAGGCATAATAAGATGAGACAACTAGCGCTTTTAGCGTGCACAGATTTCGCACCGCCACCTAGCGGCAAATGCGCATAAATCATGAATAGTGCCGTATTTTACAAAGCCAAATGGGGCAAATATTGAATTTTGTTCACTGTTCAGCTATCGCTGTATATAGGCCTTGATTGATGTCACCTATTTCGTAATTATAATTTCAATCGTTGTGGGAAAAGTGGCTGTCTCAGCAGCACTGACGCAAATTCGCATCATAAATTTATCATTGTACCAAGCATTCTTACCATGCTATGCGCTTTAGATCCCGCCCCTGATTGGTGCGCAAAATTGTGGGCATGATTTTTTTAAATGTGCAAAGAAGGGGGTGCCTCATCTTATCGTTGCTAGTATCTTTGGTATGATATCTCCCCAAGGGGTCGATTGCCTGAAAAAGTTGAGAACCACTGCTCTCCACTTTCACACAGATAACAAAGACAATAATGGCAAGCTTCACGTCATATTGTACGACATACAGTGTACCTTAGTCACTCTTTTAAATGTACCTCAGTGTACACTTCCATAATGAAAGACAATGAAACATGACATTGACAAGTTTCACAATATGACATGCATCCACAGAACATAGATGTAAACCGACACAACTGAATAAATAACATACCATTTTAATCCTTGGTCACCGCACATTCAACAGAAATGCATGTATTAAAAACCACAGTGCGTGTTACATTATCATCGAAGTTAGAACAGCCCTCTTTGTGAACATATATTTCATGTAACAATTACTCCCGGTGGTGTATCACAATATACATGGATTTCTTGCAATATGCGTGTATAACATCAAATATACACTGAAAACCATACAGAATTATAACTGCAATAATGAAGTACCCTTGGTGGGTGCTGTGGCAAGGACAAATTGGCGACAGCTTCACTATAGTTAAAGGTACTGGGTTCAAACCCAAGTTGCATAATCACGGAACATTTTTTAAGTCCGTGATATCACTTGCGTTACACATTAACCTGCGGCGGCGTACGCCGCTGAAAACTATGCATGGTATACGTCGTGGTGTCCAATCGACACCACACTCCTAAAGAACAATTTATTAGGATACCCTCTTTAAAAGTACGGTGTCTGTCAGATCCCAAAACGCACGAGTAGGGCTTTAACAATAAAATCCTCTTTAAGAGTGTGGTGTATCTGAGCCCCCAGGACGTATAACTGAGGGTATGACGATAAGATTCTACAATAACAATAACAATAAAAGTATGGTGTCTGTGAGACACCAGAACGTAGGGTAGGTATAGTAAAAATGCTCGTGAGCTGGTGAGCACCCATGTGCATATTTTAAAAATTTAGAACTATGGTAAGATGGGCAATGGCGTCACTGAAGAAAACCTGGAATTTCAAGGAAAAGTTCCCTGATATAAGGTACATGTAATTACAAACATTTTTAATTGCTTCTGGGTCCATAGGGCCCACGGCAAAGATTACTGTGAATGAGCAGTTAATTGTTCTAAAGTAAGTAGGCCTACTACACAAAGTTTGTATATATATATATCAAAGCCTTTTACGCAGTGTATGGATGAAAGTTAAAAAAAAAAAAAAAGAAAAGAAATGCTGCATCATTTAATTTTCATATTTAACTTCATGTCTTAACTTAGAAGACAAAAATTTTCCGTGGGTTTGAAGATAAAACAAAATTATTACTACTGTTGTAGCTCTCTGGTCATGAGAAAAGTTAAAATCCAAATTCATTGCAGGGGGGGGGGGGGGGGGAGAAGAGAGAGAAGAGATAAGGATAAATGAAGAGGTTCGTTAAATCTGTCACTGCCATGAGAAATTACCAAATCCTAGCATTGGTTGGTTGATGGTGGGTGGGGGCTTTTATGACCTCCTAAAATTTGATATTTAGAGCTTATGCTGATCATCTATAAGCTTGTATCAATAAGACACAACACTTCTAGGACGTCAATTCCATTGGTTTTGGTACCATGGTGTTTTATAATTACCATAGTTAATTGGCTTTGGGCAGAGGTAAAGTCTGAATACTCTAAGATACGATCCACCGGAAGTCTGTCCTGGGAGCAAAGGTCTTTTAACATGATGTTATCAAAATTCTCTAAAAATGTAGGAATCGGTTTTGGCTACTTTTCGGGAAAAGCAACGAAAAAATGTTTTACTTTAGCACAACTGGTCTAGTGACGATGAATTTTTGAAAGTTTAACTATTTGATTATTTTTTGGCTTAGGAGTCTGTGACCAGGGAAAGCAACTACTCAGAGCAAAATTTCCTGAATTTTTGACGTGATGTGTCACTGCCAACCGCAACACGTACATGCAATGAGGCGAATTCACACACTCAACAAAAAAAACAACAAAAAAATAGTGTTCACAAAGGAAAAATGATTTTAAATAGCCGGAAAATCAGCAAATTTGCTGAGAATTGCCATCCCTGTGTAACCAAGATCATTTGATGCAGCTTTGAATCGAGTTGAATACACGTGTATATTTCTTGAAATTTTGAGTTACTACAGTCTGTGTTTAGGTCTTTATTTTAGGAAGTTCACTGCTCTTGGCATTTACACATCAATTTTCTTGTTTTTATTTTTCTTTGTTCTTCTTTCTGTGTGTTTTTTGTGGTAGAGATTAGTTGTTTTTAGAATTTTGCCTGGGCAGCGGCCTTGACCGGCCTACTCTTCTCAACTTTTAACTGCCAAGGTATCTTTAAAGTGTGTGCAACGTGCACACGGGCCCTCTGAGTTTTTCGTCCTTATTCGAGAAGACGTGGTGCTCGATCCTACCCATCGCATAATCACGGACAGGAATTTTTCCCCCAAAAAAAATTTCCAACATGCCTGCACCGACAGGGAATCGAACGCGGTACCTTCGGCATGAGAGGCATCTTGCCTCTAGACCAACGTGTCCCCAATATTACTAATGAAATAAACTTTTTGTTTTGTTTTGTGCTGAATGGGACAGGGAGTTTGCAAGGTATTTCCATCTTACTTGAATTAGCAGTCAGTGCCAAAAAGCCAGTTTGAAATATAAGTTATCACTATTAATATAGCCTGAGGTCAGCATTTTCTGCAGTCACTGTGACAGGTCAAAGTTGATGGTTTATCACACACGTGTTATCACTGCAGGATCAGTTATCAGTTTATCGAGTTCTGAAAAGGAAGTTCCTGAGCCTTAAAACAAAGAACATCTGTACCGAATGTTACTAATTAAGCATGGCCTTTCTATAGCCTAGAAACCCAGTTTAGAATGTTACTGGGTCTGTGAAAACAGTTTCCTTCAATTATCGATGAGAACGTTTTAGCATCATTGGGTATAATCTAGTGCAAAAATTTGTTTATACCTCACTTACACATTCCTTCCTAAACCTAGCATAGCTACGTACACATTTCCCCAGTGCTAAGGTGCTTTTTAACTCACTCGCTATAGGGAGCAGAATATTCGGCTTGCGGATTTTCGCTCCGCTACGGAAAGCAGAATATTCAGCTCGAGTGGACATCGATTTTCCAACATTATCTAAGCGAACTTCTCAAAATACCGAATCCCATCCTGGTTCATTAATTTTCCTTTACTTTAATGTCTTATGTATTATGTCTTGTGTTTATACTGAGTGAAAGAAAAAAACATCTTTGAGCTACGTCTAAAGTTCAAACTGGAGAGTGTTACGAGTTCCCGTCAACACCCACGAAAGTTACCATAGTGATTGAGTCAAAGAATTATGGTGGTGTAGTAAAATGGCTGTAACTGAGTGGAATAAAGTTTTAGCCCATAACTATATATCTTTAGAAAGGAAATTTTATGAGGACTGTGAAAAAAATATCAATCATCGTAATTGATCGATAAAATCGGTTAACACACATGACAGCAGCAATAGGGTTAAATATCTCTCAAAGAAACATCACTTAATATTTTCATTTGCCTTTGCGTTTTATTGCATCCTTTCCATATTATTTCGGCCACGAAGCTTTGCTACATGCAACTTACTCTTTTTGCCGCATTTTGACTTTAATATTTGCTGTCATCCCACTTAGCTATATCTTCCCTAAATATCCCTTGAAGACAAATCACTTTAAACAAAATCTATCTAACCTCACATCAACATGGGGTATCTCTCAAAGTCAAAGTCAATTTAAAGAAAACTGGCTTGAACCCCACACAAATGTTTTACTTAAATATCACTCTAAGGCCAGTCAGTATTTTAAAAAAAAGCAGTGTAACTGTAATTACGCTTTGAATTAGGTTCCAACATTCAAGTGGAATCAAACGCCCATTTGTTTTCTCAACTACAAAAAACATCCAATTACATAAACTTAATAACATCTAAACTCATGACAACTGACGAAAAGAAATCCCACTGCACTTAAAACCGTTTACAGAAATAGTCAGGGTTCATAGCAGACTTTGATGACTTTTTTCAAGGTTTTTCAAGGTCAACTTTTTCATTTTCAAGGCCACAAAACACCGCGACAAAAACTACGCATGTCCATGAATCGCTTATGCCCGTAAAAACCTGTGCGACTACACCGCAGTCTCCGTTCCCAAATTTTTTTGTTTTTTCAACTATATTGCATTTTTTGTTTTTTCAAGGTTATTCAAGGTTGTGCTCTGTTTTCCTGGCTTTTCAAGACCTTGAAAAACAATTTTCGTTTTTGAAGGTTTTCCCGGGTTTTCAAGGTCCGCTATGAACCCTGAAAAGTATTATTACTTCAGTAACACATGAAAAACAGATCAACATCAAACATAGGGTCGCCTGGTAAACTATCGTAACTCAGTTTTCACAAACTTTCCAGGGGAAGCAAAAAGCTGAATAACTTTTTTTTTAATCAGACTTAATGGTTATAATTTTTTTTTTAAAGACATTTAACCCCTTCCTTGCTTTGCCCAGAACTGTTCCGGGCTGTCTAATCTCTCTATACTGCCATGTGCCCAGAACCATTTCAGGCCTAATTCGTATGAATTTATGGGGACAATTCCCAAATTATGATTGTTTTGTACTTCCTAGTTGGTTCCCCTACTTCCTTGCGTCCTTTGTGTGTATTTTGAAAGAGTGAGGTTTATGATGTGTAATGTTTTAGATTTGTTTTATCCCTTTTCGCGTCCGGCATATGAGAGGAAATCTGTGTGATAAACAAGGAGATAATCCTATTTTTCAGAATTTAATTCTCAACCTATAACACAAAATTTTCAGGCTGTCAGGGGCTATAAGCATGCCAAAGCTAGTGTTATATGACTAAGAGCGTCTATGTGTGTGAAACTGAAAGTTTGTATGGATGAGAGTGCCTGTTTTAGTATGAGATTTGGAAAGTGTATGCATGAATTATTGATGCAATGTACAGCGCGTTGAGTAATAATTTTATTAGAAATGCGCTTTAGAATTTGTATTTATTATTATTATTATTAAATATCTCAAATTTTTTTTTTAAAGTTTAGTTACTACAGTTTATCATGTAGCCATCAAAATGAAGACATGGGATTTTTACACCTACTTCAATAAAAAAGTACCACTAACAAAAACGAAAGAAAGAAAATACACATATCATAGAAAAAAGTACTCACATAGAGAAAAGCAAATATGAATCTAATATTAACGAGTTTCACTTTCACTTAGATACTACCTCAAACTATTTTACAGCATAATTATATGAATTTATTAAACCTTTATAATCTTTTCCCACTCAATAATGAGCAAAAGTCTGTAGCATTAAGAAGATCATTCACCAGAAATAGGCACGGACAAAAAGACCATTGAAATTATTATGTACAGCGCGGAAAACAAACAATATAATATGCAAGTTTGAAACATTACTGGATCTCTTACTTACTCTCAGCCACTCTAAATATGTATTGTACGGGTGCTAACAATCAGACAACATAAGCTAGTGCACTTCTTAGGTAAAAGCAAAATAGATGATAAATCATTTCAGTGATGAGTTTCTCTGCTCTTTTTTCTTTTTACAAAGTAAACATCTTAAATGGCATGACACTGACATAGCCATGTTTAAGTCCTTTCAGATGGAAAGTTGCACAGATATGCCCGTGACATTATGACGGAGTCTGCACAACCAAGCCAATTGTAGGTGGATCTGACATAACTGGGCTACACGCGAAATTTTCATATCTCTTTAAAAAAGCAAAATCAAATATTTCTAAGACGATTTCAAGCAAAATATTTTAACTGAGTGCAGAAAAATGGGTAATTTTTCGTATTATTGGTAAATCTCAATTTCCAAAGAAAATTGTTCCCCCCTTTGAGGGCTTTTCTCAGGAATTTGGTCTTTCATTTTAAGCCCGATTTTGTCAGATTCACTCACACTTTTATATTCCAGGAATTTGTCAAATTCAATTCAGAAAAATTTACCAATAACAGGGTGAGGTTACAAAGCTTACGCTTCTTTTGCTGTCTCTTAATTACAACAAGGTCCAGCCAGCAAATTTCATTGTTTATGTACATTTACAATCACTTGACTTTCACAGATGTGCAAACTAAAAATTCCTTCACAAAAAATTGTGACTGTCATGATACATCAGGAAAATAAAGAATATAAATTGAATTCAAATGTGATTAAAAAATTTATAGGATGTTCTGTCAAACCATAATTTGACATGACTAAAATGCATTAGAGACAAGTTTGGTGTACACTATTTTAAATACAAAAGAAAAATCCCATAAGAAGTAAATTAAAACATATTAATTATTATGCTCCAGAATTTAAGGTTTCTTTACATTTTCCACTACTGTTCTGTTTCCAAAGAGAACACAAAATAACACAGATCTGATTTTGTTCTATCACAAAGAATGGGTCTTGAGCAAGTACCTGTGAATGTGAACATAAGGAAAATAAACTGAACAAGGTGCACCTTGCATTGTAGCAAAAGAAAATATATATATTATATAGTCTTGTCAAAATACATTCTCCCTGTGGAGTATGCTAATCAAAGGGAGCACAAAGAGAGATCATTGTAGCTTACATTTTTACAACTTTTAAAAAAATTTGCCTGAAACTTGAATAAACACAAAAGTAATTAGGTTAGATATGTTGACATTTGAGAAAACTAAGTTTGTAATTGTTTAAACTCTCATTTAGGTTGTAGTGTTGGGCAAAACATGGGCCAAAATTGCATCATAGTGAATTACTCCCACCACTATTTATTTTTATAAAAGATACATATATGCTGAAATAAGCTTTGGAAGGCACTGCCGCAATCTACTGAAAGTAATTACCTGAGCAATTATCTGATAGTTTCTATATGACTCACTTTTATCTTCACTGTATCACAAACTGTGTCAAAAAATCAATTTGAGCAACTGAGATGAGGTCTCTCAATCAGCAGACTAAGATCTTATTCCATCATAGATTTGCCTTTGATTATGGATATATGAAACCAACTGCCTGAAATTTATTTATGTAAGAAATGGCTACTGTTCAGCATATACTGCATAAAAATTATTTTACGTGTGTCAACAGCCCAAAATTCTAATACTAAAGTGTTCCATTCTCCAATCAAAACCTTCAAAGGCTTGTTTCTTTTTGTTGTATCCTGTTCATTTTCCCAACAAAGAGACAGGTTTAAGCTATTCATTCAATTGTAACTGTGTGCACATACTTGATGCGTTGGTAAAAAGAAAAAAAAAGCCTGGGAACATCATACATGTAATTAGGCATGATCCCATCTTACATTTAGGCTACCATCTGGTCTGTCCAAGAGCCCATCTTTCTGTTTCCCAGTAACTACATCTTAACTCATTCCCTATGGTAACTTTTGAGGGTGCAGACAGGAACTCTCAACAGTATCCAGTTTGAAATTTAGACGCAGTTCAAAGATGTTTTTTCTTTCACTCAGAATTAACACAAGACGTGACACATTAGACATTAAAGTAAAGGAAAATCAATGAACCAGGATGGGATTCAATATTTCGAGAAGTTGGTTTAGATATTAGTGTTGTATATATATGAATATTCGACTTTTTGTAGCAAAGCAAAAATTCCCGAGCCAGATATTCAGCTTACCATAGCGAATGAGTTAAGCCAAACTAACAAAGTGCTTTTGATGTTTGGGAGTGGTCTTACATTTTTATTAATCTACAAATCTGTGACTAAAGGCTGAAATTTTTTAATCATCAAATGACAATTGAACCCTGGAAATAACAACAGGGCGGAATAACAACAAATACAAGATAAAATTAAATGGCACCAACATATCCATCAATGTTCCCAATGTCATATATTATGATTGTTATCTTGTGAGCTACATTACAAATCAATGAATAGAAATGACAAGTACAGTACAGGAACTGGAAAAAGGAAATACATAACTCACAGAAAAGTTCCACAAAGAAAAGAAAGAAGTTCAGGGTAGAAATAATAAATGTCAAAAACATGTATGGAGATTAAAATAAGGTTCTTTGCCACCAGTACTCCATCATACACAACAACAAGAATAGTTGCCAATGGTAAAAACATGAAAATATAAAAAGGATATTCGACTTAGTTTTGGTATCACGACAAAAAAATAACATAACAATACACATGAAAGTAAACATAGAGAGACATAGAAGATCATTTTTTCCCTCTACTATTCACCTCAACAAGACACTGTAGCTAGATGTATGTCATATTTCACTAAAGTTCCTTACCATATCACCATATGTATGCCTGTTAATAAGAGGTATTGATTTTATTGAGTTATGATATATGTTTAAGCAATGATATGTAATATGTGTGCACCATGTATGTGCCCTTAAAAGGTCTGTGAACGAGAATATCCCTCATGGGATAATGAAGTGATTCTTATCTTATCTTCTCTTGTCTAATAATATACAGAACTCTACAGCAGATACATTACAACTCATAGCCTCAGTACTGGCTTATTCCAGACCCACATCAACGCATTTTAAGAAAACTGCCTCTAACGGCTTTGTAGTTATACTTTACAAAATGTTAGCTCTACTTTTTAAACATTTTAAAATTCTACTCTCACAGGTGAGATATCTCCAAGACTTCCACAGGAAATGATAGAATACATTTTGTTATGCCATGCAATTGCCTATGTTGATTTTTGTAAAAAGTGGAGATGGAATAAAGCAAAACTGGCGAGACGAATTGTTTATTTTAGCGAACAGAACACTATTGTTTCTCCCCCTCCCTTTAAAATCTCTATTTATCATGACCTCATTCGCTACAGTAAGTTGAATATTTGGCACACAGAGTTTCATTTCACTATAGAAAGCCAACTATATGGCTTGTTTTGAAATACTGAATCCTATCTCATTTATGAAAAGCAAACACATTTTTTTTTACTCTGTTTTCACACCCGTACACACCCACGAGAGTTGGCACAAGGAACGTGTTAAGCCCGCCCTTTTAGAGTTTTTTGTGTTTTCCTCTAGAGACATACGTAGCAGACAGACATATATCAATTTGTTACCGCAAACATGCTGACTTCCAAACAAACCAATTATAACGGAACGAAAACAAAAAGAAGTTTCATCGTGTCCAGACACTAATGGAACAAAGATTAGAACAACATAATAATATACATAATGAGTTAATGAATAAAATAATTATTTAAATGAAAAATGCACCTCTGGGTTACTTACATTAATTGCTTCTCTTGTTGTTTAAAGGACTCTTAATGCAACCAGTTCTCTAGTTATTTATATACAAAGTTATCCTTGAAATGTTAAAAATAAATGAAATTTTACTGCAACTGTATTTCTGCTATGTCCACATGAATATTCATACATATTCATGTAGGTGAATTTGATATCTTTCTATGATTTGGACAGAGAACTTTCCACTTCATCAATCCAGAGTGAATTACATGAATCAATGAACATCTTAATAAAGATGGACCTATTAAGGCAATTAATTACAGGCAAAAGCAGACTACCTTTACTCGTAACTGTGCTTTATTGACAAAAAAATCATGTATTTTAATAATAATAATAATAATAAATGGCATTTATATAGCGCTTAACCCTGTTCCACAGGCTCTAAGCGCTTTACAGAACTTATTTACTACTTTACAAACGCATTCACTCCCACATTCTAATTGTACATAATATGCACACAATCTCATGTCAACCACAGAGCAGAATGGAGCTGCCTGCGAGGCGCTAAACACACTGCACTGCTTCTTTCCCTCTCGCTGTCTCACTCACTCTCTCTCTCTATCTCGGAGCAAATTGTAACGAAGCCTGTTAGGCGCAGATCACAACTCACAACAGTTCACAACTCACAGCAGTTCACAACTCACATCAGTTCACAACTCACAACTCAAATAATATTTGAAAATTTATTAATAACAATATAATTATATTTTAATAATGAATAATAATAAATTTTTGTTGTTGCTGGTGGGGGAGGGGGGATGATATGGATTTTCAGACCAATGAGGCCAGTTTTTCCAAGCTCAAATTTCTGATACAAAATCATACTACAAAATTGTACTGATTATTGGGGGGGGAAAAATTAAATTAAATTAAACACTGAAAGAGATAAATGCAGAACCTGCTATGGAACAATGCACGGGGCACTGTGTGCAATCATATTAAAAAAAGAACAAAAAGAATTCCACTGAATTCAACCCGAGCTCTTGACTTTTTCTTGCCAGGAGTAAACCCTTCTGAAATGACCTGAGTAGACAGTGTTATCTGATAGATACATTTGTAGCGAAAAAAAATTCTTACAGTGTGAAGAAGAATATGGATTTTCAATTTTCTGGACATACAGAATAAGGTAATGCAATTTCAGTCTAAAAGTTCAATATTTTTATGCATTTGCCAGATTTTCTACACAATCTGTAACCAAAAGAAATTTGATATGGACTTGTTACTAAAATTCATCGGCATTTCACTCCTTATGCACACTCAGCAAGGGAAACTGGGAATGGTCTTACAATTACAGCCTACATGATCCAACTGAAAAACCTGTTTCTTAATTTACTGCGATTCATTCTTAGTGTGAGCTAACTTTAAAAAAAATTATCATGGGTTAAAGCACAGGAATTTCAATTTCAGGACCCACCAAGTAGTCCTTCACTCTTCCCTGGTAATTACTTAAGGATTTTCCTATTTCATGAAAAAAATTATATGTTTGCAATGGGTTATTTCATAACATGATGTCAGGTGTAGAGAAATAATTATGTGAAAACACATTTGATTTTCAGTGACAATGTAAGATGAACCATGATAATTAACCCCTTCAATCGGCTGTGGATACAGATATTTCCTAAAACTGACAGTGCAAATGCAGTGTGGACCGATGCTTTGTCCTAGAACCAACAGTGCCAGTGCCCTGTTCAGCACAATAAAAATTGTAGCAGTGAAGGGGTTAATATGACAAAACTTATGGATTGTTGTGATCTTTGCACTTGTTCTTCACTCATCATGTGTCACTCACAAAGTATTTACATAATACAGTTCATGTAATAATAAATTAGCTCATTATATATCATATTTACCTCAAAAATTTATTTCCATCTAAGACCTCTTTGCTTATGAACATGGGCCTTGCCTTGCCAACTAATTCTTTCAAATTCATATTATATGTCATATTGTCTGGGGCATTATCTAAGACTGGCTGCCACGCAGTCCTTCACCGGGAATCTACAAATTAGATGTCCATATCAACTATGGTTATGACAAATCTTTTGGACTGGCCCGATCACTTGATGACCCAGGCTTCATCAACCCACAAAGACAATGAGGCAAACCAGAACAAAACTAGTTGTATTTGCGAAGCTCTATGTCACCACTAGCATTTTCCTTCACAGCACATGGTAGCTTAGTTCAAAGTACTATTATGACCAACTTCTTCTCAGTGCTCATTTAATCCAACAAAACACAACATCTGTACACAGGTAACTGTTCACTGCTCTGTGAAAGCTATCTGGAATAAGGCGCATGCTTTTCATGTAGCTGTAAGGGATTTTCCATACCCACTTTGAGTAACAATCTCAAGAAAATATTGCTTTGGGAAACAATGAATCAGATATTTCTTTGCCACAGTGAAAAGCTGGTTCATTTTGGCTGACAATAAGGAATATAAATTCATACATGGACCCTTATGCAAAATTGTATTGGTTTTTTTTAGACCTGTCTCAGCTCCACATATCTCATTTATAAACTGATCAAGAAGAAGACATTCCTTTTTTCAAATGGTGCAGATGTGATCTACATTCACGCTAAAAATCATCTAGGAACACGCTTTTTTGGTTCACTTCCTCATGGCCTTTTTTCAAAGTCATTCAGTAACTACAGTATAACAATTAAGTAAATGCTTTATGACTTTGAATGTATTTATAGTTGGCTCGGGACCCAATTCATGCAAAATAAAATGCAGTTAACAAAATGCAACTTCATATTAATTAAAATATTTGCATTACAATCATGCAGATATCTTAGTGAAGCAACTGCATAGCATCACACTGACTAATTAAGCTCTCTGAGAGTTATCACTGATAAGAAATAGACACCAAATGCCTGATGAAAGCCTCATTCAGACAATTTACACCATAATAAATATCCCGATTACGTACAATGGACTCTGGGTATGTCAATAACATTCAAGGACATGAAAAAATCATCAATTTAAAAGAAGTATTACTAAACTATCCAGCCTTCCTTCTGCATTGCGCTGTCTGATATGGATGGATACTGTCATATACATGATAATATTATATCACCTCCAAAATACTGATGAACAATCTTCAACAAAATATCTCACCGAGGACAATACAAATTTTAGTTGGGTTTGCATTTATAATAAAATTTGATACAGCGACATAATTCTAGCGCTTAAAAGTTATATATTGTAGGGTATTTTCCATATCACTGTATGTCCATTTTTGTGCTTATGAGAAAATGAGGATCAAAACTTTGAAGAGTTGTGTAAAATCTGAGAACAACATTACGTCACAAACATATATCTCGAAAAGTTTTTAACCGATTAGAATGACACTAATACATAATGAAATTAGGAGTGAGAGAATCATTTTTACGAGAAAATCTCAGAATCCACAAAATGTCGCATACAACAATATGGCAAATACTCCTTGACATCTTCTGTGGAACTTGGCCTCCTCCTCCTGTCCACAACTTAGATTCTAGAAACAAATATCACTTCGTTGTTTATTTCCAACACAGAGACTGTTGCTAAGTACCCATGAATTTAGGGCCCGCTTCAGTTCATATTTTGTTGTTGGGACCGGACAAACCATTCGTGAAGAGAGAGCTATTGCCATTGCTGGCTGGAATGAGTGATGTCTCCATCTGACCATTCTCCTCGTCCTCTGACTCAGATGGCGCTGCCCTCACCTCCTTCTGCCACTGAGTGGTCAGCAACTCCACCTTATTTCGTCCTTCACGCATTTCCTGTAGGAGAAATAAATATGATCCATGTGATTAAGGCAATATTTCATCATTTGAGTCTGGACATACACCTTAATACAGGCAACACAGTCATAAGTCTTATCTTGACTAGCCCACCCGGGCAAGATAAACCTTGCAAATTTTCCTTGTACCAAGACCAACTGCATGTATGACTAGATCTAGGTCACATTAACACCTGTATTTGGATTCAAAGCAGAGACCAATAGATGTTTTTCTTACATCACAATTCCTTGCAGAATACACTGAAGTGATAAAGTTAGCTTTCGGCCGGCAATGTGAGGAAAGAGGCATAGAACGCAATTTCCGGTCACACTTTTCAATTCACTTTCTTCTGTTCAGCTCAGCTGTGGCTCAAAATCAACTTAAGTATTTATGCACAATGTGATAGTTTGTAGAATTAAGTGGTTAAAAAGCTTTTCATGATTACATTGGAGGCCTTACTTCCTTTATAATATGATACAGTGCAATCGCAATATCGCTTCACTTTATATTGAGAATGAAAAAAAGACTGTTACTGTGTAAATCATACTGACTATGGCAATGAGGGAAGGCTCCGGTCATGTGAGAAATGCAGCTGGTGTTTATTGACCATTTATGAAATGCAAAGGTTTGTTGCTGAGGGTTTTGTTGTACTTGCACTACTTTGCATATAATGAAGGACTAATACATAAATTTATTTTTGTAAAAATATGCCCAGTTTGTAGGAGATTTATTCCTCTGAGAATATCAATTAAATATATGTATACTGTAAAGAGATATTTCTAAAAAAAATATGAAAGAAAATACATTTGATGGAGAGAGACACATCTTTCACAAACAATGAGCTTGTTTAACACAGATGTCAGCGGGAGTTCATTAAAGGGGCCATCCATTTTGGCGACTTTCAACACCTTGTATGAGGGTAAGGTCATCAGAATGGTGAATATATATGGCAACGCCTTGATATTCTGAAACATTAAGTGATATTGTTCAACTACATCAGAAACATATGTTTGATCTGCATGTTTCTTCCACTTCATGGTACTTCTGGTGCAGCCTTTTTGTTATTCCCCTCCTCCCCTCCTCTTTTCTACTTTTCTGTCATTCATTTCCATATCTGAAAAGCCTACATACACTCTCCAAAATTGTCTCTTTCCTCATTTACATCTTTCATATGCTAGTTCTTGCGTGTTCCAACTCTACATTTTGCACAACAGAAAAGTCTGACTTTAAAAGTTTGCGGCTTTAGTTATTTTGATAAGGGGTTAGAATAAATCGAAACTGTGAAACAGTTTGATATGTGCCACAACACATCTAAAAACAAGTGCCAAAGTGTGCATTTATTGTACCTCTTCTACAATCTAAAAGATCTCCAGTTTTTAGAAAATGGAGATAGAACAAACAAAAACTAAGGTCATACGATATGTCAAGAAGAGAGGAAACCCTGACCTGCTGTGTAAATCTCTTTGTGAAGAATGGAATGAGATAGCGAGCATCCAGCTTGATGAATCCTTTCATCTGGGGCATGATCACATGAGTTTCATCTTCTTCCGTCAGTTCTGACAAGTGCTCAGAATCAATAGCATCTCCCTGGGAAATTATGTGTCATAAACTCATAAACAGGACAATATTCCTAAGTCTTTGCCACTAAGACACAAAATAATCTAATTTTTTTTTTCTTTGCTTCATAAGGAAGGGTATGAAATTGCTGAAGCTATTCTTCCAATATGATGCAAATTCTTGTCTTTTTAAAATTTATTGTGAAACTATTGCTATAATTTTGAGAAGGTGTTTCTGAAGACTCTTATTTGGGAAAGCGACTCCTACTGATAGAAATATCTGGAAATTACACAAAAGAAGAATATGTCCTGGAAAGCAGTAAAAAAAACAACAAAAAAACTACAGATGAAATGTTCCTGAATTTTGCTTGATGCACAAAATTTTTAACATTAAAAACCCCCCTTTATTTATTAGTATGAAAACATTGCAAAGAAAATGTTTTAATATGGCTGTTTCAGAAATATTTCTAAATTTCACTAAATTTGATCAAAATAGAAATCGTTCATGATACTCCATCATAATCTCAGAGGTCTTAACCCTTTCAGTGTCACAGACCTCCGTAGCGGTCGCCGGCATTTTCCTAAATATGTGCTCCGAGACTGCTATAGTGGTCAATCGGGGTTAGATTGGATCTATGGTTAAGTATTATGCAAAAACGAACGAGGTTGTGATTTCTTTTCCATGAGTTTCAGGAGTGATTTCGGGTAACATAATTTGCCACTATGTCCCAAGGGCTGTGACACCGAAAGGTTTAATGACACTTACCATTTCCTTGGTTTTGCTCATTGACACTTCTCCTTCCAGCTTCTTCTTCTTCTTGTATTTTTTATCAGACGATTGCAGAAACTGTGGGAGATTAAACAGCAAAAATAAGATAAGATAAGAATCATATTATCATCCCATAAGGGAAATTCTCTTCCACAGAGCGCTTAAGGGCACATATATGGTACACTCATCTTGTGCATCATTAAATAAATATATCATAACTCAATAAAACCAGCAATATGTATATTACATGAAGAACATGGTATGAAATCTTAGCAACGTATGGCACACATCTAGCTATATTGTCTTGTTGAGGTGAATTGCGGAAGGCAAAAACGATCTTCTGTATCTTTGTATATGTGATTCTTTTCGTTGTTTCTGTCCTTCTGGTAAATATCTATATCTTACTCAATTTTTCTCCTCAACTGTTCGCTAACTTGTGTAACTGAAAAGGCTCTATTTACCCATGAGTATCTTATTGGGCATAAACTTATCTTCACGAGCCAAATTTTATTTTTCTTAAGATTTTACATTCTTAACAGCATGCAATGAGAATGTCACCTGAAAATCCGATATTAATTAAATGATCTGCATTAATTCACTAATTCTGCATAACCTGTCTGATGTTATTTGCTAACCTCTTTCTTTATTAAAGAGGTATTCCAAATCTACATAAAAATGAGATTCAAAATTTTGATATGATAAAATCAGTTTCGTCCTTCTTTTCCTTGGGTTTTTTTCTTTTTTCTTTTTGTGGGTGCAATTGAGAGTAAGAAACATGTGCTGAGACAACACAAGTAAACACATTCTCTCATATCTTTATTTTATTTTAGAACCTTTGAATACAGATTAGACCATCCCTACTCTATGATAATGGCAAATCTCATCACTCTTACACCAAAAGGCAATTGAAAGTTCACTGCAATCCTGTGCATGAGGGTGATTAGATAATATTATAGAAAAAAAAAATGTGTCAATAGGAAAATGTAATAATCCAACAGATTGGCATAGGTCACCTAATGACAGGAGGAGGAACAGTTTCTTCTTAACATCTCAAAAGTGTTGAAAATGACTTATGCCATGAGCAAAGAGCAGTGACGATATAAAAAAAATTACAATGATATGACACAGTGCTTGAAGTCTCATTCTCAATTCATTTATTTTCTCAATTCATTTTATTTTTGCTGTTTTATTGTTTAATCTCTGCCTTATGCACCTACGTTGTGTGTGTTTATATATGTATGTATAGCATAAGTGTGTAAGCAATAGATTGTGTTTGAGAGAGAGAGAGAGACAGACAGAGAGAGAGAGAGAGAGAGAAAGAGAGACAGAGAGAGAGAGAGCGAGAGAGAAAGAGAGAGAGAGAGAGACAGGGGGCGGTGTATGTGTGTGTGTGTGCGCATGTAGAGAACAAGAGAACAAGACTTTCTGTAAAGTGCCTAGAGCAAATTGTTTGGATTGGGCACTATATAAATGATCTTCATTATTATTATTATTATTATTATGATAATGGACACCAGCACTCCTTTTCCTTTTCATTATTTCAATATGTTCAGTATATGTTGAAATGAGCAACAATGCCAAATCATCCTACCTTAAGCAAAGGCATAGTTGACCCTCCCAGAAACACAATAGTAAACAGCACCATGATGAGTGTGGTGGTGACCAACACATAGTGTTTCTCTTTCCCAAAGTCCAAGTGTAAACTCAGGGCAAAGGCAACAGCACCTCGCAAACCTATGCAGGAGAATGATTTCCAACATTCATTTCCATTATAATTCTAACTTGTTTTCTTTGGTACCATTTATGCCAAGCTGCTTCCACCAATTTTATGCAGTAAACTAAATGTTCAAAGTTAAAGTGTGAAAAAGAAAAAAAAAGGAAAAAAGCTGTATGTTGCAGGAAAAAAATCCTGCATAGGAATAAAAATAAATAAACTACACAGTAACTTAAAAAAGAACAGTTCTTTTTCTTAACAATAGGCCCATTGCGGATATCGGCCATTTTAGCTGTCAAGACTGACACCTCACCATGGCAATGGTAGCATTGATTTTGATTCGTTAGCTGATTTTCACTGTGAGCACTTCAGGCGTCGCGAACCAATCGGCGGCGAGCTAACTTCACTACAGTAAACACGTATGTGTTACACAGATGGTAAGGAATCTGGCCAGCTTGGATCCAGCCTTTCCACCCCTGTGATAACAGCCAACTGCAATGCAACCAGCAGGCATTTTAAGCGCTTAGACATATCTCGAAGTTACACTCGTCAGCTGATCCACCCGCCATTTTAGGTGTCGGAAGTACAAAACAAAAACACTCTGTGACATCATTCGCAATGGGCCTATAGTTCCTTCATCAGGCAAAATAAAAAAAAATTTAATTGTTAATCAATATATGACAATGAATAAACAAACACAGAAAGGCTACTATGTATACAAACAGCAAACTTTACAAATAACACACCTCTCTCTTTAGTTCTTTTAACAGTGGTTGTATAACCTTCTAATTTTGTACATTTTCTATTAATAATTGTCTATGGGATCTCCACTGCTTTTATTCCTTCAGACATTTGAAAAGGTTTGTTTAGTTTCACCTACATCTCTGACTTATGATATTCTGCATTCTAGCCAATTAACAACACTGATGTATTTGACTGTAATTGTTTAAAATGAACTTGTAGACCATTGCAGAGTCCTCCAAAAAAAGTATCGTTCCATTGATTTAATCTTGGCATAAAAAAATCCTGGCCAATTTTGGTATATTAACCAAAACAGGTATTTATAGCTGTTTACCTTGAAAAAAAAATTGGTTGTTTTGAATTCAGCACTTCACTTTTCTTTGAAAGATTACTATTTTTCAAAACAATGTTGTTGGTTTTTCATATAAAATTATCTTGCAATCACATAGGTGCTGCTCAGGCTGTTGAAATTAACATTACAGGCTGAACATATAATTTTTTTAAATTTTTTTTTGAAATCCAATAATTCCTCAGTTTTACCAGTTACTTTATTATCAGCCATTAATTAACAAAGCAAACGTGCACACTCACCACTGAACCACATAATGAACTGGTTTTTCCGAGTTATCTTGTGCTCTCGGAAGAAATTCACCAAGAAAGACAAAGGGAAAATGTTGGCGCCCCGGCCAAGCAATATAAGCACCTTCAATAAGAAAAAAAAAAAATCTTTGTAACCATGACTGCTGTGAAGTTTTCAGGGTCAGACATTTCACCATTCCCTAAGAATGCAGAAACTCAAAATATCAAACAATCAATTTTCATATATATTCAGCTACAAACTGATTACATTTTAGGGAATGGTGATGACATGCATTGAGACCAGTGACTTGACAGATATTTGAATCCCGGCCCTCTAAAGCTGTATTTTTTTCTGGAATCCATTTTTATTTTCAGGGTACAATTATTCATCAAAACCTTTTTTCATTTTTTCAGTTATTTTTTGGAAGATCTTCATAAGGCTGAAAATGGACTGAAAGCATATCAACAAGCCTGAACCAAGCTAAAAATGGGTATTTCATATTTTTATGACCACATGATGATACATGCATATATGTAGGCAGAGAGTGAACAAAAGTCTCTACAAGGCTGAAGTGAACCCTGAGAAGGCAATTTCCACCTATGCTTCTGCCCCGTTGTATTTTAACCCGAAGAACCCAGTTCACCAGTATAATGGTGACACCCTAAGGTGTCTATATCCCTATTCACTGGTAGACCAGTGCAGAGTACCCTAACATTTGTTACCTGAGCTCAGAAGGCCAGGGATATGGTATAGGGAAAATCAGGCCATCTGGGTTCAGAGGTTGCAGAATAGATATACCAGTAAGACCCAGTGCATACACATGGTCTGCTAAAACTTCTTTAAGACTGGAAAAATCAAGTGTTCCACGTGCGCTAGCCATAAATATAAAATTGTACGCAAAATGACAACAACAATAGTCAAAATGTTAAACTGTCGAAGTATCCCTAAGGTTTATCACTACATCTTCACTCATAACTGGGAATTCCATAATGAAATTGCAAATGTGTATCAAACAGAGCTCACTGGATTTGTGCTCAGAAATAATAGAGGCAGTTCTATATTGGGTATTCTGCTTTCAGTCAATTTCATGTCCAGAACTTACTATACTCCAAATTGTGAATGCTGGTTTCACATTGACTTTGAAGCTAAATATAGCCAATCCTAGATATGCAAATACACAGGTTTCTGCAGAAAAAAAAATTAAAAAAAATTCAGTACAAGTAATTAACATGATCTTGCATGATATATAGAGGGAAAGTGCAAAGGAAACATGTTACTGATATGAGATGAAAATCAAATGCCAATATACCAGCAATTTTATTTCTGGATTTAGGCTCCTCTACTAATGTTTATAAACTGTTGACAATCCAGCTTCCAAACTGCTTGAACTGTAATGTATTCTTTTCAAGCATGGCAACAGTTGCTTATTTCATCAATGCATTAGCTCATCGACAAAAACTTTCAAAAACTTTTTAACCCTATTTCACATCCAAAGTCTGACAACCTGCTCCCCCCCCCCCCCCCCCTCCGTTCTTTTCATCAAAACATCCTCCATCCAATGTAAAATAGGGTTAAATTGCAATAAATTAATGGGCTTGTTGGCCACTCTAAATACCTGTATTCCTTGTCACAAAACTTACATTTCTTTCTTTTATGACTGATGAGAATTTCAGTACAAAAGTCAAATTTCAAACGTGATAAAACTGTGTCATAAAAATTACATAAATTGTACATCTCAAACTCTGCACATGTGATAATCCTTTGTCCAGCCAGCGCCTTAAAAAAAATGCCAACTTTTTTTGGCCGTACCGCAAAAAAGCTTAAAGTACCGCCACAGCCAGCATTTAAATCCAGGAGGCAGCCACCGTTTGGCCGGATAGGTTGCATGATTTCCTCTTTTCAAACCCTTGTAACAGAACGTTATTTTTCCAATCAACCAGAAAATAAACTGATGTCTAAATAAAATGTGTGCTGTCTACATGTGTACATTCAAGCTCCATTGAAACTTACCCATGAAGATTCAAAGTGGAAATAGGTCACTCTATTTTTTTTACAGTACGTCCATAAATGACTGCCAGGAAAGCATTAAGCTTTGCTCCGGTTTGGCCAAATGACACTATTTTAGTAAACACCAGTCGAACGATGACCCAAACATTTTTTTCCGGTAAAGCTCAACAAAGGACATGCGTATATATTTTACCTGTGTAACAGTGGCTTTGAATCAGCACAGTACAGACTTAAACTTAATTCAAAACTAACTGTACAGTATATAGGATATCCATGATGATATAAAAATAAAACAGGTCTTGGCATGCACTAACTCACTATACAAATGAGTATAGAATCTGAATGGACTAGATATTGAATGACACATAAATAAATGAACTTTTTGTCTCATGACAAAAATACTTACCAGCAATGAAAGCAATAGTACGGAATGTCTGTTGTACAGTGATTTGTGAGATGGGCGATAAGTTGAGATGAGTGTAATGGGACATCACAATACCACAGAATAGAATTGCCATGATGCCTAGGAAAGAAAAACAGAATGATACAAAGTGAGGCACTGCAATACAAAAAAAATTGAGTATATTTTCTTTTTCATTTTCATTTTGCCATCTCTCACCATCAAAACTGTATCATCTTTCTTGTTCCTTGTCTTTATTATATATACCCATTAAATATTTTCAATCAAAAAATGTTAATTTCTCATTTGCATTTCAAAGGTCGCATGGTCTCTTTCAAAAACTGAGATATTTGACACACTTGCAGCCCTTGAAAGCCTGCAGGTAATGTAATAAGTTCAGGGTTAAATTCTGAAAACTAAGGACTAAATAGTGTTTTTAAAATAATGTAACTATTAAGTCTGATAAAGAAAGTTATTCAGTTTTTAGCTTCTATTGAAAAATTTGTAAAGTCTGAGTTACAATACCCTTGATTAGCTCTTTGTGAAATTAAATCCCCAGAATATAAGATGTAAATGCAGTGGATGAAAACAAGAATGAAAAATGTTCATACAAACAAACAAAGAAAAGGAAAAAAAGGAAGTGAGAAAGAAAAGAAAGAAAGAAAGAAAGGTACTAAGTCATGACATAGTGAAAAGCAGGAAGGGAAAACAAAATAGACTTAGTGGGAAGAATTATCTACTATCTACAAAGATCAGATAAGTGCATACCTGATAAATGTAACCCTTCTGCCAGGGCATAAGGCAGATATGAAAAACAGAAGATAATTCCCACCTCTAGAGATGGTGTCTTGCGTAGATCAATAAATTTAGTGAGCTGTTGGGAAAACAAAGGACAACAAACAATATGAACAAATTCTAAGTTGCCTGCTGTCGAGAATAACAACATTTCAAGGAACCACATAAAACGCGTGATGCAGCAGCAGGGCTTGAAACAAAGTCAAAATATGGTTAAAAAAAAAAAAACAACAAACAACAACAACAAACAAACAAAAAAAGGAGGGGGGGGGGGGGGGGGAAAGGCTGTATATTACAAAGCCATGTATTATACCATAACGAGGCCAGACGGTGAACATGTAGACATCTAAAACTCTGTGACTCCATGTATGACTGAAAATTCCGAAACTTTGTGGACTGCCTCAATTTTTGACGATAAATGACTTGGACACTTCCATTTTGGACAAAATTCAGTCTGGAACTTTATTAATTTTTTTTTACCACTGCTTCAGCCCCAAAATGAAAGATGCGTTTTTGTTGAGTAGAATCGAAAAGCGGGATAAAATTCGTTCTACATTAATCTATGCTTCTCTATACATTGCTGGTTAAAAATCAACTTTATCACATCTGTATATTCTGCATGGAATTGTGGTGTAACAGAAAGTTTTACTGGTCTTTACATCCAATCCAAGTGACATTATTAATCTGACCTCAATCTAGATATGCAGTAGGGGTTGGTACAAAAGAATCTGCAAGATTCATCAATCTCAGGTCGACTCGTAAGAAAAAATAAAGAAAGATTATGATGAATCAGAAACAACCTCATTTTCGTTTCTTTCCTTTTTTGTTTTTTTCCCATATTTCAACTTTTTTGAGATTAACATTATTTTCTCTCAATTCATACTTTTTGTTATATATCCATATATAATCAAGGGAAATTACGCATACATGTAATTACTTAGTTACTGCCCTCGGTTAGACCTACACTTAATTACGTAGTAAGGGAAATAATTTACTTCTTATGCGTTGTGTGATTAATTAACACCACCACTTTACTTACATATTACTTTTCATGTTGCATTACTCTCAGTGAGTTGGTAATACATTAGGTCACCTATTATAAAGTATGAAAGTGTGTGAATGACTTTATCTTTATTGATATTTGGTGACACTCATTACTCTATGCATTGTTGTGTACATCTACTGCGATACTGTATATAACTGATGACCTGTAAATATTACCAACATAAAGTTGCTTATCTTCCCGGCTACAACTGACTTCTATTTGTTTGTTGTCACCACATAACACCTTTCATTGTAAACAGATAATGCTGCTGCAAATCTTTAAATCTGTAAATGCAGTGGTGTATATTGTGCTTGACACTGCCATGATGGGAATACGAACAAAGGAACTTGCAAGAGCATTTTTAAAAATAACTAGTTTAAAAAAAAACCAACTAGTAACTGCCCCATTCTTCAAATGGTAAGAAACAAAGCTCACCACTCCAGATCGAAAGGAATCAGCACAAAGACATTGATGTCGAGACACTTTGGGTCATCCACATAAAATCGGCGATCAATAGATAGATAGGATAGTATTACAGTAGTGCGCACCGAGCATTTTTCATGGGCTCATGTGTTCGTAAAAAATGATCTAAATTATATTTACGCACAGTTTTCTTGGTATGAATGAATGGCACTCACCTCATCTGTATAACACTATACTCGGTATCACTATCAAAGTTTTCTTGGCGTAGCTGGATCGCGAACTCTAGTTTACATTTCCAGTAAGAGGCGGAAATGACGAAATTGACGGAAGTACATTATCACGTCGTATTCGCAATCATGAATTGATAACTGATAATTATAACTGAATTTCTGGGAAAAGTAAAGAGTTTCGGGAAAAAATGAGCTCGACACGTACGGGCTTAATAAATTTTACACACATGTGCCAAGTTTCATTTCTCTACGTTGCGTAGTAAAAAAGCCTTTGCGGGAACAAAGTTGGGCCCAAGCTCCATTATTATGTGATGTTGTCATCTATTGAAATGATATATGTTGGCTTGGGGGACATACAGAAAATACAAAAGGCTTTCTCATGTTGACAAAGAGCTCAGGATTTAGTTTTATTTTTTTATTATTTATTTATAATAGACATGCCATTCTGGCAAACTGAGTTAACTGCTACAGTGTGTCTACTGCAAGAAGTCAGAAATGGGTCACACTACTTGCATTTGACTTGTAACATATGGCAATCAAAAACTTGATCTACAGGTCATAAAGAGTGGCTCAGGTATGTAGGTCATGGCATAGTCTGAGCTCAGATTATACACTATCAACAGTACTGTTTTCATACTCTGACATTGTATGTTAATTTCTCAGTTTTGAATATATGCATTCAAAAGCTAAAAAAATAATAATGTTTTTGTACACCATGAGACATTTTAAAATATCCAATACTTTTATAGGAATACGAGTCTCCTAGTACATCTGCACTCACATGACCTTCACAAAATGTCAATAATATGCTTTATTTAGATGATTAGATCAGACATGGGCAAGCTTTGGCAAATCTTTACCGGCCCCCTAAGGTTAACTGAAAATTATATTCGTCACCCAGAAATTAAAAAAATCAATGCAACAACACAAGCACCACCACCCCCCCCCCCCCGATTTTTTCTTTAAAATTAAACATCCAAATATAAAAACATGTCATTTACAGTTCACAGAAGGCCTCTAATGTAAGGTGAGAGTATCCACCCCTCTGCGTACACAAATTTTTCATTTCTGGTCCTTACTACATGAACGGTTGGCCTTGTCTGTGTGAAGCTTGTTTCTACTTACCATTGCACTGATAAGACCAAAAGCTACTCCAATGGCAGACGAAGCAAAGAACATGAGACAAAACCTGCCTAGAGAATGGAAAAATGCTGCTGTGCCACTTGTGACGCCTGCTTTTGGTAACTCCAGCAATGTTCTGGTCACAAAAGAAAAAAAACAAACTCTCAGTTAATGAGTACTGCGAACAATAAATGAGCATTTCAACCTAAGAATACTAAATTCTATACTTCATTAGCCTTTCTTGGCATACTATGCATTTCTTTTGTGATGGTAAGTATGTGGCAAACTGTGGCTTTAAGTTGGTGGTCAAAACAACACATGTGAAACATACAGAAGGCATGGTGTTAAGAAAAAGTTAATAAAATCATCAAGAGCCATCTATCAATTTGAGGATATAAAGAATTTTTAATCATTTTTCATAATCATTATAAAACCTCACTGAAACTAATACATAAAAACCAGTGTTTGCAGTTTTTCCTCTCCATGAGTACTCTAAAGTCAAACAACGGATGTGACTTTTCTGATCAAGTACATGATAGACTCAACAACACCAATCAGATACAGTAGGACTGCGGTGTCTGCCTTTTTTATTATAAACATCTTGTCTGCATTGCACTATGTATGCAATAGTTAATTTCAAATTATGTAAGACGTTGGACTTGGCTAATGTTACAAACTACTGTTACATAATTATAAAATATAGTAAAAGAATATTTAAAAATATATAGCTCCATAAAAAGAATTATATTCATGCCTCAAATTCATGACGCGGAGTTTCTCCTGATTATGTTATATAGTATATGTGCACCTGCATTATTTACTACACTTTGTAAACTAATTATATTGAATTTCACAAAATCAATGATTGCTCAGAGTATCTTATCAGATTCTCCTCCAGGGAGATGTCTTACAAGAACAACAGACAGCCCTCCGTCAATCCTGAAAGTCAGCGATCAGAAATAAGATTGTGGGAACGTGAAAATTCAAGAAAATGCCAAACTACTGGCAATTCAACAAAGAATTTTTCTCAGTGTGCTACTTGAATTGGGTATTTTTCAGATGAGCCACTCAGAGCGGCTTACAGGAATGACTCAGTTATAGTACTTTGACTTTCTGACATTTGTGAAAACTAGTGTAATATCATCACCACAACATGTTCTTTCTGCCACATTCTGACAAATGATCACAATTTGTACAAGAATACATACGAGGTCAGCACGATGGATACTGCATCATTCAGCATAGATTCTCCAAACACCAACATGTACAGTATAGGATCTACGTCCAAGGCTTGGAAAATTGCCAGGGTGGCCACCGGGTCAACGGCAGAGATGAGGGATCCAAATGCAAAACTCTCAATCACATCCAGTTTGTATACTACCTCAGCCTGAGAAAGTTCAGAGCCATGAAATTAAAACAAGAACAAAGACAATGGATCACAAAAAGATCCTTCTTTTGCACGAACAACTACGCCAATGACATTATCACTTCCTGCAGTGTGTTTACTATTAAACACACTGCCCAGTGTGCAGATTATTGCCATTTCCTGAATGCTGACAGGATGAGTAGGACATTCTTATGCAAAAGAGGTGCACTAAAACTTATATAAAAACAAACAAACAAACCACAACAAAATAAACCTAAAAGAATGGGCAACGGGACGCAGATCCATTATATTCACCAAATCTGAAACTAATAAACAGATTTATCCCACACAGCACCTCAACTAGTGTCATAAAAAGTGAGAGAGAAAAGGAATTTGTTTTTCTGTTATTTTCTGTTCCAACTTATGACCCCTCTAAAAATGTACCCCCTCTCCCCCTCCCCCTCCGAAAATCCTTCTCCCCGACAAAGAAATATCCTTACCTGTCCCAGTAAGTAAACTCCTCCACCAACCACAATAGCAGAGATGACTGTGCCAAAAACTGCAAACACCAGGATGGACCCAATATTGTGGAAAAAATTACCCTGAAGAAGAGAGAAAAAAATTATACATCTTTCACCAGATACATTGGCTGTTAAGTGCAAAGAATAGTCCTTCATAAAAATCTGTATACTTTATCTTGATTGATTGATTCATTCATTCAAAGCAAGAAACAAAGAAAAAAAGGAGAAAGAAGGGAAGAGATTCCAGTCCCTCGCGAAAAGTAAACTAAACAGAACCATCAGGAACCACAGCTTTGCCATTAAATGCTGTAGCATCTAGAGTGTTATTGAAAATCCTGCCTTCAAATACTCAGTGATGCTCCTTTGGTCAGAATGTCTAGAGGCAAGGTGCTCGCCTCTCATGCCAAGGGTCCCGGGTTCTGGTCCCGGGTTCTAAACCCGGGCAATGCAGGCATGTTGGAAAGTGGATTTTTCTCATATTTTCAAGTTCCTGGTCCTATTGGGGGGTAGGATCGAGTAGTTCTTGGAAATTGGATTTTTCTCATATTTTCAAGTCCCTGGTCCTATTGGGGGGTAGGATCGAGTACCTAGTCTTCTCGGATAAGGACGAAAAAATTCGGAGGGCCCGTGTGCATGTTGCGCACGTTAAAGATACCTTGGCAGTTGGAAATCGTAAAGAGCAGGCCGAAAGGTCGCTGCCCGGGCAAAATTGAAATTAATAGATTAAAATTTATCCATATCATCCCCCCCCCCCCCCCCCCCCCGCCAGGACAAGAAATAATAAAACAAGTAAAGTGAGGTGTAAATGCCAAGGGCAGCGAACCTCCTAAAATAAAGACCTCAAATCATTTGGTCCATTCTGAGTTCAAGAGTACAAATATGACAAGATGAACTAGTATTCACAGACAAGAATGAGGAAAAAACTTTAAATTACCTTGTGCAAATTGTATCCGCCTTCAAATATGATGGGTGGGAGGAGCACAATAAAGAAAATTGTGGGTGGAAAAGCTTCTTCATTCTGAAAAGCAACAAGGCAAACCAGTATATTAGAGAAGTGTTTTGCAATTACTGTGAGGATTGATAATATATATTGCATCCTCTTTTAAGATTATCCTACTTCATAAACCCTTACTGTGTACAGCTGAGTTGTGCTCCGCTGACGCAGCTATGATAATACATCAAATACATGCTGGCACAAGTGCATTTAAGCCCTTACTTCATACGACTGGGTTATGCTCGGCTGTCGCAGTCAAGGCAATTTACCATAAGTCTCAAATAATTACATGCTGCAGCTACTCAACTAAATTCACAAGTCCAACAAACTGTAAACACTGGTCACCATAATGCTGGATCTTATTTGGTAATTTTTTTTTTTTACATTCACCTTCGATTTATAATGTCTGTCCAGACCCATAGAGCTCCACAAATACAACATTTTGTATTTTTGCTACCTGTCCTGTTACACCTAGCCCTACTGCGGCTCACCGCTTATCGGTTTCCTTTTAAGATAAACCAGTAAACTGTGCAGTTCCATACAAAAATTTTACAAAATACATGCACATTCAGCACACTCACTTTCCCATAATAACTTTATCCAAACTGATTATGCACATGACATAGTATACAGATGAAATCAATCATTTGTAACATATTGATAGATACTGTTGTCAAATTAGAGGCATTTAAAATGGCTAAAATATTATAAAAACCACAGAGAATCTGTGGGGTCACAGCAAGGCTTGAGCAAAGTCAAAATATGGCAAAAAGAAAAATTGTAGCAAATCTTCATGTAAAAAATAATTCTCAACCATTCCTTTACGTTTCATTGTATCTTTTCTGTATTATCATTTGTCTCCCTTTTTCCCTTATTGTATTTGTTTTATAGTATTGTTTTGTATTATTTCTTATGCAAGGCCTTGCTACATACAACTTTTTCGATAAATGCCCCTTCACAATGCTAGAAAGGGTATTGAAATTTGACATTCACATCTAAAAAGCTATGACGATCTGAATCCACTTTTTTTTTTTTTTTCAGCCTACCGGTGTTTTAAGCAATTTTTTTTATATAAGCTACAAGGCCCCCACCGCATCTGATTCACATATTCATATATATATATATACTTTACAAAAAAGGAGAGAGACAGTCAACTGTACCTTCCAGTTTCCAAACTCAAATAACTTAAGTAGAAATCCAATGAATGCACCTGGGAGGAAAATAACAATACATATATTAGAACAAGTACAATACAGATTTAATATACACAAATGACACAAAACTTTGAAAATTCCAACACGGTTTGAAATAAAAACATACAGTTTAGGAGGAGTTCCATTTGGGTTACACAATAGGGATACTTTAGGAGTGTCGTGGGGGGGGGGGGGTGTCACAAGGAGGCAAGTTAACCCTCTATACTGATGTCTTTATAGTAAATGCAGGGCTTGGCAATCCACAATCAGAACATCGAAATACACTGTATGTGTAAAACTGACTAAAACTGTGTAACCCAAGTGGTATGCCTTGCTAGAGTTTAATCATTTTTTTCTGGATTTCTGTGGATAATAACGGGAAATTGTTTTTTTTCTCTTCACTGACCACTCATCTTTGATATCGTAATGTATTTCAGAATAGTTAGCCTTATTATGAGGGCTTTTATGTAAACAGTGATATATTAGAGAAGGCTTGATAGTGATTTCTGGCAATCTAACATGAAAATGAAACGATTATACAAAAATTCACACACTATGAGAACCTCTTTTCTTGCAGCTCACGTCTGCAAATCAGTTGAGAGAGATAAGCTGTTCACTGGCTCAAAACTAAATCAAGAAGCATACAAATCATACAAGACAAACTTCAAGGATCATGCCTCTGCTATCATCAATCTGCAATTTAGTTGAGGGAAAATTTGTTGTTTTCCTTTATTATTCCTTCATTCCTTTATTCATTCATTCCATTATTTATTTGTTTGTTTGGATTGTTTGTTTGTTCATTCATTCATCTGTTTGTTTGTTTATTTACTTATTTATTTACTGAAGAAATCACTTATCAATTAAAATTATTAACACTTCAAATATGAAAACCAGACTTACATATGGTATTAGATAAGAGGAGAGGATATGGTGACTTGCAGCATAAATTTCCAACATATAAGTGGGAAAATGTACAGCCCAGCATTCCCAAACCTTCATTAAACAATGACTTACCAATCAACACAATAGCAATACTATCGGGTAGATAGTGAAACTTGGTCTGGATCAAGAGATGAACTAACAGGATGGAGATGGCTAAAGAAAAAAAAAATGTTGAATAATATACACAAATTAAATTAATGAAACAATGCAACTTTGTTTTCTTTTTTTTTCAGTTTTTGAGCAACAGACACAGCTAAAACAAAGGTAAATATATGCAAAAACATGGACAAAGAATGCAAGCAGTGAAATCCTGAAGGACGAAAGAAAGAAAGAAAAAGGAAGGTGAGAATGGATGAAGAAAGAAAGAACGATGGAAAGAGAAAAAAGACAGAAAAAGGACTGTGAGAACTGATGAAGAAAGAAAAAAAGAAAAAGAATGGTGAGAATGGATGAAAAAAGAAAGAAAGAAAGAAAGAAGAAAGAAAAGGTATAATAAACAGTTTCTGAGACAATACATTTTTATTCACCCTGGCATAAATTCTGTGCATCTAAGACCACACTGGAAATAATGTATGCCTATTAAAACCAGACCTTGACAGCTGGCTACAGCAAGATCCCTTCTGACAATTCAGAAATCAACATAGAGCCACACAATCTTTTTATGCATGGGTAGGACAACTGATCGCCCACACAAAACAGGTTTTTCTGTTGTGCTTGACAATTTATCATTAGAGATACAGAGCTATGATCACTATCATTGACTGACAAGTTAAATCCCACCCACAAGCATTGTGCAAAGCTTGTAACAAAAAAATGCACTGATCTTGTTAAAACCCACTTTTTTTTTCAAGTGAAGCTAGGTTTTCATGTTTCATCCAGCAATACCCGCACCATCATACTTTGCAATTCCCCTGCATGCAGGTTACTGGACAAAACCAATGACTGGAAAGTGACAGCAGACTTGGATGGGTGGAACGACTATCCCGAGCTGGTAAGGACCTCCGATTTGAGACCAGACATAGTACTCAGCTCTCAGGGAGTCCAGACTTATGTCCTAATCGAGCTAACGGTCCCGCATGAAACAAACATGGAGGAGCAGCACGAATACAAAGTGGCCAAAGACCAGGATCTCCTGAGGGGTCTAAGGAATACCGGAATGAAGTCAAGTATACTTGCCGTGGTAGTAAGAGCAAAGGGGATTTGTTGGTTCAACAATGTACTCTCTTCTGAAGAAACTCAATCTAGGTGGCAGGAAAATTAGAAGTACCCTTAGGGAAATAGCAATAACAACAGAAAATGCTTCCTGCTGGCTTTGGTGTAAAAGAAATGAACACTAAATTCATATAGCCTAAAATTATACCAAATAACCAGTGGCAGTTTTGGCAAAATGGATAAGACATCTGCATAGAAGAACAGAAACCAAGGGTACTGGTTCAAATCCAAAGAAGAGCCTGGAGACAACAAAAAAAAAAAAAAAGTGGATGACGAACACCAACAGTCATGAACTCAGAGTGGCCGGGGGTTCTAGAAGATGTCAGGAAGTTAAAGGCCGAAACATCTAATGAAAGAATCTACTCTTCCTCTGAAGCTCGTCATCTGTCTCGCTCCACCTGAGGAGTTTCTTACCACCATCAAGTGGTAAAAAGAAAGAGTGTTTCCATATGTACAAAAATGGCGTTTCTGTACACATGAAAACATTCTTTCTATTTCACTATTCCAAGCATTTTTGACGTTCACATTGCTGTTTCCGTACACATGAGAGTCCAGCTTAGCCTTAAGGTATCCGGAAAATGTTTGTGTGATTTCACTGTGTATCCATAATAACTACAGATAATGATTACAGATAATATTGAAGGACCAAACTGTGTGTGAGGAACAAAATATGAAGTGTGTTTCTCTGCAGCGTCAACGTCCTATCACTGTTTATTGTCACACGCATGTAATATACTGTTCTCAGATAGATCAAATAAAAATGCATCATCCTCAGGTGATCCTCCTGTTTAAAGTCAAGACACATTTCTATGCTTAAATAATATTTCATGTATGAATGTATGAACATTCACAATCTAGAGAGTTTAAGTATCCCGAAAGAAACACCTGCCTGCTCTTAGTAGCTCCTCCTGTGGTTTGCACATTGATCTATTGTCAGTTTTTGGCAGAATGGTTCAAATGGCCACTCCATTTTTAAAAATGAATTTCATCAAAACAAATCCAAAACACATCTGGCGATGGTTTTTTTTCTTCTCTTTTCTTCAAACTCAAAACAAGTAAAGGATTTTGAATGTCAAGAGGAGATCTGATGTTGATCCGATTCTGATCCACGGTTATGAAAATCAATATTTTCATATTATTTGAGATACAAGTCAAGCTGTTCTCCCTGTGCGGCTGACAGGTACAAATCTACTATTTTGTGCATTAGCATTGGGAAATAGGGAAAGGCTCCCTGCAATGTCGCAAAGTTTCATGTTTATTAACATAGATAAAATACCGCCTTGGGTAAATAAAGACCGCCGATCCTGTTGCTTTATGATTTCGGCAAATGACACCATTCATACTTGATTTCCGACGTAAGTAATTCTCTCCCTCTCACTCTCTCTCACACACACACACACACACATATGCACACAAACACAAGCATACACACAAAGCTGACTATATAGAGTACAAAGAGACTGACAATTTACATAAGACACAATCATCCACCATCACAAATGTCCTCACAATGGAATACATACATGAGCCAAAACAATTATGCAGCCGGACTCGCCAACTTGCCATAAACACCATAATAATAGTAATAATATCCGAAAAACCTAAACATATTATGTGCAATTAATTTTTATGTTCAGCAGCAGCTGTGTTTAATACCTTTGTGTGTACAATCAAAACTACCGTTATAAATGTACTAAAAACAGTGACGTGCAGAAAGGGGGCAATGGCCCCGGGCATCCAATCAAAGAATGCCTGGGTCAGTGTTCTCAAGGGGCATGGCAATATATTGTTGGGGCGTGGGGCTTCATAATGGGGCATAAGGATATAAACTGTATACAAAGTGTGTCCGATTATGGTGGAGCGTGAGACAATAAAGGTTGAGAAACACTAGTCTAACCCTTTACTTGAGTCTTAGGGCATACAATCAAGGAGTTGGGCCCAGCCATGATGTGGCATCGTCAAACCACTGTACGCCACTGACTAAAAACAGGTATGTACTCACCGACTACCAGCAATATGAAAAAGATCGTCAAGCTACTGTCATGCTCTTGCTCGGCGGAGCCTGGTAGAGGCAGCTCCGGTTTCTCTTCCTCGGGTGCTTTCGTGGTTGTGGTGGTTGTCTCAATAACCTCCACTTTCTTCTCCGAATCCGTACCGTTGACCGAGGTTTGGTTGTCAGGGCTGCGCAGGTAAACAAGAAACAAGTAGAAGATGATGGCATACACAGAATATTGCACTTTCTTCCTCTTTGGTAGCCTGGCTATGTCTTTCACAACACATTTTAAATATCGTGAGTTTACGGCTGATAATATCAAGTTGAAAAGCATAGTTCCACAGGTTTTCTCTCGGCAAATCAATGTCTATCCAGTATGTGTGAGGAGCACACATGTTTCACTTAAAAGTATGTTACAGTAAAATCCGAGGTTCAAAATGTCACTTTGATGTCTCCAAGGTAAACATGACATATATAAAGAAACTGGCCCATGGCCTGACCGTTTGTTCACATCCATAATGTAGCAAAATTTAGTTCAAATCCATGTAAGGTCACTGTGATGAAAATAGTCATGGTACACCCGTGAATACTGTTTCTTGTATGAAAAATCAGAATCCTGAGAACCGGCAAGAAACACAAGCTCGCCCTTGGTAGCTTCTCCTTCGGTTCACACACTAATCCTATGATCAAAGAAAAGATTCACTACTTCTAGTTCTACAGAATCGTTCTTCCAACATACTAAAATTCATCAATTTAACTGACAGAAACCACTTAATATTAAAACTGAATGACTGGATCGAAAGATCTCACGCATAGTGGTAACGACATGTTTAAACGTTGCCTAATATATACCAAAACACTTTGTTTTTCAAATCCACACGCACTGTGTTTGAAATGGTTAAACATTTCAAAACTGAAAACTGCTAACTTGTCAAAACCCATACTGAACAAACTGCCCCAGGGCATAATAATGGCAAACAAAAGTTTGTATGAAGCACACAGTAATAATACCGTGGCCAATATGCAGGTACTGCTATCAGGTAATAATCTATATGAAAACTGCTTGCCTTCCATTTCCAAAGAGATATGCATGTATGTAGTGTCACCCACACAAATTATGTTTATAAGACGATTCAAATGAGGAAGAATAACTGAGAAATTCGCATAATGATAAACTATGAGGAGGTGATTTCATGGGGCTGGGGTTCAATATTCACCAAAATCTAATGCTCTGGGGTAAAATATTTTCACTAGTTTGCTCACAAGAATCTGGAAGTGTCTTTTCGCAAATTAAAACAACAACAGCTCAGTCAAAATATCAGTGCATTCCTGTTTGGCTTCAGTGCACAGTAAAATTAATACATCCCAATCTTACTGCACCGACCGGACCAATAGTGCACGGGTATGATTGGAAATAGCCTGAAAGGGTGCTGAAGAAGACAACTTTCAATATACCCATCTACGTAATGTAAATTGACAGTTTTGGCGAAACTGAGAAAATTTAAGATAGGACTGTTTAGGCATGGGCGAAGACTGTACAGTATACTGGTGGGGAGTTGGAGATCTGAAGAAAGAGATAATTATGTACACCGCACGCTGTTTCCACATAACAGAAAAAGTGTGAAGTTTTCCAACAATGAGATAATAACGCCGCACCCCTTTTTATGCATTCACGGGTCAATGCAAGGAAGTTTCGGCGCAACTGGTAGTGACATACATAGGTCATGACAATCCTCGCTCGCGTGCCCCTTTTCAAATGCAACTCCGTTCAGCTATTATGTAAAGCTATGTGTCCTAAATAGATATGTCAGTTCTTTCAGTCTTATACCCATTTTAGTCGGTCTTATGTACATGTACATGTATTTCCACTTTTAAGCCTGATCAAGCCCTTGACAGACCGAATGAAAAGTGGCTAGTTTTTCTTGTTATTTTCCAGTACTTTAGAGCGGTGCGACGTTGTTTTTGTTTTCGCCATATTTTAACATTTAAAGCACAAACAAAGCTAACCAGAGCACACAACTATATCCTCTAGCATCTCTCAAATGTTTCATCAATTTGTAGTAACAAGTGAATAATTGACAGCAGAGAGAGAAAGAGTGAAAGAGAGAGAGAGAGAAAGAGAAATTATGAAGGGGGAGCAAAATGAATGCCTATCCATTCAATCATACCTAGCTTTTACATAAATAACTCACTGCACAGAAAGTTATTATATTCTATTGATTTAAATGTTAGATAAGCAGGAAATTGAAGCATAGATAGCCGAGGGTCCTGTACGAAAATGACAACGAACATGGGAGAACCTCTAAGGTAGAACAAAAAACAAAAAACAAAAAAAAACAATATGACGCAAACTCACAGACACTGTACTTATTCGGCGGCTTAAGTACTGCTCTAGGCAGTTTTGAAACAACTTTTCAAGAGAGGTGGCCAATTTAATCACCCTCCTCCACCCCCCCCCCCAAAAAAAAACCTCGTTCTGAGACTACTCCCCCCCCCCCCCCTTTTTTTTTTTCAAATTAGCCAGCATGATCAAGTTTCTGATCCACTATTACCGAAAACTTAATGAAACGCCTATCCTTAATTCTAATCCGAATACTGACTTTCATCCTAAACAATTATTCGAAAAATAAAGCATTCGCGTCAGTACAACTTACTTCTTTGGTAAACTAAGTTTAAACGATAATAGTTGTGCGAACTGAAAAAGAAAGATTATGTCAGAAATGTTCACATTCGGCCACAATAATTACATGTACTTCTTATGTTACTGTTGATTTTCCTTTTTCCAAGAGCTTTATGTGCCCAGATGGCCCAGCTTTGACACAGTTTTAGCAAGGCCTCTGGTTTTTGTCTGCATTTGGCCGCAGAGTTCAGACAGGACTTCATTATTTTATACAAACAACTCGCCAAGGTGTGAGTTATTTGACACACTTTACAAAAAAACAAACCATCACAAAGTCCATTTCATAACAACTGATACTGTCGGAGCAGTGATCTCTTACGAAGTCGCCATTGATTCACACAGTATAATAACTTAACAAAAGCAAAAACGGGCGCAGCGGCACTATATCACATCAAAAAAATTATTGTACAACTGACATCTATTTCACACCATGACGTCTCCTGCCGCCACATTCATTCATACACTACTTTCAGTACACAAGGAAAACTATTATTTAACAACAACTATTCACAATACACGTAATTTACAGACTGGCTTAAAGTTACGACACACACAGGCATATCCGTCAGTACAAACGGGTCATGCATCTGTGTCTTGGCAAAGCATAACAAACATGCCCCTACAGTGAACAATAAGAGTGGATGCCCACTGCGCTGATTCAATACAACTGGTCGATCAATCTCCAGCTAACATTTCACCAGCCTCCTGGTAACATTTCCTATTGATTTTGAGAAACAAAGTGACGAATTGGTCAAACCTCGACTATCGGAAACACACTGGTTACAAAGCGCAATGAAGTCGGTCACTATTGTCAGGTGAGTAACACTGCGAGTTTCAGCAGCTGAAGGCCAGATACGTGAGGACATATCCACTGTATGAGAGAGTGCATCCTGAAGACCAAGAACACAATCGTGTCACACATCCAATTTACAGTCCACTTTATGTACTTGCCAGCAAAAAACGTACATGTATCTATACTAGTCAATACTCGTAAAATCTATATACATGTACCACCACATTACATCCAAGATGTATCCCAAATACCAAAAACACAACTGTGTGACATGTGCGAGAAACGGTCCGCTTATTAGTGTCTACTAAGCCACGAAAACCACCACCAAGCCCGCAAAATACGCATTTATACTAATTTTCAATGCTCGTTAACTCTGCGCATCACCGCATTTTAAAACCAAATTATCTCCACCAGTTCATGCCTGGATAACTGTAAAGCCTCGTTCATACTCTGAACACACAGACAGCGACTTTGAAAAAGATGTTTCCCACTATTTTGGGCCAGGGTGCGCTCGATAAACCCTTACATCACGAATTCTAAATACTTTCCTCTTCACATACTCTTACTACTCTCGATCTCGAAGACAAATGTGTAATAAATACATGTACATGCACATCTTTGTCAGCAAAATTGTTAACACTATCCACGGGTCTAAATTGGTACACCTGCTCTTAAACTCGCAGTAAAAGGCAAACCTAAATCTCATTCACTCGAAGCTCATTAAATCCATCGTTTCCTCATTGAACCACATAACGCGGACTGCCCACACTTTCACAGTTCTGAATGAACTACACTGCTATGGTTCACCTTTCATCCAGTGGGGCATGACCCGACGTTTTTGTTTTGTTTTTTTCTCGGGTTAAATACATTTTTTTATGTAATACAGTAACAGTAATATTCGCTGACAAGAAAGGGGCACGACCCTCCGTCTTCAGTGTACGGGTGAATGATTTCTATCTTGCTAACCTACGGTGTATGAATGTGGTGTTGGGTGGGGCCCAACGATCTGTCACGGAAACAGTAGGCCTACAACTCAAAACAAAGGAAATAGACGTAACCAGCTACTGTTGGGAGGTCCAGATTGCCGCTACAGTAACACAGTGGACACAAATGACGTGGATTCCATAAATTTGAATAGGGAGAGAGAGAAAAATTATTAAGTGTGTTTCATACATGCATTATGCATACAAGACAAAAATCCCCTCTCCAGTTTTGGGCCGGTGTCGTTCAATCACAATATTAAACATAACACCTCATCCTTTTTTTTTTTTTAAATTACAAGTCATTTTGTTTGACTAGGCTAAATGAAAAGGTTAATGATTCTCGTTATGATCGCCGAGACAATAATTTTGCCCAGTCACCAATGCAGACACGACAAGCGGGTTTTAAATCTCCAGCAACAATAATTATTGAAGGCGGTTATCTCGCTGCTCCAGGTCATCAACTGCGCCTTTGATAAGGCAATAACGATTACAATCCGTAAACTGTCGCTTCTCTCACAATTGGTATCCCAACTAGTTTACCACTGGCTAGTGGCAGGTCAACTACAATCATGTACTTCACTGACTGCCTCCATGAATGCTGCTACTTTTACTACCACCCAGTGGCGGACCTACATTTTTTGGGACAGTGGAGCTTGAACTGTTATGGGACCCGTTTGTAACCAGCAACAATAAGGCAACATCCAAAATTTATTCATTCAAAAAGAGTTTCTTCCGGGCCCTCTGGGATTAGGGGCCATGAAGTTTAAAGCTTCATTAGTTTCATATAGTGGATCCGCCACTGCTACCACCACCACCGACATCATGACTCCGTTATTACTGTTGCTTAAAAGGCTTACTTCCACTACAATGGGTGTTAGCTGCCATTTCTGCCTAGGTGTGCATTATAACAATAGCCGACATACTTCAATTCCCAAACAGGTCTTGCACCATAAATGCCATGCAGATTACACGCAATCAACAACACTAATACTCCTACGGCTGGCTTTCTCCGGCTGTTAGTATGGTACCTCTAAAAGAACATGTCCATTAAAACTGCGGACCTGTCCCATTAAAATCACATTACCGGTACTGGATTCATTACGTCCATACAACATTTTCATGACCACTTCTTGAATTTGAGTTGAGTTTGGAGAATGCACGTTGACACGATAACGGTCAATTAAGCTGTGAAGAAGCAAGACAAAAGACAGAATTTAACAGAACTATAGGCCTGGAAGAGACTCTACCAGAAGCGCCCATCATCCACCCGTGAGCCTCTTCACGACAAAATATAAATATGCACATCTTTAAAAGGAACTGTATACACTACATCGATGGAAATCTGCAAGGAACGAAACTCGTGATTCCCGGAGAAAGTTGTCCAGCCATCAGTGACAACGATGTATATGTATTAAGCTGTGTCTCGAGGAACAATTTGTTTCTGTAAAATTCATCGAGGATTCTGATGATTTGCCTGTGAAAGTGAACATAACTGTGCATGCGAGTCTCTCATTACATACCTGTACATGTCTGTTTAATTTACTTTACCAAAACTGAATTGTATACCGGCATGTAATGTGTCGCCGCTTTTTTTTAAAGTGAGACTGGTTTACCTGTTCGAAAACGCGCAAGTTCTCCGAGGTCAAGCGAAATCACCACTTTTTTCATTATTACTATTATTATTTCATCACCAGGGCCCTACGCCGGTACCAATTTCGCACACCAAAGGGGAGATTGCCAACAAACAGAGATAGGTTGCTTTCGTGTGACAAATTTAATGTGACATTGTCTATGATTCGAACTCAAAGAGTTTGAATTTGAGTTTGGAAAAAGCACGTCGACACAATAACGGTCACACTGTGCTAGGAAAAAAGCAAGATCACAGACAGACAATAACAGAACGATGGGACAGAAGAAGAACCAACAGAAGTGCCCACCAACCACCCACTCAGAATCAACAGAAAATGGTGGCCATGCTAAAACTTGGGTATAATCTGTCGGGGAATTGCTTGGTTAGTGACAAAGCAGAACGTCTTATAGCTGCAAGGGACAGCGATTGTATCAGTTTTGTACATGTAATGAGAAAAAAAAAAAAAACAGTGTTGGTGTCAAGTTGATCTACAAAGCAATTAAAAAATTACAGAAAAAATACATTGTATACAGATACGGTTTGAGTCATATTTGCGAAATAGGCGTCAATATGTTAAAATTGGAAGTGAATGCTCAGATACTGTAAATCTCCTGGGTGGGGTGCCGCAGGGCTCCGTCCTCGGTCCGGTACTTTTTACATTGTATACACAGCCTCTTGCTAATGTATTGAAAAAGTATGATATGCACTATCACTTCTACGCTGATGATAGCCAAATTTACAAAATTGCCAGTATTGGTCAATTATCTATCATAACAGAGACAACAAACGCATGTCTGGCAGTGATAAAAATGTGGATGGATAGTAACAAACTTAACTTGAACGAAGACAAAACCGAGGTCATGCTATGCTGTAATCCACAAATTTTGAGAGAACCTAAAACTTGTGTGTTGAGCGCTCCGCAGGCGCTCCATTCTGCTCTGTGGTTGACATGTTGCTTCTGTAATGCGCACAGAGCATTTTACATAGATATGCGCTATATAAATGCCATCCATTATTATCATTATTATTCAAATTACAATAAATGGCCATCATATTCAGTCATCCTTGAAACTGAAAAATTTAGGCATTTTTCTTGACTATGATATACATGTATATGTCTATGACCTCTCAAATTAACCATCTCTGCAAAAGTGTAAGATTTCAGCTTAAAACAATCAGCCGAATTAGAAATGTAATGTTCTAACCAATGATATAACAAAGACAATGATGACAAGCCTCATTCTATCAATGCAATTCCATTCTTGCAGGTCCGACAGCTGATAAGATCAATGCCATCCAGGTAATCCAGAACATCGCAGCTAAAGTAATAGTCAAGCAGAGTAGGCGCGAACATGTCACCCCTATACTGAAAGAGCTGCATTGGCTTCCAATTATGCAAAGAACTGAGTATAAAACTGCTGTCATATGTTACAAATGTTTACACCAGAATGCGCCCAACTATTTAACAAACTGTCTACAGCTCTACTGCCCACCAAGAGCCTTACCATCTTCTAATGATAAAACGACTTTGTGTGTTCCAGCTAAACACTATAAATCATTTGGTGAGCGTCCATTTACACATTTCGGCCCAGTTGTATGGAACAAACTTCCAAAAGCTGTTCGCAAATCATCTAATTTGGAGATTTTTAAACCTAAACTAAAACATCATCTATTCTCACAGTGTTTCCAATAGGTGGCAGATGACAGAGTCGGGGGGGGGGGGGGGAGGAGAGAGAGAGAGTTGAGAGAGGAAGAGAGAGTCATGTAAAGCGCAATGAGCATTGTCAATGGAAATGCGCCATACAAATGTAATGTATTATTATTATTACATGCCTTTTTGTCTGATTAGCCTTTCTAAAAAAAAACGAAGCAACAATACGTGAAAAGTATTAACAAGAAAGCTAAGGGGGGGGGGGGGGGGGGCAGCGGTAGGATGGCCACAATGTGCAGGAATACTGCATTCGGAGCAAAAACACAATACTACTCATGTTGGTGAAATAATCTAGCCATGAAGATTTTTATTTAAAAGTATTTTTGGGGAAGAGCTCGATCAAAGTAATGCTCGAAAACACTAACTGCCCAATACACAAACAAAGGCCAAATCTCCCAGCTCAAAAAAAAATTTCTTCAAACTCAGAACTGGACAATAATAGACTGGGAAAACATTCAAATCTCTCTGAAACCAATATCATTCACTCTTTTTGGTATGTAGAAGACAGAATCCACGGCCCTGCATAAATTGTTATAAACATAACATTAACAGGAAACATTATCAGCTTATTTCGATTTTGGCTTGTACTATAAAACTGGATGTTGATTAACTTGATGGTAAACTGCGTGACATTCATTGAAATCAATATGTGCATGCACACACAAACTGACAAAGGATATGTAATATATTTTTAAAAAACATTACTGAGATGTGGGATGAGGAGGGCTATTAAAGGGTGTTGCAGAGAGGATTGGGCTATCTGTTGAGTAGGAATGGCAAGATAAAGCACACTCTTTTCCCCTCTAAATGCAATAACAAAATGTCAGATACATGTATGAAAAGTATACACTGAAACTGTGAAATGATGAGTGTATGCGAAAAGTAACAAAAAACGAGAAAGAGAAATCGCAATAATACGCAGGAATTAAAACTATATAATGATTAAAATAAAATATAAATAGGTATATCATATTAAAATAATAAAATATTTCCTTATTTCTGAGAACTTTTCAATTTTTTGTAAAGAAGAGGAAAACTACATAGGCCTACAGTTAAGTCTGCATGACCACTATTCCTACTCAAAGTCAAACTTCCTTTGACGCCGCATTTAACGAATGATGTTCCTAAAGACAAAGAGCCCCTGATGAAGACCACACAAATTCAGAGGCTGCAGCTGAATTACTCCTTTTAACATAATGATGCCTTCTCTAATGGCTAATTTCTAGATTCCAGATCTTTTTAAATCCTTCTTCATTTAATACATCAAATGTCCAGCTCTCTGTACTGAATTGTCACATCTGGTTGGAGCAATCATAAAAATTATGTCTAAATAACACAATGTTGGTGCTAGTAAATGGGCATTACAGGCACTATTTTGCATGCAGCACACACTGGAAGAACATGATAAAGCACACAGCTAAGTTGTATTTTTAACTTTAACCTAAAAAAAAGCATGGACCATATAAGACAACTACTTAATAATTTCAACATCATCAAGCCATGATAAAATCAAGGAAGGTAAAGGGCAACAATTTTTCCTTTATAAAGGAACAGATTCAAAAACATGTGGTTCAAATAAATATGGCTCCATTACTTACTTGGTCTCATTGGTGGACGGAGGAGCAAGGGTATCAACGGGCATAAATAATTTGGGAGCTTCCCCGGCTGGATTCACCTTTGTGTCTCCTCCCTTTGTGTCTCCTTCCTTTTTGTCTCCTGCCTTTGTGCCTCCTTCGTCTCCTTTCTTTGTGTCTCCTGTCTCTGTGTCTCGTTTGTATAAATCATGATCTTCCAAATGAAGGTGCCAATCCTCATTGTTGACATCATATTGAAGTGGATGCACCTCTCTGGAACTTTCAGCTACATATGTCTGGCTTTCCTTTTGCTTGTCTTGTGTTCCACCCTGCTCATCAAATATGTTCTTTACATTTAATGTCTCTGGTCTAAAATGATCTGGAATTGGTTTCCGGTAATTCCTTTGAATCACATGGGTAAGTCTTACACTAGGTCTTTGTCTGAAAATACTGTGCTGAAAGGCTTTCTCAAAGTTTATGGTACCACTGGTATCTTGATCATCACTTTTCAAATGTGAAGCAGTGCCTTGTGATACAAAGCAGCTTGATGCTATCAATACAGTTAAGCAGATAAACTGCTGTTCTGTCGTGTAATGTGCAAATGGCATGGTGCATTAGACTATTTCAAGAGGTTCCACTCTGAAAATGAGCATGAAAAGTTTGTAAACAAAGTTAAAACAGTTTGTACAGTATTCGTAAAAATAATATTTGCTGCTTGCTAAGTCATCCTTATAACACAGTTGATCTTACCACAGACTTTACACTAGCGACATGCAGAAAATGTCAGACTTGGCAAAGTTATAACATAGAATTAATTTCCCCACTCAAAAGAATTTAAGCCAAACACTGAAACTACACTAGTTACACATAAAATGAACATACATTACCGTTGCAAAGATGATCTCATTTGGCACCATTTGTGACTGAATGGATCCATGAGATCTTTAGAAAATGATGAATAATTCAATTTTATCAATAAGGCAACTATCAGCACCATGTGGCTACTAGGTTTTGTTGCATGGTGAATTTTGGAGACTTAGTTTTTCAGATAGCTTAACTAACCACAACAATTTTTTCGTCGGTGACATGGCGATAACAACTTTTTGGAAAATGGCCAAAGGTTCAAAACATTACTTCGTGTACTTCAGTAATTTACACAAATAACCTCCACCTATTGTTAAATGAAGCAAAATTGTGCAGAGTAGCGTTTATGTCTATCTGTCAACCATACTGTAAATGAGATACATTGGGGTTTATGGAAGGAGTGCCACATGTTACACAACTATAGACAGCTGGGCACATATTTTATGTTCTGAGTGTTAACCACCAGGCTGCGCATTACTATAAGTATAAAAACATCAAAGCCGCATCCTTATAATATCCCTATTATGGGCCTCAAATGGAACTCCTACTAAACAGTCTCCTGTGATTTTGTATAATTCTAGAAACGAAGTGTTTATCTGTCAATACTGTCGGATAAAATTTCCCCTAGGATTTTTTTTATCCGTCAACATAAATTCTGTATTTGCGAGTCATCTCCCCTGATTCGAACCCTTTCTCCATCTTCCTCCCTTGTTCCGTACATCCCAACGCAATCAACGTTCATATTGGCCTAATCGGGCGAGTGTTGAAAACGATATTGAAATTGTAGAGACTTGGAATTTTATTGATTTAATGGACACATATATACGAAGGTTCAGGTCTAATCCGTTGATATGGGTTTCTTGGTTTGGTCATGCTTATTTAGTAAGAATTTTCCCACAATTACTCAGAGTTCTCAGCGGCGTAGTTGTTAGCATCTCTGTCCGTCAGTCACGGGGCCGTGGCTCGATTCTCAGCACGGCAGGTTTATTTTTTTTGTCTTTTTATTGGGCATCAATCCTCTTTTTTTTTTTAATCCAAAAACAATAACGGAAGAAATCTAGTTTCGTTTTTTTTTGTATCGACACTGTCAATCGGGGGACAGTGGTTCGATTCTCAGCAGGGTAAGTTTTTTTTTCTTCTTTTCTTATAAAAGTCTTTTTATCAGTAATCAATCTGTTTGGTAATTTTTTTTTCTTAATCCACATTGAAAAGTTTAATTATCTCAAGTCGAGACCCCTGACGGACGCTATAGTAAAGGTGTCTTAGTCAAGTCTATTTACATTATAAATGCTTTTCAATCGTCCTGACAGATTCAAAGTTCCTTGCACCAAGGCTATCAACAATAAAGCCATGTTTCTTTAAAGTTCCTTGCACAAATGCTAATTAATCAATATAATATTACTATTACACAATACTTGTTTACACAATTCAGTTCTGACACGTAATCTTTCAAATACATGTTCTTTGTATCAAGTTAATTAACATTACTATTTAATCCTACTGCTTTCAAAACTATTACTAAAATGTTTGAATTCCAGGGGTTTTCCAGGGGCCACTGGAATTCAAGGGATGCGCGGGAACCTTGTTTATATTTTAAAGGCTGTGGCTCTACTCCGGTCCTGGACTGACGAATATAGCCGAATGCCTATACTCCAGTCCTGGACCTGTGTGTACATCGATCGCCAATGGCTACCCCAGCCCCTTTTCGCCTGATTACTGGGTTATAATCCTATACAACTTTAGTGTCTTTTGCGAATCACAAAAGGAAATGTTTTCTGTGCTTTTTTGGGAAAAATCTTGCTTCTTGCCGTGTGTAGGCTACATGTAGGCCTACGGCCTTCTTCCATAAAACGGCAGCATTTGAGAGAAAGGAGATTTTAAAATATATGCATGCCTTGCCAGACCCATGTTCTACTGAAATTCTAAAGTTTCGTAACACTTAGAAAGAAACCCTAGCCAGTGAACTTGTATTAATAATTATGATCTAACGAGTACGTGGGTCTGGGAAGTGGGATCACGTTATCTAGTCTAGACCTCTTTTGATTGCCTATACTATAGGCCACATGACAATGCATTCTCAGGAGAAGATTTAATGCAACATATATTAAATAAAGACTGTATATATTACCTCATTTGTTAAACATCTTAATACTTCATCCAAATGCAGGTATCCATAAAGACTTTAAAATACAGTCCCTTCAGATTCACGCGATGGTGACTGCAATAATCGTGGATGCGTAAACAATTATTGACCCGGAAGTGAACAGGAGATGACATGGCCGATTGCTTGCCTAATTGGTAAGACGGTAGAGAATAATCTGGCAAGATATTCCACGAACTGACGGGACTGTTAGAGACTAGCCTGCAACTACAACGATCGCAACTGGCAGCGCCATTATTGCTCTATAGTCTATTGCTTTGTTAGTGGATATTGTGATAAGATGGCAGAGAAGTTCGAAGCTCTCGAACAACAGCTCGAACTGTTTATCGAAAACACCAGACAGATGGGTATTATTGTTAGCGACTTTCAGCCACAGGGACAGAATGTGCTCAATCAGAAAATGTAAGTCATCCATTCATGTTGCTACTAGATTTCTAGATCTAGATCTAGAATCTAGATAGATCTAGATCTAGAGTCTAGATTCTAGATCTATAGTCAATGCACTAGGTGCGGTCAGCATGTTGGTGCGGTCAATATTTGTTTTTCCATACAGTTTCATTTACCAGTGTTTTTGTGACTTATCCAGGTTTTGAGACATTCTTACCAATACATCACAACATCACATAGAATATGCCTGCTGTCTAAGCTTGTGTTTTGCCTTGGATAACTTTCCCAAATTTTGTGTCCCCACAACTTCCATCTTGAGTTCAAAGGTAAATATGTGACCCTACAGTTTTCTCCATTTAATGGTCTGGTGTAAGCTCATAGAAGTGCTCTGGGCACTGTACTTTGGGCCAGTTTGGGTGGATTTTCATTAAAAATATGTTTTCTGGGTATTATGATCGTGATTATGCACATATGGCGCTGACTGCACTGACATGCATTCATCTGACACCCTGCATGAGGTGCAGTCACTGGTAATTGCAGTGATCAACTGGGATCACTAGCACCATTATTACTTATTATTAATATGATTACATTATAAAAAAGGGTTTAAAAAAAGAGCCACGGCACACCAGCTAATAGTAAAATAATAATATTAATTATTATGGTAAAATCTAAATAGCCTACATACTAACATAGGCTAGATCTAGATCTATATTTCAAGGCATTTTGCAACTTGATAAAAGAATAGATCTAGATCTAGTAAATTCAGCATGAGGACAGGAAAAAGTGGGAAGTCAGGGAATTGGAAAAGAAGAGGATGGGAAGGTTGATTATCAGATCTATTTTGATATTGATCACACAGAGAGCATGCACTGATGGCTCTAACATGCAGGTGACTGCACGACCAGCAACTTGTGACTGCACTACCAGCAGGTGGCCGCACAGACATGCAATTGATGCTTACACATGAAAAGTGTTCTGACCAGCACAGATTAACTGAGAAAGAATTTTAAGTGTTCACTGACAAGCCCAAAGTTCAGTGGTTAAATTGAGCCAGTCAGAAGCTCGCTAGACTTTGTTTACTTCTGCCTGGCCATTTACCATTTCCTGGCTCGTGACCGCACCTAGTGCATTGACCATAGATCTAGATCTAGATCTAGATATTCTAGATCTAGAATCTAGATCTAGATTTTAGATCTTTAGAAGCGAAGTCTTACTGAACAGATGTTCAATATCTTGGACTAATCTAGATTTAAATCCATGTTTTACTGCAAGTCTAGATAGATCAATACATGCCCATTTAGCTAGCTAAAGGTAAAAGCTAGTCTAGGCCATAATCATAATGTTGCACGATCAACAATTTCGACACTAGTACTGTTCGGTGGTCCCACTGCTTTTGTCTGCCATCTTGACACTTCGGTGGCTGATTTGATGCTGGTCGATGTCAAATTGCAGGGATTTTATATACGTATCCCGGGAGGAGTTCCGAATGCATTACATGCTAAAGAGGGTTTATTTTGAGGGGTTTGATCTTGAAAAAAAAAGGGGGCTAGGTATTTTTAGGGGGGTTTACTAAACAAAGAGAAACAAATAATTCATGACATGTATTGCTTTCTTTATCTCTCTCCCTTCTCTGTCTCATTTACATCTCTCTGCACTAGAAACATCTGAAAGAGAACTGTACATAATTATAAATCATGACAATACTCGGATCCGCACCCACACCCCATCTCTCCAAAATCGCAGGTCCAAGCACTTTCACCATGCAGGAGAGTTACCAGAATGTCGAAAATGATTTACTAATACTCACAGTCAGTACCATTGACCTAAATTACGGAAAGTTACCGATCTTGTTAATTTGCATAGTTTTTAAAAATTATGAATCGGCTTAGTAGCGAAACAATCGGATTTCAGCTGCTCGGAGATTGCATGATCTGCACTGAGTGTACGTCGACCGCCAATGGCTACCCCAACCCCTTTTCGCCTGATTAGTCAATCTGACTACCGCCCATTGATAATAATAATAATAATGTATAGCATTTATACAAACTGATTAGACCCTCATGCCCCCAGATCCATCTGACAATTCCATGTGTTGTGAGTTTAATTAAATTCATGAACACCATACCAAGTTTTGTTTCAGCAAACCTTCACTAGTTGTGCTTTTTGTAAATTCTGTTACTACCGTGACCTCTCCCCAGCCAGTTTCAAAATGCTGGGGAGAGGTCACCCTCAGTTCAAAATGGCAGCTGTTTTCGGATTTTGTCTTTCAGACTTTTTTTTTGGATCGTACTATTTTTCTTGGCAAGTGTGTTACAAATGTTATTGTGAATATGAAGTGATAATTGGTCATAAAGTCTGGAACAATGTGTAACAGTGAGCTTTACTTAATAGCGGTAAAAATTATATGTAACGCGACGGAACTCCTCCCCTTAACTCTGCAAGACCTTGGCTTTAGGAGTGAGTTAGTCTACTATCGGGATGTTTTTTATAGTGAAGTGCTTATTTGCAGACATTTGTACCCAAGGTCTTGCTCAGTCCAAGACCAAATTAATACTTGAGATCTACTGTATAAATATATTTCTTTCCCTTCTTTAGATGAAAGGCTAGCAAATTTTTTAAAAATTATAATGTTGCAAATTTCACATTTTTACATTACAGGAATCCTTCACATTATGTTTCAGGAAAGAAACCATGGAGCCATGATGCTGAAGACTGATTAAATTGTATATTTATATATATTATAATTGTGTTGACTAACAGTCATCATATTTAGGAAGGGGTTGGACTGGAGAGTGTGACCAATTGGTTCAAAGACTTGCAAGATACTTTTGAGTGTTGACTGGCATTTTTGTAATCAATGCTAATGCTTCAAATTTGTGGCTTATATATTCACAACCATTTCAATGGATGTTTTTGAAGAACCCCCCCCCCGAAAAAAAAGTTGTGGGTTTTGTTTTCATTTAAAAAAGAAAGTTGTTTCCTCTCCACCTTCGTAATTTGGGTCTGACGTGGGTGACCATCTCATCTTCTTCCATTGCAGGAACCTCAGTTGAAACTGGACTACCTATGTCTGTTTATTTTAAATATGTTTTGTTACATGTATTTAGTACTTCATGGCATTTTATTTTTTTTCTTCAGTGATGAAAAATTCTCCAGTATTCATGCTGTATGTTATTCATTAATGTTTGTTTGATCCAAGTCACAGGATACCGAGACAGATCAATTTGCCAAATTCCGTCCGTCGCCTTGTGCATGTATCATCCATGTCAAAATTGCAACAATTCGCGCCACCCCCCTTCATTATTGAATGAAGACTAGTACCACAGAGCTCTGTGAGTAGTACTCACTGTGTTTAATATTTATACTTGCGCAAGTTGAGGACATATATATAGTAAAAGCAGGAATGGTCCGTCACGGTATTCTGTGTCTCGGGTTTGTTGATCATACTAAAGTAGTTGGGAGTAAGCCCGACCATGTCAACACAGTATGCAGTGCTGCAGCTGATCATGGAGTACATGAAGTATTTTTGTTGTTGTTGTTGTTGTTGTTGTTGGTTTTTGCTATCGATAATTTGCATTTTCTTCTTCCACAGACAAACAATGGTCACAGAGATGAATGAAATTGACAAACTCAGAACACAAATTCAAGATGTACATGTGCCCCTAGAAGTATTTGAGTAAGATCTGTTGACTTGTTGTTTTTTTTAAATACCACAGAATTGTAGCATCAGCAGTCTTAATTAAATTCTTTTTCATATTAAAACAATACTAGCTATTCTGGTAGCTCACCCCATTGACATTTAAAACACTGCAGAATCAGTAACTTTATGTCTGCAGTAACACATGGTGTGAGCTCATGTGATTTTTGATAAGGCAAATTCTGCCCCTCAAAAATAGGTGCTGGTAATACCTAGTTTCTTTCAATATGTGCCTCAATTTGGGACTAACATGATAGCCATCTTCAAATCTGTGAGAAAACCAGAAATGTTTTGATCATAGAGATACTATTATTATAATACACTACAGTCCGCACGCATGCACAAGTGCAACACGTCGCTGTGGCCCTGATTGGCCTACATGCGCGCCATGTTGAATTGGGTTGGATTCGCTAGTGAGCAGGTGCTGGCTGTTCGACGTCTCATGGAATAGTAACCCCATCCCCGCCTATAATTATGTCAAAGACATAATAGATACTACGAATACAATCCAGCACAGGCTGTTGTTGTGGAGACATAGTGTTTTACATAGAAAGCTATAGCTGAACAATGAACACCGCAATATTTTCTCTATTATTTTGGTTTTGTAATCAGACTACGTCCCCCAAACAACATTCTTCAAAATAGCAAGTTTATAACTGGTAAAATAGTAAGAGAGATGAAAATTACAATATGCATAGCTTTGAAAAGAAAATCATGAGAAGGGCATGTTAGTAGTATGTAACAAGGAAAAATGTTCACCTTCATACAGAAAAAAAATTTTCTTAGAGGTATAACTGGATCATATAAAGAAAGAAAGAAATAAAAGAATAGATATGAAAACTTTCAATTTTCTTCTTTCTCCGCACCAGCTTTTTCTTGTTATTTCTTAATTCAGTGGGCTTTGCAGCTTTTTTTATTTGCATAAATTTAGCCATATCCCATTTAGCCAATCTCTCAGATTCCTTCCAAAAGCAAAAAAAAAAGGTACAATAAAAAAAAAAGTGTTGTTATTGTTTGATACATAATATCGACTGGCCTTTCCCATATTTTTGTATTATGTGCATCTTTGCCTTTTCAGGAAAATGAGGATTGAAAATTCGAAGAGTTGTGTGACATCTAGGGTTTGTTCCAGACCTTTCAAAATCGAAACTTAAAGATTGGTTTGGAATGACACTTATACATAATGAAATTAGGAATGAGAGAACCACTTTCATGACAAAGGCTAAAAAAATCAGCACAGTGTTGCAAACAACAATATGGCAATACCCCACGATATACTCATATACTGATAAATATATTACAATAGGTTTTGATCTCTAACCCTTCCCCATTCTCAATCCAGTGCACTAAATGATCAAGTTGTTTCGATGTACGTTTTATTCATATCAAAGACGAATTAGGCCTATGGAGATAACCTTGCCAACCCAGTCATGGCTGTCTGTTTTAACTGAGACAATCCAAAACACAAGGGGGGTGGGGGTGGCAGGGGCATGATGCAGTACGATGACATGTAAATCTAGACACTATTAGCCCAGAGCATTTAGCATCCTATCTCCTTGAAACTGAGACATCACTGTGCAGTCAACTCGGGGCCGCTTCGGCACTTCTTCATAAGACCCAGGTCTTTGATTCTCTTCTGCCTTTCCTTCCCCCTTGTGGCTTATAATTATATATGCACAACCATTTCAATGGATGTTTTTGAAGATCCCCCCCCCCCCCCGAGTCTTTCCTGTGTTTCTTCGCAAGTGTGTAATTATAATTAAGACAAATGGATGTACAAATCACAGATGGCATGCGTGGGAGAGATTGAAAGACGTTGTTATCGTAAACTGGGCATGCTCAGCCTAAATGGGAAGGACAGAAGGATAGAAATGTTTTCTGGAATTCTGAACCATCTTGCATACAGAAAAAAAAAAAATCTTGACTTTCGAAATCGCCAATCCAACTCAAAATGGCTGCCACGCGATTCTAATGGTTCCGCGCCGTGTGACACCGTGCGCACTCTAGTGTAATAATACTATCTCTATGGTTTTGATAAAATATACAGTGGAGAACGGTTAAACCGAAAGAAAATAGGAATCCCCATTTTTTTCCCTCTTTATCTTTGTTAACAAACTAGCGCTAAACCGAAATACATGTAGCCATACCGTTATAACAGAAAAGAAAGTTGCTGGATTTTGATAGATAGGCTACCTGCCAAAACAGATAGCCTACACATTATGCATTATGTGGACTGGAAATCAGAAGTTTGCTTTTAGAGTATATATAAAATAGAATATAGAATAAATATACATGTATATACAGGGGACAACGGTTAAACCGAAATCGGTGGGACCACGGGTTTGTTTTCAGTTTAGCCAGGGTTGCGGTTTACCGGTAGGGCTAGGAGGCTTGAAAAACGCCAGTTTCAAGAGAGGTAGCCCAAATCACTAGGCCTACTGAAGAGGACAAATCAAGTAAGTGCATAAGCAAAAAAAGACTCAACACATCCTCCGTTGCTGTGTGTTTTTGAGTGATAATGAGGACGGGTGATTGCTCAGCCTAGGGACACACGGAGAATGGATACGTGGGTGAATGTGGACTAATGCTCAGAGTAGAGAGACATGAGTGTGGACGGACAGTACAGAACCGCCGTCCTGCTGATCTCCTTACTGTTACCGTACAAGATGCCGTGAACTACACTGTCCGCGGTGGCTAGTACATCATATTGTCTTTCCGATGTCATACATTTTACAGGAAAGGTCACCCGCAATGCACCTAATGTCTTGCCTGCTACCATCTGATTTCAGATCAGTGGGGTCATGGGCCTCCCTCTCCCCCTACCCCTGTAGTGCTGCAGCTCCCATGTAGGCCTATACGATCTGGCAGAATAAAGCATGCTCTGCGCGGGATTTTATTTTGGGGGGGGGGGGGGAGCGAATGGTACAGTAACTTGACTTGGCCTATAGCAAAAATCACAATGCACTGGTGCCACTGAATCCAGCAACTTTCTTTTCTGTTATAACGGTATGGCTACATGTATTTCGGTTTAGCACTAGTTTGTTAACAAAGATAAAGAGGGAAAAAAATGGGGATTCCTATTTTCTTTCGGTTTAACCGTTCTCCACTGTATATTTTATTCAGTTATTTCTCTTGCAGCTACATTGATCAAGGGAGAAATCCAAACTTATACACAAAAGACTGCTTGGAAAAAGCACTGACAAAAAATGAACAAGTCAAGGGCAAAACAGATAATCTGAAGGTAAACTCTTGTTCTTGTTTTTGCAAAGCTATGTCCCTACAAAATAAAATGAAACAAAAAAGACTAGTCTTTGATATTAGATGATATTATATTGATTTTTGTACAATGTACTTAATTTTTCTCATAGTAACATAGTTCAAAACTTCTGCATTGCCAGTATTCATTATATTGACATTCATTTGTCTTACCAACATGTAACATAATCTGTGCTTTAGCAAGTGGCTTGTATCAAAGTGTCTCTAAAATCTACAGAAAATCTAGGACTGTACATGACATGTATTTCTAACTCAGAACAATGTAGGGTTTCCAATAACATACACTGCGACCATGAGCAATGGTGGTTTACTTTATATTGGCAGGACAACAATTTCAAATTTTGAGAACACATTTTTGATTTAAAGAATTTGATCTCATTCGTATTATAAATTTATGCTAAATAGGAATCACTGTTCTTTTCAGAGATTCAAGGCTATGCTGTTGCTGGAGTTGTCAAAGGTATTCCCAAGTGAAATTGAAATGTACAGAGCCTTGAAGCAAGGAAGAGGGCCAACATAAAATTTATTCAGGAAGGATTCATCATTGTCTATGAACATAGTTGCACTTTTGTTACTCTTTCATTGTTTTATGTATAATAGATAAAACAGAGAATGTCCAGGTTATTGTCAGGAACCTGATGTCAGTAAAACCACCCAGAAGAATTTTTATATATTTTGTAAACAATTTTGACACATTTTTGTTGTGAAATGTTGTAAATTATTGTTATTATGTTAATGCATTGGGACCTGCTTAAGCTGAAATTCAGCTGACCAACATTTGTATTTCATATTAACTGTATTTTGGATAACCAACATTTATATTTCGTATTAATGATATTTTGGATAAAGAGTAATTACAGTCGAGCACGCGAAACTCGAACACACCTAAGTCGAAATCACGGATGCCACGAACAGAGATCTAGGTCCCGAATTTATTTCTTAATATTCTTAGTAGTTATTTCACGCGAACCTCGAACTGGGACACGCATTCGTCGAACCAGTTTTCCTGCTGCGAGTGAGATCCAAGCATCCCAGTAGCCTAGAATTAGAAAAGAAAAAAAAAACGAACGCCAGAAACTTCATTCGGTTAGCTGTAGCATAACCTAGTGGTGGCAGGATAGTGGTATAGTCGCCCCCTCCCCCTTCCCCTGATAAAAACAGGGACTAAAATACCTGAGACGGCCGATTCGGGCAGGAAATAACCTTTTTTTTTTTTTGGTATGTCCCGCGCATAGATGTACACTGTACTAGGCCTACAATACATGGTCATGTAGTACATCTATGGTCCCGCGCTCATGGTCATACCGCAGTAGAAAAAAAAAAAAAAAAGGAAGCGTTGCCGTACAAACTACGGCCGAACAGAGAAAAAAGGTGAGTTGTGTTCACCTTTTAGTTTATTTTATCGCTGTTGGGCTTGCTTTGCCTAACCGAAGCACTTCCAGAAGAGAATAAAAAAAGCAAACGTCCGAGCACAAGGTCGCGTGCCGCTGTCACCACAAGCGCCAGTTTAATACTTGCTTCTCTTTCAACTGGCTACGGGAAGGGGGGAGGGGGGAATTAGGGAAAGTACAAGTAATTCGCGGTACACGTTGTCAGTTGTATTATTTTCCTTGAATATACAGCAATAATGCCTCATGATTAATGCTTCACGTATTCCTCGAAATTCGGCAAACTCGAACTAAATGAAGCGACCCCAAAGAATTCGAGTTTTCCATGCTCGACTGTATTTTAGAATCACCGTTTTAAATCTTTAAAAGGAAGTGATTTAAGACACCTTGGAAGTTTTACTTTATTAAACACCACCACGATGTGCTGTAGGCTAAAAGTAAAACCACACTCCTTTGTGTGTGTGTGTACTTGCGTGTGTGTGTGTGTGTGAATGACATGTGTATTTATGTATAACAATCTATTAGTGCAGCCAAAACTGTAGGTGATAATCAACCAGTTGTATCAAGTACGGTACCGTATGATGTTTTTGAACTGCTGGTCAAGAAGTTACCGAATGTATTGTAGTGGATGTGACACACATGACGGATTCATAATGGCGCATGGCATGGTTTGGATACGAGAGGGTGGCTGGATTTTTAAAAAAAAAACCTGCTCACAAGTCCAGCACCTTTTTGTCTAGTATCCTAGTCGGCCAGTTCTAAGACATTATATCATCTCCCTTCCTCCCTTGCAACCCCATCAAGTAGGCTTGCTGCAGTCACCATGAAATGAACATAGGCATTGTTTTATTTCACATCAAAGATTCAAAGGCACTGAAGTTCCTAGGCAGCACCTTCACTGGACGGAGCAAGTGAAAGAGAATCTTTCAGATTAAAAGGAATTACATGATGTGGGGGAGGGAATAAAGAGGCGTAAATTTATGAGGAATATAGAAGGATCGTGGCAGGACCATGGAAGTATTTTGGAAAAAGAGAAATTTCTCATTGTCTGCTTTCAGTTTAAGCAGGTTCCACTCTTTTCTTTTTGGCACATTACACAGCATCACAATTTTGTTGTGCAAACAGATTTGAATGAATGAAAAGCTAAGATCTAAGTGTAAGAATGTACATACATGTATATATGTGCATCATGTTTATTTCAAATAGATAATACTGTGTATTTATGTCATGATGTACAATATTTCTTAGCAAAGCTCAAGAAGTTTGACAGTTTAGTGAAACATCATGTGAAATTGAAATTCGGTGTATTCTTGCAAAAATATGATAATACAAAAAAAAGGACACTGTTAGTTTTGTTTATCGTGTGCTACCATTGCCTACTTTGGTGGATATCATGTTAGTACATTCAGTTGTTAACTCACTGATGCCCGTCATCGCACGGGTGCAATTTTCTCACTGCCACGGCAGCTGCCCGACATCGCGTATATGTGCGATTTTACTCTTAACAATGAATAGCTCATAAGGGTAATGTAATAGTGCGATGACTGTGGCATGGGTGAATTCTAGAGTCATTTCCCTTTCACTGAGTACCCGGATGAGCTCTCTAGCGTGAAAACTAACAAAGTTATGATCGTTTTTGTACTGCCCCCCCCCCCCCCCTTGCTCAAAATCCTACGCTAGTTCCGACTTCAAGTACAAAAAATGTGTAGATCTAGCTCTACACGGCCTTCTAATGATGCAGTAGCCTCTCAGGGTAGTAAACCAGACAGTGTAACAGCTTCATGTAGACCTAAACACCAGCCTGGACCCTCTACAGCCCAATATTTTAGTTCTTCTGACTCGGAAGATGATTCACACATTCACAACTCAAAACTCTGAAAGATAACTCAATTCTGTTTGTTACATTATAAATCTTATTATAATATTTACATACATGTCAAATTGCAACACTGTAGCTTAAATAGTTTTTTTTTAAATACCCTTGAAACTCTGGGTACCAGGGAATAGCTAGGGTAAAAATCCCGGGCATCAGCGAGTTAAAAAGAAATTTATGTTCAGATTATTAACTCATTCCAATGCCATGCAACCAATTGCGCTGTTCTTGATCGTAAGCTGACACACGAACATTATGTCAAGCGTAGAACAGTGACGCATGCACAGAACTCACACTTCAGACCAAGCTGTCCAGTAATTTAAATGTTATATAGATGGGTAGATATTAAGCCCTTAAATTACATTTGCACATGGCCGCTCAGGAACTGCATTTTAGTTGCCTGCTATGAGCGAGAGCCCGGCGGAGGTCATGACCCCAGGTGCTGACCAAAAATTTACCTGCGCTGAGCATGCATGTGGCGGGGAAAATCAGCGTGTTACATACTAATTTCAATTAAACACAGCAACTTTAGTTCTTTATGGATTAAAACACTCTGTTATGTGAACAATCAGACAAAGAACAGAAGAAAACTCTGGAAAAATTGGGTTAATGTATCTTTAATACAGCATTGTTTACAATCCTGTGAATGTGACCAAAAATGCACCCAGCAATGCTAAATGGTGGTTGTCAAAAAAACAAAAACAAAAAAAAAGATATTTTACAACTTTCCTGACTTACAATATAGCAGACAGTTGGCGTGTTGAAAGTACAGACATATATACAGTAATATTAATAATGTCTTTGATAATAGCATCAGATGGCGTGGAAATCCATCTCATGCTGAAGAACTTTTCTGTTCTCTTGTTTATTGTTATTATGCAAAGAAAACTTTTGCTTGGATGATTCATTATGTACAGTTATAAACAGCAAGCACATTACACGAAATCTAATGTACACTTTACAGTCACAAGACCTAATTGTGAGTGTGGCCAGTTGTTTGCAGCATTGGGGTACACTGTAGTATCATATATTCCATAGTGTGTTAAAATCAGGCTGCATCATTCCGAATTCCACAGCTTCTTTTCTCGATTTGACGAACAGTCTTGTGTAGGCAGCCAAGCCCTTGTTCACTGTGAAATCCTAATCCTAATTGGTATTTCTGGATTCACTCCATGCGATGCTTTTGTAGTATGTGGTGTCTAGGAGTCGCTTCGTTTGGATATGCAGATCTGCAATGGTCCATGTAGGTTGCTATTGCTTCTTGCCCCGTCCTTACTGTTTCTTGTGAAGTTGGCCTGAAGTGTGAAATCAGTGTGGGGATTCTTTGGTAGTTCCTGTTTAAACTTTCAGATCTACCCCTGATTGCTGTAATTTTTATTTAAAACAATTGGATCCGATGTGTGTTGCAAGGCTGTCTCCAGCATTCCTTTGGTTAAATCTCCAATGACTCGTTCTGTTAAGTACAGTATTTGCGGCAGTGGTTGCCAATAAAAGCACCACCGTGGACAGCTTGTCTTGCTATTTTGTAGTTATTTAAGACTTTCTCTAGGCTGGCTTTCACAGGACCTACAGCTTGAGCTTTCTCTTCCTCGAGTTTATCTAACTCTTTCTCACATTCTTCCACAGATCCTTAAAAGAATTCCATGTTTCTTTGTGTTTTCTGTGCATTTTTCCAGTTTTTTCCATTTTGTTTATGTAAAGAGGTTTTTAGCATTTGCCTTGTTAGCTTCATCATCCACTATGAGGATATCAATCGTGTCAGCTTCTTCTTCTAATAAATGGTGATATTTTAAAACTATACCTAACATGATATGCCTACTTTATCTAATGCAGTATTGGCTGAAGGAGCATTGATGACATTATGGAACTTCTTAGCTGTGCTTTTCTTTTCCCTTTTTGTAAATGTAATGAATCCCTGCCTGTCTCTTGCCATCTGATCACCTGTTTTCTTTGGTTCTGAATCCCTTTCTCTTGCATTTCTTTTTTCATTTTGAGACACCACAAGCATGGATGTGTCCCTGAAGCTCCTGAAAAACCAAATATACTGCAGAGAAAAGTGTAGTCACTGTCATCACCACATTAGGATCATAAATGCCGTGCTAGGTCACGACGTCAGTGAGTTAATTTTTACGATCTTGTTGATTATAACCAGCGTAATTTGTCCTTGAGCTGTTCTCGTGAACAGTTTGTTTTGAAACACCTTTTTTCTGATGGATGGAGAGAAGGAGGGGTGAGACAGAATAAATGTATAGCTAGGAATGACAGCAGTTCTCGACCCCGTGATTTTGATTAACATAGATAAGGGGCGAGTAAAGGTAGTTTATTTAGACGCTTAGTTGGCGTTCGGAAATTCGTGCATAAGAGTAGAAAGCACGGGGTTTGAAGATTTTAGTAGTTAATGTTTCGCATTTTAAATTTTGTCTAGACCGTAAAATTGACCTTGATTTTGGCGCAAGGCCATGACAAGCATAAATTAATATTGCAGGCTGAGCTGAAGCGACTGCACCAATCAAATGTATGAATCTGGACGGAAAGTCGAGACATAGCGTTAGTATTTAAACCCGTGCTTAGATAGAGGCCATATGTAGACAATCCATTTACGAAGTGGACGGCGATAGTCCTCAGCCAGATGAGAGACATAGAGACGCAGTTGAGCAGTCCATATTGTGAGGAGCGTGATGTTTTAAAGCTCCAGAGCCTAAGCTACTTGGTTTGATATGAACCCACAGCGTTTACATCCAGCGCTCTCACTCCCAGTGAGGGCCGCATGGTGAGAGTCCATACTAATTTGTAATGATGAAAGTGAACCGTTCTACTTACTTTTGAAGACAGTTTCAGAGCTACCGCCAGACAACGCATGGTTGTACAAGCATTCTCCATGGCGTGTCTAGAGGAAATGTCCATATCATAACATATCTCATTGAATTAATAGAATTTAAACTGTTATATCCGTCGCCACGTGCACGGATTCTATTTGGCATCTAACTCATATGACCTGCAAGTAGTTAGAGTGAATAAGTTAGTCTTTATAGAAAGCTGTAGTTTCATTAGTTAGATTCAGTTGCCTTTGAATTGATATTTATATTTATAATTATATTTGTTACATTAATTCCTGTAATTAAACTGCCCTACAGTTCTGCTAAAAATCAAAGCAATTGATTTATTTAGTTTTTAGAGTGCAAGTATTTTTTGTTTGTGTGTTCGTCGATTGTGGGAGCGGACCTCGAAAGAGTGTCAGTCGAATTCTCCCCATCTAACCCACATCGCAACAGTCACCACATAGGAAGCCATCAGCTTTTTTCGTTTCATCCAGGACATTTGATTTATCTGATCAATTTGGGTTATTACGTCTCTCATGACAGAAAGGTTGTGGTGGGTATCTTTGACATGGGCCATCCCAATTAAATGTCTTTTGCTTGGCATTTGGTTGAGCAACATTGCATATTTCGAGTGACAGTTTGAAACTTTATTGCCCATGGTCACCTCCGATTTTTATCCAGATTTCATCACGGGATTTTTTTCTTGGTGCCATGTCAAACGCCTCCCTCCTATTTGTCAAGGAGCTCTGCGACAAACTGTGGCAGATCCTTAATTGAGCCCATTAATGGCATTATGGACCATAAGGCTTCCCTTGAGCATTATGAAATACCTTCTCAGTAATGCTAGTAATAGTAAGCCCATTGTTGACTATTGTTTTTTCCTCTTTTCTAATGTGTTGTGCCGGCAAATGTGTACCTATTCTCTTCAACATCTTGCGTTGCATTTTCTCCTGGTGGTAGGTCAGGCCAATGGATTCTTTCACTGATAAAACGGGTTTAATTTTGCCACTAATGCTTGCTTTTACATGCTTCCCGCCGTTCTCCTATGGGCAGTTTCTTCAGTTCTATGGCATGCTGTATATGTGAAGAGTTCTTGGAATTTCCAGCTATTCTATTTCCTAATCTATGGACCATTTTAGCTCGCCTGTGCTTAGTTGGTATTCTTACTGGCACTGTTGTTTTATGTGGTGCTATTATTCTTTGATAATATTCAGGCTGACCTCCTGTTTTGATTTTGATTATGCCTCCATCATTGGTTGTGTTGTACATTTGCCTGACATAATTCGTTGCCCTGAGTTGTTCTTGATTTGTTAATGGGTGGGTAGATGATGCTAGACTCTTGTCTTCTTCTGCCAGAATCTGAGAATGGTTTGTTTCTTAGGAGTTTTATTGACTTGATTCTCCTGTACCTTTGTCTTTATCTTTGAGAGGAGAGGATGATGCTGTTGGAAGCATTAGTATTGTCTCGTGGCACATGAGTGTGTTGACAGTTGTCACCAGTTGTTAAGTTCATGATGTCTGCAGTCCCATAGAAAGCGCCACTGACGTCAATGACGAACTAGCCATTTGAACACCTTCTTTACCTGAGTTGGGTTTGCCCATATAATCTGTCATTAGAACAGCCTCATGGTAATGAAAATGCCATGGAGAAATAAAGCAAGAAAATCAATGCAGTTTCAACTCTATTGCTATATCACATTCACAACATGGTATGTCACACAATTAATAAACTGAAATAAAAAATATGAAATCCAGTAGTAAAAAAAACAATAATTCTTTCCATGATCTGAAATGCATTCGCACTATAAGATGTGCGAAACCAAGTGAGTTTTGTGCATGCACCACCGCTCTTCTTTTGACATAAGTGAATGATGTCATGAAGGCAAAATAGTACTCTTTCTAGTTTCATTGCAAAAGACAGGAAGAGAATACATGGCTTTGTTTTTGAAAAAGCAAACTGAAATCATGGGTCACATTGAAGCCAGTAATGACCTTCAAAGGACTGAACTGCTATTAAGTGTCACAGTATGTGATTTGTCATGTAATATGTCATACATGTTCTCGAACTCTGTCCATTCCTGCATAACATGGTATTCATTTCATTTTAAAATAAATTTCTATTTAAGTGCCAAAACAAATTTTAAACAAAAACATGAAGTATTTGGAGTTTGCTTAGGCACAAGACATGCACAATTGGGAGTTTGCCTTGGGCTGAAATGAACTTCGCTGGCTGAATTGTTTATTCAGTGGATACCTCCTATATTTTTCAGCTAAATTCTTCATTCTGTAATGCTGCAGAAGGCATCAAATATTTGCAAGAGTGAAGGGCATAAAAAGTATAGATATTTCTGCGTTTTTCTCGTTTATTTCTTCATTCATTGTTTAACAGTAAAAATTATTTCACCATAAATCTTGATGACATTGGGTGCAGGTGGTTTCACATTACTGAAGCAGGTGATGGGTGAAAAAAAGAAGAAACAATATTATGGTTTGACACAACTCTATTTACATGTACTTAATATTGTTTAAACTCCTCAAATAAACCAGAGCTGAATCCACAGACAAAAAAAAACAACAAGAAGATGCAATGCACATTTCTTATTCTATCCAACTTGTTCTGCGAATAAACTGACTAATGTATTCATCCCTTTCTTCTTCAGTTAAAGCCCTTGCATTACTTACAGACCATTCTGCACATTTTTGCTTTCTCAGAACATGCAACCTGCCATCTTACTCTTACTTTCACTTTAAAAATCTCGAGGTACAATATAAACAAGAAAACTGGGTCCTCATGGTGAAACTTGCGCCTTGTCAGTTGATTCTTAACTTATAGACATCACATGGGTCAGCTTACAGCTTAATGCCACATCTCCTCTTCTCCAGATTGATAATCTGAAATGATAAATTTGGAAACAAGTTTTCTACACATTTACATGTATAACATCAGGTTTGCCACAGAAAGCATTCTCTATCAAATGCGCTATAAAAATAAGCCATTTCTATTCACAAAACCCACATAAGCATGCTGTTGAACAAGTCTTTGGCTACCCTGTATTTGCCCCCACTCCCCCCCCCTCCATTGTTTTTGCCCCCTTGTCACCCTTCTCTTTGCCCCTGCTTCACAATGTAATAAGTATTTTAAAGAACTTGACAGGTCACAGGTATGGAGAGAAACAAAAGACTACCTGAGTTACTTGACCATAAACAACTGTTTTCATCTCTTCGGTGAGATTCTGTGACGTGGTTAGTGTCTGAGGATATAATTTTTTTTTTTAAATGATTATTGATTATCATGCAAATGTGTTCCTACAACCTTTTCATATCACCTCACATAACACCTGAACAACCCATTTTCAACCCATCAATGTGCTGCTTGCCGCAACTGAGTGACTCTTCGCTCAGGTTTTCACACCATGCCACTCAAACCCCAAGTCTGCGAAGTTTCGCATTTTAGTTTTACACCAAATAACTTTATGTTTGTGTTCAAAACATATATTTTCTGTCTTCTACTAGTCCATACCTTAATACTGATGCTATATTATAGGTTTATTGGGAGAACTTTGTATGGATTTCCAAACACCCCAAAGCCCAAAATTGTGCCTTCACAGGAATAATTACTATGCAATAGAAGCATTTAGAGGGCAGCTGAAACACATGAGCTGTTATATGAAAAGGTTAAAGTTAAATAAAAAATAACAAGAAAAAACAATCGAGTTGTGAGTGTGTAAACACGACAGGGAGGTATTGCAGTAGTGCTAGGAACCAAGTGTAGGTGAGGTCTTTGTTCCTCCAGGGCCTTGCCATCAATATAGTTTAATAGTCACTTGATGCTGTACAGCTCAGGAAGCATTACGTAAGTCATAAGTATGTAGGAGAATGGCCCTACATAAGCACGGACGGCACAATGCAAGGCTTGTGGTTCTACTCCATGTTGATGTTACGCAGTATAGTATACTGTGCCTTAGCTGTACGTAGTAACGTACTGTAGTTTCGTCAGCAATCGATAAATTTACTGGTCATAATGCGACCAGTAAATATACTGGTCATAATGCGAGCGCTATCTCGCATATGCGTGTTGTTGGCTGATACAATTGGTATTGGGGCAGAATCACTCTGTGTGCAAGGGACCCCACCCCTACCACTGCCACCCTCCGTGGCATGTTTTTCGCTTGGTCGGACAGACATGCAAGAGGAAAGCTCCACAGCTTAACCATTGCCTCATTTTTGGCACCTCTACCCTCCCCTTCAATCGCTGCTAAGAGTAAAGAGTTGTTGAACACGCCTGTGTCAACTGTTAGAGTGTTTGTGGAAATTGGTTTTTACGGGGTTGGAAATCAAAAGTTACACTGAGGATGAGTGCGCTCAATCAGTTCGATTTATCAGAATCTGGGTAGTTTGAACTCAAATTAGCAATAAATGTTTGACAGAGATAAAGAAGTAAAAAAAAAACACATTTCAAAATCATCTCGATTCAGCTGAAATTCAAATTACCAAAGTTTGGTTTACATGGACTCCACTGTATTGTCACCATTTCATGGAATCTGTTTACATGCCTGGTAAATCTGACTCACCGTTTCCATTTTCTAATCCAAATTTATTGAAACTACAGTATCCCTATTTCTTCCAAATATTTAAATCCATGCAAATTTCATGTAAATCTCTGACTGAATTATGAAGTATAATGGTAAGAACTTAATAATATCATCACAACGAATCAAATAAAACTCATCCAAACTTTTCAAGAATAAGATATGGTCAAATACTTTATCAATATACCTTCAGTAGTACCAAGCTGACATTGAATAAATTCCTGGAACAAGCAGAATGGATGGTATCGCCTGGTTTGATCCCTTTCTCTTGCAAAACATGATCTATGATTCTCTGCAATTTCTGATGACCAAGCAGGAAAAAAGAAAGAGTTACGACACTAAATAAAAAGAAAGTACACATTTTGTTTAACAGTAGGAGGATGACAAAATATGATTGCTATCCTGCATTGCTGCTGGCATCGGGGAATCCTTTCACAATCCAAGGCCTCCACTTTCGTCACTGTAAAGTATGTAGTTCACAGTGGCAAGGGCCATAGTATATATCAAAATTTTGGACTTTTGCTTTTTAACATAGTTAAGACAAAAAGTAAGTTTTTCATTGATGCAATGGTAAATGAAAAATTATATCATTTCCTCCAATTTCTGAAAAGAGTCTTAAAATCATTTATTTCCTAAGCTGGTGACACACTCCTATGATAAGTTGCAATGCATTATTTAACGATACTAATAAATAACTAATAATCAAGAATAGGATTTATACTTCTGTACCAAAACTGAACAGTTGAAGTAACTCAGGTAAAAAACACTGCAAGCTTCAAAATTCCATTTCCAAAGAGTGTAGTTCGTTATACTGTCACTGCTCTACACTAATGGCATAAATCATTCTTGACACTTTTGAGATATTAAGAAAAAATTCTTTCTTTTTCCTGTCATTTGGTGACTATGAAATTATGATTCTATTGGATTATTACATTTTCCCGTTGGTGCAATGCTCTTTCTAGAATATTAACTGATAGCCCTCATGCTCAGGAATGCAATGAATGAATTGAATGGTCAGTTGCCTTTTGGCAAAGTCTGACATATGCCATTATCGTAGAGCAGTGACAATATGTTCATCATCTAATACTGAGTCTTTTTCTCTGCTACTCCAAAATCCTTTCGATTTTGTAGTCTTTCATCAAACATTATCCAACATTACACCTAAACTTTGCTCACCATCTTATGTCTTTGTGATCGTTTCATTTTTGCAGAATCTTTGCCTACTGAAGAATCTTTGGTGGAAGAAGCCGGCGTCTTCTTTGTTAGTTCTATCAATGAGCTGTCTTTGTCAGTAGTGTTGGAGACATCAGAGGTGGAGTCATCTTCCTTGTCTCTACTTGGTGTGTCTGGTTTTAAATGTAAGAATCACAAAATATCCCTCATATTCATAAAATATTGTCATGTCCAGTTTGCTGTGGATCGCATTCAATGCAATAAGGAACATCCTATTAAGAAAATTCCTCAATTTATTCAATGGAGAAAAGTCGTGAAGCAAAATAACTTCCTAACAAAAAAAAAGTGTCAAATCATCCACCTGTGAATCAAACAAATAAAAATATAAGGAGTGACTTAGTACCTGCAGAAGTAAATCACCTGCTTATTTTCAGAAATGGTTTATCACAGTGTCCCTGAAAAGCCTGACCTGGCCCCAGAATTAAAAACCTTTTCAAAGATTTTTGATACGGTACACATAAAGCAGGTACAAGGTAATAAACTTTAACTGCTATTGGTCACCATACTTATTACTATTACTAAAGTTTGTAATATACTCAGATACATACAAGCCTGTCTAGTTGTTGCACCACATGTTCAATTTACTGAATGATTGATTAGTTATTAATTATAATTACGCTTTGCAACTTGTAAATTTGTCTCATCACGGACATTCCTTCCCATCGACGTTGGTAATTTTGCATTATAGGTGAATCATGTATATAATATATCGCATGCATAAAATGAACATCGTTTATCTCGGATAATGGCGGTTTCGAGATATGGCCGTTTAAAGGTTTTGAAAGCGCATAGCTCTGGCCCCCGATTACATAACGGGCTCAGTGATACATCAAAGGAAGCGCCGTCCATTTCTACAACTGATCTATGTTTTTCGTGGATCTCTCTGTTTTAGTTATTGAGAAAAACGTAAACGAAAATGGTATGTATCAGATACAGGATCTTCATTTGAAATTATTTCCCCTATTCACAGTACCCCTGTCATGTGAACATCGGGTAAGTCCAGATGTCCGATGTTCATTTGAAGTTATTTCCCCAGTCTTCACGGTGGCGGTAGTGTGAATTCCGTGTATACCGAGATGTTTGATGTTCATTTGAAAGATTTCCCATGTTACTGACGGCGATCGCCGTACGAACGGAAGATCATGCATTTTGAGATATTCGATATTCATCTGAAATGATTTCGCACTTTTTCATGATTATTGGTGTTTACCATCCATGTAAATTGCGATAGCCGATGTTCATTTTGAAATAATGTTCCCCTTTACAAACGGTAATTATGAAATGAATGTCGGGTGTGTGGAAATATTCATTTTCATTGTACATGATACAAAAAGAACACAGAGTAATAAAAGGTAAATCGGTAATTTCTGTTACAACCCCCCCCCCCCCCCCCCCCCCCCCGCGCAGTGGGGGCGATTACGTCGTTTGATGTCGTTGGCGGCATTTTGGCCACGCCCATGAACATTGATGAACACACTTACGTCGTTCATGGAGACTCGGTCAGCGATGCTACGCCACAGCTCATTGCCCATTGGTTTAGCTGTCCTATTGGTTTAGTTATGCCACTGTATGAATTGACAGACGGTAAAATGGACCTTAAGTGGGCGTACGTTCTCCGTCTTTCTCGCGCATACCAGTACTATACGACAACAAAACGCCTCAATTGCACTTGCATATTAATTCGTTTCTTTGACATTAAAACTACCAAGCAATAACCTTTCATACTGTAGATCTACGGGTATGGTCATTAAGGCATAATCTTAAAAATAGTTGGGTCTATCGTAAGTTGCAAAGCACTTTTTTTGTTTTTGATTGTGATTTCAAATCCCCAGCAAACTGATTATGTGTGCAATTTAGTCCAGACGCACATCTAAATCTTTTATTACTATATCTCATTCTTGTTATTATTTTAATTTGCAGTGCACAGTGCATAAAGTGGTGTAGGTCTAGAATATCATCTTACATTCCATTTACATTTTTTTTAAAACTGCACCTGGGTGTAAATTCTACGTAGGTGATATTCATTAGCTGTTATAAAAAACTGTCCCGAATTTGCCCGTTTCCCCCATTAAATTTACATCCATTTGTCTAGAAAAGTTTCAATGTCCAGACAAATATTAAAACATACGTTACATAATATGGCAGTCCTCCCAGAACAAGAAAAAGAAGAAAGACTACCATAAATGACAAGTTCTCATAAAACGCCACAAATCGCAGAAATCCCCACCCCCACCCCCTCCTTTTGTAGATGAAGCCAAATTAAGCTTCATGGAACAACAACAGGTATCCAAAGCTTATCAAAGTCAGCGAACAGAATTTATTCCCTGATTTTCATCCATTCATTGCTGAATTTTCTTAAAACTGCCCCCTGGCATGCTCGAGTTGGTTCAGTTATGATGAATTTGATCCTGTAACCATTTTGGGACCTATCGGGAGATGAATCTAATATAATGGTGAAAGACGCCAGCTCGATATTGTGATACTTTTGTGCAGCATGTACCTGGCAGGATTAATTCTGCAATCATCTTGACTTTGCGACTACATATATTTCAATACACAAATTTTCGAGAAACCGAATCGTAAGTGTCAAAGAGAGAAAACACTACTTGATAGCGAAATTGAAGAAAGTAGCTTACATGGATACGCTATGCGGTAGGCAGAATTTTGAGACATGGTCAATCTACCGTCGGATTAAGAATACTATATTTATTGTTTCACAGTGCCTAGTTCATAGTACCCTGTTGTATTGGAGTCTTAAATGCTACAGTGTATTTTCTATTAGTTATTAATACAATTAGTTTCACCAGAATGCACAAGGAAGAGCGCTTTTTTTGTGTGTATGGATACACTCTACTCGCCATAAGTGAAAGAAATTTGTTAGTTGCAGTTCGACTTGCCGCGAGATGACAGTGGGGTCAAAAAATAACGAATGTACCATGCTAGGTTGTTTGTTTCTCCCCCCCCCCCCCCCTCCCCCCAAGCCGTTTATTTATTTACTTATTTATTTAATTAATTTCACTGCAAACTCGGAAAATTCTCATCCCATCAAGGAAATCATGATCATGCACCAAAGACTGGACGAAAGGTATGTTTGTTTTTTTTCCTAGGTTGAAGCCACTGCCGAACAAGTTCAAACGGATTGCTCATCGGTACCAGTTCCCTCCGATCGGCGCCTCGTATCGAAATGTCAAAACGTAACAAAGACAATTGCCGACGAAGGTCAGGGCTCGTCAGCCACTTCGCGAGTACTTATCATTGTGAACGCGTCCCACCAAACTGCATTTTCTATGGCCCCCAATCTTCTTTGATACAGGAGCGTCAGTTCCGATAAAGTAACTGTGTGATGTGAAATTCATTATTCATACACATGAGATCTCCATGAATACATTATACCCTTAAAGACGAAAGTGTTGTAAGCATTAACCTTTCCACACCGGGTATCCTTTCATGCTGCTTTTCAGACGAATTGTTTTCTTGCTTTAGTAGTACTCGGGGGTTTGGTTTAATGAATCTCAGCGGTTTTTAGAATAAATGTACAGTTCCATCAGGTCGCTCAGCTCAAGAACATCACTAATGAGTTCATCGTCGCTATCGTTTTTGGTATTGCAGCACTAGGGCTGAAAGTTGAGATTATAAGGCTATGACATCTAGTATGGTGCGGAAGCACTTTTGCATTTTAGCAATACCATGATAATGAAGAGATTAGTTATCCTGTGTTGCAAATGGTCGCCCCTCCCCCCTCTCTCCCTCTCTGTATATATATATATATATAATGTATGTGTAGAGGGTGTTTAAGACCAAACCCATTGGCATACCTTTTTTTTTTTCCTGCCGAATGGGACGTTCATTTTATAGATCTTATCGCTATTATTTTTTTATTTTTTTTAAGTTCCAACATTCACCCTCAATCAGCACAGATTATGGAAAGCTTGAGATTTTCCCCCTCCCTCACTATTATCAAATAACTATTTACTGAAATGACAGTTTGGTTGCATTGTTGTTCACAGTGACAATGCAGATTCTGTACTACAGTTACCGACAGCGCCTCAGTTAAATACATTCTCCTATCTTGCAAGGTCCTCAGTTCACTGCAGCATTCATAAGCAAAGGCTAAGATCTTTGTCTCTCGAGGGTCTCAGCCGAGGCGTTCTCACAACGTTGTGAGAATGCCTCGGTCTCAGCCTATGGCTAAATTGCCATTGACCCACGTGTATTCATAAGCAGTTTACCAACGAAGCTAGTCATTCGGCCGAGACAAAGATTTGGCTATAACCAACCACAACCAATCATCATTACGTTGGGTAGACCTTCCAATTGCAATACGTATGCCCAGACAAAGGCTTCCTAAAAATGGGAGGAGCTTATATTGCGAGCCACTGCCGAACAAGATCAAACGGATTGCTCATCGTTCTGAGTTCCCTCTGATCGGCGCCTCATATCGAAATGTGAAAACCTCACAAAGACTCGCCCACGAAGGTCAGGGCTCATCAGCCACTTCGCAAGTACTTACATTGCACCCCCCTCCCCCACCCCCAAACTGCACTTCTAAAGCGGCCAGTGTTTGATACAGAAGCGTCAGTTCCGATTAACTGTGTGTTGTGAAATTCCTTATTCATACATATGAAATCCCGATGAATGACTTAAAGATGAAAGTGTTGTAAGCATTAACTTATTTATCCCAGTATTTGAATTTCAAAGTGCTTTATCCATTGTTCATGTAAAAGTTTGCCGCCTAACAATGGGAAAAACTTAAATGAAACTCAAGTATATGCAGATGCATGGTTTTCATTCTGAAAAAAATTCTCCCAGCTATCAGATCCGAAAGAATGAACACCGTACATGGTGAGTTACAGGTTGTTCATCCTTCGTGATCAGGTGGAATCTGCGGGTGCCCATAAGATGAACATCATACATCTTTATTTGCACGATATTCATTCTCTGTGATCATGTGGAAAGAGCGAATGCCCGTGCAATGAACACCGTGCATCGTTAGATACACGATGTTCATCCTCAAAATGTGATATAAGTGAAATCATAAAAGTATCGATATCTCTACCAGTTATCAACATACAGTGATGAGACCGGTACCAAAATGTAGATCGTTCTTTGCAGATTTATTTTATTTAAAAAACCAAAAATCGCAAATTTTGGAGTTATACGGTTTTCATTCTATGCATGCGATATGTTTGTGCAGTGTTCACTTGTTTATGGACGATGTGTTTTCTTTTATTGCCATTTGCCATTATTAACTATTATTAGGTAGTCCAAACTGCCCTGCTAAAGGGGTGAAATCCTGTTTTGGCATAATTTTAAGCCAACATTACAAGGCTACTACTGCTGTGTGTTTATGTAAAATGGCGTGCAACCTACATCAAAATAATGTTCAATTCTTCCTCTGTCAAAATATACTATATTTTGTATTGTTTAATGTACATAGCTGTGTGTGTTAATTGCTTGAACAAGACATAGTCTTGCCGCTTTTGCCCTGAGTCGCACATGTCGATTTGACCTCATAACAGGATCGCAGAGTGTTGCGCTAATGTCACTCACATATTTGAAAATAGCTCACATAGGTTTAATTCAGTGTATTTTCATAATGGCTGGCGCTCAGAATTTTAAAAAAAATATTCTACCATCATCTTACGGGAGGTCAAAGTTGGACTGTCATGCACTTTGCAAAAGGTTGCAAATTCAAGGTGCTTTTTCACTTTTGAAAATGTGATAACTTTCAAAGCCTTTAAGTCAGAATAATAAATCTGGTATAAAACTTTTTAGAAAAGCAAACTCCCTCAGATTAGACAATAACTGGTGAGTTGGGAGCAAAAGTAAAAATCAGTTTGGAGTACTTACTATTATAAATAACAAACCAGAAATCTTATTAATCTCGGGTACTTTAAAGTTCAACCCGTTATAAAGATTCCAATGAGATTTATAAAGCTTTTGTCAAACCTGAAACTTTTGTTCTGCCAAAAGATCCAGCCAACTTTCTAGGTGACTTTCTCACAGCAGCATCACTTTTAATAGCAAGTACAGCTGGTGATTTCTTCTGATGCTTGATAAAAGTCTCTGATTTTGTTTCATGAAAAGAGGCAGCTGTATTACTGGAACTGCTGCTTGAATTATCCTTGGTTTTCTGCCTGGATGGGAAACATTTTTGCTGAGCTGTGTTCTCCATGTCTCTATTAGCAGTAAAATTACTTGACTCTGAAGGCAATTTCCTCTTTGGACCTGATCCCGAGTGAGAAAGATCAGGGCCGGAAATGCTTGTGTTAGCAATTAATCGTTTCCGAGGACTGTGTGATCGTGCTGTAGGTTGCTTGAATAAGCTTTCAATTGGACTTGGTTTCCTGGCAGGTATGCTGAAGAAAATGAAGAAGACACATTATTTAATAATAAGCATGTTGACCGATATATACGGAAAAGAAGATGAGGAATGTGCAAGTCCATATTTTGAAAATATGATGCGACAGACTGAATGCTTTTCAAGGACAAAAGTCTGAAGTAAGTGACAAATTATGACAATACAAATTTTTTAATCAAGCTTTGAAAGAACTAAACTGGATTTTTCGCTTCCATGTTTGTTCCTTCCTTGCAAATAAAAATGTGAGACTGTTGATGACATAAAATGCTGATCAGATTAAATCAGGCATGTTTGTTTTTTTGTTGTTTTTTTTGGGAGATGATGGCGATATCCTCCTATTCAGAAGACAAAGCAAATACACAAAGATAAATCGTAATATATTAAAGAAAGTTGAATCTGCTGCTATTGTCTGTTGCCACTGAAGCAGATTCAATGTCTTTATAGGATTTAAAATGTGGCTAAAATATCAAAAAAATTGTATTTGCAATGCAATTAGTAACACTAAATGGACAAGAAAACTGCAGAATATATTCCAAAAGGAACCAAGCAAGCCATTGGCCACAGGGACCTTCTCCAGGCTAAAAATACTTTACAAAAGAAAAGGAATACAAATGTGGACACTACTCTGTGACTCTGCTCATTGTTCTAAGACAAACAGGTGCCATAACCTTTGTTTTTTCTTTTCAAGAACATGACTGAGTTACCACAGGTTTAGCACTGATGTTGAAGTTCCAATTAATTTACAATTCACAACACATCCATTTCAAATCATCATTGCTGTCATCCCTTGTAATTGCTTCTATATTTACAAAAAATACAAATTCATAAAGTCTAGGTCTGGGCTAAATACATTGCAAAAAAAAGGCCACAAGGGATGATACCTCTGTAAACCATCAGATCGGCATCGTGTCATCAAATGTTGAGCAGACGCAGATCTTCGTGGCGACCGTCGCACTGGGGACAGGGGTTTTGTCTGTGGTCTTTTCTTGACTGGAGAAACAAAAGAGCTATGTGTATCCTGCAGGTATCCGCTGTCCCTGATCTTGGCATATTTCTTTTCCAGTAAAAGATCTGTTTTATCATGGTAGTAGCTGAAGTAAAGACAGATGTTGTGAATATTGAAAACATTGTCTTTCATTCGAAATGCTGAGTTTTACTTCATATTTCCTATTAATTAAACTGCTTATCTCCTGTCTCTGACTCACGTGAATCAGATCACACTAAAATTTTCATACCACTAAATTTAAAATGTTAAATAAAATATAAATGCTCAATATTCATCTACTAACAAGGATGCACAGTGGAACCTGCTTAAGCTGAAATTCAGGGGTCCAACATTTGTTTCTTGTAGTTACAGAGTTTTTGGGTAAAGAGTAAGTATTGTTTTAAAATCTACCATATTCAGGCTCTTAAAAGGGAGTGATATAAGACACTATGGTAATTTTCCTTTAAATAAATCCCCTTGATGTGCAGTATCCAGCAACCAAACATCATTTTGTGTGCATGTGAGGATGCATATGATGCATATTAACGTACAGTAGGCCTACCTTTAAGCAACAGCTAAAACTTGTTGGTGGTGATCAACCAGTTGTATCAAGTATAATGTATTTGATCTTTATGACAAGTACTGTTAGTGAATGTATTGTAACACCTCCACCACATTTGTAATGGCCCATGGAATGTTGAGATGATGAGATAGAGAACGTCTTTTTTTTTTAAATCTGCATGCGGCAGTGGCACTTTCCTATCTGGTATCCTCGTTGGCCACTTCAATGACACAATATTGTCTCCCCACTTTGCCTGATGTCCCATCAAATAGTCCCGCATCGTCATGCATGAAATTACCACAGCGGGATTGTTTTATTTTACGCCAAAGGCATTGAACTTTTGAGGTAGCAAAATCATTCGACTGAATGAGTGAAAGAGAATCTTGCAGTTCAAAGGGAATTACATAATTTTCTTTCCGCAGAAAGAGGCGTAAGCTTATAAGGAATTTAGAAGGATTACGGCAAGACCATAGAAATCTTTCAGATAAAGCAGGGGTGATGAAATCGCCAGTCCGCTCGCCCCAGGCGACTAAACTTTTCCGCGGACGACCTAATTTGCGCCGACTGCCGGTCCGACGGACGATGTTAAAATCACGGCGAAGCTTGACCGTTTCCTGCTTAGTGGCGCCATGAGGTCGGGCATCAGCTCTCCTCCCGTCTCGGTCAGACAGATTTTACGCACAGACTTACAAATAAGTTTCTTGTTCTAGACTAGATCTAAGATGGATCGCTTCCTAACACGATCTGGTGACGCCACGCCGCCAAAAAAGAAAAAAACTGACGAGGAGAAGAAATCCAGAGACAGTCATTATGATAAAAAAATACGCAGCCGGTCTTTTCAAGAAACATGGTACGTCAATGCGTCGACAGGCGAGCGTCGGACATGGCTGAAGTTCGACGGACAGAAAATGTATTGTACTTTCTGTCAACGCTTTGCTACGGGGAAAGTGAAAAGCTCTCCATTTGTGGTCGGATCAGCGATTTTCAAACTGGAAAGTGTGACCACTCATGAAAAGTCTGCAGGACACACGTGGAGTAAAACATGCGAGGAGAACCGTGACAAGAAGAAAGCAGACACAGAGGCAGCGAACTCAACAGAGAGTTTGGCCACACATGTCCAAATTTGCTGTTTCTTGTTGATCTGCTGTTGACTCTGCCTTCCTCCACAGCAGAGTGTGAGAGAGGTTTCAGCTGCATGAAGCAGATCAAGTCTGACTGGAGAAGTTCTCTCCACACAGGCACCCTGTCTGACCTCATGACTGTCCTTATGCACACTGCAGGCATTAGTGAGTTTGACCCCTTGCCTTCGTGGCAGCACTGGATGAGGAGTGGGAAGACTCGCAGAAAGACTTCATATAAGAAAGCAGCAGCCACAGGCCAAACAGCAGAAGCCCAGACTGAAGAGCCAGAGGAGGAGACCTTCACAGAGGAAGAGGGGGAAGAAGAAGAGGACTCTGAGGCAGAACTGCAGTGGGCTTGTCACAGGAGAGGCCGCTGCCAGAAACAGCTGGATGACTTTGAGGCTGCATATATTCAAACTATTTAATCAGAGTAGACTGTCATCCAATGCCATTGGATGACAGTCTACTCTGATTAAATAGTTTGAATACATCAGAATTTGTTTTCTTACCAGATAGCAATAATGTTTATTCTAGCCATAAACCAGTACAGTATTTGAAGATCTTCATGCAATAAATTAATAATGCTTATTCTAGTCATCTGTGTTTCATTCCCTTGTCATTTCAGTCAATTAAAACACACTTTTTTTAACTTTACTCTGCCTTTTGTTTCTTTTATATTTTCAAAGTGGACGGACTAGTAAAAATTTCTGCGGACTAGCTGATTTTCCTGTGGAGTAGTCCTGCGGACTAGTTTAAATTTTAAGATTTCATCACCCCTGTAAAGGGAAATGTCTTATTGTCTACTTTTGGTTTAAGCAGACTTCATTGTGCAGTATATTTTAATAAATCAAAAGTGTCATTTCTTGTTACTTAGTTATAAAATATATAGAGCTGTTACAAAAATATGGCTGCAGACTTGAAACACCATTTCTCCAAAAATGAAATATAGCTAATCAGCTATTCCTAACTAAAAGTTTTCTAATTGCGTGTATTCGTTAGTTTGTACTCAATGGTATAAAACAATATATATTTTTTTTCCATGAAATTTTCTGTTTGATTCTAAACTATTCTCATGCTTGCTAAGAATAACAAAAATATATAACAACTTTGGAGAAATGATCATTACACATACTAGATGTCATGGTATTGTAATAGTTGACTTTCTGGCCAAGATAATTTCAGGTCAGGTTGACTTTCCATACGGCACAGACTGTGACCTTTCTGAAAATTTTAAAACACAAATTCTAGCAATTATTTTGTTAAAATATACCATCATAGCAACATTCTGTTAAAAAAAGATAAAAGAACACTTTGATGGTGTGCATTTTAAATGTGACTGAAGACTTCCACATATATCATTCAATTAGAGTATCCCAAAACTTTAGGACAAGCAGTATACCAGGGTCGTGATGGAATTTGAAGTTTGCCTCACAAGTTGGAAGTGATAACTTCGGATAGCTGTGCCTGCATGAAACAATCCCCCATGAGTAAAATTCATGGATAATGGCTATGTTAAGTGATTTCACAATAATTTATGTATGAATATTTCTTAATTAAGACAAAAAAGTTTTCCATATTATATATCATTTTTCTGTGCTCTCATTGCTTAATAGTGCATGTACATTTTCTACATGACACGTGCCATACATCTGGAGTATGTCTCTCACCCTCTTACGATATTTTAATGTATGCATACAATTCAAGCAGCCTTACCAGTTTGGTGGGACTATTAGGTAGAATCTTGTGACTGCCATCAGGATTGAAGAGTTGGAGCACATCAGACACATCAAAATCTATGGAATCTGAATGAGAAGGCAAGAAAAATTCACACACAAAGTTTGGGTTATGAAGAGAATAACCTACTCATCCAAAAAACTATCTGCGATAAAATTTCTCATATTTCATTTTTAAATTTTCATAACCAGACAAAGATTTTGTTTTTGGAAAGTGGTAGTCTATTAGCCTTAGGCCTCCTAAATATTTCAACATAATAGTTCGTCCATCAGGTATGATGATGACCTTAACAACACCAGAGGAATAAAGAACAGAAATTGTTGAGAATTTCAACACATGGACAATAAAGAGAACTAAAGGACACAGAGGACAGAATGGAAAGACTGTTCTTTCATGACTTATGGCTTCTCATGTGACTGATAAGTCCTATTTTTGCCCTGCAGACCCTTCCGCATAAATGACAAGAGTGCTCCGTTGGTTCAGTACCACTGGGCCTTTTTTTGCGCCGTTCTCTTTTTTTGATAGCCTGCTGGACTCTGTCAGCTTCCCATGCTTTGCTGCCTCTGGTAAGGGCCGCCCTCCAATTTGCACGATCAAGCGAGAGCTTTTCCCACTCACTCACATCAATGGCAAAGGCCTTCAGTGATTGCTTGAGAGTGTCTTTGTAACGTCTCTTTGGGGCCCCAACATTCCTCGTTCCATTGGAGAGCTCAGAGAAGAAGATTTGCTTAGGGAGTCTGGAGTCGGGCATTCTGACAACATGTCCTGCCCAACGTAGCTGAATTTTTTTCAGGTGGCAGAAGATGCTCAATTCCTTGGCACGATTGAGGACCTCAGTGTCTGGAATTTTATCCTGCCATTTGATCCTTAGGATCTTTTTAAGGCAGGCCAGATGAAAGTGATTTAGTTTTCTGGCATGCGATTGGTACACTGTCCAGGTTTCAGCCCCATAGAGTAGGGTGGGAAGGACCACAGCATTGTACACTTTCAGCTTAGTGTCTGTGCGAATGCCGGCAACATCCCACACTCTCTTTCGAAGCCTGCCAAATGCAGAGCTGGCTTTGCTGATTCTTGAGAGAATTTCAGTATCAACACGAGCCGCGGAAGACAGTGTACTGCCAAGATAGGTGAAGTTCTCCGACACCTTCAGAAGACTGTCATGGACTTTGATATTTGGGGTCACAGGATACTTGTCGTCTGGAGTAGGCTGATGGAGCACTTCCGTCTTCTTTGTGCTTATTGTGAGGCCAAAGTTGTCACAGGCACTAGAGAACTTATCAACACAGTTTTGCATGCTATCCTCATCGTGTGCCAGAAGTGCACAATCATCAGCAAATAGTAGGTCACAGACTTGAGTACTTTTGGTTTTGGTTTTTGCCTGAAATCTCCTGAGGTTGAATAGACTGCCATCAGTTCGGTACTTGATGCTTACCCCTTGAGGAGGAGAGCTAAAGGCTTCTTGTAGCATTGCAAAGAACATGATGCTGAACAGAGTTGGGGCTAAGACACAACCCTGTTTTACCCCATTTGTGACAGCAAAGGGCTCTGAAACACTGCCGTTGCTTTTGACTGCAGCTTGCATGCCATCATGAAACTGGCGCACTATTGTGATGAATTCGGGAGGACACCCAAACTTCGCCAAGATTTTCCAGAGGCCTTCACGACACACTGTGTCAAATGCTTTTGTGAGGTCAACAAATGTGATATACAGCGCTTTATTTTGTTCCATGCATTTTTCCTGAATCTGTCTGGCAGCAAAAATCATATCCGCCGTTCCCCTCTCTTTACGAAAGCCACATTGGCTCTCGGGAAGCAAGTCATTTGACGAGAGGTGATCAAGAAGGCGATTCAGAAGCATTCTTGCCAATATTTTGCCAGCAATTGAAAGTAGAGAGATTCCCCGATGGTTGTCACAGACTTGGCTGTCCCCTTTGTTTTTGTACAGATGGATGATTGAAGCATCTTTGAAGTCCTGTGGCAGCTTCCCTGCTTTCAACATATGATTGAACAACTCGGTCAACCTTTCAATAAGCTTTTCTCCACCGAAGGCATACACCTCAGCAGGAATTGAATCCACGCCTGGTGATTTGTTAAAGGACATCTGATTTGTGGCAGTTCGGGTCTCATTTGCTGTGAATGGCTTGGCAAGAGCTGCATTAATAGGAGTCTGAGGGAGGCGGTCAATGGACTCAGTATTTATATTTGATGGCCGATTTAGCACACCTCCGAAATGTTCTGCCCAACGCTGAATTATGGCATTCAATTCAACAATGCGTGTTGAACCATCTGACGCAAGAAGTGGCGTAGTGCCAGAGCGGGATGGTCCAAACACAGCTCGGAGGCTCTCAAAGAACTTTCTAGTGTTGTTTGTGTCGGCATATTTCTGAGTATCTCTTACTCGCTCTTCAAGCCAGTCATTTTTCATTTTCCTCAGCTTCTTCTGGAGTACACCCTTACATGCACGCAGTGCATCAGCTTTTGCTGTGGAAGAGGGGTCACTGCAGTGAGCTTGGATGAGACTATTTTTTTCTTTGATGAGCACTTTGATTTCATTATCATTATCATTGAACCAGTCCTGGTGCTTGCGGACAGGAAAACCAACTGTGCTGCTGGCGCAAGAGTGTACAGTCGTATTTAGGTCAGTCCAGCTCTGTTCAATGTTCTCAGGGTCAAAAGTCACGCAATCCAATTTTGAGGAGAGTTCTGATGAGAGCTCGCTCTGTTTTACAGCTGAGCAGAGTTTTGAAACATTTAGGCGTTTAGGTGGCGCTTTCCCTTGAGGGCGTCTATTGCGCCTCAATGTTAGTCTGAGCTTGCAAACAATGAGTCTGTGGTCAGTTCCACACTCGGCACCACACATCGCCTTTGTTACAAGGACATCCTTTCTGTCAGTCTTCCTCACAATGACATAGTCTATGAGATGCCAATGCTTTGAGCGGGGATGCATCCATGACGTTCTGTTTCTCACGGGGAGACTAAAATTTGTGTTGGTAATGAACAGGCCAAATTCAGCGCACAAAGTAAGTAAGCGCAACCCATTGTTATTGCATGAACCAACTCCATGAGGGCCCAAAACATTTGGCCACGCTGAGATTTCGGAGCCAACCCTAGCATTGAAGTCCCCCAAGAGAATCAGCTTATCAGCTGCCGGGACAGGGCATATGACAGATTCTAGATCAGAATAGAACTTGTCTTGGCTTCATCTGGGTTTGTCATGGTGGGCGCATATGCGCTAATGAGGGTGGCTGACTGGCTTTTCCCAACTGGGATCCTGAGTGTCATTAGCCTGTCATTTATTTCAATTGGCATGGACTGCAAGTTTCTGACAAGGTCATTTTTAATTGCAAACCCAACACCATGCTGTCTCGGTTCGTCTGCACCCTTGCCTTTCCAGAAGAAGGTGTATCCACCACTGAGCTCTTTGAGTTGGCCACTATCAGGGAGTCTGGTCTCACTGAGTGCCACTATGTCTAGGTTGTACCTGCTAAGCTCAATGGCAATAAGTGCAGTGCGTCTTTCCGGGTTGTTTGAGTTGTCCTGTAGTGTGCGTATATTCCAGGCTCCTAGCCTGAGTAAGCTGAATTTCTTTTTGTTTCGACAAAAAGGGATCCCCACTGGTCGCGGTATACCAGTCAGGGTGATGTGAAGTGGGCTTTCTTTAGGGCACCTTTTCTAGCCCCTTCCTCAGTTGAGGTGAGCAGTGCTATCCTTAAATAAGGCTGCTCAGCTACTGTGGGTGCTGCCTCCCCACGCCTCCACTTCAATCGACGATGAAGCGACCATAGCCCACAGCCACCAACGTGTAGGTCTGTGCTAACAGCTTCCAGTCTATCCAAACCTGCTGCCACCGCACTCGCCCATCGCCGTTGGAATTTTGAGAGGAAAGAAGACGAACGCAAAGATGAAAGAAGACGAGGTGAGTGTTAAGACTGGCGCAAAGAGTTTGTTTTTAGTGAAAAAGAGCTGCGCAAACATCAGACTCACTCTCTCGCCTGGACACAACTTATCCAAGTGGCAAGACAAGGTCAAGACGACTGGAAATGTATCCAGGTGCAGGAGGATGCCAGAGGGACAGTCATATTGCCTGACCGGCTGCCTGTAGGCTACTCCACAGCCTCGCAGTCCCAACTGACTAGGGTGAAAGACCCAAACCAAAGAACACCAATACTGGTGGATGCTCTGTGTCACGATATCCAGGCCAGAGTGACGGTATATTGCCATCTGCCCTATCAATCAACCACTGGCCTGCTGCCGCCAGCTTCGAAGCTGCGTCCGGGAAGTTTGCTCAATTCTTCGTCTGTGATTTAGGCAAACAAGCCTATGACCACACCGCTACCGGGGGCCAATAATGAAGGACTCAAATACTGAGGGTCACATTGTGCCCTAGCATGTGGCCGTTGGGTTAGATGAAACCTCCTCCGCCCTGGCCGTTTGCACCGACAGGTGCACGCCCACTGATACCATGCTAGCGTACCAGTTCATGAAACAGGTTGTACTGGATTACATGTTACCAGTAGCAGATTTTTCTGATTTCAACATATTTAAGAGACAATTTGTAAGGAAATTAGATAACAGCCTTAGGCCTCCTAAATATTTCAACATATTTAAGAGACAATTTGTAAGGAAATTAGATAATTTGGGACAAGGTGGTCTAGAGGCAAGGTGCTCGCCTCTCATGCCAAGGGTCCCGGGTTCTAAACCCGGGCAGTGCAGGCATGTTGGAAAGTGGATTTTTCTCATATTTTCAAGTCCCTGGTCCTATTGGGGGGTAGGATCGAGTAGTTCTTGGAAATTGGATTTTTCTCATATTTTCAAGTCCCTGGTCCTATTGGGGGGTAGGATCGAGTACCTAGTCTTCTCGGATAAGGACGAAAAAATTCGGAGGGCCCGTGTGCACGTTGCGCACGTTAAAGATACCTTGGCAGTTGGAAATCGTAAAGAGCATGCCGAAAGGCCGCTGCCCGGGCAAAATTTGAAATTAATAGATTAAAATTTATCCATATCATCTCCCCCCCCCCCCCCCGCCAGAACAAGAAATAATAAAACAAGTAAAGTGAGGTGTAAATGCCAAGGGCAGCGAACCTCCTAAAATAAAGACCTCAAATCAAGAAATTAGATAATAGTTTTTATGAGATAGACTACCATGGGTGCCAGCAACGGAGCCATCTGAAGCCTGAAAATCATTCTGACCACATCAGCCAAACCTGAAGTTGCAGGCACTGAACAACGCAGTGATAAAATAACAGACCTACCAACTAAATGACACCTAAAGCACGTACACCAACGCCCTATAGTATGAAGGCAAATTTCAAATATCAGAGAACAAAATACTTTGCATGTCACAATAATGTACCATGGTTACTAAGTATTTTGTGCACACCTATAACTTTCCTTGTTCATGTAAAATGTGTGTGACCGTAGCAGTGTTTGTTCTGTCACTGATCCCATAATCCACCAGGATCGTAGGGGCGCTGCATGACAGAGAACCTCGTCAGGTGCCTCCACTTTTCACGGTTGTTTGCGAGCGCCTGAGTTTGGGCCAAGGATTTTCCGGTCCACTCCGCAATGTTGTCAGTCCACCTCTTCCTTTGCTTTCTTCTTCTTCTCCTCCCTTGCACAGCTCCCTGAAGAATGGTCTTGGATAAGCCACACGATCTTGTTACATGGCCATATCATTTCAGTTTTCTTCGTTTCACAGTAGATAGCAAGTATTCATAATGACCCATGTGTTGTTTCACTCTACTGCACACCTCCTCATTTGTGACGTGGTCAGTGTATGAGATGCCAAGGAGTCGTCTAAAGCATCTCATTTCGGCTGCTTGGATCTTCCTCTGAAGCTCTGCCGTCAAGGTCCATGATTCACAAGCATACAGAAGGATGGGGATAACGAGGGCCCTCGTTTTTGTTCTACAAAATGGATATTACATAAATTTCCTAGCTATATCTGAATGTGGAAAAAAAAATTTTTAAGTTTGAAAAACCTACCATAAACACATAACCGACATAACATGTAACTATGGCTTTTGTGCATGTTTATTAACATATTTTGTGTCTCATGAGCCCATAAAATAGATCCTGTTGTCTCCCTTTCAATTTAACACTGCTAAGCTGGTTTTTCACGTGTATGGAAATGGAAATGGCAACGGAAACGTCAAAAGCCCATCAAATAGTGAAATACAACTACCCCAGTACTTCACGGATTTTTGACATTTTCGTTTCCGTACATATGAAAAACACGGTTTTAGCAGTGTGCCGTTATTTTTTACTCGCACTGCTTACGGCCTCCGTTGTTATAATAGCATCAGACTTATAGGCCGCACACAAGCTTGATGTATGAGTACCCGTCTTTAGGACTGAATGAAGTGAAATCTGGCTATGGCGATGATTTTGATGTTGGAGAACTAGAAGAATCTGAGGCGGGCCCCTTTATGCCTTTATAAACTAAAGCATCCGTCATCGGGTTAGATCTAGTACAATGATTATGTAGCCGTACAACATGTATCGGTACAGATCTAGGGGGCATGCTCAACCTTGACTTAGATTCTAGTTTTTTGCATAACTAATAACACGTCAAATCAGTCTGCAAAACACATGGAACCAACCAAACAGACATTCCAAACGAAAACATCCACCGTCAGTCGATTGTAGTTCGAATAGATCTACCATTGCAGGCATCTAAAGCATTAATTCTGGTGTAGGTCTGACATATGAAGTCAGCACAACACATGGTACTTGGTAGGCTACGTTCACTCATATGATACGTGGAACAAGCGGGTCTTGACCGGACACAGCATGTCATCTTGTGACCCTGTGACCCTTTGCTCACTTTCAATTTCACATTATTGTAAGCGCAATGAAGAGCAGCTGATGCATGTGAAGCAATTGATCTAAAACTGTGAATCAGCCAGAACACAACAGTAGACCTATGTTGACAATACGCCTTCGGAAACGATGAATACTAAAATAATAGATGCAAATAAGGCTGATATCTCGCACTCGCACATTTGTGCTTTTTTGTTTTGATTAACTAGGTTTTTTGTTGTTTTTTTTAATTCTTCAAATTGCGAAACCAGACATTTTTTATAGAAACCTAGCGAAACCTGTGAATCAGTCAGAACATGACGGTAGATCTGTTGACGATATGCCTTCGGACACGATGAATACTAAAATAATAGGTGCAAATAAGGCCGATATCTCGCACTCGCACATTTGTGCTTTTTTGTTTTGATTAACTAGGTTTTTTGTGTTTTTTTTTAATTCTTCAAATCGCGAAACCGGAAATTTTTTATTGAAACATAGCAAACCAGAAATCCGGTATATACCGCAGGTCTGGCACCCATGGCTTACTATTCTCTCTCCATTAATTTGTTTTAATAAGTACTCATCCTCACCAGAATTCAAAAACTGTTGATATTCCAACCACTGCCAAGTACTGGTGGTCGTCCTCCTAGAAAACAAAAACGAAACAACACAAAACAAAACAAAAACTTACTTTTCTTTTTCTCTAAATCAGCCAGTGACAAAGGTGACATGGCTGACAGACTATCCGCTGATGGAAAGTTAAGCAAAGATTTTTTGGAAGCATCTTTAGCTTTCAATGCAAGTTTTTCTGGAAACTTTGAAGGATCCATGCATGCCTCTGCAAAATGAAATGATGATGAATTTTTTTAAAAGCAAGAAAAAACATTCTGAAACATACAAAAATGCAAAAAACTTGGGCGTGGGATAAGGCAATGACAATCTAAATACATGAAGTAAACATTATTTGGAAATGAAGCAAGGTCAGTGACTTTGGAAATTGATCTGAACTCCAATTAGATCAAATAAAATGTTTAGCAAATTTAAATAGATTTTCATATCCAATGTTTGATATCATATTATCCTACATTCTTGGATATCTAAAGTAGAAGCTGATGTTAACTTTTTTCAATCTTTTAAAAGCAAGTGACACTTACAGCTTTTGTGATCCCTGTGGCTGCCAGAATTTATATTCTGACTGAAGAGATTGAATTCCATTCATTTTGGGGGGGGGGGGGGGGGGGGGGGAGAACTTTAAAAACTGCAAAAATTTCCAAGGTCCCTTGTTCAAGCAAACATCTTAAAAAGTGCTAATACATCTGAACCACAGAAGTTAATGTTAAAATACATCTGAGCTGCATAATTTTAAAGCCTTCCTAAAAAGAATCATCGACCTAATCTGATACTGATGATACTTTTCCAGGTGCTTTACAAATCTTACCAGAGACCCACTTAATTTGTGGTCCAATTTTTTGTTTAACAGCCTTTACATGGTCCTGCAAATTTCCACTGTTACTAAAAGCATTGGCCAGGATTTTAGTTTGCTTTTCTGCCAGTGTTTCCAAAAGTTCAGGTGCAAAATCCTCTCTTGAACCTGTGGGATAAACGAATAGTGATACTGACATTATGCTCTGTGGGCAGAAAAGTGTGTTTTGGTGGTTCTCTTTCAATAGATCTAACATTGTACTGTACAATAAAGTGAATTCTTGGACTGAAATAAAGCATTAGCAGAAAACTGCACAAAGTTGCAAAGTCTAAAGGAAATTTAAAGGACTTGTCAATTTGTATATTTTGATTTAGCCATCACGATACATTGCACTGCCATGTGTGGTTACAGTAGCCAAAAAATGATTCCATGAAATTTGTACTTTAAAATACATGAGAATCATGAAACCAAAGTTATGAACATGTTGCTTACCAGAAGTACTTTTATATTCCTGAAGTGTGTTTTGGTAGTTCTCTTTCAATAGATCTAACATTATAGCAAATGTGTCTCTCTGAAAGAAAAAGGTATTGATACCTGAATAACAAATGACACAAGGTATTACTTTTTACAGTTTCTTATGACACTGATTTAACAATGAAAATGAACCCCCTTGTCAAAACTGACTGAATTACTTCATGCCAAAACATTTTTGTATATTTTGCTCCCCAAACAAAAATGATAAAAAGCACAATCTACAACCATAAAATGCAGCATCTGAGCTCTATTACTTGCCAGGAAAAAAGTTGATAACTAAGTCTGGCTAAATGCTGATGTTGAAAACATAAAAGATAACAAACACGGAACTTGACTATTGTCACAATGGTTTATGATATATGAAGTTGAGGTGTCAGCCTTTATTATGTACAAATTTAACTTTATTTAAACTTTTTACCTTTCTTTTCCGTGTTTAACAAAGTTGCAAAAATATTACATATCTTAATTTCAGTCACAGGAAGACTGGCTTTTTTATATGTATTATACGTGGTTTTTGGCATAACAATTAACATGAAAACTAATTACAAGGTTAAGGTTAGGGCCTTTGAAAACCAATAAATTTTTGTAATATCTGAACCTGTGTATTTAAAGCTGAAATGTTTCAGGTCATCAACTTCAATGATGACGATCAACACTTATAGTAAGACATTAAACTTCTTTCCACAATAACATTCAGTAAAATGTGATTCTAGCATTGGTGTAGAAGCTCTGTGCTACCTCCAGGGATGCCAAATGATTTTTGAAAAAAAACCTGAAAAATGAACGTGTTATCGTGTTTGCACGAAAACAAACATTTTTTTTAAAGTTTTTAAATAATCACACTGTGCCTGTTGAAACTCTCGCAACTGATAACAAAAAAAAACGGAAAAAACTCAAAAGCCAGACTTTTGGCATCCCTGTAGCTCATCTGGAGAGTATCTTTAATTTTTTTTAAATGTCACATATTTTTCTCATTTCCATAAAAGTTCAAGGTCAAGTTTAGTTTATTATAGGCCTAGCGGCCAATTCAAAAACACACAAGAATCATGTGAACAATCTTAGAAAACATTAAACAAACAAACAAACAGACAAAATGCATGATCGTTCACTCTCTCCGCTCCCTGCAGCATTTATACACTTACTTATTATCAAAGATCTTAAAATAGTATTAACCTAGATTCCCTGGTGAGGTCACGTGACCGTACCTCAACGCTTTCGGCCATTGAGGTCAGAAACAACTCTTCCGGTTAGCCTGGTTTACTTTTTCTCTCTCTCTCTCTCTGTGTCTTGTCAATGTGGTTGCTTTTTTTGTCTCTCTCCCTCTCCTCTACATGTCTGTCTCCCCTATCTTCTCTCTCTCTCTCTCTGTCTTTTTTTTTTAGGGGGGGGGGGGGGGGGAGGCGGGTGTCTGTCACAGGTGGTTGGAGGCTGCTGTTGACGTAGCAAATTATGATTTTATGTAGCCATTATCATGCTTGCGCCTTATCCCCCCCCCCCCTCACACTCTCACATGCTACTAGTGAGTGTCTGCCCATGCACTTGAGCTTCTGCTGGATCTTGATATCCGTCTGTTTATTTTATTAGAGGGGGGGGGGGGGGGGGGGGGGTGAGGTTGTCGATTATTTCATTTTTTCTGATTTTGTAGCTGTTATGGTGGTACGTCTTATAATACCCCTCTCTCTCTCTCTCTCTAACACACACGTTGAAGTAAGAATTTGCGAGTCTGTCGGTCCAAGCTTCTGAGTTTCTTCTTCTAGACCTCCTTATACATGTATTAAAAACAATTGTAGGCCTACAATGTTCTCTTATTCTAGAATCTCTGACATTTTCCTGATTGTTGTAGCACTCAAGATCTACTTTTCTCGACAACGTAAAACAACACGCTAGGCTTACTATGTACTACATCGTAGGCCTACTATCAAATTCGAGGCAAACGGTTTGTGTTTCCTATGGTAAACAGTAGCGTTGCTGGGCCGCCGCTTGGACAGCTTGACCTCAAGCCGCCATTGTTTTCGCTCTCCACGCCCGGGACGCCGCGAGCTGGTTCTCGCAGCGCGACCATGGAATCTAGGTTAATACTATTTTAAGATCTTTGCTTATTATAGTATACAGTCAAATACAGCTTGTAATTGCCAGCAACAGTCATCATTTTCAATCCCCCCCTCCCCCCCTTACATAACCGATCTCTCCTCACCTTTATCTGTTGTAAATTTACTACAATTGAAAATATCACTATAATTTATTCTTTCACTCGAAGGTGAATTTAGTTTTCAGACTTCGCCAGGAGAAGTCACAAAGCGACATTATTGTATTCGTTTAGAACTTTATGGCAAAACAGTGCAAACGAATGTAGTTCTCTATCGTGCATCGACGACAGAAAATGTATAAGCTTAAACATGCTTGGTCTAACAAGTAGCCAAGACAGTAAAAACTGTTTCCTTATATCTTTGAATTTTTTGCAAGTTAATAACACGTGAAATTCGTCCTCCAATTCATTACAGGTCTCAGCAAGAAAGAATCTGAGGAAACAACATATCTCGGTAAATAATATCTAGGATGGTGTGTTCACCTGTTCTAAGACCAATATCTGGCTAGCACCATACATCTCTGTCTTTTTCTCTTGTTCTCGCTCTGATTTTGTGGAATATATCTGCTTTTTTACCCTATCTTCTAAAACATGAAAAATGTCAGCATTGATCTCATGTTGTGACAGCAAAACTCGAGCCCTGACAAATTGCGATGCCGATGATGGTTTTGGACCAGGAAGCAAGAGTAAGTACAAATATTCCATATCCTCATTCATGTCTTCATCTGAATCTGGAAATATGAAAATACATTGGAATCATCAGTGAAGAAATACAACTCTCAAAGGCAGTAAAAAGTGATTGTTAAAACTACTTTTTTTCACAGAAAACCTCTCATGAATCCAAAGGCTTGGACTATCTATTGGCTTACATGATAAAATAATACCTTACAACAATAGACTAGTTAAGACAATCAGACTGTATATATTTGGTGGATTTTACATTCACATGATACATTTAAAATACAATGTTTAAGAACACAAAAGAATATTCAGCACTTCCAGCTCAATAACTAAACATTTTTGAAGGAAAAAGACCTTTAAAAAATGTACTGACTTTCACAAAACTAAATATTTACATCATAAAAACATAGGGAAACTCTCAGCAAAACTGATGAAGTGACAAAATTACAATTTTTGTATAAAATTTCCATAATTTCTCTCATCGCCCACTATTCAAAAAGCAAATACTTTTGATGACGATGCCTTCTTATCCAAGATGCGCCTCCCCTATCAAGCATTAAAAAGAAAGTGTAAACTCTAAACTAAAATAAAATCACCTTCCAAATGCTGATAATCTGTGATTATCTTCTCCTTCCATGCAACAGTATTTATATTTGGCATATTTCCACAAATTGGGATTTCTGTATAGCCTGGATAGACTGGAAGTCGAGCCAGTAAACCAGTCTGATGATATAAATTGAAACAGACACACTTAAAAAAACAAATTATTTTAAAGGACTCACTGGAACATTTCACAGCGCTCCAACTTCTCAACAAAGACATTCTGAAAATCAAAATATCACTGAACAAAGAAAAAAATGCTTAATATCGGGGTCTTGGCTTCATTATTATTAAATAACGCTGTAAATACTTGCTTCACACACAAAAAAATTATTTAGCCTTTTCTTTCAACTTCCCTGAGACAGAGTTTGGTAACTTCACCACATTTTTCCAGGGCCTAGACAGGAAAATTCTGACTCATTCACTTTGGAGCTCTTGACAAGTTTTACTATAAAAATGAAAACAAAAAGAGCTTTGATGCAATATGAATAAAAGTGGTATACAAAAGTGGTATTTCTGAGTGTGCATGAGAAAACCCACAGTAAGTTACAAACATGACAGTTTGAGTTCTGTACACATAATAAAAGACAAGACATTTCTGATAAATTGAAGTCCGTGACCCCCCTAAAACAAGATTTTGAGAAAACGGCATTTAATCCTAAAAGTGGCCATAGCTAATTGACCCATTAATATCGGAGTGATTGCTGTTAGGAGACCGTAGTCTAATGACTAAGCCGTTATGGAGATCATACTGAGTAGTGTTCACTGCTCATCTACAGTTTACCCTGTAACATGCCACGGTCTCCTAAACAACAGCCAAGTCGGAAGTTTTTGGATCTTGTTAGGAGACCGTAGTCTAATTACGAAGCATTTATAGAGATCATAGTGAGTAGAGTTCACTGCTCGTCTACAGTTTACCCTGTAACATGCCACGGTCCCCTAAACAACAGCCAAGTTGGAAGTTTGTGTTGGACCCATATTTTCACTTGAAAGCCGTTTTTCTCAAAATCAGCTCTGTCGACATATTGTGGGTTTTCTCATGCACGTTCACATTTAGGCAGGGAAACAAAAGAGGAAGAAAAGATGTTCATTTACTGAAAGTTCTCACCATTTGTTGCTCCTGAATATATCTAATGAGGGTCTTTGACTGACTCTGATTTACAGATCTGAGAGAAGTCAAGGATATGAATTTCAAAATTATTTTGCAGCCATCATGTTGCATTGCAATATGTCTGAAACAGTGATAAATTATAGTCCCTACATCCTCTTCTTACAGATGGTTAAATCATTCTCTCTTACAAGTAAAAACTAAAAGATGTCAGTTCTGTGGGTTGCCAATTTGTCAAATTTGGCAACTAAATAGCTATAACTTACAATGGTTTCCCCTCAAGTGTGAAATATTTGAATTGACACCAATCATTACAAATCAAGAAAGGTATTTCTGAATTTCTAATGTTAAAGAAATCAGTGCAAATATGGCCGTTTTTCTTTTTTTAAATTTCAGTGAACACTGAATGAAAAAGTCCAAACTTCTAAGGCAATAAAATGCAAAGAATCCAAAAATGACACCACTTTTCCCACATTCCAGGTTTGATCAAGAGTTGATGAAACTCTTCAGAAAATGATTTATATATGAAATAGAGCTGATGAGCAGGCAGTTTTGGTCAGCTGATTATGATGCCATACTCTTAACTTTCCTATTTCAAATAATCTGATCAAAATGAAAAAAGAAACTGCTGCAGGAAAACAAATATAAAAACAGGTTTTTATAAATGCCCAAAGGATACAATTTCAGTGTCCATGAATCCATTAAGTAAAGAGGGAAAGTTCTCAAGTCAACCTCTTGTAAAATATCCATAGTCCTGCCGCAGACAATTCTTGCTGAAGACATATCACACCCAGTTTCATTTGACATCTTACGCTTGAGCTGGCAAAATAACAGACAATTAAATAATTTTATATTGTCACAGTACACACATTAAGATGTCTCTGAAATTTTCGAATCGACAATTTTTCTAATTAGCAGCTGCAAAGCTAAAGTTTGTATTCTCTTGCCCAACAATAATTAATTCAGCTTCGCAACAGGGTTTCACAAATGATTTCTAGTATTAATATCAGGGATTGTTTTTCATCTGCATCACTGCCCCACTGCACAGAGCAAACACATCACTGAAAGGATAGAGATTCATAATGGTTTTAGACTTCACAGGACAGACTCTAAGAGATTCTAGTTGCAATGATAAATCAGCCAGTTGTTCAAAACTGTCCAAAGACTGCATGCATCCATTTTGAAGAACTTTGCTTTTCCATCAATTCTCATAACCCTAACAGGATTATTTCTTTAGCTATCGAACTATACAGATAAACATGAGCACAATTTACCCGGAATAAAAAAACAACAACAAAAAAAACACACAACTATTAGATTCAGTTGTGTACATATATGTAATAATGATGATATCATGACTGCATGAGTTTTCTCAAAAAATTTATTGGTATATGTTTGGATTTCATGGAGCAGCTGAATCTTATAGGATGTTATTACAGAATGTTTTTGCCCTAAATACACAAAAGACAAAGAATGCCGCCACATTTCATTACAACTTCAAGCCAAGAGAATAAGTTAAATCTTGTGGTGTAAGATTTTAAAAACACAAATTGCCGAAATAAAGGATAGGTAAGCAATAAATCATGGAACAAGGAAAGTTTCCACACCACTGTTACTAACACTTTGCCTTCACTGACACTGTAATACATCAAAATAGAACAAATATCAATTTTTTTTTAAAGAAATACATTTTCTATAATATTCATCACCTAATGTGTAACTGTAAAAGATAATCCACTTACCCTTGTTTTCATACACTCATCTGCAGCACACCTTTTGATTTGAAATTTATGGTGCAACACTTGATTCCAGTTTTCAGATTCCAACCAAAAACCTGGGAATACATGGCCCTTCTCCTCCTGTGGATAGAATAGTATTTTCTTGTGTTTTTCATGTTTTCCCACCAATCTCCTGGATGACAAAGGATTCCACATATTTTTCATGTAAGATGGAGGTAATTATTTTAAAATCTAAGCATAAAAACAATAATGACAAATAATTTTTGCTATTTTTTATTCAAAAAATACTTAATATTTTTAATACCCATGAAAGACAGTAAACAACAGCACTATGGAAAGCCTACATTTACCACTTATGACTCTTACACTTTTCAAAATTATGGATCCTTGCATAGTAATTGAAGTCTTAAATTACAAAATCTAGTTTAATATTTAACATGTTTACTCTGTCAAAACATCATAGACACTTCTTTAAAAATGCTGCTCTCAAGGGACTGTTGAAAATGAATTCTCTCTTCAATATCAACGTGGGGTAGCTTTACCAAAATTCACCACATTTCCATAAAATAGTTCAAACTGCTCACAGAGTCTAAATCTCTTTTTTCTTAAAAGACCAGCGCAATGGCCAAAATGTTCAAACATTGAAAGAGCAGCCAAGAAAGAGGGAAGTCTGTACAGTGTAACAAACATCTGTCTTTCATAGCAACTACTGACACCAAAATGCCCTAACAAATAATTGGAATGTTTTATGTTTATATCATTAAATTTCTCTCCTCAAGGATGACTTATTCATAAACTCACAATATGATCTTTCACTGCAACTTTTCCTGTCCAGTCTCGGAAAGGAATTTTGACATCATCAATGTTGCCTATCATCTGACAATGTGCAAACTCAGCCAGCTGATGTCCAATTTGAGACAGGGCTTGTCCAGTTGGGATCATCACAGCATGTCCATTGTGCCACTCAACAAGTCGTCTTAAGGCTCCCGCCACAGAAATGAAGCTAAATTGGAAAAAAGGAAGACCTATCCAGTTTGCTCTGGAGTACCTTTTTATAAAATACACCAACCTAATTTTACGAATACTTCACTTCTTTCGAATAGCAGGACTTATTTACAGAATGTCTATTCTTTCACAAGCATATTTTGATCTTGATCTCTAGTCAGTAGTTGTTCAGTGGCATTGTAAGCTCTGAACAAACTGTTCATTCTCAACTCTCTGACCAATGAATACCTTAAATAATTTTCTGAGCCTGCTACACCAGCACAAGCTTGATAAATATTTTCACTGCCAACCGATTCTTCACAGTGATATATCTTGTACTCATATCCCTTAATTCTTTAAGGAATTTGTTACTTCAAGTGTGCACAAGTGAGGTGAGAGAAAAATTCACTGACCTTTGTCTGTTTATATTCTCCTCCATAACCCCCATGAAAAACAATATATGAAGATCTGATCCTGTAAAAGAAGTTCTTTGAGAATCATTTTGATGAAGAAAATTATGTAAAATATTAAAAAAACTAATAAGAAAGAAAAAGAACAAACAAACAAAAAAATCATTCATGTGAAGGAGACTATTTAAGGCATGTCAGATGCAGAAACTTACATTATACAATGTTTACCATGTTTGCTACTCTTGACTTCTTTGTAACATTTCCCTGAACCTAACATGGTTCCCTCACAAACAACAAACGGGATTTTACAAGCCCTCCTCCACTCCCTCTATTAACTTCTAAAACACTAGATTAAGGGGACAAGGGACAATATATTTCATTCTGGGTGCCCTTTATAAAATACTGTTCATCTCAGTAAGTTTAATTTTACTTTCATATAATGTAAATGTAATAAACTTACCCAGATAAGGTAAAGAGTCCGCTGTTTCGTGAAGACATGTTGCTAAATTATCTCGCCTCACTGGACTAGTGGTGTGAAAGCTGTGAATGGATTAAGCACAGCCAAAAACAAAATGAAATTAAAACATAATCTGCCTATTTGAAGGCAACAGAAGAAACTGTCAGGATGTTTACTGCGAAATGCTCATCAACAAAACAAAAAATATACTGATCATGATCAATGTATTTTTCCTGGGAGTTTAGCACACAAAGGTCAGGCAGATAAAATGATTTTCTCAGCATCCCAAAATTGTGTAGGCCTACTATTACTACTTTCAACTCACTTCCTACAATTCATTACGAGAATGTGCACCCAGAAAAAGATTGAAAACCATTCCAGGCATAGTTAGAAAATGTAATTTATGGCATGCAAGATTATGAACAAATGAAACATTATATTTTATTTTTAATGCACACTTTCAAAAATAATGTGAAGTTATTTGTGAAGCAAATACATGCAATAATTTGTCTTATTTGACAGCTTTTTAATTGTTATGCTGAGACTCCAAGCTTCAGAGTTACCTCTCTTCTCTCGCAAGTGCACAGACCACCTCCTTCACAGACAGCCATGTAGAGTTTTGTTGTACTTCTAAAACCTGAAACAATAAAGCTCTCATGGTTCACTCTACTTGACAGAACCTAAATAAAACCTAAATATCTTGATTGGTCTGGTCGTACATTCTGCCAGGGTAAGCTAAAGACTTCTATTTGGTCAGATTTGTGATGGCAAATAATTTTCACACCATACACAGGCATTTATATAAGTTTCACACACTGAAATCTGTGATGCCAAACTTAGCTTACTTCTGATAAAAACTGACAATTATTTTACCTTTAATGAGATAACAATTCAGCTTTATAAAACAATTTCCGGTCTAACATACTTCATTGCCTTTTTTTTTTCTTTTTATTGCATAAGAGCAGCCTTCGTATGAAAACTGTCTTGCAAAATTCTTACTGTGCAACTTTCAGGCAAACTTCATCATACCTTCTCATTACTGGAACTGAAAGTGATGATTCTGAATGAAGTATGGGAAGCATTCTGTGCATAAAGACTAGCAATTTTCTTGCTCCACTCCAAAGCTTGGTTTCTTGCATCAGTATCTAAAAACATCAACAAGCAATTTTTCAGGATAACGGTCATTGTACTCACATTGGTCAGTCAATTCTCCTACAAAACCATTAACCCTAGTCCTGCGGGAGGCCGCTATATTGGCCTCCCCACGCAACACGCGAGGCCATTATTTTGTCCGACACGCATAACCGCGGGTCCTGCGGGAGGCCACATTTTTGTATAGCAACGGTGCGTCTCGCGCTTTGTTTATTCGGTTGCCAAGGCTGTCGTTGTTTTTGTTTTTTTTCATGTTTTTTTTTTCCGCACTATTTTCGCGGGTTTACCTATCCTGTCACCCCTACTATATCTAACAAAATGGTATCGTCCGATTACGTTTATTACGATGCAACTATTCGCAACTATTCGTCATACTCGTGTAATAGTACTGACGGTCTGAAGTTTGAACTAGGGAAAATCTTGGGGAAACTTTTACTTTGATGCTGGTTGTCATCTACATGTGAAATGAGAAGAAAGGGGCCATGTGCGTATTTGAGACGCCGTTCTACTTCTGTAAATATGAATTCCGATGTAATATTAGGGCATGCTGCATAAGGGCGTCTGTCAGTAGGTTTTTCATCAGGGAAAACTGGGAGAAAATGACCGACTTTGTTGTTGGTCGTTGTCTTTATTTGATGTGGTAATTAGAGAGATATTGTGTTCCCTTGGCTAAACCACTTTTCAGTACATGTATGTGCTCTACGACCTGGAACTGGAAATCAAATCTCTCGCTAAAACTAACATTATAGTAAGTGGACGCTTTACATAGTAGAGGAGGCAAGGTGCTCGCCTCTCATGCCAAGGGTCCCGGGTTCTAAACCCGGGCAGTGCAGGCATGTTGGAAAGTGGATTTTTCTCATATTTTCAAGTCCCTGGTCCTATTGGGGGGTAGGATCGAGTAGTTCTTGGAAATTGGATTTTTCTCATATTTTCAAGTCCCTGGTCCTATTGGGGGGTAGGATCGAGTACCTAGTCTTCTCGGATAAGGACGAAAAAATTCGGAGGGCCCGTGTGCACGTTGCGCACGTTAAAGATACCTTGGCAGTTGGAAATCGTAAAGAGCAGGCCGAAAGGCCGCTGCCCGGGCAAAATTGAAATTAATAGATTAAAAATTTATCCATATCATCTTCCCCCCCCCCCCCCCCCCAGAACAAGAAATAATAAAACAAGTAAAGTGAGGTGTAAATGCCAAGGGCAGCGAACCTCCTAAAATAAAGACCTCAAATCATAGTAGAGGAGGGAGAAGGCAATGCAATGTCACGATACATGTGGTTAGTAAATTAAGCAAATGGCTTAAAAAATAATTTGTTCACCTGAATGGCCTGACTTAGGGACAGAAAAAGTGCAGAGGTCTTGGGAAAATGATAAAACGTGTGTTAAACGGCTTGTAAATGCAGAAAATTCTTGATTTGGGCCTTCCATTTCACAACAAAACCTACTGCATATCATCACTGGTACTTTAAATGCAAATATCATAGGGGTCCCTTACGATTTACCCACCTGAAGTTTACGCGATACACGTGTTCACAAGGACTCGACCGCCGAGGTTATCGGCAACACGCGAACGATCGGCTGACTGGCCGCTGGCTATCCCCGCACGGGGCGTTACGTGGAAGACTTCACTCAATGTGGGATGAGGGTTAAAATATTCCAATAATGTTAATAAAAGCTTGCCTACAGGGTAAATTATTTTCATGCTTTAGAGAGTTCCTGTAGACCAGATCTGGATCCAATTCTTCAACTCTGACATCAAATCCCCCGCCCCCCCCCCCCTCCAAGTGAGGTTAAACCAAAAAGGAAGGTCTTCCGCCCGTCCGCGCCAGTCAAGAAAACACAACTAGGTCTACCCCAGCACCTTTTCGCCTGATTAGTCAATCTGACTACCGCCCATTGATACAAACTGACTAGACCCTCAGGCCCCCAGGTCCATCTGACCATTCCATGTGTTATGAGTTTAAATTGATAAGAGTGACAATGTGTAACCGTAAGCTTTAATTAATAGCGGTAAAAATTATGGCGCGGAGGGGCAGAAGACCTCCCACCCAAAAAAAATCAAAAAGGAAAAAAAATCACCTTGGTCAAATCATCAGATCTGAAAGAATTCCTGATCTTCTTTTGCAACGTATCAGTGCATAGGCCTATAGATCTATATCTTACCAAGCCCACACTTATATTCTAGCTATCCATTCATTCTGTAACCTAAGATAGGAAAGTAAGGCAGGTAGATCTATATGGAATGTGGGTATCGAAATCAGTGGATTGACATTACAACCAAATAAAACACTTTTCCATCCTTGCATTACGTGTAGATCTAGACCTAGATCTATGGTCAATGCACTAGGTGCGGTCACGAGCCAGGAAATGGTAAATGGCCAGGCAGAAGTAAACAAAGTCTAGCGAGCTTCTGACTGGCTCAATTTAACCACTGAACTTTGGGCTTGTCAGTGAACACTTAAAATTCTTTCTCAGTTAATCTGTGCTGGTCAGAACACTTTTCATGTGTAAGCATCAATTGCATGTCTGTGCGGTCACCTGCTGGTAGTGCAGTCACAAGTTGCTGGTCGTGCAGTCACCTGCATGTAAGAGCCATCAGTGCATGCTCTCTGTGCGATCAATGTCAAAATAGATCTGATAATCAACCTTCCCATCCTCTTCTTTTCCAATTCCCTGACTTCCCACTTTTTCTTGTCCTCATGCTGAATTTACTAGATCTAGATCTAGAATCTAGATCTAGATCTAGATTTATTCTTTTATCAAGTTGCAAAATGCCTTGAAATATAGAAGATCTTCTAGATCTAGCCTATGTAGGCTATTTAGATTTTACCATAATAATTAATATTATTATTTTACTATTAGCTGGTGTGCCGTGGCTCTTTTTTTAAACCCTTTTTTATAATGTAATCATATTAATAATAAGTAATAATGGTGCTAGTGATCCCAGTTGATCACTGCAATTACCAGTGACTGCACCTCATGCAAGGTGTCAGATGAATGCATGTCAGTGCAGTCAGCGCCATATGTGCATAATCACGCTCATAATACCCAGAAAACATATTTTTAATGAAAATCCACCCAAAGTACAGTGCCCAGAGCACTTCTATGAGCTTACACCAGACCATTAAATAAATGGAGAAAACTGTAGGGTCACATATTTACCTTTGAACTCAAGATGGAAGTTGTGGGGACACAAAATTTGGGAAAGTTATCCAAGGCAAAACACAAGCTTAGACAGCAGTCATATTCTATGTGATGTTGTGATGTATTGATAAGAATGTCTCAAAACCTGGATAGGTCACAAAAACACTGGTAAATGAAACTATGGAAAAACAAATATTGACCGCACCAACATGCTGACCGCACCTAGAATCTAGTATCTAGTGCATCGACTATAGATTAGATCTAGTCTTTCCTACTAAATGAAATGAGCCCCCCCCCCCCCGCCCCTCCAAAAAGAAAGTATCTGTTAACATTCTCTCATCAAAGGTAAGAAATAATGTGCTAGTAAGTACCTTCAGCAATAAGTAATAAAATTGTCCGCATGCTTGTAGTCTGCAGATCAACAAAGCAGGAAGTACAAAATCGAAAGTACTCAGCCTACCCGCCAAAATATTATAACTAAGAAAATATTGATTTGGATTAATTAATTTACATATAAGAATTATCAAGAAATTGTGATAAATTTATTTCTACTTCATTTGTAATATGTGCAAAAAAATTAACTTTAAATATAGATTTATTCATATCATGATTTACTCTAACACTTTAAAGATTTGAAGTCTAAACCAATATTAGTGTTACCGGGACGACAATGGCTTACAATATGGCGGTGCCTCAAGTGGTGCATGACGCCTCTAAGGCGATAGCATGAACTTCTGCCTGACACCGATTGATTTAACATAGTCTGGTAAACAGAGAGGAGGTAGTACTCATCATTTTTTCTTTGTGTTACAGTAATAATGTGAAATTGTTGGTCTTCAAGCATTACCCTGAGATTAAGCATGTGCACAACATTTTTTTTTCGCTGTGGCTATTCTTACGGCAGCCTACCAACTGTTAGTCCATTGTCAGATTGATATGTAACGACGTGAGGGTCTAGTCAGTTTGTATCATCGAGGCCGTAGGCCGATGTTCGTCTGGGCAGTAGTCAGATTGACATATCAGGGTGAGCCGCCGGGGTAGCTATGTATTGTTTTCACTCGTTAACTCTAAGAAGGACTTCCGAATGCATTCTATAGTCCGAGTGAAAACAATACATAGTTACCCCGGCTGACTACTGCCCAGAAGAACATCGGCCTACGGCCTCGATGATACAAACTGACTAGACCCTCACGTCGTTACATATCAATCTGACAATGGACTAATATAGCCTAGGTAAGTTGGTAGGCTGCCGTAAGAATAGCCACAGCGTTTTTTTTTATTGTAGAACATATAGGCTATAGATAGGCTATTGTCAGTATTGATCTAGACTAGATCTAGATCTGTATCTAGATCTACCTCTTTTCATTCAATACCGTCCCACCCAGCATCCCTACATCCAATGGAAGATTTGTGTAGGATTTCAGAGGTTTTGTAGTATAGTTCGAAATGATATCGTAACCAGTGGATCTATGTAGGAACAATATACTGACATCATTCCTATAATGGCTATAGACTGTATCTGCAAACTTGACGTAAATCTTATATGTTGGATTTTCTTTAGGTTACTAGATGGGGTATGTGCTCTTTGATCTGCAAAACAATAAATCAGACAAGGTAAATTGGTGATATATTATGGCTGTTGTTTGCGCAAAATTGTCTAGGAGAAAAGGGGGGGAGGAATTCCTTACGAGATCCGCACTTTTTGATAAAAAACCCCATATATTTTTTCGGTACTTATTAATTTTGTTAGTTTATCCAATTGTCATTGGAAAAAAAGCAATGTTGGGGGCGTGAGGGTCTAGTCAGTTTGTATCAATGGGCGGTAGTCAGATTGACTACTCAGGCGAAAAGGGGCTGGGGTAGTTGTGTTAGTTTCTGGTCTTTGGCGCTTTGTCGGCAACAGTGCGGATCTCGTACGGAATTTCTTCCAAAAGGGGATTAGGAGTAAAGCCGTAATATATACGCAGAGCGAAATGATTAAATCTAATTTGATATGTTTTCCTATTAAAGTAAAAGAAAGGGTCACACAAGACATATATTGCTTTGTGCAAATCCCATGAAGTTGTCTACACAGGTAGTAACTGCTATCTTTCATTTAACAATAGCTTGATATGACAGAAATGAATGTGGATGATTTCTAATACTCTGGAAATCTCATTTTATACATAATCTTTGTTGAGACATTTGACAGCACAGGTGTTACATCTTGTTGTGAAATTGTTGTTTTGTGTTAACCCTAGTCCTGCGGGAGGCCACTATATTGGCCTCCCCGCGCAACACGCGAGACACGGGAGGCCGTTATTTTGTCCGACACGCTTAACCGCGGGTCCTGCGGGAGGCCACATTTTTGTACAGCAACGGTGCGCCTCGCGCTTTGGTTATTCGGTTGCCAAGGCTGTCGTTGTTGTTGTTTTTTTCACGTTTTTTTTCCACACTATTTTCGCGGGTTTATCTATCCTGTCACCCCTACTATATCTAACAAAATGGTATCGTCCGATTACGTTTATTATGATGCAACTATTCGCAACTATTCGTCATACTCGTGTAATAGTACTGACGGTCTGAAGTTTGAACTGGGGAAAGACTTGGGGAAACTTTTACTTTGATGCTGGTTGTCGTCTACATGTGAAATGAGAAGAAAGGGGCCATGTGCATATTTGAGACGCCGTTCTACGTCTGTAATTATGAATTCCGATGTAATGTTAGGGCATGCTGCATAAAGGCGTCTGTCAGTAGGTTTTTCATCAGGGAAAACTGGGAGAAAATGACCGACTTTGTTGTTGGTCGTTGTCTTTATTTGATGTGGTAATTAGAGAGATACTGTGTTCCTTTGATTAAACCGCTTTTCAGTACATGTATGTGCTCTACGACCTGGAACTGGAAATCAAATCTCTCGCTAAAACTAACATTATAGTAAGTGAACGCTTTACATAATAGAGGAGGGAGAAGGCAATGTCGCGATACATGTGGTTAGTAAATTAAGCGAATGGCTTAAAAAATAATTTGTTCACCTGAATGGCCTGACATAGGGACAGAAAAAGCGCAGAGGTCTTGGGAACATGATAAAACATGTGCTAAACGGCATGTAAATGCAGAAAATTCTTGATTTGGGGCCTTCCATTTCACAATAAAACCTACTGCATATCATCACAAGTACTTTATCCAAATATCATAGGGGTCCTTTACGATTTATCCACCACTATTGTTGTTATTGCGTCCTGAAGTATACGCGATACAGGTGTTCACACGGACCCGATTGACCCGACCGCCGAGGTTATCGGCAACACGCGAACGATCGGCTGACTGGCCGCTGGCTATCCCCGCACGGGGCGTTACGTGGACGAGTTCACTCAACGCAGGACGAGGGTTAAATAAACATTTTCACAGGGGAACCATCTAACATGAAAATATGTTTGACATCTTAATCCTCACCCTGCGCGGGGTGGCAATAGTCGGTATTGACTTGCAAGCGCTCACGCCGCACGGGCGGCAAAAGTCGCTTAGGTCAAGCTGACCGCGCCACGCGCAAGCCGTATTTTCACATGTCGGGTCACTGACCTTTCTGAGACGTAACCACCGTGTTATTGTTCACTGTATCTCTTCTAAATCAAACGCATTGTGACATGGACATGTTAACCAGTGAACCACTGGTCGGAATCACAAAGACTAAGCTTTCAAAGGCTCTCCCCACACTTTCAAAAGATGTAACATCGACATGCAAACTGCTGCTCAACAAATTTGCAATATTATCTCATTTTCTCACAAGCTGACCACCATCTGGAGTTGTCTGTATCTAAGAACCAATCAGAACCAAGCTCTGAAATAATCTTTGCTCCAAATGCCCACATTGGTTTATTAGTATGTGTCAATCAGGATGAAACCATTTGTGTAGGGCTTGGGAGGACGTGGCTTGTTATCACGCTTCGTTCTCACGAAAACTACAGCTGTCAGCTTGGAATCATAAGTCAGATCATTGGTTAGAGACTGACAGACTAAGGTTTTGCTGGTTAATTCATTATCAAGCGTGATAAGGCATAGCAGCGAATGTTTTCATACCGATCAATAAAAACCGAACCACGTGGACAGCGTATGTGGTCATGCAGAGCGGCACGGGTCAGTGACCCCAGATAAGATTCTCCGTGAGTAAGGTCACTGACCATGCAGCGGACTTTACAGGTAGCGCACGGGGTATGGGTTAAGAGACAATATTGTAGCCCCCCCCCCCCCAACCAACACTTCTTTTTCTGTTTTAAAATATTATTGTCCAGATAGCTGGAAGCAGTAATTATTCATTGACTGAACAGCCATTAGTACTTTTAGTAGGCGTGGTCAAAATGTGAATTTAAAACTTCTCTTTCTTATTTGAAAAGTGGCTTGATCTGATCATCACAGTATTTTTCAGATCTAAAGAAGAAAATCCATCATAATGGCTGCTGCATGGGGCAAAAAGGCAATGGGTCGGATAGATCGTTCTCAGTTTGAAGATGATGAACTTCTCAAGTCTCTGGGAAATCAACTGAATGTGGATTTTTCAAACTATGACCAATGGCAAAGGAAGAACAGAACTATGCGGCCCCAAGCCCCAAAAAAGAAAACTCAAGGTACGAGTATATTTCAGAATAGTAATATGTATAATTCAGTATCTACTGCACATGAAATTTCATTGAAATAAAATAAATAAGCAGCTCCTTAAAGTTGAAAACTTTACACCATTTGATATCATACACTAGGTCAAGCTCAGTGCATCATGAAAGTAACTTATTCAGTTGTGTTTAATAAAAATAAACTGTCTGCATAATTTTAAATTTTCAAACAAATATTTTCGGGAAATATTTGATGAAAAATATTTTAAAAAATCATATAGGTTTTCACAGCAGCATCTTCATCTAATATACTGTTGAGTCAGTTGAGGATTTTTCCTTGAATTTCGTATCCAGGAAACTGTGGCCTGAAACATTCACTTATTGTTATTGAAAGTCCCGTTTCATACCCTAGAACATGATTATTCTGGATGGTGTTTCCATTTTCTATGTTAAATTTAAAATGAAAGCTGGGTAAAGTTGAGGCAAGCACTTGTGCCTATACGAATCACTTACAGGATTACTGTTGTGTTGTGAATAATGAGCTGTCCATTCAGGTGTGATAATTTTTTTTTTTCTTGTTTTGTTTTAAATTTATTGAAAACAAGACCCACTGATGACCTTCAAAGTTGGGACAATACACAGAACAACAAGAGTAGACTCTGCCCCAACACCCATTCCCAGAGGACGAAGGGCACAAGCTAAACTTGAGGAAGAAAGAAGAATACAAAAAGAAAAATGTGACATGCTACAGGTAATTCAAATTATCCGATGTTTTTTACTTGCCGATAATTTTCTTTTAGAGGATAGAATAGAGATTTTCAAATTTATGTCATAAACTTCTGTCATATACAATGTGTTGCATGAACACTGTTTTCATAAATTCTCACCAATTGCCTGAAATTAATGCAGTGTAAAGAAACAAATGTGACAGTCATTCTTCATTGTTCATTAAATGAAGCATTTTATAAACATTGTTTGTGTAAATTTGATCAGATAAGTTGTAGTGCAAGGTAATGTTATTTATTAATGATGTTTTGGAATATCTTTACATGATGATGAACCTTTGGTGTTTCTTAATGGCTTTCCTCATGTTTTCCTTGTTTCTTCTTGATACAGAAGCCTGCACTTTTACAGAATGAGTTTAATCATTACATTTTCTGATCAACAGCTCAAAATCAGACAAAACGGTCAAGCAGCAATGATATACGAAAAGAGGGCAAAAGAGCTGTATCCTTTGCTAGGTGTACAATTTGTATGTAAAGTGGAACTGGTGAAGAATTGCTGCAAGATCATCTGTTGCAGTACTAATTTAAATCTTTTGACATTAAGGATTTCCTCAAAGTTTATTTTCAGAGCATTTCAGCCTTTTTCTTTGCCACTGATGTCTTTGTTAATTTATGAATAGTTTGTTGGTTGTTGTTGTTTTTCTTTTTTTCCTGCAGTCGATCCTTTTCCTCCATCCACATAACAACATGTACTTTTTCAGTGGTGCAATATATTTTATATGGTCAGGCCAGAGTTTTCTGCTATTGTATGACAGTACACAATACAGCCTGCTACTGTCACCCCCACTGTCTTGTGGGTCATCTCGGGAGAGAGGAAGACTAGGGGAAGGTAACCCTGAATACAAATACCACACTGCCTTGTGTGTTGCTATGATAGCAAAGGCTATGGGAGTAAACCCAGACAGAAAATCAGGAGTGGAGACCCGAAGGTGGTTGTCAGGGAGAACTGCATCAAACTGGCTTCCAGCATCTCCTGCAGCCGGACTAGTTCCAAATGTATTGACCTGGTCTCTCCCTTGGGTTTAACTAGAATGGCAGAGAGAGGGGTGGTGCCTCTGGGCAAAGCACCATCTCTTAAAAATAGCCCAGGCAAGGCAGCAAAACGAGGAGGCGTTTGCTCGGGCTTGGCAAGCGTCTGTCTCTCCTCTATAAGCCCACCCATTTCCGATTTGGAGAGGACACTCCAGCCATCCGTTACGGATGGGCACAACACAGGAGGTGGCAGTTACCGGTGATAAGCTCAATCCATTTGGCGTACGGATGAGCGCCAGGGGTCCCCTCTGTCGGTGGGAGCGGCTTTTCAGCTGCATTGATCAACTACCGCCCGCCGTAACCTGCGCAGCCCCCAGGCAGTTGGGTGTTGTTCCGCCACGTCAGCCTGCTTCATAAGGTGGTTGGAGCTAGACCAAAAGTCGAAAAGCTGACGTAAAGTGTGCACCTGGCAAAAACAGAAAAATACTAAAACTTGGTACCTGGAACGTCAGAACAATGCGCCCAGGCTTGCAACAGCAAGATCTCACTGATATTGACTCCATCAGGAAATCCCAAATTATTGATCGAGAACTTCAGCTACTAAACATCGACATCGCTGCCCTTCAAGAAACTCGACTTCCCGACTCCGGGTCAGTCAAAGAAGAAAACTACACCTTCTTCTGGCAGGGCCTTAGCAGCGAACAGCCGAGAATCCACGGCGTGGGCTTCGCCATAAAAAACTCCCTTATCAATTCGATCGCAACTCCAATTGGAGTGTCAGAACGCATCATGACACTCAGACTGAACACCCGGTCTGGTTTTACCAACATTATCTGTGTCTATGCCCCAACACTTACCTCCTCTGACGAAACCAAAGACATTTTCTACGAGGCATTGCAGAGGACTCTCCACAACATCCCTCTCACCGAAGGCCTGCTAATTCTGGGTGACTTTAACGCTCGAGTGGGAGCAGATCACTCCGCATGGCCAAAGTGCATTGGGCACTTCGGCATTGGCAACATCAACGAAAACGGGCAGCGCCTTCTGGAGCTATGCTCCGTAAACTCATTATGTGTTACAAACACGTACTTTGACCTTAAGAGATGCCAAAGAACATCATGGCGCCATCCCAGGTCTGGCCATTGGCATCAATTAGATCTTATTCTCTCAAGGAGGAAGAGTTTGGGCTGTATAAAAATAACTCGTTCCCTCCACAGTGCTGACTGTGACACCGACCATGCACTGGCAGTCAGCAAAATCAAAATTTCGGCCAAGAAAATATACAGATCAAAAGCCCCTTCAATCCCTAAGATCAATGTAACAGCAATCAGAGATGAATCAAATAGAAAGTCATTTGAAAAGTTATTTGCTGAAAGCATGGATAATGTCACCCAATGTGACTCGGTAGATGAAACATGGAACACTCTCAGTTCAAAAATTCATGACTGTGCCATCAAGTCTTTTGGACAGCATAAAGTTTCAAACAACGACTGGGTAGCCCAGAACAGCGAAATTCTCCTACCTCTCATTGAGCAAAAGAAATCCGCTTTCAATGAGTATAACAAAAATTGCAATCAGAGTACAAAAACTTGTTTGTAAAATGCAAAAGCTAAACTTCAGCTGGAGGTAAGACGTTGCGCCAACAAATACTGGACAGACTTGTGTAACAGCATACAAGAGGCAAATGAAAAGGGAGATATGAAAACCGCCTTTAGGCAGATGAAAGTAGCTCTTGGGCCAATCATCACCAAAAGCGCCCCACTTAAGTCTGTAAATGGTGAACCCATCACAGATAAAAATGAACAACTGAATAGGTGGGTAGAGCATTACTCTCTGTTGTATTCAACTGAGAAAAATATTCCACCAGATTTTGAGGAACACCTCCAAAAACTGCCAATAATGGCCGAACTTGACGCTGAACCTTCCTTAGTCGAGCTTTCCAATGCAATCGACCACCTGTCTGCTGGAAAAGCCACAGGAAGTGACAACATTCCTGCAGAGGTATTAAAAGACCTAAAAGGCCCACTATTACCACACCTGTATAATGTGTTACTGCAGTGTTGGAAAGAAGGCGTGATACCACATGATATGAGAGACGCCAAAATTGTCACACTTTACAAGAACAAAGGAGACAAAGGCGACTGCAACAACTATCGAGGCATATCCCTCCTCAGCATTACTGGAAAGGCTTTTGCTCGCGTCATCCTCTGCCGCCTTCAACAACTGGCGGAAAAAGTCTTACCAGAAACACAATGTGGCTTTCGAAGCAAACGATCAACTATTGACATGATATTTGCACTTCGGCAAATCCAAGAAAAATGTAAAGAACAAAACAGGCCGCTTATAACATGCTTTGTGGACCTAACAAAGGCTTTCGACACCGTAAGCCGATCTGGCCTGTATGCAGTCCTTAAATCCATAGGCTGTCCACCAACATTGCTAAAACTTATTGCATCCTTCCACACTGACATGAGGGCATGTGTCAACTTTGAGGGCTGCACATCCAATTCATTTGCTGTAAACAGCGGTGTGAAGCAGGGATGTGTTCTTGCTCCTACCTTATTTGGTATATATTTTGCAGCCCTACTCAAGAATGCCTTTGGTCAATGTTCAGGTGGAGTACTTATTAACACCAGAGTGGACGGCTCCATTTTTAATGTTGCCAGACTAAAAGCAAAATCTCGTACAGAGCATATTATGTTACAAGAGCTCCTCTTCGCAGATGATGCTGCAATCGTGGCCCACGATGAAACCACGCTCCAGGCTCTCATCAATAGCCTTGCCAAAGCCTGTGACAAATTCATGCTAAAGATCAGTGTCTCAAAAACTGTAGTTTTGACACAAGGCTTGAGAAACCCCAACCCAATCATGCTGAATGGCTCTCCTCTGGAGCAAGTGGGAAAATTCTGCTACCTAGGCTCAACCATCAGTGGTAGCACAGACATAACAACTGAAATAAATGCCAGAATAGGAAAGGCGGCCACAGCTTTTGGCAAACTCTCAAAAAGGGTGTGGAACAATAGCAAGCTGACCATCAAAACAAAGGTACTCGTGTACCAAACTTGCGTCCTAAGCACCCTGCTGTATGGCTCAGAGACATGGACCACCTGCTCCAAACATGAAAGATCCCTCAACTCCTTCCACCTGCGCTGCCTACGCAAAATTCTCAAGATCAAGTGGCAAGACAGGATCTCAAATATCGAAGTTCTGAGCCGAGCCAACATTCCATCAACTCAGGCTCTCCTAGGCAAAAAAAGACTGCGGTGGCTTGGACATCTCCACCGTATGGAAAATGATCGCATCCCCAGACAAATTCTCTACGGGGAACTTGCTACTGGCAACCGACCCAGAGGTAGGCCACATCTGCGATTCAAAGACACTTGCAAGGTCACGATGAAAGCATTCAACATCGACCCCAATGAATGGGAGAACCTTGCAAATGATCGAAGCAGATGGAGACAAAAATTGCGCAGTGGCACGCTCGCAATAGACTTCAAGGCAAAAGAAACATACCTGACAAAACGACAGAGGCGGAATGAAAACACTCGCCAAAGTGAACCCAAAAGACTGACCTGCAATCACTGCCATCGCACTCTCGGGTCAAACATTGGTAGAATAAGCCACGAGAGAAGCTGTCAGTCAAAGTGAAAGTGAATATTCTAGCTGCTAAGACCGTCTGTAAAGACGCTAAAGACCATATATAATATATTTTAAAAGACAGGTTTGACAATAAACATTTCCTTACAAACTAATTCCAGTATTGAGATCAACCTCGATATTGCAAAAGAAATTGAAGATCAAGAGCATGAGGTTCATGCAGAAGTGAAACGACTTTTAAGGAAATATGAGAAGTTTCGGGTGAGTCATCAGCTCATAACTTAATTATATTGAACTGCATCTCAGTCTAAATCCCACTGATATACTAGTTCTGGGGGAGAAGAGCAAGTTTGAAGAGATTGCCTCACTAAAGGGAAAGTTTATGTTCACTTGAAGTGGGCGGACAAACAATGGTTTATGAATTCAATATTTGCTTCATTCTTCATTTTCACACTCAACACTTTTCCATCACATAGGAATTTTGGGAATTTCCCTTTATGTAACATGGCTCAAAGCTGTCAAGGAGTGAAATCAGGTGGTAGTCAAATATATTTATTTCTCGACAACGGGGTGATATTTTTCCACGAAACCTTCAGGACTTCTCAAACACGTAATAATTCTTCTTCTTTTCCTGGTAATCTCTTCTAATCATTCATTGCTGTATGTGTCCCTGTAGTCATAATCATCCCAGATGAAGCCATTGGGGTTAGGTCTAGACTGATTTGGTGTAGGTCTAGGCCCCTGGGCCTGGGTTTCATCATCACTGACGTCACCATCCGATTCTGACCCCGTTATGCTACTCGAATTATCATCAAAGAGGTCTCTTATGCGTCTATCTATGCCTTCCACACCATTATTTCTTTCTAAATCGAAACTTGCCCATGAATGGTCACTCGCAGTATCATGCAAGTCTTCGCCAGAATCGCGGTCATGTCGAGAAACTGACTGATCGTTTGAAGCGTTCATTTTTACCTCTCACAGCTGTCAATGGCGGTACGCTATCACAAATACACGCCAAAAGTACCGATAGACACTTCCTAATACAGAACAAAGTAGTCCAGAAGAGGAAACCAAGAAGGGAGGCTACTACAACAATGTTTATGATCTCTAGGTACGCACTCGCTGATCGGCGGGATGTGACGCGAGGACAAGTGCATGGTACTCACCGATCGGCGGGATGTGATGGATAAGTGCTAAAACATGGAGTGCAAGAATATCAGAAGTAGGATATGTTTGGACATGATAGACTGCACTGGGAGCAATAGTTTACGCCTAAACAATAGTTAAATAACAGGCTTTTCACATTTATCAATGCGACTATTGATTTGTCATATAAAGGAAGCCTTTTTATTTCTTTTTTTGGGTTTCTTAATTTCAGGGAGGAATAGCCACACTAAACACAAACTTTGTTAAAGAACTTTCAGAGGTGAAGAGTGAATTGGAAGAGACCAAAGCAAATATACACATCAAAATAACAGGTAAGCAAGGAATAGCATAATACTGGTACCTAAAATACATGATTGTGTTCAGATCTCTGTTCATGGAGGATCACTGCTCTTGGCATTTGAACCTCCAAAATACATGTTTAAATGGGATTTGATATGGCTGACATTCATGACACATCATGTTTGAAAGGCAAGTGGGATATATCTTATTAAGTCCTCAGATGTGCCATGCATACAATAGTCAGCATTTATTGATATTTTTTTCCGACACTGACTCAGTTTAACTTAATGAAACCTTATGCGTTTCAGCATTGTGATTTATGCAGAAGTGTGTGTATTGTCATTGCTGTGTTGTTTTTCAATGCTCAAATGCTCTGAACATTGAGATGCCTTGGCAAAATAAATCCAGAGCCACCCTAGTGCATGGGCACACTGGGCAGTTGCCCATGGGCCCTAAGGGTTTAGGGGTCTCCATGCATGCAAATTTCTGAGTAGTTGCGTAAGGGACGGGCCGTAGCCTATTGCTTAGCCCATGGGTCCATAATGATGTGAAGATGACCCTGAATAAATAAACCAGGTAATCATTCAACAGTCATTGTTTTTTGTTGTTGTTGTTTTTACTTTATTTTTATTTTTCTGGTCCTGAACAGTTATTGTTACAGCAGAGTAGCAGCAGCATAATAATCAGAAAGAGCAATGCAGAAAATGATGAGAGTGTCTTTTTTTTTATCATGTGTTTTCAGCTCTTGAGCATGAAGTGGAGGAGATGGACAAAAAATTGAAAGTCAAACAAGACGAATTGAATGTGCTTCACAGTTATAAGGTATGGCTGCATTCTTACTTTTGTATACACTGAAGATTTTGCAAGTGTTACTTCACTTCAACTAAGAAAACAGAACTTGTATAAGACAGATATTAGAGTATGCTGAAACCTGTCATATTGTATTTTATTCTACTCAGATATTTCCTTTTCATTGTGCTGGAACAGAGCAGATCTACAGGTAACTATGTAAAATGCGTTTGAACAGAAACTGAGGTTGAACTGGACCAACTGGAAGTAAAATTGGAGGATAATGTGTGTGCATGTCAGTATAATGCACTTTGTAGAACCCAGCTCTAATCACATCAAGCATGGCTATTGAACATTTTTAACCTATGTTTTGCAGGACAAAGAATATCCAGTGAAGGCTATGATGATTGCAAATTTGCACACTGAACTGGAGAATGTCAAAAATTCAAACCAGGTATGAGCGTGTCACAATGAAGCATCATTCATTACTGGAACTGGTCAGTTTCTTGCCTGATTTATCCGACATTAAATGCACTTGGCAAATTCATGGCAGATCATTTGTAAGTATGGATTGCATTCTATCTTAGAATGCAATATAAAAACTACTAAAAATATTTGCATAGTTCTGCAGTGACAGATAACCACAAGAGAAATCAAGTTAGCTTTAATCTTATGTGAAAAATCAGAAAAAATGTGCTTGTCTTGCTTTTGGCATAGTCTATGACCTGTCCACCTTTTGCGTAATTTCACAAATGACATGCAATTTTTAAAAATTTTTTTCTCTTTTGTTCACTGTAACTTTATAATTATGTAATACGAATAAAAATGTAAGTGTTTCATAATTTTTGTTTCATTGCTTTGTTATCAGGAAGACCAAGAAGAATTAGAGCATATTATTAGCACAGAGCTTGGTAAATATGACAAGGAGAGGATACGACTAGCCAATGAAATCACCAAGAAGGTCACTGAGGTAAGCTGACTTACTGGTAACAACTGCTCCATAAACATGATGAAGTACAAGCATGTTTTCATGTCCCCATTTCTTGTTCTTCTTTCAGTGTGAACAACTCAGAAAAGTTTTACATTTGTACGATAATAAATAAGAAGAAAAGACCATTCTTCAAGTTCTCCTGAAAAGTGCCTCAAAAAAAAAAACAATATACAGTGTACCTTTTTTTCGTAACACATTCTATGTATCTAAGCACACACGTACATGAAGGGTTTTACCGCAAAACACGATATGCACCATTTTTACAAAATCAGAGATATGTGCAAGATGATGGTACCTCAGCGTATGTGAGTTACATGACATGATTAAAAAAAAGATTCCACAATGAGCGATGTATCCAATTCCAAGTCCATAAAATTGTCTGTTTTATGAGCACCAGAAAAGCTTCACTATATAAAGTAAAAAGAAGTTATGAGAAATCATGAGTTAAAGAACATAAATACAGTGGAGTCCGCAGAATCTGAAGTCGTCGGGAAATGGATTAGACTTCGATTTACAAGGATTTGATTATTATGCTGTGTGCCCCATGCCATAATATGATTACATCCCTGCTTGTAGATTCCCACCCCCCCATTTAAAAAAAAAAAAAAAACTGCAGAGGTGCCTGTATGGGATCTTTTGATTAATTATTTCTCTTTAGAAGTGACAATACTGTGGCGGCAAAACCAGAGAGCACCACTGAATGGCTTAGATCTTGTAGTTTTGGCTAGGAAACTGCTGCCTGCCTTTATATTGGCCGCATGTATTGTGTAAACAGGATACTGTGCTGTGCTGATGTCATCAATTGGAAGAGACATTCCTTCATGTATGACGTCCAAATACAAGACTGTAGGACTACTGCATAATCCGACCTGTTGGCTGATCTTGCTACACATATCAGTGGCATGGAATGACCATTACATAGCGTAGCAATGCCCTACCCATAACCCTCCCTCCCGTTTCACACCCTGTTCGCTGCAATACATTACTCTTACCCTTCCCGTCCTCTGGATCACTGGTGCGAAAAGTAGCTGAACCGGGCTGTTAAGGTTTTCAGCAGGCATGAAATTCGAAGTTATGTCAGGGTGAGCGAGCTTGATGACTTCGAATTATCAGAAATTGGTCAGTTCGAATTTGTATTGTTAACCCCATGACCCCAAGTGCAACCTGTGCGTCGCGGCACCTTACTTGACTGTATATCAAGTGCATGCTCTACATCATTTTGGGTGTTGATATCAAAGCATACCTATAGATGTTATCATACCATTTACATGTCCTGTCTATGCATAATGTCTTTGTAAATGACCTTACGAAGAGGGTTATAGGATTTGGCTCAGGAGCCCAGGTGCAGGGTCATGTAAGGCTCAGGGGGTCAGGGTTCATAGGGTTAAAGAAAGAATAGTAGAGATAAAGAAAATTTTTTTAAAAACAGACTTTCAAATCACCTTGATTTAACAGAAACTTGGATTATCAAAGTTCAATTTACATGGATTCCACTGTGCATAGGTCAGTATAATTGGACAATTATGTTTGTTCCTTTGATTGCTAAAGATCACCCAATACCTGAAACAAGACATAGAAGTCTTAACTGATCTTATGCAGATACCCAAAGTCATATTACATTTATGTGTTGGTGAGTTGGATATTTGGTTCAATTTTTATGAAGAAAACATTGTCACGAGTGGAGTGAGCGATAGTTAATAATTACGGGGGGAAAGGAGGAGAGTAAAATTAACGCACGTAGACAAGTAAGGAAAAGCGTGCCTGTTATGAGTGGTGGGGGAGTCTGAATGAGGCGAAAGCGCTGTATTACTATCACTGCAAGTTAGAACGTCCTAAAGAGCGGACGCAAGAGAAAGCCCAGTGGGCGAACATAAGGGGAGCAGTCAGAAGACTAGTGAGAGAGTCTTTCCAGTGATGACTGGTAGGTGAAACGATGATTGATAATTATGATTGATGTATTATATTCGTCTATTACCATGATGTAAATAAGTATATGTGAGGAATGTGGAAGTCCTTGATATTGGATATAGCAATGTGCGCCATGAGCGATAGATGAAAGTGAGTTCATGGATTTGTAGCACGAGTGAGTATTGTGTACTCCGATGGAGGTGTGTTACCGTAAGATGTTTGGTGAGTGAAAGGTGAACTATTGTGTGTACGCTTCATGGGTTGTAAGGAGAGGTGGAGTGAATAGAAATGGTAGGGCATTATACCAATGTAATGTTATTCTTGTAGGTGTCAGGGACGGGCCGCAGAGCCACCTCGATGAGCACAGGGGATAGGCCAGCATAGGGCCGGAGGCCACACATAGGCCAGAAGTGAGGCTGTCGGTGCAGGACAGTAGAGGCACATAAAGTCGTGGCAGTCAGGCCACGGACAGGGACGTAGATATGAGCGTGAATGTGATAATGTACTATTGCCATGTTGATGGGCTATTGAAATGATAATGTACTATTGCCATGTTGATGGGCTATTGAAATGATAATGTGCTATTGCCCTGCTGAGGTGCTAGTGGAATGCTAAGGTGTATGACAATAGGAAGGAGATATTGAAAGACTGCGGTGCCAGTGAATTATTAATGTGCTATTAAGACCCTGAGGGGAGAGGCTGAGGCCGAAGTGCCTTGAGGAAGTAACTACCGGGTTGTGGATCCGAGGAAGAGTGCATGTGAGAATGAGGCCGTTGTACGGCAGTTAATTTCAATAATATAATGTATGTAATTGCGCTATTATCTGTATAATTATGTTTAATAAATGTGTGAGTCTGATGGATTGTTCTGTTAAGTGTTAAACTTGTTTGTTCGTGATTGTTGTCCTGTCATAAACTATTACATCTCCCAGTCTGGGATTTGTGACAAACATTCACCCCACGATCTCAGAGAAGATGTCTTGCTTGTTCAATATTTGCCATAGAGGTGCTAACGGAATTTAATTTTCATTATTAAAACCTGTGTGTCATACGCCACTGTCCTATATATTCAATCCTAGGAGTCCGTGGCACTGATGCATCCAAGCCTTAAGGATATGGCATTACAGAATATGGTTATGGAAAAGGTAAGCACCCATGATGGAATATGCAGAAGACATCATTTGAAATTTTCCATGTTAACTGTAAATGGATAACATTTCAAATCATGTAAACTGTGAGGTGTTTTAATACTTTCGTTGATTTTGAGCCACGGCTGAATTGAACAGAAGAAGGTGTTCCAATATTTTGAGCTGGAAAAATAAAGGTGCACCTCGAGAATGTATAATTAATGGTTAAAATTGGTCAATTGGTTTTGTCAATTGATTAATGTATGAGAGACAAAAAAGAGCTTAAGATGTCCACATTGTTTAAGACAGACATGGTACTTATCTTATCATCACTGCACCACGCTAATAGTATAAGTCATTTTTGACACTTTTGAGATATTAGGAAAAAACTGTTTCTTTTCCTGTCATTTGGTGACTTGTGCCATTATGATTCTTTTGGATTATTCTATTTTCCTATTGACGCATTTCTTTTTCTATAATAGCATCTAATAGCCGTCATGCTCAGGAATACAATGCATGAGTCTGACATACGCCATTACTGTAGAGCAGTGATGTTGTAGCAGTCTTAATTGTTTCAGCCAGAGGATGCTAGGGCCAACTACATAACAATGTAACAAACTTTGGCTTTTATTAGGATTCAGGGGCTCAGTTCAGGTGACCAATTGAGTGAAAGTAGCTATATATGAGAAATGCGGCAGCTGTAGCTGTTCAAAGGTATTGTCACCTAGAGTAACATCAGTGGCGATACTGAAGAATTTTCACCATGATAAACCTGTGCCAGGTTATTTCATGGACAAACTGTTCCCATTTCACTTCATTTTGGAAAGACATGGGAATGATAAAAACACCAATTCATTCAAATCATTTTACAGATCATTGAAAGAAAGATAGATCCCAGCCAGCAATCCTATGGAATCCAACTTGAGGATTGATGTCAGTGACAGATGAGCCGCAAGACAAGTCAAACATCAGTCTAATGTCACTAACCTGCTCTTACAGTCATTCTACCAATCCAATGGAAATCTTCAACAAATCTGTCTGACTGACATAGGGATGCTGGCTGAGATGTGGCGATATAATATGAAGCTGAAGATAAAACTTTTGTTGACAGAGCTTTTATTCCCTTTGTGTCATCCTCAGGAGATTGAATTTCACAAAAAGGAACAAGAGGAGTTGGCTCTAAGAAACAAGGAATTAGAGGAAGAAGTAACCACATTATTGAGACATCCAAAATTAAACATAAGGCTACAAATGTTCCCTGAGTTTTTTCCCCCAAGAGAGAAGTAAGTACTACTTTCCCTTGTCTCATTTTTCATTTTTTGATTATTCACTCATTTTATTTGATCACTGGCACGTTAAATAAATATAATAAATTGATACAATATGAAGGCGCTTATACATCTAAATAGTAGAGGGTGCAAAAGGCTGATTCATTCATATAATGCCACTTTTCTTGGCATTTATCCAATATATTACTCTGAACATTTGACATTTATTGCCAGTTGCATCTTTTAATTAACTAATTACAAAGTGGCTTAGCTTATTTTACATGAAAACAAACTATGAAACATTCTGCTGATGAGGAGATGTAGGTTTTTTACAAGACATGCCTAGGACAACACCACAGTCTTTTCTTTGGAGCAGTCAGATTTTGTGGACAACAGTTTGTATGATGTGACACGAGGAGTCTGTATTTCTAAGCATAACAAAGGCAGAAACAAAGATGAGGATGTGATATAAGGCATGTTTTGAAGAAATAGATTTGAAAAGTCGGCTGTCACAGCATTGATGCATGTCATTTGCCACTTTTCTGTGTCCTCAGGTGCACACCGGATATGGATGTAGTGCTTGACATTCCAAAACAAGAATGGTTGCCAATTTAGAGTTTGCTGTCTTTGGAACGTCAAGAGTGTATAATTAATGGTTAAAACTGGTCAATTGGCAGTTTCATCTGGCATTAGGAAATGATTAAGGTGATGATACAGGATGGGGGAGGATGCCAGAAACTGTGTAAATGGGTCGAAATATCTGAGCTTTTCTGCATCTCTTCTACTTAAAGACACTCTTGTCTCAGATCATGGAAGAACTCTTTAGGTAGAATTATTATGGTGATGCCAAAATTGAGAAATAGTGCCCATTTTGCTTCTTTTGAACGTGTGGCAGAACCAGGAGAAATATGTTGTTTCATACATTATTGTGAAGGTTAGAATCTTCAACTTTAATCTCAGGAAAGTTTATTTTTTGAATAATAATATTCTTTTGTCCAGTTGTTAGTAAGAAGTTTTGTTGTTGTGTTTCTTTATGCGTAGTGAATTGCAACCAAACCTGGCTTTGTCTCATCTTATTTCAGATACAGAATCTCTGGTGAATTTCATTGATTCAGTCACTTCTGGTGCTTCTTATTGGAATACAATAAATATATAATTAACCAGTAAGACAGATGTTCAGGTACGACCTGCATCTTGAAAGGCATCTTGTCGTTTCCTCACTTCGACAAGGTAACACTGCATTGGGACAACCTTGTTTTTTATTAATAGTGACATTTTCCTCATAAACACAAAAGCAACTGAGAAAGAATTAACCCTTGAAGCCTTGATCTCCTGACCCTAATTTGACTCTGTACCTGATCTGAGCTCCTGAGTGTTTTGTGTGGAAAACCAGGGAATGGTTAATAAAAAGGTCTGCACATTTCATGATGAAAAACACCGAAAAATTCATTCAAAACTCACAGAAAACACATGCCACATGGTCAGACATCTTGTTTACCTTTCCCTGATGTAGTTTCTAACAGGCATCATGAATGGTGCAAAGAAACTGCCTTTCTGCAGTCCAGAAAACGAAGCACATCTCCACATTGTTTTACTGGTGGTACGGCATATAGCTGCCTGGGGTTCCCACTGGTATACTGGTGCTACGGTCTCAAAGGATTAAAGAACATGCCGATAGTGGATACAGTCAGTGCCGGATGGCATTTGCGTGTTTCTGTCATTATAATTACTAGTCATCCTTTGACTCGGGGGAATACACATATGTGATTTTTAAAGGTGAGTTTCAATTACCAATGCTTAAATTGAGGCAAAGCAAGAAATTTCCAGTCACACTTGTTAATGCACTTTTTTTTTTTCCAGCTCAAAATATTGGAACACCTTCTTCTGTTCTACTCAGCCGTGGCTCAAAATCAACGAAAGTATTAAAAATTATAACAAACTTTCTTCGCATAACGTGATATTTTGCAGAATTTAAGGCTCGGCAGTTAAAAAGTCCTTCATGATTCGCTGGAGGTCTTACTTCCTTTATAATATGATTTCTTGGTATCAGAATTAAAGGAGATATTTTATTTAAGTGAACCGTAGAGATAAAGGCCATTTGGAGTCAAGATTATTTGACTGTGAATTAAATATATAATTCTCATAGATACTACAAAAGCAAAACTTTACATTTGTATAATTATAATCTCCCCCCCCCCCCCCCCCCAAAAAAAAAAAACAACCACCGACCGGCGCTGTACTGTGGCGACGACGTGGCTGCTTTAGTTGTAACTGGATGCAATGGCACAAAGGCAAATTTCCCAAATGGGATTAAAGAAGTATACAAATACAAAAATACAAAATAAATAAGAAGAAAAGATGATTTGTTAAGCTCTCCTGAAAAATGCTTCAAAATTATGTATCTTGTTTCCCCAACACCAGTGAATGTATAACTAAGGATATACATGTATGTTATGTTTGGGGCATTCTTGTCTAATCATACGAGTTTTGTGTAAGTTATTTTTAAAAGGTTATCTTTCTTTATGGACATGTGGAAAAAAAATGAATTTGCCCAGAGTATTTTTTTGTCACTGTTAAAGCTGAGCTGCAGGGAAATAGTTGACCATCTGTGATTTGTAGATCTATATCAAATGTATCAGTTTTTTTCACTGAACTGAAAAACGGGGAGATTTGCACTTCATAAATAATCTCTCACACAACTGCCGATTATCCATACCACTGACAGGGAAAAGGTCTTGAGATAGAGAGATTTTTTCTATGCCTGTGTTTTCATGTGTACAGAAATGGCAATGGAAATCAAAAATGCATGTTAAAAAAAAAAAAAAAAGAGTGCTTCCATGTATGCAAAAATGGCATTTCCATACATATGAAAACCTAGCTTACTGTGGTATGTGTTTGTTTCAACATGCATACTGGACAGAGCACTGCTTATAGAGATTACAAGACAGCTATATTGTAAAAAGTATGAATCTGTCTAAAGTATGAAAGTGCTGAGCAGGAAGTCTTGTTTACATGTATTATGTGCAAATGACATCTAATTATAAATTCTTACAAGATGTTCATATGTGTGCATTCTTTTAGTAGACATGTACAAATAACATGTAAATAAATTCTCACATGTTGATGTTTGAATGTGTGCATTTTCTTTCTCTCTGTCTCAAAAGGAAGTTTTGAAGTCTGAGTTTGGAGAAAGCACGTCGACACAAAAATGGTCACCTGGTGCTAGAAAAAAAGCACAGAATACAATAGAACAATAAGACACGAAGAAGATTTTTTAACATAAACAAATGAAAAGCATACTTCCAAATGAATAAATATGAACTTTTATTCCGCATAATGGATACATTATGTTATTACATACGCACCAAATAACAGTGGACCACATAGATTTAAATCATTATGAAATGATTCAGAGTCAATAGGGTTTCTATTGCAAGGCATGACTGAGAAAAAAATACGCACCACAGATAATAAAGCACATTATATGCATGTACATAATTCTGAAACTAATTTTGAAAGATCTTTTTCTTTCTTTGGCTCCCAAGTAACCTGTGATAAAATTTGTAAAACTGCAGTACACCTGCCCCTACTCCTAACTTTCAAATGTTATGTTGGTCTTACAGATGGTAATCTTTGTGATGCTTTTGAACACAATTAATTTAATCCAAGCATTAAAAAACTGTAAACAGTCCTTTATATTTATTTTGAAGTTACGTTTTGCTTGGAACAGCTCCACCTGTCACACAGTAGCAAGTATTTTTTCATAGATCTAATCAGTATCCCAGAGTCCAGCTTTGCTTGGCTGGCTAATACCAAAATGACAATATAGCAAGTCTAATATCATTACTTTATAGTACCAATATACACCACACTAAAAAAGATGATTTCTTTCTTCTCACTCATAAAGATAGGGATGACGTACTTAGATCTGGGAATTTGAATCCAATTACATGTGTATTTACTTGAAAAACACGAAAATGCTGACAGATATCGAACAATGACCTAACATATCAAAACTTACAACGACTATTAAGCAAAGATTCTAGAATGTTGACAATGTAAGAGAAATTTAGATGTGCATAAACATTCAACTAGGAGGGGACAAAAGCAATGCTACGGACCTTTGACACTGCTAGAGATCACTAGTCAGTAGACACCAAACATATTTGAAATGGAAGTGGATTATTCTTTTAAGCACATTAACATTGTGACTTCTTTGACTTAGGGGCCGCACGCACTATCCCGTTTCGCTTGCTGCACGGCGTGCAAACGCAGATTTTTGCTTGCTTGGCAAAGAGTTTACAGTGCTGCACATCGCGCGAAAGATTGCTTGCATTGAACGGATGGTTACTTTTAACATAGTGCGCACGGGGCCTTAGATCTGTAAGGTTTACTAGTCGTCAGAAACAATATACCGACCATGCATTTCAGTTCAACATTACCGGTGTAAAATCTAGCTCTTTGCCCTTGCTTTACTTCCAGATTCTTCTATTGAATAATTATTATTTTGCTACCTTAAACAGGAAGAAATGTGATTTTTTTTGTGGTTGTATTCTTATGCTTATTGTGTTCACTAAATTATAGCTTGATAAACAATGAAATCGATACATTAACATGCACACATTATTTGTGTCTTAAGGAAAGGTTGCAATCATGCTCCTCCCACTACCACAAGAACCCGCAGCTTACAGTACACTTGTCATTCTCAATCTCACAAGAAGCTTACGTGGCCGATCACTGGAACACACATTGGTATGCTTCTGAAATGAGTAACAGCAGCTGCTTTTGAATTATGCTCAGACATGTTGGAAGGACTGCCGAGCTTTATCACCCATGGGGTAATTGGTGTCAGGGCAGTTTATGCAGTCAAAAGATAGTCCTGCAATGTCTCGGACAAATCGCTGAAAATACAGCTTACTTGTGAAGGGCAATGCAATCTTACACTAACTGCAATTCACATACTGTGATTGTTTCACAACTAAAAATAAAATCTCAGATAAGTATCTAACAACTGTTCACAAGATGACACATAAATGAGTATGTTTCTTTTTCTCCTCTTTTCGTAACAATATAGATCTAATTGCTAAGGAAAAACAAGGTAAACTGCACCAAATTATTATACGGTAAAGTGCACTGCCATCCAGTGAGGTAGGATGCCTCAATAGGAAAATGTGTGAAACTGCAAAGAATCTGACATTAACAGAAGAAATAAACAAATAACAAAATGATGGTGTAAAGAAGACCTCTCATAACATACACTTGTACTTATGAACAAGACCTTGGCTCACAAGGAACACATGCAAAAATAGTGTTGTTTTAAATCTGAGTCCAGCCTGAAGACACTTGAATTGGTCTTCCCATAGTACATCCCATACCACTGTCAAATATCTGCTCCAATATGTTAGTGTGGGGACCGAACTTTGTACTGAATAGTCTCTTTCAATTCACCCTAAATAATTTATGATGCAAAGAGAAGGTTAAGCCATGTCAAGTGCAGTTACCGTCTTTTAACATAAATTAGCATCACAATTTGATACTATTAAATGCAAGCCTACTGCTTACTGAGGGTAAAAACTATTTCTGTCCATGAAATACCACAACCCTCAAACAAATTCCTCAATCTAAACAATGAGAAGTATGTACTTGGGACTACTGGTCGAAAATTTACAGGAAGCAAATGAAAATCTTCACCGAAGATCCATTCAATGCAAATGATTTTTATACGAGGCAAAATAATTATCCATTAAAATCAGAAAGTGATACATGGAAAAAGTTATCACAAACTGCACTGCTAACTTTCAAACATTTAAAACAATAAACTGCAAATTGTTTGGCCCGTAATTTCAAATTTATGTACTACAGAACTTTTTGACACTACATTTCTGCTCTTTATATTCCTTAGTTGGTATCAAATTATACAAGACTTCAAAATGGCAAATGTGATTTTACAGATCACAGAATTATATTGTTGGTGACATGTTTGTTTCGATAATCTGACATAACCTGACAACCAAGCACCCAAAAATGATCAAAGAATACAACAAAATGCGTTAAATATATATATTATAATTATCATGCATTAAGTTAATTAACAAATGCAATGTGTAGAAACAAGAGGCTGATCGTGATGACATAGGATAACACAGTAAAATCTGTATGAAAACAAGGGATAATTCTTATTTCTAGAGCAATTCAGTAATTGCCTGATGGAATTACAAGAGAAAAAAAAGGAAGCAAGAAAAGTCTGGTATCTTAGTAGCAGTGCCCTATATTGATGCTCAAATTCCACATCTCCCAATTCACCTGGCTGACTTGAACCATGAGCAGTTTTACCTCTCAAAATTGCACAAAATATACCCCTTCGAACAGCACTATTGCAGCCCAAGCCATCATTAAGTTGTAAATGCTTTTCTTATTTCCTGACCAGCCCATTCTATCAATGATGTTTTGTGGAGTTTGAGCAAAATGAATATGTTCAAGCACTGTACCTCAAATGGACTGATTAAGGAATTTTTGCACAGTGGAGGTTGTCAGACAACTTCCTTTTTCTCAAAGATACATGAAGTTGGACTGACTTTTAAAACTGCAAAAGGTTAAATTGATACCGGTACAATGCATACTCTAAGTGACAAATAATACATGCACATTGGTCAGTCTTCCTCTTAAAAACAAATAATTTGCCAAGTCACTTCACAAACACATTTGAAAGTCCATTATCAACTCATACAACCAGTACATGAATGATATTCATGAATTACAAATCAGTGAATTGAGTACAATGATATCTGAGCAATCACACTTTGATTGATACTGCTTATATACGCTGATCACATTCAAACTTGAGGGAAACACAAAAAATTTCCATTCAATAGTTTTGTATAATGTGTCCTTGTTAGATACTGCATTTTTCTTGCAAATATTTTGAGTTATTTCTGAACAACCAACAAAATTTAATGACTTCAATCTCCTCATCCTCTGATAATAGGATATGTATCATACGCAACTGATAATAAAACATCTTTGACAAGACTTGAAAAAACTTGTGATATGACAATTTCTAGTTGCCATTCTTACACGCATTAAGATATTTCATTACTGTTTTAGCCTTTCCAACCCCATTAATTTAGAAAATACTTTGGCCCTTCATTCACAAATACCCTCATCACTCTCTTCCTCTCTTAGCTAATGTGTGACAACTACTGATGACAATGCCAGGAAACTGACTGTCAGAGGTTGAATTCAAAGCACACTGATAATATACACCATATATTTGATGGTGGATGGCTAGCTACATGTACTTTGTATTATCTGATGCTGACTCTACATACAAGCAAATGTTGTTACAAGATGGCGGATGAAAATGAGCAACAAACATTCGGTACTGTTTCTGAGCTCTTCCATTCCTAGGATCTCTAATAATAGCATCTTCTGCCATTATTTAAGAATCTAAAGTGAGAGTTGGAAAAAGATGTCCATCAGAATCAACCACTGGCAAGACAATTCCATGAATCAATATTCTTCACTACACTGCCAACTGTATGTCTCGATGGTAGGACGATAAATAAAAATTCTCTGCTATGACTCGGAATGGAGTGCTGAGTACAGAATGATCCATGCAACCTGAAATAATGCAAGAATGAAATTGGATTATAACTGTAACAATTTTTATGGCTTCGATGAGTTCGTGGAACAACTGAGAAACTATTCGTCCCTGCAAAGTATGTTGAGGGGATTATCTTATGTCAATTAGCATCAGATTCACCTGTTGTGAAAAACAGTTCTTAACCATTTTAGGCATTTAATCCCAAAAAATATTTTACATCTACAAAACAGACATATATATTATACTAAATAAACTTAGTTAAAATCCTTTCCTCCCATCCACTGAAATGTGGGATCAGTTTCATTTGGCATTTAAAATTATCGTCTTTAATTTTTTTCACAGAACATGATTTAGCTCTAAAATCTTTTAAAAATTGCCAATTCAAATTGAAATTCTTGTCTCTCTACTACAAAATTTTTCATCATTACATATTTCAGAAAACTTGTTGTTGTGATCACTGCCATTAGCTTCCGAACAAACACTTTAAAATGCTAACATGTATATTGTTTTCTTACTCTTACCAAAAATGATGAAAACGATGTCATAAGTCCTTCTTTCAGTATTTCTGTTGCTCCTCCATATTCTTCCTCATCTACCCTCTGAAAGCTGTTGTAGTAGATATAAATTATGGCCACATTCACCAGAAGAAACCTGACAGTGAGAGAAATAAAATCATTCAGCAAGTACCAGATTCTTGTCTATATATTCCAAACAAGTGAATCACAAAGATTTCTTTCTTTTCCTTCCATTTTCAGTTTGCATGTATGAAATTTCATTATGTTACTTACAGTGGAACTTGGTTATGAAGAGATTTAACATTCTGCTAAAAACACACGTATCTCGTTATACCCAGGGTCTTGCTATTCCAGTAAAAAGGGCAAAAAACAAGGCAACAACTTCCTTTCTTAATTTTTTACTTGGTCCCTTCCCCTGTTAACATGCCATGTACTTCAATGTAATATCATATTGACGGCAGATCTCAGCCTCCATATCGATAATGGATTCATTTTCTTTTGCTGACAGCAGCCATGTTTTAATGGAATTACAAGATGAACTCAGAGTCAGATGCAAAAGATGTATTGTCCGTCTGTCTCAGTCAGTCAGTGGAAGTGTCACATATCCCCGTTCAGCATTCGCAAAACCAACAAGCAGATTTTGGCATTCTGATGTTTTCGTTCAAAATTCATGATCATAGATCGAACCCATGGGGGCTACAATTGCCATTTTAGGGAAGGCACGCAGCAGCGACAAAAATGTATACAAATCAGGGTGGCCGCATGGCAAGGAAGCCAGAATAGAAACACGAAAGGATTAATGCATGCAAATGTCACACAACATTTTGACAGACTCTGTACTACTGATACTCCTCTTTCGTTTTTTGCCCAAGATCAACAACAATTGGTACACAGTATGTTCTTTCTTTACAATATATGTTTTGAGGACTTCTCGGAGATCCACAGACTTTTCATTAAGTCAACATATGGCTTTGCATGGATGAGATTTTAAAAAAGTAAACATTCTTATAAAATATTTATATTATAACCCAAACAGCAAACCTACAGAGCAAGTCCAATAAAGCCTTTCAAGGGGATAACACCCCACACCAGTCCAAGAACAAGACCCAGAATCTGTCTCATCCAGTAAATCACATCTAAAAACTCATCCTGCAAAATAAATGGTCCATACTGAAACAAACTGTACTTCACTTCCAGTAATAAAAGCATCAGTTATATAAACATGGCTGGACTTCCCTTCACCAAGTCCTGGAGTTGGAAAATGTGACATTTACTACATTTCTGACTAAATTTTCATTTATGCTACAATGGTTGACAGATTATTCTACAAGAAAGCCTGTCATTTTCACAATATTCACTCATATTTTTTGTTGCTGTGCCTGAACTGGGCTGGTGCATATTTAATCCAATGCAACATTAAAATCTAAATGTACTATCAAGGGCACAAATCAAAATGAAATCTGTAGACTTAACTACTGCATAAACCATACTAGAATGGTAAGACTGAAACACAGATGCCACGCAGGGATAGGATGTAGAGCAGGGGTGCTCTACCAGTTGATCGTGAACTACCGGTCGATCTTCAAGTGCTTGGCAGTCGATTTCGGGATGAACGTAGGACACACCCGCGAGGTATATTATATAGGTAAAAATGTGTTATTAAAATAAAATATGTTTTTGGTTCACTGCATTTTGTATCTAAGATTCTAAGTTATATGTTAAAGTGAATAATGCCGATAGCACAGGTTCGGTTTCTTTTATTTTTTGTTTCAGGGCTTTGCCAGACTGGTAGATCTCCAAAGGTTGGGAAATGTAAAAGTAGATCCTATGTCAAGAAAGGTTGAGCACCCCTGATGTAGAGGCTTTCCTAGTAATATAAGATCTGCCAATTTTGGGACACTTCTCAACTCATTTCTTTTTTCCATGCTGACATGTAAGATGTTCACAATATTTTACTGTGTTAATGAAGGAATTAGGAATTTGAGTGATCCTCAGGAGCACAGTTTTCCCCAAAAAGTGATTTTGGTGGTTACATACAAAATGGCACTCCTGAATTAACTCAATGGTAGTATATCTGCACCCCCAAAAACATCCATATTTATTACAGACTGCACTTCCTGCAATTGACGAAATATTACAAAAACCACAGAAAAACTGTGGGGTCACAGCAGGACTATAAGCAATGTCAAAAACGGGCAAAAAGAAAAAGTTGTATGTTGCAAAGTCCCGCGTGAGTCCGTTTGGGTTTTATTTTTCACGCGGGACTTTGCAACATACAACTTTTTCTTTTTGCCCGTTTTTGACATGCACTTCCTGCAGTATTAGATCTATCATATAAGATATATCATCTATAAAAACAAAAATTCATGAGTATGTTGGGAAAGAGTTCCATATATGTCCCGACCACTTTGAACTCATATTATTAGATCTAATTAGGTTAGGGATACGGGCGCAATTTGAGATAGTGGGATAGGTTGGGAGTGTCAATTGCCACCGCGGAATACGGTGTCCATTGTCAATTCAAGTGTGCATTGGAATGGTCAGATGGACCTGGGGTCGTGAGGGTCTAGTCAGTTTGTATCAATGGGCGGTAGTCAGATTGACTAATCAGGCAAAAAGGGGCTGGATTAGCCATTGGTGATCGATGTAATGTCAATGGCCACCACAAAATGCGGTGGTAGCCTAATTGACGCTACCAGCTACCGAAAATGTGGTGGTAACTGACACTACCGAATACTGGAATAGGTTTGTGGTTAGGAAAAATTTTAGGCTTAATGACAGAATTAGAAATAGAATTAGGGATTTAAAAAAAAAAAAAGAAAAAACAGAAAAGAGTTCTGTACATCCTGGCCACTTTGAAGTCTTACTAGATCTAGAATCTAGATCTAGATCTTAGCAGATGTCTTTTCATTTTCTGGCTGAAAGGATAAGGGGTGAGGCTAGGGATAAGATTACTGGATTAGATTTTTAAAAATGGGACGGGGTTAGGTCTAGGGTAGGCCTACAGGATGACTGAGTGGTGGGAGGTACAGAAGTCAAAGGAAGTTCCATTTGAGTCCCATAATCGGGATATTACATGGACGTGACTACTTAAACTTTAAGAGCATCCTTGAGCGGGGGCTCGCAAAAATGTGAGCGCTCCCCCTCCCCCTGGCAAGTTCTAGATCTAGATCTAGATCTAAACATTATTCTTATATTCCAAAGTTTAACATTTTATATTTTCGACAACAACAATGCGATCACACCTTATCATTCCACTGAAATTCCGGAGTTAGTGCTTTCGACAGCAATGACTGTCCAGATTGCGTGTCGTCAATACCGGCTTTCGCCTGCTTTTTCGGTAGCTGACTGGCCATTTAAGTTATTTACGCTAAAACTTGAACTACATAAACTCAACAAAATTGTGAAATGAGTGTTTCAAGTTATGGGAGATACACTGATCTCAATATCATGAATATGGACTCATTAGAGATAGATCTAGATCTAATATTGGCAACACATGACTTTCTTCAACGTGTCCACCATGTTGTTTATTTTCGACGCGCAGCATTGGAAAACAGTTTATCTTGAACAGATTTTTATAGAAGTCCAATAAATCATGAATTTTGTATATGAGCCTCTTTACAAAACAATCCACGCCTACCTTGGTTGTCTGTATATGCTGACATTGCTTTTTTATTTATTATTATCATATTATCACTTCTTAATTTGTTCAACAATTAAAGTAGACAAATTTAATGTACAATAGTTTTGATGTTAGTAATAAATTACCACGTGGCAAGCTCTCTAAATCCATATAGCAGTTTAAAATTTCGTGTGTCACTGCTTCTTTTCTGCCAGGTTGTGCTAAATATTTTTCCATAATAAAAAAAAATAATTAAATTTTGCATTCAATACATTGATTACCAGTTGAATTTTTGATGGCTTTGTGGGCTAGATTATCAATTGTATTGTTGACATGGACTTGATTTTATAAGATACTGATAAAATAATACCAATACTGAGTGTCGGCAAGTAACCGTGATTTTGATAATCTGGCAATTTCTCTGGCTTTGATTGGCCTTTCAACCCGCAATCATTCTGGCGAGGAAATACTGAAACGGGGGGAAGCCGCCTTTTACTTGTGGTCAGCTTTGGTGATCAGAGACAGAGTCAGAGTGGACTAGATCTAGATCTAGAACATATTTCGTGAACAGGCGACAGCGCCGGGGAGATTTTCATCCTTTTTTTTGTGAGGTCTGATTGAGAGCTATCCTGGTGAGACTGACATAAATTTGCTTTGCACATTGTCGCAAAGACATTCAGTTACGCAAAATAGTTGTTGTGGTGGGGCTCTATTAGATATATATAGAGTCTAGATCTAGATCTAGATCTAGATATATGGGTCAAAATCTGATTTGCTGTACACTGGTGTTTTCACCATAGATCTACCAATCTATTTGTCCCTCGTCTGTTTTCCTACAGAATAGGCCTATTTGTTTGTCAACAGAAAATGGTAAAAATGATGCACAAATGGTGTATCTTTCCATTCACATCCTCTGTGTCTACTAAAAAAATAGCTATGTATAATTATTCTATTGAAATGTAATGTGGGTGGATGGATCGAGATTTTTTAACAAAAAGTGTGACATTTTTAGGGGTGTTATGATCAAAGCTATATTCCATAAAACTGGAGACCTTGACACTTAATGTAAACAGGCTACAGCAATCCTAATATAACAGTCTAAATGTGTGTATGGCACGCTAGCCTCTTCTCTCGGCAAGGAGTGTGTATGGCGGGATCAAAAGATCGCCGTTTGTACGTTACTTTTGGTGTTAACTTTCGTCAACATGATGTTTTCTGCTGGAAACGTGAATTTCTGACCGCTGGACTTAAGTCGCGGTGTGATTTTTATTGCATAATAGCCCCTTTGTCTTCACACAAAGAACGGAATCATGCACGTGGCCCGTCTTTGTCCTACAGAGCCAGGTAGTCAGCAGACCCGTCATCGTGTTTATAACCGGTAACGTACGCTGCTGGTAAATGGCCGTTCGGCTCGAAGCATGCGGTCGCGATAGGTCCGCGGGTGAATTTTCAAGAGCTGATTAGGTGATCTCAAAGGTGACTTAACACTTTCAACGGATATGGAGCAGAACGGCAACAAGACGATGGGTAAGTTTGGTGTTTATTATCACTCAAATAACGTACACCCACTTCCTTACTGAAGTATGTGCAATTTCAATATTGAATGAATTTATTGGACTGTGGGATCCAGCGAGAATCAGATGTGCGCTAAAAAACCAGAAATGCATGGTGTACGCATTATTTAAGGTCAAAACAACGGTTTTTTTCATAATTGCCCTCGTGTTTAATAACGAACAGACTCTCAAACGTGTGTAAAACTTGCGAAATGGAAATCAAGCGCCTTGGCCTTAAACATAATAAAGGTATAGTCCACGTAAACACTTCTTGGCAACATGCCAAATGATCAACGCGACGAGTCAGGGAAGATTGCTACACTAGTGCGTGCGTTATTGAAACCCTACAAGGTGTTGTGTTTACGTGACGAACGCCGTGATGTAAAAAGATTTTTTTTATTTCTTGCATTTAAAAGGCGACTTTCGCTCAGCGGATATCTTTCTCATTATTGTCCATCACCCCATCCAATGCCCTGATATTGAACACGACTGAATTATTTCCCGGTAGCTACATCTGGAGTTCGTTACGGCAACACGTATTGCATGGTGTTTAATAACGCACTGCATACTGCGGGGAAAAAAATCAATAAACGGTACCCTGTTGTACATTAAATTCGTAATGTGTCACTTGTGTCCGTCACACATAATGAAAATACACATTTCCTACAATGATGTGATCATAAGTCTAAATTGGATGATAACATCCATGGATGTTCGTAATGTAAACCCGAAATGTTTTGTGTTTCAATGGCATACGCCGATCTCAACGAAAGTTTTTCTTTTGTTGTCATTTCGTTTAAATAGTTCACATTTACAGAACTTGATTTGGTGCCGTGTAGCAAGAAATAAAACTACGACCACATTTTCAATAGGCTTTGAGCTTCACGTGGGCGTTCGTTATTGAAACTCGAAATGCTCAGTGTTGCATTAACGTACGGCAGCCCGGATCTGAAAGAACACATGTTTATGAGTTGCACTGATGTTAGTAAACTTGCATGCAATACAATTTTTACATTTGAACTTGACGACCCAAAACTTAGATGACACGATCAAAGTCATACATTTTGAGTGTCACGCGGGAGAGTTCGTTACTGAAGCTCGAAATGCTTAGTGTTACAGTCACATACTGCCTTTGCCGATTTGAAAGAAGTCCTATGTTTTATAATCAGCTGGTTTCTGGTAATTCATATTATGAATACTATAAATTGTGACCTGGTAGTGCGGAATAAAAGTGCGGTTACATTTTTTTTCAATGTAGTCTTTGAACTCCACATGGCAGTTCGTTACTGAAACTCCAAATGTTTGGTGTTGTAGTAACACACGGCCGTTGCCGATCTGAAAGAAGGCTTTTCTTTTGTTGTCATTGGGTTTCAACTAATTCACATTATTAAAACTTTTTGTGCTGTGTAGCAAGAAATAAAAGTACGATCACAGCTGTCAGTAGGCTTTGATCTTCGCGTGGGCGTTTGTTAGTGAAACTCGAAATGCTTAATGTTGCAATAACGTACGGTAGTCCGGATCTGAAAGCACACATTGATATCAGTTGCACTGATGTTCGTAAAATTGAATGCAATAAAATTTTGATTACATTTGAACACCAAGACCTAAAACTTAGATGGCACGATCAGAGTCGTACATTTTGAGTGACGCGGGAAAGTTCGTTACTGAAACTCAAAATGCATAGTGTTGCAGTCACATAAGGTCTTTGTCTGAAAGAAGGCTTTTCTTTTATAAGCAGTTGGTTCCAAGTAATTCACATGATGAAAACTTTAAATTGTGTCTTGATAGCAAGGAATAAAAGTAGGTTGTCTACATTTTTCAACTTAGACTTTGACCTTCGCGTAGGAGTTCGTTACTGAAACTGATTTGGTTTCCTTCTTCTGATCTTCATTGTTTATCTAGGCTTAAGCGTCCATCTGTGTAGCCTATACTCTGCAGCTCTTAGAAACTTTCAGTAATCATGGAAGAATTATTTATAAAAAAGCTTTATAATAGTAGGCTACATATTATGGAAACTCATGTCTGTAATAATGTATTGCCATTCCATGTTGCTGGGACATCTAGATCTGCAAGGACGTGAAACATTTTTGTTTAGACGCATGCAATCTATGTAAAATATTTGATATTATCAAATGATAATTTCATCTCAGACATGTTACCGCAGTAGTAATGCAATGAATTGTTATTGGATCACAGTTAATAAGCAGCTCTGCAAACATGGCTTTGGCTGATGAGTTTCATTCATTACACCACACCAATGATAATTTAGCTTCAGCCCAGGTAAAATATAAGTTCATGCTTTGATTTGCGAATGTTTAAGTGTTTTAAATATACCATTTTTTTAGATCTCAAATCCTCAGTGACTTTTCTAAAGAGTTTAAAGTAGCAGGATGTTCATGCTAGTCAGAGGCCACAGAGAAAAGGTTGAGACTGCAGAATATGCAGCTGAGATAAAGGAGATTTTTACAGGCCACAATGATGTTTCAACTTTGGTTTTCAAACCACAGTACTTTTACTGAAAGTAATAGTCCTGGGTCCAATCACAGCTGTCAAAACAAAGATCTGTGAAAGCTTTCAAATATTCCAACAAACAGCCTGTCTTCAAAGTGTACAAAAAACCACCACCACTGTGCAAGATATCTATGTAATAAGGAAGACCTGTCAGACAAGATGGTCCAATAAGTAACACTGTGCCCACTATTGTGGATGGTTCACTAACAAGGATGGGATAACATGAGGTAGTTGCTGAAATTTCTGAAAGATGACAGTCCTAAAATGATGGCTGTCCACTACCTTATCCCCAGAGAGAGTTTGGCAGCTGCTAGGCTTAGTCTTCCAAGTAGGCTAATAAAACAGGTAGATGAAATGAAGGCCCATCCAAAGACTGTGAAGATTGTTAAAAAAACAATTCTATGAGGACTATGTGTGGCTGCACCTTGATACCAGTTGCTATCAAAAAGTTACTGTCTGGAAAGGTTTACTGCCTTGCTTGATACTTGGTTCAAGATCATGACAGCTTTGGGTTCATGAGATTCAGCGAAGCCAAAGCCTTCAGTTTCATTTCATAAAAATGGAGTCAGATCAGATCAACAAGCTAATGGACATGAAAATTGATGACAGTGTGAAATTGATCCATGCTTCCAGATAACACTTCATGTAGCTGGATCTTCAAGTTGTTGCCAAATATGCATGTAAAACTTATTAGCTATGGAGGCTCAGCAAGTAGTTTTGCCCTTCCCAAAAGCATACTTGTTTGAATGTGCCTTTGGTGCTGTTATGGATATGGTGACTAAAAAATGAAAACATGTTACATGTTATTAGTTCTACAGTTTTCTACTTGAGTTCCTATGTATGCAGACTGAACTGGGCATCAAAATCAAATGGAAGATTACCCACATTTATTTTCTTCTGTTCACAGTTTATAAAAGCACTTCTGGCCTTCCCTGTAATTGGGCATTAAATCAAATAGATGGGGTAGGGATGGAACATATTGAGAACCAGTGCAGTAAACTACAATTTTGGTGTGATTTCAGTGCCCATGTGTCCTTTTGTCATTTTATGTAACATACAGATTTTTGCTGGCTAGCTTTAGTAGTGACCAGTGCATCCTGATGTCCATCTGTGTTAAGTTTTGCAGTAGATGCTAGCATTAAAATACAGTTCAGTTACATTTCAGCATTTACACCTAAGGAAATGTGAATTCAATTATTTTGGCGTTTATGTCACAAACAGACATTGGTTCACATAATTTAACTATGGCCCTTAAACTCTTTTGTCTTCTGTGACTGTGATATCTTTAAACAGATGCTGAACTTGAAATGCACCTTAGTCTGATCCTTTCACTTCAGTGTAGGAAAATTGCGGTTCAGTTGTTTGGTGTTTATGTAACATACAGTCTTTTGCTAACTGGAAGCTCTCCCATAGCTGCTGAACTCAGATACCCTCAGTAGGCCTGGAGCCTTGTACCAAATGCTCAAGTTAATAATAATTTTAAATTGACCACAGTATAATAGTGCATGATTTTTGGGACTTTTACAATTTGGTGTTTATGTAACGTACATACTTTTGGTGTCTGCCAGCTTACTATTGTTATGCAGAAAGAGCATTTTTGTGCCACATTAGACTTTGATATTAGTAATAGTCAGAACCATTTATTCATTTATTTGGATAAGTACATTTTATTTTTAACATATTTTTATGTTTTTGGTGTTTATGTAACATCATCATCATCATCATCATTGCCTTTCTCACCCTGGATCAGGGTATAGGCCACCAACAAACACTTTCCATCCCTCTCTATCATGGGCCAGCCTCTTTACATTATTCCAAGTCTTTCCGCTTCGTTGCACATCATTTTCTCTGGCTCTTCTCCACGTTCCACGCGGCCTTCCTCTTGATCTCTTGCCCTGGGGATTCCAATCCAATACCTTCTTCGTGATGCTGTTTCCTGGCCTCCTGAGAGTGTGGCCGATCCATCTCCATCGCCTCCTACCAATTTCCTCTCTGACTGGGCTCTGTCTTGTTCTTTTCCATACAATTTCATTGCTGACCTTGTCTGTCCATCTGATCTTAAGTAGCTTCCTCAAACATCTGTTGATGAAAACTTGGATTCTCTTTATGCAGGCCTGAGACGCATTCCAAGTCTCACATCCATACAACAGGACTGACTTCACGTTCGAGTTGAATATCCTCAGCTTTGTTTTTAGAGATATATCCTTGGTTCTCCAAATCTTGCTTAAGGACGTGAAAGCTGCCTGTGCCTTTCCAATTCGTGCTTTGACTTCTGCCTCTGTTCCTCCCTTATTGTCAATGATACTACCAAGATAGCAGAAGGACTCTACATCTTCCAGTGGTTGATCTCCTACTCTGACTTGTGCGCTTGGGAGTGCAACAATTTTTAGGATCTTCGACTTCGCAGGATGTATCCTCAATCCAATAGATTCTGAAATTTTGTTTAGAGCTGTAGTCTTTGCTTGCATCTGGTCGTGTGTGTGCGACAATAGTGCCAAGTCATCTGCAAAATCTAGATCGTCCAGCTGTGTCCATGGGGTCCATTGTATGCCATTTCTTCCTCCACTGGTGGTTTCTTTCATAAGCCAATCAATCACCAGGACAAACAGAAATGGGGACAGCAAACAACCCTGCCTAACACCAGTCTTGATATCAAAGCTGTCAGTAAGCTCGCCATCGTGTACGACTCTGCAACTTGTCCCGTCGTACATGCTCTTGATAAGGTTCACCATCTTCTCTGGGATTCCATAATGTCTCAATATTCTCCACAGTGTTTCTCTATCGATGCTATCAAAGGCCTTCTCGTAGTCAAGGAAGTTCACTATCAGTTGGGAGTTCCACTCTAGCGACTGCTCTACTATGATTCTCAGCGTGGCGATCTGGTCGGTGGTTGATCGGTTACTCCTGAAACCAGCTTGCTCCTCACGAAGTTTTGGGTCTGTTGCATTCTGTATTCGCTTGAGAAGAATCCGATTGAAAACCTTTCCTGGGATGGAGAGAAGTGTGATTCCTCTGTAGTTACTACAATTGCTGAGGTCCCCTTTTTTTGGAAGCTTCACGAGGTGTCCTTCCTTCCAGTCCTTTGGAAACTTGCCTCCGATCCAAATCCTCGAGAATAGTGAGTGCAGACCCTCTGCAGCCCCAGCAGCATCTGCCTTCAGCGCCTCTGGTGGGATCTGATCTGGTCCAGCTGCCTTGCCTCGATTTAACTGCTTTATGGCATCATTAATCTCTGCTTTAGTCGGAGGGTCGCAACTGATCGGTAAATCATTTCTTGCGGGTAGAATGTCGGGTGGGTTGCTTGGTGGAGGTCTGTTCAAGAGGCTGTTAAAATGTTCTATCCATCTTTTTGCCTGAGCTTCCTTTCCAAAAATAGCCTTCCTGTTGTAATCCTTGACAGGAACTTCAGGTTTTCCATATTTTCCAGCAAGAGTCTTTGTAGTCTGGTAGAGGATCCTCATGTGTCCTCCTGTTGCTGCCTTCTCTGCTTTCTCTGCTAACATTCCTATGAACTCCTCTTTGTCTTTTTTAATTGATTTTTTGACCTCTTTAGCTGTTGCCCGGTACTCTTCCTGGTTACCAACTCTTGAGCTTCTTGTACGACTTGCATTTACCTGTTCTTTTAGGTCTCTTCTTATCCTTATCAAGTCCAGTGATTTTTGACTGATCCATTCCTTGTGTTCCACTTTCTTTTCCCCAAGAACATCCTGACATGTCGATGTAAATACTCCTTTTACCTTAGCCCAGTGAGTCTCCAAATCTACTGTCTCTTCGAGGTCAACAAGGGGTTTGAATCTATTCCTCAGCGTCAGCTGGAACTCTTCCTTCTTGTCTCCATCCAGAAGGCTCACTTGAAACTTTCTTCTCTTTGTTCCTGCTCTGGTACCTTGTTTCTTGAGGCGGAGTTTGAGTCTTGCCAGCAGCATGTGATGGTCAGATCCAACATCAGCTCCTCTCTGTACTATGACATCCTCCAGTGAGCGTCTGAAACGTCGGGTGATGCAGAAGTGGTCAATCTGGTTTTCAGTTACTCCATCCGGTGAAATCCAAGTGGCCTTATGGATCCTCTTGTGTGGGAATACTGAACCTCCAATCACATAGCTGTTAAATGTGCAGAAACTTGCAAACCGCTCTCCATTCTCATTCATTTGTCCCAAACCATTGCACCCCATAATGTCCTCATACCCTGTATTGTCCTGTCCTATCTTGGCATTGGCATTCACATCTTTTCTTGGCAATGTGTCAACTATTTCCTGAAGCTGGTTGTAGAAATCGTCCTTGTCCTCATCGGTTGCTTCATTTGTTGGGGCGTATATCTGCACAATGTTCATGTTGATGTTCTTGTTCTTTGTAGTAAATGATGCCAATATAATTCTCTTTCCGTAGGGTTCCCATCCCCTCAGTGACCTCTGGGCGTGCTTGCTCAAGATGATCGCTACTCCTTCTGTATGCTTTTTGTCCTCCCTTCCAGAATACAAAATCTTTTCCCCAGAATTAAGTTGTTTCAGTCCGGACTGTATCCAGCGGGTCTCGCTAACTCCAAGTATGTGCAGTCTGTATCGCCTCATCTCCATTGTAACCTGGGCACTCTTTCCTGCTTCATACATGGAGCGGACATTCCACGACGCAATCCGGAGTGACTTGTTTGATGAAGGAGCAGTCAGGCCAGTGGAGTCCTTTCGGCTTTGTCCATTGTCCTTCATTGAATCTACAGGTGCAGATGCTCCCCCTTCTCCCAAGATAAAAGACTGATTTAAAGTATTTGCTTGTGTTTCTGTAACTGGTTTATTTTTACAGGGTGGGTAGTTGGCCCACCGCCAACTGGCTCTTCTCGGGAGACCAGGACCTTTGCACCTTTAGTCGCCTCTTACGACACGCAGTATCACGTCAGATGTATTCTTTGCTGTCCCCGCATCTGCACGGGCGGTTTATGTAACATACAGACCGCAAATCTGAGAGACATTTTGAATGTCACAAATGATTATTGACTCACAAGATTGTATTTCTGACAGTATGAAATAAACTTGCTTAATTAGTTTCCTGGCCTTCTAATTACAAGTGCTTGAGTTGTTTTTGTGTTGTGACGGTGTTTGTGTAACATACATCCTGTCAATCAAGAATGAGTGATATTGTTGAAACCCAAAGGGAATGCTAAAAGGCAGCTACAGAGTATGAAAGACAATTGTTTACAGAATGAGATGTATTGGTTTTTAAGGATGGATATCAATTTTTAAAATTCATCATTGTGTCACAAAAAGTGTACAGCAAATCAGATTCTGACCCATATATATATATTCGATACTCTACTTGCCAGATTCGAGGGTCTAGTCAGTTTGTATCATCGAGGCCGTAGGCCGATGTTCGTCTGGGCAGTAGTCAGATTGAAATATCAGGGAAAGCCGCCGGGGTTAGCTTACCTGGCAAGTAGAGTAGGATCGGGACAACAATTGTCGACTAGTGCCTAGTACTACATCTGGAGATTACAGTAAAAATGCAGTTTAGACCCCCATTTGGCACTAGTAGCATTAAATTATGATGGGCATTTCTATAACTTAGCATCGATTACTTTAGATATTTAAATAAGGAAGTGTCTAGCGAGACCAGGATTCTGGTCTCCCTAGCCTGTGGTCTTGGGAGACCAAGATCCTGGTCTCTCTAGATTCGGGGCTAGGGAGACCAAGATTTTGGGAGGACTTCTGAATGCGTTCCGTAACTCGACAAGTGCATAGGCATTGTCAGATTGATATGTAACGACGTGAGGGTCTAGTTAGTTTGTATCATCGAGGCCATAGGCCGATGTTCGTCTGGGCAGTAGTCAGAATGACATATCAGGGAAAGCCGCCGGGGTAGCTATGTACTGTTTTCACTCGGGCTATGGAACGCGGTGTGTACACGAGGGTGCTTTATCCCCAACAGACAAAGTTGCCGCCATGCAAGGCTGGGTGCTGACGCCTGTGAGGTGAAGAGATCGGGAATGATGCGTTCTCTTATTTTAAAAAATCGAGAAGGAAGGATCCGGCGTAGACATGCGCACTGGCCGGGAAAAATCTTGGTCTCTCTAGCCCCCGAGTCTAGAGAGACCAGGATCCTGGTCTCCCAAGACCACAGGCTAGGGAGACCAGAATCCTGGTCTCCCTAGACTCTGGGACCAGAATCCTGGTCTCCCTAGCCTATGGTCTTGGGAGACCAGAATCCTGGTCTCCCTAGCCTATGGTCTTGGGAGACCAGAATCCTGGTCTCCCTAGCCTCTTCCTTTAAATAAAGGGGTAGGGGTGCACTTACTTAAAATAGTGATCAAAATTCAAAGTAGCTAGGCCTAATCAATATGTTTTTAACACTATTTGGAGGACTAATAAATGGAAGGTCTTTCCCCCATCCACATCACTTATCAAAAAGTTAACAAACATAATAATTATGACGAAGACCTCCCCTAACCCGCGCTTTCGTTCTTTCTTTCATCTTTGTCCCATACAAATACTTCGGTAAACGTGTAGAATCCGGGCAACGCTGTTTTCATGCACTGACCGCCATCTTGGATCGCACAGGGTGGGCACGGTGGGTGGGCGATATCGGTAACAAATACTCAATCGCAATTAAGATTTTGGGAAGGATTTCCGTGACGCGGTTTTCGGGGATTTTTAATCATATAATTATCTTTTCGTGGGCCTACAGTCAATAAAAGTACAAACAAATTGATTTTAACAGTATTTAATATCTTTATTGTGATTGAGTATTTGTTACCGATATCGCCCACCCACCTTGCCCACCCTGAGCGATCCAAGATGGCGGTCAGTGCATGAAAACAGCGTATGCCCGGATTCTACACGTTTACCAATACTTCAAATAGGCCTGCTAACCCTACCCTTTCGATAAACCTGCTCAAAAGTCCCCTCTTTAGTGTGTTTTCTGACTGGTGCGGAGGACCTCCCTAATAAACTACACTTTTACCTAGGAATTTTTTTTTTATAGTAAATTCCCTGCCCAGAATCCTGACTAAAGCCCAGTAAAGGCATGTGACTTTTCTTTTTACCATGTGAAAATTAAAGTAGCAACTGATTTTTTAAAAACGAAATCGGAAGGGCATGCACTTGACGGAACAGCCGAAACACACATTTCCTGTGTAGGAAGAATTTGGACGGCGAAACTGCACTTTTACTACTAGAGTCAACCTGCCGGTGTCTGACCGCGTAACGCGGCTTTGAAAAATAGCCACTTTCATTGCGCTGAGGGCACTGCAATTGTTTCCAATTTTGGAAAGGACGCAGAAATATCTTTACTAAAAATATGACAGAATGTCGTAAAAAGGTCAGATTCCATGTCAACTGGTGTTCCCCCAATTTGCCCCTATCCAACCACCTTGCCTGACCCCGACATTGCTCATAGCCGACCAGTCCTTCCTCCTGAACATTATTTTTTTTGTGTTGTTTTTGATTTTTTTTTTGCATGCTGCCAATTGTGATAGCTGACAATCTATATGCATGACCAGACGACATTTTCACATAAAATGGAGTGAGCTAAGGACCCTTTTTTTCAAGTCTGTCGTTCTTTTCAAACATTTCTATAGTACAATCACACAGACATGCACTAACAATAATGATATTTAGAACACTGAAATATCAGTCACACAGCATGTTCGGAACACGAAAAGTTTCTTTGATGCCACCATGTTAAAGCCTTTTTGATGTCATCTTTATTGAAGGACCTTGTTGTTTTACCCATACTAATATAGTAATAACAGTAGGGAGGATCTGGGAAATGAAATTGAAGTAAGCACAAAATCAGGATGCAAGTAAATTTCTATCATGAAGGAATAGGCCCTTTAGAATGGAACAGGGCGTAAAGAAATACTTTTTATTTAATGATTTGGAGGGCTCAGTAATTTTTTTTTTTAAAGTGTCAGCACTTCATGGAATACTAGTAACAAAATATGGTCCATTCTAAAATAACTTATTATGTCACGTGGAATTTCTGTTACTTGGTTATTATAGTTATTTCTTTTATTTAATAAGGGGAGTAGGCCTAGTTCTGATATGGCAAACTTAAGTAATTTTGTAACTGTATGAAATGTTAGCTGGTCGGACACAGGCAAAGAATCTGAGAAAAAGCATCCCATTTCCGACCATCCCTCTAGCCACACAGTATGGCTGGAAAATCACCTTCTGACTGTTTATGGGTATTCCCGCAAGCATTTAAAATAGTATACTGTGTCAGTTTCGCAAAATAGAAAGCCAAAAATACGATTGTAATAACTTACCCAGAAGTACAGGAGCACTAACAACTTTCGTGAAAATGGTGGATCTTCTCCACTGTCAATCGATCAAGATCACTGTATCGATGACTGGGGCCACTGTGGTCACTGACTTCGTGCACATGTAGACACAAATGGACACTCGAAAGGGACAGCAGGACGGCACGCGCGAAAAAGTCACATGTTTGCCATTTGATAAAACGAAAGTGATCAGACTGGGGGCGGTGGTCGGTCACCGGCAGGTCAACCCTAGATCTAGGTACAAATCTAGATAGGTAGAATGCACATATTCACCATCTTTAGTGACCGGATCCACACATCACTATGGCAATTGTGGCATTGATTTTGTCTTTGATTCATTGGCTGATTTGCACTGCGAGCATGGGAGGCGCTGCGAACCAACCGGCAGCGAGATAAAAGTAGGCCACTGCACTAAACTATGGCATGTCTTTAACATGTTCAATGGGAGACGTTCTGTCAATTCTTTCACTTCCTTTCCACAGGTGGTAGGAAATCTGACCAGCTCGGATCCAGCCTCTCCACTCCTGTCATAACAGTCAACTACAATGCAACCAGCAGGCAGTTTAACTGATTAGACATGTCTCAAAGTTACACTAATCAGCTGTTCCTTGGGCCATCTTTAGTGTCGGAAGAACAAAACAAAAACACTCTGTGACGTCACGCACATTCTGCCTGTAGGATTAATAAATAATAGACACCTTTCATGATGTCATCAGTAGGCTTTTCTGTTCTTGAAGAGTTGACTGTGGGAAATGAAACTAGAATTCAATTCCAATGTTTCAGAAACAATTTACTTCCTATCTGATGTAATGAAATGTCTATTCGCCAGCACAGACTGATGAAATTCCCCCTAGGATTTTTTTATTCGCCAGTGTAGATTTTGTATTGGGAGTGATCTCCCCTGTTTGAACCCTTCCCCCCATTGTTCAGTTCACCCCGATAGCTCTGTGGTTCAACCATAACCTCCACACATGGTGGTAACAATGATTTGGCATCATTGATATTTAATTGCCGAAATGAACACTAAACAAAATGCATGTACTGTATTGGGGCAGATTAACTTTCACTGGTCACTGGTCACTGATCCCATAACCCGCCGGGGTCGTAGGGGCGCTGCAGCGATGAACGTTGCACCAGCTGGCTCCATTTGTTGCGGTTGTGGGCGAGTGTCTGGGTTGCAGGAAAGCTCCTCTTGGTCCATTCCGCAATGTTATCTGCCCATTTCTTCCTCGGTCTGCCTCGTCTTCTCTTCCCCTGCACTGTTCCTTGTAGTATGGTCTTAGAGAGCCCATCTGATCTTGTCACATGCCCATACCATCTGAGCTTCCTTTTCTTGACTGTGGTCAGCAGGTCTTCATAGTGCCTTATTTGTCGGGTGATAGTTTGTCGGACTTCTTCGTTGGTGATGTGGTCCGTGTATGAGATGCCAAGAAGTCTTCTGAGGTATCTCATTTCCACTGCCTGGATCTTCCTTTGTAGCTCTGCATTCAGTGTCCAGGATTCGCATGCGTACAGGAAGATGGAGGTGACCAGTGCATGCAGGAGGTTGATCTTGGACCTGAGAGAGATGTTTCGGTCTCTCCAGATGGGCTTGAGCTTCGCCAATGCTGCTGTTGTTTGTGCAGCTCTTGCGAGGATTTCGGTCTTTGATCCTGCTTCACTAATAATGGCTCCGAGGTACTTGAAGTGGTCAACAGTCTCAAGTTCTTTTCCACTGACTGTGATTTTTGTAGTGATTGGCTGGGCACTGTTTGTCATGAGCTTTGTCTTCTCGGCACTGATCTCCATGCCGTATCTGGAGGATGTTTTATCCAGGTGGTTCACCAGATTGGCTAGCACCTGTTCGTTTCCTGCCAGTCCATCGATGTCGTCGGAGAACCTGAGATTGGTGATTGTCCGGCCTCCAATGCTGACTGTGCCAGTGTGTTCTTCTAAGGCATCAGTCATTATATGCTCTAAGAAGATGTTAAACAGTGTCGGCGACAAAAGGCAGCCTTGACGGACTCCCACTGAGGTATGAAACCATTCTCCCACCGTGCCTTGGACAAGTACTGCGCTGGTGGTTTTCGCGTATAGCTCCTTGATGATCTGGATGAGCTTTTGTCCCATATTGTATTTCTTCATCGTGGCCCATAGTGCGCCATGCCATACCCGGTCGAACGCCTTCTTGAAGTCAATGAAGACGTGGTATATGTCCCATTGTTGCTGGCTGTACTTCTCGCACAGAACTCGCAGGTTGAATATCTGTTCTGTGGTGCTTCTCTTTGGACGAAAACCTGCCTGCTCTTCGCTTGTGGTTTCAGCCTGTTCAGGATGACTTTCAACATTACTTTACTGGCATGACTTATGAGGCTGATCGTTCGATAGTTCTGGCAGATTAACTTTCACCCCTCCCTTTTTTGCTGTTTTATTTTAAATGGGAGGGATGAACTAAGATGGGTCAGTAATGATGCGAAACGGGGCGAGGTTGGTAAGCTGGCCAATTATAATGATTGGTCCAAAGGCTGTGAGATATATTCTTGTGGGCGTTGTCTACATGTAGTTATGAATTTAATCAGAAAAAAACTAAATTCCAAAACTACTCCTCAGATGCACTGAAACTTCCCAGACGATACTTCATATTCTGATCATGATCTTTTTGTTCGTTAGATTGTCGGGGTTGCATTTCTTTTCCTTTTTGTCTTGCAATTTGCTTTACAATGCGGGGTTCATTCCATAACATCGTTTTTTAAGCCCCGCCCAGTGTTTTAGCTCAAGTCTTAACAGTAACACTATTCCACATGGTAAATTTCTAAATTTGGTATAGGGGTCTCTTACTTAGTCTGAATAAGATAAGGACATTGGTGTGGTCATTGATGCCATGAAACTGTCTATCTAGTTGTAATTCTGTTTAGACTGATCATGGTAAGAGGAAACCATTTGACTTAAACTGCAGTTGCTTTTTTAAATAAATATCAGTATCTATACTATATATATTGTGGACTTGAGATTTTTTGTTGCAAAAGGCTTCTGATCCACTCAACACTCAGACTTCAAATTTTATATGGTGCATCAAAATGGACGTAAGGGTGCACAGTTTTTAATAGAAGTCTCAAATCGGTGTACTTTTTTAAATTGGAAATGTATTGTTTCCCCAATTTTAGATCTATTTCGAGTCATGGTTTGCCATTTTAAGGTTTCGTTATCACTTCCTGCAATGTGTTCACTATCAAACACACTAACCCGTGCGCAAATCATGCTATTGTACGGGGTGCGCAGGGTGTCAACTCACAAAGGCAGAGCAGTAAGACTTATTTAAAAACAAACAAACAAAAATAAAATAAACAAATAGGAACAGGCAAGATGAAGCAGGTCCATAATAACCACCCAGAGCTGAAACTAATATTCAACCCGATTTATCCCGGACAGGGCCGGGGACCTCAGCTAGTTAATTATAAAGATACCCCAAAACATGTTTATCCTAGGCAACACTGGAAATCTCAGTTGGATCTAATATAGTAATAATAAACACAGCATCATATAATCAAGCCTGATCTTATGAACACAAAATAGTGGCAGGAGTATTTCATTGTGACTATTTTTTTCCCCCTTGTACTTGTAGAGTAGGGCCGCAAAGCATTCAATGAATGATTCATCCAGATTTCTAGGAGTGAGGTAAATCCTCTGCCTTTAGGATGTTGGCCAGAGATCTCAATGATTGATAAAAATGGAGCAACCAATATTAAACTAAACTTAAGTTAAACAAGATTGAATACTTTTATTTTTATTCTCTAACAGGTTGATCAGTGTGAGATGATTTTTTGACTCGTATGCAGGCTGAAAAGTAATAGTTCATTTTTGGAACTTTTGAAATAAGCTCAGGTGAGATAAAGAGGAGAATATGTTTGTTGCCAAGACAATTGCATCAGAGCACAAGGACTTAATCCATGATGTTTCTTTTGATTATCATGGGAGGAGGATGGCCACCTGCTCTAGTGATCAAACTGTCAAGGTAGGTACTTTTTTTTTCTGCAAGAACTATTACCAATTAGTTATGCATGTTATTTAATATTAATTAAATATTGCACTTACCTCAGAATATCTTACGTTACAGTTATGTGCACTCTGAAAGAATGTCTGAGTTATTTTTTTCCTTTTTAAAATGCTCTTATTAAATTAAATTCTATCCATAACGGTAGTTGAAATTCGATAGATCTATAGACTGAACGATATCCTGATTTAATTTTAATTTCTTTCAAAAAAGTGGCACAGTCTCTACGCTCCCTGTAATATGTCGCTTTTGATTCTGTTCAAACATCTGATATCGTAGAAATAAGTATGTTTGCATCAGGAAATTAGGACCATCGAATGGTTTGCAAAGACAACAAATTAAGGAAACAAAAAGTACGGTCTCTGTAATCACTTCCATTTTCCTTTATAATCCTAATTTATACAGTTTCAAAAAACAGTTCTAAACAAGTAGCGTAAATTCGTGGGGAAGAAAGTACTTCTTCCTACTTTTCATTTTAGAATGACCAGTAAAATTCAATTAATGCAGATTAATCTTTGAAACTTGCAAAGACATGAATGCTAATTCAGTATACTGGTAATTCAAGTATTCAATGTTTTTTGTTTTTTGTTCTTTCTTTTTTCTTTCCAAATCAATATAGGTTTGGGATCTAGATGAAGAGGGGACATGGCAGTGCACAGCTAGTTGGAAGGTCTGTAACTAATAGCGCATACATTTATATAACTATCTCTGTTTTCATCATCCCTGAATTGTTCTGTTTTTTTTCTTCTTTTTTTCTTTTTTTCTTCTTTTTTTTTTTTTTTTAAAGATGTGCTCCTGTTGAGAAGCAAAACATATGATTCAGGTCGGAAAGAAAGACAAGATTGATGTTTACATATATAATCGCAGTGTGATCAAGGGTAAATTTTCATAGCTGTTGCAGCAATGCAGTACCTCAAGGGGATGCAGAAATATAAAAATTCTTAACACCCGTAAAGCCCGCTGCCCCGTCAGTGACCTTACTCACGGAGAATCTTATCTGGGGCCACTGACACGTGCCGCTAGACGATGACCACATACGCTGTCCACGTGGTTCGGTTTTTATTGATCGGTATGAAAACATTCGCTACTATGCCTTATCACGCTTGATAAATCAATTAACCAGCAAAACCTTAGTCTGTCAGTCTCTAACCAATGATCTGACTTATGATTCCAAACTGACAGCTGTAGTTTTCGTGAGAACGAAGCATGATAACTAGCCACGCCCTCCCAAGCCCTACACAAATGGTTTCATCCTGATTGACACATACTAATAAACCAATGTGGGCATTTGGGGCAAAGATTATTTCAGAGCTTGTTTCTGATTGGTTCTTAGATACAGACAACTCCAGATGGTGGTCAGCTTGTGAGAAAATGAGATAATATTGCAAATTTGTTGAGCAACAGTTCGCATGTCGATGTTACATCTTTTGAAAGTGTGGGGAGAGCCTTTGAAAGCTTAGTCTTTGTGATTCCGACCAGTGGTTCACTGGTTAACATGTCCATGTCACAATGCGTTTGATTTAGAAGAGGTACAGTGAACAATAACACGGTGGTTACGTCTCAAAAAGGTCAGTGACCCGACGCCTGAAAATAGGGCTGGCGCGGTCAGCTTGACCTGGGCGACTTTTGCCGCCCATGCGGCGTGAGCGCTTGCAAGTCAATACCGACTATTGCCGCCCCGCGCAGGGTGAGGGTTAATCATTCCTTTTAAAGGATGGAAAATATATTTATCTTCTTTATATTTTCACAATAACATTATAAGCTCGGAAATGTCAAATTAATGCTGCCTTGGTAAATTTCAGACCCACAGTGGATCAGTTTGGCGTGTTACCTGGGCTCACCCTGAATTTGGTCAAGTCTTAGCTACATGTTCATTTGACCGTACAGCTGCAGTGTGGGAAGAACTTAGTAGTGATGCCAGCATTAAAGGAGGGTCATCTTCAAACACATGGTTAAAACGAACATCTTTGGTAGATAGCAGAACCTCTGTCACAGATGTGAGATTTGCACCAAAACATTTAGGACTGCAGTTGGTAAGAATCAGATGTATAATAAGAGTGTCAGATTTTGTCCTCACAGATTTCACGTTATAAATTCTTGTTATTTTATTGATACAATCCAGTGCCAAATACCACCACACCGCAAATGGATCCAGGATAAATATCTTAAGGTGAAATGATTCTCTCTACTGTTACAAACATACATGTCCTCAGTGAATATCCTGGGGGAAAAAATGAAAGCTTAGTTTTTAAAGAATTCTGTGTTGTTTTTTTTAATACTCAAAACTCAGTTTTACCATCAGTGTTAATACTGTATTCTTGCAGTTGTCAAGGCAGAACATTCTTGTAAATATATGTGACAGCATTTGGCATGTGACCTTGCAATGAATTAAATAGAGTTTGGTAAAGCAGATGGTATCAATAATCGCTGTGAGAATTAATAGATGGAACAAAATTCAAGGGAGTTGTGAGAAGGCATCAAATTGCAGTTTTACTAAAGTGGAATATAAAAGATGCACTTAGTACTACTTGTTCATGAAGTCTGATAATCAGAACCCAAAGAAATCTAAATTACAGTTACACAAACATTGTCTCAGTAAGTAAAATACAAGATGAGAAATGATGCTGTGCCACATAATCTTGCACATTTGTGAATCTTTTCTTCCATAGGCTACATGTTCTGCTGATGGTGTTGTCCGCATATATGAGGCAGTGGATGTGATGAATTTGAGCAACTGGCAACTGCAATATGAGTTCAACTGTAACTTGAGCCTCAGCTGTCTGTCATGGAATACGGCAAGGTCTGATTGAATGTAACAATAATGACACCAGTTGAAAATTTATAAAAATTTCTCATGTATGGCATGATATGAAATTTAGTGCACCATTGTGGAACATCTGGAAGTTACCAATTAATTATTTCAACATCACAGTGGAACATGCTAGCTTTAAAGCAAATTTTATTACATGCAGCTATGATATTTGTTTTCTTGTTTGAGGTCATGATGTTGTGATTTATTATTATTGAGGAATAAATAAGCATAAAATGTTCATATACCTTGTCACGTGGTGCATACTGTAGGTGATTAGAAAGAGTTTTCACAGTGTACTGGCAGTTTGAGTTTGGGTTTTATGGCATGTCAGCATGATAATGGCCACTTTTCATTCTGGATAAATTTGGTATCATGATTCACTATGGTCAGTGGGATCTACCATTTATTTTATTTACAGAATGCATCCACCAATGATAGCGATTGGAAGTGATGATCCCAACCAATCTGCAGGAGGGAAAGTGCAAATATATGAGTACAGTGAAACTGCTAGGTAAGTTTCTTTCAGTCTTTTTTTTCTCTTTTTTTTTTATTTGTTAAAGTCAGATGGCATCAAGTTATTTGGGTTGGTTTTCTGTTTTCAAAAGGTATAGCATGACCCTTGTGAAATTCTTTTGAAAAGATTGTCTTTGAAGCTGATTACTTTATAATGATTAGGAGAGGCTTAAATGTACATCAAAGCAGTGAAATCAATTGTGTCAGATAGCTGATGGCTAACATTCCCTCTAACCTCTGCAAAGTTTAGATAATTCAAAAACATTTTATATGTGCTGTCATATTGTTGAAAGGAAATACTGGTATCATAAATTAGATGTAATTGCACCTCTTGCTTCAATGTACTGTATAAGGATTATTTTTATCCAATGCACAGGAAATGGTTAAAAGTGGAGACCATTTTTATGGTAACAGAGCCTGTTCATGATGTCAGATTTGCTCCTAACTTAGGCAGATCATATCATCTTCTGGCTATTGCTGCACGGGACCTTTCTATACTGTCCTTAAAAAACACCAGGTACAGTTTATTCATAATTTCTTAGGAGCTAGTTATGATCTTTGCAATACATCATCTTTACAGATTTGTGATAATGAGATGTGGAGATGTTTGGCAAATAGTGTGCGAGAAAAGCTGAGAACTGAATAAATTTCAAGTCACAGAAAAAGAGAACACTGTTAAAAGCTCCCACATTTTGGAGCGGGGAGGGGCGCAATTTTAATTCTGGAAGCGTTTCTTAACCCAGACCAACTGTAACTGTGTACAGTTTCACTGATGTAATAGTAAATTAATGTAATTTCAGCAGATGTGAACCTCAACAAAATTTGTTGCAGAGTTATCATGTGAGGAAATACCATACAAAACCTAATTTCCAGAGAAATTAGTTTCTTCATTACAGGTGTTCTGTTCTTGAGTTACTAGGGCATGAGTAATGCTAAAACAGAATCAAAATAAATTGCTAAGACCATTTATGCAGAGAAAGGTTGTGTTGAAATGTTTGTAATTTTAAAATTGCCTTCCACTCTTGTATTTTTTCATAGGAAAGACATGGGGAATAATGCCAGCGGGCTGAGCAAGTTCGAGATCAGACAAGTTGGATGCTTTGAGGACCATGAATCAGTGGTATGCAATGAAGCTTTGATTTAATTTTTGAGCGTTTATTGTGTTTTGATGCCAGGTACATTTTTCTCTTTTATTACCATTTTACACAGCACAGAGAAGGAGATTAAGAGAAAGCAGCAGCCTAGTAATTTTTCTCTCTCTGTGTGTATGTGCATGTGAGAGTGTTAGAAATATTATTTTGAAAGTCTTATATTAATTTTTTATTGAGAGATGGGAGCAAATTGGGGGTTTTAAGCCAAATAGATTGTAAGTTGTTTTTTTTGTTGTTGTTTTTTTAGAAGAGATTCATTGTGGCTGTTGTTTGAATTTGAAGTACATATTGTTTTATATTGCTGCAAATGTACTTTATGTGATTTATGGTATATTTTATTATATTTGGCATGTGGATTTAGGTGTGGCGTGTGTGATTTATTATATATTTTATTATATTATTTATCTGGATTTAGGTGTGGCGTGTATCCTGGAATATAACAGGCACTATACTGGCGTCCTCAGGAGATGACGGATGTGTGCGTTTATGGAAAGGTTTGTTTATGATTCAATGATGTGAATTTTTTTTTTCTGTGTGTAAATTTAATGCCTACTTTTTTGTTCATCTGTGGTGGTTATTTTTGCCATGTGAATTTCACAGCTTTTAAATCAGAAGTCAGTCTGATTTTATTTTGCTTTGTTTAACTTATGCATATTCACTTAAAATCAGATATTCTAATATAATTAGTATATTTCTCCTTTTTTTTTTTTTGAAGTCAAATACAGCAGATATGATAGTAGAGGCAAAATGTTTCTTGTGTTTATTGCTCAGAAGGATCTCGGATCTTTTTTCTTATGTTTAAACATCTTTTAAGGGAGACTTAATTTAACCTTTGCCGACCAGCTACATGCAGTTCCTGGAAACCCAAAAGTGCAATGAAACTTACACCCATAAACCTATGAGCCTTCCATTCAGACAGAGGATATCAGCTGTTTTTAAAATGTTTTTACTGGGATGTCAGAAAACTTGTCTTGAACATTAACTAGAATTTAAATCTTTAGACTGTTTGCTCAGTGTGTAGGGGTCATAAATCTGGAAATGAAATAAAATTAATACAAATGTCATTCCAGATAGATGAGTTATGAAATTGTTATAGGTTCATTTCCAAGTGGTCATAATTTGAGGAGAATGTAGTATAAAAGTACCCTTGTGATTGCTGCAGCACCAATTACAAAAACATCTTTATTGGGCACTGCAAGCATGACAGATTTCAGATGCTGTAGACTTTGTGGAGCTAGATCCCAATGGGTTTGTGGGTGCATTTTGATACACCATTCTAATGGTCTGGGTTTTTTTTCATATTTGTTGCAGCCAATTACCTTGACAACTGGAAATGTATCTCTGTGCTGAAGGCTGACAGTAATGCCACAGAGGTAGAAAGAGCCTCCATGCATGCCCCCAGTATCTCCAGTACTCCTACTTCAGGAGGAATCAGGTACAACCTCAGCAGTCTGGCTGCCAGCTAATGTGTGTCTGTTGCATTCTTTAAGGTTGCTTTTGTTGGAGGTCATCATTAAAATCAAAGCAAGCATCTGCATAGAAGAGCAGGTGGCTAACTTCTTACCTCAAGCATAAATTCAGCAAAGCATGAAAGAGAAATTTTTGGATCATGATTTATTGTAATTAACATAAATCCGTTATTTACAGTTAACAACAAATTGTGCATTAAATTGGTCAAAATTGGACACATACTAACTTAGAATGTTAAAATGGCAAATAATGCTTGGTTGGTATGGATAGAACTGTAATGGCAATGTTATAAATCAGCACAAAAATCTGATATAATCATCTTTAATTCACTCCTAAAACATGTATGCCTGTATAGAATTTCCTAATGTTAGTGACAAAAATGAGAACAGTATTCTTACCAGTGATGAACTTTTGTACTAAACCATTGTCAAGAGCTGTCTCATGCATGTAGGCATTATGGTTTTCTTGCCTCAGATAGGCTCCTCACTTGATTGCATTTGTATGTGCAAAAATTGAAAAACCATAATTCACACTTACAAGCAAATAATTCACTGGAGCCTGAGAGGATCTTTTGTGTAATTCCCAGTCAGAGGAACCTGTTCACTCTCTATCCTCTTCATCTAAAGTCTGCATTAACTTTTTCATTGTTATACATAAATATCCTTTGAATCAGTGTATTTATTGGTGAACCCAGCGATGATAATGATAGTTAATAATGCCATCGTACTGTATAAAACTGAATAAACTTTATGTGTGGCAGGGCAGATGTTTGATTATCTTGGCTTCGCTAATGGGCAGAAATGAAATGCATTTTTTTCTTACTCATATTGAAAAGGGTCCTCATGTTATTAAAACCGTCAAAACCTAAAATGCAACCATTTGTGGATTATGCTATATATATATATTATATGAATGTGCAAAAACAGATTCACAAGCATGGTTAGTGAGTTAGCAGTGTAAATCAAGGTCATATAGCGACAGTCAGCTACTGTTAGAGGTCATGATACTTAATTTGTTGGTACCAGATCGAGGAGTGGTTTGAAATGTTCAGATCTTTCTTTGTATTCGAGTGTATCCTGATCCAAAAAGAAGCAATGGTGAGCTATTATATATAAGTGTTTTAATGTGTTGTGGAATACTACGAAGTGAAAAAAGGGTTGTAATACAATAGCTGTGACAAAAATCTAGTCATTAAAATACAGTTATATGCAGCATATATTATATATGCCAACTGATAATAGTTGCTGCAAAGTGTGTTTGTTATGTTACATCAATCTACTCTCATAGTGAGCTGAGAATGGTAAAATAGAGTGCCATGAATCTTAAATTCAAATATGCCAACTATTTGAACAAAACATACTATTGGATACAGGAATGCCCAGATTGAGAGGCAATTTTTTTCCAGCTGTATAGTTCATTCATTCTACTTTGAATACACTGATTCTAGTGTTAAGTCTTTAACTTATTATTTTTCTTCTGAAATTTTAACTCAGTGACAAAATAATGCTAACACAGCACTGTGGTTCCCTTTGTTTTATGGATGTGCACAAATTTGGTGTGTTTTTAAAAATCAGAGCAACCTTATTATTTTTTTATAAATAAATTTTATAAATTGTGTTTTTTGTATTTTCAAAGTTTTATTGTTAAACTTTATGACTGCTAAAGAAATTTCAAGATTTTCAAAAGGGTTTTAAGGTCATCAGAAATGGTAAGGGACTGAGAGAAAATTAAAATAATTTTTCTCAATTAGTTGGGAAATTCCTTTGCAAAATTACAGTGACAGTGAGTCATGAATAGATTTACCAAGATTGAGGGTAAATAATCGTTTTTGAAATGACATCAAAAGAGCGAAGAACGTGGAATGTTTTGACATTTGAATTTAAATGAGAATTTCATTTTTATACTTCATGGTTCATATCTGTTTTCAGCTACCCTAAAGTTGTCTAAAATTAAAAATTTCAATTTCTAGCAAATGGCATAATTTTTTTCCAAAATCTTGTCGATTTCTTTTTATTCTGTATTTGCATGAGTATGTCTTTAAACTGCTTCCTGTCTGCAAATAAGTAAATAAAAAATGTGTCAAAGTGGACTTTCAGTCTACAAGCATTTGTTCCTAAGGTGAAGAGGAAGTTGAGGGCATTGTGTGAATAGCCTGATCATTTGGTATTGCCACATTGAGTCATTGATTTTGAGGAATATATTACATTTGAATACTAGCATCAATCAGAGGATGATAACTGCCACTGTATTGTTACTTGCGTTGTAACAAGAATTACTTACGAGAAATCATATATTCAGTCTTTTGATATGAATTTTTTCTCTAGCATTTCGTCTCATTTTTTCCCAGTGAAAATTGTACAGTTGTGAAAAAATCAGGGGTGGGACTTGGTAGTTAACCTAATGAACAGCAATTTCAGTATATACTGGCCAGAAAGGGAAGCTGGTATTTGTCAGAGGTTCTACGTCGGATGAGCTTTGCACCGTTTAAATGATATACGATACATATCAGGAGTACTATTGAACAAAGCGTGGTGGTTCATTGTTTGCTGAAGAATGGTATGAATTCAGTAGTTCATTTTGCACCACATGCACTAGAAGTGCTTCCATTTCCTGTTTGATCACTGAGAATGTGACAGCTAGAAAAGTTCATTGATGGGTGGTGAAGACTAGATAACTGCCTCAATTGGTGACATGTTTAAGCTTGATATGAATATTTGTATAATAATTGTTGAATTAATTTCCTGATTGTATTATTGAGTAGTGTTGTGGGGTTTTTTGTTGTTGTTTTTTTCCAACATGGAAAGCTGACAGACTTTTGTTCAAGAAATGTGTAGTTTTTTTTATAATTTCTCTTCCACTTACTTGTCATTTCTTCTTATAAGAGTTAAATGCGTTACGACAATTAATTCCCAAAGATTGAAATGTTTTGAAACATATCATCTGCTCCCTGTAATCTAGGTAAATTGATAGATGTAAGTTTTATGCCAGTGGTGCTATGGAGAGCTTATATAGATATAGAGCATTGCAAATACCATGAAAAAAGTGAATAGAATATAAGAAAACGTACATTTTTGTGAAATGGATTCATTAAGCATTTTTTTTTGACAGCAGACAGTTAAAACCATTGTTATTTTCTCATCATGTGCCATTTTCTTTGTGTGTCTTGTGCAATGCCAGATTGACTCAGAGTACCATAGGAATTTCTCTTTGTTCTAGTGAAGTGCCACATTTTTTTAAACCTGTATGAATATGTAAATCCTTGTTCTCTCTTGCTTGGCATCAAATGTTAGACATATTTTTTTGTCATTTTGGATATAATATAGTTTGATTCATTTTGTCACCTTTGTGTACTGCCTTGTTCTATCTCCACATCTTTTGCAAAAAGCACTTGGATAGTTATGAGATTAAATTTCACATAGTGTTAACTTGCACATTTTAACACTTTACAAATCTACTCCCAGAGATAGATACCCCCAGATTTTTGTTGGAATGATGGAATACATTTATTTTTCTGGTCCTATACTGTGGCTTACTCCAGTTTTTGTTAAAAGTGGAGATGGAATAAAACAGTGTTGGGACAATGATGTACCTTTTCTGTGGATTCTTCGAACAACTGGCAGTGAAACTATTTTGGTCTTCATTTACATCGAAACAAATTTGTTGGTCACTTGTCTACACAACACTGTGTTCAATACCTGCTTATGTCATGGTCAGTAGTTGACTGTTACACAGATGAGTCAGAATTAAAACAAAACCATTAATATCCCATTTTCTGACTTGAGTTGCCTTTGTTTTTTCAGATTGTGCCCCTCGTCCACAAACAAAAAAATGAAATTATCAAACTTCATTGTCCATAATGTTACAACTCCACATCACAAAACACTACATACTGTATGACTCCATGCAACTGTTTTTTCTTTATTTACTGTATGTAGCAAACCCAACCAGCCCAGCAGCAGCAAACTTTGAGGAATTATTACTTCCTTCTCATTTCAGTCTAAATCTATGATGCTGTTTTCAAAACTGTTCCAAAGTGTTTTAATTATTTAATGATGTGGCTCTGTTTGTGTGGTAGGACCTTAGGAATTTAAGTGCCACAAAAATACAGCTGTCCCATTGTCACACAACTAATTGGTCTTGTTCTTACGATTGGTAAGCTGAATTTTCCAAGCATTTTCAGCATAAGTTCTTAAAAAGAATGCTTATTAGTACATGTACCATGTGTATCTTGTTTAGGATGGATTCTGCGGCTTAAGATAGGATTACTCATTACTGGAAACATTTTCTATTGATTTCAGAAATTCTAGACAAAAGAACATTTTTCATTCTCATGGTTGACCCCTCACACTGTAAATATTCATAAGAAAACGTGTTAAACTATACAAACCATTCTGACATTAATTAGTTCTCCCACTGGCAGTAGAATTGGCATTTACATACATGTATATCATTGCAGTACTAGGATCGTTATAATTTTCAACTTCATGTTTGACTCCAGTGCATTTATAACTGCAAGCAAACACTTGCATTGCATTGAAAACAGTCTACTTTAAATATGAACAAATGAATACAAAACTGTTGCGTGAAGTTCAGTGATTTATCAGAATTATAATGAACGTCAGTAAACTAATACAAGTCCGGGCTCAGAATAATATATTTACTTTGGATGTTCCCCGCAGAAGAATTTTGATCAGCATTTACTCATTTCAAACCAATTGCACCTACCTAGCATTCTTTCATATTTATTATTATTCAAGAGGCAAGAGACATTAAACTTACTTTCCTGTTTCAGCAAATGTTTTCATGGCAAATTTAAATACCGTAACACACATCCATTCAGTAATTTCATTATCTTTAAATTGATATCTCATTTACATCCATTGCACATAGATCTAATTATCGTGGTGAAATGTCTAGATCTTTGTACACATATGACTTCTTGGGACCGAGATGTTCAGTAAAGAAATACAAACTTTATAGGCAACATTATTTGGGTATGTTTCAGAATTCCTGCAAGGAAACAAAAAAGCTGCTTAGGTAATAATATTGGAAACTTTCTTTTGATGACCTGAAAACTCAGTATTTCAAAAGAGTTTTTTCCACTTTCAGAGTGGTGCCTCCCCCTGGGATGATGAACATCAAAAGAACCTCAGGCTGGCCATATATGGACATCAAGGTGGACCAGGGCAAGCTTTACTACTAATACTTTAATGGTAGATGTCCTAAATTCGAGAACCTGCAACCTGTTCAGTTGGACATAAGATGAAATCTGGTCCAAAGGAAAGGCACATGTCATCATAGACTGTTATTGTCAGGCAGTCTGAGCAGTTTGTACTGTAGTCATTGAATCAGGGTTACATTGTTCAAAATTATTCATGTTATTGTAATGCTCAGTATGGCTTTTGTTATACAGGCTGAGTCTAAAGTAATGCCCCCTGAAATAAGAATTTATTATTCAAGAATGATTGAGATTATTTTATTTTTTTAATTAAATGGACGATTGAGTAACAGATTTGTGACTGGTATATAACGCTTCTTTTGATAGTGGTTTGTGTTTTTTTTATTGACTGGAAAGGAACGTGACATACTGTATTACTTTGTTATATTATTTATAAGCATAGCTTGCAGCCACCTTGCATGCCTCATTCAGTATTGTCATCTTAGGATGATGCAACGAGTCACTCAGACCATTTCCAGTGGGATCCCCTCATTTCCAAAAATTTGCATGTTAACCAATATCCAATAATCCAAACTTGGGACATTTTGAACATTTGATTGATGTCAAAAAACTTTCAGGAATAGCTGAAATACAGTATATATTGAGAGAGTAGCAGATTCTAAATTTTGAGAAAACAATGTGTAGGCCCTACATTAGTTTCATTGGAAGGAATACACTGCCCACATCATGCAAAGTGTACACTTTTGCCCCAGACCATTTGTTTTATAAATCGGTAATGAGATGAATTTCAGAATGGGGTACCAAATTTCTGGTATGTTTTTTTGCAAGGAAGCTGCAGTAGAAGAGTTCTTTCAAGCTGCTCAAATTATATATTAATTTAAATCCAAGATAACCCCTGATATTAATACATACAGTATATATTGCATTTGTACACTGTATTTTCCAATTTGAGAAATAGAGTGAATACTGGACTGTCTTTTCCTGATAAAACTTTATGACGTTGTTTACCCTATATTGTACGTTGGGCTGGCTTTATAATTTGTGTGTTCCCATGAGTTTGAAAATCTCTGATTGGAGATCATTTTAAGTTAGATATTTCCATGTTTGCCTCGAATCACTGTTCATAAAAGGACAACTCAGGGTTTTATGATTGCTGTTTCAAGTGTTTGATGCTCAAGATCATGAGTTTTAATATTGCTTCTTGTTTTATATATGTGGAGTGCTAAAATAATTTGAGTTGAATTTTTTTTTTACGTTGATTTATAAAGTGCAGCTGTCAGTGCACATTGTCATATTTCATTTTGAAAACCATACTGATTGTAAAGAATTGTTACATGTGTGGAAAAACGTCAAGTGCAGTTTTTACATTTGTAACTTGAAATTACTAATGACAGTTTATTCAAATATTATATGGACTACATATATATATATAGCTGCAAAATTTTAATTGACTGATGGAGGGCAAATCCCATATTATTACAAAAGCAAACAGTCCAAGATTTTTTTTAATGCCCTATGAGCTGCTGACACTTTTCATACATCATCAAACACAGTGAACAGTCTGCATCCCCATCAAATTCATATTTTCACCTGTCGTCTCCCAAAACACACACACGACTTACACAACAGCAGCTCTAATTTTCATATTTCACTCCTTTTACGAATCTACTTGTCCTTTCCTGGTCTGTGAATGAACTGAGCTTGGTCAGGTTGGAGCTTAAGAGTAAGAGGTTTGCAAAAGCATGCTTCCTGCAATATCACAAAAGCAGAAACCTGGAACTGTTTGGGTTTTATGGCATGTCGGCACAATAACGTCCACTTTGCACTTTTCACGGTCCATTTGAGTGTTCTTTGTTTATGTTCAGTATTCAGAGCTTCATCAACTTAAATATCACAAATAGAACTAGATCTACATGTAAATTGATCCGTGTCAATTTTATTACATTGGTATGGTTCTCAAAAGTTCTTTTGTACAAATCTGAAGAGTTTTGTAAACGTGTACAAAACTTTTCAAATCAAGTTGTAGATCTCAGTGTCTTTCAAAAAGAACAAGATACGCTATGGGTCTAAGTCAGAAAACAATTCTTTCATGGATCTGCAGGCGCAGTGCTTTCTTTGGATATGCATGAAATCTGCATATACAGTCAAAATATGCTTAATTGATACAGTAGGTGAAAACCCCAGAATCCAGCTTAAATATTTTTTTAAGCTCCACAGGCAGGAACTTGTCTTGCAGTCTGAGACCTCCATGGTCCAAAATTCCCATTGAAACTGGAGCTATAATTCAGAGTGAATAATAGCTCAAATTTCAATGGGAATTTGGAACTTGTCTTGCAGTCCGAGACCACTATGTCACGAGTGGAGTGAGCGAGATTCAAGGTCCAAAATTCCCATTGAAACTGGAGCTATGATTCACTGTGAACTTAAGCTCAGCTTTTTTTTTGTGCCTATTCTAATGATGTTCAGTACTGTCATATCTTTGGTGAGGCATCAATGTATGCCCATCATGTTTTAATGTTTTGATTATATTTACTGTTGACCAAAAAACTTGCAAATTTATATTTTTGTCCAATTATGATCTTATGCCTAGCCCTACTGTACTAGTAGTACAATGTACTACAACCCATCACGTATCAGTGGCTACTTTTGTAAAAGTTAAAGCAAAGTGTTTTATGTATTTTGGAAGTGAAACAATTGCCATCATAGGGAAGATGACCACTCATGCAGAGGATAAGAAAGGCATTTTGGAACTGAGTACATTGTATTATGAAAAATTTACTTATGCATTATATCTAGTGTCAAAAGATACAAGGTAGCACTGTGTGAAAATGACCGATTTTGTTTACATCAGGTTTTGCAGAATACAAAATTAATTTTCTGTGCAAAATTGCAGTTAAAAGTCTTTAACAAAGGACTGTTATAGATTGGCATTCAAAGGAAACATTGACACACACTATGCAGGACTTGGAAATACTTTTTTTTTTTTGTATCCTATGCTGAACACCTTTGCATTGCAATGTGCAATCAACATATTGCAGATGCATGTACTTGTACCATGCAGTATATATACCTATGAGTTTCATACGTTCAGATAAAAAGAAATACAGATTCTGGATTTTTTTGGGGTCTATTTTCATGCTAAAACTTAATGATTTTTATTAACATTATTAGTGTTGGCATCCAGTGATTTCAGCTGTTATTTTAATATTTATACTGAAGTTATAAGGAGAATAACCATCTGATATTTAAAGGAATTTCCTTTTTGTAGAATTTACTGTAATACAGTATCAAGATTTCATGCTTATAATTGATCAAATCAGCGTGGTAATATGTTGTGTGGGTTCACTCTCACAGTCAGCAAAGAAACGAGAATTTCACTTGTGCATCCACACATTTAAAGGCTTCTTGACTGGTGGGAACTCTACTCTCGCCAGATTCTCATATATTGGTATTATTTCAGTAATTTTCAGATTTTCTGTCTTGGCCAGCAGAACAAATGAATGTTTATATACCATTGTATGACATATTTTGAAAACTCGGTTAACCTCTGTATTCATGAGTGGATCTGGCAAAATCGGGCATGAAGTGAAAGACATTATTGAGAACATCCCTGTAAAGGTGGAAACATTTTCTATGGAAATGTGACATTAGCTTATAAAATGAAAAATTAGCGATTTTTCTGCACTCAGAATATTTTGCTTGAAATCATCTTAGAAATATTTATTTTGATTTTTTAGAGAGGTATAAATCTTAATCAGCTTAAGCCCGATTTTGCCAGATCCCCTCACATTTTCTTTCATTGCATATGTAAAATTAAATAGCTGCTGCTCCTCTGATGCAATTTTCAGACTTCCAAGTTTAATGACTGTCAAGATAACATATGCCCATCTTCAAGCTGTTTCTCTTATCAAGAGTAAATGTGAATACATTGTTTCACTCTGATTCTCCTTCTTTCCACAAGTGTGAAATAATTTTTCTTTTCAGTGTATGACTTACAGAATTTTGCGTCCTATACATGTACATACATGTATTATTTTTCGTGTCACAGTGAATCATCTTGTATGTATGTATTATTTCCATGTTGCATTGCAATGGCCATTTCTTCTTTAAATAACGGTAAGCCGAATATCGAATATTCATTGATTTTCATTATTTTGATGTGTAACATGTTATATCTCATGTTCATACTGAGTGAAAGAAAAAAACATCTTTGAACTATTGAACTACCGGTACCACTAAATTTCAAACTGGATAGTGTTGAGAGTTCCCATCCACACCCACAACAGTTACCGGAGGGAATGAGTTAATGCATTTCCAAGGTGACCACCTTGGAGAGTTTAGTGTGTTCAATGTCCAGAAAGTGGTTTGTTGTTTGTTAAATGCAATTGTTATGCAGGTCTTTTGCTAGTGATACTCTCCTGAGTCGCGCAGAACAAATACTTCCTATTTTAATACCGTGGCCGTTTTTAAAAAAAAAAAAAACATCTATGGTAAACATGATATAAAACTTCGTTTCCCTGTATTATTTATCTACACTGTATACATGAACATGTGGACACTGTATATCCAGCACAAAAACTTTTTCATTATACATGTTCTAAATTCAAGCACGACGTGTTGTTCTGCATGTGTGTGAAATTCAGGGCATGAAATGGATGTATTTCATCTCTTGAACAACAGTGAACACCAGTTCTTTTATGGTCACAAAATGGCTTAGAATTCTATTTCTTTAAAATTTATATATTCATGTATCATTGTGTTGTTTTTTACAGTTTAGGTATGATTATAATGCCTTAATAATGCTCAGTTGGTACTAAAGCTGTGTTACTTTGGCAGCAAGATCAATGCATTCTTCACATTTAATCTGATCTAATTGTTGACATTTTCACCTCCACAGATAAAACTTCTTCCCATTCGGTCCCAATTGTTCACATTTTCACCTTCATAGATAAAACTTATTCTTCCCATTTGGTCCCAATTGTTCACATTTTCACCTTCGTAGATAAAACTTATTCTTCGCATTTGGTCCCAATTGTTGGCATTTTCACCTTCACACAAGACATCTCCTCATTTAGTCCCAACTACTCATATTTTCACCTTCATTTACTGTGATTTCAACCTTTGTATGGTCAACTATCAACAGCATGGCTCTTCTTTTTCATGACTTTGTGTTCCATATTAAATGAAAATCCCACTTTGGGCTCTTCACATTGTGTCTTCTTTTGATGATTTGTAAGGGCAATTAAGGATCTTACGGTGTGAATGGCACTTTGTAAAATTGAAGAGGTTAGTTCAAGAACAAGATTAAGTCATATTTGCTAAAAATAGAATTGCACATATCAGTGGAAACTAGATGAAAAAAAGAAAAGGGCTATCTATAGCACCATTATCTTTTTTATATCATTAAACTAGCACTGACAAAGTCTGATTTGAAAGTTGGCCACACCAATGCAAGAGTAAGGTTGAATCCAAAGTTTTTGGCTTTTTCTCCAAATGATTCAAATGTGACAATCCTGGCCTTGCACTAGTCTCTTCAATTATGACAAGACACAGATAATGATTTTCACTTAAAGACACAGCAGAAAATGAAAACAAATAAGATCTGCAGTACATGGTTCTTTCATTCGTAATTCACAGGTCAAACAAAGGTTAATTACATACAATACAGTCTGTTGGTTGAATTATGCATGAACATGAACGTTTTTTTAACATTCTAATAATGCAGATTAATATATTATTATGTATGTATATATATAAAATAGAAATAATGGGAGGGAGAATAAACAAGAAGACGGGACCAACTTAGACTGTGTGACATGTAACAAAACTATTAGTCCTTCCCAGCAAGAGTTTGTTTTGTGTTGTTCATGACTTGCTTTCCGTTTTATTCTATGCACTTTATTCCTGTGGATTTGACTGTCACGAGTGAATTTTTTGTAGTAATTTGTACACAGGAGTAGCAACGAATGCACTAAAGATTTACCAGGGGAAAGAATGAATTAATATCCCTTTTACAGATATTTCATATATGACATTTTCATTTGAAGAACTTTTAAAAACGTCAGCATTGTGTCAACATATGTTGCTCTGCTTATTGCCGTTGGTCTGAGCACTGGCTTATTGAATCAACAAACACTGGAATCCTCTAAGCACACATACCAATGTCAGCTTGCTACAACTTGGTGTGCAGGCAGTTAAATAACTCAGTCTCATCATTTACTGTTATTACAAATGCTACACATGTTGGAATTCAATAGAACCACAGATGAATCTGCTGCAACTGCTGAATTTCAGAAAATTTCAATATTCATCCCTTTTTTTTAACCACAAATCTACAGATGCAATAAAACTGTAAAAGATCTATACGAACTGCTCTTAGTCCAATTCTAAATGTGAGCAAGGGCTAGGATTCTATATATGTATAGAATTAGTACTGTATTCATTATGGAAAGTGGGGAATAAATATTTATAACATGACCAAATAGAATCCGAAGGAAAAGGGAAGAGTAATTATCTACATGGCGTAATGGTACTATTTCTTTAAATGGTGAGGTGTAAAAAACAAAACAAAACAAAACCTTTACAATGTGAAGAAAAAAAAACTGAATAAATGGAACGAAACAAAACAATGAAGAGGCATTTTTACATGAGCACTTCTATGTAAGTTACATTCACAACTGTTGTGGGTTAACATTTGCATAAAAACCTAGACACGTCAATGAAGTGTAAGATTAGCTGATTTGTACATAAGACATCACTCAGCACTGACAAACCACTGTTGGACATTGTCTGACAGCAGAAATATTTGCTTTTCACCACCATACCTGGCAACAGTAACATTTACTGCTGGACAGATTTGACAACTGGAAATAATTTTTCTTTCTGTTTGACAGATAAATGTAAACTGACATCCAGTAAGTGACAATGACAGGTCGCAAAACTAAAACATCCATACAACATCCATGCAATGCCAGACATCTGACCAAAAAAAAAAGGGGATAATCGATATACATGACCTATTTTTCACTAGTACAATATTGTTCTGGTTGAATATGAGCATATAAACATAACAAGAGATGTATTTAGTCAAGATAGGCAGATTTCAATATGGCAAAACAAACCTGTGAGATGGACACTGAAATGATTCATTTTATTCACAAAATAAATTTCATATCCTTTGTCCGGCCATACCAGAAAAAAAACGGTATAGTCGTTGTTTGTGTGCATTGTTTGGAAACCGGAACAAAGCGATATCCCGCCCAGCAGTCATTTGTGGCCATATTGGAAGAAAGCAGAATGACCTACTTTCACTTTGACTCTTCGCACACAAGTTTCTATTAAGCTTACACTCATGAATTTACACATGTAGGTAGCGCACGTTTTATTTAATGCCCACTTTTAATTCCTCGTTGATTAAAGAAATAACATTCTCTTATAAGGCTTTGAAAAGAAAAACACACACAAACCACCCGGTGCTCGGTTCCTGGTGTAAACACCAGCTGTGGCACTGCATTACATTTTTTTTCTCGGTGCGGCTGAAAAATGTTGGTACATGTATTTTCAAAGGCACTGACCAGACAAAGGATATCGGGACAAGCAAAGTTCAGCTTTACAGGATAAAGCCTATACAGCAGATGTTAACATGGCAATGTCAAGCTCCCTTCTTCCCTCCAAAGTATCCATAAATCATTCTACTTACTCCACTACTTTTATCAGGTTTTTACTACATAATGGCCAATATTATTTGGTACTTTGGAAGTTGTCATTTGCTGATGTGAATGACACACCACAATCACCTCCTACATGCCTTTTCACAGTCTTTGTTCCTACTAGGAAGTAATTTCTCAAACGTTTAGTACATTCTAAAACAGCAGCAGTAAACCTCTCCTCCTCCACAGCTGAGTTTTATATCCCATAATTCTCATCTCCACAAAGATTATCAAATAAATACACAGTATTAACTCATGAATCATTAAAATTCAATTTAAAAAACTGCACATCACAATTCTCATGGCCCTAATGAAAATGAAAACAACCTCAGGACTGGGATTCTCTCACTAACCAAGGAAAATTTACAAAATGTAAGTTAAAGTGTATAATGACCACAACTTTTCACAAATCACACATCTGTGCTGGGGGAAAGTTTGGCAAATAGGTAAGTTCCATCTGATCACCGAAATCAGAAAATGGCTATTTTGTCTTTCACAAGCAAGAATAAGTAAAAATTATCCGCTTACATATTACATAAAGTTATAAATTTAATGCATAAAATACCTTTCCAAACATGACTTACTTTACTCCAGTGTTGTTCCTGGTTTCAAGAGATGAAGGCATATTCTATGCCAGCATTAATATTGTAACATTTAATGAAATTCAATGTCAAATCAGGTCATGAAAACTGTACCTTTACAGGCTATACAAAAAGTCCCTGTTAACATTTGTTAGTTAAACAGGTATGGTGTGTTCTTTGTACATGTAGTGACAACATGCCAGGGACAATCACAGCATTGTAATATTGTGTATTGAAATTTACCTTATGCATGACAGCATAACTGGACACAATGATCCAACTGCTTGTTTACCAACCTGCACTGGTAAGTGAATGGGGAAAGAGAGGGGTAAGATGTTCACATCTGTCTTCCACAAAAACTTATTTTACACAATCAAATTTAAAAATTTAGCGGTAGCTTTAAATTACTGATGAAGAAATAATATTGCAAGAACAGAGAGTCTAGCTTATTTACTAATACTACATTTAATCTCCATCAACATTCTCTTTCCTTATTATCTTTTTATAATCAGTGCTGCATTGTTGAGCCTCTCTCCCCTAAACGGTTATAAATCTGGGTTCCAACACAGAAAAACAACGCAAAGATTTACAAATTCTATAAAGTACTCTTCACCCAGTATTGGGAAACGAAATTTTATAATTACAACTCTATGTATCTATTATGTTTTCCAATAATCTTTCCCATTTTCTCTTGTCTGAGTAAATTTAACCCTTTCAGATCATACTTGCCATCCTGTTTATGTTTCTTTACTTGCAGAGTTGAGACTAACCATTTCGGAGGCCATGACATTGCAACTCCACTTTAGATTTTCATACATAAATTATCGGAATTTTATTTGGAAAAACAAAAGAACAATTTACTTCTATAATATTTACATAACAAAAAATCAATTTCTAGATAGACCATACGGTTTTGAAAGTTATTTCCTTCAAATTCACTTCGTTTAAACAAGTAATCCAAAATCACTTAAAAGCCAAATTCATGAAAATAATTTACACAGCCGAGAAAACCTATTCTTCAACGGGAAAAGGAAGTCCAAAGACTGACAATTCATCTGTGGATCCCATCACAAACAGCACAGCAAAACTGAAAATTGCAAGGGGAGGGAGAATCCCTCACATAGCACAGCCAGTGTTCCCAATATGTCATGGCTCCAGTGAAACAAGGAAAAGTAAGCTAACGGGGAATTTGAAAAGGCATGAATTTTAATGCTTAGTGGTTTGGGACATACTTTAATATTTCTTAACTATTTTCATATCTAATGAAGATGTGATGCCCTGCAAAGACCATTATGTTTTTGCTAAGCTTTTATTCAGTTACATGCATTCATTTCCTATTACTCTCCATCACTTCACTAAAAAAAATCATGTCATCAGATGCAGCGGTTCAAAGGATGATTCTTGAAATAATTTTTAAAAACATGGAGAAAAAATGCTTAACATGTTGTGCGTGAGTCTGCTTGGCTTGGGTGTCTCTCTTACAAAATAAATGAATATAGCAAGACTAAAAGCCAGTGAATATCATTCATTTGTGACCCTTAAACTCAAACTGAAGACAATTTAATTTATTTATTTAATTTTTTGACAAACTCAGTGCAAGATACAGTTTTTATGCTACTCTGAAGTAAACTATGTCCCTGAGCAGAGTGACGCTTTTGTTAGTAATTTTGTGGTTATCATTTTGTCTCATTACTAACTACTGAAAGAAGATGATAGGCGATTCATAAATTATTACATAACCATCTCAGTTCACAATTTTGTCCACAAAAGTTAAAGTAAAGCAGTCACAATTGAAGTAAAATCACAACTTTTTGATACAAAGGGCCTGAAGACGCAGCAGTTTCTGGGAAACTGAAAGGTTAACTTTTGTGAAACCATATCTCTTTAATCTAGCTTGCCACAAAAAGAAGCTCTAGATATTTTGTAAAATGATGAAGCTGCTAAACATTATTCAAAACACTGTTGTTGATGCCACACCACGACAATGTAGAGTGATCAAAGTTAGTCAAACGCCTAATTGAGGCCTTGATAATGACAATAAATGGATGCCCAGGAAATGATGCTTGAGGAAATAGGAAATACTGAAAAGAGTAAAAGGACTGAAATTTGAAAAGACATATGGGATTCAAAATAAAATACATTTATCAACCACAAATTTCAATAAAAACAGCTGTTCATTAAGATGCCACATAATTTTTTACTACTATACTGCAATTATTTATTCTAAGACAGATGTTTTGACATGAGATTGAATATAAGCCCCAGCCTGTATCACACTGGCAACAATATATTTACTTCATATTATCCTGTCTATGCTTTTACTCCAAATGAAGGCTAAAACCATTATGATACCAGCACTCTACTGAATGAGAAAGAAAAAGCAAATGGCATTTAAATTGAAAGGCAATCTGTTTGTGCAAAGATAGCCATTTAGCAGTCCTGATATGTACATAAAATGCAAATATCAGTCTCTATGAAGGCTTGGTGACAAAAAAACACAGCTAGGTCCAGCACTTAAAGTTTTGATGTCTAGACAGGGTTATTATGCTGCGGGATGATCTGATTTCCAATATATTCCTAATATGACCTTTACCACATGTCCTTCTACTTCAAGTGACATTATTTACTAGACTTATTAAAGTGCTGAAATGTTACTAGCACCCGAAATAAGCTTGGATTCCTGGCAGATAATTAGCAGGTATTTTATCAAAAGTTTATCCTCAACAAACACACGTTTGCTAATCAATGTTGTTTTAAGTTAATACAGTTATGGTGGTGAACTGATTTGCCTCACAACTTTGATTTACTCAAAAAAAAAAGTGATTCTGCCAAAATGCACTTTTAAAACACCTATTCATTTCAATAGCATCTCCCAAGTTAACTGTGGAGTAACTGTTTACTACTACCAAGCTTTGAGAAGGGATCAATGACAACTTTCTGCATAGCTTGCCCGCTAATTGATAGGCTGAAAATTATGCTAGACAAGCTGTAATTCCATGTGAAAGTTGATTTCTATCCTCTTTTCCATGAATCTATTGTTCTTCACAATCAGCACCTATTACAGGCCATGTTTTCCTGTGCACTTTTAGTTTTATTTATTAACAAAATAAAGGTAAATTTGTATCTCTGTCAGGCTGCACCGCAAACTAAGGGCTTAACTTGAAAATTATGAATTAATAAACCAGAACATATGCTAGCTAATTTGGAAATGCAAGGTAATTAAAGATTTCCAACATTTATTTCCTTATATTTCTGCAACCAAACAAAAGGTTAGATGGCAAAGGCAATGACAAATCAGATAATGAAAACTTTCATAAAAGTGGTAATGATATATATGATAATAGATATACAGATCTGCAGAAATCTGATCACTCTTGTGATACACTGGTATGAATTTATTATTTTTTTTAAAGCGCTATGCTATTTACATCCTACTAAAACATTACTTCTGCTCAGCTAATATGAAAAATAGGTGACACCATAAAAATGTATCACAGAAAATTTGATTCAACACAACTCACAACTGTTTTCTTTCCCTTCAAAAAACAAGGCAATAAAATAAAACCAGAGGAAAGTAAAACAAATAAAACACAACTTAACACAATTTAAAACACTCTTTATACGTGTCAAAATAAAGCCATATCTGAGAGAAAATTTTTTTTTTAAAAAGCAAGGAATATACCATCCAAGTCTAAGAGGCAATGTTTTCCATAGGTGTAATATTCTTTTCTAAAAATCCCACTACAAAAAATACATTGGTTGATTATGATTGTAATAAAAATAGTAATAATTTAGAAGTACATGAAAAAAAAATAAATAATAACAATGTACAATCAATATGACAATTATTTACGCATCTGTAACTCTCAAAGGCATTTATATGTCTCTGCAGGAGTACAATCACCAACAGAATGCAACTATTCATCACTGTTTCCAAAGTTACTGATAGAAAATAAGCAACCAATCTGTGATAATAACATTCAACTACAAAACTCATAACGCTCATATAAATATGCTGACGACAACATTCACATTTCAGGCAACTTAATTTATATAATCAGTTGTAGCTGATCCTCACATTTAGAAGGTTTCATATACCTCACACATTCTGCAGACTGCAGTCCACAAGTTCAAGTGTCCTGTACAGCCATACCACCTAGAAGTGTACATTGCAGTCAGTAATACAAAAGTACCACATCAATAAAACTGTGTCAAATTCAGGACAATCAAGTGTTAATTTACTATATGAATCTTCTAGCGGACATTAAAACATGACAGTCCCTCATTTTCAACAGCTGTAGTGGTCACTCCTGTACATGATATGCTAAAGAAGTATAATACATTTACATATAAATAAATATATAAATAAATAAACAATAAATATCTAGTTTCTGCTTTCTCAGCATAAAATTCTGCAAACAAATGTAGGAAAGATGCTGTTTTAAACACCAGTAACTAACACATCACTGGGCCAATATGTAAGAAAAAGTTAGACATATTTCACTATAATTTTTCTAAAACATCTCTGAATGACACAAAAATGTCAGCATTTTCTCTTTCCCCTTCTTCCAGTAAAACGCCAGATTTGAAAAAATGGAGTCAGGGCTCACTTCGAAAGAAACTGTGGAGTAATTTGAAAAGATCCGAGAAACTGTCACTTAGACATTTACTAACTACATGGCTTGCTTGTGTCATCCAATTCCATATTTCTTAATAAGCTGCTAAAAATTTACCAAGAATCTCGGTCGGGCCCTGGTGATGCAAATATGTTTAAAAAATTAACCGGCAATCAACTTCACCTGTGCCTAGAGTTCCATGATCTTCAAATTGGACAGTTTATCTCTCAAAATTAATACATTTCTCAATTTCTGATTCCAAAGGCTTTCTTTTCCAGGACATGTTGATTAAAATATCAGTTACTGAAAACTATAATGGGAAACAAGAATTAACGCAGCATCACAGCAAACCTGAAGCCTGGTTATATCATCTCCTCTGCCCAAACAGATTAGCTAAATGCACTTTTCATTTTCTGTATCCACTTTAATTTCTCACTTCATTCCTCCTCCCCACTAAGATACCATTTAGCATATTTGTTTTACTACTGGACCCCATGTCTACTAAAATGTAAAATGAGATGAGTAAAATACCCCATTTTTTATCCCAGCAATATATTCCACTTCGAATTTGCTCTGAGATAGAGAGAGAGAGAGTGAGCGAGACAGGGAGAGAGAAAGAAGCAGTGCAGTATGTTGAGCGCTTCGCAGGCAGCTCCATTCTGCTCTGTGGTTGACATGTTGTTTCTGTAAAGCGCATAGAGCATTTTAAATGGATATGCGCTATATAAATGCTATACATTATTATATATCTTGTAAATGGGAAAATATAGTTACTACACAAAATCGATGCTACTCTATTCCAATAATCTTATCTTAATTAAAAATGTATCATGTTTAAAACTTGAGAAAGCCCTTTAGGAGGTTTAAAAAAAAAAAAAAAATATATTTCCATAAAAAGTAAAAGCGAATGTTAAATTTAATCAATTGAACAAACAAACAAACAAACAAAACAGCAAAAACAGAAAATAATAAAAATCCAGCTGAGCAGTTTCATATGGACAACACAAGTGTCCAGAGGAAGGTTGGTTATTCAAGTGTTTTTTTCATGTTTTTTATTTCGTTTTTCAGTTTACAAAACATGATGATAATAATTTGAAAAATGATGATTATAATTTTATAGTGATACGCACAAACCATTTATAAAGCAAGCATTCACCACACCACATGGAGAAAAAAATAGATCATTTTCATGATTCAGACTGTGTGAAATGTTATAAACACACGCCGCTCATCTTTTTTTCTCCCTTGTCTACATATATGGCGAGCGCTTTCACCACATGAACATTTATGCATTAGTTTTTAGAAGCCAGATAAACCACTTGTAACTCATCTGTACAATACACTTTCTAAATAGTCAAGATTCTAGAAGAATCAAATCTAATCAATCAAAACAAAACAGCAGAAAATATTTCTTCAACAACTGGAATACTTTACAGGAACTACAGAAAATACCGTAGAAAATAATAGATTATACCCACGTAAATATTTTTCTCATCCAAGTGGCAGACAGGAAACAACAGTTAACATTTGTGTGAACATCTCATGTCGGGAGTCTCAGTATACAAATTGATACTGTTCTTGGCCATCTGGTCATAATTGACCAAACAATGGCCAGTTCTCACTTAAGCTAAGAAAAGGCTAATGACCATAATTTTTACACTTTACTATCAAGAATCCTTTCCATGAATTACAATCAGGACAAATTATTTGGACAAGCTTGGACACAATTGCAAACTTGTTATGATTTCAAGTGTATGAAAATAGCTGTGTTTTTTGTCGATGTTGCTCTGGTTTGTTTGTTTCTTTTTTCCCTTTTCTCTTGAATATTGTCGACAGCGTTCTTAGGTTCTTCTTGTCACGTTCAGCATATTTTCAAATAGAGAGTAATTTCTATGCTTTGCTATTACATATGATTTTACTAAATCAAAACCATAATAGATAAAATATTGACATTTTTAGTGTGTTGTGCTTTAGTTGAACTTATTTGTGTTAAAATTTCATTACAATATCTTAATTAAGTGAGTTTTTATGAATTTTTAAAATACCCCAGAAAACCCCAGTCTCCAGCACATGTTGGCCAAAAAAAAAACCAGTCTCAAGTGAGTTAATGCTATCCTTATGAAATCTTCCACCACTATACTGGGAAATTTAGAAGTTTAAGTGGTTTTACAGATGAAGCTTTCAGCAGTTCAAGTGCTGATGGTTTAAAGATGTACTGGTGTTGCAAGGGCCAACCAAAGTTCGTATTCAGAATGGTGATTTTGAAATTCTGCGATCAAATTTATAAGAGCAAAAGAATTTAAATTGTTTTAAAAATATCCATTTGGAGCAATAACTCTGTTTCCATATTTTTAGAATTTAATTTAAATGAAAAGTATCCTTGGAAATGCTGGACCCACAAATCTGATATTTTTAACAAAAAGAGATTTTTCTGGAGGTCAAATAGATAAAATACACAAAAAGGGGCTGAAGCTTTTCTCTTTATTTCAGATACAGGATTATGGCACCAAGTGGATGAAAGTATTTCAGTTAGTAGAAGAACACAGTTCTTCCTCCAATTTGTGAAAAGTCTTATTATTTTCTGATCACTGAATTGGGTCTTTTAATTCCAAGAAAAAAAAACAGGTACTCTGTATCTCCTCCCACTACTGTTCAACTGTCATGTCATCTCTGAGGTAGCCACTGATTCACTGAAAGGACAGCTAAAAGATGCAACAGTCTGTTCTTTGCAGGTCATAAACCTAACAATCCCCAGTAGGTGTGCCAATTTTGCACTGAAAGAGTCCTGTTTATTTCTTACCCAATTATTTATAACTAACAGGATTTCTCCTTTCACAGGTTATTTGGTGATGATAAAACATTACCTACCATGATTAAATGGAATACACCCAGAGATTGGTTCTGTTTTTCTTCTTTCCATCATGATTCAAAAGAATGTCAACAAAAAATGTTTTACCATTCTCTTGAACACTCTGGACTTCTATACCACTTTTCTTCTTGTCAAACCAGAATGTACATTTGTGCTCTCTGAAGGAGCAACTGACCCGTACAGAGCTCATGAGCAAGACCTTACTTCAATCCCTGATTGGTGATTGCAAGAATCATGACTGAAAGTTCAGGAAAGTAACAAGATTGGTTTGGCAGAATTAATCGCTCCTTTGTCTTAAAGAGATTGAGCATTGATCTAAACATCCATAAAAAAAAACCAAGCAAAAGCATTTTTCAGATCCCACACTGAACAAAATAACATAAACCGAAAGCTGCACAAAACGCTGATGTCTTGAAATTGGATACCTCCCGTTCCCCATGACAGGAGCACTTGCTCTGACAGAGATTGTATATTAAGTTGCAGCATAACAGTAGCATAGTCTCAGCAGCCCAAAGCTGCCACGCTACCACATATATCACATCATGTTTCACGATGCTATACTGCTCTTGCAGTGGCATGAAATTGTCATCAATTGAGAAGATACTCAGCCCTCAGCCTTGCCAGTAAATAGTTGGGGTAAACCACAGCGACCTCGGGGCTGCTTTCTTTTCCACTTAAATTCTCAGCAATCACGATCTACAAAATGAGGTTTCCAGCTGTTTGGCAAGGCAAGGGAGAGGGACGGAAGAAAGTCACAGGAAGCGCCGAGCCCCTTTCACAGCCAGCCCTTCTGCTTCCATCCTCCGAGACGGCGGCGTACAATCCAAGAAATCACACACACAAGACCACACATACGGCCAACAAAAAGCAGAGATGCATCACAATAGAAATTAGTAGTTCAGCCATTGAGCTGGCAAAAAATCACAGAAGCTCGTATTGTCGTAGGTGCATTCGCTGGATGATATCTCTACAGTCGTCAAACACTCGACGGATGTTTTCTGTATCGACTGCACATGTGAAATGAGGGTAGCAATAATGACGTCCATCCCCGCTTGCTGTGCTAATTCTCTGTTGAAAACAGTTTAAAATGAATTGGAATACAGTGGCCGTAAGATTAAATTTCAAAATTTCCCTGCCTAAAAAACTTCAAACAAAACTGTTTAACTGGAATAATGACACTTTTATTTGGTCTGTAGGTTCCTGCTTTGGTGCTTCTACAATGTCTGCCAATATTGTAACATGACATATACATGGCATATACATTGCTTTAAAAATCTCCTTGTCAATAATTTGAAGCCTTACAGTATTCCCTCAATAAAATATATCCTTGGCCTTTCTCATCAAATTTAAATTTCCCATCAAGTGTGAATATGGTATACTATTCTTTTACACAGGTTATTCTAGGAAAATATTTATGTTTGCTGTTTCACTTTCAGACTATAATTTTTCACTGCGGTGCTGACAGTATAAGAATAATGAATAACTACAAATATTACAAAGACAGAAACTGAAAGTCAACAGCTTACCAAAAATTCATCCCTAATGAAGTACTTTGCTCTCACTACTTCAGGGTCTTCCCCAGGTTCAGTGGATGCTGAAACAGGGGAACAAAACATTAATCAAACAGAAATTAATGATGACACCATACAATTTGATTTTTATCCAAAAAAAATATGAATACTGAGAATAATAAAATCTGGTTCATGACCTGAGAGCGTTTTCAAGGAAAATCTATGCTTGGGAAACCTGGCTTATAATTTCAATTTCTTGAAATCAAAGAAATCAGTTCACATATCACCCAAGACTTGAAATTTTTTAATTCACTATGACCCTGATAAACCAAATGCTTTCTATCAGGAAACTGAAGAAATGTGGAATGCTTTCCTAGAAATCTCTACAAATATCTTTCTACAATTTTAACTCAAATGCAGGAATGAGAAATAAGGAAAGCAGTGAGATTTTTCTCACTCATCATAAACAGTAGCCAAAAGAGTTTTGTACACTCCAACATTTACATCTATTTTGGAGTCATGACCACACTGTGAAATCCTCCACACAAAATGGCCTGTCATAATTAATGCTTTTGTTGCTTGTTTTCTTTTTTCGTTGCACACTCCATATTACTTTCGCTTTCACAATTATTTCATTATCAGTGAGAAAATGCATTCCTCTTGGATATTTTGATCTTCATAGAAGTAAAAGAAGGGAAGTCAGTTCATACTATTTTGCATTAAATATGCAACAACAGCATTTTTCAGAGAGGCCTAACAATATTTGTATTGGATTTTTGGACAATGACTAAGCAAAATATAACAAAACAAAAATGTGCGTCTTCAACCAATAAGCATGGGCATGATAGGCTCTCTCTGTTAGGTAGAATGCTGGCTTTAATGAGCAGAATGGGTCATGTGCTATGTTGATATATCACAGTAATGCCTGATTTTAAAAAAACGTCTAAATTTTGTGAGATGTGTCACATGCTCATATGCTACCAGACTGTCAACATGACCACAGAATGTTGCTAGGTTAAGGTGGATACGGCAAGCTTACCATCAGGGGGCACCTGGTATCTGGCGTATTCAGGAAAATAATCTTCTATCTTTGATTTTCCAGCTTTCACTTTCTCTGCTAACAGATCTTGTTTGTTTAAGAACAAAATCACTGATATCGTCCTCAGCCACCTAGACACAGATAGATAAAGAGATCCCATTTGAGTGCTGAGCTGAGTGATAAACCAAACAATAAACTGTTTCCTCTCCATAAAGATCTAAAACTTGCATTTTACTATTCTGTCTTCGGGTCAATGAAAGTTACCTGCATTTCTTATGACTTGTCTTATAAAGATAAGATATGAACAGTTTCCTAAAAAGAAATGGTTTTTCTTAACATTTCAAGGCATGCATGTAGAAAAATCAGCATTTCCAATCCTGAAGAAGGTAATATCTTTTGTAAATCAAATTCTTTACATTTACATCCAAAGATGAAGCCATGTGCATATTCAATAAACTCTGCGAGCTTCACGATAAAGCTCTAACTCAACAATGGCAGGCTACTTATATCTGCGTTATATTCACCACTACCGTATCTCTTTAAACTGACAAATCTGAAGCTCTTCTATCAGTGAAACTAAGCACAGAAAACCAGCCCAGCCAAGTGCAGGTTACGTAACAATTACTGCACTACAGTTGAACATTTTAAGAATGATCTAACTCTAGGTCAATATCTGTGACAACTGCACAATAAGAAAGAATGAAAACTTACTCCTGTCATTAAAATTAGACAACACATTTACAGCTTAGCTATGTGTCCCAGTAAATATTTGCATATCCGCCTGCTACAATGCTCATCAACTATATGGCTTAAAGTGCCACCCAAGAGAAATGCTGGGAACTTCAAACAAGTTGGTTGAGAGATCATTCTTTCATGAGGCTTGCTGCCACCAGCAACCTTATTTACTTATTGTTTCTTCATTGTGTTTCTTGTTTCCTTCTGGCTTTTCTTATTCCCGTCTTCATTTTCTTTCTCCTTGAGCCCAAAAAGGGGCTGTTTTATTGAAATTCACTTTAAACTTGGTTTTTACATCGCAGTTTGAAACCAAGAAAAACTTTTGGTTATGTGACTTTCCAAACCCTTTACATGTCACCTACCTATTGGTCCAAATACTTTTAAAAAGATCTAAGGATTCCCGCAGACGGTTTTGGGTCGCATCTTCTCGTAAAACCATGTTGTAGCCACTGCATGCTGTGACAAAGATGATGGCTGTGACATCATTGAAACACTGGATCCATTTGCGCCTTTCATCCCTCTGTCCACCTACATCAAACATGCTGAAAGAAAGATTATCATTTCTATGACATGACAGATACTTCGGTGTACTGCTCAGACAGAGACAATTTCAGTCAAATGAATCAGAGCTCAGAAACTATTCAACATTCCCACAATTATAATTGTTTTCTGAACTTCTGCTTCACTGAACAATGGTGCCTTGTAAATATGGACTGAGAAATGACACATCTGAATCTGAATTAATATGATCTATCTATGACATATGAACATTGACGATGCAAAATATGCATTAAATAGAACAAGTTTCCCCATCAAATTTTCTCCATCGGTCATGTTACACATTATGCACATTTAGTAAATCATTGAGACATAATTTCATTTCAGCCATTTCTTGTTGAAAAAGCATAAATAGATACCTCTGCTTATTTCTTTGGTTTGCAAAATTGTTTTCTAACAAAAGTATTCAATGCTTTATGGTTGAATGGATTTTTTGACTTCATAACTGTTGCATGATAACTATCAAATAAGCAATTACTACTCAGCGGCGCTGGAAGCACGTTTAAGCAATATTTGATGACTATGTAAAACAATGAAATTCAGTGGAATCTGCCTTTAGTAACAATGATAGCTGTGTTGGCTGCACAATAACTTCTTTCGGTGTGAAGTGATTATTAATATTATGTATTTTCAGGCTATGTCACGTTTTCCTTTACTGCATATAAAGCATTAGTCTTCATAAAGGCTTATATGTATGACTTTCTAGTCTTATTAACTATGTTTCTAGGCTTTCATCATTCCTCAACCACCTACTCATAAATATATATATTATATGCAAACATTCATTCTTGCAATAGATGCTGTGGCAGGACTAGGACAGGACAAGGATTACACCAATATGGCACAAGGCCAGCCAAGAGTGTAAAACCACAAATCAAGACACTGTCGGCCCTTGCACAGACATTTAATACTGACAATAAAATGGAAGCAGACTTACTGAAAATTAACTTTATCAACAGTGAATTTAGTCTCAAATATCCCTGATGTTAGGACTCGACATCGAAGTATATCTTGCTCTGATGGAGTGTACTCCGGTTGCTTGATTATGTGGACTCTGTCTAAAAAACTGTGGAAAAAAATCAAATCACAATGTTTATATCCTTCAAAAACCATCACCTAAAATGGGAAGGATTGAAAGCGTGACAGGCTTAATGAAGAGGAATAGTGTAGCTGTTATAAAACTGCATAAAATTTCACATGACATTATTTTTCTTAAATTTGTCATCAAGACTTTACAAATGATACATGGCCTGTACTACCTAGATACAATGTCCCACACCAAAACCAGATACTACATGTAGGAATGCTATTTTGCAAATGCAGTTCTATCGCAACCTCAAATTTCAGTCAGAAATGGTAGTTGAGACCTTAGACAAACAGGGGGAACAATATTAAAACTAAATAATATTGACAGAATAATAAAATCACTGACAGCTTACAAGTAGGTACATTTGATTTTGACAGTTTTTTTACCTCCTCTCCTCCCATGTATACTTTTCATATGCTCAGCTTCAAACCACATGCAGACTCCCATATGAACATGCAGTCATTAGATAGTTTGAGTTTAACAGCATGTTGGCATGTTAAAGAGCAAAACTGCCCCTTTCACAGTTTTAATGTTGATTCTCAGAGCTTGATCAATTAAAATTTCACCCCAAAAAATAACAGAGAAAAGTTCCATACAAAATAGGCTAGTTTTGTCTGTAAATTCTCAAAGGGTGTTTTGTACAGATCTGAATACATTTTGTAAAGATGCTAAAAAAACTTTTAAATCAATTTGTAGATTTCAGCCTCCTTCAGAAAGGATAAGATGTCCTGTGGGTGTCCATAAGAAAATAATTCTTTCATGAATGATGACAAATGTTCATGTGAAGTTCTGATGTTTTAAAACAGTACATGGTACTTGGCGTTGACTATCAGATTGTTTTCTTATTTATATGTACATAGCCAATACTCCATGTTACATAATCTTACAATCCATTTTGTTGAAAAAAGAAATATAAAACCAAGCTTTTTAATTTATTACCATAATTGAAAAAGCGTATCTGTAACCACCCCCATCCCCCCCACAAGGCACTTGTACTTTATGAATGACCCCAAAGATATTGCATGTCAACATAATGTGAAATCTGTGATCGAAACTGCTTTATCAATTTTTGATGGAAGAGACATCTATAAGCACTCTCAACCTCATCCTCTTCAGCTACAAATTCAACCCTAGGCACTTGCATTATCTTCTTACAAATCTCAATAAGTGCTTACTGGTAAATACGTGAATCAGGTTATGGACTGTAAGCATATTCAAATGACTAAACAAAGAAGAAAAAATTGATGTCCTTTGAAAGTCTTATTAATATTGCTATCTTTGTGAAAGAATGCATTTTATCAATGGATCAATGGTTTCCAGGTGACAGAAATAATTATTGTGTGCCTTCTGGCCAGGCTACCCTATAAACAAGACTTTTCATCGTATGCCACTTTCCTTTCTTCACATCTCATAGCTCATCTCTAAGAGTGCCGTCTACCACTGCCATGGCAACCGAGAAATATGTTTGCATACTGAGGGCAGCATGGTAAACTATCCTAACTCAACACTTCTCAAAAACTGACATATATTTGACATGCTTGTAGCCCAAGACAGCCTGCAGGTTGTATGTTAAGTTGGGGATTAATTTCTGAAATCTAAGGGTTAAATAAAAATTTTCAAAATATAGTAACCAGTAAGTCTGATAAATGAAGTTATTCAGTTTTGTTTTTTTTTTTTGCTTCTCCTGAAAAATCTGTGAGAACCAAGTCATGACAGTTGACAGCACAACAGTCAATATAATTTTCTAAACAATCTTGTGCAATAATGAAAATAATAGGACTGGGTCGTGGAAAAATATGTCATGTCATGGTGCCTCCACAGCTCAAAATTTGGGAAAAGTCAATGAGCATTATTCCTATTCTAAGGTGAAATTCCAGCCACTATTAAGACCAGAGACCTTTCCGTTTATGTTTAACGGTGCGTCGGCACGATAACGGCCACTTTGCGCCTCTCACGGTTTTTTCATTCTCTCTCTTTGGGCTAGCTTTCCGCCCTCAGTTGCTTATAGAATAGATAAGATCAGATAAAAGTGAAGTTAAGGATCTAACAGGAACAGGCCCCTGCCACAGATTAATAAAATACCCAGACTGGATGAGCCCATTATGTGACGTCACAAAACAACGAAAGGTCCACCATTGTAGGTTTACGGTTGCGACCGACACATCAGCATAGCTACAATGCAGCGGTCTATAAAAGTCCATACGGTCATCATTTATAACAATTTTAAAAAAGGCAGCTGTAGACAATAAAAATGAAAGGATAGGCAAGTTAATGCATTATTAATACATGTACAACCAATCTTGACAAATAAAAAGAAATTTCTACTGCAGATAGAACTAGAATCGGAATTTCCCGAGCGGCAGCCATGTTGGTTATATGGCCGCATCTCATTAACTTCCGTAAAAAACGACACAGCCCATAGCTTGTGTTTCCAGTCTGGTTGATTTATTAGTCTGTGGCCCATGCTGAAAAGTATGTCTATGTATTTTGTAAATATAATAAAAGTCTGTCAAATCAACTTGTAGAGTTCGACCTCTTACAGAAATGACAGGATGCACTGCGGGTCCACATTAAAGAATAATTCTTCCATGGAACTGCAGGCATAGTGTCTTCTTCGGATATGCACGAAGTCTACACATTCAGTTTTTCTATCAACATTTCCAAGCACATGTAGTATCAAAACCCATAAACACTGGTAAAGGCAAAGGCTCATACCCCAACAAAAGCCAGCCAAGGTAAAAGGACATGACTTGCTAGCCAGTTCGGTCCCTTAATATCAGTTGGCTATTGTCCACAGCATTGCAACACAAATCTTCTGCATTCTTCCAAAACTGTAAGCCCTACCAAGTCATTTCTCTTTCTACTGGACACTTCCATAATTTTACTGATGTACCAGTTCATCATTTCTTTCCCAACCTCTCCCTTTTTTACAAATGTTAGTTTCAAATTAATATTCCGAGACAGTCATTCAATCGCTCTATCTTTCCAGTCTGTTATATACACTCTCCTTTCACTTTTCATTCTCGCACATACCTGTTCAAATTATGCAATGCCCTCGCACTGAGAGGCTGTGAACAGTTTGTGACCTTATGCTTCAGAAGAGTAAAAAGACATTGCATCCTCTACTTTTCTTATAGCTTCTGTTCTATCTCTCTCCCACTCTTCTTAAATTGGTAAACCAGACAACAAACCTGATAACTGCTGTGCAAGAAATTATGTAACCAATCTCTCTCTCTCTCTCTCTCTCCCTCTTTCTCTCTCTCTCTCTCTCTCTCGCGCACACACACACACACATTCTACAAGCTTTCCACTAGTGCAGGCAAACGCACAGGGCAGCTGTTTGTAAACCCCAATGCAAATGTCCGTCCTGTCTGCCAGCATTACACCCTGTCATTCCCAGCAATCAATATCTATGAATTACTCTGACTATAAATAGCTCGCGGGCAGAAGTAAAAGGAGAAGGGCGGAAAATACAAAAAGAAAAAGAGATGGGGAAAAGAAAAAACATTCGGCTGGGAAGAGAAATGTGAACGCCCGTCGGAAAGCGACAAAGCGCAGCAGGCCAAAGGAGAAGTCGGTTAGGAAAGGTGGGAAATGGGTGCTGGTGGGTGTAACCTGCAAACAAACACGAGTCACCGTGAGCAGTTTTGTTAAGCCGTTTGTAACAAAAACGCAGCCATGCATCAAAGCCAGCGTGCGTGAGTGTTCTGAATGTGTGCATGAGTGTTTGGCTTTCTGGTATCTTTCAGGAATCAAAACAGATAGACCTGCGTTTGCGTCCAGTAATGGGATGGTGTTCAAATCGATACTTCTATCATAGGTTACGGCACAAAATGCTGGGTGAAAAAACAAGAGTAGCTTAGCCATGGAAAATTTATTGGCCACTCCCATGTATGTACTTCTGATTGGAAGTTAAACACACCGCATCAGCTGTGTGACAATAGTAAATAATGTGGCGTGACAGGATGTTTCCTGGAATCTCCCGATTTTCAGATACATGAATTTAAGAAGGTTAAGCAAAGTTAGCTGAAGTCATCAAAATCTGCCCCGCCCTATCCATAATTTCAGAAGTATTTATACACTCTCGACACTACTGTGTGACACGGTGTTCACTTCATTTTTTAAAAGCTTAAACCGCGTAACAAGCGTGTATAGGTTGTAATTAATCAATAAAATTATTAATTCAAACTTTGTTTCAGACACTTTACTGTTTTGCATTGAAAAGCCGAAAGCTGATCGATCCACTGTCTAATTTTTTGCAAATTACATGCTCTTGTCTGCTCAATGCTAACTTTTAATGTCTCATTTAATTATTTGAAAACTTTGATAGATTCCATTCTTACACCCACCTTACCCAGCATATCCTAAAGGCAGCTAAATGAGAATTAATTAGAAAAGTCTGTTCAAATCGCCGCAAAAAGAATTTATATAATATGTCTCATTGATATTAATAAATGTTCGCCACTCAACGAGGCACCCAGGTCAAGTATTTTATGTTCAGTTATTCAAACGCAATACTGGCACCCTCTGTGTGGTAAAACGTGCACTTTGGAGGTGGGGGGGGGGGGGGTTTGATTTTTATGCCTGTTTAGCCTTTTTCTACAAATAAAACGTAAGCTTTTGACCTAAGTAATTTCTTTCCAATGTTGAATGTTTCATTTTTCGCAATTACAAAAGCAACAGTGGGGCGACATTATTGGGGCAATCGTCCGTTCAATACAAACTTTCGTAGCGAATGCGTGTGCAAGGTATGCATAATATACAAAAGATACGAGGAGTCTCCGACCATGCAGAACTGGGAGTTTCTATGTGGCATACTGGAAAGTTCATGACAAAAAGGAGTGATAAAGGGATTTCGTATTCCAAAGCTTCAATCGACCGTGACGATTTAACGGTATGTCTTTCTCCCCATGGGCGCAAACTACCGATCTGAAAGAAGTGGTGGGGGGGGGGAGCAAACTAGAACACACGCGGTGTTTCACAACTAGAAGTCGGTCGGCAAAGGCACCAAGAGCTTGGTGGATGAAATGGAATATGAGGAGGGGAAGTGGAGAGAGAAAGAGAAAAAGAGGGAAACAGAGAGAGAGAGAGAGAGAGAGAGAGAGAGAAAGGAGAAAAGCTGTTGGTTCGCTTGACTGCACACTGAAGATGAATAAGCACAAAGATAGGATTCTATTGTCTTTCGAAGCCACGAAGTGGTCAATTTTTTATAGCACAGAGTATTCGACAATTGCATGGTCATTCGGGTATCTGTGTCGTATTCAATGACGATCAGTAATCCCTCCACGACCGACCTTTGTAAATTGTAAGTAACCGTTGGTGGCTGACGATATGAGCTTGGAGAGATGGAGCATAAATGATCAGCATGGACCTTAAGTATCTGTATCGAGTTCACTTCCCTAGCCTAGCACAGACTGATACTGCCTTTTCAACCGGCTGCTATGATCATTGAGAGATTCAGCGATATCAAAGGAGAAAGTAATCGGATGATAATACATGAGCTTCCTGGAGTGAGAGGCGGGGAGAGAGAGAAAGAGAGAACGGGGAGAAAGAGGAGGGAGGTGTCAAGGACAGGGAACAAATTATTGCTTTCCTGATCCTTCGCAGGAGCAACGATAGGCCCATTTTTTTCGACAAATACATTTGGTCTGCCGGTCACATGTTTCACTGTTGGCCGTGGCACCTGCGAAATCCGGCTACTTAGGATTTAAGCACCTTTAGTCAGGATCTTACCCGACGTCCCACGTAATGCCCTCGTGTACGATTCCTTTGCCAACGCTGGATTGACAGATCATGCACGCGTCCGGGCCTGAAAGGCTTAACCACCTATCGATTCGAGGATGCACTACCTAACTACATAAAGTAAGAGCCAGCCTTATTAACACCTTTTTGTAATGGAGTTTACTCTGTCGTTGCCCTTCTAAAAACACAATCCTTAGACGCTTCCGTAGTTTTGCTTCAGGTAAACTTAGCAATTTTGCTATGAATTATACTATGCCACTGACCAAACTGTATGCGACCAAGGAAAGCTACATACCCTCGATTTAGGCAAAATAGCACACTAATTCACTAATACCCGAGGCTAATACGCCTTAGAAGAATCAAAATGAAGGAATGAATGTGGACAGAAGCAAAAGAGCACCCAAACAAACCAGACACAGCATGCAAAACACTTGAAAACTCTTGTCTACAGTTAATCAGTGTTCATAAGCATCCAGATTTCCACACATGTTGTAAGAAGAATAATTTTTCTCCTAGTCTCTCTTACTAACAACCTTCATCCGCCTGATAACGAAAGCACAAGGCATTATCAGCAACACTGAAAGTCAATGCCGTTCCACCATGACCTGATGTATGAACCATGCATAGAACTCGAGTTCCGCCATACATAAATTAACGACAAAAGAGCTTCGAGTAGTATGATGTGGGAAAGACTGGTACATGTAGGAATATTGGCACACGCGCCAGACTCGAGAGATGGTTAATGACAGCCCGGGACCAATTGCAGTGCGCCCCATTCAAAAGTAGGGCGCTCAAGCATTTGATTTTCTCCACAAGCTATAATGACGTGAGATGCCACCACGATTGTGAGTATGACGATATGGATGCCAAATTGGCATAACCAAGCGCAGTTTTCTTCCTGCCCCTCCTTTCTGTTTTTTTTTTCCTGGATTTTGTTTTCTGGCAAATCGAGGGCTTCGGGGGTGTTCGTCTGTACAGCTGCCTATTTCTATTAGACTGCTTTGTAACTTCAACATTGTGTTCTACTTCTAGGGGTATCGCAGCTCATTATGTCTCTCTTCTCACAACACTGATGTCACATCGATCTGCTGCTAAACCACAAACCTAACAAGCTTTTATATGGTACCTGATAACTGTTTCCCCCTTTCTCTCTCGACACGTTTAAAAGAAAACACGTGCAGTCACGGACGCGCACATATAATAGACGGCTCCCTGGCCACAGATGTCATTTAGATATGGAACTAACCTAAAACAAGACCAACCAATGCACGTTGGCGACTGCAAAAATAAGGACTATAATATTGTTGTGCTCATGATCTGATTGTCTTTAGAATGCTGCTTTGATTATGTTACGCAGAAGCTTCCTGAGATATGATGTTTACTGCCAAGGCAATCACGAGAAGGGCCAATGGTTTTCAGGGACCTATCTTGTTCCAAAAAAAAAAAAATGTACTCTGGCATATGAGACAAAATTGATTTACAGACTGTAGACACAAGAAAACAAAACAAACAAAAAAAGCCAGCGGCTATTAATTGATCTCCACAAAATGGCTATTTTGGTAGACAGCGTTTGTTTGCACTCACGCATGCACGCGCGCCCTCGAGCACGCGCGCACACACACACACACAGGTTTAATGCATAGTCCATGCCTGCAGAGACACAGCATCCTGCCCAAGGCTCATGTGCAAATGTGTGAATGAAAGTGATATATAACGGCAGCGGAAGGTGTAGGAGTGGGGCAGGGGAGGGGTGGAACGCAGAACGCGGAAAAGGCACGCATAAAAGTGCTGTGAATAGTGTGATCTGTCGTGAGCAAGGAAAAGCAATCTGCCTTTACAGCCTGCAGAAAGTGAACATGGGAAACAAGAAAACGAGGTGACTCTAATTTGCAGGGATTACTCATTCTCTGACAAAGATTCAATAAATGATTTCAGATCCACATTTGATATCACATCATTACAATACGTGCTTCCTATTTGCCCCCCCCCCCTCCCCATATCGTTTCCACTCCCATCAATTTTCAACCCGTTCTGTCCGTGACAGTCCTAACGGTCAGTTTTACAGCTCACGCCTATATCCCCAACAGGTGTATCCAAGTACTTGCCACTGAATGCCTTACTGCTAAACTCATTAGACAAGCATAATTATTCTAGATCTTACAAAGAGAGTCCATGCGGCTTCCCATGTGTTGTGTTTGTTAGCACTTGGTGTTCCTGGTGCATGCGGTAATAGTAACACAAAGAAATATTCACTGCCCTGCCAATCGTAATCCTTCTCATCCTAGACGAGGTGAAACTTTGGGGCGTAATGCCTACTGGGACAATGCACCATAACAAAACTTAAATCCAAGCTATGTTTCAAAGCTCAGTGTCACTTGGATTTACGAGAAAGATACATGTATTAAAATTTTCAGTGTGAGAAGCAGAAACTACAATTTCGAAAGGAGTTTCTCAAGGGATTCAACAATACAGGAATAATAATAATGCGCATGTGTCCAGAGATTCCATGACTGAATCTGATATTTACTAGCACTAGCAGTGTCAACCCACTTCTAATCTGTTGCGCTAAACTGAGGATAATATATATATGCATTCACACACTGTTGGACCTGCATGCATTAGAAACCCTAACAATTAAATAAAGTCTAAGCCGCAGTCCATTCACATGTCTCACGACATTCCTTGTCTATCTTTGATTTTGTTCAGTGATGTGGAGTCGGTAAAAAAATTTTCGACTCCGACTCCGACTCCAGGCTTTTAAAAAAACACGGCTCCGACTCCGACTCCAGGCTTTGAAAAAAGTCCGACTCCGACTCCGACTCCAGGCTTTAAATAAGTCCGACTCCGACTCCAGACTTTGAAAAAAGTCCGACTCCGACTCCGACTCCAGACTTTGAAAAAGTATGACTCTGCCTCAAGACTTTTAATATTGTTTTTGAAATCACTTTATCTGGTAGACAAACATCAAATATTTCATTTTTTTTCCCCACAATTCTACAAAAATAATATTCACATTTTTAGATGTACAGGTTAAGTGTTGTCAGCAGTATTCCACGATGGCACAAGTCGATTATGCCTGATTTTTGTTATTTCAGCAACTTGGAAATTCGTAAAATATGCCTTCTGCCCTGGTGGGACCGTTGGTTGTTACAAGTCAAAAACATAAAAGCATTGACTTACGTCATTGTGGAATGATGCTGGCGATACACCCAACATAGCAAAATTTACTCCAATTAACAACAAATTCACTCCAAAACAACATATCAGTTGACATGTTCAAAATTTAATTTAATCCAAAAACTGTTATTGCATTAAATTGTGCAAAAATTATATTAATGATAATTGCATAAAAAAAATTTTAAACTGCAGTTGTATTAGCACATTGACGCACATAATACATGTATTGACCAAACATAACATACAATATACAGTAAATTCTCCCAATTAAGACTAACCAAATTGTCAGACAAAAAGATTGGAAGGGAGGTCATCTTACTTCGGAGATCATTTAAAAAATAAATAAGAAAAATAACTTAATCGGGAGGTAGGTCTTACTTAATTCGGAGAGTTGTAATCGGGATAGTTACTATAATACAGTAATTGTCAAGACCAAAAGTGTTGTAAATAGAAGGTGGTCTTCATTGGGGAGATCATTTAAATTTTAAACCTTTTGCAATTCTGAAATGGGTACGAGTGTATTAATATTTTCTTTCTTTTTTAACATGAATTATTTTATGGTTCGACTCCGACTCCAGCCAAAATTTATTTTCCCGACTCCGACTCCAGTCGAAATTAATTTTTCGACTCCGACTGCAGGTGAACATACTTTTCGACTCCGACTCCAGCAAAATGTACCGACTCCTCGACTCCGACTCCACAGATTTTGTTCCCCCCCCCCCCTTTTTTTTCCCTCGATAACCAAAAGGAAATGTGGAGACCTGACATCCAACGGTAACCAATAGTACCAGGACTCGTATATTATGTGCTGATGGATGAGGACTGTCGATGATCAGTATAATGTGGAAAGTCTGTGAAGGAGTACAGTGCTTTTTTTTTTTTTCTTTGAGAACGTGAAAGCGCTACTAAAAGTAACAACAACGACAACATCAATAACAATGATAATAATGACACGATGTCGAACATTCATGCATGACTAAGAATCGACCTTGATTTCTTACTCTTTGCCAGCACGATTACCACAGAATGGTTTTTACATATCCCTCATTTGTTAATGTTCTGCACTCCGGCCCCGCCGCAAGCCGTAATTACTGCTATACGTGACACGATTGGCCTAGGCCTGACTGTATACGCACAATGCAGCAACAGTCGGGCCAAAGATCATTCTCAGCTCCAGCCTTAAGTAGCGCAGACTTTGATGCACATCATGTTTACTGAAAATCGATGGCGAGAGCTTAAATGTCTCGTCACTGCGAACATAACAGTCTTAATTCAGAGCTGAGGCTACACTGAGGTCGATATTTTCCTGAATAATTTTATCCACAATGCTATGGATTCCGCAACATTTTGTGAAGCCTCAACAAAATTGTAGGCAATGTCAGTATCTGCTGATCATCAAGTCAAAACAAAACACAAGGCATCCAGACAGACTACATGTATGTCACACTGCACCTTCCTCGTCCCCCGCCCCAACCTCCAGCCCCGTTTCAACATGCACACTGAGCCGCCATTCCGGGCAACAATCGGTTCAGGTCAGCTTAGTTCACATGACCCGCCTGCCAGATACCGAGCTAAAACGGGAAACAATGAGTCACAGCGCGCTAAATATAGACCTCAGTGTTTCCTAGATCCTAGGCCTTGCAGAGTTATAAGTAGGCAGAAGGCAAGCACAGCGTGTCGATCATCCCGCTGAACGAATGAAGGCGATAAAATGTACTTCTGTTAGAGTGGAAGCTTACCTAAAGCCACTGTTGGCTTCCAGAAGTACAGGTGGACTCTTTTTTAATGGTGCGCTGAGAGACGGGTTAAGGATTGGGGGGGGGGGGGCTGTAATGGGAAGAGAAGAGGGAAAGAACAACATGGAGCAAACCAAAACACGGGTTATCACACAACTACACACCGTCCCAGGTATGATATTTATTTTCATTTTTCTTCTGTTCATCATATTACCAATGTGATATACTTCTTCCAACGTTGTAGTGTGGCGGTGACAGTTCTCCCCTAAATCCTCTCAAAATATACAAAGGGAGGCATAAATTGCCGCAGAATAACCCGTGAACAAAATTACCTTTTTTTACTTCACGATTAGGAAAAAAAAAAAAGGAATACAGTTTGACGTTCAGCAACCAACGAGATCTTTCACGAAAAATGACATCATGCGCTTTGTCCTGTTGTTGTTGTTGATGATGATGTTTTCGAGTTGCTACTTTGTCACACCTATTCAACATTTCAAAAAATGTGTTGTGGTTGTTTTTTTTCCCCATTTTGCGAACACTTTTCTCAAACTGTGAAGACAGCATGAGCCAATCTTGTGCTGACGATTTGGGGAGCAAACTTTTATTTATTCTTCGTGTATGCTTCGACCCTACCATCACCAGCAATTTAAATAAAAAGTAGATACAGAAATTTATCGGATAGTAGTTCCTCGGAATGAGTGAGAGCGTGAAATATTGATGTTTTCTGTGGTGCTGGGAAAAAATGGTATATGGAAGGCGAAGATTCGCGTGTGTATGCAAAAGCTGACGTTTACCTGTTTATGCTTTGTTGCCTACACCTGATGTAAAGTGCATTCATACCCTATGTGCGTGAGCCCGCGCGTGCCCGCTGGTATAGCACGAGGAAGGTAGTATGAAATCCCATGTGTGAAGAACAGGTATAGGGGCATCTTATTTAAGTTTTTACAACAGTTCCAACTGAAGATGCTGACACATGAGTCATTAATTTGTCTTGGATGCCACTTTCACTGACATTGTCCACCAAATTAAAAAGCTATATATTCTCTATTGTAAACGATAAAATTGAAATAAAATCTGGCGCGATGCATTCGATTTGTATATCAATTGGGCGGAAATAAAGGTAGCGATTTTGATTTGGTATCTTTACCGAAATTAATGAATGGAAAATGTCCCCGATATCGAACAACTTATGAAAAGCTGTTATATACATTTCATGAGGGTGACCTAGTCGTCTATTCTGTGGTCGTCACTGCCATCAAACGTGCCACTTCATACCTCAATAAGCTAAGTTATTCCGACGATATTTTAAGTTTCACTCAGATCAATTGCTGCGAGGTATTAAAATCACACAAAAGAACAAGTTCTGGAGAAATTCGTTACGGAATTTCCGGCGGCCATTTCCAGCACTGGCCGCGCAAGTAGCGAGACATTAAGCCAAGCGTGAACCATAATCTTCGCTGCCGCCTGCGATGATCTTCAGTGCGACACAAAAGCAAATGATCTGGTTTATGTTGGCCTGTCGTCTGTACGAAAGTGCAACACCTGGTGGTACGGCTGCCCTCGTACTATGGCGACAAGACCCAAAGTATGCTTAGTGATATCTTCAAGTATTGTTGTTTTTTACTTCTTTTTATTGTTGTTTTGTTGTTGTTTTTTCACTTTGGATACTCTTTAAGTCTTAAAGAAGATTAACAACATTAGAATTAGATATAAAATATTTTAGGATTGGATTAAAAAACAAAAAGGGGCGGGGGGAGGGGGGTATCTTAAATTGATAACCTGGGCCATTCTATCAATGCATCATCTGCTATAAAAGGGGAAGAATAAAGCTGTCTTATAAACTGTAGAATCTTTCTGCAAAACATGAAAAGAAGGGAAAACATAGCCATTTTCTTTTGGGTTCTCAAGCCATATTGCAGCAGTTATCACAGGTAATGAACTAATGACGGGCGAATGCACGAAGTCTAGTCTAAAACTGGGTTTAGCAGAGATTTCGAACGCACTATAAAGAAAATCATAAAATCCCGACCATAGGTGCAATGGGAAAAACACAATAAATTGCACCCACTTCCAGGTGTTGTGGCGCCTTGGTCAAAAGCCTCGCGGGCATGTCCATGAGACTGATTGTCCTTTGCTGCCTTTGGCTAACACTATCTCATAATTATATTTCTTTCGACGTAACGGGTAAGATTCCAAAATCTGATTCACCAGCACAGTTTGGGTTTTTGCATGCATGGTCTTTGTCATTTTGAAACAACACAGGTGCTGATAACAAGTATGTGTGTTGACTGTTCACACCGAATACTGTTCTGTCTCACCGTTTGTTCGTTGTTGTTTTTTAAGGCACGATCATAATAATTTATATTTGTTTTATTTCTCTGAGACAGCATTTGGGCATGCAACTGAATGTTCTGCCATTAAATGCTTGGACTTTCATTGACAAATACAGGCGTTACTATCTTAAAAACAAAACCTCATCTGTAAACACAGCAGCAGAGTGGTATGGTGGTGGTTGTTTTTTTTACAACCGAAACCTCCAAGTGTTTGCCGCACATTTTCGGTAAATTCCTCACATACACGCCAATAAGTTGTTCTCAAACATCTGTGGGCTAGTCAACATAAATGTAATATTATTCAGTGTTTTTCTGGGTTGTTTTTTTTTTTTACAAAAACAAAAACAAACAAAAAGATTATAATAATCAAACCGGTTTTCTAGGACATAAGTACAATTCTATGTTACTGCTTTGTGTGGTCTTTGATTGATTACCAGCTTTAAATTCAACTGAAACATCTGCATTTAAGTTTTCAATCACACACCATTCTGTCTACAGTCTACTCCGGCTTTTCATATATCTTGAACAATACTGGTCATGGATTGCAAAAATACCTTTCAAAATTATCAAGATACAACGGTGTTCAACTCAGGTTACAGATCATGTTCACATTTAGAACGATACGATACAAAAGGAGGCGGGGGGTGCTCTTTTTGTCCACCATCTGCGATCAAATAATATACGATAACATATTCCGAGAAACAATGCTGCGATTTCGCTTTCATCCCATTACACAGCATGGGGTGATTGACTCATTCGCCCCTCGTACAAGATTACATGTTACATGTACGCTGTGAATGGACTGGTTTATAAAATCCAGGTACAGACTGGGTAGTGTCAGGAGGGGAGGGTGGAACAAAAGAAGTAGACGAGGGAGGAAAGTGGTGGAACAAGGAAGTTCAAGTCACCTGAATACGCGTCTGTGGACAGCAAAAACGTTTACAATGTATGGTGTGCAGACTGCACTGGGGCGAATACGGCCTGTGTGAGACCCTTAGCAATTGTTATCTTTTCGGCACTTTCGCAGTCCGATGAGATAACATGGGGAGTGTTAAAAATATATACATATAATAGAAAAAAAAACGGATGCAGCTGGGGTGGTGGGCCTGCTGTTGGAGAAAATAGCAAGGTTGAACAATGCATTTTTATGTCCTTCACAGACTCCATGGGTGTGCCAGAGAATAGAATATAACTGGGTGGAAAGGGCGATGGTGCAAAGATACACTGCATGCAAGAATTTCGCTGTAAAGATGATGTCCAAATCTGTTTTGTCTGCGTTTAAATGGGATAATACATTAGGAGCCAAAACAATATGTCCACCCCAAAAGTCAGTGAAGAGAATTTTACGATTGAAGCACATACTGTGTGCATATATGAACAAAAATGGAGGAACACAAAACTGAATTACTTTCAAATATGCCTTCTTCAACATTCATGGACGGCAACAAAACTCTCATTTCCATAGAAGCTGGCTCCGAATTTCTTTTCTCGTTTTGCAAAAAAAAAAAAAATCAAGAAAATGTGGGCTGTCATATCTCTAGACACTTCTAACATCTGATCGCTTGAGTAAGTGAAATTAAATATGAAGAGCACCGTCTCCGGATACACAATTCGTCGCTGATCCTTCTCCGGGAATCGGATGTATACAGACTGTCTAAAACTTCTTGAGATCAGCTGGGGTGGAGTTGTATGGGATCATGCCGATTTACATAAATCTGAACCATTTACGATCAAAACGGAAGTCTGAGTTTGTTTTCAGTTCAGAGAAAGCATATGGACACGATGGCTAGGAAAAAACAAGACCAATGACAGAACATAACAGAACGACGGGACAAGAGACCCTTCTAGAAGCGCCCACCAACCACCCGCCCTCAACCGCAGCGCCGCAATCAACCATAACGAGCACTGACAGGATTACAAACTACCAAATGCGACAAACAACAGATTAAAAATAAAAGAAAGCCACAGAAGACTAGTGCAGAAGGGCAATTACACTTGGCAAACAACATGCACAACATGATTGTTTTCTTATTCAGCTGCCCAGATTAATGTCGCTTTTGAATTATTGTGTGTGTGTTTACTTGTGTATCCCCCCCCCCCTCTTGTACTGTTGTCGTCATCAGTCACATTTTATAATTTGGTGAGAAGAAAAGCGATTTGCGGTGAAAGAGCTCCACCAGGGCTAATCTCAAAGCCCCTGGTTTCCTGAACATGTGGAGAAAAAAAAACAAAAAAACTCAAAGTTACTGCACAGACGACAACATTCCCGCAAACATAACTATAAGTCGCAATTTAGGTGCCACCAAGAGTTGCCTGCTGAAAACACTTTACATCAAACTTGATTTTAGTTATGTAAACTCTTCGAATACGTACCCTTACAGTTATCACTCCACGCTCTTAAATGTACAACCTCTATAATCTTACTACACATTCAACATTTTTCATCCGCATTCTTGTTCTGTCTGCCTGCATGCTTTCTCTTACATCAACACTATACCTCTCTCAAATCACGTTCCAAATCACGATGTACCACGATTGAAATTTGTTCAATATGAACGATACAAAAATAAATCGCGACCTTAGTTCTTGTTTGTTCAAACTCCACCTTTCGCACAACTGAAAAATTCGAACGTAAACGTTCGCAGTATTATGACACTGACAGGGAGTTAGAATAAATCGGATATGTGAAACAGCTTGATAACTCACAGAATACATTTTAAATAATTGTCGAAGTTTGCATTTGTTATTAATACCTCTACTCCATACTAAAAGATCTCCCGTTTTTCAGAAAATGGAGATAGAACAACAAGAATTAAGGCCGCCGCCCAATCGCTTCATGCAACTGCATGCAGCGGTAATTAACCCTCGTGCCACCTCTTGCCCTTCTTTCCTTGACACAAAATCGTGATTCTGCAATCGCTATAAAAATTACATGGCTTATATTAAGAGTTGCACTTGGGTCAATATGTGAGAAGACACGCGCTGCTCGACAACGGCTATAGCTTAGCTATCTGTGGTGCTGAAACTGTTGTTCTTGACTGACCGATGCTCATGAACAATTAAATAACCTGAATTAGTTTTATACTATTATATGTAATGAACTGTGGCATCAACAATGTTACTGACAATATTGTTATGGCAAAAATACTGGTGCTGACACCGCTGCTGAAACTTCATGCAATTCAAAATTCAAAAAATGCGCAAACTGCTGTTTATTGGGGTGACTACGGGTGGCTTTTGAACATAATTTCATCAATATTCTCTAGAAGGCAGATTTCATTGATATTTACTGTGTAAAAATACCCGCCCCCCAATTCAGCCACGGGGACATTGAAAAAAAAAATCCAGAGCATTGTCGAAAACAGCGCCCGATGAAAATCCGCTCCATGTAATTTTTTTACCACTGCGAACTAAAAAATGGGTTAATGTCCTTTACAGCCCCCCCCCCCTCCCTTTGTCTCCTTTTCCCATTCGCACCTAACACGTTGTACCTGAAAAACAAAGCAAAAAATAAAAACTATCACGTGTGCAAAACTAATACTTTCACACACTGTCGCCCTAAGGCATTGCCCTGCTTTTTATTTTTGGTCGTTTAACGGCTCCATTTTGTCAGGGCAGATAAAAATAGTAACCGTATTAATATGCCGAGTTATTTTTAGAACCGCCAACAGACCTTATTGAAAAGAAGAAAAAAACACTCCCTGGGCCTTGCGTAGCCTTGGTACTACGATAGTGGGAGAAGCACACAGCCGCGCATACTGTGTACGGTTCTCGCACACCTTTCCACTCTCTCCTCTCGTTTTCTTTTTCTCCCTCTCTCTCTCTCAACTTTTTTTCCGCGGCAGCACAGACGGTACGGTACATTGGAGATAGGTACAGGTACAGTCGATGGTGAGGTCGTCGCTAGGCCACGAAGAGATATTCACTGTACCTGTCTGTATAGGCGAACAGCTTAGTAAATTCACCAATAATAATAGTGTGTCTAACGGTCCCACGTCGGACTGCGAAACAAAGTTAAAAAATACGCAGCGGGGTGGGGGCATCGAGAACGACGGTGCATTAATGCACAAAATAATATCCGGAATCTGATTTTGGTATCATCAAGTCGTGGCATCATTAATTACCGTGCCCTTTTTCAAAGCCCCGCTCTCTTGTCTATGACCACAATGATAACAACTACAATCACAATAATTATTATGCCGATATCTTCAGTGACGCCGTGGCTAGAATGTAACATATATTTATACAACACAATACATTCTCACCATTATTAAACGGCCAACCAGGTCTGTTTATGCTGTTTCTCCCAAAACCGCACTGGGCTTATCGTAGGGAGCTCATTTATTTATTTATTTTCAATCAAATCACAAAATCTTATGTCAAGACTTTTTTTTTTTTTACGCAATTCGCACTGTGATAGCGAAATGTTGCCTCGGCTGTACAGGATAGTATGGATAGGCCTAGCCAGGATCCAATTTTTTTTTTGTTTTTTTATTTTTATTTTGGTGCCTTTTGTTTTTTAAATGGTCTACAAGCTATTTTTATAAACAAATATCGGCAAAACCACCGAAAGATGCCCAACTAGATCAAATATTTGTAGATCTGCGTAACATTACTCGAGTCAGATTTCAGTCAGAGAAATACGAATAGACCACGATCAAAATAGTCGTGACCAGCTACCCCCTTTTCCAAAGGTAGTTGTAACACTCGTATCTACTACTGTTCGGTTTTGTTTTGTTTTTCTTTCCATCCTGGTTCGGCCAAACTTGGGAACATAATGATGTGCTAAAGAAACTTTCATTTTAAGATAATCTCTGCATCAGTACACTTCGATCCGAGCAAGCAAATAAAAAAAAAATTCTAAAAGGCAAAAGTCAGTTCAATATAAGACGCTGTTGCTTTATTATTATTACGACCAGATGACGTAACGGTAACTGCCCCCACCTTTCTTTTTCACAATCTACTGTCTTGCTTCAGGTCTCATGCGTGCCTAAGCAGAACACACTCATTTCTAGTCAGGGAAACTGCACCAAATTGAGCGCGTGTGAAATACAGCCTCCCATGCACTGGGCTTATCGTAGGGAGCAAAATAACAGATCATTGTGGTTTACTACATGTATCATAAGAACATTTTTTTTAAAGATTGCCTAAAATTTGAAATAGACACAAGAGGTCGAACAGGGGACACTGTCTTACATTAGACGACACCTTAATTTTATCATTTTTGAAACTGAGTGTTTATCCGCCGATAATTGGTTTAGTGACGTTTATTTTGGAGAAATTTCTTCACAATTATACAGGGTCCCCACTAGCATAGTGGTTAGCCTCTTTGCCTGTTAATCAGGTGACCGTGGTTCAATTCTCAGGCGGGTATTTTTTTTTTAACAAGAGACTTTTTTTTTTTATTAGGAACCAATCTGTTTATTGTTTTTTTTTTAATCAAACAGCAATGATAATGAATAAATTCAATTGCTTTTTTTGGAGTGGGGTGGGATGGGGGGGGGGGGGTATTAAGCCAATACCAATACTGGCAGACAAACATGGGCCGATGTTGTTGGCAGATAAACCTGGGCAGTATCCGCCGATAATGTTGGTGGATAATGGCAGCCTTTTTGAAACTGTCATTCTGGCTGTAACCTTAATTCCTAATCACTCTTGTGAAGTCTGCATTTTTTTTTTTTTTTACTTGGAACGGTCAGAGAAACTTCGATGATTTCAAGTTCTGCACTGTAAGATTGTGTACACCTCTCCTTTGTTTATAGTGAGGCTACTTTTTTTTTTTAACTAGAATAAAAACGAAAATGTACCAATACTTGATTGAGAGTGAAAAGGGTAAACTACTCTTTCAGTATCATTCTGCGATTACTGAAGGTGACCACAGATTTGGTAGGTGTATAAGTAAAACAGAATACACTGCTTGTTTTACAATAGCCAACGTTTCCCCAGTTTAGTTATTACTTAGCCGCGACACCAGAAGGTCACACTGCTTTTGTCGCGGCCCGCCATTTTTTTTTTTAACGAAAGAACTTACAAAGCCGGATTCAAGGGGTCGTTGAACTGCCGAGCGCGGCGCTGGTACCGAGCGAACAAAAATCTGAAACGACGCGTATCTTTTGCCATTTTCTGGTGCCCAACCTCGCGCAAATTCTATCTCTGCACATTCTGTTGGGTGTTTATACAAAAACTGATTGTCTTTCCTTTAAGATTATTATTAAGGCGGTTCTAGAAGTTCGGAGCCCAAAACAGCCACCCTGTTTAACAACAACGACAGCTTGATTCAGCCTCTGCAAATTGGGACCTCTTCATTTCACATCATTTCCGAGAATGAGTAAGAGTCACACATTATTCATGCATTGGGTACTCTCCAGCCTGAGAAAGGGTGACCTATGGATGTACTGTAAGCTGGCCTTTCTTAGCTGCGTTTGATTACATGATCATTAGGCTGTGTGTACTGGCCTCAAACAGAATGAACAATGAGCTGGGACTGACAGGTGTTTGGGATACATTCCTTCCCACCAGCCGGTTTATGGCGCAGTGTTCTATTATTGGACACTATTATGCTCCCCTGCCTCTCTGATATGCTGCTTGGTGGATATGAAATAATAGATTGGTGGGGGGGGGGGGGGGGGACGACAAGTACAGCTGAATGAATGCATCTGGGACTACTTTTCTAACAAGCTTAAGATATTAGCCTGCTGCGTTACTGGGGACGCATGATGTGGGCTGTCTTTAAATAACTGATCCACAGCACCTATTATTGTATGTGAAGGAAGGTCGGGTTTGCCATTGTTACTGATGTTAGAAATAACTGGGGAGGGTGAATAAGGAATGATTAAGAAGGGAAGAAAAGCTACTAAGATAACCAATCCTCTGCAATTCCAAACATGTCAGGTATGGTCAAGAATTTCAAACCAACTGTCACAGGTCGGAAAAGTCGTTACAATTCATGCCTTTAACTTTAACCCTTCTTGCAGCCAAATGTTACCTGCACACAGGATGTATGCATAAAGACAAATGTGATTGATCATTCATAGAACCTGAACTGGTCCTATGGGTATGAACCCTTAGAAAATAACATTACCACACTTCTACCCATTTCAAGTACAGGTGGGCACCACAATAAATAAAGCTTTCTTCACACCTGGTCCCTTAAGTGATATCAAAACCCCACAAGACTTAAGCAGGGGGCGCTATTTTTGAAGATTCTTACAGGAATGCCATGTCAACAAGTTTTGCCTTAGATCAGGACTTCACTTGAATTAGCAACCTATTCTTAACAAAATAATGTGCGGTGAAGAAGCACTGGAAGAAAAGCACAGAGAGAATGGCATAAAAAACATCCACTAAAGTGAAAATCACAGAAATCAAAGGTGCCAATGTACTTACTACTGTGCACAGTCAATAAGCTGGTATTCATTGGATCTCTCAAAAGCCGTTTGTACTCCTTTATCTTTCCACAAGATTTCTGTGTACTCATAAAATATCTGAAAGACAGAAAAATACAATGGGTGAAAATGCCTTGTCAGCTGCTGTTCATGGTATGTCAATTTATGATATCATAAAGAAGCCAGGAGAAAAGCAACCATTCTGATGACTGATTAAAAATATAAAATCTTATAGCTTGCATTTGCATGGATTGGAAAAAAAGAAAAACAAAAACTAATACCTAGTTCACTTTAGAAGCTCAATTGGTCTATAAGCCACAGCGAGTCAGTATCAGTTAAGTACATGAAATTATCTGATCCAAAACTGACAAATCCCTGCCTCGACTTTTGTGTCATACTGACAGTTGAGACAATACTGTAAAACATTCTTAAAAAAGTAAGCTGATTCTCGTTTTCCTTCATACTGTAATAACTGTGAAGTGCTACTCTTTTATCCAATTAATAGGACACATTATGATTCACTCAACACATTATATGTTGAAACTATGATGTTATATAATCTGGCCAAAACATGTGAGTAATGCCTGAATCATGCCTACAGTAGCCAAAGACAAAAATCTCACATTACATGTACTACCAGATGGCACCATCAACTTCAGCTGTTATGAAACTTAATCTTCACCCTCGCACACATGCCAAACAAAAAAATGTAAAAGCTCTGACCACCTTTAATAATTAATATCAAATGATAAAAAGTGTGAAAAAATTAACAGTGTTTGCGGCCAATGAATCTGCCTTTCAGTACCGAGTTCTTTGTATTAACCCATCCTCACAGCTATACTGTTCTTGTTCTAATGACAGCATTCTTGCAATAATGTCAGAAAATGACATTTGTCCATGCAACAGCCATAAACTTATTCTTAGTGGATCAAAACTGCAGATAAGTTTCTTGGCAGATCAAACAATTAACTAGGTGTCCATGTAATTTCAGAACATTTTTTATTCATATTATAATATCCGGTGCACCAATCACTTTGTTGGAAACAAGTAATATTTCTTCCCACTCCAGTAAAATTTTAAATATGGCTATGAGCCAAAGAAATACAATGTACAATGAAAAGCACAGCAGCACATTGCCTCAGCTGAAACAAACTTAAACGATGTTCAAAGCTTAACTTTATCTACATGTATAACCTTTTCATTTATTTTTTATTTTTTTTAAGCACAAACTTAAACAATGTTTAAAGCTTAACTCCATCTATAACCCCTCACTTTTTTTTTTTTTTTTTTGCAATGAAATACACCATTCCATTAAAAAGCATGCAGCTGATTCTCATGAAGACCACCGACCTCATTTTATTTATAATTTTAAAAATTTGAAGTTTGAGAGGCATGTTGTTAAAGAATGCATTTCAAACCATGGGCTGAAGAAGCCTTTCATAAACTGCAAAGTTATCAATCAATTCATGCAAAGTGCAACTAGTTTTTAAAAGATGAACCACTGAATGAATGAAAGGACTGGCCAGGGCAGTATTATCCTGGTTTCTCACTGAAGCACATCCCTAACATATTTGTTCTAAAAAAAATGTGACAAAGCAAACAATGGCCCTTTACATTTAGGATGGATCACTGACAGTTTCACCCTACTTCATGTTATGAATGTCATTCAAGGCTGTACAAACTGACTGACAGGGAACAAACTAGCATTTAAAATCACAAGATTCTGGTTGCTAAAAGAATAAAATTTATGCAAATAAAATGTACATATTTATAGACTGACAGAAGGGCAAACGTTGTCTCTTCAAATGTTTCAATAACAATCAGGGCAACAATCAAAACCATGTGCTTGTTTCACCCAATTATCATGATAAGGCAAGAAAAGATTTGAGTTGACTAAAGTCACCGGGCATATTTGTTAAGTCTGCCAGAGGTCACCTTACTTTCTGAAGTTTACCAGTGCATTAGTACACATTCAGGAGATTGGAAAAGCCATTAAATGGCACTCAGACCTTCAATTCCACCAAACTACACAAAACTGTCAATGCTGATCAAGACAAAGACATGAGAAAAAAGTTTAAACAGACAGATGAACAAAAGAAAAGAAAGAAATAAAGGCCGATCAAGTTGAAAAGATGATACAAAACAATAACAACAAAAAAAACTAATAATATGCATGGATATATCCGTAAAAGGGGGCAGAACACAATCATTATGTGAAAGCCTAAAAGACAAATCTACTGATAAACTTTTCCAGTAATAAAGACTAATTAGTATTAAATAAAATGTCTGATTATCCCTGTGTTTGTTCAAAATTATCTGCAGTATATGTCTCATATGCGCACAGTGTTCAAACCCAAAGAAGACAGTTGTTTCAATGCAAAATGCGCAATCGAATCATCATTACTGTTTTTCTGTTTCCAATCATATTGATGGATTAATTGCCCACATAATTAACATGTCTTCCATCATTTGTGAATGAAAGTAAGCTGTTTGGTAGCTTTTGAAAATAAACTTGCTCTTTAATTTATAAGTTGATAACAATGGTAAAAAAAAAAAAAAAATCATAATCAATAACTGAATAACCGTAACTGGCCCCAAAAAATCATCAGACAAGCTTTAGGCAAATTTAGAGGACAATAAATTGAATAAACTGTGCTATTTTGGGCTACTGCATTAATATTCAATTTACTGTTAAGAGGTTCATGACTGTAGTATTACTAATGCCTTGGGCAGCCTACCAAAGTAGCACAGATTAGAGATGGACGGGTGCGGAGCAGCATGTAAATGTGAATGTGGCCTAATGCCAACTGCTAAACCTCAAGACAGGGTTCACAGCATATGTAACCAATGCAATTACTTCAGATCATGCAATCATCATATACAGCCAACTGATGTCTATAACCAAACTCACCAAATTCACATCTCTCCTTCTATTTTCATTTTGTACGCACAGATGAAGCTAAGTCCTCACATAAATCACTTGTTTTATTCTTCTACTGTGCTTGAATATTAATATCCAATTAAATCCAACATGAAAATGCCTGACTGGTTAATAAACATTCACAGATTCGATGTTCCTTAATATTAGTAACACTGCATGATATTTATGGCTGAAAATTCATGTTTCTCTTCCAAAAGTAAAAAAAAATAGAATTTACATCAGTAAAAGAGTTTTCCCCTGAATGCTATACTGCTACATTTTAGAATTATTGACCTCATTTCAGTGGGGTTTGAATGCAAAAGATAAAGCCATTTCCCCGGTATCATACAGAAAACCCGAATATTTAAATTTAAGTCTTAGGCTCTTTCAGTTTCAATCATACAGCACAACATTTTGACAATCAGGAAACAGTGCGCCCAAATGGCAATGCAGGTAATTCTTTACATAACTACTTCGTTTTTCAGACATAAATTGGACTTCGATACAATCTGCTAACCCCAAAAGAGAAATAATGGTAAATATTGAGCATGAACCCTAGTAAAAATAGTAGTATTACTTCACAAAGTTTAGAATTCACGACTGTTGAATTTGTGAAAGATTTTACAGTTTTCAGCATCACAACAACCTCTGACTGTAAAAGGGTACACTGAAATTCATATTTCAAGACACGCAAGAAGTGTCAGTAATTCTTATTCACGTTTGTAAATAGCGTGCATGGGCAGTCTCTGAATCTATCATTCCCAGGCAGTTGCACGCATTTCACAAAGAATTTTAAGATCTGTTACAAACAAACTAATTGCAAATACAGAGAACAGCAGTTATACTCAGCAAAGTGTCTTTTAAAAATTTTGAGCATTCCGTTTTCTAATTCTATGCGGCCAGCCATGTAAATTCCTTGCTTGACAATAAACAATCTACAGTGCTCTAATGTATCTTTCCCTATTTCCATTTTCCATTTACAGTACTCAAAAACCTTTCCTTCATAGTCATAAACATGAAAACCAATTCTGATTAGTTTCCTACTTTTTAATAAATATTTTATCTCTTAATTTAGTATCTCATCAGACAAATTCTCCAAAAGAATGAGGTCATATCCTGTTTCTTTGATGAGATCTGGGCGTGATGCTATAAAATTATATTTGCTTGTGAAAAGAATTAAAATGCTCAGCATTTTAATATCAATGGTATCAATTTTTTTTTGTCCACAGGTTTGTTCAAAACAATAATCCTACAACTCACTTGGGCAAAAATATGGCAAAGCAGAGGCAAATTCAACAAAATTTATATGATTGTGATAATTTCAGTATTGGACAGGACATTGCTCCAATATTTGGTATAAATTTTATCCTCTGTTTCTAATGTCTTTTTGCCTCAATAGTCCATAACAGAACTGCCCAGTTCATAGGGCTGTTTCATTGCCTAAAGTTCATAGCTCCATTCATGATTCATTTTCTCAACCATCATGCACACAGCACCCAGCTGGCTGAGATGCCTCTAATCTCAGTAATTTTCCCTATTTCCCTATTCATAACAGTTGCTCTTACTTAACTTCCTCTAATCTCAGTAATTTTCCCTATTTCCCTATTCATAACAGTTGCTCTTACTTAACTTCCAGGGTAAAAACTGAATTCTTTCTACTCTATTACTCTAGTACAAATTATATGGCTAAATCATTCCAATCTATGAAAAGTTGTCACCTTTTGTTGAGCTTTCTCTTCTGACCCATTCTCTAGCTACCATTATTCCAATTACAGTAAGAACCCCTACTGACTAGTTTATTACTGAAAGTACAGTTCAAATATATATAAAAAATTCACTGGCAGTGTCAAAGATGAGCAAAATTTACGCAATCCATTTTTCTCCTAAATAAAGCATGAGTGAGATGGAATGGGAGATTTTGTTTGAGATTTTTTAGAAACATGCACTAAAGATTTCATAAAACAAATGGAATTCTCCTAAGAATAATAACAGACAGCGATAAATTTATTGGTAATGTGGAAATGTGCTTCTTACTCCTGATGAGTGATACAATAAATGAAAAAAATCACTGCACAATTATCAGACAAGTTCTTAGAAATGCAAAATGATTACCAATTAAATTTTCTAATTAGAAAAAATGGAAAAAAAAAAAAAAAAAAGCCTGATCAACGCACCTGCATTGAACACTTCATGCACATGCAACACTTCAAATCACTGTCATTTAATAACTTCTGTAGAGCAATACAGAGGGTCTTACGTGTGACCCAGTTCAGCTATCATTTCATAATGTAAAACTACAATCTCCACCAAAGTGCTATGGTGAACAGTCGTTATATTGAAGAAAAAATGAGGAAAAAAAGATGTGCAGAGGCAAAGGGTAAATTTACGAAAAAAGCCCAGGCATTTTGCTGCATGACTCAGACTCAAATATTTACCATATAATCCAATGACTGACACTGGCAAGATGCTAGAACTGCTTTTTTGGAAGGGAGTTGGGGTTAGGAGGAAGGGAGTTGGGGTTAGGAGGAAGGGGTAATGGGGTAGGGGGTATTGTGCATTCTTTGCTTTATTTCAGAAGAGTGCTAACATGATTAAATGAGGAAAAGGTTCAGATTTCATAATGCTGAAAATAAACCTACCGTAGGATAATCGAATTCAGGTCCACTGGCTTTGTCCTGAATGTAATCCACTTTGGCTTTGTTTTGGGGATTCTCCAATTGTACTGGTGGATTCAGTGTTGACATCGCACCAGTAACCGTCTAGAGAAAAAATAAAATGAACTGATTATGCCACAGCTATGTTAGACAACAGAAAAGGAACTGTAACATAAAACTGAATATGAGAACCTCCCAGTCACGACAGCATCTACAATAAATTTATACTCAACAAAATGCTATCACCGACAACATAGTTTCAAATTATCATATGAAAAATGCCTGCAAATTTAAATGTATTGTTAGTAATAACACTATCAAAGATGTTTGGACAAATGCTCTTCCCAGTCCACCAATGCATGCCATCTAAGTTAGTAAATATTAACAATAAATTTAATATTCAAATCCACATAATACAAACTGATTTTTCAAATCTTTTTCCAACTGGCAAGTATTCACATAAAAGCAAAAATTAAATGTAAAAAACACCACAATGATTCCGACTGCATATCTGACATCTGCTACTGTGATATGTGAGTCAAACCTGAAATACCCCCCACCCCCGAAAAATCTGTAAATAGCATGAACACACTAACTAGCCTGTTAGTAATGTGTTTCTAGAGAAGTTCTTACTCATGAACATCATAGATGTATGACATGTTCATTTTGCAATGAAAAGTTATTATAAATGGTTATCAGAGTGAAGGGTTCATAGTTCATCCCAAAAACATCTCTTGGAGTGTCTTAGAGGTTTTCTTGGGGATTTTTCAAAAAGTTTGGAGGGTTGTAAATATTTGCTATAGTTATCGCCCAACACAAAAACCTATCAAACAATGAAAGTTTTTAATAGATTATAAATGAGGTATATGTTTCATACAGTAAGGACGGTTATGTTAAATTTATTTAGTTATAGTTAATAAGTTATATAGCTCAATGACCAGTGCGAAAATTTATATTCAATCAACCTCAGGGGCCAACCAAAATGCTTGGAAGGCCAATATATAAATATAGAGCTGGATCTAGCAGAAAATGCTACCAACTGTTGTACTGCCAAGCATTCTCATTTCCGGGAGATTCAAGGAGTTTCTAGAATGCTATAAGCCCTGCCATAGTGAAGAGAAGCAATACATTCTGCTTTTATTTTGCAAAACTTATTTCAAGGAAATTCTACAGATTTTAATGAATAAATAAATCTAAAAATTCTGTGTATGCTCTAAACTGCTTATCAGCCTTTTAATTCAAGTTCCAATTAATGAAAACCCAACAAATTGTTTTTCATTTCTATCACTAATTTGGGCAAAAATTCCTGCTGCACTGCTAAATTGGAAAGCAGCAGACAATTTGAGGGAACAGATCTTGTCTGTGGTTGCACAAAAGGTGGTGACTGAATGCAATTTCTGCACGAATAGCTCTTTTATAGCTTTTGTCAGCGTCTGATTATTGTAAATAAAGTAAAGGCTATGAAAACTCACGACAAGGAGTAGCCAAGGCAATTTGCAAGGAATTGTGGAAAGTAAAGTTTACTATCATTTCCATGGTGATTGAAGGGCTTAACTTTCAAAATGGGTGTAGTGGTATGATCATCATATATAATTATGTCGTTCTCTTTAAAAAAATATTCTGTTGTGCTTTTCTGTTTCATATTTCTTTTATTTTGTCTCAGGTTGATTGGTCAATGGGCATGAGAATGCAAGTAACACTAACAGGATCTTGCAGCTATGCATTCCGCCATCTTGGAATAATGGACTGATCCCGAGGGGAATCAGGATCAATGTGAAATGGCACTCACCAGAATGGCATCCCGCACATTTCGTTTAATGTCTTCTATTTTTTGCTTCCTCTCTCTGAAAAAGAATACAAACAATTAAAACAATTAGAGGATATCATCTAAAGCAATGAGGCGCAAGTATCGTTTGCACATCGAGAGCACAGAACAAGCCACACCCCCTATTGCTCCCCGGTTGGAATCATTCACGCATACATAATACGCTTACAGTGTTTTACTGCCCGTATTAGAAACATACGAAATATTAAAGCAACATTGAGAAACGGCGCTACTTACTCAGGGCTAAATCCATTGACGTGCAAAATTCGCATCTGTTTCACAATCGTAGATTTCCCTGACTCTCCGGCACCTTTAGAAAAGAAATCAGAACGGAAGCTCATTAGAAAATGAAAGCAGTAACGAGTCTCAGACGGCATATCCCGACTCGTCAGGGCTCGAATCCAGACGTGAATAAAATTTTATCTACCCTAATTCGATATACTTACCTAACAATAATAACCTATGCGTTCCCCTGTATAATAATTTGTCTTTAGCAAGTTGTTTTTCTATTCTCTTGTTGGCTTCTTTTCTGAGTTTGTCATCTTCGTCATCTCTGTTTTGCCGAAAGCACCCCATGCTGTCAACAACGGTCGCTAGTTTTGCCAGTTTGAAGCACTAATCCAACCACATACGATATATCCAACATCAAATCGAATAATTTAGCAAATCTTTCCGCCAACTCCAGCCCCTGTGGAGGGCTATAGGGCGCAGAAAGGCTGCCCTTTCGTGAATATCACACGGCAAATCATGAAGTCGGATTCGGTGTTGGTGCCGACATTAGACACAGTGCTAGCACACACACAAATCTGACAGCGCTGGGTGGGGTTATCGGGGCATGCCGGGAAATTCGCACAATAATATTCCAGGGCAAGAAACTGTGACGTCACACACTAAAAATGGTGACGTTTTGCTGGAATCGTATGGTTCAATATCGGCACAGTGTAATTTCCTATTCGGGTAACGGTATAGATAAATTGCAGCTTGTGAATTCATTTTAAATCCATTCTATTTTATCTCTAGCCTCCATATTTTGTAACTTGAATTTCCAAGCAATTTTAGAAGTTGTAGGCCTACAAAGCACTCGAAATAAATGCCATGACTTAGAACTACGTACATGGAACTAGAATGAATGTGTTTCCATTCTCTTCTAAGGCCTCTATAAAATTTAACTGTCCACTCAATCAGTGCAGAATAAAACCACACATAATGAACACAGGACTGGTGTCATTAAAAAAAAAAATAGTGTGGAACTCTGATTAGCAAAGTAACACATAGTCTGCCCAGTTCTCTGCCTCTATCTTTTCAAAGAACACGATTTGATCATATTAATCTTTGCCCCCCCCCCGCCCTTGTCTTCGGCGATGTTTTTATCATTTGACACACACGTGCACTCACGCCCATACACGTCCAGCTACTTCTGATCTTCTTGATTTGAAACGTGTCATATATAATATATAACAATGCTAACTTTCCTCGAAACAATGAATTTGACTGTAAGCTTATACTTGGACAAAAATATTGGGGGGATCATGATTTGATTTGATCAAGACAACTAGCTTACCTTATCAAAACGCATACATGCACGTGCTTGAGTGTGAAAGTTAACAACAACAAATGTCTAAGAAGAGTGTGGAAATTCAGTTTTCCAAAGCTCTCTCTCTCTCTTTTTTTTAAATTAGGCTGTATGGCGACGGGAAATCTTGAGTAATAGGCTAAAACAAAATAATAGAAGTTTGATTTTTGTTTTTTGTTTTGTTTTGTATCTGCATGCTGCCATTCTAACAGAGGCCATTTATTTTAAAACTGTCAACAGATTTTAAAAAAAAAAAAAACGGGTTCCGCTATGAAAACGCACTATTCTCACTTTTGCTTACTTATATTACAGAGGTTATGCAAGCATATGCGAAAGCTTACAATGTCTATCGTGCGTAAATGCTCAAGCACATAGGTATATAGTTGGACAGTGTCAACCTCTGCCATGTAGGCTATTCGTTCAAATTAAAGTTGTGCTGATAATATCGAGAGGACAAATTTATCACTTTCTTAACAACCATATCATTATTCTCCTCGGTGAAACTACCTTTTCTTTTCGCCCTCTTCTTACCATTTTTATCTCTAATCATGGTATAGAAAATGGTAACCTGGGCATGAAATCAAGAAAGATTTTAGAGATGCGTTTTGCTTCTTTGTATGCGGTTCATCAGCATACCTCTTGGCAAGATGTGAGGATTAACTGTGCAGACAGTTGTGGTAAGCAGCGTGATATTTAGCCTCGGCGAGCACCAGCCAGTTTTGATCAAACGTCTAGTTGGATTGTGATTCTCAGTGGAATTTAATCTAACTAGTCGGCAGATTTCGCCTGGTGAGAGTCTCGGCTTGCTGTTCCAAAGAGAGGCAATCACGTTTATATCCATACTTTGAGTGACTGACACAGTTGTCTCCCACATTTCACCAATTTTGTGTTGTTATTTTTTTTCCCGTTCACTTTGAGTTACTGTTTTACGGCGCATCGGCGCGATTATGGCCACTTTACGGCTTTCACAGTCTTTTCTGGGTAGTAAATTTAGTTTTGGTATTCAGAGCTTTATCAATTTAAACTTCAAAAATTGAATCACACAACTCGGTAAAATTCCCCCCAAATTCTTTTGTACAAATTTGAAAGGAATTTTGTAAATGTGTATAAAAGTTTTTTAACCTAGCCTCTTTCGGTAAGAACAAGACACTCTGTGGGTCCAGGTTACAAAATAATTATTTTATTAATCGGCCTTCATCGTGCTTTCTTCTTATATTGCACGAAATCCACACATTCCATGTATTATGCTTTATTGATAGTTGGAAATTGCATACACACATTCGGAGTGACACCACTGGAGATCTTCAGAGGAAGAGGACACCCGTCAAGCATGTGGTCTGTGCTAAAGCAGTTCTTTACTTCTGATATTGACGATGCTTTTAAATGATTCCACAGAGAATTATTGAAAGTAACTCCCCAGAACATCCGCATCGAACACCACTTTAGCACTTCATAAATCCATACCGTATTATTATTATTTTTAGATATTTTTCATCCATACCACTACAATGTCTCCACGCCCATTCGAACCCAGGATTAACGTCAAGTTTGCTCACAGGATTCACAGGAATGAGATCTTTCCTGTAGATCTCCAATGGCAACACCGCGTCGATGTCAGTTTAATGTAATGAATCCGCCTCTGCGGTAATCCTACCAACCATACAGGAATTCTATACAAGTCTATCCCGGATTGGCTAAGGGATGGTGGCTGGGAATTGACCAAATTAATAGTCATGCACCTTATCTATCTATCTGTCTATCTATCTATCTAATTTCGTTCCATGGTGGTAAATTTGTATTACACCATAACAAAATCACGCGGGGGGGGGGGGGGGGGGAATCACTGCCCTTGTCAGGAATCGTTTAACTCTTTTAAGATAAAGCCAAGACCCACAAGGATAAAGTTCTGCTTTCTTTGAAAGTCTATTATGACATCATATCCGGTCTTCTTGTACTGCCAGCTGGGACCAATAGATTGTAAAATAACGGGTTTTCTCCATGCGAGGGGAGGTCTTAAATTGTCGTCAGGGGGAGTGAAGCCTTTCACAGATGAAAATGTAGAAGATTGTTTGATGGTAAAATGACGTGATTACTCCAAAATATGCATTTCACTAAGCGTTACCTTATGTACAAAACAAAAAGAAAAAAATACATTAAATTCCGCGGCCTTTTTTAAAAAATTATTGTTTGTTATTCAGTGCAAAAAGTGTTGTGACACCACAATGTTGTTGTTATTACATTTGTTACTTGTCACATGCTTTTAGAAATAAAGAATCCTTCTTGTTAATGTGTTTGTTACTCGGGTCTTTCTGTAATCGCCTCCTCCCTTTTTTGTTGGGAACATTTTTATTTTCGTGCTAAGCCCGGTGTGAGAGAGTGTTTTGTATGACTCTGCTGGTCAAATGGACAATAGAAAGAATTTTTAGACCCTGGACTTGTGTGTGAATTTAGTGAAGATTGACTGGGATACATTATGGAACAGAGCTTATTTGAAAATGATAAATAATTATGGCGGTAATACCTATGTTAAAAAAGAAATATGCGAGGGGGGAAAAGCTGCTGAAAATGATAAACGGGAAACAAAATCTTCACATTTTCAATATGGATTTTAGTTTGCATGTATAATATCTAGATCCATTCATATCATGATACCATGAGCATTTTTGACTAGTGGAGTACATAATGGGAGTAAAAGGCCTGTGTCTAATAACATCACTATGATGGAAGACTTGGATAAACAATACGGCGATGATTAGTAGTAAAAAAAAAAATAATAATAACAGCGCAGTCTAGTGCTGTTTGCAAAGATATTCACCTCCCCCCTCCCCCTTAATGACGGGTTGCCAGTATTATTGTGTATCGAACTTGGCTCACAAATGTACTTCTTTGGCTTCGAACGAGCGCTGGGTGAAATCTGGCAGTCCGTAAAAAAATGTTTTGGATGGTGAACTCACCACTTACTGTGGGAATAGCACTGGTGTGAAGTATGAACAGACTTGAAACGGGTCGAAATTGATATCAAACATTCACAATACACGGAAGTTTGAAATCCATGAACCTTTTCAAGCATTTCAACAGCATTTGACAAATGTGACGACAGTTGTGGTAACAGTAAGTAGATCTAGATCTAGATCTAGGCCTAGAGTCTATCCAATCTCGATTTAGCCCAGGTGATCCAGCTGGAGGAATCACACAGACTGACAGTGACACAGCCAGGCCAGTTTCATCTCTGGAATTACTCCATTACATTAAATCTAGGTCCATTTAGGGAATACGAGCGATTGCTTTGGTTACGTTGTTTGGAAGAGTCTGCTCATTCCAGGAAAATACACAGTTGTGACAGAACACGCAGATTGCATCTTTGGCGGGGGGGGGGGGGGGGGATTTTTCACTTACTTGAAACAATGAAAGGTGTTGTACTGGAGTCTAAATTAAAAAAGATTTAATTTTTTTATGTGTTGGTCATTTGGTGACAGAGTTTCAATGGGTCCAGTGGCTTTCCGTATAACCAACATGTAGGCTAGCCTACAATTCCAGATTTTCATGGCTTCTCATAATGTCCTGTCTTCTCCTGTTCAGTTTAATTATAATATGGTTTAGGTCAGTATTTTAATTAACAACCTAAAAAGACAACTTGAGATAAGTTTATCCTGGTATCACAAACGCAGGGAGGACTTCCGAATGCGTTCCATAGCTCGACAAGTGCATAGGCATTGTCAGATTGATATGTAACGATGTGACTGTGAGGGTCTAGTCAGTTTGTATCATCGAGGCCGTAGGCCGATGTTCATCTGGGCAGTAGTCAGATTGACATATCAGGGAAAGCCGCTGGGGTAGCTATGTATTGTTTTCACTCGGGCTATGGAACGCATTTGGAAGTCCTTCCCAAACGCAGGTGTTATTTCTGCACCGTTTCACTTGAAATTTTCACCCATCACTGAGTTTCAGTCTGAAGATGATACTTTGAAATTTGGCAGTCGGCTACCACATTTTCAGAAAAACAATATTTGCTTAAATTTAATTTTGGGAGGACTTCCAAAAGTGTCTCAAGGCCAGATTTTCATACACCTGATGAAATAGGCTTATTCCAAACTGCAAGGGCATGTCAATCCCTGCAAGGAGGCAACGTCAGGAGTGGCAATGTGGAGGGTTGAGCCTTGCAAGTTAGTCCCCTGTAGGGATGTTTTTATAAATAGACTTTAAATAATGTGCAGCTCAGCAATCAATTACTGAATACATTAATAGATGCTGTCTGTCATTTTTGTCAATGCAGTAGTCTCCGTCTAAGAACTCGCCGCCTTAGAACCCGCTGTTGCCGCGAAACCGAATTTTTTCACTGTAATTTACATGCGTAAGAACCATATGGTAAGAACCCGCTCTGAAACGAAAAATCCGCCTAAGAACCCGGCATTTGACCGAGAGACGAGCATACTTTTACGTAAAATGTCCATATTATTACGCAAAATTCTCTTTCAAGTAGACGGGATAGAACAAAGCCACACAGTACAGCGGAGGGAAGGTAGGGGGAGGCGAACCGTACAAAGGATGGAGCCCAGTTACGTCTTTCGTGTGCAAGCAGGCCACTCTTAGACTAAATTAGCATAGTCATTACCTAACATCTATTGTTGTCTGACTTGAGGGGCAGAATTTTATGCGTAATTGACCACGTGCTTGGTTTGCACGGCACGTGTACTTGGGGCTGATTGTGGTTATTACACCATGGTATCACTGGGCCTCATGTCGTCTAAAATCGGCATCTGTGATTCACAACTTGATTGTTCAGTCTGAATCATTCCATTCGTTACACAATCATCACTGTAAGAAAAGAGCATTCTGCTAGCCATAAGTCGTAACTTTGACCATCCCCCCCCCCCCCCAAATTAAAAAAAAAAATGTTCACGCTTTATTTTCATTATGAGGTCACGACCCAGGTCCGAGCCATCAAGGGGGATAAGCCATGGACACGGGTAGTCAAATATGAGTGGCATCTTTTGATATCCGCCTAAGTGCCCGGTCCGCCTAAGAACCCGCTTTTTCCGTCTCCCGTTGACCGGGTTCTTAGACGGAGTCTACTGTATGGCATGAGACACATTCGGAAGTTTTTTCCTTTAAAATTTTTTTTTGCAGGGGTCATTGTTTTAGAAAAAAATGAAGGTACCAATGCCCATAGGAGACTGTATTTGACATATTTAATTTGATGAGATTTCTCTAGAATAAAGGAAAATCTAAGAGTATGGAAAATGTGGGCAGGTTTGGCTGTATAGATTCCATCAAGGAGAGAATGGGAGAGGAGGAGGTAGGGAGAGAAAGAAAGGGGGAGTTGGAGTGGAATGGAAGCAGGTTTACGCTGGGCATCACTGGATACCTCAGCTAGCCAGTACTATTAAAAGCATGAAACAGCAAAAGCAGTCATGGAAATGTTGTTATAAGCGATCACTAAACAAAACAAGATAAAGTAATTCAGCCCACTGGGTTTCTTCATGTGCTTCACCTGTAATGAATGAATCTAAATCACACACAAAAAAAGTGATTGACGACATTGAAAGCATTTCCTTAATATACTTGCGAAGATTCCTGAACTAGTTTGCTTCAGTTTTTCAGGCCCTGTTTTTCAATTTCAGCTGCATTTGGAAATGCCAGTGCGGAGATTCCATAAATCCCATGGTCAAAATATCCGGCTCCTTCAGGGAAACACTGTTGCTCATAGGGAAGTGAGTTTTGCCCATGCCCTTGTATTCAGTGAAAAACCGCTTCAACCTGGAGAGATTTTCCTGGTGGAGATAGAAAAGACAGAGAGAGGATGGAGTGGTCACATGAGAATAGGTCTTACTGAGGTAAATGTTCTTGGAGCTATTATCAGTTAAATTATTATTTATTCAGTTATTTATAACTCATTTTTACGCAGTTTATTTCAGCATGAAGGCTTAAATTAATGTACAACTGGTGTAGGCATTCTTTGAGAAACCATCATAATCTGATGGTACATAGGTGTAAAACTTTTAGCTTGTGACTTCTGTCTAACATCAAAATAATGAAAATACATGGTTAGATAGTGCAAAGCTTTACTTTAAAAGTAAAAATGACATTATAATACCAGATGGCCCATTCACTATTAAATATAAGTGAACAGTACTGGAACTAATTTTGACACATCTGGGTTTTTCTTTTACTTTGAGCAAGGAGATCTAATATTTTCCTTGCATGAGCATGCTAAATGCTTCATTACATTGTCATCCCTTTGCAAACTGAAACAATTTTTTTAATTCGCCTTCAAAAAGTGAATAGTGCTTGTTTCAAGCTATGGCGCATAAACGATTCAGATGAAAAATTGTTTCATCCCATCAGTAGTGTCCCATATTTTGTTTAATATGTAAGGAATTTCTGTTGTGAAAAAGCACTTCAGCAGTTCAAAATGGAAAGCTTCCGGGAAGGTGAGAGTTTGCCTACCGATGTCATGCTGTTTCAGCCTTGCTACAAGTGTCGAAACTTGGGTTTTGGTTTAATGGCGTGTCGGCAGGATAAAGGCCATTTTGCTGGGTGATTTTTAAAAGCTTGATGCTTACAGCTTCGTGAATTAAAATTTCACTCATAAAAATTTTAAAGTTCCATAAAAAATTACCAAAAATAGATTAGAAGTGGATGGCAGTCTGCGAAAAAAAATAATTAAAAAATGCATGAAGCTCATGCCCCTGCAGTCAGTGCACTCCATGTGTTTAAACAAAATGCGAAAGGGCAACTCTCTGGAGAAATTCGAAGTTGGAATTTAGAAGTTCAGAATAGAGGAGAAGGATTTACAGTAAGTGTGGACACAGTCAATAAAGTATTCCCTGATATTATTACCATTAAGCAGTTTTATTTTTTTTTTTTCCCCATTTGAAGGAATTATGTAGCACTCATCATTAATGATTTTCATTTATAGTCTCTTTTGGTTGTAGTCCCGAGCACTCCTTTCTCCCATTTTGTGAAAGCTCTGGTCTTTGTAGCATGATGGGTGGTTTATATTATTGTAAAATAAACTAAGTTGCAAGTGATCTTCTCATTTCTGTACAAGTCTGTTAGGTTGATTTCTAACTTTCTAATCCTTAGGTGGCAAGGCAATTTCTGTTTTGATCAAATCTGTCATGCCATTCCAGCATGTCATAATGGATCTGTTACTTAAAATTACTAAAGGCCAGCGTGAAACTTCATCAAAGATGGGAGACAATATTTTAAAATTATGCGTTTTCACGGTTAGTTAAAAGACATCCGCGTAACAGACAGGTTTTAATTAAGTAAAGTTTCAAAAGTTTACAAATACATTGATTTTTCAAAGACCGTCACCATGTCATCTGCAGTTGAGTCTGTTTATAGACAATACAAGACGATAATAATGTATGTGCTGAATGGGCCTTTTTTTTTTTTGTATTTTTCCGCGAACATAAGATAAAATCTTAGGCAGTGTTAGGTGGCAAAGAGTGTTTCCTGGTAGCAATGGATGGCTCTTTGCAAATAATTGTGCGGCTTGAGTAGATAATTATTAATGATTGTTCATTTTGTGTATCAAAGGTGGACCCAGCCAAGCAAGAAAATGGTCTTCCACAGTATGCACTGCCTGACCTTGCCCAATTAGGACGGTGTTGGGTGTCTGCTGTGACAAAATCACGAAACAGATTGCAATATCATAGTCCAGAACGATCCCGGTCATCACTTCAAGCTCCATACACATCTGTCCTGGGGAACGGTGAAGTTATTAGCACATCATGTGGTCGTGTGAGGCGCTCTATGCTTCAGCCTTCCTACTCACTCTCCCGATCTGCATACGTGAATAGTGTAAATGGTCAGGCTTCGTTTGATGGAGATGAGCCCTCGTTGAAAGCACCCAAAAAACTTATACTTCCCACAGATGTTGGGTCACGGATTGGAGTGATGTACTGTCCAGATGAGACTGGATACTATGCTCGCATGCATTTTATCATAAATGGAGAAGATCAAGGCCCTAGTGATGAACTGATACCATTGAATGAGAACTCAGAACCTCTTTATGCTGTGGTTGATGTGTATGGGACAACTAAGCAAATTCGCCTCATTGAACTTTACAAAGGTGAGATTGCATTGCGCAAGTGAAAATTATAAAATTCTGATAAAGTTTGTTATGTTTAAATATAAGATGTATTGATTAATGATTTCTTCGGAAAGATGAATTTATCTTTGCTATGGAAAAACAAACTTGTGAAGTTGTTATTAACGCTCATCCTGCGATGGACACTTAAAGCCCGCTGTCCAGTCAGTTACCTTACTACGGAGAATCGTGCCTGGATCGCACTGACCCTTGCCGATGTACAATAGCTACACTACCGCCATCCGCATGGCTTGGTTTTTACTGATTGGTATGAAAACATTCGCTGCTGTGCTTTATCACGCTTGATAATGGATTAACCAGCGATACCTTTGTCTGTAAGTCTCTAACCAATGATCTGACTTATGAAACTGAACTGACAGCTGTAGTTTTCGTGAGAACAAAGCATGATAAATAGCCACGCCCCCCAAGCCCTAAACAAATGGTTTCATCCTGATTGACACATACTAATGAACCGATGTGTGCATTTGGGGCAAAGATCGTTTCAGAGCTTGTTTCTGATTGGTTCTTAGATACAGACAACTCTGGATGATGGTCAGCTTGTGAGAAAATGAGATAATATTGCAGATTTATGGAGCAACAGTTTTGCATGACGATGTTACATCTTTTGATAGCGTGGAGAGAGCCTTTGAAAGCTTAGTCTTTGTGATTCCGTCCAGTGGTTCACTGGTTAACATGTCCTTATCACAATGCCTTTGATTTAGAAGAGATACAGTGAGCAATAAGATGGTAGTTACGCCTCAAAAAGGTCAGTGACCCGACGCGTGAAAATCCGGCTTGCGTGCTGCGTAGTCAGCTTGACCTTGCCGACTTTATCCGCCCGTGCAGAGTAAGTGCATGGATAGTTGATGCCGACATATGCCGCCCTTTGCAGGGTGAGGGTTAAATATGGGCATGTTCTGGTCTGAGAGGTCAAATATTCTGGATCTCTCCAGGAATTCAGTGGTGGGAAAGATATGAAAAGGAATTTGAATTACTCAATAGTAGATAAGATTAGTTTAGAGAGAAAAGCCACTCGCAAGGAAATAGATACACCTGAGCTGATGAAAGATTAATTGTTTTGGAATAAATTTTGAACAACTACAAATTAGGAAAGCCAGTGAAAATAAAGATGACCATTCACTTGTATTGTTTTCAATTTTCTTCTTGCAGTGAGCTCATTACAGAATGCTTGCCGAGACTTAATATTACAGACAACTCCACAGCATCAGCTCTCAGCGTTGCCTCTGCCCCAGAAGGTCATTCACTTCCTGTGTGAGGGTGACAATTCATAGCCTCCATGGAGATCTATTGAATGTTTTGTGAGCTTGAATACTTGTGAAAAAAAGAATTTGATGCCTGTGATGATAATGGTCTTCATTATATCCCATAGTACCACAATACATTTCTGATATTTCTGTTCATGTCTTTCTTTAAAATAATTATATGAGCATTCATATTTCTTTTTGTACTTAATGTTATTTTTTGGTGTCTGGCAAATATTGTTTCATTAAAAAAAAAGGTTAGGCACAAATAAATAGCTATATTCATTGCAAACTGCATAAGCGAGTCAATCGCTTGACTTGCCTTGTGGTGGCAGTGTGCTTAACAATAACCATTTGATTAACTTATGAAAGCATTTTGTATTTCCAGCAGTTCTTCATTTGTTTTTGTCATATCAGAGTTTGTTTGGGGAAGTAAAAAAGAGTAGATGATTTGTCTTATTTATGATAGGCAGGAATTATATGTTAAATCATATATGAAAGTTATGAATGTTTGTGGGATCTGAACAGCCATTTGAAAATATGGAGAGTGTTTGCCGCTGAGAATGTGTATGTGTGTGTGACTATGTGGGCTTTTAGTTTGAGTTTGGGTGTTATGGCGCATTTGCATGATAAAGGCTACTTCGCACCCTTCATGGTCTGCATGGGTGCTCATTCTTTATTTATGTATTGTATTCAGGGCTTTTATGTTTAATAATAGAATTAAATACTTTTGTATGATTTTATCACATTGGTAAAGTTCTCAAAGGTTGTTTTGTATGGATCTGAAAAAAGTTTTTTAAACGAGTATGAAAGTTATTAAATCAAGTTGTAGGTCTTAGCCTGTCACAGAAAGGACAGGATGCACTGCAGGTCCACATCAGAAAATAATTATTTCATGGATCGCACGCATACGCGTGCCTTCTTATGTGGGCATACCTGTGATTCATTACAAAAGAATACCAGAAGTTCAGGTTAAATGGATAGTGGTGGCATTGATTATCATAGTTGATTTGATTTCATGAAGTATTTTTGAGAAAATTATTTTGACATTGAATTCTAAGATAATCACACCGAGTCAGCTGGAATTCCTACTGACATCAATTTATAGTCGTAGGACTTCATTATTGTGTGGCTGAGGCTACATGGGAAGTTTTTCATTTTAACCTTTTCTTCAGAATATTCAAGAAATACAACAGTTATTATTATTATTTTTATTACTATACCAATAATAAGTTTAGCCCAGCCTGCATATCATTACTTTTTTTTTTTCAAAATATTAAAAAAATACAGCAGTCACTATTGTTACAATGCCTGTAGCTTAGCCTGCATTCTGTTACCTGTTTCTTCAGATTTAAGAACATAAAAAATTCATAATATTACTATACCAATAACAGATGTAGCTTATCCTGCTCACAGTTACTCTTTTCCTCAGAATATTCAAGAAATACAGTGGTTAATGTTTTTACTGTACTAATAGCAGGTATGGTTCAGCCTACATACTTCAAACTTCAGGAAGAATACACTAGCCACATTTCTTCTTTGGATCATATGAAATTCTTTTTGCTTTTAGTCGCAATTATAGTAGATATCTATCGCATTAAAAATTTTCCTAATTCTTTCTCTTCTAGGGAAAAAATTTCCCAACCACCAGAGTACACATTTTGCCTCCAAATGGAAAAATCAATCACAAAAATAAGGCAAAAGACATATTTTCATAATTACTGACCTGCTTTTTATTAAGTCTTTTTATGTTGTCATTTATTTTTGGTGTTAGTGTGATTTTTTGGTCTTGTATTGTAATGGTGGATAAAGAATACCTGAAAAAACAACAACAAAATAAAGGCAATATTTTTTTTTATATGTAGATACAAATGGTAACTTGTATCCCCATCAAAATAGATTATTCAAATTCAATCCAGAGATAACCTGTCCATATCCCAGCCATGAGTGAATGTTTTTTTATCTGAATATTTTAATTTTATTTTTTTTACTATTTTTTGTGTGATGACAATGGCCAATACCGTCGACCAAAAAGGAAAAGAAAATGAAAACTTCCCAAACATATTTCCTTCACTTATACAGTCAGTTGGTCATAGTGTTTCTGAATATGATTTTTGTGGGGAGAAAAAATGTTCGCTTTAATTATGAGAAATTCACAAGAATTTGAGTGCAATTGTGGGTGGATATTGGGCCTCTAGTACAGTATAAGTGTGTGTGCTACCACTTTTCTGGGGTGCTGCAGAAGATGCAGCTTTTATCCCACTCATTAAGAGCATAAAAGTGTTAGTAATTGGTGAACTTTGCATTCACTGCTTCTAGTGCCTGCTGGGGGTGAAATGTTTCAACTGCTATGGCAGTCGTTTCTTCTGTGAGTTTTTACCTTGTCATGTGATGCTTGCATGAGCGCTGACTAACTTTGTGCTTCTTCAGGCTGGTGCAGGCAACACCTGGTGTAGCTGTTGACTTTAGCTATCTCAAACTGTCAAAGCCTAGAAAAACAATGTTTTCTATCATTTGGCTGATTTGCAGTTGTGTATGCCATAGTATTCTACACATGTCAACCATACCACATCCATTGTTGCTTTGATTGTACCGGAGGATGACTGCAGGCTCTATGAATTTCTTTCTGTGACACAGCTGATTTCATTTCTGCATTTGTTGACATCACAGCTTGCGAGCTACCTCTTTCTTTGCCTTCTTGTCCTTTAATGCTACACACAGCACACTGCTGTTACTATTTAGGTACTGACAAACTACAGGGGTCAGGTTTTTATGTCTTGATCTGTGGTGAGAGGTCTCTGGAGCTATGTTGAGGGTTCTGGTGAAATAGTGATGCTGGTTCTGGGGGTGTGTGATCAACTCACAGATTGTCTAAATGTGTCATGTCTGTTAAAATTTTACATATATATAAAACAGTCGAGCATGGAAAACTCAAATTCTTTGCGATGCATGGCTTCATCTAGTACGAGTTTGCTGAATTTCAGGGAATACGGGAAGCATTAATCATGAAGTATTATTGTCGTATATTCAAGGAGAAAAATACAGCTTTCAAAATGTACCATTAATTATCTCCTTTAGCGCCCCCAACCCCCTCGTTTTTTTTCTTACTTTTAGGCTACTTGGATCATGTTCGCAGCAGGAAAACTGGCTCAACAAATCTGTGTCGCAGTTTGATGTTCACATGAAAAAACCACAAAGAATATTGAGAAATAAATTTGGGAGTGAGGTCTTTGTTCATGAGATCAGTGTGTTCGACTTTTGCATGCTCGACCGTATGTGTATTGAAACATATTACATTAAAAAATCTGATAGTTTTATTGTATACCATTGGCTGATATACAAATGATTTAATTTTATTGGCATTTCCAGTTAGGAAGATTTCATCCGTTTATAAGCATTTTTGAATCGTAAAGGGGGCGAATTTATGCTCATGAGCCTGCCTGTGAGTAGAGGGATGTCTCAGTTTGGCATCTTTTGGCATTGTTAGAATTAAAAAATGGCAACCATTGTCATTTTCTAGCCAAAAGACTGGTCTCTTTCTGCTGAAATATTTTCCCTCACAAATCTCTCTTCTCCACAAGCACTACCAGCTTTTTCTGATTACATTGGTTGTGCACAGGTTGTGATGAATATCCTGTATCAATATTATGCAAATGTTAACAGATGTGGAATCACCATTGACAATTTCATGAGCTGCCTTATCTTATGTACGAAAGCCTGCTTATATTTGTCTCCACTCCACTGGGAGACCTCAGATGGCAGTTTTTCTTCTGTTTCAGCTGTTGTATGGTGTTGTGCAATTCATTTGTCATTTCTGGCTCTTTATCTTGACAAAATTGCAAATTCTGAACTAGCTGAAGCAGTCTCAATTCGTAGGCTTGTTTACAAGAGATAGAACATCTGCTGTAAATCATTACTTGGTTTTGTTCTTGTTTGCGTTCTGTTGCGAGGTTGACCTTCATCTTCATTAGTTTTTCAGTTAACCCTAGTACTGTCAGCGGGCAGTCACCGTGTCTTGCCAAGAGTTTTTGAGCTGCACATTGTAATCTTATAATTTTGGTACTTCGCATTTGTAGATGTTTGAAAACTCCAGCAAAATATTAAACATTTCTAGAAAGCCAATTTCATATTTGCACTGATTGTGCTGCTATGGAAAATTAGCAAAGACAATTGTCTAAGGGCAGTAATAGGGTTAATTTCACTTTCCATTTCAATACATCATGTTGAAAATGTGACTTTTTGGTACTTAGAGATTGCTTGTGTCAGTCTTGGTCCAAATGTAAATTTCCACATGCCCTTTGTGAGATACTTCATTTAGAATGACCTGTCCCAGTCTCATGGTAACATTGTGACTGTGACTCCAAGAAAGGACTGCTTGTTGATTGATTGATTGAGTTTGGGTTTTACGGTGCGCGGGCACGATAACGGCCACTTTGCACCCTTCACGCGGCACGATCTATTTGGGTACACATTTTTTATTTATGTTTCGTATTCAGAGCTTTAAAGTTTAACATAGAATTAAATACAGTTGTATAATCACATTTCATCATTTTCATCCCAATGGAAAAGTTCTCAAAAGTTGTTTTGTATGGATGTGAAAAAAGTTTCGTAAACGAGTGTAAAAGTTATTAAATTAAGTTGTAGATATTAGCCTCTCTCCGAAAGGGCAGGATGCTTTGCGGGTCCACATCAGAAAATAATTCTTTCATGGATCTGCAGGCATAGTGCCTTCTTTGGATATGCATGAAGTCTACACATTCAGTTAAAATATGTTTTATTGATAGTTGGCAGTTGCATGCTGTACATTTGGACAGCTGGTGAACCTAGCACAAAAAGCCAAGCACTATGATAAGCAAGTCTCCAAACAAAGTCATAACCCCAGATATAGATGCATCAGGCTAAAACGGTACCATTGACAGATCTCTAGTCAACACTAATCTGAAAAATAACAGCCTTCCACGGTCTGTTTGGGTACTTTATTTATGTTTGGTATTCAGAGCTTCATCAATTTAAATTAATTTCACACCTGAAATTAAATAGTTCCGTATAAATTGGTAAAATTCTCAAAAGTTGTTTAGAATGAAAACTGGCCAGTAATATTCCATGAGTATGTTCATGTGTATATGTATGTGTCTTAGATGGTGGAAGCTTTTGTTATTACTTGCTACTTAATTCCTGAATGTACACTACTTATATAACATATAATTTAATTAACCTAGGATTTAACAAAGTTCATGATAGTTGATAGTGAGCATGTACCTCAAAATTGCTTTCATAGTTTGTATGGATTTTGGCTAAATCATATGATTGTGTTTGAGTTTGGTAGGTATTGTGCTAATTGCAAATGCAGCAATTTATGTTTATTGTAGATGCACCTTTCTGTGTTCATGCACGCAACTGTGAAATGTGAGGAATAAGATGATATGTCAAAATCAAGATAAATAGATAGTGTTATATCTTCTTCCCCCCCCCCCCTTTTTTTTTTTTAAGAGACATAATACATTCTCAGTGTGCAATAACAGGGTTGCATTGGACAGTTTTGAAAAAAATCAGATCCAAAGTTGAAACACTGTCTTGTTTTCGTTTTTTTTTTTTGGTTTTTTGGTCAGGGTTTGGATGTAGTAATTTTTGTGCATTGCTCAGTTATTTGAATCTTGTGTTTCCAATGCTGGGAATTATTTTATACTAAATTGAACGAATAATTCAGAAAATTGACTTTCATATGGAGGTGTCTATGTAACAAGCTTCTGTTATGTTATGGGACTTCACTGAACCAAAGTATGTTCAAATGTTGGAAAGTTTGTAACATCCTTTGGGAAGTTAGAGCACAATCAGCATAGACAAGTGATTATCTTTCCAGTTAATGAGCAATGTAGAGGACTTTATATAAGAGCCCCACTGCCACCTTGCATACCGAAATTTGTTCATTCGTCAAATGATTTTAACCCCCCCCCCCCCCCCCCTTTTTTTTTGGTTTACAGAAAGTTGTGTTCTTGTCTAGATATACATGTATCTTAATTAAAAGATCACTGTTTCTTCTTTTCTTTATGGGTTTTAGTGATTAAGGGAGAACAAACTGGATGTACTACACTTGAAGGACCCATGTTTTTGTTCCCATGAAAACCAGCCACTGTAATACTTCGGTGAAGAGATCAAACATACAGGAGATTAGACACAGCTCAGAGTCAGATATTAATTTCCAGAGAACTTCAATGTGAGATTTTTTCTTCTTGCATTAGATTCTTTATACATGTACCATCTTGGGTAAACATCACACAACATAATATATTGTTTAAGACGATCATGTGCCACATAGATGCAAAAGGTGATAGGTATTGGAATATAGTTTTGAGGTCCCTATTGCAGAGGAATCAGTGTTGATTTTTTAAATAGATCTCACATATTATATGAAGGTGCACAGGTATTTGTGGATTATATTCAGACTTTATGATTTCATTTTACTAGTTTTTAGCTTTTTTAGTGGTATTTGATGTGGTAAATGGGACAACAACCAACTATTACCTGAAAATATCCTTAAATTTGCAAAGTATGCAGTGTGTGGTCTTGTGAAATGTGGATGTTACTCTGCCAAAAATTGTTGAAACAATCAATAATCTTTTTTCAGCCCATCTTACACTACTGCTGTCGCTCTTTGTATGCAGCCTTTGCATTGTCCTGCCCTCCGCCAAGAAAATTAAGATGATATTTCTAAATATCCAAAGTGCTCCTATTAAACCTTTTTTTTTCACAGTGTAAAATGTCAGACCAACAATACACTGTACTGGTATGCACTGCTATTTCAGGTTCATTGCCCTGTTTTCTGCATCACTCTGTACCAAAAAGATAAGGAAGGTAATCTACATTCATGATTCTGCAATGCTTATTAGTCTGTGATTTTTCCAGAGCTATGCTGGGAATCCCTGGCATTAATCTTAAAATCTTTTGTAAAAAGGATAGTAATGTCGTGATTACAAACTTATTTTTCTTGCATAATAATGGTTCTTCAGTGGTTTACATGTTCAATTTCTGCTTGCAAACTGCTCTTCCAAACTGGCAATAGCTTGAAAAAAGTAGTTGTAATAAAGAGCAAGTACTTTATTGGTGTTAAGGAATTTTTATTTAGTGACTAGTTTTTCTTGTCTTTAGCTGTGTAGTATTATGTGCCATGTCCCTGCCCTAAAGTGGAGGAAATGAATATTTAAGAAGTTGCCATATACATTGTATAATTGAATGAAAACGTATTTGTGTCACCTGCTCTTGGCAGTGCATTCCTAATCTGAATTGTGCTTGGTGTTCAGTTTTTATAGCTTACCAGGATGTTCAAGGTAAAAATTTGTTTCATTACTGTGAAATGCAATAGTTATTAGATAGTGAGGGACATGACATTATTCCTATGAACAAGCGTGAGACAGTTCCTGTTATCTAATGAATGAGATGTTTGTATTTAACCCTTTGAGTGATTTGCCTATTTAAAGTTTGTACATGATGTATTTGTCTTCATCCAGCATCATTCTTGTATAGTGCCCGCATACTGATGTACTAACAAACTTTTGATTTTGGGTATCTGGATTGATTTAATTTGTTTTGCCACCACAAGCTGTTATTCTGTGTAGTACAATTTGGAATAACTTGTCCATCCGTAGGTGTTAAATGATGAACTGTGTAAGAAAAATGTCGTAACTCAGTAAATAAACAAGCCTTCAGAGTTAATTGTTTATAAAGTGGACCCCTGTAATATTTTCCCTTTTGCAGATTTGTCAGCATTTTAGATTTAGAAGGATTTGAATTAATTCTGAAAGCAAAGTATTGAATAAAACATTTCAAGCAGTTCTGCCTTCGGTTTGGCTGCAGCGATGTTCTGAAGATGTAGTACATTTAATATTGCTAGATCCACTTAATAAACCTCTTTCGTTCCATTGTATGGTATGTCTGCAAAATCTGTCACACATTTGGTCATACTGTACCAGAGCATTGTATTGTAGTTAAAAAATAGACGAATTTCTTCAGGAAAATACTTTTTTGGCAGTTACATTAATCCCATTCTGAATCTATGGTTCATGTCCTCACTACCTAGTATAGTTCATCTTATATTCAAACCAGAATCCTCTTAATTTTTTTTTGTGTGTAAGAAGAAATAGATTTCAGTGGAAAATTTGTGTGACTTATTGAGTAAATGCTGACACAAGAGTGTCATAGCTGCTGAATGTTCGTCTGGGTTCAAATTTGCCAATGATAGACAGATTTCATTTGGTTCTGAGTGTAGTGGATGCATGTGAGCCTCTCCAGGGAAATGGTCCACATTGCCAGTATTTTCAAAATTTAGTTAATGGTACACTATGAAAATGCAAACTCCCCTGAGAAGCATGCACTTTATTTCATGTAAAAATTTTGAAACTTGATCAAGTTGTGGCAAGGTAGAAAAAGTCACATCTGAGAAAAATGTGTTTGAAGTCTACGTAAATTTAAAAAGACCATTAGATTGGTTAAAAAAAAAAAAAAAGACAAAAATTATAGTTGGAATTCATTAAAATCCTTTTACCCAGGCATAAAGAAATGATTGAGAAATCTAAATCTATTTATGCCAAAAACTGATATAGGACCGGAAAGTCCCTAACTACCAATTTTTGGCTCTATCTGGAAAGTGCCACCAAGCATGACATGTGGACCATTTCCCTAGAGCGCCTCATATATGTGTCCATTGTGCATGCATCATGTCCTTTTTTGAGTGGTATTGTGTATCAGATTCTGCCATTTGGTGATATTTAACACAACAGTGTGAGGTCTTTAAGTCGGCACGATAATTATGCGGAACAAGTTGGAGAACCTATATAGTTGTTTATAATATAGTACTGTATTGATCCTTCCTGGTCTGTGAATTTTTTAATATTTTTTTTTAGAATGGTTAATGCATTTCTGCAGAGAAACTGATGTTCTCACTCTATGGCTTGTCTTGCAAAAGAAGAGTTTCTACAGCACTAATTCATTGTGTGTCTGTATGTGTGGATGCGTTTTCTTACAGCTCAGTTGAAATTAATATTGACTTTTTTTTTTTTTTTTGGTAGTTGTGGAGGATAAGTCTTGAATTGTGGTTAACTATGACATATTATTGCTTTACCTAAAGGAGCAGTAAACTGCCACCTGCGATATTATTTTTTTTTTTGTCTGCTTTTCTTCGTTTTCTGTTTCCTTCTTTTCATTTCTTTGCCCCTTCAATAAAGCACCTCTTTCATACCTGACATCTTTAGGTACATCAGTAGAAATTAAATTAGTCTCAGATTTTCATGTATTTGGTGTGCAAGGTGTGTTTATAAAGAATAGTTTGCTCACTTCCTAATTCACTGATTTGATTTTATTATTCTATTTATGACAGGGTGGAAGGTTTTAGTTTGAGATGCAGCAATTAATGCACTTTAGCTTGATATTGCAGTTAATCTTAAATAGTGACAGTTGTTTATCAGGAAGCAATATGCCTCATTGATGGCAGTTGGTCATATTTTATTTGAATTGATATAGTTCATTCATTATGAAGCTAATGACTTTGCTTGTCTTGTTGTGTAGTTAATCACTGATATGTTATTTACTTATTCACACTCAGACTCATTTGTAATCATGAAATAAGTAGTTAGTGACATTGTGATATTCTTTGAATTTATGATGATGCTATGGTGTGCTACCAGTATTGATGACATGTTTGTGGAGAATGTCCTCTGCTTCTTGACCTTAATCATGTAAGATTTTACTATAGTATTAAATCATGAAAAATCACCTTTAGTTGTGTTCTTGTATAATTTACTGTTTTCATTTTTCTTTACCTGTACATGGATCTGTTTTGTGTTGTTAAGGCTCGACATTTCTCAACAGATCATCGTGAGATTTACTGCCAGAACACTTTATTGAAACATGACCAAGACAGAGAAATCTCATTAAGACATCAGTCAGACACCAGAGTATACACAATGTAAATAGAGATTTCACTGTATAATTAAGAAAAGAATCAATCTTCTTGCAGGTTTTTTGAGTTTGAGTATAACAGCATGTCAGCACGATAAGGCCCTTTTGCGCCTCTCATGGTTTTTTCGTTCTCTCTTTAGGCTAGCTTTCAGCCCTCAGTTGCCTACAGATAAGATCAGATAAAATTGAAGATAGGGATCTAACGAGAAAAGGCCCGTGCTGGAAAAATATTTTTGTAATTTTGTAAAATATGATAAAAGTCTGTTAAATCAACTTGTAGAGTTAGACCTCTTTCAGAAATGACAGGATTCGCTGTGGGTCCACATCAGAGAATAATTCTTTCATGGAACTGCAGGCATAGTGTCTTCTTCAGATGGGCACGAAGCCTACGAATTCAGTTAAAATGTGTTTTATTGTTAGTTAGCAGTTGCTTGCCACACATTCGGGGGATCTAATCTTCCTCCCCAAGCAAAAAACGGTGGGTATGACCCAGACGGGGACAAGGTGGTCTAGAGGCAAGGTGCTCGCCTCTCATGCCAAGGGTCACGGGTTCTAAACCCGGCCGGTGCAGGCATGTTGGAAGTTTGGGATTTTTCTCATATTTTCGTGTCCCTGATCCTATTGAGGGGTAGGATCGAGTACCTAGTCTTCTCGGATAAGGACGAAAAAATTCGGAGGGCCCATGTGCACGTTGCGCACGTTAAAGATACCTTGGCAGTTGGAAATCGTAAAGAGCAGGCCGAACAGGCCGCTGCCCGGGCAAAATTAAATTAAATTCATCCCTACCACCCCACCCCCCTCATCTCCCCCCCCCCCCCCACTACAAAAAAAAAAAAAAAAAAAACGCCGACCGGCGCTGCACTGTGGCGACGACGTGCCTGCTCCAGTTGTGACTGGGGTGCAATGGCACAAAGGCAAATTTCCCAAATGGGATTAAAGAGTTGTACAAATACAAATACTAAGGACAATTTCATCTCTCCAATTTTGTTGAGAGGCATGGGGCCACTGTCCAAGTTGATCTTGGACAGAATGTAGTTTCTTCGATGTTTGTTGATCCCACCTTTCCTGCCATCTCGATTTAATGAAGTTATAATACATGTAGCGGGTTTAAAGTGTTTGTGGTATTTTTAGGTGTTGTGGTGGACATTTCAGTGTTTCTTTGGCCAGGGTGTCTGCTGTTTCATGACGCTTGATGCCAATATGTCCCGGGACCCAACAGAGAACAATTTTAGATTTCCTGTTGGACAGTGTATGAAGACGTTGTAATAAGTGATTGATCCCATGGATCTTCATACTTGGTTTTTTTTAAAGCCTGGAGGCAGGACAGCAAATCAGAAAAGATAATGGAGCGTCCTGGCTGGGAATCGGATATAAGATTTAGTAGTTGATTGCTTGAATCTCAGCGGTAAAGATGGAAGCTTTGGAGTTGAGGCTGAGGCATTTGGTTTTGCCATCTGTACTTAAGTACTTGAGAATGAGGCAGCTCCTACCGAGTTATGGTCCTTAGAGTCGTCTGTGTAGAGAGGCGTGTGTTTGGGGTGCTTACTGATCACCTCTCCAAACATCTACATGTATTTGTAAGTTTCGGGCATGGTGTTGTTTTTGGAGCATATGCTGCCAGATCTAAAATAATGTTTGGTTTATGTGTTAGCCATGGTAGGATGACAGGAAACGGGTCATTCTCCACCTCAAACGGTCGGATTTCGGCCTTTGCCAGCAAAGACCGAATCCGAAGGCAGAAGGGAGGGGTACGCGGGATTGTGTGGGTGAGAAGACAATTTTAATCCATACTGAAGAGAAAGTTTGTCTCTTCTGTCGGACAGGGGCGCTTCATTTGCCTCCATATACAGACTTTCGGCCGGACAGGTGCGGAAAGTGCCCAGAGCAAGACGCAGCGATTGGTGGTGCACACGGTCTAGCATTTTCAGGCATGATGGTTTAGCTGGTCAATAGATGAGGCAACCGTAATCTAGATCTAGTTTGGATCTGATCTTTGAGCGATAGAGATAAAAAGTTATGAAATCTATTTAGATGATATTTTTGCTGTCTCATGTACCCAGAGTCAAATGTGGCAATAATGTGGCTGCCTCAAGCTTTACTGCGAACCCACAGATTTTCTGCCTCCATGTACAGACTTTCGGCCGGGCAGGTGCGGAAAGTGCCCAGAGCAAGACGCAGCGATTGGTGGTGCACACGGTCTAGCATTTTCAGGCATGATGGTTTAGCTGGTCAATAGATGAGGCAACCGTAATCTAGATCTAGTTTGGATCTGATCTTTGAGCGATAGAGATAAAAAGTTATGAAGTCTATTTAGATGATATTTTTGCTGTCTCATGTACCCAGAGTCAAAATGTGGCAATAATGTGGCTACCTCAAGCTTTACTGCGAACCCACAGATTTTCTGTGATTTGTATTTTTTTCTTCTTTTTTATAAATGAACCAACTCATTTACCAAAGGGTTTGTCTCTGAATTTTGAACAAAATTGCCATTGTACAAAATTGAAGTACAGAATTGGCACAATTGTTTATTGTGGTGATTAGCATCATGAACAACTATTCGGAATAAAAATTAATACGGAAAGTATTAACCGATATTCAATATCGGCGAACCGCACGAGAAAGAGACTGGTGGGACCATAATTTTGAGCTCCAAATCGGCAGTCTGACACATTGTATGTCCTTGTCCTATACTCCTATGCTTTTTCTTCCGGGTCATCATAATATGGCACATCACCGTACATGTATTTTCATTGCACAACGCTTTCAGCAAAAGCCTGTTATGAGAACCTAGAAAGTATGAAACTTACAGGAGTTCCAATTTTAATGTGTATATGCCGCATAGGACGGAGGGTTTGCATTATTTCTCAAGAGAGTTGAATTTGAGTAACTGAGAGACTAAAGCTAGCCTACTTAGATCTAGACTCTAGATCTAGATCTAGACTAGATCTAGATCTAGATCTAGATTCTAGATAGAAGTAAAACTAAAAGTAGTAAAGATCTAGACTGTTAAAAAGTGGGCGCTTTTTCGGAATTTACCACCCCCCAAAAAATAGTCGGCGCTTTTTCGGTTGTTCCCACCCCAACTTACCTAGGCTATATTAGTCGATTGTCAGATTGATATGTAACGACGTGAGGGTCTAGTCAGTTTGTATCACCGAGGCCGTAGGCCGATGTTCGTCTGGGCAGTAGTCAGATTGACATATCAGAGAAAGCCGCTGGGGTAGCTATAATTTCTGTAAATGAGCATAGCTCGCTGAAATTTGTCAACATCCAGTGATCCAGTAGGGCCAGTGTTGTCTGTCAGCATGCGTTTCACCGTTTTGACTGCTATTTCAGCTCTGGAATTGCTGTGTGGGTTGGCAACAGATGTGAGTCTATGATGGACTCCCCAGGATGCAAGGAAATCGTGCGTCTTCCCCGCAGTGAATTGTGGCCCTCCATCTGATGTCAGTTCCTCTGGGATCCCATATGTGACAAATGTCTCTCGCAAGCGTTTGATCAAACCATCTGCTCCGGACTCGGACCTGTGCACAATTGGCCATGATGAGTATCTGTCTACAATTACAACATACTCTGAATTGTTGAAGGAAAAGTAGTCTGCACAAATCCTTTGAAACGGGTAGTCTGGTGGAGTAATGTCACAGGGCGGTTGCATGGGGTTAGATTTTGCCATTCTGTGACACTGCGCACAGTTTTCCCTGGTTCTGGTGATGTCTGTGGTGATGTGCGGCCAGAAAACAGAGTCCGCTGCCCTTGCACACATAGCACCCACCCCTTGATGGGCTGCATGGAGGGCAGTGAGAATGCTTGGTCGCAGTGATGTTGGTATGACAATTCTATGGTCCATAAGGATCACACCATCAACACAATAAAGGCTGTCAGCATATCGCTGGAACGGGCGCAAGTCTGGGGGCAGATCCTGGTTTGTGTTTGTGAAGCCATCTTGGATAACTTCTGTAAGCAGCCTGAGAGTTGGATCACTGGCTGTGGCATCTTGGATCATGTTCCATGTGATGACATGGGAGACTGAATGTAGGGTGTCTGATGCTGCTGCAACTGTGGCATCATCCTCCGCAAGTGAATCTGCAACAACTTCCGGCAACTGCTTTACATCCTCAGTTTTGGCTGGATAGCGGGAAGCAGCGTCTGGTCCCTTGTTCTTCACACCTGGGATATGAATGATTTTGAAGCTGAAGGCGAGGGTCTTTTCTTTCAAGTTGAGCAAACGCCTGTTGTCGATTTCTGTCAAGGACCTGTCATTTAAGATGCGAGTCAGGGGTTTGTGGTCTGTGGCCACAATGAGGTTTGAACAGCCGAGGACATAGTATCGTGTCTGATTGAGGGCATAGGCTACAGCGAGGGCCTCCCCTTCAATTGGTGCATATCTGCTTTCAGCTGGCGTCGTGAATCTGCTGCCCACTAGACAAAGTTTCCAACCGTCCGTACAGCACACTGGTGTATTTTGTGGGCACTGACAGTGCTTTTGCTTCAGCAGGAATCCAATGACATCCACGGACCAGTCAGTTGAGAGGCAAGTGGCCAGCGATGGATCAAACAGTCGGACACCCTCTTTCATTTCCTTGATGATCATTTCTTTGGACTGTTTGAACAGAGTGTCAAGCTCATCAGTCCACCGGAATTTCGTGGAGGGCTTCAGTAGATGCCTGAATGGTTTCATCTGTTGGGTCTTGGCAAAAGCGTAAGCTCCTTGGTTGACCAGGCCAAACCAAGCTCTGGCGCCTGAGATGTCAGTTGGTGTTGGGAAATGTTGGATTGATTCCAGGAATTTCATGCTGGGTTTTATGTTTGTGGGAGTGACAGTCAGGCCAGCAAACTCGACGGTGTCCTCAGCAAACTGGAACTTTCTTGGATTCAGAGTGATGCCATTGCGAGCGCACAGGTCTAGCCATTGGCACGTCTGGAAGAATGCCTCTGCTATTGAGTCAGCCCACATGCAGGTGTCATCCACACACTTGACCTTGTTTGGAAAATCCGCAATTATTGCATCAAAGCGCTGAGTGTAGCCATCTCCACTTGCCAGGAAGCCCTGTGGGGCGACCTTGTACCTGTAGCGGCCCCATGGTGTGATGAACGTTGTGATATGCCTATCGGCTACATGGATGGGGACGGAGTGGTAACCATTCCATGCATCAGTCACGGTTTTCTTTGTATGTTGTGGGATGCGGTCAGCAAGATGAAAGGGACTTGATACATGGTGGGTCTGTCTGACTGAATGGCGATTCTGTGGTTGTAGGTCAACAGTCCTCCTTGGGGTGCCATCTGTTTTAGGCGTTATCACCATCCGTGAGCACCATGTCACAGGTGTGTTGGGACTGACTTTTTCCAGTACGCCTAATCTGACATCTCGTTCAAGATCGTTGAAGACTTTCTCCTGCCAGTGAATGGGTACTAGGGCGGGTTTGTGAACTGCAACCGGTCGGGCGTCAGGGTCCACATAGAGGCGTAGGGGTTCACAGTTCATCATAGGCAAAGGCTGATGTTCACAAACATTGAAAGTGGTGGCATTGTAGTGATTTATCAACCAATCTTTGAGAGCTGGTATGTTGTCCTTTGTTGCAGTCAGACCAGAGGGTAGTGCCGTGGGAATAGGGGGTGGTTCCTGGCCTCGACGAGGGCAAGAGCAATTTGGTTCCTGAGGGGTGTCGACGGAGGCAACAGAGTCACTGGGATGTGATGCCGGGATTTGTGGGAAGTTAGGTGGTAGGGCTCCAAGGGACACAAGTGCTTCTCTGCAAAGGAAGGCCTTCTCCATCCTGGCGGACACATACATAAGTTGTTTTGTCGATCTAATGGTCCCTGATGCATCTGTCACAGTCACCTGTGTTACAACAGCTCCTTCTACACCCAAATCTTCTCTGATCGCACCACGCATGATTAACTTGACGGGGATGATGTCTGCACTGTTGATCCCCATTGCTAAGGCAGAGCGCAGAGGGATGATGGAACTTTGACAACCAGAGTCAGCAATCATGGGCAATGCGATCTGTGACAGCCTCGAAGTCCCAGTCATGGGGAATCCCAGGATGGCATGGTCTTCAGGCACCAGGTTCAGTTGCACTGTCAAGACGGGATGTGGTTTGGATGGTCGAGCTATCCATTGTCCGTCAAAGACGTGGTGTTCCAGGGGTTTTGGTGACTGCGGGCGTTTGGGGTTTTCCATTGTGTAGGTGGTGCACAGTTGATCAAAGACGTATTCTGCAGTGTCATCTTCAACTTGAAGTGTTCTACTGTGCTTATCCTCCTTATGGTTACTGGATGGTGCGATTCTGTGGTGGGCGCCCTGGTTGCAAAACTTTGATGATTTGTCCCTGTGTCCCCATGTGCCGCATGTTGCGCACTTGCTGCACGAGGATGAGTAGTGACCTTTCACTGAACACCTGGTGCATGTGAAGGACCACGCCCTGCAATGTTTAGCTCTTGTGTTGCGGTCGTTCTTGGGTCCGTGGCTGGACTCGCCACATGCCCAGCATTTTCCTCCGACAGGTGGGTGCGGTTTCTGTTGCGGTTGAGGGGAGTGGCTAATGGCACCAGAACAGTCACCTACGGCACTCTTGGTTGCTTTGCCTTGTTCCTTTTGTGCAATGAAGGTGACCGTCTCCTCCAGTGTCCGGTCTGTCTTAGGGTCTCCCAAGAGGTCTGATAGGATTTCTGGGTCTGCAATACCTCTGATCAGGTTGTCCTTGATCATCTCATCACTGTAGTCAAACGTGTGAGTGCAATTTGCTTCTTTGCACCGTGCAGTGTACTGACAAAGGGATGCCTGTCCTCTAAGGTTTGCCAGGAATGTTCGTACGCCTGTGCCTGGTGACTGCATCATCTTGTTGAGCTTCATGCGGTGAACCAGAGTGCTCTCTTCCTTGACAGCCAATCTGCGTATGGCGGCCAAGAGGTCTGTCTCCGGCATAGTGGACACATCTCCCCTTATGTCACGCATGATGTCAGTGCGCAGGTCCTGGCTACAGCAATAGAAAAGGGCTGTGGGTATCATGCAGCTGGCGATTGTCATGCCTATTTTATACATATCCCATTGTCTCGTGAAGGCCGACCACTGGTCGGGGTCACATCCTAGGCCTATTAGTGGCGGTTCCAACTTGAGCTTGGACTTGGATTGTTGTGTTGATTGATGCACGTATTTGTCATGCATTTGAAGTGCGGTCGTCAAAGCAGTGGCAAAAGTGTCATCAAGATCCTGGGATTGCCACTCACAGCCGTCGACTGGGCATGTGAGGCGAGGCATGGTGAAGAAATTCCGAGTTCTTATTTACTATGGCGGTGCAGAAAGGGACTTCGTGCTTGGCTGATGATGTGAAGTGGATTTACCGTCGGACTAAATAGATCTCCATCATAGTTAAGAATGAATAACTTCCTTTATTGTGAATTCTTTCAACTACTTTATTTGATTCTCAATTACAAAAGGATGATGGAGATCTCTGCAAAAGAGAGGGTGAGATGATGTTAGTATCATGAGGGATGCATTGTGGTTATGTAGGATTAATTGGATACATATCTATCTAATCTAGATCTAGGCCTATAGACTAATCCTAGTCTATGACTCAAGATCTATCATCTAGTCTAGATCTCTAGATCGATCTTGAATAGATCAAGATCTATTCTTACTTTTTAGCCTAAGGCTTGGGAAATTTAAGATTCCACACCATGTGTAATGCTGATGATGATGCAGGAGAAAGGCAGTCCACAAAACTTGATAAAGGAAGGTAGGCCCCTATGTATGCTTGGATTGTAAATATTTTGAAGTGTTTATCCGCTAATAATTGGTTTAATGGTGATGTTTATTTTGGAAAAATTCCTTCACAATTACACAGTGTTCACAATAGTGTAGTGGTCAGCATCTTTGCCTGTCAGTCGGGCGACCGTTGTTCGATTCTCAGCCAGGTAGATCTAGGCTATTTTTTTTTTTGTATGAAAGTCTTTTTTGTCAGGATTCAGTGTGTTCATTTTTGTTTAATGATATTAATGCAACAATTGTACGGAATAAATCCATTTTTTGGATGTTTTTTTTTTTTTTTGGTATCTAGTCAACACCAATACTGGTGGATGAACCCGGGGCCAATATTGCTGGCCGATAAACCCGGGTAGGCCTAGTAATCCGCTGATAATCTGGCAGCCTAATTATTTTAAGTTTTAGTGTTGAGTATGGTATGAATCGGTACGGAGTAAGAGATCTGGATCTGTATCAGAAAGACTTAATGAATGTATCCCATGCTGATTTTGCCAGATTGCACCTTTTAATGCACTCAGAAGTTAATCGACAAGCTGTGCGTAAACTATGAAAGTATTGTAGAGCCGCAGAGGACTAACTCACTGGGGGGGGGGGGGTGTCTCTGCCCTCCTGCGATTCCCCACGCAAGGCTGCTCCTAAAGTGCAATCAGATTCAATCAGAGAGTGCATGGTGCATATTCTCCAGTATTGAAAAGTTTGCTTCCATCATAAATGCCTGGCATGCTGTATCCAGTTTTATTTCTAAAGTATGAAGATTTGGCAGACGGAACATTTATGTGAGGAACACAGGCATAATATGTGGTCAACAAGTCCTGTTCATTTTATATCATTGTTATCACATTTGTTGCTTTTTTTTTTCAAACAGATGAGAGATTAAGAAAAAAATTATTTTCAAAGCAAAAATCAAAGAGTTAATTTATTTATTCTCATAGCAAGCTGGGGCAGAAATGTGTCAAGTGTGATCAACCTGGAGTCCTCATCACCCGCATCCATGACGCCTTCTGCAAGTATGTTGATGAATACGTCTTGAAGAAGACATCACTAACTACACCTTATAGGGACATAAAGTTGTGATATTATTATTAATGATACAAAATGAAAGAACAAAGAGATCGAGACAAGGAGGAAAGGAAAAAGCGGTTAGATAATTTCAAAAGAGACCTTGTCATTATACACTATCATGTACTGTTGTAGTTGGGAAGATTGAAGGTAGGAAAAGCAGGGGTAGACAGAGAAAAACTTTCACTGAAAGTCTTAATTCATGGACAACAAACAAACCTAACAACAACAACTCCTTGTTGAGGTTGGCTGATGACAGAGATCCGAGTGGAGAGCCATGATTGCCAATGTCTGTTCCAGACAGGGCAACTGATGATGATGATAGCTGATTTGTAGAGCTAGCAGAAACACTGAATGTCTAAGAAAGGAAAAGAAATAGGTACTCAAAACGAATATTTGTTGAGGCATTCCCAAGGGTTTTTTCATTGATCACTCTTCTATATTACTTGTTTTCTAGATCCTGTTTCCAGGTCTATGTTATACACAAATTTCGAGCGGCTATTGGAAAATCAAAACTCATTAGAGAAGGAGAACATGTACTGATGGCATTTTCAGGAGGTTCAAATTCTGCAGCCTTGCTTCACTTAATAGAGGATGTAAGTTATCTCCAATACTGAAGCAGGTTACACGTATCTGCTTTAGTATGCAAACTGTTTTAAACTTATTGTTAAGCTTTAGATCTTCTTGTATCAGATTCAGGTTCACATTAAATCAGTTTTTGGCTTTCATAACTTTTGAAAAGATTTGTTAATTTAAACCAATAAGGAAACTTGATTATTGAATAAAAATGCTGTTTTATTTCTGAATAAGTTCTCACAATGTGCTGCACTATGTCTACTTGTATTAATGTAACTTGACCTGCTATTGCAGGTCACAGGTGGAGATTCTTCTCCTGAAGTGCTGTCCAGAGAAAGTAACATTACGCTGTGTCATATGCCTCTGGTGAATCCTATCACTTAATAATCTATTCCAGTAAACCTTATTGTAATACTTTTTTGTTCTGAACAGGGCTTAAGTCAGAGAGCACACAGGAAGCTTAGATTTATCCCAACTCTTCTTCATGTGGATGGTAAGTTTCTGATGAAGATAGTATTTTAACCCTCACCCTGCGAGAGGCGGCAATTGTCGGTATTTACTCGCAAGTGCTCATGCCGCACAGGCGGCAAAAGCCGGGAAGGTCAAGCTGACCGCGCCACGCGGAAGCTGTATTTTCACGCATCAGGTCACTGACCTTTTTGAGGCGTAACCACCGTGTTATTGTTCACTGTATCTCTTCTAAATCAAACGCATTGTGACATGGACATGTTAACCAGTGAACCACTGGTCGGAATCACAAAGACTAAGCTTTCAAATGCTCTCCCCACACTTTCAAAAGATGTAACATCGACATGCGAACTGTTGCTCAACAAATTTGCAATATTATCTCATTTTCTCACAAGCTGACCACCATCTGGAGTTGTCTGTATCTAAGAACCAATCAGAAACAAGCTCTGAAATAATCTTCGCCCCAAATTGGTTTATTAGTATGTGTCAATCAGGATGAAACCATTTGTGTAGGGCTTGGGAGGGCGTGGCTAGTTATCATGCTTTGTTCTCACGAAAACTACAGCTGTCAGTTTGGAATCATAAGTCAGATCATTGGTTAGAGACTGACAGACTAAGATTTTGCTAGTTAATTCATTATCAAGCGTGATAAGGCATAGCAGCGAATGTTTTCATACCGATCAATAAAAACCGAACCACATGGACAGCGTTTGTGGTCATCGCATAGCGGCATGGGTCAGTGACCCCAGATAAGATTCTCCGTGAGTAAGGTCACTGACCGTGCAGCGGGCTTTACGGGTAGCGCGCGCTGTATGGGTTAACAACACTAGTCCATACATGCCCCTGGGGATGAAAGAAATGTGTAAAAGCAGAAATAATGAACAGGAAGAAAAGAGAGTAAGGAAATAGGACCATATTGTACATTTCTTTTGAGAATATCTTTGAGTCCGCTATTTTTGCAGAGGATCTATTGCAAACCCTAGTCATATACAACATCACCTCTGCTGCAGGTATGTGTAATGTGAAAAGCACTGAAGGTGGTTGAGTGGAGTTTGGGTTTTATGGCGCGTCGGCACAATAACGGCCACTTCGCATCCTTCATGGTCATTTGGGTACATTTTCTTTATTTATCTTATGTTTTGTATTCAGAGCTGTTAAGCTTAATGTAGAAGTGAATACATTCTTATAATTTCAACACACTGGTAAAATTCTAAGAAAGTTGTTTTGTACAGATCTGGAAAAAGTTTTGTAAATGAGTAAAGAAGTTATTAAATCAAGTTGTAGATCTTAGCCTCTCTCAGAAAGGGCAGGACGCGTTGCGGGTCCACATCAGAAAAAAATTCTTTCATGGATCCGCGTACATAATGCTTTCTTCGGTTAATGGTTATGTATGCACGATTCCACTGAATCAGTGAATGCTGGACAAAGGTTATGAGTTGTGTCAGTTTAATACTGTTTACCCAATTGTCGCCCTAATAGTAATACTGCTTTATTCTGTTTCACATTAACGCATTTTGAGAAAATTGCTGATTAAATTTTGTAGTTAACTTTACAAATTGTTAGATCAAATTCCTAACGTTTCAAAATCTGTTCCCAGAGGTGAGATACCTTCATGATTTTTGTGAATATGACAGAATGCATTTTCAGAAGGGCTTATTATGGCCTTGTCTCATTTTACATCCAAAGTGGAGTTAGAATAAAGCAGTACTGGGGTGATGTAATGTGTATGTATATGTCTGTGATTATTTTTGGATCACTTCATTTGATGCATTCACGCTTGAATATAATGATACTGGTGATGGATGGAAAACTGTTATATACATGTAATTTGTCAAATATGAGTAAATTTCAAACTGAAATTATTCATTCCAACATTTTCAGAATGTGGAGTTCTTGATATATCGGAAAGTGAAAGGCAAGAAATGCGAAAGAAGGTGGCACAAATTATGTACAAATCAGGATTTACTTCCTACATTACCAGCCTAGAACAAGTGAGCATCAAGCACCCGTAATCTGTGATTCAAGCATGAGTATCCAGCTGTACTAAAAATAAGTCTTATATAAATTTGTTTACATTCATATTAGCTTATTAGAGAGTAGTCTTTGTAACTTGTATTTCATCATGTCCAGGGCTGGATTTGAGTTTGAGTTTGGGTTTTTACAGCGCATCGGCACGATAACAGTCACTTTGTGCCCTTCACAGTCTACTTGGGTACACTGTCTTTCTTTATGTTTTGTATTCAGAGCTGTTAAGTTTAACATAGAATTAAATACATTCATAAAATTTTAACACAGTAGTAAAATTCTAAAAAAGTTGTTTTGTATAGATCTGGAAAAAGTTTTGTAAACGTATAAAAGTTATTAAATCAAGTTGCAGATCTTAGCCTCTCTCGGAAAGGACAGGATGCATTGTGGGTCCACATTAGAAAATAATTTTTTCATGGATCTACAGTCATAAGATAAGATAAGATAAGATAAATTTTATTCGTCCTTGTACAAGGAAATTTGTTTTGATCATTGAATACATAACAATACAGTTACAGAAGCAGAAAGTATGATACATAGCGCGCACACACACATATATACACACACACTGATAAATTAACTAAATTAACAAAATTAACAGTGCACACAATATGCTTCCCTAACTAAAACACATTGACCTGACACGCAGGACATAATTCAACTGTGCACAGATTACGATCAAGATGACGACATTATTGTAACATCCTAGTTGATGATGGAATAAACGATTTAAAGTAGCGCTCAGTTTTAGTTTTCTTTGACAACAGCCTTAAACTTCTTACAGATCTTATATATTCCTTGTTCAGGGGATGTTGGGGGTCATTTATAATAATATTAGCTTTTTTAATACAAGCACCAGTGTACAGCTCATCAAAATATGGCAGATCACAGATACAAATTTTGGATGATTTTTTAATTAAATTATTGATCTTATTTTTATCTTTTTGTAAGATGTTTCCTCCCCAACAGACAACTCCATACATCAAAACGCTCTGAATAGCCATGGTGTAAAATATTTTCAGAATGCTTTTGCTAACTTTTGAAAAGCGGAGCTTTCTGAGGAAATACATGCGCTGGTTGGCTTTCTTGTATACATATGAAGTCTACACATTTAATTAAAATATGTTTTATTGCTGTGTTAGCCATTAAGCAAAATAAGCACATGCTTAAGGCATGAGGGGAAAGGGGAGTGGGGGGCATCACAGAAATTTTTCATTTGCCAGATATACCATGGACCATATGGTGCAAAACTGCAAATGGTGCATCTGAACCAAGGTCTACAAAAGGGGCCCCCGACGATAAATGAAAAAATTGAAGTATTTGCTGTCATGTAAGATTAAAAAATTTTTTTTTTTAAATTTTGAAATGGATCAATGTATTTTATGGTGGTTTATTTTTTATTATATTTTGAATTACATGTCCAGTGTATGGGGGCACCAAAATCTTTTAAGTGCTTATGGCCCCAAAAGGTCTTAATCCGCCCCTGATCGCGTCATTTGAATTCATCTATTTTTACCAATAAATCTCTGGTATTCAAGTCCTTTCCAAGAAAGAAGGTACAGCTACATAGAAACAATTGAAACTATTTGGGATTTAATTAACATTTTCAGATGGAGTTGATCTTAGTGTATAAATTCAGTAGACATTTGCAGTGTGTTGAATATGTGGTCTTGTCATAAAAAGATGGAAACAAAGAGATGCAGCTTAGAATATTAAGATTTGTCAGTAAGACCTCTTGTATATAACTGATTTACATATGTTACAAACAGGAAATTGTGGAGATGTTAATTCTTTTAAATGAGCTACTAAATATTAATTTGGATTAGCAGATTTAGAGTCGGTCTGTTGATTTATGTTGCGAAAATCTGTGTGGGGAAATAAGACTTAGATATCCTACTTGTTTGTTTGTCATTAGGGTGTGGATATAGACAGAAATGCAGGGCCACGTCAGGATAACTCATCTGTCATACGTCCTGAAATAATGTGCCTTGCTGAGCGTGTAAAAGATCCATCAGATTACAACGTAACTGGTCTCCCGCATAAAAGTCAGAGTGACAGACTTAAGACATTTATCAGCAATACTGCTTCTGTGACAAGCCAGGAGGATGTCCTTAGAAATCTCAGGTCTAAAGTATACATTTTGTTCTTTATAATGTCACAAATAAAACCATCAGATGAACTCTCAATTCCATATTTTTTTTTTTTTAGAATGAAGCCCGTTTCTGGATCCATGTTGCCCTGTTATTATACTTTCCTTGTTATTTCAGTCAAAGTGACCCCCCACCCCACTCCGCTTTTTTTTTTTTGTAGACACAATGCTATGATTTTGATTTCATATGTTTTGCCACCCTTTGTCTGTGTGTTATTGAAAATCCAAAGCAATAGCCTGCATGTATAAGTAATTACCATAACATTGCATTGCAAACAGTATGGTCCTCATGCCACGAAAATTTTCAATTTACATGAAAGAAAGAAAATCAAATATTCTTAGATGTCTGAACTCAGGTGACTGATGGCCAAAATTCATAGATGCTGAATTCACTTCATGTGGGAGAAATATATAGCTGATGTTTTAGAGTGACAATTTTTGTTATTCTAGGGAAACTATTTAACAATTGGACTTCCTGACTGAAAGTACAAAGGTTTTTTTATTTCAATATTTGAATATGATTAAGTCATCAGGTTATAGTACTGTGCTTAAAATTCATAGAGAAATTGTGAAATGATTATTGACAAGAAAAAATGTTATTAGTGGTAGTTAACTTAATGTTAACTGTGGCACTTATTTCTGATGGTGACAACTTTAATATCATGTCATATTCATAGTGTCATGATGTACCACTCAATCCTAAAACTACGGTGTTTATAATGAACCACTTAGAGTACATCAATACGATTTTTTTTTTTGTTCAAATAAAATTTGTGTCAGCTTTTCATATTTGTCATTTTTCTAGGACACAATTGATTGCAGCTGTTGCTCGTCAGATGGGCTTCTCCAAAGTGCTAACAGCAGATTGTTCAACCAGACTGTCAGTCAGGATACTGTCAGATGTGGCTCAAGGCCGAGGGGCTCAACTGCCACTCAATACAGTGAGTAAACCCATATTAAATACCACTTTAAGAAGTGCACCTGATGATGCTGATGGTAATTCACCGGGTTGGTTTTAAGCCAGCTGCACCAGTTGCTCCCAGTTGGGCCCTGTGCTAGGATAATCTTATCTTGTCAAGTGCACTCAACAAAACAACACATTGCAGCAAACCCCTAGCACTCCATTGCAGGTTTTCTAGAGAACAACAAGTATTATAGCGCGCCTGAATGGGCCCTGTACTTGTGTAAATCTGGTTTTGTCAAGTACACACAGTGCATCGTAACACATACCCAACATCTTATTGCAGGTTTTACAGAGAACAGTAACGATTATGGTTATTGGGCCTCGGAGCTCTTGAGGCCTCTGCTACAAATCAGGCTACTTCATTTCTTGCAACTTGTACAATTTTGTAAATATTATTCTCAAGTGTTGAAGAATACCCAAGCTTTGTATATCATTTTGAAGGCAAATGGACACCCATAAACTGAGTCAAAGAAGGAATGGTAGAAGCTCACTGATGTTTCCATGTGGCATGCTTGAGTAGCACAAAGAAAATGAGAAACAACACTAAACAAGTGGTAATACTTTTCCATCAACTTCCCAAGTGAAGAGTTTTTAACTATTCACTTATTTTTGGCATTGTAGTTTTTGAACCTTTCATCTTTTTCCCACTACGTTAGCATGCAAAGTCACAATAATTTGATTAAGATAGGATGTGTGGTGTACATTATAACATTTTGAAGTATGGCGAAGGCAGCTGATTCTGTGAGGTACCAAGTATGGCAGGCCTGCATCTTCTCACTGAATCTTTGTGGTACCATATACATCACTCACCACAAAGGGCTTAACTGTTAAGCCACACATTCTTTATTTGTCATAATTCATTCATATGTCTTATAGTCTTTATTGCTTACAGGGATTCTCAGACCAGAGGAATGGTGATGTTATGTTCATACGGCCTGTGAGGTAAAGTTCTTTCTACTCTCTCTATTGAAACAGGATGTAACAAAATAGCAAAATATTTTGAACACTTTAAAACATCAGGGATATTTGTATTTTCACAGATTGTGACTCATATTAAACTGACTAGCCATTTTTCCTTTTAAGCAGTGGTTTTCTCCTTGAATATTTAACACTTTTTCAGCATTTTCGACATATCAGATTAGTCATTAGTGACTACCAGGTTAGTTTTATAATAAGATTGAAGTAGTTATCTCCTTGAGTATTTTACATTTTTTCACTATTCTCGACCTGTTTAGATTAGTGAATACATCGTTAGTTTTAAAATAATGTTGCAAACCACCAGATATTTGCACAAACAGAAAATTTACTTAAGAAAAGCGGTGCCTACCCTACTTTTGATTTTTTACCATGACAGGGATCTAAATGCCAAAGAACTTGCAATGTATAACAGTTTATTTGGTGCAGAGAGTGTGTTCATTCCCAGTATCACAACAAAGGTGAGCCTAGTCAAACATACTAACATGCTTTAGCTGGATATTTCATTGATTTAGTTAAGGTTTTATGTGTGCCTGATACTTATAAATGTTGATATTAGAGCATTCTGGACACAGCTACTTTTATATTAAATGTTGAGGCAGCTAATAGTGGCCTACTGCTGTTCCAGTTAACATTTCTAGTTCTTCTTCTTCTTCTGTGTTCTTCGTGTCAGACTGTTTATATCAGGAGGCTGGTAGCCTTTATGAAGGACGCTGTGCTCCTGAGATCCTCTGCTGTCCCATATAGCTTAGTGTGTAGTGCCGCATCTCGGGGCCAGCTGTCTTCCCTCTGTTGTCTGTATAGGGGGCATTGTTGGAGGAACATTTCTAGTCAGTTCCGAAGACAGAAATGTTCCCTATTATACTTTTCAATTCTCCTGGACGACAATGCGTCTTTTATGCGGTCCAGAAAATTTTAAAAATTGAAAAAAAAGATTAAAGATTCAATTTTTTGCATGAAATGGTTGTGGCCATGTAAAGTATTGTCAAAAATTGAAGCAGTTCACAAAATTCCATGATTTCTTATATGGTCACAAAGTCACGAATTTTTAGGTGGTGACATGTTCACCCTCTAGCTCTGTTATGATGTAATAATTTGCGAGATGTCACTTACATGGAAAGGCAAAGAGTGTCCTGAGAGTGATAAAATCTCAAGGATATACTATCATTGATCATAAAAATTATCAGTTATATCTAAGCAAAGCGTTAGCAGCATATCAATATGAGTTCTGACCAAACCATTTAGGTGCATTTATGAGCCTTATAAAAGTGCCACATATTTCTGTATTTAAATCACAGGGTACCTCTGGCTGCAGTATTGAAAGGCTGACTGAAACATTTGTGATGGGTCTTCAGGCTGATTTCCCTTCCACTGTCAGTAATATTGTCAGGTTGGTACAACCGTCTTACGAAATGTTATATTATGTAAAAGTATAGATCTATAGATACATGTAGGATAGAAGGGAAGAGGATGAAGGAGAGACCAGAACTGAGCTGTTAACTCTGATACGATATAAAGTTTACTAAGGTGAATGTTTTCTGCAAGGGATAAAACCAATGGGAAAATTATGGAGGATTGCCAGATGCATATGACTGTCTTATGTATTGTGAAATTGTATAAAAATATTTACTGATTCATGAACGAGAGAAGAGAAGAGAATGAAGAAGAGACAAGAACTGAGCTTGTAAATACTGATACCATATGTAGTTTACCAAGGTGACTGTTTTCTGAAAGGGATAAAACTAATAGGAATATTATAGAGGATTGCCAGATGCATATGATGGGACTTTGTCATTGAGCCAAGTTTATATTTTGGTCTGTGCATTAACTGTTTATCACATTCTGGTATATAGCAAATTTCACCCTATGTGTGTTGAAGAAAAAACACAACCAAACACTCTGAGGTCTTGATAGGACTGTAATAAAATACTTTTTATTTCTCCTCAGAACTTCAGAGAAACTGGGATTGCCAGACCTCACCTCTAGCATTAAATGTAGCTTTTGTCAGGTATGAATAGTAAGGCACTGTGCTTTGTTATTTTTTTGTTAAAAATTGAGAAACAAGCCTCCAAGCTGCCAAATTATAATAGTATATTGCAGAAAATTATATAAATTGAGTGCTCTTTTAATGAAACTGAATTTATGTTTCTATATATTTGAAAGTTCAGTGAAATTAACCAGCACCAAATATTGAACAAAAATATTGTACAAACATGATTACTTTAAAATTTTGACATAATGGATGCAGTTTATTTCATTAAAAATGGAGATGTTGGTAATTACTGACATTATAATCTCATCTTCAGTCACCACTTGATACAAATGTTGGAAAAGCCTCTGCCTTGCATGCTATCGAGTTTTCGCGGAAGCTGTCATGCATGGCTCACGCTCAAGCAGAAAAACATGGGCAGTCAGCCAGTCAAATTATGCATGGTCTTTCTGTTGGTGATCACAGTCACAATAGTATAGGGCCAGATTCTTCTAGTGCAGAGAAAAATACCTCTCCGGAATCTCATAAAGCAAGGTCAGTGTCTTTTTTTTACCTGGATTGTGTGCCTAGTTATAGTTTTGCAAACAGCTTGGTTTCGAGCCATAAGAAACAGAATTTTTATCACCTGGTTACAATTTTCTTCATGCAAATTTTGGAATTGTGTAACTTTTGCAGTTGTGTTTCTATACCAGAATTTTTGTGTCAAAAAAAGCCAAAGCCTGAATCATAAATAAGGTCAGTACTAAAAAAAATAATGCAGTAAAAATTTTGAAAATAAAATGGATTAAAAGGCTAAAAGAACAATATCTTATTAACTGGGTTTTGACCATTGATATGCCAACAATGGTGGGTGTTGGCCCAACACTTACCATAGTTGTTGGCAAGCATGTACAATAAAGATGCTCCATAAAGTCTTTGGGACCCTGAAGTGTATACTAAGCATGTGGATCTACTTATATCAGTATATTCATTGAGCTTACTTCTGTTACAGAGAATAAACAGCAAACAATTAGGGACCAAGCAGATGTATACCTAATGAATGGGAATGCACATTAAGTGATGATGTATATAATGTGGGTTCCACTGTATTTTCTTAAACTTTGTATCGTTGAGCATACACAGAGCCACAGAGAATCTGAGATGTGAAATTGTGAGATGTAAAAGCCAAGAGCAGCGAGCCTTCTTAAATAAAGACCTCAAACCGAGATGTGAAATTGCCACTTAGTATAGTTGAACATGTAGTTAATTTAGAAGGTTATTGGAGCATGACACGGTTCTGTGATTGCACTTGGAGATGCTTTGCTTCATGGATTAATTTAAAACACTTCTGAAACACTTTTAGTTATTGTAATAAGATTGTGGAGTAGTCTTTTTTTCACACCATTACTACAGTTTGTTTTTTTTCTTTATACAGCTGTACAACTGAGGAGTTGATAGAAACCCTGTGCTTTGGATGTCGGATGTCTTTACACAATTATGTGAGTAGGACTGTCCTGATCTAATATTGAATATAAATTACAATAATCTTTTTATCATAATAGTTGCATTTGATAGTAAACAGTTGTAAGGACAAAATAAGGAATCAAAGGCTTTGCTTGACTACAAGATATTGATGCAGTGAATTGTGATTGAATGTGTTGCATTTTCTGGTTTGATAAAGTTTGTGATGAGATTTGTCCTAAGCAGATACGAAAATTGATAACCTTTGTCTACAAACTACTGTAGTCAGTATACATATTTGGCACGGTCGCTGCTGTTGTGTGCCTGTGAACTTGACCTTGGGTGGGTGCTGAAGGCGATTTTTGGTATTAAGAGAAATAGACAATTTAACTATCATAATCGAATTCAGGATGCCTGAATTAGTAGAAAAAAAATGTAAAAAAATTTGTTTGTCATGTGGTTGCCATGGAAATGCCACCATCTTGGATTTTGAGTCCCCAAAAAAGTGTCAACATCAATATAGAAAGGCTTTGCCAAATTTTACTGAATTTGTTTGAAACTTCTCTTATGTCTTATTCAATCCAATTAAAAACTTCATACAGTAGGGGAATTATGATACCTTTTACAGATCTTTTGTTATGAATTTTTGAAAATAGTATGTAGCAGAATTCCATTTTTTCCTAGTTTCTATCATAAAAAAATTAATTATAAAAAAAAAGTTGAAAAGATAAACAAATTTCCTTCTGTATGAATCTTTTGATTTGTTCAAACATGTTGTTAGCCAAGTTTTATCCCAAAATGGTCAGTAAATAAAGTTCACAAATTACTGATCAAAGTGCAATTTTGAGAAAATCGCATTTGAAAGTTTTTTTTGTCACACATAGCTCAAATCATCCATACTTGGTGTGCTAGGCCACAACAATGATTTTGCAAATCACCAAAGGCTTATTACAAATGTGTACAGAGGAGTAGGGGGGGACAAAAAGGGGGGGGGGGAGGGGGGAATAGTATAAGTTGCAGGCTGGAACGGTACAGAACAATCCGGAGTGGGGGATACACTGACGGGGGGGGGGGGGGGGCTTGTAGCATATGAACTTCTGTAGCAACATGTACTAAAAGGACTAATGAAGATCCTCTCACCACTCTACTAGCTTCTGAACCCGTTACAGCTCAGCTATCCACAATAAAAACAATGTACAGTCCAATCCATTTATCTCGACATGGCTTTTGTCAACATTCCGGGTAACTCGACACAACTTTTAAGTCCCAACCTGTTCCTTCTTTAATGCTACTCAATATTTCCCCATAACACGAAGTGTTATTACATTCTTTTATTTTATATCGACATATTTTTCCCCGACCAGAGCACAACAAGTGCACTAGATGTACTTTTGCGCTACCGAAAATGCCCACGCAACTCCCCACATATACATAAGACCTCGTTATTTCTTTTTGCGGTGCTGGCGGGGAGGGGTAGGAGAGGGTGTGTGTGGACACAGAGGATGACCCTTGGCTTCAGTAACGCGAGTGTGGAGTGACATGCATAAGCGCACGGCAGCAAAAGTACAGAGTACTACAGACTGAGTATTTTTTTTCACAAACCATTGGTGCGCCATTGATAAAAGGCCCTGACCGAGATCTCTTGGTTAAGTGTCGAATTGTATGTGTATCGGTATCATCACTTCTTCTGAAGAAACAGGTCGAGGTTAAAAAGAAATAGTAAATAACCTGCATTTACTGTATAGCTTACAGCATTTCTCCGACATCAGCACATTTTTGCCATTCAACAATTATATTGGAGGAAGGGGTGATGGTATTCCAAAATTAGAAGAAAAAGGGACATAATTGCGTTATTTATTGGACACTTTCCCTATAATGGTGATGTTTGATCTCCCCCGCATTTTTTTTTCTCTTCCATCACTAATCTGCTATTTCAGCTTTCTTTTTACTCAACACAAGTCAGACTGATGTCGAGATATTAGGATTGCACTGTAACTTAATCAGCACTCTTCTTCTGTTACTGGTCTAAACTTTCTTGAGATCTCTTGTATGACCTTTTCCAACTGCAGGGAAGCTACTTGGGCATCTTTCACAAACAGTAACAAATTCCATGCTTTAGAGCAAAGATATATAATCAAAAACTTGAAACAAAAGCACTGTCCAGTCAGCTGACACTGTATTCTTTAGGCTATTATGTAGGTCACGACCTAAATCTGCTAGATATGAAGGACATGCATGACCTTCGCCGCAGCCAATGAGAAGACTCCATTTATTGCTCCGTTTACAGTTGCCCAATCAGTGAAACAGAAGCGAGGTGAAGGTCGGGGGTGATCCATGCACCCTACTATGTTTTACTATGGCAATATAGTGGTATTGTACGTTTTACTGCTTGTATAGAAGGGAATGGGATGTCTCAGGCCTGTTACCTTGACCTAGACATGTGGGCAACATATAAATAAAGGTCGCGATACCATGCATTTGCTAAAACCCGTGGTTTTGGTGGTGACACTGAGGTGTTTTTTAGGGCTAATTTTGCTGCCCAATGGCATGATTCTTGTGCCTTTTTCTTGACCCCTACGTCACTAAGAGGTGTATTTCAGGGTTATAAACATTCAACATTGGCATATGGTAAGTAAAATAGTGTTCCTAAATGGATAAACGAACCAAAAAGTACAAAATCTTGATATTGATATTTTGAAGCCTAATTTTGATTTCAGGACACCCCCCCCCCCCCCCCCCCCCCAATTAAAAATTATGTTTTTCAGTTCATATTGCCCTAATGTCCATTATCAGTGTTGATTAACATACATTTCTTTGTAATGCAGAATTGGCATTCAGTTTAAACACAATCAACACTAAGATCCTAACCTTGTCTTACCATCTTGTCTGTTGTCTATGCTTGCTTGTCGAAGTTTATATTCCAAGAACCAACAGGTCTAAGAGATGTCAGATTCTAAGATTATCTGAATGAATGTTTGTTGGACATTAGATCTGTTTGTTTCAGAAACAAAGTAAGTAGTCTTGTAAGTGGACTAATGCCATAAAAATATTATATAAATTTAGCATCAACTCTTATCGTTCTTATTCTTTCAACTAGAGTGATGATGTCATGACGCTTCCAACTTTCATCACAAAAGATGCTTTGGAGATCAAGAAACAGTAAGTGACTGCCCATGCATTGTAATTTGCCAGGGTGTGTATGAATCATTTTGTAGATTTAATTTGGTCTATAGTAAAGCTTAAGCAGTTGTGTGAAAAATATGTAGAGCTTAAAATTTAGAGATGTTGTCCAGGGCAGCAGTATAGTCCATAGAATTATAATAGAAAATGGGAGATTTAACTTTTAAGAGAGATGAGCTCACAAAATTAGCCCTGTCTTAGCTCACAGCAGTATTACACATTTCACTCCCTGTGCCCATAATACTTAAAAGGGAAAAATAGTGGCTGCACCCTGTGTCTGTTCTGCTTAATTAGGATTTTAAAAAAAAATATTTTTTTTATGGATTTCCAAAAATGGAGTGACACTGTAAAGATAATCGGATGAACAATATTTTTCAACACTTACATTTCACATGAGGAACAGGCTAAAAGATTCCTCACGTCAAGAGAGAAACAATCTCGCATCAGGGACTCTGTGGTAAGCCATACCATTTGCTACACATTCTCAACTCTTAAGTAATTCTGTTTCATTTTTTTTTTTGACAAAAAAAAATTATTTTAATTTATCTGTGCTATTTATTGAAAAGGAGCATATGTTTTTTTTTTTCATAAATCTCTTACATATTTTCCTTTTTTCAGACAAGATTTACGTGACCAAATTTCAAGTTTTCTGCTCAGTGATGATGAGGATGACAGATGAAAATTACCCATGAAATTATTGTTCAGATTGTGAGCTGGGTTTAAAAGATTTGCTGAATTCCCAGTTGGACTACCTGATGAAATGCAAATTATGAAAGATTAATAATCTTTTGGTCTAACAGAATTTTATGGACACATTCAGTGAACATAGAAATAGCGATAAATGTTTTTAAATGGGTTTGAATAAAAAAAACAACAACAAAACATCAGGAATGTATTCCATTTACATTCAGGCTCATAATATGTTATTAGGTTTGCACTCTCACAAAAACATTAGCTTTGTAGACTGAAAAGATTCATGATAATTGATACTTTAAATAAACATATGTACCAATGAGACTTATTGTGTTTTGTTTTTATGACTGCATGATGAGGGCTGAAAGTACGTCCCTGTAAAAATTTTTGCACTCAACTTTCTTAGTGCAGATTTTTTTTTACAAACTTTTCATAGCTTTCTGAACCATTTTGTCGTAATTAAAAATTAAGCTCCCTGTGAAAAGGAAAATGAGAGACAGCTTTGCAAAATCACCAGTTCTCCTAAACCAGAGCTCTGTATTGAAGTTTTCCCATGAAGCTATTCAGGAAATAACAGTGTGCTGCTGGAATAGCATCAGCGACTATGTCAAAAGTGTATTAAGCAAAGAGATATGTTATCCAGTGTCATGCATCCTAAAACAAAACCTGTTATATTGGTGCATGATTCATCATTGTCAGCCTCTTCCTTATCATGAAGTTCCAATTCTTATGAATGAAACTACTTGTTTTAATGAATACACCAGCATTCTTCTGGTTTGTAAATAAAATGAATAATCAACAGCATTCTTCTGTCCATTTGTCATTGCAACATTTCCATCCTGTTTCCTTGCTTTGAAGTTAATCATTTTACAATGTATAAGGACCAAAATTCCGAATTCTTGTATGGCACTAAAGAGCTGTGCCACATCTAAACTGTTTTTACCAAAACAGTCCCTGAAGAAAAGTAAGTTTGCACCTCATAAAATAAAACTGTCACTGGTCTTGCAACTCACCTATTATCAGTTTTAAGATAGGTTTATGAAGGAAAAAATTAGTGTGTAAACCTCATAGATGTGTGAAAAAAATATTACTTTTTAGTAAAGACAAAATGGTCTGGAAAGCAATGCAACATTTGAAATACTTCAAATCAGTTACTGCCACTTTGCACATATTTAGAAAAGAAAGAGTGCAAATATTTTTGCAGAGTTGATCTGAGTTAGTATGTTGTTTGGATTTCAAGACAAATGTTTATAGTGGTCAAATGGGAGTGTTTGAATTTTCTGTCAGTCTCGAAACTCCCATTGGAAATCACTTGCAGAAATATTTTCACAGAATGGTGCTTGCCAGCCAAGGCCACACAAAGTTCAAATGGATTTTGAGTTATTGGCTAACAACTGTGAATCAAGCATAGGTTTATGAGGACTTCATATCAAGTTTAGATTTAAAAATACATGTATCCACCTGATAATTGCTATATTTAACCCCGCACAGTTCACTGGAGAAATATCCCCCAGTTCTGTGATCAAGACTGACACTACGCTTTCATACACTGAACTTGGAAATACAAAACTCAAAGTAAAAGCAGGAGATGAAGTTTGAGTAGTTCAATAGTTTTAATGTAAAAAGTGTACTTTCTGGTAAATTGAAGTACACATAAAAAACTACAAAGTATATAAAAGTAGTTCCCTGCAGATGTATGTTTTCATGAAAATTTTCACTGGCAATAAATCGTCTTATTGCCTCTAAATTTGTAAGTTCCTTTTGTTGTTTTTTTTTAAAATGTCATACATGTAATGAATTAAATTTCTTCCTTCAAGACGTAGAGAAATAAATGCATGAACATAAAAAATGCATAAAATCTGAACACTTGACACATTGTGCCAACCCTGCCTTAAAATTTTTCATCATGCCACCGCCAACAATAAAGTTCACTTTTTATATTTTTAGCTGTTCAGTCCCATGCAGTATAAGATTTTATTGCTGATATTGTCTGATAATTACAGAAGAAAACAAACAAAACACTTTTGATACGTCAGTGTACAATAATTTGACAAATTCAGATCTATATAGGGTATTTGTGAAAATAAATGGCATTCACTTTGTGCTAAGCCCTTTCAAACAGCTAAATTAATACACGTTTTTTTTGTGATATATGTATTAATGTCAGATTATATTTTTCCATGCATACAATTCATTTGAGATTAGTACATGTACTATGTTATTAACTGACCAAGCTGTTTTTAAATTTAAAAGATGATCCTTGGCTCCCATTAGTCAATGGTAGTACGAACTTCAAGCCTTGTAGAGCACCTCCCCCAGAAATAAGAGTATTATAAAAATTAAAAACACCATGAAAAATGTATATTATATACAGGAGAAGCTGCAGATATAAAACAAATGGGCGAAGGGATTTCAAAATCAAATACATGTATATGTAGCTTTCTGTTTTTTTTTTTTTTTTTTTTTTAAACTTCTATTCCTTGTCCGAAGAAATTTCAGACTGGTTCAAGAGCTAGCCTCTTGGATGCTATAAATGTAATCCCAACCCACAGACCAGCTCAAGCATAATGCTGTGTTATTTCTCACCTATTGACTCACAGTATCTGTTCATGAGGGAAAGTTTTAGGATTATGGTAGAGCATCCAAGCTGAATTTCGGCTTGCACTTTTAATTTCAAATTACATACGGAATCACCATGGGGTTTCGCGATTTTAAATTCAAATGGCAGAAGGAATCACAGTAAGGTTTCCTGGTTTTAATTTCAAATTGCAGAAGGAAGCACCATATGGTTCCCTGGTTTTAATTTCAAATTGCAGAAGGAATCACCATAGGGTTTCCTGGTTTTAATTTCAAATTGCGCAAGGAATCATCATAGGGTTTCCTGGTTTTAATTTCATTACAGAAGGAATCACCATAGGATATGGTTTAATAAACTTTAATTTCAAATTCAAATTGCGCAAGGAATCACCATGGGGTTCATGCCTTTAATTTCATTTTCAAATTGCACAAGGAATCCCAAAAGGGTTTCCTGGTTTTAATTTCAAGTTGTGGAAGGAATCATCTCAAATTCAAATTGCACAAAGAATCACCATAGTTTTTCGTGGGACCCACGCAAGGGAAAGTAATAATAATATATTCATTGACGTTTAAAAAATACTGCATTCTTCAAAATGTCATAAACATTCTCCTGGTAATTTTTCCACATTAATACGAATTCTAAACAAATTTTTTAGGCAAAGTGTTTTCTGGAAACTCACTCCTGATATTTATTTCATTAGGCCTAACTAGAAGACTCAATTTTGTCTGTTGCGCATGTCAGTGGAGTCTGTATCACCAGACGAAGAAAGGGCGGCCATCACAATGAGACAAATATTTGAGGCATTCCAGCAGGATGGTGAGATTGCGTGTCTCATGTGGTCCATTAGCTAACTGTGTGATGAGGTTGGCGATACAGCTCGGATCCTGCAGGCCAAACTCTCGTATTGTTTCAGCGTCCGGTGGGCATGCCAGGAGTCCATACTTGTTGACCATTTCTTGAGCAAACTCACTATGTTCCTAGCAGGAAAGTAAAGCGAGGGGGATGTTTCAGTACATGTTTGAGTTGAGTTTGGAGAAAGCATGTCGACACGATAATGGTCACACTGTGCTAGAAAGAAGCAAGAAGACAGACAGAATTATGAGAATATAACAGAACGATAGACAGGAGACCCTGCCAGAAGCGCACATCAACCACCACTACACGTAAAAATATTGCTGTGGCCATTATCCTGAGTGATGTGAAGAGCCAGGGATAGAAAACGAGACACATACATGTACTTTGCTGACCAATGCACCTGTCCAAGCTGGTCAAAGAGTTTTGAATGACGATTTTTTTCATTCCATTAAACTGTGTTTTGGTGTGATCTGCTCTGTTGTCTGGTAATCCCAGTCTCAGTGTCTGAGTTTGGGGAGAGCGCGTCGACACGATAACTGTCACATTGTGCCACGAAGAAGCAAGACGACAGGCGGAATAATAACAGAATGATAGGACAGAAGAAGACCCCACCAGAAGCGGCTACCAACCACTCGCCAGTCTTAGCGTGAATAATATGGTTTGTGAGAGTCATGCACATGTTGAAAGGTATGAAAATCAGTGGAACATCTTACTGACCCAGTTACTTCGTATTTGGGAAGTGGACGTTGACATTCGCGGAGTGATAAAAATTTAAAGGCCATTAAGTTTTATAAATGGTGGGGAAAAAAACTCTCATTACTTTTTGTCATTTTCTAAAAAAAATAAAATAAAAATCAGTACAGTATTTGGGTTTGAACGGAAAGTTTCCTTCCTCAGTGTCTGCTTGCTTTTGTCACTTGATGGTTTCATTGGACATCACTGACTGGCTGAAAACTGAGTTTAAGAATGAAAATAGCCATATGATAATAGAGGAAATGATGTACTCAAGAGCAAGCACTTGCGGTGCTGAAAATATTTTACACTTACAGTAATCGTCTCTAAGAATCATTTCTTTAAAAAGTCTCCTATAATTTAATATATAATGAAGTGGGAAGAATTTAAAACACGCCCCCCCCCCCCAAAAAAAAAAAATTTCAGATGAAAAACGACATTTAACTATGTGCAATTAAACATTAGGTACACGTATATGGAAGAGTATGAAATCTGACATGTTCAAGTTACACTTCCGGCCATTTCAGTATTCAAAACCAGGTTTACTGAGAACTAAACCCAGTTGTATGGACATTGGAGGGTTGTAATTGAGAGTTTTCTGCATGATATGTTAAGTTACTTTTTCTGACCAACTCGACCAAACCAAGAAAAAAAAAAAAAGATTGGTTGGTGTGCAAAAAAGATCACACGACCAAATCATGGGCAAGTGACACTTTGTCTCCTTAAAAAAAAAAACTGTCGCCAACCTTTATGTTATAGCCCCGCTTGCGGAGCGCCTGGAGAACTTTCTTCAGACGGTTGGCCATGTCAGTTTTCACGAATGGGTCTTCCGATCCCATGGTGTTTTTACACTCTCTCTCCATCATGTAGCAGATATTGCTTACTGTGTAGCCATAGAAACGACGTCGCTTCGATCCGTCCTGAATAAGGTCAAACAGGATATGTAAAGCAGAGATAGAATTTTCAAAAGGACAATATGGTTGGTTGACATAACACCACGGAAATTACCAACTGAAAATGAACTTCCTATATTCACGTCACCAATAGTGTCTCTGGTACAGCCTTCCACGTATACGTAGACCTACCCTACTGTACGAAACATCTAGTGATTCAGACTTTTTGACACTAACTCATATCTGTCAGGAGACAAATTAATTTGAATATTTAAATGTACATGTACATAATTATGCATAAACTCATTAGCCTAAAGTAAAAAAGAAATACATGTATACGCAATGCAACCTTTGCAACAGGTCACATCTAGTACTCCTACATTTTTTTGTTTGTTTTGTCCTTGGTACATGGTATACATGTAGAGTCCACGTAAACCAAACTTTGGTAATATGAATTTCTGTTAAATCGAGGTGATTTTGAAATGAGTTGTTTTTTCTTCTTCGTCTCTATTACATATTTACTGTTCATTCGAGTTCGAACCGCCCAAATTCTGATCAATCGAATTGATAGATCGCTCTCATCCTCAATGTAACTTTTGATTTCCAACCCCCTAAAAACCAATTTCTAGAAATACGCTGACACAGCCCTGTTCAACTCTTAACAGCGATCGAAGAGGAGGGGGGTGGGGGTGTGTAGAGGTGCCAAATGATGCAATGGGTAGTGTAGACTGTAGGGCCTTCCTCTTGCGTATCTGTCCGACCAAGCGAGAAACGTGCCGTTCTATTTTATGTGAACGAACCAACAATAATTAAAAATAAAATACATGTAAATACACAGGAAAAAATACAACATATTATATACACGTCGCTTGTGTTGTAAGATGAAAGGGTACTGACTTACCAGACCGAACACATAGTCCAAGATTCGTCTCTCTAACTGGAAGGCCAGTTCTCCCAGTATCTTTGTGCTGGGCCGAGGTTTGTTACTTGAACTCTTGTCCTCTACACAGCCTGGAACTAAAAGGAATCCATTCATGACACATTCAACAACACTGACCCTCTCCCCAATGCATATTTAAAATTAAATTTGAGTTTTGAGTTTGAGTTCCGAAAAAGCACATTGACATCGTTAGGAAAAAGGGAAACAACAGACAGAATATTAAAGAACGATTGGATAATAGGAGACCTTATCGGAGTTGCCCAACCACCCGCATTTAAATTATAGGCCAGACTGACAGTGGCAACACGGTCAGAGGAAAAAGTCAAGGTTTACTGTTTCAGCTAACAATAGCATATTCGTGCCGTACTGTAGTATTATTCCAAGCACGAATAATGTATATACATGTAACTATGTGTAATATGAAAGACACCACCACAGCTCTGTTTTGTAACATTTTTCAATTAATCAAGAAATAATATTTCCTGATTAGTAACATTATAATTATAATATATGTATATGCTACCTTGGGGGGGGGGGGGGGGAGATCAGTTAAAATGCGGCTAGAAAGACAAACATACATATTGCAAAGCTCCGCGTTAGAGTCATCCTGGCTGAAATCGTGACTTCTGCTCTTAAAAAAAAAAAAAAAAAGAGAATCGTTTTATAACACTACATGTACATGTATTTCTTCAATAAATGTTATACCCGAAGACTGGGAGAATTCCTTGGTCCGCATGGACGTAGTGGTCACATGGTCTGGTGAGCCGTCACAAAAACTGTTGTTATTCTCCGAGTAATTCCATTCGCTGGTGTCCAGTTGTGATGACGACGTCATTTCACTATCCTCTGAAGACAGGCTCTTGTTGGTGATACTGTACGTTTTTTCAGCCCCTTTCCCCGCCATACCTAACACTAACGAGTTCCGCGCTTTGGCGGAGTTACGTGTATGGATATCTTTGCTGGTTGGAGGATGAGGACCTGCAGTTTCGATCGTATAGGACCTGGAAGGTTGCAACTGAGAATTTTCTGACTTCTTTTCTGATGCACCGCCGCCCATGGATCTCTTAGAGGGCTGTTCGTGGGGCTTGGTCTGCGGCGCGGTTGAGCAACCTTTCTGTCCTCTGGATGTCATTCCTTTGCTAATTGGAGTATGACGACCACTAGGTGGTGCTCCAAGCTTTGGATTTGTGGAAGCTGAAACAGTCTGGTTTCTTTGTTTAGCTTCTAGCTGTCGGACGCTAACAGGCACCGCAGATTTAGAGTTGTAAGTTCTCACCACCAGAGGGTCACGGATATGATGCTGAGATGTCACATCAATGACAACGTTGTCCTTCCTAGCTTCATTTACACGTTCTTTCAAAACCCTCTTCCCCCGGGAGCTATCAAATTTTATGCAAGAAGAATTAACTTTCGTTGACTGTACAGTACCCGGGCGTTTTGTTACATGTTTAATCCCGGTCTTGGAAGAAACACTTTTGCTACTTTTTTCTGAAGCTGCTTTTTTGTTGATTGCACTCGATATGATTGGCGTAGGTTTGGGCTTTGGGGCTGGAGTATCCTTGGATAAATCGGCAACCACAGGTGTATTGCTGACAGGCGGAGGAACGACGTGTTCGTCAATGGTAGTGGTAGTGGTAGTGGCTGTGGGCGGTGGAAGTATCTTGTTTTCCAACAAGGTAGGGTATCGCGTATTGACGTCCGCTGGTTGTATAGGTGAAAAGTTCTCCAGGAAATCGAGTGCCTTTCCCAAATCAGGCATGTCGACTTTCATCATGCTTTTCATATACTTGTCTGGATAATACTTTCGGTAGACCTCGGCTAGCAATGCATCTGTGTTAGCCTTGAGTCGACTCAGAGATCCAGTCACTTCCACATCACATGACGATTTGCTGATCGTGCGAGTACAGCTCATGGCATCTGAATCATATTTCTGATCAGCCACAAGAGATACAGACTTGTTGGAGCTTTCTTCAATCATGCAGTTTTGTCCACAAGACTGGTCCTTAAAATCTTTCTGGGCTGAAGGATTTTTTTCTGATGAGTTTAGAGTCTGCACCTGGGGACTGCTGTTCTTCTCTTCGGAATGAGATTCTGTTGGAGGGAGATTACTGCTAGTACAGCCACATTTTGTGGTCAGACTTTTACTCTTTTCGGGCAGTAATTTCATAGTCTGATCACACGCATGAGGGCAGCTCCTGGTACGACACGCGTCTTTTGATTCCACAAGGGATTGAATCGTCATGCTCTCATCTTTCACGTCTTTCCTGCTGGAGGAATGCATTGCATGTGAACATTCTGAGGGGCTTTCAAGTGAAGGCAAATTTTGGCAGGATACATTCAAACTTGTCACTGTATCGGCCTGATGCTTTGAAAAGTCGCTACAGCACGGTACTTGAGGCAAGTCTCGGACATACTGTCTGGTGGCCGAGGTCCTCCAGTCTTTGATTGCGCTCTTAAGTAAGTCATTTTCCAGCTCCAGAATTCGCTTGCTGATTGACGTGTCGGTAACCACAGTGTCGATGGAACAGGACATGGCGTCCAAGTCATAGGTATCATTGTGTGCCTTGCCGAAATTTCCGTCACTGCTTCTTGTGCTGGACTCGCTTGGAAAACTTTCACATGTAGCACCTGGTAACAAAATCCCAGGTGTCTGACCGCCGTCATCGCACGATCTAGGTTGATATGGTGCTTTTTCATCTAGCTTGTACTTCGTACCTAAAGAGAATAAATCATCGCTTCTACTGTTAAACTGCCACCAGTCACTTGACATCGGCGTGTTCCTTGTTTCGGTGGGAGTTATAGTGGACAGGGATTTGTGTCGGTTCATTGGATTGTTTGTGTTCTTAGAAGGGTGCCAGATGTTCTCATGTGGACATGGTGGGAGAGACGCCATTCCATATGGACGTTCTGTCCGCTTCAGTTCCGGTAGACGATCATGTATGAGAGTTGTGCTGGCACTCTTCTTCCCGTCTCTCTGTCCAGATTCGTCTTTATCGGTGTGTAATGCGAGCAGTGACGTACCGGGTTTTCCCCAGGACTGCTTAGTGTGAGACATCGGATCGTTTGTTCTCGCATCTGTGAAAATCAGCACATCAATATTTGAGGTAGACCTGGCCCTTGGCAAGACAGACAGCTTAACATTTTCCTTCACGTCCTCGCGCTGCTTCAAAGCATCGATTTGTGTGCTTCTGCGTCCACTTTTGTCAACATTTAGAGCAAAGGAAGTTCCTCCACATCCACCTACCCACGAGTCGCTTGACATGCCAATAGTCGCAGGGTCCACCGATACAGGATATGAACTATTAAAAGTATTATGATGAATCGCTGAGTTGGAACTATATGAATTTCGCAGCGTATCTTGGAATGTTTGTCCCATGGAAGTGTTGCTAACATTGCCTTTATTGCTATCCCACATTTGTGACTTTGTCTGCCTATTATGCAAAGTGAAATTGTCATAGGGATGGACGATTGCAGATTTCCCTGTGAGCAATTCTTTGGCTAATTTTGTTTTACCAGTGGGTGACCCTGCTGACTTATTGCTGGCCAATGTGAAGGTACTGAAAGGGCTATTGCTCAAGTCGGAAGTGGTGTCACTGAAAAGTGGCAGTGCTCTGTCCACATTAGGAGTTGTGGCACCACTGACAGGAACTTGTGGGTTGGATATTTCTGAAAGGAAATCCAGAAGATCGCCCCGTTCCTTTGTAACACAAGTTAAGGTACTAGGTTCATTAACCTCGCTGCCCGTGGCTGACATCCTCTCCTTTGATATTCTGGACTGGCCTTTTGTGGACAGATCAGAATGATTGCTCTTTAACAAAGCAACACAACTTAGTCCATCCGCTGACTGAGAGGAATAAAAAATTTTAGGATCAACAGGAGAATCCTGGCATTGTGAGATATTTTTTTGATGGGATACTTGACCACATTTACAAGGACTGTCTTGAGCATGCCCATCGCCAGCAGCGTGGCCGTACGGTGGGCACTCTAGATCCTGCATGGCGCCGTCTGACTTCAGCCTCCGCTCTATCATTGCCACCACCACCTTCATCAACGCCCGAATCTCCTCTTGCGTAATGTCATCTGGTAGACGTTCCAAGAATGCTAGTTGCTGATTCAATCGTTTTGTCTTTGTCTCTCTTTCATTCAAGTGACATCGACTTTTTTGTTCACTCGGAGTTGTTTTACGAATAGTGGCAGCCTCCGAATGTTGATTAATGTGGGTTGCCGCCGATGTGTCTGTATGTGTAGATAGGCAAGTGACCGGAGCTGATCTAGGGACCCTTTTATTGCAAGCGTTCAAATACAAAGATCTCTCCAAATGTTTATCACTATGTGGTTTTGGGGTTTGACCACGATTAGCCCACGAAACAATTTCTGGCTCTCCTGCTGCTTTCTGTTTTGTGGCGTGGTGACAGGGCCGTGGAGGAGCTTTAGCCGAACATGTTGTCCTTTCATGTCTACGAGTGCATGATCTGCTGTCGTGCTTTCGTGAGCATGATGTCGCGTCCTGCTTACGAGGACATGCCACCGAGTCTTGTTTGCGAAGTTCAGGCTTGATTACGGCCGGTTTCAGCACCCGCTTCTGCCTCAGACCATCATGCATATCCCTGAAATTATGCGGCAGCCTAGAGGGTGATGCTCTCTGACAAAATAGATTCGCTTTTTTGCTAGGCGATCTTCTTCTTGTTTTCGCCATCAGATGTGCAGTGCTTTCTCTCACATTGACATCTTTCGGTTTTCGTTCAGCTGATCGTTTGCGTCGCTTATCAATAACCAACCAATTTTTCCTTAAACTGCTATCTAACTTTTCCAAGAAGGTCTCAGCATTCGCATTTACTTGCTCCTTAAGACTCTCAGTTAGTCGCCCGTATTTGGATGGTGCGGACGTCGGCAGCTTCGACTCCTGCTGGTCACTCTGTTTGTTTCTGTCATAACAAGTCCTCGCTCGACCTGCTTCCTTTTCAACGTACGCATTAGCTCTCTGAATTTCCTCCCTCAGACATTTGGCTACCTGTTTGCGGATTCTAGCCTTGGTCGCCGGGTCAAACTTTATAATACTTTGTGGCTCTATAACTAGATTATCTATGATTGGCGAGTTTGGGGAAAGCAAGTCGTTATCCTGTTCCAAATTACCTCTTTTGTCTTGATGTACTATCCGTTGTCTGTCACAGGGACAAATGTTACAGCAGATCGACTTGGCAGATGTGCAGTGACGGTCGTGACATTGATGGACATCTTGCTCACGTTTGAATAACGTATTCTTCGCGACATCCTTCTTCCCATCGGAGTTATGATTACGTAGTTCAAAGTCCCTGGTGTGCGACAAATGGCAGCATCTACCTTGCTGTGCCCAACGCCGCACATCAATATCCCCATTCTTATTTGCTGAAACATTCTTGCTTACCATAGAAGTGAATGAACTGAGAGTGGAATTACTCTCTCGTGCAGAGGTCTCTGGGGCACAGCCCATCTCCTGCACGTCTTCAGAATCGTTTTCACATAGACACGGAGGGGACGTATGAGAGAGGCTGCTTAAACTTGTATCTGTCGAACCATTTAGAACGTCCAGGTCACACTCGGGAAATGACAAAGTGCGTCGTACACAACGGTGCCATAGCCAATCCTCGTCTGTGTTTGTGTTTGACGTGTCGTCCTTTTTGTTGCCATCATCATCAGGCATTGTTGAGAAAATATAAGGGGCAGAACGAGATCTATGTGAGCCTTGCACATTTTGTCCCATCGCTAACCAAGACCATGTCACTTCCGTTGAAACACTGACGTTCAGTGCTGGTGTGTTTTGGTGTTCGATGAAATCGTACGAGTTTTCCGAACAAAACAATGAGAACACTCCTGTAGCGCGTCTTTTTTTAGAATGAGCCGGATCAACATCCATTTTATCGAAGACTGTCTGTTGGATTTATTTGAAATTTTGCATGGGCTCATATTTCACACTAAATCTAATGGAACTGTTTCTTTATTATTTTTATTTGTTGGACTGTCGCCCATGGGCAATATTTAACTGCAAGCTGATTCTCTTGTTCTTCTGGTAGCTTGGAAGACAAAAATTTGAGAGCCCATCATTTAGGCTCCCTCCAGCTCTAATACCAAAACAAGAGCCAATGTAAAAAAATCTCGACATACATAGTTTATTCACGGATTTATTCCGACACTCCCAGACATACACACAATTGTATACAGACGGGGACAAGGATCAAAACCCGACACACATGTCAGCACGCTGTTGTATACAAAGCAGAATTTGAAATACAGTATTGAATACATGTATATACAGGGGCGGCCAAACTTGCTTACTGTAAGAGACATACGTTAAACTTCAGACTTTCGAGAGCCACAAGACATGAACAGAATTTACATACACGTTTTCATTGCTACATACATATTTTGTTACGAAACTTTTATGTAAAAATAAATAAATACGTTATGTACGGTATGCAACAATATTTACTCATGTGTGCAGTTTTTTACACTGTTAATTTGTGTTAATTTCAGTAATCACAAATTACACCTGCATCATGTATATACCAAATGTTTAAAAAAAAAAAAAAAGGAGCTCAGCCAACACATTTCCACGCGCTGCACATTGAAGGTCAAAGAGCTACATGTGGCTCGCGAGCAGCGGCCTGGCCACCCCTGATATATAATCTTAGACAGTTTTAGTCGGCGTAAGTTTCGGTGCACGGACGTTAAAATGTTAATAAACGAGTAATGATATTCAGAGTGACTTTTTGAACAATGTGGCCAAAATGGGCGGTTTGGCCTCTGAATTTTAAAAATAGTTTGAGGGTGCAGATGAGCTTATCTTTGACTAACTAACCACTATCACTTTTTCTTTGGCGAAATGGCCATAATAAAGGTTTCGAAAATTGGGTTATAAACCGGTCACCAGAAAATTATTTTGTGAGTATTTTGGCAACATGGCTCAAATAGACACTGTCAGTAGAATTATCACTTCATGGTGCGTATCCCGAAATATAGCACGAGCTGTAAACTGTCTATTACCTGAATATTAATTGCGAATTTTGTGTGGAATTGACGACATCGGGCTTAAGACGAAAGTCTAAATTTCTGAAAAACAACAATGACAACAACAACAAAACTCCCAATGGGAAAATATTTTCCACGGAAATTGAGAGCTGCTTGTAATGTGAAAGATTAGCTTATTTTTTTGCATTCAGTTAAAACATTTTGTCAGAAATCTTTTGTTTTGATTTATTAAAGAGGTATAAAAATTTCAGCTTCAGCCCGGTTTTGTCAGATTCACTCAGATTTTCTTGAGTAACCGCCGTCGTCTACAATCAAAAAGTAAATTACTCACCCTCTGGTGGTGCCCAGGAGTTGCTGGCGTTGTCTCCGGCTGTCGAGGTGAACTTTTTCGATCTGGAACAGGGGGAGGGGGATATTTTCTTGGGGCAGGGACAGTTTGTGGCACAGGGGCACGGGGAGGTGCAGTTGGGACAGGGTGGACACGGCGGGCAGCAGTAGAGGCAGCAAGGATCGTCGCACTCCACACTGTGTTTGGTCAGCAGCTTGTTCCAGCCTGACGGGGTGTAGCCCCCGCACAAACCTGTGCTACACCCGGCCCCAATCCTGTCATCTGGAGGGGCTGGAAGTAAACGAAATCAATTGGTGAAGTGAGGCCAAGGCGTGGTAGCTCAATGGATAAGATAAGATAAGATAAGGATACAGTCATTTAAATCTCTTCTACCTAGTGGACCATCTTGGAATCTAGTGCCAAGTGGTCCATCCTTGAAACTGAAACCTAGTGGTCCATATTTGAAACTAGCAGCGATTGGTCCATATTTGAAACTAATACCGAATGGTCCATGCTTGAAGCCAGTCCCTCGAGATCCATATTTGATACTAGTACCCAGTGGTCCGTATATGAAACTACTACAGAGTGGTCCATATTTGAAACTAGTCCCCGGTAGTCCATATCTGAAACTAGTACGCTGAGATCCATATTTGAGACTAGTACCAAGTGATCCAAATTTGAAACAAATTTTGAAAATTCTTACACCAGTTTTATCATCATCATCATTGCCTTTCTCACCCTGGATCAGGGTATAGGCCACCAACAAACACCTTCCATCCCTCTCTATCATGGGCCAGCCTCTTTACATTATTCCAAGTCTTTCCGCTTCGTTGCACATCATTTTCTCTGGCTCTTCTCCACGTTCCGCGCGGCCTTCCTCTTGATCTCTTGCCCTGGGGATTCCAGTCCAATACCTTCTTCGTGATGCTGTTTCCTGGCCTCCTGAGAATGTGGCCGATCCATCTCCATCGCCTCCTACCAATTTCCTCTCTGACTGGGTTCTGTCTTGTTCTTTTCCATACTATTTCATTGCTGACCTTGTCTGTCCATCTGATCTTAAGTAGCTTCCTCAAACATCTGTTGATGAAAACTTGGATTCTCTTTATGCAGGCCTGGGGCGCATTCCAGGTCTCACATCCATACAACAGGACTGACTTCACGTTCGAGTTGAATATCCTCAGCTTTGTTTTTAGAGATATATCCTTGGTTCTCCAAATCTTGCTTAAGGACGTGAAAGCTGCCTGTGCCTTTCCAATTCGTGCTTTGACTTCTGCCTCTGTTCCTCCCTTATTGTCAATGATACTACCAAGATAGCAGAAGGACTCTACATCTTCCAGTGGTTGATCTCCTACTCTGACTTGTGCGCTTGGGAGTGCAACAATTTTTAGGATCTTCGACTTCGCAGGATGTATCCTCAATCCAATAGATTCTGAAATTTTGTTTAGAGCTGTAGTCTTTGCTTGCATCTGGTCGTGTGTGTGCGACAATAGTGCCAAGTCATCTGCAAAATCTAGATCGTCCAGCTGTGTCCATGGGGTCCATTGTATGCCATTTCTTCCTCCACTGGTGGTTTCTTTCATAAGCCAATCAATCACCAGGACAAACAGAAATGGGGACAGCAAACAACCCTGCCTAACACCAGTCTTGATATCAAAGCTGTCAGTAAGCTCACCATCATGTACGACTCTGCAACTTGTCCCCTCGTACATGCTCTTGATAAGATTCACCATCTTCTCTGGGATTCCATAATGTCTCAATATTCTCCACAGTGTTTCTCTATCGATGCTATCAAAGGCCTTCTCGTAGTCAAGGAAGTTCACTATCAGTTGGGAGTTCCACTCTGGCGACTGCTCTACTATGATTCTCAGCGTGGCGATCTGGTCGGTGGTTGATCGATTACTCCTGAAACCAGCTTGCTCCTCGCGAAGTTTTTGGTCTGTTGCATTCTGTATTCGCTTGAGAATAATCCGATTGAAAACCTTTCCTGGGATGGAGAGAAGTGTGATTCCTCTGTAGTTACTACAATTGCTGAGGTCCCCTTTTTTTGGGAGCTTCACGAGGTGTCCTTCCTTCCAGTCCTTTGGAAACTTGCCTCCGATCCAAATCCTCGAGAATAGTGAGTGCAGACCCTCTGCAGCCCCAGCAGCATCTGCCTTCAGCGCCTCTGGTGGGATCTGGTCTGGTCCAGCTGCCTTGCCTCGATTTAACTGCTTTATGGCATCATTAATCTCTGCTTTAGTCGGAGGGTCGCAACTGATCGGTAAATCATTTCTTGCGGGTAGAATGTCGGGTGGGTTGCTTGGTGGAGGTCTGTTCAAGAGGCTGTTAAAATGTTCTATCCATCTTTTTGCCTGAGCTTCCTTTCCAAAAATAGCCTTCCTGTTGTAATCCTTGACAGGAAATTCAGGTTTTCCATATTTTCCAGAAGAGTCTTTGTAGTCTGGTAGAGGATCCTCATGTGTCCTCCTGTTGCTGCCTTCTCTGCTTTCTCTGCTAATATTCCTATGAACTCCTCTTTGTCTTTTTTAATTGATTTTTTGACCTCTTTAGCTGATGCTCGGTACTCTTCCTGGTTACCAACTCTTGAGCTTCTTGTACGACTTGCATTTACCCGTTCTTTTAGGTCTCTTCTTATCCTTATCAAGTCCAGTGATTTTTGACTGATCCATTCCTTGTGTTCCACTTTCTTTTCCTCAATAACATCCTGACATGTCGATGTAAATACTCCTTTTACCTTAGCCCAGTGAGTCTCCAAATCTACTGTCTCTTCGAGGTCAACAAGGGGTTTGAATCTATTCCTCAGTGTCAGCTGGAACTCTTCCTTCTTGTCTCCATCCAGAAGGCTCACTTGAAACTTTCTCCTCTTTGTTCCTGCTCTGGTACCTTGTTTCTTGAGGCGGAGTTTGAGTCTTGCCAGCAGCATGTGATGGTCAGATCCAACATCTGCTCCTCTCTGTACTATGACATCCTCTAGTGAGCGTCTGAATCGTCGGGTGATGCAAAAGTGGTCAATCTGATTTTCAGTTACTCCATCCGGTGAAATCCAAGTGGCCTTATGGATCCTCTTGTGTGGGAATACTGAACCTCCAATCACATAGCTGTTAAATGCGCAGAAACTTGCAAACCGCTCTCCATTCTCATTCATTTGTCCTAAACCATTGCACCCCATAATGTCCTCATACCCAGTATTGTCCTGTCCTATCTTGGCATTGGCATCTCCCATTATAATGTTCACATCTTTTCTTGGCAGTGTGTCAACTATTTCCTGGAGCTGGTTGTAGAAATCGTCCTTGTCCTCATCGGTTGCTTCATTTGTTGGGGCGTATATCTGCACAATGTTCATGTTGATGTTCTTGTTCTTAGTAGTAAATGATGCCAATATAATTCTCCTTCCATAGGGTTCCCATCCCCTCAGTGACCTCTGGGCGTGCTTGCTCAAGATGATCGCTACTCCTTCTGCATGCTTTTTGTCCTCCCTTCCAGAATACAAAATCTTTTCCCCAGTATTAAGTTGTTTCAGTCCGGACTGTATCCAGCGGGTCTCGCTAACTCCAAGTATGTGCAGTCTGTATCGCCTCATCTCCATTGTAACCTGGGCACTCTTTCCTGCTTCATACATGGAGCGGACATTCCACGACGCAATCCGGAGTGACTTGCTTGATGAAGGAGCAGTCGGGCCAGTGGCGTCCTTTCGGCTTTGTCCATTGTCCTTCATTGAATCTACAGGTGCAGATGCTCCCCCTTCTCCCAAGATAAAAGACTGATTTGAAGTATTTGCTTGTGTTTCTGTAACTGGTTTATTTTTACAGGGTGGGTAGTTGGCCCACCGCCAACTGGCTCTTCTCGGGAGACCAGGACCTTTGCACCTTTAGTCGCCTCTTACGACACGCAGTATCACGTCAGATGTATTCTCTGCTGTCCCTCTTCTACAAGAGAGCCCCGCATCTGCACGGGCGACCAGTTTTATGATCTCTCCTAAATTGTCTGTATTACAATAATTTTGTTGGCAATTCCAGGGTTTTCAAGATGACAATTCTTTTGTAAATATAATAACTACATTTGCAAATAATGCAGATATTTAAGGACAAGGTTCACTTGCAAACAATCCCATCTTTCCTCATAATATTGTCAATATAGTTTTAGCCTTATAAAATCATATGAGGGAGCTAGAGGGTGAACATATAAGCACTGCATGACTATGTGACCAAAAATTATGAAACTTTGCACACAGCTTCAATTTTTTCTTCGATAAATTACGTGGAAACATCCATTTTGGACAAAATTCAGTCTTCAATATAATTTTTTTACAATTTTTAGAGCCACACACACACACACACACACACATACACAAATGCAGTTTCGACCGATCAGAATGGAAAAAGTAGAATCGGGGATTTCGTTGTGTCGATGTAATCGCCGTTCAGCGAACAGCATATTAGCTGGTACATGTACATAATTATAACACCAAGAATTGACTGTTGAGGTGGGTTTTATAGTGCTACCGCCCCCCCCCCCCTCCTGCTGAAAGGAACTTACATTTTTTGTCTCCTTCGGTACTGTTGGAAGTGCTTTTATCATTCTCCTCTTTTTCTTCATTGTTATGTTTGCAATAGTTAAAAGTGCGAGGAGATGTAGGATAGCACAAGCAACAGTAACACTTGGGTATACGAGGAAAGACATTAGGGGGACTCTTATTGCGGCAGGGGGTGACACACGGTGCACTACATCGTGTTGGGCACTTTGGTAAACAGGTATCAGTGTTGCACTTTGGTGGGTAGCAATCAGTGCAGCATTTTGTCAAACAGGGATTGGAGCAGCACGGCGGTGAACATGGTTTGGTGCAGGACTTTGGTGGACACGGATCGGGGCAATACTTCGGCGGACAAGGATCGGGGCAGTACTTCGGCGGACAGGGATCGGGGCAGTACTTCGGCGGACAGGGATCGGGGCAGTATTTTGGCGGACAGGGATTTGGGCAGTACTTTATTAGACAAGGATTGGCGCGGCACGTCAGTGAACAGGGATTAGTACTGCGCTTCGGTGGACAGGGATTGGTGCAGCACGGTGGTGAACAGGGACTGGTGCAACACGGCGGTGAACAGGGACTGGTGCAGCACGGCGGTGAACAGGGATTGGTGCAGCAGCACTTTGGTGGACAGGGATCAGTGGAGCACTTTCGCGGACACGGTTTAGAGGATTGCAGTGGACGCATGGGAAGACAAGGCGGTGAACGGGGCCGAGGACATATAGGGAGACAAGGTGGAGAACATGGTCGAGGGCAGTTTAGCTGACCGCAAGGGGAGCGGCTCTGCGAAGAACGTGGGAGAGACCGAGTACGGACACGTTTTTTCTTGGGCTCCCACAGCGGCGGCCGACAGCAGTCGCAAAAGCATACCCGAGGACAAGGTTCGCAGGGTGCCGGGCAACAGGTGCAACCCGGTTTACAGCATTTTGTGGGACACACAGGTTGACTCTTGAGTGGACATTTCGGGGGACATGGGGGTGGGAATTTCGGAGGGGGACACTTGGGGATGCAAGTGCAGCAGCAAGGGTCACAACACGTGGTACAGGGCGGTGGCGGACAAGGTGTGGTGACGCTTGGTGGTTCAGGGCAAATCCCTCGATCGGCGGCTCCATTCTTGCGTGCATCTCGTGCCTTCATGCAATGGCTGATGACAGAGGAAAGCACTTTGGTACACTCAACATAGGGGTTGTCGGTGAGATTCTTCAGCGTGCTCCGGAGAAGGTAGTTCTCGTTTCTTATCCTAGAATTACAGAGTCTGATTCTGGCTATTTCATCTTGATCCACGCGACATAGCATATTGACAATGGTGTTTTACTACAAGCCTTGCTTCATCAACTTCCTTTTTGTTCGTTCGATAGGTTTTCCTTTCTTCGTTCCGCCTTCTTCTTGTTCTCTCTTTCTCCTCTTTTTTTCTTCTTAACTTAAGTTCTTGTAAGAGAACCAGATAATTCTCATTCTTTTAACACAAGATGGAACTCCGTGCTGTGTTTTGTAGTTTGGATATCTAATTCCGGATATTTATATCGGAAAAATTTATTTATGTAAAAGAAGAAAAAGGTAAGGGGATGGCAACTTCGAGTATTGTATAATGTTAACAGCTTATGCCTTAATTCTACAGTGCATAGGATAAGGCACGCTATTCACTGTTTACTCCCTTCTCAATTTATTTTCTTTGGATGGACTGCTCGCTCAGAATTGGGGACTTTCTTTCAAATGTTATCCAAGGTACACACAGTCGCCATCTCACTTAGCGACATTGTATTGGGGTTTAAAGGAAGTCGTGGGCATGCGCCAACGAGACCATCCACTTCCGGATATGCGTCACGGTGATGCTTTTTCGTTTGCGCCAGATTTCGAAACGTGCACCGGGAAAACTTGAAAATACTGTAACACAAATTTCACTCTTGAATGTTTCGCCTAAATGAGCCTCATCGAGAATGCCGTGCACTCTATGTCTCAGATGCGATTTTTAATTATGTCTTTCTTAGAGATAACAAGATAAACGTGACGGATTATGAGAGTGAACCGGGAAATTTAGGCACAGTTTTACATTCATGCACCTTTCCGAACGAAAAGTCTCAGTTTTCAGGAAGTGCCATGTCTAGCCCACTATTTGGGTCAGGACAGGAATTGGCCCCTGGGTTTGGTGTGGTGCAGCACGTCCGTGACTTCGGTTAGGAGCAGCACACCTATACCTGGGCACTAGAGGGTTAAGAAAAAGAAATGTAGAAAAATTGCCCCTCCGCCAAAAAGGAGGCACGATAGAGTATATCATCACTGCCTTCAAAAGACTCTCCTGCCCCCCTCCCCCCTCTGTTTTTTTTTCTCCATAAAAAAAAAACAAAAACAAAAACAAACAAAAAACGACTATTCTTTTCTTCTCATGAAAATTTTGCTCGTTGGCTCTTTTGTCTTTCCTTGACCTGCCTGAGATTTTGGGATTACCAGGCTATTGTCCACCAATCACTGGCCGGGGAAGCAGAGTCGGTCTCCATCTTTTTAAAGATGCCCCTGTCTGTTTTCATATTTCAGAAATTATCAGCCAGAATGTATTATGTCGAATTTTATTTCATTGCTCTTAAATGCCTGTAGATTTCCAAGACACAAGATGTATGACTTTATTTCATAACCTAGTGAAACTACATGTACTCACGTAACTGTGCTGAAGTTATTGCAGTTATTTGAATTTTCATTAAGGTTACAAATTTCGAAATCGTTTTTCTCAGTTTGACTATTTTGGACATCAAAAATTCTGATTTGCGAACCTTCGATTTAAATGTCCACATTCCAGAGACTAAGTCGCACTGCAGTTTTATACTTACGCCATATTTTGCGTTTCTTCTTTGTGTTAGCGCAGGCCTGATTCGATTTACACTCGCAGTAGTTAATGATGGCGTCCAAGATACGAGCACACTCCGCTACAGTGGATTCGCGTACGCATTTGATGCTGTTTCTGTTCAGTACAAAAGAAACAAAACTGATAAACGTAAGTCAGGGACTGTAAACATAAAAAATGCCAGATTGTAAAGAATGGTAATAGAGTGCATACTATGCTTGAAGAACTTATTTTGTTTTAAAAGCAAATGGCTGTGGCTTACAAACGCAGATTGGCCTGGTAAAATGAGACTTGGCATTGACATTAAAGTTATTACAACACAGCACACTACAACATTTCCTAGTATGGTATAGCAACATAAAAAACCCAGAAATGTTAAAATGAAGACTGGAAAAAGTACATCGCGGCACTATTCGACAACAACAGTGAAAAACAGTGAACGAGGATTGTACTTAGCACAATTGCAGTTAGGTATCATCTCAGCAAGGCAAAAGTGAGCACAGTGCAGATAACACGCTGTATGATTTTATCTCAGCCACGTACGCTGGCAAAGAGCAAGCATTACATTCACCTCTACATCATCATCATCGTCGGGGTCACGTTGGTCTAGAGTCAAGGTGCTCGCTTCTCATGCCGAAGGTACCGGGTTCGATCCACGGTCGGTGCAGGTATGTTGAAGTTTTTTTCGGGGGAAAAATTTCTGTCCCTGATCCAATGGTAGGTAGGACCGAGCACCTAGTCTTCTCGGATAAGGACGAAAAACTGGGAGGGCCTGTGTGCATGTTGCGCACGTTAAAGATATCTTTTTCTGTGGTTTTTATGATATTTCGTAAAGATATCTTGGCAGTTGAAAGTCGAGAAGACTAGGCCGAGCAAGGCCGCTGCTCGGGCAAAATTCCAAAACACTAATCCCTACCACAAAAACACACAGAAACAGGAACAAGAAAAACAAAAACAAGAAAAGTGATCTGTCAATGCCAAGAGCATTGAACCTCCTAAAATAAAGACCTAGAACATATCATCATCATCATCATCATCATCAACAACAACAGCAAACAAATAACAGTGGGCGCACATTGTGTGAATTTTTTTTTTCTAGAAAAGAAGCGCAGTAGTGGTTATTTTAATGGTAACAGGGGCAAACCCTTATCAAGCGCAACCCAGATGACCCAGTATGACCAGTGTCCAAGAAACCATAAGACGAACACTTGCAAAAGCCACGACATCATAAACTGAAGATTTTGTTCACAAAAAGCGTATGAGAATTTAGACCTCATACTTAGGGGACTTAAAATTTGTCAATCGGTAAACACTCTCTCGTGTTTTTAAAATTTTTTTTTATAAGAGCCAATTTCATAAATTCGTAGACGCTTCGGTTTCAGCCATTCCAAATACAGCACCTTGCTACTTAACTGGTAGTGATATATTGCTCTGGAAGAATTGGTACTGATACACTACTGTCTCAGAGTTTTTACCTATACCCAAACTCCTATCGTGCCCTCAGGAACCTTTTCAAGTTTTGAGAGTCTACGATTCACCCGAGAAGACGGCGAGAGGAGCAGAATAAGTGAAAATAAAACAACAACAACAACAAAACAACAAAAACAGAGGTGACTGGGGTACAGGGAAGAAAGAAAACAAAGGAACCGCAGAGTAACAGAATCCTGCTGGACCTCAGATCTTGGAGATCCCGTGGAGACAACCGACATAGATCTACACACCCACACATATATATAACAATAGACAGATAGGGGCCTTGGATAACCCTTGGGCTATAGACCCAAGAGCATGGCTTTTCTCACCAAGGCGTGCCCCCAGCATGATAGCGAACTTTCTGTAATATATATATATATATAGATAGATAGATAGATAGATAGATAGATCGATAGAGAGAGAGAGAGAGAGAAATACATGAAACAGGTAATATATGGCTGTTTTGTGTGTGTGTGTGTGTTTGTTTTTTTGCCTCTTGCATTCCTCACCTGAGCTCGTAATTCATCGCTGACAGACAAAAGTTTTGATCCGTGACCCTCAATAGGTCTTGGTTCAGTTTCTTCTTCTTGGACATAAAAGGCAGCTTGTGGCACTTACAGTTTCCACTGTTGGGCCTTGATTTCCCCTGTTCTTGGTCAGCAAACCTCACCATGTCCTTGGGCTTGGATTTTCCACAACTACAACATACGCAGCATTTGTTCCAGTTTACATTTGGACAGGACTCAGTTTTATTGTCTACATTGTCTTCCTCACTGGATCGCGTTATGAAGGCGCTGTTGTTGGTTGACTGCTTTTCAGGATTTAGTTTGCAGACATGGACAAGCTGAGATGGGTGATTACACTGGTGTGGATTTTTGAATGGCGCTTTTTGTGAACAGTCCGATTCATTCTGTCGCTGAATATGAGTTTGCCTTGATTCAGCTGAGACTAGGTGTTGTGGAGTTTGTGGATGATCTACTTTAGAATAGACATTTGACTGCGCCTTGGTGTCAATGGTTTCAGTGCTACATGCAGTTCCATAATGCAGACAGTCAGTGTTTTTGTTATCTTCTTTAATACGGGAAGTGCAACTAGTTTCGTGTTCTTCGTCGCACAAGTCATCGCCATCATTTTGATAGCACCAGCAACAACAAACAGTGCAGTTTTCGCAACAAAGACTAATATCTCTGTCGCCGTCGTTGTTGCCAACGCAGCTTTCTTTTTGGTTTTCATCGCTGCGTGGGCACAGAGTCTTACCAACATCCCCATGACATTCTTTGCACTGGCAGTGGCTGGTGTCTTCATCATTCCCACCGAGTGAGTGCTGGCCAGAGACGCAAGGTTTCCTATCAAGACATTGCTGATTATCGCCTCTGTCGTGATGCGCCTCTGAATCGATGGTCACGTCAGCCCGTGGTGACAGTTTCTTACCTTGTTTGCGCAACAAGCGGTTGGGTTTCCGGACTGGCTGCTTGTGCAATGTTCTATCCGTGCCAAGCACATAGATACAAGAGACTTGGCCCGAGTCGCTCATGGTAGTAACCCAAAAAGGGGACTCCACTGCCGATTGGTGGCTTTCCTTTATTTGGTCTATGGCTACTGGTCCACCTGCCTGCACTAAATTTCGCAATATGCTACATTTACAACAATGTACTTCGGTATTTGCTGGTGCCGGTGTAAGATTACATTTTCTTATTACACGGTGCCGAAACATCAGACATGGTAGGAAAAACGGAAAATATATTGACAACTAATATTACAAAATTTGCCAAAGATGAAAGACGAAATTCGTGAGAAAACCATTCCAACGGGGGCAAAAGTCATTACTGTGGAAATTGAGATTTGTTTACACTTTGAAAGATAAGCCATTTTTCTGCATTTAGTTCAAATATTTTACTTGACATCGCCTGAGAAATATTTTATTTTGATTTTTAAAGAGGTATGTTTTTTCACCTTTAGCCCAGTTTTGTCAGATCCAATCACATTTGTCACAGAGTATGGCTTATGTCTAACATGGCGAGTTTTATATGGTAAACAAGATTGCTTTGTTGAAGTATAAATTTATGAAGCACCTCCTGGATGGCAGCAATAGAAATTGTAATTTGCTGTGTAGAATTAAATCATGGACAGGCCTACCAATCTTTCCTGCTGTTCAAAATAATTAAAAATTTCATAAGCTACTGTTTTTAACTCGTCCATGATTGTTACTAATCCACCCATCTTAAGATTTCATAAGTTACTGTGATTTCAGATTGTTTCTAGTCTACCCAATGAGTTTACTTATGACTGCCTTTTCTGACGTTTTCATTCCTTAACCTGATTAACACTAGAGGATTAACATTAATTATTATGTATGTTCTTGTATCTACTTGTTCGTATTTCTCTTTCGTTACAGAACCCTTTGAAGACTGTTTATTTTCATAAATGACTACAGAGTCTTTGCATTAAATTGAAATGGATTCGTTTATTAACAGCAATGAAAATAAACAGTCTTCAAAGGGTTCTGTAACGAAAGAGAAACACTAACAAGTAGATAGGCCTACAAGAACATACATAATAAATGGTAATCCTCTACACGTCAAATCCGGATATTGGATGAGATATTTTCAATTCAGTTCGCTTCAAATGTTTATGTTCTTATTTTATTGATGGGCCCTTTAATGGCCAAATTCAAGACATAGATCTAGATCTAGAGCTATACAAGAAAAAGCATTGAAGAAAAATTATTACAAAAAAATTCTCTTTAACTTACGCGAAGTAGACATAATGATACTGACTTTTGATCGTAGATATCTCTGCCTGAAATGTATGAAATGTGTACCATACAGCTTGGCAACAATCGATTTGTTATAGAAAACTCTTACAAACCCAGTCCCTTGTTTTTTCCAAAGTGTGAAGTCCTGGTAAACTGAGATAACTGCGTCATTTCTTTATCTGATTCTGAACATTAATATGTGAGTAACCTTCTTTACTCAGTAGGCAGCTCAAATACTAGAGTCTAGGTCTTTCTGAGTTTCGCCTCAGACAGAAGTTTTTTTTTTTTTTTGGTTTAAGTTCATTCTTATTAGTGAACAGACGGAGACAGGCGTCGAGTCGCACATAGTGCAGTTGAGGAATCGTCAGATTATATAGACGAGTCAACTACATGGGAAGAAGAAGAAGAAGGTCTAAAGGCGGCAAGACGTTCAAGTTCAGGAACGGTGCAGAGCCGTTCGAAGCAAAGTTCAGAAAGTTATGCCAAAAAGCACAAAAAGCAATACTGTTCACACCGCTGCGGTAGCACAAAGATGGTGTGCACCGACCGTAGACATGTACTTCACTGAATATAGTAGGCCTACAGGAATTATAAGTTAGAGAGAAATTGAAATAACATAAAATTATTATACATACTAGGTGAGGTATCCGGCGTTGCCCGGATAAATGTACTTCTTCGTCCTTCTCTGTGTCTCTCTCAACCCCCCCTCCCCATCTCCTTCTCTCTCTGTCCCCGAAGATAGATTCTGTAAAGCCAGATCTGCTCCTATTTTCCTTACACTTATTTTTTCCTTTCTTGCAGGAAAATCCCACCCGTTTGAATATGTGTCAGTACAATCTTCCATGCATATTACTGCCTTTATTGCTTTTAAAACGAGGACCACTGGAAGACAAAATTATCGGAAAAAATATAACTAAAGATCGTAGACAATACGTGAAACTTCCAAACTTTCAAAGAATCATCACATTCTGCAGTGTGAATGTAAACTATTGAAAATTTCAACGTGAAGCTGTGGGGAAAAAAGACCTCCACAGGTGACACCAGTTTGGATATGAGTTTGAGTTTGGAGAAAACACGTCGACACGATAACGGTCACAGTCTCAGTGTTTGAGTTTGGAGCAAACACGTCGACACGATAACGGTCACAGTCTCAGTGTTTGAGTTCGGAGAAAGCACGTCGACACGATAACGGTCACAGTTTCAGTGTTTGAGTTCGGAGAAAGCACGTCGACACGATAACGGTCACAGTCTCAGTGTTTGAGTTTGGAGAAAGCACGTCGACACGATAACGGTCACAGTCTCAGTGTTTGAGTTTGGAGAAAGCACGTCGACACGATAACGGTCACAGTCTCAGTGTTTGAGTTCGGAGAAAGCACGTCGACACGATAACGGTCACAGTCTCAGTGTTTGAGTTTGGAGCAAACACGTCGACACGATAACGGTCACAGTCTCAGTGTTTGAGTTTGGAGAAAACACGACGACACGATAACGGTCACAGTCTCATTGTTTGAGTTTGGAGAGAACACGTCGACACGATAACGGTCACAGTCTCAGTATTTGAGTTTGGAGAGAACACGTCGACACGATAACGGTCACAGTCTCAGTGTTTGAGTTTGGAGAGAACACGTCGACATAATAACGGTCACAGTCTCAGTGTTTGAGTTTGGAGCAAACACGTCGACACGATAACGGTCACATTGTGCTGGGAAGGAGCAAGACGAAAGACAGAACAGAGCAGAATGATAGGACAGAAGGAGACCCCACCAGAAGTGCCCATCAACCATCCGCCACCAGTTTGGGGAGTCGTCTTTCTATTACATCTATTATTTATTTCAGTAACTTGCAACCTTTGGCATGACTAACTGACCAAACTATACACTCTTCAGGCCTTAAATTTGGCAGGAAGGTGGCAATTGAAATAAGGAAGATGATGGCTATAATTGAAAGTTGTTTACTTCAAGCATGTATTTTTAAAAGATATCAATGTTTATTGCTAGCTAACATCTGTATTTTTGCATGTTTGTTTCGTAATATATAGTAACGTCCATGTCACAAAAAGTAACCGTATCAAGCGTTCAGTATGGTGCGCAGTGTTCTGGTGCGCATGAGTTCTGAAGCAAGACTGTAGTTTATTACTTTTATTAATATGAGAGAGAGAGAGAGAGAGAGAGAGAGAGAGAGAGAGAGAGAGAGAGAGAGAGAGAGAGAGAGAGAGAGAGAGAGAGAGAGAGAGAGAGAGAGAGAGAGAGAGAGGGAGGGAGGGAGGGAGGGAGAGAGAGAGAGAGAGGGGGGGGGAGCACATGATTGTTTATTCCGGGCAATGCCCGGTAGGTTATCTAGTTACATATAATCATAATATATAACGGGTGTGGCCAAACTTGCTTACTGTAAGAGCCACTTAATTATGATAAACTTCAGATGTTCCCGAGCCACAAGATGTGAACAAAATTTGCGTTTTATTGTTACATACACATTTTGTTAGATAAATATTGTATAAGTATTAAGAAATACATGGCATGCAGCAATATTTATTCATATAGATGCAGGTTTTAAACTTTTAATTTGTATTAATTTCAGTAATCAGAAAGTACAAATACATACCAAATGTTCTCAAAACCTTGACTGATGATAATTTTGGCTATAATGAACTTATTGATTACGGTAATAAACTACCCTTGATTTATAGAGATAGAAAAGTACAGTAGAAACAAAATTTGCTTTAGGCCAAGCCAGTCAATACAAATCATAACAAAAACAGTTGAACACAAACTTGGAAACTGATTTTTACATTATACATCTATTGGGGTTTGGAGGTAAGGAGATCGGGTACTTCACGTCAGAGTTACATTGTACCCTGTAAGTTAAATTAATGTCCGTGCCCCCAAATTTCTCTCTTTGACCTAACCTCCCTCATTACAACATCAGCTCAGCCAGTACACAGTCAGCTTTGAATCCATCAGTGCCGCAGTTTCCGCACTTTGTGCTTCACTCATTCTATTTATTAAGAAGTTTGGCCTTCAAAGTTAGGCATATATGATTGTGTTGACAGAGTCTAGACCAGGTCACCGTACCTGCTCAGTAGATCAACTGATTATCTCTTCTCTCACTCTGTTGCTATTGCTGCTTGTTCTAGCTCATACTTTTCAAATCCCCCTAGCCCGCCCATGAAGCTGCGCAGGCATAACGGTCCTAATTTTATAGCAAACTGTTTTACTTGAAATGAATTCCTCACCCTAAATACATTTTCAGTTGAACAAATTAACAATTTTTGGTAGTGAACCCCCCCCCCCTCCCCCACGCCTCCGTCTAATTAAACAAATTATTCAAAGACCTAAGAGAATACAAATATTTAGTCACCCACACACACACACACACACACACACACACAGACCCACACACCCACACACACCCGCACCCACACCCACCCACACACACACACACACACACAAAACAGCTGTCTTCTGTAGTTTTATGACAGGGCTAGTGTGTACATGTGTATCGACTCATGACAGCACGGGGCCGGGTATAAAAAAGTGCCAGAGAAAACAAACAAAACATGTCTAAATCATGGCTGTTGTTGTTTTTAAGGGAATCATCGCGACCCTAGATCTTGTATGTTCTGTTTCTATTTTCTGGGGAAAAAAAACAACAACTGAAGATCTGTTAGTGTGTAAAAGCATGCACACTTGGACATAATTTGTTTAAAATGCGATGTATCAATCGCCAAGCTGTTTCACAGTTACCATTAATTCTAACTCATTGTCATAAAACTAGAACTTCAAACGTTTACCGGCGAATTTCTCAGCTGTGTAAAAAGTGGAGTTGGAACAAACGAGAACTAACGCCGTGACATGAAAACGACAACAACGACAACAACATGAACAAAAATGACCGTGTAATCTCGGTGAAATCTCCTTACCTAAGGGAACTGTTTTCCATGGCCAAAATTTGTTGCATGGAATGAACGTCTTTGCAGTCTTGTGCCAGATTGCTGAGGTACTCAGGATAGGAACAGCAACACCGATCGTCACAAAAGTCATCGTTGACAAGTCTGTAGCCGGTGCAACAGCTGCTACTGCTACGTTGTTTGCACCTGTAAAAAAACAGAAAGGGAGAGAAAGTTGACGAAAGAGGAACAAAAGTAAACCATCACTTTGTTATCAGTCGTGAGGAAATCTGAGACTGTGTTTGAGTCTGAGTTTGGAGGAGACGTCGATACGATAACGATAATAATTTCGGGAATTTACCTCTTTTTGTTCAAACTCTTCTTCTTACGCTACTGAGAAATTCGACGTTAAGCGTTCGGGGCTCTTTAGAATTATGATCAGGAGTAAGGATACATCGGAACTGTGGTATACCTTGATAAGTGCCCCAACGTATTTCCAACAAGTGTCAAGGTGTGCATTTGTTACACCTCTTCTACATACTAAAAGATCTCCAGTTTTTCATAAAATGGTCTAAGATCGCCATATGGTGCCAGGAAGAAGCAAGACGATAGACAGAACATAACAGAATGGTGGGACAGAAGGAAATCCTAAAACAAGCGCCCACATACCACCCAGTCTGAGTTTGAGAAAGCACGTCGATACGCTAACGGTCACATTGTACCAGGAAAAAGATTTGACTGAACATAACAGAATGATAGAACGGAAAGAGAACCTACGAAAAACACCCACCAACCACCCAGTCTCTCATCTGTCCTTACAAAAATTTCTAAATTACTCCTTCCTCCCTACCACAGTCCCCCCGAAATATTGAAAATTTGTGACTAAACACGGGAAGAGCTTGTCATTTAAATCTCTTTCAATGCATTTTCTAACTACAATACAATGTAATTTAGTTGAAGTGCTAATTTTTCCTGTTGAACTTCAAATCAATCGGACCAAATAAATAGTAAGAAATGTAGTTGTGAATAATTGTTATGGATGTGCACACTGATAGGTATTGCCTTGGTATTTCAGGACCAGATTTCTTAGTTGCTCTTTCAGTCTGTCAATTAGGGGACATAATTCTATCTAAATTGTACAGAATTATCCAAAAGTTCTCTAAAAAGAAAGCTCTATATGAGTACATTGTCACGAGCGAGTGAGCGGGAGTTAATAAGTGCGGGGATGGGGACTTGAAGCGTGCATGCTGTGAGTGAAGTTGAGGCGTAGTAGAGGCAAAATCTGAATAGTCAGATCACTGCAAGTTAAGAAGTCCAAGGGGACAGACGTGAAGAAAGCAGTCGGGAGATTGTTGTGTTTTCCAGTGATGACTGGTAGGTTGAACTATGATTGATAATTATGATGATTGATGTACTATATTCTCCTATGACCATGATGTAAATAAGTTATATGTGAGGACTGTGAAAGTCATTGATTACTGTGTATAGAGATGTGCGCAATGAGCGATAGATGTTAGGATCATGGATTCGTAGCGAGTCTGAGTACTGTGTAATACGGTGGAGGTGTGTTGCCGTAAGAGCTGTGGTGAGTGAAAGGTGGACTATTGTGTACGCTTGATGGTTCGTAATGAGTGGTGAAGTGGATAGTAATTGTATGGTGTTATACAGATGTAATGTTATTCTTATAGGTGCCGGGGTCGGGCAGAGAAGCCACCCGCGGTGAGCGGATTTGTGCCGGATCGGGCCGTGAGGCTACCCGTAGCGAAGAGACTAGCACAGGGGATAGGCCAGCATAAGGAATTGCTTGGGTTGGGCAGAAGGCTACCCACAGGTCTGCCTGAGTGAAGCTGTTGCGCAGGACAGCGGGAGCACATGAGTCGTGGCAGTCTGGCCACAGACAGGGACGTTGTTATTGAAATATTAATGTGCTATTAAGATGTTACTGTGCTATTGAGCTACTAATGTGCTATTGAAATATTAATGTGCTATTAAGACATCGAGGGGAGATTGAGATACGGAGATTAGGTTGAGCAGGAGCCAATAAGAGAGGCCAGCAAGTAGTATATATATGGATGTGAGGCTGAGGCCAGAGCATAACAATAATAGTTCGTCCATCAGGTATGATGATGACCTTAACAACACCAGAGGAATAAAGAACAGAAATTGTTGAGAATTTCAACACATGGACAATAAAGAGAAGTAAAGGACACAGAGGACAGAATGGAAAGACTGTTCTTTCATGACTTATGGCTTCTCATGTGACTGATAAGTCCTATTTTTGCCCTGAAGACCCTTCCGCATAAGTGACAAGAGTGCTCCGTTGGTTCAGTACCACTGGGCCTTTTCTTAGATGAAACCTCCTCCGCCCTGGCCGTTTGCACCGACAGGTGCACGCCCACTGATACCATGCTAGCGTACCAGTTCATGGAACAGGTTGTACTGGATTACATGTTACCAGTAGCAGATGTTTCTGGCCTGACCTACGGCCAGAGCATAGTTAGGAAGTAACTATCGGGTTGTGGACCCGGAGAAGAATGAATGTTGGGAATACTGACCATTGGATGGTATTCGAATTGAGTAATGTAATGTATGTAATTGCACAGATATGTTTATTATTATGTATAATAAATGTGTGAGTCTGTTTGGTTGTTCTGTTAAGTGTTATACTTGTTCATTCGTGATTGTTGTCCTGTCGTAATTATTACATCTCCCAGTCTGGGATTTGTGACATACATCTCCATTGGCGCTTCCGACAACAAATATCGTATAAGTGTAGAAGCATAGGTAACAATTGAAAGTAAACCGGTTTTATTATGGCGCTAGCCAGCATTTAATTCTTCATCTCGCTATTTACAGACGTATTATAAATGGATTTATATACATATAAAAAATTAAGTTCCTTGTATTCTGTTGTGTTTTTTTCTTCTACTCAACAATGAGTTCATCTGGACATTGAAAAGCACTTCGTTACTAGATCCAGCATTTCTAGGGGAAGAGAAACAAGAGAAGTAACGGGCTGAGATAAGCCAGTTTCAGAAGATCAGTGGAAATCAGCCCCGATACAGACGCATTTTAAGGATAAAAACTGAATAGTTTGTCGGCTTGGCGCTACTATGCTTCAAAAATGATGGGCATCAGGGGATATTATCATGAAAATATGTTTTAACCCATTGCCTTCAGAATTATCTGTAGTAACTGTAGTATCTATCTATCTATCTATCTATCTATCTATCTATCTATCTATCTATCTATCTATCTATCTATCTATCTATCTATCTATCTATCTATCTATCTATCTATCTATCTATCTATCTATCTATCTATCTATCTATCTATCTATCTATCTATCTATCTATCTATCTATCTATCTTTCTATCTATCTATCTATCTATCTATCTCTGTCTGTCTGTCTGCCTGCTTGCCGGCCTGTCAGTCTGTCTGTCTGTCTTTCTGTCTGTCTGTCTGTCTATCTAACTATCCGTCTACTCACTTTGTGGATATGCTAGTGCGAGGCAGGCTGTGACTGCGCCTACGGGCACTTTTTCTGTACAACCGCCAGCAACATTTGCAGCTCATGCTGCATGGACCTCAAGTCATCCAGCTAGGTTTAATGCCGTGTCATAGAAACACGATCAATTAACCCACTCTGCGGATGAAAAGCAGAATGTAACCAGACCCTGCTAAGCACGTAAATCAAATGTGAGTTGGTCCCATTGCCAAAGAGTTTTGCTCAACTAATCAGTTTAAAGAATGGTAAATGGAACAGCACTACTATAAGTGAAGACCATTTTAGGAAATTAATGTACCAAAGACAGCTCCATCAGGCAATCGGCGAGATGAAGTTTGAGTTTGTTTGAGTTCGAGTTTGGGTTTTACGGCGCGTCGGCACGATAACGGCCACTTTGCGCCCTTCGTGGTGTACGTGGTTACACGTTCTTTATTTGTGTTTCATGTTCAGAACTTTTAAGTTAACAATAGATTTAAATACATTCAATATAATTTCATCAATTTGTAAACTTCTCAAAAGTTGTTTTGTATGATCTGAAAAGTTTTGTGAGTGAGTATAAAAGTTTTAAAATCAAGTTGTGGATCTTAGCCTATCTCAGAAAGGACAGGGTGTCAGAAAATAATTCTTTCATGGACCCGGGGGCATAGTGCCTTCTCCGGATATGCATGACGTCTCCACATTCAGTTAAAATATGTTTTATCGATAGTTGGCAATTGCATGCCACACATTCGGGGAGATCTTCCCCCCCTAAGTAAAAAAATGATGTGTGAGGTGGGTATGACCCAGACGGAGTCTACTTAGATCTAGGACAATTTCATACCTCCGATTTCGTTGGAGGAAATAGTGAGAGAGAGAGAATGAGAAAGGGAAAGAGAGAGAGAGAGAGAGAGAGAGAGAGAGAGAGAGAGAGAGAGAGAGAGAGAGAGAGAGAGAGAGAGAGAGAGAGAGAGAGAGAGAGAGAGAGACAGAGAGAGAGAGAGAGAGAGAGAGAGAGAGAGAGAGAGAGAGAGAGAGAGAGAGAGAGAGAAAGGAGTTTGAGTTTGGAGAAAGCTCGTGGACAGGTTAACGGTCGCATAGCCGCCGGGAAAAAAGCAAGACGCAATTATATAACAGATCGAAGGTAGGAGCCAGAAGTAAGATTCCACCTGGACAATCCTGTGGACCTAACTTAGATCTAGTCAATATGAAAAATTTACCCGAGTGTCTTTGAGACCGTAATGTTGAAGCTCTGGCAGGACTAATGGTCGGCACTGAATGTGATCACAAGCTTTGATGGCGTCACTCGTTTTGATGTTTAGACATCAAATCTTATGACGCAATTTCAATTTTTTTCTTATGAACCACACCCAAGTAAATAAATAAATTCTTTGACTCCACTCAGCAGTTCGATCCTGGCACGGCGGTTCCTTCCACCTCTGTGTAGTCTCTTAAAAGCCTCCAGCTGTCTGTTGCCCTTCTGCTCGCCCAGTGTGACGCCCTTTAGGGCAGTGCTGCGGTAGTCATTATTATATTATTATTATTGTTATTGTTATCAATATTGTTATTATCTATGTGCATTGTAATAATTATTTTGTATTTTTTGTGTTTTGTATACTTCTTTAATCCCATTTTGGGAACATTGCCTGGGTGTCATTGTAGCCCAGATCCGTCGTTGCCACAGTGCAGCGTCGGTCGGTGGGTTTGTTGTTGTTGTTGTTGTTGTTTATGGGGGAGGGGGGAGTGGTAGGGATAAATCTTATTTAATTTTGCCCAGGCAGATGCCTATTCGGCCTGCTCTTCTCGATTTCCATATGCTAAAGTATCTTCAACGTGCGCAACGTGCACACGGACTCTCGGAGTTTTTCCGTCCTTATCCGAGAAGACTAGGTGCTCAGTTCTACCTACCAAGGATCAGGGACAGGAAAATATGAGAAAAATCCCAAATTTTCAACATGCCTGCACTGACCGGGATTCGAACCCGACACCTTCAGTATGAGAGGCAAGCACCTCGCCTCTAGACCACCGTGTCCCCTATCATTATCATTACTAACCCAACCTATCCCTTCGCACTATAATGTGAAAATAAAACCCCAGAAAAGGAAACAAAAACCACACACACCCACATACCAGTCTTTGGGAGTTCTTCCCAAGATCTTGGAATTTTAGGGGTAAATTTGGGATCTTGGCGTTTTTTTAAAGATCTTGGGATTTTTCGAGCCATTATATAATACATTTGTCATTATTTATATATTTAAGAAAAAAAGATGAAAAGCAACACTTTAAAAAGTCTCCAAGACCTCTTATCCCAGGCACCGACAACACTCCCCAAAAATGACGTAACGAAACTGCCCATTCCCCGACAATGCTTTTTGTGACTTAAAAGGTAAATAAAGGGGCAGTTTGAAATGGCCTGTAACGTGTAAGTGAGGATCTTTTACACAGCATGATCTGTGATCTAATCGTCAAGGCATTGTGTGTCACGAGCGAGTGAGCGGGGGTCAGTGAGTGCGGGGAAGGGAATTGAAGCGTGCATGTTGTGAGTGAAGTTGAGGCGTAGTAGAGGCAAAATCTGAATAGTCAGATCACTGCAAGTTAAGAAGTCCAAGGGGACAGACGTGAGATCAGAGAGCAGTCGGGAGATTGTGTGTTTTCCAGTGATGACTGGTAGGTTGAACTATGATTGATAATTATGATGATTGATGTACTATATTCTCCTATGACCATGATGTAAATAAGTTATATGTGACGAATGTGAAAGTCATTGATTACTGTGTATAGAGATGTGCGCAATGAGCGATAGATGTAAGTTCGGATCATGGATTCGAAGCGAGTCTAAGTGCAGATGTGTGGTGAGTGAAATGTGGACTATTGTGTGTACGCTTGATGGTTCGTAATGAGTGGTAAAGTGGATAGTAATTGTATGGTGTTATAGAAATGTGCTGTTATTCTTATAGGTGCCGGGGTCGGGCAGAGAAGCCAGCCGCGGTGAGCGGACTTGTGCCGGGGTCGGGCAGAGAAGCCACCCGCGGTGAGCGGACTTGTGCCGGGGTTGGGCCGAAGGCTACCCACAGGCCTGCCTGAGTGAAGCTGTCGCGCAGGACAGCGGGAGCACATGAGTCGTGGCAGTCTGGCCACAGACAGGGACGTTGTTATTGTCCTTGTTGCTATTAAGATGTTACTGTGCTATTGAGATACTAATGTGCTATTGATATATTAATGTGCTATTAAGACATCGAGGGGAGATTGAGATACGGAGATTAGGTTGAGCAGGAGCCACTAAGAGAGGCCAGCAAGTAGTATCTATATGGATGTGAGGCTGAGGCCAGAGCATAGTTAGAAAGTAACTATCGGGTTGTGGACCCGGAGAAGAATGAATGTTGGGAATACTGACCATTGAATGGTATTTGAATTGAGTTAATGTAATGTATGTAATTGCACAGATATCTTATCTTATTTATATAATAAATGTGTGAGTCTGTTTGGTTGTTCTGTTAAGTGTTATACTTGTTCGTTCGTGATTGTTGTCCTGTCATAATAAGTACATCTCCTAGTCTGGGATTTGTTACATTGTGAAATGATGAATTTTAAATGTATGTTTTTGAGTTGGAAAAAAACTCTTCGGATTTTTTCATGTGGAATTGTTGAAATTTTTAAAAATCTTCGCCGGTAACTAGTTTTAGGCCTTTATTTTAGGAGGCTCGCTGCTCTTGGCATTCACGCATCATGTTTCTTGTTTTTATTTGTCTTGTTTATATTTTTGAGGGTTTTTGTGGTAAGGATATTTTTGTGTTTCTTTGTTTAATTTTACCCGGGAGCGGCCTTATTACTGGCCTGCTCTTTTCGATTTCCAACTGTCAAGGCATCTTTAACGTGCACAACGTGCAGACTGGCGCTCCGAGTTTTTCGTCCTTATCCGAGAAGACTAAGTGCTCGATCCCACCCATCAAAGGATCAGGGACAGGACTTTTCCCCAAAAAAAATCCAACATGCCTGCACCAACCGGGAATCGAAAACCCCGTAACTTCGGTATGAGAGGCGAGTACCTTGCTTCTAAACCAAACTGTCTTCACCGGTAGCGCTGCTCGAGAAGTTATTTCGCTGTGCGCCGAGGTAAAGTGCGAGGGAACCCAGTAAATGATCTCCGTGCTGGCAGGCGTATTATAATATAACAAAGTCCAGAGAAATTCAACTCTTGCATGTCGGTGAGGTGTATGGAATATGGAGGAAAAGAATTTAAAAATCTATTTGTAAAAGTGTCGGAGAAAGTAGAGCTTGGGCCAATGGGGGGGGGGGGGGATTGACCACTATTATTTCTATATTCCTAGTCCCCTGAGCTGTCACAATTTGCTTGTTAGCATTTAAAAAAGTGTCATCTTCACCGAGTTACAGCCCTTTGTTTACCAGCTCTTACGGCCCTTTGAATTAGGGAGAGGGTTTTTTCTTAAATTGTAAAACCATTACTATTAAACGTAAAGTGCATTTTAAATAGCTCAAATGAAAGTTAGAAGGTTAACCTATCTCATGGTACTGTGATACTTTGACAAAAAAAAAAATAATTTTGGTCATTTAAACTCAAGTTTTGTCCAATTTATTGTAAAATCGCAATACTTGACCACAACACATGAATAATATGTATATATACAATGTATTCAAACTCTGATTTCATATAAATGTTTGAGAAATACATGTAATTAAAGCAACCATGTAATAAAACCTTTTACTGAAAGAACTAATTGCCTATACACCTAATATAGTGACGTATTTAAAATGAACCATTAAGCATTTTAATTAGCTTTTTAAAGCTTTTAGATTTACCACCAGTAAAACAATAACACCATGAGAACAAAGTGACACAATATGTTCTTATCATAGTACTAAAATCAATGGAATATACAACAAGATTAAATGTAAACACCCTTAAAGCAATATAACATTGTATTTGCCACATTGATGTGTAAACAACTGATTTAAACAGGTGCTAAAACATATGATAGTCTAACACTCTTCATCATCAGTATCGACAAATTTTTCATCACTGGACGAAAAGTCATCAGATTCATTGAGAATTGCACTTTCTTCTTCTTCGTCATCCTGTGAGCCCAGATCGACTGAAAGAATATCTTGAAGCTCTTTTGGTAGGAAGTCCTTGCTGCACCATTTCACTTCAAGTCCAGCAGATGAGCTGATCTGCCATCCATTGTCCTCTGGTTTGGGAATGTCTGGAAAGTTGACATTTGATCTTCTCCATATTTGGGTTTGGTAATTTGCTCTCTGAGTGTGAAGGAGTAACACATCTTTGCATGGGGGCATTTTGCTGAGATCCACTCCATCTGCATGTGAGAGGATGCCTTTCTTTCCTTTGTAACTTTGCTTCACTCTGTCATACCTGACTTTGTCAACGCTGGTGTGTGCTCTGTTTCCATATAGCTGACAAACAAAGGCTTCTATTTTGTTTTGATCTTTAGATGCCATGGTTTCTGAATTTCCAAATCTTGCAAATGTATCTTGAAGTTCTTGATCTTCTTGAAGGAGTTTTAGAGCTTTTATCTTGCCCTTTCCGGCAAAACAGCTGGTGGAGTCACACCCAGTAAATGCGTGCATCCCCACAATGGCATCACGCAATACTTTTGGTATACCTGCAGAAAGCTCAGATATGTTCACTTGTCTTCTGTTGTTGGCTGTGCCAGTGTCAAAGATAAGCTTCTTGCCAATAATGTCACAGTTTGACAAAAGCAACACAAATACATCAGTGTCTGGTGACCTGACTATGATGGTTTCTGATCCTTGTTGGGAAGCGTAGAGGCAGTGTAGTACAATTCTGGTATCAGCCTCCTCTTGTGAAGAACACAAATCTTGGACAGGGATTGAGTTTACTGACTCTTCATTTTCATCACTTGTAATGAGTTCACAGCTTTCTTCAGAGACGAAAAACAGCTTCTTGTTCTTTAATAGCTGTGCATAAGCATCACTTTTCCACTCAGCATGCAGAAAACGTATAAGTGCCTTTTTGTTTTCTTCACTTAATAGGAATTCTTTCCAGTTCCTTGGAACTTTTGTTGCTGGTCCTTGCAACACATGTGTGCAGATGTTACTTGATCCTCTTCTGATACGTTCACAACTTTTAATGGAGTTTTTCTTATATGTATCAGTCACAAAGTGTATGGTAGCTGTCTGAGGTAAACAGAGAAATGCTTGCTTTGCAATGTCGCCAAATGTGCACAGACTTCCTGATAGGCAATGGAGTAAGGCATTTCCCGTCCACAATAGAAGATGTGTTAGGCAATTTGGACATATCTTCAGATTCTACACAATCGTTCTCAAGCTTGTGCATAAGAGTTGCCTTGTTCGTTTTCAGAGGCAGGCCATCTGGTGAAGAAAGTGACCACGGGACAGGGCTCAGGGGATAAGTCAACACTTTTTCCATGTCTATCTCGTGTTCTTGCGACAAGACAAGTAATTGTCCAAACACATTTCTCTGAGCTTTAACTTTCACATCTTTCCTTGTTGCTTTTATTGAAGTCACTTTGGAAACTGAAGCAAATGTCCTTATTTTCGTTTTCTTCAAAGGCTTGTGAAACTTCCCAGACTGTCTTTCAGTCGTGTTTCCACAAATTCTTCAAAGTTCTTGTTGCCAATGTCTTCAACTTTTAGGAGGTCCTCTGTAACATCACTATGCAAATTTTGTCCCGAGGATAAACATATCAGATTTTCTTTTTCAATGTCAAATGGGTTAAGAAAAGCTGAAAATGTTTCCATGGTCTTTTGCACAGCAGTTTCACTCAATTGCGCTTCTGCTGGGGTTGATTCCCTGTGAGTGTCAAAGTTTTTTGATTCCATGTTTGCCATCTCATATGTTGCAGACACATACTGGGCTCTGTTATGCCGTGTCACACACCATCCGTAGTAGGCGGGGAAGCTTCTGCTGAACCCAACAATCCCACCACTGGTCTTTGCATGCTTGTTTATGGTCTGCTCGATGGTCATGTCAACTGCAGTGCGGGTACCTGGTATACTTGATCTAGATACACTGAATCCATTTCTTTGAAGCAAATCCTTTGCTTCTTGTGGTAGATTGACAAGCATGATGTAGTATACACTAAGGTACTTTGCGTAGTTCTGATGGTTCATGCTAAACAGAAGAGGGCAGAGTTTTTGCAAGCAGAAAATGTGCAAACCCAAATTGTTTGTTTTGGTGGCAAATAGGAACTGAAGCAATAGCCACATCCTTTCCATATACTGAAGCCAGTATTGTGCAGTTTTGCCAAAATGGCCAGCTCCAACTTGTTTTTTGAATACTTCATACTGAGCAAACAACTGAACCAATTCTTCTGATGAAATGACACTTTCAAACACAGAATGACTTATATTTGATTGAAGTTCTTTTGCATTTGATGACAAGTCCTTCAACAGTCCACCGCATCCTGTGTTGTTCAAAAATGAGGTAAACAGTAACCTTTCCAGTGCTTCTAGGACATGGGTGTGTACCCTCATGGCTCGATTATAATGTTTTCCAGATAAAACCTTTTCCAGTGAACCACTCGCACATAACCTCGCTTCAACTAATATTTCTTCCAGTCCTGAGCCTTGCATAACTTTTCCTACAGCTCCAAGATAGGACATCATCGTGTGGAATACGCCCAAATGAATAACAACATTCTTGTACGTTTCTGGGTGTTGCCACACAAGAGCATACGCCTTCTTTGCCACTGCAAGATCAAAGGTTACAAATGTCCATTGCTGACCTGTTTCTCTTGTTGCATCCTGGGATATTTGTAGAACTTTTTGAACAGTTGACATATCGTTCACTGATGCATTGATAGGTGCCATGTAGTTCACAATTGATTGGGTTTCTGGTTGCTGTTGGTCTGATGTTGCTGATATCCAGCTTTTCCACCCAGGAAAGATGAACTTGTGTTCTACATTCAGTTCCAGTCGACAAAACATCCATAGGAAAATCGATTTTTTACCAGGTCTTCACATTCGTAGCTAAATTCTGTTTCTGTCACATCAAACTTAGGTTCTACCTTTCCAGTGTCCAAGCATGTTTCTAGTTGTTGAGGAACGAATGTGGCGGAACGTTTCTTGGATTTGCAAATTTCCACGCCATTGCACGTCTGTTGACTTGCTGTGTTATCAGGTTGAGGTGGATCCCTGGATGGTTCCTGTATTATAATAGTGTGAGTGGAATGAGTTGTTCCTGCTCCACTGGGTGTTTCCTCTGCCATGTCGACACTAGGCAAACATATGCAAGCATAAACAAACCAATATACCATTATAAAGATATCGTGTAAAAGTAGCAACCGTTGCAACAAAACCCCAAAGTTTTGACTATTCTTATATTTGTATACTTGACAAATTGATAAATCATTTGTATTTTGAATAAGACAATGTATTTAGCTTTAATTTAATGTATTACAAAGTATATTTTGTTTCATTATAACACTTATAATTATAAAAACATTGAACATACCCCCTTATTTATCCAAGGGCAACAACTCAATTTCCATATTGCAATTTCCCAAGGAAAATGACACTTGTTTTAATGCTAACAAGCTGATTAATTTAGCTTAAGATCTATATTAACGAGAAAAGATAGTGTCAAATCCCCCCCCCCGGGGGGGGGGGGTTCTGCTGGCCTCCCGTCTAAAGAGAATGGGACCAGGGAAAAGACAAGACACAAGGAAAAAAAAACAAAACAAACAACAACAATGTAAAACCGTCAAAAACGACCAAAAAAAAATAAAAGTACACACAAAAACAGAAAAGACAAAACAACAGCAGTGTCTGGGGTTCGTAATTGACGCCCGTTCTTACCCCTGTCGCTCGAACAATTTCACCCTGCTCTCTTTTACTAAGAAAAAACGCCAATTAACATTCAAATTTAAGTTACTGACAGAACAAACAAGCGCAAAAGCAACAATAATAAAATTAAAAAAAAAACACTCCGAACGGTGACGTAAGTTAACTGTGTTGCATGTTCCACAAAACGATCAACATATTATATTATCTTTAATAGCATTTGTTTAATATGAAGCTTCTTAGGACGCACTTGTAAATAATAATAATAATAAAAAAACAAACCACATAAGCACTGTATGTTTATTCATAAAGTAATGAAATTAATGCTATAAATTTGACTTCAAAGCAGTTACTACGTTACTTACAGTACCAATCATTCTGTTTTTGAGATCGCCAATACCGAATGTGGCCTGTGTATAATAGGATAATTAAGAATAAGCACAAAGAAGACGGAAGTGCTCCATCAGCCTACTCCAGACGACAAGTATCCTGTGACCCCAAATATCAAAGTCCATGACAGTCTTCTGAAGGTGTCGGAGAACTTCACCTATCTTGGCAGTACACTGTCTTCCGCGGCTCGTGTTGATACTGAAATTCTCTCAAGAATCAGCAAAGCCAGCTCTGCATTTGGCAGGCTTCGAAAGAGAGTGTGGGATGTTGCCAGCATTCGCACAGACACTAAGCTGAAAGTGTACAATGCTGTGGTCCTTCCCACCCTACTCTATGGGGCTGAAACCTGGACAGTGTACCAATCGCATGCCAGAAAACTAAATCACTTTCATCTGGCCTGCCTTAGAAAGATCCTAAGGATCAAATGGCAGGATAAAATTCCAGACACTGAGGTCCTCAATCGTGCCAAGGAATTGAGCATCTTCTGCCACCTGAAAAAAATTCACTTACGTTGGGCAGGACATGTTGTCAGAATGCCCGACTCCAGACTCCCTAAGCAAATCTTCTTCTCTGAGCTCTCCAATGGAACGAGGAATGTTGGGGCCCCAAAGAGACGTTACAAAGACACTCTCAAGCAATCACTGAAGGCCTTTGCCATTGATGTGAGTGAGTGGGAAAAGCTCTCGCTTGATCGTGCAAATTGGAGGGCGGCCCTTACCAGAGGCAGCAAAGCATGGGAAGCTGACAGAGTCCAGCAGGCTATCAAAAAAAGAGAACGGCGCAAGAAAAGGCCCAGTGGTACTGAACCAACGGAGCACTCTTGTCATTTATGCGGAAGGGTCTTCAGGGCAAAAATAGGACTTATCAGTCACATGAGAAGCCATAAGTCATGAAAGAACAGTCTTTTCATTCTGTCCTCTGTGTCCTTTAGTTCTCTTTATTGCCCATGTGTTGAAATTCTCAACAATTTCTGTTCTTTATTCCTCTGGTGTTGTTAACGTCATCATCATACCTGATGGACGAACTATTATTATTATTATTATTATAATAGGATAATAATGACGGGCCAACACGAAAAACAAATGTATGATACATTATAGTATAGGTCTTATTATAAAGAGAAATTAACGAAACAAAACAAAACAAAAAAAAGACTTATCTTTGTGTGTGTGTGTGCGGGGGGGGGGGGGGGTGAGGTAAAGCCCCTCCCCTCGGCCCCCGCCCCCATTCTCCCTCGCATATTCTTTTCGCTCATGTCTTTCTTCTCGTCACTCAGTGGGCATCATGGTTAGAGCCAGAACGAGGAAATCCTACACTATAGAAATCGCCAACGGCCCTGTTTAGTGTTTAGCACATGGCTCTGTTATAACTGAGCTTGGCAAGAGTATGGGAAGGGGTGTCAAGAAGACCGTTGATATATGTTTTTTTTAATTGTTCTCTTTCGACGACTTCAAGATTAAAAACAACAAAATTACTGCCACTAGATCTGCCTCTGCAGGAAACCACCGCTTCTGTCTAAACCAGGGGTCGGCAAACATTTTAGATCATTCACCCCTTCATGGAATCTTGATCCCTCAGGGATTTATGTAAAAATAAGTGAATAGATGTTACCAATAAAACATTTCTCAATTCAAAGATAAGAATTCTTGCGCCCTTTTACTTTACAGCTTCTCGATAAGAAATATTTAAAGAAATTTAAAGAAAATACTTAAAGAGATTGATAAAGAACATAAGAATTTCATTTACATTTTATTGATCTGATTTTGACCCCTACACATTTATCGATCCCTTGTGTCACGAGCGAGTGAGCGAGAGTCAATAAGTGCGGGGAAGGGGACTTGAAGCGTGCGTGTTGTGAGTGAGTTGAGGCTTAGACGAGGCCAGATCTGAGTAGTCAGATCACTGCAAGCCGAAAAGTCCAAGGGGACAGACGTGAGATCAGAGAGCAGTCGGGAGATTGTGTGTTTTCCACTGATGACTGGTAGGTTGAACTATGATTGATAATTATGATGATTGATGTACTATATTCTCCTATGTATGTCAGGTCAGAAACATCTGCTACTGGTAACATGTAATCCAGTACAACCTGTTCCATGAACTGGTACGCTAGCATGGTATCAGTGGGCGTGCACCTGTCGGTGCAAACGGCCAGGGCGGAGGAGGTTTCATCTAACCCAACGGCCACATGCTAGGGCACAATGTGACCCTCAGTATTTGAGTCCTTCATATTGGCCCCCGGTAGCGGTGTGGTCATAGGCTTGTTTGCCTAAATCACAGACGAAGAATTGAGCAAACTTCCCGGACGCAGCTTCGAAGCTGGTGGCAGCAGGCCAGTGGTTGATTGATAGGGCAGATGGCAATATACCGTCACTCTGGCCTGGATATCGTGACACAGAGCATCCACCAGTATTGGTGTTCTTTGGTTTGGGTCTTTCACCCTAGTCAGTTGGGACTGCGAGGCTGTGGAGTAGCCTACAGGCAGCCGGTCAGGCAATATGACTGTCCCTCTGGCATCCTCCTGCACCTGGATACATTTCCAGTCGTCTTGACCTTGTCTTGCCACTTGGATAAGTTGTGTCCAGGCGAGAGAGTGAGTCTGATGTTTGCGCAGCTCTTTTTCACTAAAAACAAACTCTTTGCGCCAGTCTTAACACCCACCTCGTCTTCTTTCATCTTTGCGTTCGTCTTCTTTCCTCTCAAAATTCCAACGGCGATGGGCGAGTGCGGTGGCAGCAGGTTTGGATAGACTGGAAGCTGTTAGCACAGACCTACACGTTGGTGGCTGTGGGCTATGGTCGCTTCATCGTCGATTGAAGTGGAGGCGTGGGGAGGCAGCACCCACAGTAGCTGAGCAGCCTTATTTAAGGATAGCACTGCTCACCTCAACTGAGGAAGGGGCTAGAAAAGGCGCCCAAAAGAAAGCCCACTTCACATCACCCTGACTGGTATACCGCGACCAGTGGGGATCCCTTTTTGCGGTCGAAACGAAAAGAAATTCAGCTTACTCAGGCTAGGAGCCTGGAATATACGCACACTACAGGACAACTCAAACAACCCGGAAAGACGCACTGCACTTATTGCCATTGAGCTCAGCAGGTACAACCTGGACATAGTGGCACTCAGTGAGACCAGACTCCCTGATAGTGGCCAACTCAAAGAGCTCAGTGGTGGATACACCTTCTTCTGGAAAGGCAAGGGTGCAGTCGAACCGAGACAGCATGGTGTTGGGTTTGCAATTAAAAATGACCTTGTCAGAAACTTGCAGTCCATGCCGATTGAAATAAATGACAGGCTAATGACACTCAGGATCCCAGTTGGGAAAAGCCAGTCAGCCACTCTCATTAGCGCATATGCGCCCACCATGACAAACCCAGATGAAGCCAAAGACAAGTTCTATTCTGATCTAGAATCTGTCATATGCTCTGTCCCGGCAGCTGATAAGCTGATTCTCTTGGGGGACTTCAATGCTAGGGTTGGCTCCGAAATCTCAGCGTGGCCAAATGTTTTGGGCCCTCATGGAGTTGGTTCATGCAATAACAATGGGTTGCGCTTACTTACTTTGTGCGCTGAATTTGGCCTGTTCATTACCAACACAAATTTTAGTCTCCCCGTGAGAAACAGAACGTCATGGATGCATCCCCGCTCAAAGCATTGGCATCTCATAGACTATGTCATTGTGAGGAAGACTGACAGAAAGGATGTCCTTGTAACAAAGGCGATGTGTGGTGCCGAGTGTGGAACTGACCACAGACTCATTGTTTGCAAGCTCAGACTAACATTGAGGCGCAATAGACGCCCTCAAGGGAAAGCGCCACCTAAACGCCTAAATGTTTCAAAACTCTGCTCAGCTGAGAAACAGAGCGAGCTCTCCTCAGAACTCTCCTCAAAATTGGATTGCGTAACTTTTGACCCTGAGAACATTGAACAGAGCTAGACTGACCTAAATAGGACTGTACACTCTTGCGCCAGCAGCACAGTTGGTTTTCCTGTCCGCAAGCACCAGGACTGGTTCAATGATAATGATAATGAAATCAAAGTGCTCATCAAAGAAAAAAATAGTCTCATCCAAGCTCACTGCAGTGACCCCTCTTCCACAGCAAAAGCTGATGCACTGCGTGCATGTAAGGGTGTACTCCAGAAGAAGCTGAGGAAAATGAAAAATGACTGGCTTGAAGAGCGAGTAAGAGAAACTCAGAAATATGCCGACACAAACAACACTAGAAAGTTCTTTGAGAGCCTCCGAGCTGTGTTTGGACCATCCCGCTCTGGCACTACGCCACTTCTTGCGTCAGATGGTTCAACACGCATTGTTGAATTGAATGCCATAATTCAGCGTTGGGCAGAACATTTCGGAGGTGTGCTAAATCGGCCATCAAATATAAATACTGAGTCCATTGACCGCCTCCCTCAGACTCCTATTAATGCAGCTCTTGCCAAGCCATTCACAGCAAATGAGACCCGGACTGCCACAAATCAGATGTCCTTTAACAAATCACCAGGCGTGGATTCAATTCCTGCTGAGGTGTATGCCTTCGGTGGAGGAAAGCTTATTGAAAGGTTGACCGAGTTGTTCAACCATATGTTGAAAGCAGGGAAGCTGCCACAGGACTTCAAAGATGCTTCAATCATCCATCTGTACAAAAACAAAGGGGACAGCCAAGTCTGTGACAACCATCGGGGAATCTCTCTACTTTCAATTGCTGGCAAAATATTGGCAAGAATGCTTCTGAATCGCCTTCTTGATCACCTCTCGTCAAATGACTTGCTTCCCGAGAGCCAATGTGGCTTTCGTAAAGCGAGGGGAACGGCGGATATTATCTTTGCTGCCAGACAGCTTCAGGAAAAATGCATGGAACAAAATAAAGCGCTGTACATAAAATTTGTTGACCTCACAAAAGCATTTGATACAGTGTGTCCTGAAGGCCTCTGGAAAATCTTGGCGAAGTTTGGGTGTCCACCCGAATTCATCACAATAGTGCGCCAGTTTCATGATGGCATGCAAGCTGCAGTCAAAAGTAACGGCAGTGTTTCAGAGCCCTTTGCTGTCACAAATGGGGTAAAACAGGGTTGTGTCTTAGCCCCAACTCTGTTCAGCATCATGTTCTCTGCAATGCTACAAGAAGCCTTTAGCTCTCCTCCTCAAGGGGTAAGCATCAAGTACCGAACTGATGGCAGTCTATTCAACCTCAGGAGACTTCAGGCAAAAACCAAAACCAAAAGTACTCAAGTCTGTGACCTACTATTTGCTGATGATTGTGCACTTCTGGCACACGATGAGGATAGCATGCAAAACTGTGTTGATAAGTTCTCTAGTGCCTGTGACAACTTTGGCATCACAATAAGCACAAAGAAGACGGAAGTGCTCCATCAGCCTACTCTAGACGAAAAGTATCCTGTGACCCCAAATATCAAAGTCCATGACAGTCTTCTGAAGGTGTCGGAGAACTTCACCTATCTTGGCAGTACACTGTCTTCCACGGCTCGTGTTGATACTGAAATTCTCTCAAGAATCAGCAAAGCCAGCTCTGCATTTGGCAGGCTTCGAAAGAGAGTGTGGGATGTTGCCGGCATTCGCACAGACACTAAGCTGAAAGTGTACAATGCTGTGGTCCTTCCCACCCTACTCTATGGGGCTGAAACCTGGACAGTGTACCAATCGCATGCCAGAAAACTAAATCACTTTCATCTGGCCTGCCTTAGAAAGATCCTAAGGATCAAATGGCAGGATAAAATTCCAGACACTGAGGTCCTCAATCGTGCCAAGGAATTGAGTATCTTCTGCCACCTGAAAAAAATTCAGCTACGTTGGGCAGGACATGTTGTCAGAATGCCCGACTCCAGACTCCCTAAGCAAATCTTCTTCTCTGAGCTCTCCAATGGAACGAGGAATGTTGGGGCCCCAAAGAGACGTTACAAAGACACTCTCAAGCAATCACTGAAGGCCTTTGCCATTGATGTGAGTGAGTGGGAAAAGCTCTCGCTTGATCGAGCAAATTGGAGGGCGGCCCTTACCAGAGGCAGCAAAGCATGGGAAGCTGACAGAGTCCAGCAGGCTATCAAAAAAAGAGAATGGCGCAAGAAAAGGCCCAGTGGTACTGAACCAACGGAGCATTCTTGTCACTTATGCGGAAGGGTCTGCAGGGCAAAAATAGGACTTATCAGTCACATGAGAAGCCATAAGTCATGAAAGAACAGTCTTTCCATTCTGTCCTCTGTGTCCTTTACTTCTCTTTATTGTCCATGTGTTGAAATTCTCAACAATTTCTGTTCTTTATTCCTCTGGTGTTGTTAGGGTCATCATCATACCTGATGGACGAACTATTATTATTATTCTCCTATGACCATGATGTAAATAAGTTATATGTGACGAATGTGAAAGTCATTGATTACTGTGTATAGAGATGTGCGCAATGAGCGATAGATGTAAGTTAGGATCATGGATTCGTAGCGAGTCTTAGTACTGTGTAATGCGGTGGAGGTGTGTTACCGTAGAGAAGTGCAGATGTGTGGTGAGTGAAATGTGGACTGTTGTGTGTACGCTTGATGGTTCGTAATGAGTGGTGAAGTGGATAGTAATTGTATGTATTATAGAGATGTAATGTTATTCTTATAGGTGTCGGGGTCGGGCAGTGAAGCTACCCGTGGTGGAGAGACTAGTGCAGGGGATAGGCCAGCATAGTGAGATGCATGGGTTAGGCAGAAGGCTACCCACAGGCCAGCTTGAGTGAAGCTGTCGCGTAGGACAGCGAGGGCCCATTAGTCGTGGCAGTCTGGCCACAGGCAGGGACGTATGAATTGAGATATTAATGTGATATTAAGATGTTGATGTGATATTGAGATATTGAGTTGAGATTAAGATATTGAGGTTAAGTTGAGCAGGAGCCAGTAAGATAGGCCGCAAGTAGTACATACATTGATGTGAGGCTGAGGCCGGAGTATATTTAGATAAGTAACTATCGGGTTGTGGACCCAGAGATCGAATGAATGTTGGGAATGATGACCATTGGATGGTATTTGAATTGAATAATGTAACGTATGTAATTGCACGTATATCTTTATCTTTATGTATAATAAATGTGTGAGTCTGTTTGGTTGTTCTGTTAAGTGTTATACTTGTTCGTTCGTGATTGTTGTCCTGTCATAATCAGTACATCTCCCAGTCTGGGATTTGTTACACCTTGGATAGCCATATCGACCACTTTGCTGACCCTTGGTATAAAAGAACTCAGTTAAGCTTCCATAGCTTCATAATAGATCCGCCAGTGATGAAGACCTTTTCGGTAACACTTATGATTTATGCACTTATGCATTATTGCCTAATGGGTTTTCTTAGATTTTAATGGGAATTAATTTTGAATTTTGTCTTAGCATCCGCCTAAAGAGGCCTACTGTTTTACCGTTTCCCTCCAAGTATCAAGAGAACCTTACGATTCTCAGCTTCTATGTAAGATGTCTAAATCTGTTGTCCTTATAAGGCTGACAAATACTCCGTTCTATTCACGAATGTATGGGAAAGGCCAACGCGTAACTGAACAACACCAGCTGAACCATTCGTGGTTCTAGGTTAGGCACCTGACTTCTCTATTACGAGAAGAGTCAGTCCACACATCTAATATTATTATCTTATTTGGAAAGATTCACCTTAATCAGGGACCTCTCATTCCTACTGCGCACTATAACTTTGTATTAAAAATTGAATTAAATCTTTATGGAGCTCGGACATCTAGCCATGCCCTTGCATTGCCGGGAATAGGCCCAGGCCAGATCGGAAATGCCCATAGAGTATTACTTTTGTTTTAATTTAATCGACTGATAACATAAGAAACTTTGAATATTCATTAGTTTCTGTTACCGTATTGGCATTTATTTATGTGTAGATTATCTGTATTAATTTATGAATCTTCATTGAGATCATATTTTATGCTAAAGGGTCCTTAATGACTCTCTTCACACCATAAGTATCAAAGGATCCACCCCCTCCTCCAGGGGCCAAGCGTGACCCTCTGCAGAGGGTAATCATAATTTAAGCTAGTAAGATCCTTATATTAGGACGTCTCGCTACATCACATTCACATAGAAATGCATACATGCGACTTAAACAATGAAACGGGTGCTATGCATTGCAAAAATCTAAAGAGTTTTGTATTGTGAATGTACATGGAGGTAACTGAAATTGATCCAAGGAAATGAAACAGCATCTAAGTAGTCAAATTTATCTCGTCTTCACATCAGATGACCTGACTTTTTGAGTCAGAAAAAGATCAGACGCTAGGCCTACGGATTCATTAGCAGAAAAGGGTCATACATTGTGCTGACGTCAGTAAGTCAACAAGAGCAATACTATTATATTGACGGAACCGGTGGCGATCAAAAATACCCAGAAGAAGAAGCGATCCATGGCACAGGCAATGTCGTACCACGTGATGTCGCGATCATCTTGCCCTTTCTTTATATGATCAATCAGTTTCCTCATTTCATGAGCAAAAACCCCGATGAGCGACCTCTTCTTGTCTCGTATGACCTGAGCGCCGGAGGGGTCCTCTTCCTCTGCAACCGTCACCGTTTCATTTTCCGTTGCAAGTCCGCCGGTGGCAGGGTCGCCGGCGGTGTCATTTTGTTGTGTTCGAACTTGGTCAGGCACGTCTTTGTTGGCACCGCTGTTGGCGGTGTCGGCGGCTTTGGCGGTAACCGCCTCCTCTTTGGTTTCATCCTCAACCTCTGTTTCGGAAGTGAATTGTTTCGTTCGTGGCGTTTTCTGGTGCTGGGGTGGAACCAGAGGGCACAAATAAATAGCGTTAATAAGTACATGTCGGACAAAACAGCACCATGACACAAGGCAATCGTAAATAAAGTAAACAAACAAATAAACAGCAGGAAAGAGTTGTTCTTGCCCAGTGAGAACTTTAGCCTCAAAAACTTAATAGTCTTGCCACTTACACGAGTTCGGGACTGGCAGGAGGCTTTTTGTTGAAATTATTTAGCATTACGTTTTAGTGGTGTTATCGAAAACCGTACCATAATACTGTTCTAGATTCTGTTTGAAAGACAAAGCTTAGATATTGAAACGACTGGCATGTTGGCCAAAAGATGACATATTCATGTAAAATGGAGGAAATCTGATTGGTCCAAAACTGCTCGGTACGGCCATGATGCATGCAAGTTAGAAAAGTAAGTAATATTGGGGAAGGCTGGCGTATGTGTGCTAGAAATTGTTATGTGGGAATGATAAAACAATCCACATTATTCACTGAAATTGTCTTTTTTACCGAAGAAAGGGTATAATTTTTGGTATAACCATGAATATGCTGATCAGTGAGAGTTCCATAATTAAACTTTACAGAGTCCACAAACCACAGCTTGATCAACACAGACGAGAACATCGTTTCACAAGTCTCACCGCGACAGTTTTATTACACAAATGACAGGGCTCACGACGTTTCTTGGTCTTACATGGTCACAATTGGGACACACAATACAGTAAAGTCGTGGGGCTCAATACCTCAGCCCGACGGAAGTGACGACATAACATAGTTCAAAACAAAACAAGGGAAGTCTCGGTTTTAGATCTAGTGTTCACTGCTCAGTTCAAAGTCACAACAGGAGGGCACTACACGCGCACATACACTAAATATTAACCTTACTTTTATAATGCATTGCAAAACATTAGGATTGTTGAGTTGTCCACTTTGAAATCTGGCATCGACAAAATTTAATAGCAGCAGCACCAAAAACAACAACAACAAAAAATACTGTTGACTCTTGAAAATACAGTCCTTTCTTTTCACTGCCGCCACTTGGAAATCAATCAGATTAAACTCGATCCATATTACATTCAAAGAGCCATGTCAACGTGCATTTTTTTTTTCACTCGACAAAAGATTAAGCAGTGACTACCATAACAACTTGCCTTACATTTGAATGATTTTGATGGCTGGGTTCCGAATGATCAAACTGGGTTCTTCCCCTGCGAAAAACAAAGTAATACACTGGTTTATCATAAATAACATGTAGACCAAAATGAAAAAGAAAATGTTCACTAATGACCATGTTTTGTTCATAATAATCTGTCTGTCTAATATATCATCTCCTACTTTACTTCGTCTCATCAACATTGTCCTAGTTTCTCCCAATTTCTATAGCTCGTAAATCTTGGCCTTATTCACTTTGAACAAGGATAAGTTCGAAGTTTGAAATGGCAGTTTATTTGAAAAGACTTTAAGAATCTATTGGTCATATTGTGAAGTTACAATATGGCGAAAAGAAACAGTTGTAGATAGCAAAGCCGCGCGTAAGGCATAATACCAAAGCCTTACAATAAAACGCAAAGGAAAAGGGAAGACAAATCAAGCTTTCGGTTCTTAAACCTTAACCAATAAAACAATTATACAAATAAAAAGAAAAGTAGAATATTGAATCAATGTGGTGAAAATCTAAGTGTGGGCTCGCATACAAGAGCTCATATTAATTTATATTCTACATTTTTTAAAAACGTGTCATTGTTTTATTGGTTCAATTTTGCCACCTATTATCTTTGGTTTCCTTTCCATATGAAGGTTTAAACACCGAAAAGCTTTAGTTTGCGTTTTATTGTATCATTTTGATATTATTTCTTACACAAGTCTTCACTACCTACAACTTTTGCCTTGTGTCATATTTTGACTTTGCATCAAGCTGCGCTGAGATCCCACAGATTTTCTGTGGCTTTGGCTTTTAAAAACTTCGTCAATTTCTTATATTGTGCCTATCTTTCTGCTACTACATTTTGCACAAATACTTTTCTTTCTTTTTTGGTTACAAGTTCAAAATGGCGAGGCAGCAATGATTAAATGTCTACTTCTAAATTTTGGTAATGTAAATGAAGCCTAACTATTGGACACATTTGCCGGTTATTTAAAGTTGCCTTCAGGAAAAAAAATCATTAAATAGGAAATCTTGTATGATTATTTTGTTCATTGTTTGGGGTAATGACAAACCTTTCCATAATATATGCTACCGGACTGTCATTTCGCCTATGGATAAACCAGAGCACGTTAGTGAGTGGATGATCCAGATGAAGGATGAGTGCCAAAATGCAGAATGCACAATTGTGACAACGGATGGCGTCATGAGAAAGTGCATTTTAGCAATTCATTAGTTGTGAACAATAGTAGCATCTAAGTCGTTCAGCTAGTAGTGGCGGACCTACATTATTTTTGGGACCCTAAAGCTTGAACTCGCCCGTGCAGATGCGGGGCCCTCTTGCAGAAGAGGGACAGCAAAGAATACATCTGACGTGATACTGCGTGTCGTAAGAGGCGACTTAAGGTGCAAAGGTCCTGGTCTCCCGAGAAGAGCCAGTTGGCGGTGGGCCAACTACCCACCCTGTAAAAATAAACCAGTTACAGAAACACAAGCAAATACTTTAAATCAGTCTTTTATCTTGGGAGAAGGGGGAGCATCTGCACCTGTAGATTCAATGAAGGACAATGGACAAAGCCGAAAGGACTCCACTGGCCTGACTGCTCCTTCATCAAACAAGTCACTCCGGATTGCGTCGTGGAATGTCCGCTCCATGTATGAAGCAGGAAAGAGTGCCCAGGTTACAATGGAGATGAGGCGATACAGACTGCACATACATGGAGTTAGCGAGACCCGCTGGATACAGTCCGGACTGAAACAACTTACTTCTGGGGAAAAGATTTTGTATTCTGGAAGGGAGGACAAAAAGCATACAGAAGGAGTAGCGATCATTTTGAGCAAGCACGCCCAGAGGTCACTGAGGGGATGGGAACCCTACGGAAGGAGAATTATATTGGCATTATTTACTACAAAGAACAAGAACATCAACATGAACATTGTGCAGATATACGCCCCAACAAATGAAGCAACCGATGAGGACAAGGACGATTTCTACAACCAGCTTCAGGAAATAGCTGACACATTGCCAAGAAAAGATGTGAACATTATAATGGGAGACGCCAATGCCAAGATAAGACAGGACAATACAGGGTATGAGGACATTATGGGGTGCAATGGTTTGGGACAAATGAATGAGAATGGAGAGCGGTTTGCAAGTTTCTGCGCATTTAACAGCTATGTGATTGGAGGTTCAGTATTCCCACACAAGAGGATCCATAAAGCCACTTGGATTTCACCGGATGGAGTAACTGAAAACCAGATTGACCACTTTTACATCACCCGACGATTCAGACGCTCACTGGAGGATGTCATAGTACAGAGAGGAGCTGATGTTGGATCTGACCATCACATGCTGCTGGCAAGACTCAAACTCCGCCTCAAGAAACAAGGTACCAGAGCAGGAACAAAGAGGAGAAAGTTTCAAGTGAGCCTTCTGGATGGAGACAAGAAGGAAGAGTTCCAGCTGACACTGAGGAATAGATTCAAACCCCTTGTTGACCTCGAAGAGACAGTAGATTTGGAGACTCACTGGGCTAAGGTAAAAGGAGTATTTACATCGACATGCCAGGATGTTCTTGGGGAAAAGAAAGTGGAACACAAGGAATGGATCAGTCAAAAATCACTGGACTTGATAAGGATAAGAAGAGACCTAAAAGAACAGGTAAATGCAAGTCGTACAAGAAGCTCAAGAGTTGGTAACCAGGAAGAGTACCGAGCATCAGCTAAAGAGGTCAAAAAATCAATTAAAAAAGACAAAGAGGAGTTCATAGGAATGTTAGCAGAGAAAGCAGAGAAGGCAGCAACAGGAGGACACATGAGGATCCTCTACCAGACTACAAAGACTCTTGCTGGAAAATATGGAAAACCTGAAGTTCCTGTCAAGGATTACAACAGGAAGGCTATTTTTGGAAAGGAAGCTCAGGCAAAAAGATGGATAGAACATTTTAACAGCCTCTTGAACAGACCTCCACCAAGCAACCCACCCGACATTCTACCCGCAAGAAATGATTTACCGATCAGTTGCGACCCTCCGACTAAAGCAGAGATTAATGATGCCATAAAGCAGTTAAATCGAGGCAAGGCAGCTGGACCAGACCAGATCCCACCAGAGGCGCTGAAGGCAGATGCTGCTGGGGCTGCAGAGGGTCTGCACTCACTATTCTCGAGGATTTGGATCGGAGGCAAGTTTCCAAAGGACTGGAAGGAAGGACACCCCGTGAAGCTTCCAAAAAAAGGGGACCTCAGCAATTGTAGTAACTACAGAGGAATCACACTTCTCTCCATCCCAGGAAAGGTTTTCAACCGGATTATTCTCAAGCGAATACAGAATGCAACAGACCAAAAACTTCGTGAGGAGCAAGCTGGTTTCAGGAGTAATCGATCAACCACCGACCAGATCGCCACGCTGAGAATCATAGTAGAGCAGTCGCTAGAGTGGAACTCCCAACTGATAGTGAACTTCCTTGACTACGAGAAGGCCTTTGATAGCATCGATAGAGAAACACTGTGGAGAATATTGAGACATTATGGAATCCCAGAGAAGATGGTGAACCTTATCAAGAGCATGTACGAGGGGACAAGTTGCAGAGTCGTACACGATTGCGAGCTTACTGACAGCTTTGATATCAAGACTGGTGTTAGGCAGGGTTGTTTGCTGTCCCCATTTCTGTTTATCCTGGTGATTGATTGGCTTATGAAAGAAACCACCAGTGGAGGAAGAAATGGCATACAATGGACCCCATGGACACAGCTGGACGATCTAGATTTTGCAGATGACTTGGCACTATTGTCGCACACACACGACCAGATGCAAGCAAAGACTACAGCTCTAAACAAAATTTCAGAATCTATTGGATTGAGGATACATCCTGCGAAGTCGAAGGTCCTAAAAATTGTTGCACCCCCAAGCGCACAAGTCAGAGTAGGAGATCAACCACTGGAAGATGTAGAGTCCTTCTGCTATCTTGGTAGTATCATTGACAATAAGGGAGGAACAGAGGCAGAAGTCAAAGCACGAATTGGAAAGGCACAGGCAGCTTTCACGTCCTTAAGCAAGATTTGGAGAACCAAGGATATATCTCTAAAAACAAAGCTGAGGATATTCAACTCGAACGTGAAGTCAGTCCTGTTGTATGGATGTGAGACTTGGAATGCGTCCCAGGCCTGCATAAAGAGAATCCAAGTTTTCATCAACAGATGTTTGAGGAAGCTACTTAAGATCAGATGGACAGACAAGGTCAGCAATGAAATTGTATGGAAAAGAACAAGACAGAGCCCAGTCAGAGAGGAAATTGGTAGGAGGCGATGGAGATGGATCGGCCACACTCTCAGGAGGCCAGGAAACAACATCACGAAGAAGGTATTGGATTGGAATCCCCAGGGCAAGAGATCAAGAGGAAGGCCGCGCGGAACGTGGAGAAGAGCCAGAGAAAATGATGTGCAACGAAGCGGAAAGACTTGGAATAATGTAAAGAGGCTGGCCCATGATAGAGAGGGATGGAAAGTGTTTGTTGGTGGCCTATACCCTGATCCAGGGTGAGAAAGGCAATGATGATGATGAAAGCTTGAACTGTTATGGGGCCCCTTCGCAACCAGCAAAAGTAGGGCAACATCCAAAATTCCTCCGGGATTTGGGGCCCTGAAGCTTACACTTCATTTGTTTCATAGTAGATCAGTCACTGTGATCAGCTTATCATAACGATTGAAAACACTTGTCAATTATCTGAGGAAATATCGCATGATTATACTCTTGACAGACGGAAATGAACTATAAGTTGTCTTTTTTTTTTTTCAGGATAACTTCACCCCTGGGTAAGTACGTGTATTCAAATTTGGAATGGCATTCTAAACCAGTTTGTCTAACTGAAAATATTTTCTCTTTTAAAATTGCAACAGAAGGAAAAAGTCGTGAAGGGATTGCTTTTAATAATCTTGCATTAAAATCAATAACAGAAGACTTGCGTGAACACTAGGAGTTTATTGTAAAGAAATCGGTTATGGGCATTCTGATAGTCCGCCCCGATAGTTGCTACATATCTATACCATACTACCATACATTTTTATCATGCACTGTGAACATCTTATATTGACTAAAACCAAAACCAGTATTATCGATATATATATATCTCCAATCGTGGTTATCTCACTGTCATGACGTGTTCAGTAAAATTCCTAGTGTTCATTTAAATTCAAAAATTGAAAATATAAAATTACAAAGCAATCTCGTTGTCCATTTTTGCAATTTAAACGCAAAAACATTTTTACTTAAGACAAACTGGTTCAGAAGGCCATACTAAATAGGACACACGAATTACCCAAGGGCGGAGTTAGCTTGAAAAATATTTGTTCATTTATTTCTGCAGGGACTATGGGTAGAATGCGCATATCCGCCATCTTTAGTGACCAGACCCACGCATCACCATGGCGATTGTGGCACTGATTTTGATTCGTTAGCTGATTTGAACTGCGAACACGGGAGGCGCCACCAACCAACCGTCGGCGAGCTAAAACTAGTTCGCTACTGTAAATAACGGCACGTGTGTACATGTTTAATGGGAGAGGCTCGGTTAATTCTTTCACTTCCTTTCCCTTGTTTACACGGATGGTAGGGAATCTGAGCATCCTGGATCCATCCTTTCCACCCTTGTCATAACAATCAACTACGTGGCAACCAGAAGACATTTTAACCGTTTAGACATATCTCGAAGTTACACTAATCAGCTGATCCACCTGGCGTCTTTAGTTTCGGAAGACCAAAACAAAAACACTGCGACATCATGCACATCCTACCTATAACAATTATGTGTTTGTTGTTTAGATAAATTTCTGACCTTTCCGTGTCGCTTAGGCGTGTGCCCTTGCTCCAAGCTGACTGTTTCCTGCGGGTAGACCAGAGCATGTTAGTGAGTGGATGAATGGATAGATGGGCAGATTGAGGATGAGTGTAAAAATTGTGATATTGGATAGCTTTGTGAGAAAGTACGTTAACGATACAGTGTTTGTGACTAGCTGCCGCATCTAAATCCATTGAGTCATCATGAAGCACCCACCTGCCCACATCAATCGGTTTACCTACCTATCTACCTAACTACCTACCTACCTACCTATATTCCCACCTACCTACCCGTCCGTCTGCCCTGCCCGCCTGTCTGTCTACCATGAAAGACACGGCATTTGTCAGTTTTAACCATCTGTACTCAAATGCTTGTGTGAAGAAATACATGTCCATCTTAAATGACAGCCACCATCCCCTGTTTCATCAAATTTCTAGATCACCCAAGAGCAACAGAATGATGCACATGAAAACTAACAGGGAAAGATACAGAAGATCTTTTTGCCCCCCGCAATTCGCCTCAGCAAGTCATTTGAACTAGATGTGTGCCACATTTCACTAAGGTTCTTTACCATGTCACTTCATGTATGTCTGTAATTGACTTATTGAATTTGTTTATATAATGATACGTAAGATATGTGCACCACGTGTGTGCTGTTAAACACTCTGCGAAAAAGAATTTCCCTTATGGGATAATAATGTGATTCTTATCTTATCTTAACGTGGATCCCTGAGATGAACATGAATTCCCAAAATGAAAGCTAACCGAAAAGAGCCACAACAATTGAGCCTCCTCCCCTCCCCCCTCCAGCCCCTGCCCAAGCTTGAAAAAATAAAACAAACGGAAGTATCTTCTTTTGAAATATGATTTCTTCACCATCATGGAAACAATTCACGGAATGAATAAAAATGTTAAAATTTGAAGCATGCTTGCGTACCTTACCTGAACATAATTTCTGAGCATGTCTCATATAAAGCAAGTACTCGGTAGATTTGAGTTTTGAACTTTAACCGGACGAGAATGACAAATTTTGAGAAGCATAATTATCATAATATATAATGAACCTACAGGGCGAACGTGTAAGCATTTAAACTTTATAACTGCGAAACCCAGTGTTACGAAATTTTGTGTTCTGCCTCAATTTTTGACGATAAATTACGTGGACACTAATAACATTTTTACTATTTACTAACGACTTTTTGGAGCCTCACAACAAAACAAAAAAAGGCATTTTCGGAGGGGTAAAGTGGAAAAGCATGATAAAGATTTTGTTCTTCGTCTCTCTTTACACATTGCTAGTTTAATCAACTGTTGTCGGAAAAAGTGCGTAAACTCAGGTGTTTAAGATTTTTTTAGGAGGTATTTTGATGTTGGTGCCGCTGAACCACAACAGTAGTTTAACCCTTTGAGTGCCATGAATTTTTGTACATTTGCTGATACAGGAAGGAAATAGTGGCGGAGGTGAATGAAGACTAACTACAGCAACATTTATGAACAGAAAATCAATTTTCTATCTTCCCCAAAACAAAATAGCCCAGCACTCTTGTGCACCGATACATCGGTGATTGGCACAAACGTGACCAGTGGAAGAACCGATATCTCGGTGATTGGCACACAAAGACTTAAAAAATGGCTTGAGGGTGTGGGGTTTGTGTGGTGGACTCACGGCTCTGCACTGTTCTATGTCTTACCTCAATCTCAACTTAATTTTTCCCTCGTCCAGGCAAATGCTGCCAAAGAACGAGATCAAGCAGTGGGGCACAGGCTGATCAGGGTCACGGAAATGGACATTGAGTACAATTCCTGCACATACCACAGAAGCCGTGCTCAGACCCAGCAGTATAGTAAGGTAGATGGCTGGAGAAAAGACAGACAGGAAATATAAAAAAAAGCCAGTACGGATTACATAGAGAATTGAATGATCTGTCGTCTATAACAGGGCGTAAATTCTGACTGAGGTTTTTAAAAAGTAGCTTCAACACTGTAGCAGATTTTGGTCCTCGGATAAAGACAATCATGAACAATAAGGGGTTTTGAGTTTGTATTTGGGTTTTAAGGCGCGTCGACATGACAACGGCCACTTTGCGCCTTTCACGGTCTGCTTGGGTACTTTATTTGTGTTTGGCATTCAGAGCTTCATCACTCTAAATTTCACTGGTGGAATTCAATAGTTCCGTACACACTTGATTATACTTGTAAAATTCTCAAAAGTTGTTTTGTATGGATTTGAAAAGAGTTTTGTAAAAAAAAAAAAGGTTTTAAATCAAGTTGTAGATCTTAGCCTCTTTCAGAAAGGACAGGACGCGCTGCGAGTCCACGTCAGAAAGTAATTCTTTCATGGATCCGATTTGTTTTGCTTTTTGGGTTTTGGATTTTATGGCGCGTCGGCACGATAACGGCCACTTTGCAACCTTCACGGTCTGTTTGGGTACACTTTCTTTGTTTATATTTCATATTCAGAGCTTTTAAGTTTAACATAGAATTATATACAATCATATAGTTGTTACACATTGGTAAAATTCTAAAAAAAAAACAGTTGTTCTGTATAGATCTGTAAAAAGTTTTGAAAACGAGTGTAAAAGTTATTAAATCAAGTTGTAGATCTCAGCCTCTCTCAGAAAGGACAGGATGCGTTGCGGGTCCATGTCAGAAAATAATTCTTTCATGGACCCTCAGGCATTGTACCTTCTTCGGAGATTCATGACGTCTACATATTCAGTTAAAATGTTTTATTGATAGTTGGCAGTTGTATACCACACATTCTGGGGGGATCATCCCCCTAAGAAAAGAACGATGTGTGAGGTGGATATGATTCGGACGGGGTCTACTAAGGACAATTTCATCTCTCCGATTTTGTTGAGAGGCATGAGTCCATTGTCCAAGTTGATCTTCGATAAAATGTAGTTTATTTGATGTTTGTTCATTCCATCTTTTCTGTCATCTTGATGTAATGAAGTTATGAATAGCGGGTTTAAAGTCAGTGTATGGTATTTCTAGGTGTTGTGGTGGGTGTTTCAATGTTTCTTTTGCCAGTGTGGCCAGGGACCCAACAGAGAACAATTTCATATTCCCTGTTGGACAGCTTATGAAGACGTTGTAACAGATTATTGACTCCATGCGTGTTCATATTGGGGTTTTTAAAGCCTGGGAGTAGGAGAGCGAATCAGAAAAGATAATGAAGAGTCCCTGTCGGGAATTGGCTAAGTTGATAGCATGAATTTCAGCGGTAAAGACAGGCTTTGGGGTTGAGTCTGAGGCATTCGGTTTTGCAATCTGCACTTGAGAATGAGGCGGCTCCTACCGAATCATGTGTCTTTGGAGCCGCCTATGTAAAAAGGCCTGTGATCAGGGTATTTACTGAGTACCTATCTAAACATTTCTTTGTAGGTTTCTGGCCTGGTGTTGTTCTCCGGACATGCCGCGAGATCTAAAATAATGTTTGGAATATGACTTAGCCGTGGTGGGATGGCAGGAAATGGGTCATTTTCCTCCTCATACGGTCGGATTTCGGCCTTTGCCAGCAAAGACTGACTTCAACGGCAAACAGAAGGGGTGACACCTTGAAAAGATTATAAATTTTAAATGTGTATTTGGTTGAGAACTAAATTGTAAGCGGGATTGTCTGGATGAGGAGACAATTTTAATCCATACTGAAGAGAGAGTTTCTCTTCTGATGGACAGTGACGCTTCATTTGCCTCCATATACAGACTTTCGACTGGAGAGGTGCCGAAAGCATATTGGATCCGAAGGCATAGTGTACACCTCGGATTTGAAATCTACACAATCTCGCCCCAAAACTTAAAAAAAAAAAAAGACACTTTACTGATTTAGAATAAAAATGTCAAATGAGTTTTCTGGAAAATAAGGAACATTAAAAAAAAATAAAGCAAAACGGAAACAAACTTTCAGTGACTCATACCTAATGGTATTTATTAAGTTTCAAATTTCAGTATAAAAATTGGAGTGAAATGACACTTCAGCACACTAATGTTAACTATGAAAGGGACTTACTTAAGATACAAATGTGTTGTGATGTCTCAGGTATGTTTTCACTGATGATACTGAGATAAACGGTAAACGCTAGCAAAAGGGTGATAGCTAGCCCCATCCGCTCTCCGCAGTCTGAAGGCAGAATAAACACTAAGACGTTCAGAGTAGACAGCAGCAACACTGGAACCAGAGTAGAAGGGATGTAGAAGAATCGTTTCCGATACAATTCCAATCTAAACGTCAGAACGGTGTGTACCGCGCCGGTTCTGGGGAGACATTTTGGGAGCAAAGAACATCAGGAATGGTTACTGGCAGTGACTGGCTTGAAGCTCAATACTCGTCTACAGCTCGATTTTTTTCGAGTTTGCAAGAATTTGCAAGTCTATCCAACAGGCTAGTGGATAACACTTAAATACCAGTGGGTTTATATGGTACTTAAATACCAATGGGTTGATATGGCAATTAAATACCAATGGGTTTATATGGCACTAAAATACCGATGGGTTTATATGACACTTAAATATCAGTGGGTTCATAAGGCACTTAAATACCAATGGGTTTATATGACACTTACATACCAGCGGGTTTATACGACACTTAAATATCCGCACACGGTTATTCGCTCATCCCGGAAGCTCTCAAGCTTTCTCTCTCCTTACCCCGTTCATTTATTCGACGTTTACCCCCGCCCCTTTATGCGTGTTCCTTCCCCCAATCTCTCTTCACTGTTTCCATCTTGCTAGCTTTAAATCCCAGGTAAAACTCTCAAGGATAGAGCTTTGACATCGACATTTGTTTAGCACTCGTAAAATACCTTCACGCTTCCATAAAAAAGTGAACGAAACAAAGAGAAAAAAATACACAAGGGAGGAATTGTCACGACGGATTTCATACCTATAGGTAGTAGGATACTGATGTTCGAACACCCCCGTAGAGGTAATATCCCATTCCCCATTCGGTAGCACATCTGCCGTGTCGACATACGCGTTTTCAGGCTCAAGAATCACTGACCTGGAGAAATTAAATATAAACGAAGATTACTGAGAAACACTGAAATTCACCAGCTGCTATGTGGATTATGTTGTAGGCCAACACGAACACGTTCTCAACTTTGGTAGTCCTAAGACTGACTATGTATATTCTGATAATGTTCATCACACACACAAAAAAAGGTGTGGGTTACATTTTTGTATTTACTCCTACTTCACGCACTTTCATTAATTCTGTGCAATAAATTTGTTCTTGGTAATTTCAGTGTCGCACTGTCTTGTTTTGGGAAGCGAAGTGTTACACCTTTTGTCCACCGCGAGTGGTGACAGGCCCAGCTATCTGGCCAAGTGAATATCAACTGGTCAGGAAGGCACCTGAATCACGGAAGTATCTGTGTTTGTCGTTTTCTCCGCTTAGATAATGATATTTACTATCATGAAAATGCCGTGAAAATCTACTCAGATTACACTGTGGACTCCGCCGAATCTGGGACCACCCGAATTGGACTCCGCCGAATCTGGGACCATCCGAATTCGTACGCATCAACATAACCACAAGGCCACTGCTAATAGCACGGACGTTATGTAATTATATAACTATATTGTTTAAAAGGGTTAAATTCATTCAATGGGTGTCCTCAGAAAAAGACCCTAGAATCTCAGTAAAGTTGCAATATGAGTCATGGTAAGCTGCTTGCAAGAGAAACCAGTCTTACTATTAATCGATGGGGCTGCAGTCTTCTCGCATTTAAAGCTGCCATGGACACAAGAAAAAAAGAGAAACAAAGTGGAGAGGGATACGAAACGGAAGGATATCAAAGACTAGGACATGAAATTTCAACCCACCAAATTGGAAATGTTGCCTCTTCTCATTCTCCTCTCAATGTCTTGAAAAGCACTGCGACAAAGAAAGTGCAAAATATAGCCTCAACATTTGTACTGCCAACTGTTTAATGGAACATTTACTCACCAGTTGGTACGCATCCAAGTAAGATAGGACAGGTCACATGTCTGTGCATCAAAAGGATACTTGGTGATGTCCACGACACAACTGGTGTCAGCGACGACGCCTGGTTCCCAGTGGACCGTGCCAGTATGCAATACACTCACTAAAGTATGGCGCGTGCCTAGTTCTCGGTGATGCGTGGCCCTGTCAGAATGCACACACTCAATCTTAAAATTAGCATTATCGCCACCTGCATGTTCAAAAAGTACATGTATTTCACAATGTTATGGCAAACTATGCAGCGAGACCCCCTCAGAAGGCAATGTCTATTAAGTACAAGGCTAGATGTCCTTTACCACAAAAAAAAAAAAAAGAAGGGGGAGGGGGAGGGGGAGGGGGAGGGAGGGGAATACACGCGGTGGACTTCTCAAAATGAACAAGTGTTTGCTATAGTATCATATTGGCCTTCGCGGAAGAAACAAAGTGAACATTTCCTCAGTGACTTTCTTCTCTTTGGTATCGCTATTCATAAGGTACTCACAAGTCACAGGAGGTGAAACTGACAGAAATTGATGATACTCACGTTAGCTTAAGTTCGGAAAAACGATACCCGTCCGTCTCTTCCCCGTTCTTTTTCCAATTTTTATGTCCATGGTAAATAATACGATTATATTTAGATGTGTTTATAGCACTGACTTCATATGACTAAAAATATGTGATATTACGTCACCCATAAAAATAAGTCTCCAAAATTCAGTAGCAAACACAGCATCATAATCGATCACCCGAGACACAGAAGACAGGGATGAACCAGAGAGTATACATAGAGAGAGGGTTCACTATTGGTCGATTTGCACTGCGAGACACGGGAGGCTCTGCGAAACCACTGTTAACATGGAGCGGAAAGTAGGTCACTGCGGTAAACAATACTCATTTGTGCATTTCCACGGGGCGTAGGAGCTTAAAAACGGTTCTAAATAGTTTCAAGCAGCCCAAAAATATGAACAAACCACAATAAACAGATATGCACACTATCTTTGGTGAAGAATATCTCTTTCAATTCTCCTATTTCTTGTTTACCGCAGCGACCTAGTTTCGCGATTTGGCGAAAGTGAACCCTCTCTATACATCTATACTCTCTGGATAAATCATTCCTTCTTTCACTATATTTCCACAAATTGCGAACGCATAAATACGGTGAGTACTATTCTTTTCCGTTCAATTATGAAGGGGAACGATGCGAATTGTTGCACTGTTGACATCGATGATACGCCCGGGGGTAGGGCGGAATTTTTTTCAAGTTTTGTTTGATTTCCTGTCGCCGCCACTCATGATAGGGGCGGTAAGAAGGTTTGTTTTGCTTTTGATTGGTTATCGCACTTGCTAAAAGCAGGGCGAGATATTTTATTGTTTTCAGGGATGAAGAATGCCTTGATGAAAATAGAAGAAAAACAGATGATCTTTGGGAGAACTATAGCGCTTTTCAGACATGAGAGACGCAGCATCAGTAACTCACGTGTTTTCTAACAATATGTCCGGCTGCCATACTTCGTTTTGGAATAGGAACATTTCATCAATGCCTCCATAGTCAGCTGGCTTCCACTGTAAAAACTCGTCTATCCAGGCCTGAGAAATAGGCATTAGGGGGCCTGTTCACGCTCAAGCCGAATTGTCAGTTCAGCTTGATCAAGTCGGACTGACGAGTAGAACTGAGCGTGAGTGGGGAAATAGTTTGGCTTGACGGCGATCAGGTTCTGCCAGATTTTTTCCCCGTCAAGCCGCCAAGCCAAGAGTGACGCTGAGCCCCTCTCACCCCATTCCGACTATTGTCTGATGGCATAATGTGTGGTGTGTAGACTTAGTGCTGTGCATCGCTCAGCGTGTTTAGTTTATTATTTTACTTAGCTGGAAAGTGAAGACAGTACAATAAAGAATGACTTCGTGGTCCAAAGGAAAATCGTTAAACTCTATTGACATGTACAAGTCATTTGAATGTTTGTGGAAAGGAGCCAAAAGATTACACTAAAAGAGTGATGAAAGAGTATGCTATGGAAAACTATTATGAAAACCACAGAAAAACTGTGAGGTCGCAGCAAGGCTTTATGCAAAGCCAAAATTTGGTAAAAGAGAAAAAGGAAACAATTTTGACTCTGGAAAACTGGTGGACTTTGTCAAAGACTCTGAACCCCCTGCCGATTGCATATTTGTAAAAAACGAAAATAAATGCACTGCGAATATGTTTTAGAAAAGGACTGAAGAAAGTACAAAGCATGGCAGCAAGGTATCCGGAGCGGGGGAAGAAGATGTCTGTGTTCCAAAACTGGTGGTACTTTCAAATCTAATGTTTTTGGAAGATCAAGAGCTACACAGAGCGACAGTGTCAAATTTACAAGCCCGTCCATTCTCAGGAAATTTTGAAAATCCAATGGACTGAGCCTCGGTTCCTCCAAAAGATTTATGCGGCTCTGAACGTGCTTGGTCAATAGCCATTGTTTCGTCCACAATGATTTCCTTTTCTTTTTCTTTAAAATCAGAACAGCCAGAGAACCCAAAACAATGTCTCCTCCGTGTTGCCTGCTGCATCAAGCCGAATTAACAAGACGAACTGAACGTGAATGGGGAAGGCCATCAAACCGAATTGACAAATGGGCTTAGTGATTTCGGCTTGAGCATGAATGGGCCGCTATTGTGTTTGCCGAAGCGTATCTGTGTTCACTTGTCCTTGAATAATTGGAAAGATTCGAGGGGTATTTGCCGTACTGTTGTATGCGACATTTTGCCAGTTTTGAGGTTTTGTCATGAAAATGGCTCCCTCACTCCTAATTTCTTTATGTTTAAGTGTTATTCCAATCGGTTTAAAACTTTTCGAGATATGTACTTGCGACTTATTGCTTTATGCTCCTTTGCCGACCAAACTTCAGTTCTCATTTTTTTCGAAAAGGGCAAAAATGTACACACAACAATGTGGCAAATACCCGACGAATTTTATGTTTATCTGTTGAGAAAGAGGCTCTATGTAATGTTTCTCCCGAGCAGAGACTTCTTGTGGGATTATTGCCGTTTTTAGGGAAAATGAATCAAAATAACAGAGCTAAAGACAATCCTGAAGTCTACTTCAGAATCATTTTGTTTCTTCCAAACTTGAATCTTTTTCGTTTCCTCCGTCAATGCCTCCACCCCCCCCCCCCCCCCCCCCTCAGCGTTTCACTTCCACCAAGCAGATGAACACGCTAGAAGCTGCAAAACAGACAAAGTATAACAAAATATATTTCATTTTACTCTTTCACTAATACTTCCCGTTCCAACACAATGCCTTGAAATTCACAGCGTAACTAGATTTCGTTGTAGGCCTAATTCAATGGAATTTGTGTCGACAATTTCATATATCACTATGGTGGGGCGTTTGCATTTTTTTTCTATGTTTTCATTCGTGCTCGAAATCGCGACCTTAATTCTTAGTTGTTCCAACTCCACTTTCTGCACAACTGAGAAATTCAACGCTAGATGTTGCGGCTGTAGTTATTATGATGAAGAGTTAGAATATATCGGAACGGTGAAACAGCTTGGTAAGTGCCACAACGAATTTTAAACGAGTGTCAAAGTGCGCATATGTTATACCTCTTCTACACATCAAAAGATCTCCAGTTCTTGAGAAAATGGAGCTAGAACAAATAAGAATTTAGGTCGCCAAATGTATCCTATCATTTAAATTGAAATATGGCGCCTCGGAGTTATTTCCCCCTTCCCCCGCCCTCCCTTTTTCATCACATTAGATCCACCGCAAGTTCTCACTATTAAGTGGTCTTGTCTTCTGATTCCAATGTATGGTGTTCAAGAGTCACCACCACCCCCCTCTATTTTTGTTTCAAATTATGAGATTCAATGCAAAATAATTAAAAATCTTAAGTGTCGTCATCAACAATATGAAACATAATCAACAAAATAAAAATTATGGTTCACACTATCATTTATGTTAGGCTGTGTTTTCATGTGTACCCGAACGGAAACGTCAAAAATTCATCAAGTAGTAAAATGTTCAAGTTCAACTCTATAATATATGCTACCACGGTGAAAATTTTTGCAATAAATAGACACCACTGTTGCATTGCAAAAACTTTTTATTCTATCCACTAGATTGATTCGGGTTGAATAAAGAAAAAAATATTGTTAATAATAATAATAATAATATATTGCATTTATATAGCGCCCAACCCCGTCGATGACAAGCTCTGGGCGCTTTAACAAACTCTTACACACACACACACACACGCATACACAAAAGAAATTCAAAAATATTTACTATTGTTGCTGCCGAAAAACACCTAGCCTAGTTTGCCTGAAAGAAATGGGTCTTCAGATGGCATTTGAAAGAACCAATGTCATTAATTTCCCTGGTTGTCTTTGGAAGAGTGTTCCAGATGGTAGGGCCAAGAAATGAAAAGGACTTTTCTCCTACAGTGGACAGATTCATTTTAGGTACTTTCAATTTTGTAGTGTCAGATGATGATCTTAGTTGACGAGATGGAACATAGTAATCAGTTAAATCAACTAGGTACGATGGAGCAGTATTATTGACACATTTGTGACAAATGGATGACAATTTGTACATTATTCTTTTCTCAACTGGCAGCCAGTGCAAACTCTGCAGAAGTGGCAGTGCTGAATCTCTTTTCTTTTTCTTCAAAACAAGTCTCGCTGCATTGTTTTGAGCAATTTGGAGTTTTCTAATATTTTTTTGTGAAATTCCAGCCAAAAGGGAGTTGCAATAGTCAAGCTTTGAAAGTACAAAAGAATTTACTAAAACAGCCGCAGTTTCAGTTGAAATAAGATGTCTGATTTTACCGATTTTCCAGATTTCCATGTATAGAATGCGAATGAGGTGACTAACCTGAGACGACATAGAAAGATTCGAATCAATGTAAACCCCTAGGTTTTTTACTTTTTTTGAAATTTCTATTGAATTAGTGCCAATTATCATCTCAGTTCTGTCCACTTCTTGCAGAACCCGCTCACGGCCTAATAAAATAACCTCAGTTTTATCCTCATTTAGAGCCAGTTTGTTTTGGTTCATCCAGCTTTTAATTTCTGTTATACAGTTTCCAGCCTGCTGCAGAAGGCTGTCGACATCGCATGGCAAGGCAGAACTGTAGAGCTGGGTATCATCAGCATAGAAATGATATTGTAAATTAAATTTCTTCATTTCATGTGCAAGTGGAATAGTATAGATAGTAAACAAAATAGGACCAAGCACTGAGCCTTGTGGTACGCCATACTGAAGCGCATAGGAAAAAGATCTTATTTTGTTGGTTACAACAAATTGGTGGCGATTTGACAGATAAGATTCGACCCATTTAAGGGCGACCCCTCTGATTCCAAACGATGTTTCTAGCCTTCTGAGCAGGATTTCGTGGTCGATGGTGTCGAACGCTGCTGATAGATCCAACAAATTTAGCAGAGTAATATTTCCAGAATCTGCCTTTACTAATATGTCATTCATGATTCTTAATAGTGCAGTTTCAGTACTGTGGTTACTTCTGTAAGCAGATTGAAATGGTTCCAACAGGTCATTATTTCTCAAATGACACATTAGTTGTTGTAATATCACCTTTTCAAGGATTTTTGAAAGAAAAGGAAGGTTTGAGACGGGTCTATAATTTTGCAACATGTTTTGATCAAGAGTCGTTTTTTTCAAAAGTGGTGTTACCCAGGCTGTTTTAAAATAATCAGGGACAGACCCACTTAAAATAGAGTTGTTTATTATTTTTGTAATAGTTGGAACCAGTTCATCAATACAAGATCTAACCAAAAATGTAGGAATAGGATCGAGGTCACAACATTTTGATGGCGATGCCATGATGATAGATTTTACAGATTCATTCGACACAACACCAAAAGTGTCTATAGGATTTCCCTGAAACTCATCAAAATGATCAATGGCATCAAAACTGTCAAGATTTTCTCGGATAGTTGTAACTTTTTTATCAAAATAATCAGCAAAAACATTGGGCAACAAATTGTTCTCGTAAATTGTGGGTAGAGGTGTTTCCTTTCTTTTCCCTGTGAGTTCATCACAAATACTAAAAAGTTCCTTACAAGATGTAGAATTTTGAAGTTTAGTGACATAGAAGTCTTTTTTTGCAAGTTTAATAACACATTTCCATTTGTTCTTCTGGTGTTTGAAAATGTCCTTGTGGACTGTAAGACCTGTCTTTAACCATTTCCTTTCTGCTTTGCGACATTCTGCTTTGGCTGCCTTGACATCTAGGGTGTACCATGGAGCGAACGGTCTGTTGGAGATTGACCTGGTCTTGATAGGTGCATGTCGCTGAAGTAGATCTTGCTGGATGTTATTATAAGATGTGATGTCGCCTTCAAAGTTCTCGAGAGCATTGGCCATTTCCGTCTTGAAGGCATTGATGTCGATACCTTTTATGTCTCTGGACGACACAACTTTTTTAATGATATTTGGCTTTGCGAAATCAATATCGAGTACGATGGTTTTATGATCCGAAATGAGTTTTTCTAGGACGGCGGTGTTGGTGAAGGTGCTCAAGGTTTGTTTGATGATCACTAAATCTAAGATGTGACCATCTCGATGAGTTGGACATTTGATTATCTGAGACATGTTGCATTGGTCGATAAGTTCTTTAAGTCGTTTTACTTCAGATGATGTTTCAGAATCAAAATGAAAATTAAGATCACCCAAAAGAACAGGGTATCCTTTCTCGCAGGTTAAGCGTGGTAGGAGAACTTCAAGTTCACTCAGAAAATTGGTTTTACTGCCTGACGCTCGATAAATGCAGACAAAATGAAAGACTTTGGTGCCAAGATCTAATGATAGCTCCATAATCTCAAATGTTTCAGGTTGGTAGCTAGTTTCCGGTTTAATAACAATTTTTGGTTCAAGTGATTTTCTGAAAATTACAGCGATCCCGCCTCCAAGACGATTTTTCCGAGGAAAAGATTTAATTTTGAAATTAGGAGGTGTCAGTTCATCTTCAATAATAGCATCACGCTCTTTGTTACTATTAATTACTTGATTATTATCACACGCAATTCCGGAATTTTGTGAATCACTGGTCATTTTATTTAATGAATCCATGAAATCCCCTGAGACTTTACGGATTACATGAAATTCCTGCCCCAAAACGGGGTTTTCATGAAATTACCGAAATGTGCAAGGATTTACCCACTCGCCTGGTTCGACAATTTACTGCTATACCACATATTCCCATCACATTTTTTCTGCCTTTGCAAGTGTAACAGGGTGACAGATTGGCAAGGTATAACTAGCGTGGGAAGATAGTTGACGGCGGGGAGACAGAGTTATTGTAGGCCAGAGGGGGAAAGTAAGGGATGCAACGGAAAGCGCTTTGACACCCGAAAAGGGTAGTGTTTACTTGACCGCCGTAATTGACGATCAGATCACCTGGGAATTGCTTGGGGGGTAGAGATGCTTCAATAGTATTTGACGTGGAGTCGACGGGGGTGGCTATTAGGATATCTAATGTACACTCGGTGAGCGTCTTGGGACGCTACCTGACTGGGTATAAATCCCCGAACGCTCCTTCCAACTTCAGACCGCTGAGAGCACTCACCAGCTTCGTGCCGAAGAGGAGACCACAACTGCAACTGTAACTTTGTACTAGTCTCGTGAGTGGGGAAGGTCAGGGAACCCGCAAACATCCTTTGTCAGAGCGTGGTATCTTTGGTATCTTGTCGGCATTTGAGCTGTTGCTGAGTGGTAAGTTAATTGTACGATGTATGTGTATTTTACTTAATGGTCATAATTGTAGAACCTAAATCTAGGGGGTTTACTTTGGTATAACTACTGCCTCTGAGAGAGTCACGGAAACGCCGTTATATATATGTTATGAAACCTTATAGGATGGGGTCTGTTAGAGAGAGCGTTATTCTTCGTGGGGAACGTGTAAATATCATTAAAACTGTATTGATCGTTTATTCTATTGCCTATATGGGAGGCTATGGAGTATGGGAGCTGCAGCCTGACTTATAACAGTGTCAGCGGTTAAAAGTATTAATGATGAATATCCGTCATGGAGTAAGTATGGAAGTCATGCCTTCCAGCAGTAGATTAGGAAGTTGCGATTGTTTCTCTACAGAGGAGGAAGAACAACACCTTCTTGGCTTCTCAACTTCTTGTACTTTGATTAACGACATCGTGGCTTCTTGGCTTCTCAACTTCTTGTACTTTGATTAACGACATCGTGGCTTCTTGGCTTCTCAACTTCTTGTACTTTGATTAACGACATCGTGGCTTCTTGGCTTCCCGACCTATTGGTACCTGCCGATACCTGTTGATCTAACTGCGCAGTCAAGCCAGAGTAGAGAGGAAGAACCAGCTCCCAGATAGCGCCATACACCCCTAAAGGAGAGGTTTCCTTACGCTGAATGTACCCATGTGTTTTATAAAATGTGCTAGAAATTGAATATTACGAAGCCCTTTTAATTATCATGTACTGATTTGCATTGATTTCATCCCATCGAAATTCACGTGAAATTGTATGACCTATGTTCCTATTATTATTGAATGAATTAATAATTATTGTATAGATAAGCAATACAGATATCGTTTGTTATAACTTATAGAAGAGAGATAGTGTGTTTGTGCCGTGCCTATCACGGCTGGTGTCAGAAGAAAGTTAGTGAGAGGAAGAGTGAGAGAAAGTGGAAACATCACAGCAAGGCATCTTCGTTTACTAATATTTTGATTTAAACTGTACATATTGATACTTCATATGTTTTAATGCCCGTTCACCTGTGTATATACTAATCTTGAAAACAAATTGATGTTAAATATTTAAGATAATGCCGTTGTGTCAAGAAGTGTTGAATGAACGAACAGTTGCACAATTGAGCTTCTTAATGTTTACTTGGCATAGCGAAAATGCAGAACCAAAACAAATTTAAAAAAACAACCTATCATTTTGAAGAACAATATTGTAGTTCGTCTTCTAAACATTATTTCACATATTGTCCGGGGCCATGTGTCCCTTGCATTTCGTATTAGCTGACCTCAAACATCACAATTTGTACTTACAAGTTTCAAATACCCATTGGTCGACATAATTTGCGCCTTCATGTTCTGAAAGCAAACAAAGAGAAACACATGAAAGTAAACACATGAGAAGATCTGTTAAGGGTATCAGAAGTTAAAGTTTTCAGTTCCACATTCCATCATCTTTCATCAGAATGAGTTTGAGTTTGAATTTAACAGCGCGTCAGCATCATTACAGCCACTCCTCGCCTTTTAGAAGTACACCCGTTTCTCTATTATCCATTTATTCAATATAATGGCCGACACTATCGATCACAAAATTCTTTTAAATAGACTGAGTACCGCTTTTGGTTTGTCTGGAACTGTTTTAAACTGGTTTGAAAGCTATTTACAAAATCGCACTCAAAGAATTTATGTGAACCACACTTTTTCCAAAGAATTCCCATTACAGTTCGGAGTCCCGCAGGGGTCCGTTCTTGGTCCTTTACTGTATACTTTATATATGCAGCCTTTAGGCAAAATTATTCAAAATTGTAATGTTTAACTATCATAAGTATGCTGATGACACCTAGCTCTATGTTTCTGACGAACCATCAAATATGTTCATGCTGGTGAGCAAGACAGAAAACTGTATCTCTCAAGTTCAGTCCTGGATGAATGAAAACAAATTGAAAATGAACGAAGAGAAGACTGAAATTTTAGTATGCCATGGTAAGAATACACCTAACATAAACATCAGTCAAATGACTATCGAGCAAAAAACGATTGAAACATCAGTGAAAGCAAAGAATCTTGGTGTTATTTTCGACTGCAACTTGTCAATGGTACATCACATCAACAACCTGTCAAAATCACTATATTTAGAATTACGTAGGTTAAGTAAACTATCATTAATACTCCCTAAAGAGTCAATGCAAGTTTTGGTTTCATCCTTCATTTTTTCTCGTTTGACTATTGCAACTCTCTTTTTAAAAACCTTCCAGCAGAACAAATTAGCAAACTTCAGAGACTTCAAAACTGCTCCTCGATTAATACTAAAACAACGTAGAAGAGAACATGTTACACCTTTGCTTATTAGTCTTCATTGGCTCCCTGTAAAGGCAAGGATAGATTTTAAAATTTGCAGTGTTATGCTACAAATGTCAGTACAACAATGCTCCTCTTTATCTTATAAACTCTATTCATCCATATAAATCATCTAGAGCATTAAGATCTTCTGATAAAAAACGATTAGAATCTAAATTTGCTAAAACAAAAAAATTTGGAGAGAGAGCGTTTTCTGTGTGGGCACCAGCTGTATGGAACGCCTTACCACCAAATATTCGAAACATAGAAAGCGAGGCACTTTTTAGATCTGAAATGAAGACCTATCTCTTCAGAAAACACTTTGATGTATAGTCTGACATGTAGGCCTATTGATGTTTGTGTGTGTGTGAAGGAGAGAGAGAGAGAGAGAGAGAGAGAGAGAGAGAGAGAGAGAGAGAGAGAGAGAGAGAGAGAGAGAGAGATAGTGTTTGTTTGTGTGTGTGTGCCTTTGTGTGTGTGGTCAGTTGTTAGGAATGAGATTTGTTCTGTTTCTGCATTTATTGTAAAGCACATGGAGCATCTCTGGATATGCGCTATATAAATGAACTTTATTATTATCATTATTACTAGACTAGATGAAGTTCCCGGCATTATCCGAGATAAACCTGTGAGCCCACCGTACCATCTCTCTCTCTCTCTTTTTGGTCTAGAAAGCTTCCCATATTTTACAGTCTTACTACAGACAGATTTCATGCGCTCCTGAGCAGTACGCCACTCAGTTCTGGTATGGAAATTGCGCGCACCGAATTGAACGCGTATTAATACATCGTTTCCGGTGCGGCGGGCTCACTACAGGGAGCCAAAACAAAGATCATTGTATTTTACTTTTTTACGACTTTTAGTTTAAAAATACCTGAAACTTGAATCAACATAATCGGTCGATTCAAAAGCGATTGGACTGGGTTCGTTGACACTTAGGAAAATTAACTTTATAATTGTTGAAACTGTCATTTAGGCTCTAGCATTGAGCAAAATCGCACCACAATGAATTACTCCCACCACTATTTTTTTTTATAATAAGATTGTTATTATTAAGATGGTAAGATTTTGGCTCTCAATTATCAGATGTCTAAATACCTATGTCAATGTGATTTTACGACGTTGAAACACCAGTCTTACTTGCCCCCCAAAAAGGTAGATTTATCGTAAATTTTGGAGATCAGTATACGAGTCAAGATTTTGAGTATGGAAAGGTTAAAGAGAAGTTGAAACAAAGAGGGCTTGCCATTATACTGAAGTGCAAACATGGTCATAATAATCGGTGCATGAATGCAGCATAACTTTGGGAGTCAGCGGAAACAGTATCTTGCCAAAATTCAGAAGAAAAAAATCCAGTGGTTGTGGAAATTCAATGGCTGTTAAATTCAGTAGACAGTGCACAGCTGTTATATTTGTAGGACTCCTAATGGTGTCGAGCCTCCCTAAAAGTACGGGCAGAGTGGAGTCGCTTGCACCGCACCAGCCCCTCACCATTTTGGGGCGCACCAAAGAAGGTGAGAGGAAGGAACAGAGTGGAGTCGCTTTCTGACGACTGGTGCGAGAAGGTGACTGGAATTTTAGCACTAAGTTAGCAGGCCCCAATTATTTTTGGTGCGCGGTTGGTGCTGGTGCGGGGCGGGGAGCGGCTTCCACTCTGTCTCGTCCAACTCTAATTAAATGGATTAAATTTCAGGGTCGGCAAACTGGTGACTCTTTGGTGCTGGCGAGGGACTGGTGCGGTGAAAGCGACTCCACTCTGTCCGCACAGTAACATGGCAGGTCTCCCAAACGTGGCAGATTCCACACCCAGTGCGCACTAGTTCTAACCCTGCGTCCGAAATGAGAGCAAACTTCAACACCGTATGAGTGAAAGTGGCTTCAAAAGAGGTAAGATCATTTGGACACGAAAAAGGAGAGGCAAATCAGTTGACCATAATGCATTCAATTTTAATTTTGATTTCAGGGGATTCAAAAGCTTTTGTCTCTCAGTTGACAAGCATGCACCGTGTGGGTCATTCGGTACATTGGCATCAAAATTTTGCACAGGGTGTGAAATTGATGTTGTTTAGTGCCTTGAAGTGTTTGCTAAAATTTTGTGTAGCGTGTGCAGACTGCCAAGTTCGGGAGACCTGCCGCGTTTGGGATGCCCGACACGATTAGGAATGCTAGATATTAACTACACGCCTGATGTATGCTATTCTCTGGATTCTCTGGACCCCTTAATTCCCCCCGGAGTCGTGGGGGCGCTGCACTAGCGAGCGTCGCACCAACTGCCTCCACCTTTGGCGGTCATGGGCATTTGCCTGTGTTGTGGCAAAGTTTCCCCCCCCCCTGTCCATTCAGTAGTTTTGTCCGACCATTGCTTTCTTTATCTGCCCCGTCTCCTTCCTGAACTGTACCCTGGAGTATGGTCTTTGATAGTCCACTGGCTCTTGTCACCTGTCCATGCCGTTTCAACTTCCTTCTTTTTACTGTGTTATGTAAGCTTTTATCGTCACCAAAAACTCACCAATTGTTCTAACATGATGAGATAAAATCCAACAGAAACTGTCACAGGAACGCTTTGGTTGCGTACGGGCAAGATATCCCGATGGTAGTCGTGGAGCAAATCGTGCCTCAGCTTTCTGATGTGTTCAGAGCTTTCAATGGTGACTGAAACAGAATTTCAACAGATTTTTAATCACGAAAAGTTCAGTATTCACCAGTGTGGAAATCCAATAATGAAAGTACTAGGAAAATCTAAATTTCTCGTAATGCTTGATTAGTTTGCGATTTTTGTTTAACTAAACAGGCAAAGGCGGAAATAATGAGCAGACGTATCCATATGTCATCATGGTCTGTTTTTCCAACGAGGAAAAACTGTCCAGGAAGCTTTTTTTTTCTTCCGATAATGGTGGTATTTATAAAACAGCATCACGTATACCAGTGACTGTCTGAAAACTGGAGCAAAATGCGATGTCAGTATTATTAGTAGGGGGCTGGAGGGCAAGCCATCAAATGGCCGGGAACCTTGCACAAAAATATATACTCATGATTTTGTTATAAATATTAGGAGAACCACTTTGGGCCACTGAATATGCCGGATATAATGAGATAAAGGGTGGCAACGTTAAGAAATTCCTCAAAAACACCCCCACGTGACATAATTGTCACAAATCCCAGACTGGGAGATGTAATAAGTTATGACAGGACAACAATCACGAACGAACAAGTTTGACACTTAACAGAACAACCCATCAGACTCACACATTTATTAAACATAATTATACAGATAATAGCGCAATTACATACATTATATTATTGAAATTAACTGCCGTGCAACGGCCTTATTCTCACATGCACTCTTCCTCGGATCCACAACCCGGTAGTTACTCCTAAAGGCACTTCGGCCTCAGCCTCTCCCCTCAGGGTCTTAATAGCACATTAATAATTCACTGGCCCCGCAGTCTCTCAACATCACCTTCCTATTGTCATACACCTTAGCATTCCACTAGCCCCTCAGCAGGGCAATAGCACATTATCATTTCAATAGCCCATCAACATGGCAATAGCACATTATCATTTCAATAGCCCATCAACATGGCAATAGTACATTATCACATTCACGCTCATATCTACGTCCCTGTCCGTGGCCTGACTGCCACGACTTTATGTGCCTCTACTGTCCTGCACCGACAGCCTCACTTCTGGCCTATGTGTGGCCTCCGGCCCTATGCTGGCCTATCCCCTATGCTCACCGAGGCGGCTCTTTAACCCGTCCCCGACACCTACAAGAATAACATTACATTGGTATAATAACATACCCTTTCTATTCACTCCACCTCTCCTTACAACCCATGAAGCGTACACACAATAGTTCACATTTCACTCACCAAATATCTTACGGTAACACACCTCCATCGTAGTACACAATACTCACTCGTGCTACAAATCCATGAACTCACTTTCATCTATCGCTCATGGCGCACATTGCTATATCCAATATCAAGGACTTCCACATTCCTCACATATACTTATTTACATCATGGTAATAGACGAATATAATATAATACATCAATCATAATTATCAATCAACGTTCTACCTACCAGTCATCACTGGAAAAAACACTCTCATCCGTCTTCCGACTGCTCCCCTTATGTTCGCCCGCTGGGCTCTTACTAGCGTCCGTTCAGTAGGACCTTCTAACTTGCAGTGATAGTAATACAGCGCTTTCGCCTCATTCAGACCCCCCACCACTCACAACATGCACGCTTTAACTTACTTGTCTACGTGCGTTAATTTTACTCTCCTCCTTTCCCCCCGTAATTATTAACTATCGCTCACTCCACTCGTGACAATAATAGATTAGCGTTCTTTTCAGCCAAAATGACAGTAATAAAGTTGTACCCAGCCAAATATCAAAGAGATACCCATGCCTAATATACATAAATTAAAAAGAATCCAATTTCCTACCACATGAAATTTATTCGTACTGATTTGTGTTTATTACATGAAATCTATTGGTCAAAATCAAAACTACACCCTTTATATCGCTAAACATTGCGAGTCCAATATTTTAAAAAATCTTATAAAATATACCAGATGGTTAAAGTTGAACTTTACTACCTATTATCATAGACCCATACTAGTTTTTGAAAACATAATTCAACAATTTGAAGATGAAATTATTAATTATAGCAGTTACAGTATGTCACAAGTGGAGTGAGCGCGATTAAAGGGATTGCTGTAAAGTGGGTATAGAGTTGTAAGATTAACTCACGGGATAGTTGAGGCAGACAGTTAACTTGAAAGCGTGCAATGACACGAGAAAAGTGTTGGAGTTATTGAGGTAGCGTCTGGGTAATGAAAAGTCACTGCAAGCTCAGAAGTTCAAGAGAACAGACGTGTGAGAGGCAGTCGGGAGTTTGATGTATTCCAGTGAAGACTGGTAGGTTGAATTATAAGGATTTGTAATTGTGATGATAAATCTACTATATTCTGATGATGATAATGATGCAAATAAGTTATATGCGAGGACTTAAGGAGTGTGCAAGTAATTCATTACTGTATAAATAGATGTGAACAATGAGCGAGATACGTATGTTAGGAGCATGGATTCTTAGCATAGTCGGAGTGCTGTGTAATACTGTGAGTGTGTGTTACAGTAGAGATGTGCGGCTGTGTAGTGTTTGCGTGAGTGTTGGCTGTGTGGTGGGTGAAATGTGGAATGTTGTGTGTACGCTTGATGGGTCGTAATGAGTGGTGAGTGTATAGTAAGTACATAGTATTATAGAGATGTGATGTTATTCTTTATAGGTGCCGGGTACAGGCTGTAAGCTGTAGCGGCCGTAACTGAAGTGACGGGGTCGGGCTGTGATGCCACCGTCAGGACCTAGAGGACATAGACAGGGCTGGGGATGTACGCCAGTATCTGGATGCTCCGCCAAGGGTAGCTGTGGCGTAAGGCCGACAGGCAGCACAGTATCCGTGGCAGTCTGATTCGGGGAATCGAGGCTGGCCATATTTATGAGATACATGTATTAAGATATTGAACTGCAAGGTAGTGCAGACATTGATGTTAGGCTGAGGCCAAAATTTCATATTTTAAAGAAGTGAATATACTGTCGTGGAACTGGAAGTGGAATGAATGATTGAGGGGAACGAGTACTGTATGGTATTTATTGGATTGTACTTATTAATGTTATAATAAATGTGTGAGCCTGCTTGACTGTTTTGTTAATTGCTATACTTGTTTGTTTGTGATTGTTCGGCTGTCGTATTGAGGGCATCTCCCAATCTGGGATTTGTTACACAATAATACGTCTATTTAGAGGATCCGCTCATAACTGCTTCACATACTGAGAATAATGTTAGTAATAGTACGTTAGGTCTGTTGTTGACGCTTAGATATGTATACAATATTGCTAGCAAGGTTAGTTGTTTCCTTACTGCAATTCAAGCCAGGTTCATTCAACTTGAATTTTATCGGAATGTGCTGTGGAAACAATATATTAATGCTTGAGAAACAAGTCAAATAGACAAACCCCTCTGTGCTGTCCAGTGCGATCTGCAGAACAACCTCCAACAAACTATCAGTCTTAGCGTGGCCTAAGTATACCCTGTTTCGTAACTTGATGTACATGTATATTGAAAGTTTCCTGTCGGTTTTGAATGAAAATTAAATTCCGGTTCCAGATCCGATCGATGCCACCTGTGAGAATTTGGGCGTTTCTCAATAAATGACGAACTCCAAGATAGCCGCCATTGAAAAGGTCCGGTATTCTTCACACTGCAATTTTATAGAGAACAACTTTCAAAGTGTTGTTTTTTTTCAGTTGGAAATAATGGATTTTGTAAAAACAAACAGAAACATATCAAAATAGATACATTTGGTGCCAATTGTTTAATCTTAATTCGAACAAACCCATTGTCGAATGGGTGAGGAGTGATACAGATGCATTTAGTCTCCAAAGACACCTAAAACTGATCACCACCGTATCCATAAATATGTAATTGAGGTCATTAATGATAATATTCTTTCATGTCATCAGTGATTCACCAATGCCCCATTACTTCAACCATAGTAACGTCAATGGGAGAATTCTCATTTTTAGGTGAGTCACATCCAATTCACCAATGAGGTAGGAAACTGGTTTTTAGTGGTCTTCAGCTGGATTCGTCTCAGCTGCTACATCTTTGACAGGATTGCTATAGAGGTTGCCTGCTTTCGTTTGCACAACTGAATACGTCAGTACATTAGCGTGTGCTGCAGCTCGTTTTGCAACCACATCTAAACAGGTTAAGAGCCTTTTTGATGCTCTCAGCTGCATCTCCACAGACTATGTAGACACAGTGCAGAGGGTTGAAGTTTGGAAATGAGCCACCGGCAACTTTCCACGGTAACACCTGATGCTGAACGTCCAGACATTGTGCCTGATACTGTTCATAGATGGTGAAAAGCTTAGCAGCTTTGGTGTGACATACCTCTTGGCTGCAATTTTCGTGCTGAAAAGATGTATTTTCCTCAAGAATGTCCCCGGCGCCTGATGATGCAGCGAAGCTATGAAGTGAAGCAGAATTCTATGATTTCTTCTTCTGTTTAATACGTGTTACCAATTCTTGGAAGACCAGAGAACATTTTTTGTTTAACTTGGTAAAAACTGTAGCGTTTCCAATGACAGCAAACGAGGAAACAGTGTCCCGCCCAGTGAGGACATGGATTGCAAAGATGTTCAGCGTGATGGCTTCGGGGATGCTGACAAACAATATTAACGGACAAGACATTACTGAATGGCAATAATACCTTCATGAAAGGTACTGTATTGACCAGACTTCCATGCCTTTCCACGTACAGTATGTCAGCGAGATATGGCAGTACGACCGTGTCGTCCGAGTTGTCTTTAATGTTATGATGCCCATCACTGATTTCCTGAATCATGTGATATTCCACAATAACACCAGCTTTCTCGTGATTGATAAATGTGTGCTGAATTCCACCCCCCCCCCCAATTGTACTGGTTGTGGCTCTGGGCCTATGACAATGCGATGTGTACTCACTTAATGCTACAGAGACCTCACCTGGCTGATAGTCATCCGTCTAGTTTGTTCTTCTTACGTAGCAACGGTGAGAAAAAGGGTCTGCTGAGGACGCGACGGCTCTTGGTAGTGTTAACAAAAAAAAGACGATTGAGTCCTCTCTGGATAGGGTGGGCGAGGATGGGGGGGGGGGGCATGCAGCAGGACTTTCTACTTAGTTTGAAACACGCATCGAAAACCACATACAGAATACGAGCATTCTCATCACGAAAGATAAGTCCCTTCACCGCTGAAATGATAAAGTCAGACACTTTGTTTGGGGAAACTGATCGTGGCATGGGTCCACAGGCAGCAAGGATGTCTACATCTGAAACCCCATGGTGAAATTTTCAGTAGAAATCGTACACACTTTGTTTCAACACTGGCTTGCTGGTAGAATGCATTTCCACCATTTGACCAAAGAGAGATGACGACATTGAGTGAGTTGTAATGAGAACAAAGTCTCTATTAGGCTAGAAACGCGTGCACAGTTGAATTCAGGATCAATATTTAGCTCAAGAGTGGAAGCTATATCTATGGCCCTACCGTGAAACACACAATAATGTGTTCTCAAAACTTCAGATGACACTCTCTTTTGCCCAATTATTATTCTACACACTCTATGCAAAAATTTCATTTTTTTTTCTACCGATGAAGGAAAAGTACAATGTTTCAAATATTTACAGCTAAAAACGTAAGAAGATAAGCAATGCATTTGAAGAAATTTGTTTTCTCCCTCTTGTAAATCTATCCCTTGCACTTATACAGTTTCATATGTGGTTAAATAACTTGACCACCGATGGGTTTATCAGTTTTCTACTGAAGTCTTGGGAAGGGGGTGGGGGGCATTTAGGTCATTTCAGTGAAAAGATCTGACCAAATGCTATGTCACACTCACGATCCTCCCGCTGCAATCAAATGAAAAGGCCAGTCACCCCCCCCCCCCATCGTTTTCTGCCAGTACAAAAACAGTCATGATGAACAGTCACTGCAAAGCAGTTTGTCCACGATTGCATCGTTCGTTGACTTCCCAGTTTTCTGTTCACGCATGTCTAGGGTCCACCATCTTGCGAATTTAGTGAATTAATTTGGTGGTGAATCCTCAAGAGGTCTTTGACGACTGATCTCAGTGCCCAGCTCGCCGCAGGCTGGTCAGTCAGTTTACCGTCCTCCTGTCAGCTGGAATTGTACCTCATTCAATATTTCCCTAGATCGAACAGTATCGTGTGCAGGATCATCGATATTCGGCATCGATATTGTGACGTCACAAGATGGAACATCAAAGGATCGCTAGTGTTGCAGTACCGTGGGTGCCTAGTATCGGTGCTTACGAAAGCATTGTTACTGATGATAGCGAAGCATTTTGGCTCTCATAAAAAAAAATTCAACTGGCCTCATTTGGCATCAAACTGAACCGAGATCAGTAACTATCTGACAACCTAATTCAGCGATAAAATTTTCCATACGTCCAATCGCTAGGCTCAGATAGCCTTACACAGAAGCCACACTCGAATTGCATCAGTTTGAGAACAATTTGTTATTAAGAGGTAACAATGGCACAGAGAGCACCCAAAAGGAAAATTTTTGGTAACAGATTGGTAAAACTACAGAAATTTATTACAGTGGTAATGGTTGTTCTTAGTACTCAGAATGACGGAGCAGGAGAAATGAGTGCTATAATTCTTATCAAAAAACGTTTAGAAATTCTAAATTTATATTCTTGGGGGATTAATGTTACAATTAGCAAATTAAAACATGTTTGTAGCATCTTTCTAAGACATCTGTGGTAAAAACATTTAGATAGTACCATATTAAGATAATATAAGATAAGATATGACTTTATTATCCTGTTTCCAGGAAATTTGCCGTCACAGCATTTAGTAACAGTACAACAGCAAATTCAATATCTAAGACCTACAAGTCTTTAACGCACACAAGCACAATGCTCACACAAGATTACCAACAAGTAAGAACATTGCTCACACACTGTAAGAACAATCCATTAGGAAAAACTAACAACAGCATACTACTATATCAAGAAATACTGCTACTTCGAATTGCGGATGGCAAAAAAGATCGCCAATAACGCTCTCTGTTTGTTTTTAAATATTGAATTCGTCCACTTCTATCGGATCGGACTATCTGATGGAACAAGGGGTGGGAGCAATCATTTAGAACTGATTTTAGTTTCTGTTTGCACGAATGCACGAATAACTCATCAACGTCCACGTATTCACTGTAAAAATGATGGCAAGCTTTTTTGATAATAGAGTTGTTAATTTTCTTCTTGTCTTGCTCCTTTGCATTTCCTCCCCAGGCTGTAATACAAAATAGAATGATACTCTTGATATTTGATTTATAAAACATCTGAATGAGTGTTTTATCTACATTAATTTAGTGATCTAAGTTTCCTCAGGAAATATATGCGTTTGTTTGCCTTTGCGTGAACTGGTATGAGCGTGCCAGTCGAGTTTGGAGTCAACATGGATTCCCAGATAAGACTCGACTCTATCAACATTTTGATTATAAATTTTAAGTGGTGGAAATGATGTTACAGTTATTCTGAAATCAATTACCATTTCCGTTGTTTTCTCTACATTTAATAATAAGTAATAATAAGAAGTGATCTTCACACCACTGCATAAACCATTGTGTAGTATTAAAATAAGCGTCTTCATCAGTTGGGGCAGAAATCAATCCCTGTATGGTGGTATCATCTGCAAACTTGATTAGTGGGATATTTGCATGCTGACTTCTGCACTGGCTTGTATAAAGTAGTAAAACGGGCAGGTGACAACACGCAGCCCTGGGGGGCGCCTGAGTTGATGGAAATATTAGATGGAATGTAATAACGTGTGTCGGTACCCTTGTGACTGTTACTTGCCTTTAATTTAACATACTGGGGTCGATGGATAAGAAAGTCTAAAGTCCATGCCACAAGATTTTTGTTCACCCGCATGTTTAAAAGTTGTGAAACAAGTAAATGAGGTTGGATTGGTTGAAGGCCCTTGAAAAATCAACGAATAACACCCTGGCATAGTTCTTGGGTGAGTCAATATGTTTATAAATATTGTCTAAAAAGTAAAGTATGGCATCATCAACACCTCTCTGTTCACGGTAGGCAAACTGCATTGGGTCTTGGAATGATTTAGTAAAGGACAGGAGCCTAGACAGTACAATTTCCTCCAAACATTTCATTAACACTGATGTGAGAGCGACAGGACGTAAGTCATTCATTTCGGACACTCTTTCCCTTTTTGACACAGGTATTATCTCTGATGTTTTTCAATAAATAGGAACAATATGGCTCATTAGTGACATGTTGAAAATAGGTGTGAACACCTTTGCTAATTGACTTGAGCATATGTTAAGAATTTTACCTTTCATCCCATCAGGGCCACAAGCTTTGTTTACATTTAAGGAGAAAAGACTCTAATTACCTCAAGCTCGCTCACAACAATGGGCTCCTCATTTAAACAAATTGTTCAATGATTTTGTTTTTATCTTCTCTATATTTTCTGTGAAGCCATGGGTGTCAAAACGAGCATAGAATTTACTTAGTTCATTGACATATTCATTTCCATTTAAAACATCAATACGCATTTGTTTAGGTGAGTACCCCACGACCCTCTTCAGGCAGTTTCATGCGTCCCCGTGATTATTTGACGCAAACTGTTGTTCAAGTTATTTTTATACTCAACTTTGCCTATTTTAATTTTTGCTTTCAGTTTCTTTTGAATCTCTTTCTTACCCTGTGCACTCTTCTTCATGGACATTCTTTTCTTTTCATTTAATAATAATTTTATCTCTTTATTAATCCATGGCTTGTTATTAGAAAAACATGTCATCTGCCTCTGCTCACAGAGAAGGACTTCACAAAACTTGACATACTCGGATATTGTATAAGTCAGATCATGAATATTGTCACAAGCATGGTGAAAAACAGACCAGTCAGTACATTCAAAACATCTACGCATCTTTTTACATACACTGTCATTCTAGATAGTAACAGTCTTTTTAATGGGTTTGACTGACTTGATCTTCGGTCTGTGTGCTGGCAGAAGGTATGTCATGTTATGATCCGATTCACCAAGAGGTGGAAGAGTCTTGGCCTTGTAAGCGATTTTGACGTTGCAGTAACATAGGTCAATAGTCCTGTCATTACGGGTGGAACAAGTGACGTATTGATGAAAGGTTGGCAGGACACTTTCTAGCGAGCAGCTGTTGAAGTCGCCAGTGACCAAAATAACTTCATCTGGTGTAATTGTTTGTTGACGATGTACATGATCTGATATAATGTTAGCTACAGTATTTACATTTGCTCGTGGGGGAACATAACTACTATGACTGTCACCTTTGAAAATTAGACACTCCAAACATGGATCCTAAATGATTTATTCGAAATTTTCAGATTGTTTTAATGTGTACACACTTCTGGACCCATGATATGCAGAATAATGAACAAATAATACGTTTGAAGCTTTTTATTCCTGGTCTGTCTATTTGAGAGTAAGTATGTAGAGTAACAAAGCTTTTTGGTAGAAAACCAAGAAAGTAGTGAATATTTTCTTATCCCACCCCCGTTAAAATTGAGCTATATTATCTAAATGAAATTGGGGACAAAACCGCGTCTACATACGTAATGCCACCCTTTAGCCAAATATATCCGGCAGTTTCTTACGCCCAAGGGATCACTTTAAATGAAAATACAACAAACAAGAGTATATTTTTTTAGCGCAAGGTTCAACGCTTATTTGAAGAGATAGAGCAAGTTGGCCCCCCTACTATTATAGGTAGAATGCGCATATCCGCCATCTTGTCTGTCCGGACCCACTTAAGGCGTCGCGAACCAATCGGCGGCGAGTTCACTACTGTAAACAATGACACGTGTGTATATGCACATGGGAGACGTTCGGTCAATTCTTTCACTTCCTTTCTCTTGTTTACACGGATGGCAGGGAATCTGACCAGCTTGGATACATCCTTTCCACCCCTGTCATAACAGTCAACTGCAATGCAACCAGCAGGCATTTTAACTGCTTAGACACATCTCGAAGTTACACTCATCAGCTGATCCACCGGCCATCTTGTTTGGCCGGAAGTACAAAACAAAAACTCTGTGACGTCACGCGCATTCTACCTATAGAGGTTCTATCAAGCTGAAGATACAGTCATGTCAGAGTATATTGTATAGAAAGGTTCACTATTGGTCGATTTGCACCGCGAGGCGCGAGAGACCCCTCGAAACCACCATCAGCATGGAGCGGAAAGTAGTCTCGGTCGGTGCGGTAAAAACAATACCCGTTTGTGCATTTTCACAAATGGCTCTATATAGCTTCAAGGAGCCCCAAAATATGAACAACCACAGTTTACAGATGTGCACACTATCTTTGGTGAAGACAGTCTCTTTCAATTATTGTTACCTCAACGACCTTTGGGCGGAAGTGAGATCCCTCTATAAATACATACTCTCTAATCATGTACAACTGATGCAAAATTTTCGCCGAGACGATTACTTTCGTAAAATGCATTCTGGCATGAACGATTAAAGCTCTCGCTCTATTTAGAATAAGACAGGCAGACTCCAACAACATTCCAATTACCTCTGAAAAGCAGGAAAACTATAAAGAACGAAGGGAGAAAATAAAATAACATTATTGTGGACTAGTCTAGAGGTAAAGACTCCAATGAACTTTACGGGGACCTGGGGCACCGAGTCGGAAGAGTATGTGTCGATGTGCAATGGCCGCAACTTGGAGGAAAAGAACGTTACTCCATGCAAATGCCTGAAAAAAAAAAAACATCATTCAACCACTTAAACACTCCTACAGAGAGAAAGAGAGGGAGTGAGAAAGCGAGAGACAGAGAGAATGAGAAAGAGAAGGAGAGAGGGAGAGAGAGAGAGAGAAAGAATGAGAAACAGAGAGAGAGAATGAGAAACAGAGCGAAGGGAAAATAGAGAGAATGAGAAAGAAAGAGAGAGAGAGAGAGCGACACACATACACAGAAAGAGAGAGAAAGAGAGAGATAGATATGGACCTCCAGTGCTTCCCTTCTACTTTCTAGAAAAAGAAAAAGCACCAAACAAACATGCTACAGTTTACAATCTGAATTTTATATTTTCTGCCTTGTCCATGTTTTCATATTTGTCAGCATGTATACGAGGAGTTGTAGTATACTTGTGTTATGTTATATTTGGCAGGTACTGTATGAAAACTTGGAGCTCACTATGTCAAGAGTTGTGAACAAAAAATTCAAAATTGTAAATTATCACAGCCATTATGCGCCTTTCACGATGAATTGAGATCTTTCTTTTTGGAGGTGTCGCTGCCGTGGGCATTTGTGCCTCCTTTTCTTGTTTTCTTTCTGTCTTCTTCGTGGTTTTCCTAGCCCTCAAAAGGGCTCCCATATGGGTATCTTCTTCTTTCCTTGTTTGTTGGCGCCCGAAAAAAAAAGAAAAAAGGAGAGAGTAAAGATTCCTATCATGGGTGAGGGGGGGGGGTAGTGGGGGATCCTTATAACTTAGAAGGATTTATCCCCACAGCAAGGGCGGTAAATGTTTACAAATGTATGTTTTATTTATTTATTTAATTGTTGTCGCCCTTGCCATTAGCAGGGGAGACAGTCTATAGTGGGTTTTGTTGGGGGAGGGTGGGGGGGGGGGGTTGTGGACATGGCTGTTTGCCACACACGAAACAAAAAATATTTGGGGGGGGGGGGAGGATTTGACGGATGCTGGCGGGACGCGCAGGACGTCAACGCGCAAAGGAAGAGCAATAAAACGTATCTAAAAACAAAGAAACAAACAGACAAAAATAAAATAAAGCTAAAGGAACAGGCAAAATTAATGAAGCAGGCCCATAATAATCACCCAGAACTGAAACTAATAAATCGATTTATCCCGGGCAGGGCCGGGAACTCAGCTAGCATATGAATAAATAAGAACAATCTGGGCCAGGGATATTCACCTGTTAGTTCTCGGCAATACAACACAACTTTCGAGCTCTAGAATTTCGCTCTGCGTGAAGGCAATCACATTGAAGGGGGAAAATGGAAATAAGCGGAAGTTATTAACGCTTGTAAAAAGGTGGATAAGTAGATTGGAAGAGTTCTCAGCATTTGGGAGGGTGAAAATGTGGAAGGGACTTTTAAGTCCCGTCAGTAAATAAAGGGTAATAATGAGCATGAACATATATCTTTACCGCCATTTTCAGAAAGTTTGCCAGTTAGAAATAACTTTTTAATGTATTCGTGTACATAAAAAATAAAAGCCATTCACGACCATGACGAGTTCATTTCAATAACGACTTTCGTTAAATGTAAGTGTCAGAAAAAACATGAGGTCGAAAACAAAGGAAAACCAATGACTCCCTCCTACAGCAAGCAAACAATGAACAGTGAAACTAACTAATTTTCATCAAACAACCCAACCAAAACGCTGAATTGTCAAGGTTTCATGATCTTACCGGCGCGAGGCCCACTCACACCTGCACTTCCAGTCAACACGTTTCCGATTATATCCATCTGACTAATGGAAACTTAAGACATCTCGACTTTCAGGCCCGAAGCTATCAATGCTGAATTTGCAGTGGGATTAAGACTTCTGAAGGGATGAATAGATAATATGAACAGCAAGTGAGTGAAAGAAAGAAGACCCGGGGAGGGGATGGATACTCAAGAAGTGAGCCCGAAGGGAGGAAGATAGCGTTGAATGACATTATTGAAACTTTTTGTGCTGCTCAGAAAACACAAGTAAAACTAAAAGTAATACGTTTTTTCACCACCCCTCGTTGCTTCTCACTATCTGTGGATCTTCTAGTCTGTCCTACCCGTCCTGTTTCTTCCCACCTCTTCATACCGTCCTTTGGTTGTTTTTTTTTTCTTTTTTTGCCCTTTCTCAGTCATTATTCCTTCTTTTCGGATCTTTATTTCCATTATTAGATTCATTCCGATCATTCCTTCCGTCACGCCAGAGCCTTCTGACAACATCTTCCGCGCATCTCCTTTGTGTCGTTGGTCAAGATGAAACCAGCTTGGTCCCCTTAACCCCCCCCCCCCCACACCCCTCTCATCCATTTCGTACATTCTCTCTCTTCTCTCCCACCCATTTGGCCGTCGCCTTCCATGTAAGCCGAATTGAAAACTCGATTAAGAACGTTGCAGTCTGGATCAGTGAGATGAAGTACCACAAAGATAATGGGAGACACACTCACCACAACGTTCGATTACTGAAGGCAGTATTCTCTCTTGTCCCACAGCCAATGGATACCGCTATTCATGAGGTTCCATTTTCCAGTGGGAGATGAAAGTATTTCGGCTGTATTTTCCGTCCCAGAATATCATAGTTTAGCGACAAAAAAGGAATTCTCATTAAAAGTTACAATGTGCTGTCTAGCTGCGTGGCTTCTAATGAGCCTAGCATTCCTTTCTTGGCTGTTGACATAGAAATCGCACCAAACTGAACATGTATTAAATACAGTCTCCCACGCCCATAAGTGCGCAACACGTGCACGCTGTTGCTATTAATAGACGGGGGCCAATCCTCCTGATTTTGCTATAAATATTAGGAGAATCACTTTGAGCTGCTGAAAATGCCGGATATAATGAGATAAAGGGTGGCAACGCTAAGAAATTCCTCAAAAACACCGCTTACGTGACATTACAGATTAGCGCTCTTTTCAGCCAAAACTACTAGAATGAAGTTGTATCCAGCCACGTATCAAAGAGATACCCATACCTAATATACATCAAATTAAAAAGAATCCAATTTCCTACCACATGAAGGTTATTCGTACTGATCTGTGCTTATTACAAGCAATTTATTGGACAAAATCAAAACTATACCCCCTATATTGCTAAACATTGCGAGTCCAATATTTTAAAGAATCGTATAAAATATACCAGACCGCTAAGGTTGAACTTTACTGCATATTATCATAGACAGATACCCATATTAGTTTTTGAAAAACATAATTCAACAATTTGAAGATGAAACTATTAATAATAGCAGTTACAGTAATACGTCTATTTGGAAGATCCGCGCTGAACTGCTTCACATATTGAGAAATGTTAATATACGTCTGTTATTGACGCTTAGATATGTTTACATCTACTGCTTGCAAGAATTAATTGTTTCATTTCTGCAGCTCGAGCCACGTTCATTCAACTTGCATTATCTCGGAATGTGGAGTAAAAACAATAATGTTAATACTTGAGAAACATTTCAAAGTAATTCGAAACACTCTGAGAGGTTATATATAACAAGTGTCTGGAGAAACTGCGCTGTATTAAAAAAAAAGGAAGCGCACAGTGCATATCCGTACAACGCACACAATTCGATGACGTAGAACACACACCGGAATACTATATTACTGACCTTGTTAATTTGCATAGTTTAAAAAAAATATGAATCGGCTTAGTAGCAATACAATCCGACTTCTGCTGGAGATTGTACGTCGATCACCAACGGCAACCCCAACCCCTTTTCGCCTGATTAGTTAATCTGACTACCGCCCACTGATACAAACTGACTAGACCCTCAGGCCCCCAGGTCCATCTGACTATTCCATGTGTTGTCACCTTAAATTCGTGAACATCATACCGGTACCAAGTTTTGTGTCAGCAAACCTTCACCAGTCGCCGTTTTTGGTAAACATGTTGTACGGATATACACTTCCTAAAAAGAAATACCCTTTTGGAATGCCATCTTTCTAAGCCCCACTTTTGTTTGTAAAATTGCAGCGCCAAGTCTTAAAATTAAAAAAAAAAAAAAATTCGCTTATTTCCCTTTTTGTTTGCTTCGTCTTTCCCCAGCCCCCCCCCCCTCCTCCTCCCCCCGCCCCCACTTTTTTTTTTCTTTATTTGTTTATTTTTGTATAACCTATTCTTGTTTCCATTGCATTATTTTGCTTCCGTTCTTTCAATCTTTTCTTTTCATCATTTTGTTTCTTTTCTTATTCTTCATGTCTGCGTTACTGAAACTACCATCAAAATATTTTTAGAAGGAACAAATGAAAGAAACTAGAAACGAACAAACGAACAAACAAACCACAGCGAGAACAAAGAAATGGCAACCCAGCCTTTTATTCAAAAGTGACCAAACCTGTCAAGAAGTTGGAGAAGAAACGTATTTAACTACTTGAAAATAAAAAAGAAGAAAATGGAAAGAAAAAAAGTGAAAGAACGGAATTAAGAGCAAAATAAGTTGCCACAAAAATAAACGATGAAGATGATAATTGTCTCAGCAAGAACAATACAAAAAAAAAAAAAGAATAAAATAATTTAAAAAAAAATAAAATATATATATAAATAAATTAAAGAAAAAAATAAAATATATATATAAATAAATTAAAGAAAAAAATAAAATATATATATAAATAAATTAAAGAAAAAAATAAAATATATATATAAATAAATTAAAGAAAAAAATAAAATATATATATAAATAAATTAAAGAAAAAAATAAAATATATATATAAATAAATTAAAGAAAAAAATAAAATATATATATAAATAAATTAAAGAAAAAAATAAAATATATATATAAATAAATTAAAGAAAAAAATAAAATATATATATAAATAAATTAAAGAAAAAAATAAAATATATATATAAATAAATTAAAGAAAAAAATAAAATATATATATAAATAAATTAAAGAAAAAAATAAAATATATATATAAATAAATTAAAGAAAAAAATAAAATATATATATAAATAAATTAAAGAAAAAAATAAAATATATATATAAATAAATTAAAGAAAAAAATAAAATATATATATAAATAAATTAAAGAAAAAAATAAAATATAAATATAAATAAATTAAAGAAAAAAATAAAATATATATATAAATAAATTAAAGAAAAAAATAAAATATATATATAAATAAATTAAAGAAAAAAATAAAAAATAAATATAAATAAATTAAAGAAAAAAATAAAATATATATATAAATAAATTAAAGAAAAAAATAAAAAATATATATAAATAAATTAAAGAAAAAAATAAAATATATATATAAATAAATTTTAAAAAAAAATAAAATATATATATAAATAAATTAAAGAAAAAAATAAAATATATATATAAATAAATTAAAGAAAAAAATAAAATATATATATAAATAAATTAAAGAAAAAAATAAAATATATATATAAATAAATTAAAGAAAAAAATAAAATATATATATAAATAAATTAAAGAAAAAAATAAAATATATATATAAATAAATTAAAGAAAAAAATAAAATATATATATAAATAAATTAAAAAATAAAATAAAATATATATATAAATAAATTAAAAAAAAAAATAAAATATATATATAAATAAATTAAAGAAAAAAATAAAATATATATATAAATAAATTAAAAAAAAAAATAAAATATATATATAAATAAATTAAAGAAAAAAATAAAATATATATATAAATAAATTAAAGAAAAAAATAAAATATATATATAAATAAATTAAAAAAAAAAATAAAATATATACATAAATAAATTAAAGAAAAAAATAAAATATATATATAAATAAATTAAAGAAAAAAATAAAATATATATATAAATAAATTAAAGAAAAAAATAAAATATATATAAATAAATTAAAGAAAAAAATAAAATATATATATAAATAAATTAAAGAAAAAAATAAAATATATATATAAATAAATTAAAGAAAAAAATAAAATATATATATAAATAAATTAAAGAAAAAAATAAAATATATATATAAATAAATTAAAGAAAAAAATAAAATATATATATAAATAAATTAAAGAAAAAAATAAAATATATATATAAATAAATTAAAGAAAAAAATAAAATATATATATAAATAAATTAAAGAAAAAAATAAAATATATATATAAATAAATTAAAGAAAAAAATAAAATAAAAATTACATAAATGAGATATTTCGAAGCCAAAACCTGATAAATATTTATAATACAATTATTAATAATTTGAAGGCACGCTAGGGGACAAACAATCTTTGTCAGATGAGATACAGGTTACTTTAGAAGTTGAAATTTAATTTCACGTCCGATTTGGTTTCTGATGCACACCCATCTTTTAAATATTCTTTCGCTTTGCAGGTAAAAAAAAAAAGTCTCAAGCCGTTCGAAATAAAACTAGAAGTACGTTAACTATCTTTTCATAAAAACAAAAACAAACTGGGTGGTATTGTTCAAACAATGATTGACTGAGTTTCACAAAATTAAAATTGACAACACAATTATTTTGTCTACGTTCCCCTAACAACATTTTTATTTTTACTGTTGCAGGTGTTGCAGTTCTGTTGCCATTGTGCGTCTTCAGTGTACAACCATCACATTTTACACACGTCTTACTGATAAAGGTCTTTTTCTGTTCGATTGGCCTTTTCTATTGGTCGGCCTAAATTGTGGGACAACACTAGTGCAGACAGCAGGAAAAAAATGACAACATCATCACGTTTAATAACAGACTCAAAACTGAATTGTTTAGGCGTGTCCCTGTTGGCCACAGAGGTTGGAGGATGAGAGCCGATTCAGCTTTGCAAAATGTGTGTGTGTGAGTGGGAGCAAGATAAATTGATCTTATGTATATCCTGTTTCTAAGTTTAGTTCAGCGCCTTGGAGTTGGAGGAGATCATGTTTTGTGGATTTGAGCGCTGTGCAAGCTAATTATTACAGTACAATGAGTACATAAAGTTCGGTAAATTTCACCCAAAACATTAAATATCGCGAGGACTTCACATTTAAAATTATTTATTATTGTCATTTTCCATGATTTGCGATTGACATAGTCTGCATTAAGAAGGAAAATGATGTGTGCCTTCACTGTACAAACTGTCACCAATTCTCACCTCTGGCGGCCGCGCTTTCTCTCACCAAGAAAAAACGGCAAGTAACATTCAAATTAAAGTTAATGACTGAACAAGAACTAAAGAAACAATAATAAAAATAAAGAAACATTTCAAAACATGAATAAAGTTAAGGTCTGCGCTGGACAGTCTACAAAAGGACTAACTATGTTACTTTAGATATATATAGCATTTGTTTATTGCGAAAATGCAAAAAGTAATCACTTATGTACAGTGTGCTTTTTCATGAAATTCTTATATCATTCAACTGCCTCAGATAATGCTACAACTGTTCCCAAAGGAATAACTGTATTATTTACAAATCATAGCTGAATGGCTCTCCTCTGGAGCGGGTGGGAAAGTTCTGCTACCTGGGCTCGGCCATCGGTGGTAGCACAGACATAACAACTGAAATAAATGCCAGAATAGGAAAGGCGGCCACAGCTTTTGGCAAACTCTCAAAAAGGGTGTGGAGCAATAGCAAGCTGACCATCAAAGCAAAGGTACTCGTGTGCCAAACTTGCGTCCTAAGCACCCTGCTGTATGGCTCAGAGACATGGACCACCTACTCCAAACATGAAAGATCCCTCAACTCCTTCCACCTGCGCTGCCTACGCAAAGTTCTCAAGATCAAGTGGCAGAACAGGATCTCAGATATCGAAGTTCTGGGCCGAGCCGGCATTCCATCGGCTCGGGCTCTCCTGGGCAGGAGAAGACTGCGGTGGCTTGGACATCTCCACCGTGTGGAAAGTGATCGCATCCCCAGACGGATTCTCTACGGGGAGCTTGCTACTGGCGGCCGACCCAGAGGTAGGCCACATCTGCGATTCAAAGACACTTGCAAGGTCACGATGAGAGCATTCAACATCGACCCCAATGAATGGGAGAACCTTGCGGATGATCGAAGCAGATGGAGACAAAAATTGCGCAATGACACGCTCGCAGTGGACTTCGGGGCAAGAGAGACGTGCCTGACGGGGCGACAGAGGCGGAGTGAGGGCACTCGCCGGGGTGAACCCAGGGGACTGACCTGCGGTCGCTGCCATCGCACTCTCGGGTCAAACATTGGTGGAATGGGCCACGAGGGGGGCTGTCGGTCAGGGTGAAAGTGAATATTCTAGCTGCTAAGACCGTCTGTAAAGACGCTAAAGGCCATATATATATATATATAGCATCACTGATAGTTACGTGTTCCATTAAGAATGAAATCTCCAGTACTGAACAGTGATGGTCGCTATACCATGATAAGACAATATAAATGGATTATTTACCATTGTGACATTATAGAATGATGATATATAGTTTATAAAGAATAACAATTAAAAAAAAAGAGTAACATATATATATATATTTAAATATTTATAAATTCTCTCTCTCTCTCTCTCTCTCGTCAATCTTTCAACATATCGTGGTCGGACCTAGACAAATGGAGGTCCAAAACTATGGAAATCGGTAAAGGACTTCTTCAGAATGAAGCCAAAATTATTTGGGGGGGGGGGCGGGTGGGGGGGGGGTGTGCAATGAAAACAGTGCAGGAATGGTGATGTAGACTGGACTGGCCTATTAATATTATTATTATTAGTAGTCAAACTGCATGACTTAGGAATCTAACAGTATGTACCCAACAGTTTTTTCATGCACAGCACTAATGGTTTACTAATATTATTTTGTTACAACAGGTGTCGTGCATTTGGGGAGATTTGGGGAGATTTGGGGAGGTTCACTTTAATTCATATTCATATTTCCATTTTTGGTTTTACTATAACATAACACGCGGTGATCAAGAAAAAAAAATGAAATAGCATTTGATGAGAAACAATTTATTTCAGAAAAAAATAATAAGTCGCTTTAGTTTCATCTCTAAGAAACTGTCAGTACTGTCACACATTGCGACTGATGTTAATAAAATTCCAACAAGAATATTACTGCTACGTTGACAGAACAGGTGACGAAAAAAAATACCCAGAAACAAAAACGATCCATGGCGGTGCCAATGTCGTGCCACGAGATTTCAACGTCATATTTCTTTTCTCTTTTTAGGTCTAAAACAAGTTGTTGAATATCGCGCGCAAAAGACCCGAGGAGTAACTCTTCAGAACTCTGTCTTCCTCGGTATGACCCTTGGCTTCCGCGCCGATGATCGCCGTGCTCCTCTTCCTCTGCATCTGAGAAGGACACTAGTGTCGGCGCCGTCTGATGTTCTGATGCGTTTGCATTGTCTCTTTTGTTTCCTGGACGTCCTTCCGTGGCAGAGTCGGCGTCGGTGTTTTTTTCTTGTGTTGGAACTTGCTCGGGCACGACCATGGTAGCCCTGTTGCTGGCGTTGCCGTCGGCTGCTGGGGTGGCCATTCCCATTTTGGTTTCATTTCCAGTCTCTGTTTCGGATGCGAATTTGATCACATGTAGCGTTTTCTGGTGGTGAGCTGGACAAATAGGTGGAACCAGTGGCTGCTACAGAACAAACAGCGTTAAAAATACATGGCGGTCAAAACAGCACCAAGACACACGGCAATGGTAAATTTAGTATAAGAACGATTTAACAAACAAACGAATAAAGGGCAGGAAAGAATTGTTCTTGCCGGGCTGGTGACCATGTTAACATAAAAAAACTAAATGACAAAAAAAAAAAAATGGCCAGGTACACGAATTTGAGACAAGCAGCGGGCTTTTTGTTAAAATTAATCACTCACAAATAGGCCAAATCCACACATTTTCACCCAAAAGAGTCACCCCCAGTCGTTTGGTAGTGTATATCTATGCCCCCAGTCCTTCATGCACAGCAGCACGCCAGTCAGAACAAGAAATGCATATGGTCAACCATGTTCCCATCCGCAACCATTCAGACATTTGGCAAAGGTCACAATCTATACACCATGATACAAAGGCAAGGACCATCCGCGATGTTACAAAGCCCACATGCAGCTACGTCTGACGAGAGACATGACAGTTCTATCTACTGTTTGCAATTATTGTTAATCTACTGGTAATCTGATTGCAGACTACATTAAGCTTAATAATAAGAAAGAATTTGCAAAGCCCACGGTTTTTATGTCTACTAAGTCAGGCTTCGCAGAGTTAAACGTGATAATGTGACAAAGTCTCACATTAATCTTATTATGGACATTTTTAAAGGTTTCATGCAAAAGGCTTTGTATCACTTTGAAGTGATTTTTCTTCTGTTACGCCCATTTGTATTTTGAGAGACACTGGATCTCCTAAATCCCATACTTTGGCAAACACTTCGCCTTTTTCCGATAACATTTTTTACTGGCAAAAGTATTCTAATTCAACCATATATTCAAATAGTTATACTGTGCACTATGCATATTATAGCAGCAATGCCCCGTTCCATAATGTTTGTTTTTTTATAATCTGACATGATCTGTGGACACGCTACTGTGGGTATGCGGACTACTTTTGTCCCGACACCTGACCCAGTGGAACAGGAGTTTCTTGATTTGCATCATGTGTGTGGAGTTACTAGAGCAAGGACTAAAAAGACTTCTGAGTCTACTCTGATGAGAATTTGATATGTCTGGTACTTTCATGTGTCGGCTTACTGATGGCTCTAGTCCACAATCTGATAAACGTTATGACCGATTTTTTTTGTTGAAAATCTGTTCTGCCCAGTTCAGAATCCGTTTTATCGAGGTCCTAGCTTTTTCGTTATGGCTCCCAACCAAAGCCTAAGCAGTTACTCCCAACCAGAGCCTAACCTTGACTAGGTGACTCACCTTTGACAGCTCATGAGGTTTTTCCCTGCGAAAAAAAAAAAGTAGTACTCAGATTTATCATAATCAAGAGGCAGGCCGAAATGAAAAAGAAAAAGAATATCTTCACAAATGACAATTTCTTTCATATCTAGACGTCTAATAATCCTACTTGATTTCGTCCCACCAACATTGGTCTCTCTCCTTCGTAGTTCTTGGACGTAACTAAAGGGGAAGCACAGAAGAGAAAGCAGGTTGCTGGTGCGGGTAGAATCTGTCCAACACAGATGATCAGATTGAGGATGGGTGTCAAAATGGATAATTGTGATAGTGTAAAATCTCATGAGAAAGTGCATTAGCAGCTAAAGTGCTTATGAACAAGAGTTGTATCAAAGTTTTTCAACTCATTATAAAGACACACTTGCCAGTTCCATATTTAGGTCGTGTAAATGGTGCCGAGCATCGGCCAGTCGTGAAAGATACATAGTATTGAAATGGCATGGAATTGGGCCAGTGGGGTTGACTCTCACCTCTGCACCATTCGTACGTCCCCAGGGCTGGATTAACCATTGAGCAAAATAAGCGCGTGCTTAGGGCATCCTGGAAAGTGGGCACCACAGAAATTTTTCTTTGCCAGATTTACCATGAACCATATGGTGCAAAACTGCAAATGGTGCAGCTAAGCCAGGATCCACAAACAGTGGGCCCCAAGCAATAAATGAAAAAAATTAAAGTATAATTATGCTGGTGTATAAGATTTGCTTTCCTTAAATTTTTAGATGTATAAAAAAATTGTCCTGTGTCTAATGTGGCCGTATACATTCAATGGAGAACGCTTCATCGTTTGCATTACATAAAATACAGTATAAGGGGGCACAAAAATCTGTTAAGTGCTTAGGGCCTCCACAGCTCTTAATTCGGTCCTGGTCTTACCTGATTTCTGACTGAACTATGTTCTCGTTCACGTACATCCTGCCAAAGAACGATATTAAGCACTGGGGCACCGGCTGATCAGGGTCACGGAAATGGATATTGAGCACAATTCCTGCACACACCACAGAAGCCGTACTCAGACTCAGCAGTACAGTGAGGTAGATGGCTGGAGAAAAGCAAGACAGGAAATATAAAACGCCAAATACGGATTGCACAGAGAGCTGAAGGGGACATGTTAATATAGAGGCAAGGAGTTCGCCTCATACCGAGGACATTGGGTTCGACTCCTGGTCGGTGCAGGCGTGTTGGAATTTTGGTAATTCCTGCCCCTGATCCTATGGTAGGTAGTATCAAGCACCTGGTCTTGTCGGATAAGGACGAAAAGCTCGGAAGGTCCGTGTGCACGTTGCGCACGGTAAAGATATCTTGGCAGCTGGAAATCGAGAAGAGCAAGCCTAACATGGCCGCTGACTAGAGGTAAATTAAAAAAAAATCCCTACCACAAAAATACACAAAAACATTAACAAGAAAACTAAAAACAAAAAAAGTCAGGTGTAAATGCCAAGAGCAGGGAACCTCATGAAATAAAGACCCAAACCCATGTAGAATTGAATGCTCTGTCGTCTATAGCAGTGGTCCCCAACCTTTTTATTGCCGCGGACCGGTCAACATTTGATAATTTTACCGCGGCCCGCTGGGGGGGGGGGGGGGCGGGGGGCGTTGATTATTTATATTTTAGATTGTTTTAATTTAATAATTTTGATTTAATTGTATTTAAACATACCTTCAAAAGAAAATACAGTTACACCAAAAAAAAATAAAAATATAGAGTGATTTAACATTTTAACTCACCAGAAGGCTAAATCAATGAGAACCCTGAGCTTGTTTTTCTGCAACGAGACGGTTCCATCTGGGGGTAATAGGAGACAATGACACCCGAAGTGTATTGCTTATGTCCAGTTTACTCTGTTGTTTTGTTTTTGTTGCTGTCATTGCAGAAAACCCCGCTTCACACAGATAAGATTTTGGAAATGGCAATAGGGTCTTAAGTGCTGTGGTGGCGATCTCAGGGTATTCCGCCATGATTGTAATCCAGAACACCGGCAGAGTTGTTGTTTCGAACGTAGTTGAATAAAAAATAGTTTAACTCAGATAGTAGATAAAATGGAGATAATTAAATGTTTCTTGTGCGGCCCAGTACCAATTGATCCACGGACCGCGATCGGTCCGCGGCCCGGGGGTTTGGGGACCACTGGTCTATAGGATGGCATATCCTACTTCAATAAGTTTTTTTTTTTTTTAAGGTAACTTCAACACCATAGCAACCATCTGGTCGTCGGATAAAGATGGCAGTGAAAACTAAAGGGCTATTTTAAACAAATTCAGATTTAAAACCTAAGAGCGGCTGAGATTTGCATCACTTTCCATCTTATCCCAAATCTAAACCAAAAAATGACACTTTTTAAATTTAGAATATAAATGTCAAATCAGTTTTCTAGAAATCACGCAAAATGTATTATTAAAAAGAGAACAGAAACGAAAACAAACTTTTAATCACTCCGACCTAAAATATCAAGTTTCAAATTTCATTAAAAAAAAAAAATCATGTGAAATGACACTTGAGGGCAGAAATGTTAACCTTGAAAGTGACTTACTATAAATGGAAATGTCTTTTGAAGTCTGCGGTATGTTTTCGCTGATGATACTGAGGTAAACGGTAAACGCTAGCAAAACCGTGACAGCCAGCCCCATCCGCTCTCCGCAGGATGACGGTAGAATAAACACCAAGACGTTCAGATTGGACAGCAGCATCACAGGGATCAAGGTGTTCAGGATAAAGAAGAATCGTTTCCGGTGCATATGGAAGGTAAATTGAACACCGGTGTGTACATAGCCGGTTCTGGGGAGACATTTTAGAGAAACAAAGTGTACGAACTAGAAGCCTAATACTCTTCTTTTGCTCGATTCCTTTCGAGCTGGCATTAAATTGCACCCATTTCCAGCAGGTTAGCATGTCAGTGGGTTTCTATAACACTTAAATGCCCGTGGGTTTATGTGACATTTAAAAACCAGTGGGTTTATATGACACTTAAATGCCAGTATGTTTATATGACACTTAGATTCCAGCGGGTTTACATAGCACTTAAATGCCAGTGGGTTTATATGACATTTAAATGCCAGTGGGTTTATACCACTTTAATGCCAGGGGGCTTACAATTATGAGACTTAAATGCCACTGGACATAGATGACACTTAAATACCAGTGGGTTTATGTGACACTTAAATATTTATACTAGTGGGTTTATATGCTACTTAAATACCAATAGGTTCATATGACACTTACAGTGCCTGTGGGTTGATATGGCACTGAAAGCCAGCGGGTTTTTATGACGCTTACGTGCCAAGGGGTTGAAATAACATTTAAATGTCAATGGGTGTATATGACACTTAAATATCAGTGGGCTTATATCACCCTCAAATACAAGCACACGGTTATTCCCTCACCGTGAACCCTCTCAGTCTTTCCCTCTAAGACTCTCATTTTTTCAACTTTGACCCCGCCTCTTTATGCTCTCCCCCCCCCCCCCCCAAACTCTCTTCATTGTTTCTATTTTACTTTTTAAATCCCATATACAACTCTTTAAGACAGAGTGTTTTGCCACCGATATCTGTTTAGCAGCCACCAAAGGTCCTTACCATTACATAACAGGATGATTGAAGAAAACAAAAGGAAAACAAATGCAAAAGGGAAAGGGGAATCGCTTTGGATAACATACCTATAGGATAACATACCTATAGGATAACATACCTATAGGATAACATACCTATAGGTAGAAGGATAACGTATTCCTTCCAACTTGGCATGAGTAATATCCCACTCCCCATTAGGTAACAGCAACTCCAGAGAGACATCCGGGGCTTCTGGTACGACCTTCAATGACCTGGAGAAATAAAATGCAAATGAAGATTGCTGAGAAATACTGAAATTTACGAGCCGTTATATGAATGATGCAGGGCCATCTAAACGTACGGGCACATTGGGCAGTTGCCCACGGGCCGCAAGGCTTTAGTGGGGCCCCTACATGCAAATTTACATTGGTTTTTGAGCGGGGAAGAAAATCCTATTGCTTTGCCCAGGGGCCCATAATGATGCTAAAACGGCCCTGGAATTATGTTGTAGGTAAAAATGAATACGGAGTGGCTACGTTTACGGCAGATTACGCTCATATCCCAATAGAAAAAAAACGGAGTGGCTACGTTTACGGCAGATTACGCTCATATCCCAATAGAAAAAAAACGGAGTGGCTACGTTTACGGCAGATTACGCTCATATCCCAATAGACAAAAAACGGAGTGGCTACGTTTACGGCAGATTACGCTCATATCCCAATAGACAAAAAACGGGAGGAGCGCCACTTTTTGATAAAAAAACAATGTCTATTTTTTCTGTACTTATTAATTTTGTTGGTTCATCCAATTGTCAATTCAAGTGTGCATTAGAATGGTCAGATGGACTTGGGGGGCGTGAGAGTCTAGTCAGTTTGTATCAATGGGCGGTGGTCAGATTGACTGATCAGGCGAAAAGGGGCTGGGGTAGCCATTGGCGCTCGAGCGGGAGTAAAGCCAAACAAAGAAAAATGGTGAGTTGTATTCACTGGCTGCCGTAACCGTAGCCACTGCCAAATGAATACGTGCCCAACCTTGGTAGTCCTGAGACTGACTGTATATATTCTGACAATATTCATTACAAACTAAATGTTTATTATGGGTGACGCTTGCATCTATTGCTTATTACATTGATTCTATGAATTAAACTTGTTCGTGGTAATTTGAGCGTCGCACTTTTTTTGGTTTGAGATCTGGAAATGTGTAGACCCTTTTCACTTCCGCGTTACGGTTGTTTGCGGGGAGCCGCACGGCTTCGAAAAGCACCGTGTAGGGCAAAAACCTCCACTTGCCCTAGTGATGGCATCGGAATATGTGCACAGTCTAAGCAAAGATGCACTTTTATGCCAGAACCAGCACGTAACGGGTTTGTACAGTTGGGTGCCCAACAAGAGGATGGCATCGTTCGACCGTTGCCCACCGCTTCCGCCCTACAAATGGGGCACGCCGCCATTTTGTTTGCAAATCACATTTTATGGAGGACGGTAAATGAAAAGGGTCCATGAGCCTATCCATTCCAGCTGCAATCGCAACTGTCAGAGTAAAATAGCACAAATTATAGCTCGTTTCATGAAACAAATATTATTTTATCATTATTATTTGGGACTACCATGCTAAAATTGTGCACATGCCATGAATTTGGACTGTTTTCTAACAGTAACAGTATTGAGTTTTAGTTTTTTCTAACATGTATAAATAGGTCATTTACTCCCTAGATATTGGGTATCAAAAACTGGTAAACTCCTAGTGTATCTGCAACTGTTGCCTCTTACCGATTTTAATGTAAGGTTATGAAGCAATCCCCTTGCAATTCAAACGAGATGACACTTTTTACTTGAAACAAAATGTGTAGTCGCCGGACAAAATGAGGCACTTCGCGCATTCTGGTGATATGGAGATATTGTTATCACCAAATAGGATACTCATAGTCCTTTCATTTTGTAAAAGAAATATTGCTGTAATTTAATGAGCAGAGAAGATACAGCCTATGAAAGACAGGAAGTGACACGACCACAGTTTTAACAAAATTGCTTTCAAAGTTTCAGCTTTTAATAAAAAATATATTAATAGTGACTCGATTCAAAGACAGTTCTGGGGCATTTACCCTTCTTAAATAGGAGTATCATTTGGAAAAGGAATAGTAAAGAGGTTAAACTTTTGAAATATACTGAAAGCGCAAAATCGGTATAATTGATCCTATGATGCCTTTTTTAACGCTACACAAATGATTCAAGTTGCCCTATCCGATTTTGGAAATGCGCTAGAAATCTTGGTGTTTTGTTCGATAATGAATTATCTATGACCAATGAAGTCAATCACCTGATTCGAAGAATGTACATAGAAAATCAAGAAAATAGGTAAAATAAGGCACACTATTTCGACTGTCAACGCCACCCTATTGGCAAATTCGCTCATGTTGTCACAATCCGACTACATTAACTTATTACTTGCTGAACTACCGCAGAAATTTTTTGTTTAAAAACTGCAAAAAGTACAGAATAATGCAGCACAATAAATCCTTAAGAAAAGGAAAGAGATCATGCATCATCTCTACTGCAGAGCCTGCACTGGCTGCCGGTAGAAAAACGAATAATATATAAGCTGGTTACCCTGTGTCACAATGCATATACAAACCAAATTATTTAAGTGATCTTTTGACTCACAAAGCACTTTCACGACATCTTAGATCATCTGCAGACACTAGAAAGTGTAAAATTCCAAAGATGTCCCCTAAGACCATGGGTGAAAAATCTTTTTCTTACTCTGGGCCTCAGATTTGGAATTCTCTGCGTCTGTCTTTGAGAGAGACTGAACATTTAATGACTTTTAAACAGCAGCTCAAGAGTCATCTTTTTACCACCTGAGTGTCCATCAAGCTTTTGTTTTCCCAGAGTATGCCTATGTATTGTATGTGTGATTTACATGATATTAATGTTGTAAAGCGCTTACAGACTGGTTGCTAACGGGATGAAGCCAGGTTATAATTGCTAAGTAGTATTATTATTATTATTACCAAATTTGGAAACAGAGATTTACCAAGGGGCAAAGTTATCTTGTAAAAAAAACTAGATTATTTATTTCCACAGGGACTGTAATGTACTCTTTAGTGGACTCGGATCAAGTGAGCGTGAACACGCAATGAGTGGGAAGAGGGGGGGGGGGTCTGGAGAATGGTGGCGGGGTAGGTGGAGGGTGAAGGGGGGGGGGATTTTCAATGTCTTTCGTGGATCTCAGGAGATTGCTGAGATGGTGCTGCGGTTTGAATAAACGGTACTACAAGACAGTGTATTTTTTTGTGTGTGTTGACGTTGCATCACTATGGCTTCACCACTTTTGGGTATAAAAATATAACGAATCACATGCATTCAGCTGTGACCCCCATGTAGAGGACGCAGGCAAAAGTTTGGATGCTATCTGGCACGATTCACTGAAAGAGCCCCTTGTAATCATTGAATGCAGTTTCATTTTCAGTATCGTACAAGGTAGGTGTACTATCTGCATAATGGGCCAGTGAAATTTGGAAATTAAGGGTCTTCTTTGCATTAAACATTTGGGTGTTTGTAAAAAGGAAAGGAGATACAAAATGCAAGGAGCGCGAAACGGTACAAATATTAAAGACAAAAAACAAACAAACTCCGATCCACCATATTCGAATTGTTGCCCTTTCTCGTTTCCTTCTCTATGCCTTGAAAAACCCATTGACAAAGAAAGTGCAAACAGCCTAGACATCTGCACTGCCACCTGTTTAATGGAACATTTCGTCAAGTTCATTAGCATTTCAGCATTTTACAGAAGAGTTTAAAAACTGTTTCACGATGGATGGTAAAACGTGGGGGACAGGCATTTTGCATTGTAGAAAAACCACCAGGCCTCGCCCCGGCCCTGTGCCCGTCTGACTTTTGACTTGCGCAGTTTGGGTTCCCACCTTCTAGGAGCTTCCTTTTCAACAGGTCCCTGTTCAATTCAAACTAGGTAATCAGACTTTGCATTTTCGACAATGACAAAGAATGCAAATTGATTAACTCTGAGTTAGGCAATTATGAGCTTATGAGCGTGACGATTTACTCACTTGTTTGTACGCATCCAGCTGAGATAGCTCAGGTCACATATCTGTGTATCAAATGGATATTTGGTGATGTCCACTATACAACTTGTCTCAGCGACGACGCCTGGTTCCCAGCGGACCGAACCCGTATACCACACACTCATTAGCGTATGGACCGTGCCAGGTTCTCGGTGATGCGTGGCCCTGGCAGAATGCACATATTCACATCTTTAGATTAGCACTATTGTCACCTGCATCTTCAAAATACTACATGTATTTCACAATGTTATGCCAAACTACACAACGAGACCCCCTCAGAAGGCATTGTCTGTTATGTGCAAGGTTAAATATCTATTACGAGAAAAAAATGTCGACTATCCAGAAGGACTTCTCAGAATGAACAAATGGTGTTATATTATCATATTGGCCTTCGCGGAAGAAACAAAATGAACATTTCCTCAGTGACTAAAGTTCTTTTCTCTGGCATCGGGATTCACAAGGTACTCACAAGTCATAAAAGGTAAAATTGACAGAACTCAATGCTACTAACATTAGTAAAATTCTGAAAAACGATCCCCCTTTTTTCCTGTTCTTTTTCATCAAGTCCATGGTAATTATAGTTAAATTTAGATGATTTTAAACTACTTATATGTGATATAGCATTACCTAAACAATTAAGGCTCCACAATTCAGCAGCAAACAAAGTATCATAATCAGTATCACTATAAATCCTCAATATATTATTAAAAGACATGAATATTGTCAAGAGCAGGTTAAGTGTATAAATGCCGTGCTAGGTCACGGGTTGAATTCAGAGTTTTTTTTTAAAAGCTACCTAGTGAAGTGTCCTTGAGCTGTTTTAGTGAGCAACATGTTTTGAGTGTTTTTTTGTTGACATAAAAACTGTAGATGGTTAAAAAGGAATATGTGTAGGTAAACCAGGGATGGCAGAGCAGCTCCAGTTCGTGATTTAATAGCATTGTAAGGGGGTGTGAGGTGGTTGTAATTGACTGTTGACATTCAGTGGTTCGTGCTGAGTCAATTTAATAAGATTTTTGGATTTAATTTTTATTAACCTATTTAGAAGACGACCTTGTCTGTCTTAGTGCAAGGCCGTAACCGACTTACACAATAGAATAAATTGATACTGCGAGCTCAGCTCGCATGCCGCACCAATCAAATCTAGGGATTTGGACGGTAGTTGCAGGTGGCTAGACATTATAAAAGTCAGTCCATACCTATGTAAATTATCACATGCAGAAAAGTATCCACTGCGGAGTGGTCGGCTAATTTCGAGCCAGATCGGAACAGAGACGCAATAGAGCAGACTATCTATATGAGGAGCCTAGAAATGACGAGCTCCAGCTAATAGCTACCCGGACTTTGTCCACCATGCAACGCTATTGTTGATATTCCCTGGTTCTAGACGGCCAGGGAAAAATGGTATGCATTGTAATTGTATGTCAGAATTCAGATGTTACCAGCAGTATGAGAGTCTACTCCTAGAGTCACAGCCAGGCAGTGCCAGTATTATAATATATGACTTGAGCCATTGCAATTGAGTTGGCGTGTGCTGAGACAGCGAAGACTATAATTTGTATTAAATATCCTATGAGTCATTAGTTATATTTGATCCAGTACTAGGACCTTTTAGTCCATTCTAAATTTGTATTCTTATTTTGCAGTTACCCTGATAGTCATTTCATTTATATATGTTATCTGTATTCAGCTAACTCAATACATTATTGTGGCCCTACAGGTCTGACAAAACTAATTCATTTGAGTTGTTAATTAATTCCAGTAGGAAAGCTAGTGTGTTCGTCGAGTGTGTGTTTTCCTCTTGAATTGCAGTCGTTTGCTATAACCACATTCGCGACAAATATGATAGTGACAATGTCTCAATCTTACTATAGAATATCTCGCGAAAAGCGCAAAGTGGCCGTTATCGTGCCGACGCGCCCTAAAACCCAAACTCAGACCTGAGTTCCCACCCTTCTCTCTCCCAATTTGTGTGTCTCTCTCTCTCTCTCTCTCTCTCTCTCTCTGACACTTAAAGAGATTGCCTGAAATTTCAATGCAGACAATAGGTCGAAACAAAGGAGACTGGGTCAGAGATAAGTTGACACTTTTATAATTTTTGGAAACTGTCATTGAAGTGCTGAGCAAAGAAAGGGCCCAGAATGCATCGTAATGAAACACTCCCGACACTGTATTTTATTTTTTAATAGTAAGATAATGCTCGACAAACCAATACGTTCAGGATAACAGGGACACTATTTGCCAGGGTACAGTTCCTAAACCAGAAGTTTGTAATCCTTTTTAATGTCTCACATTCTCTCTTTGTCCATTCCTCTACCGTCCTTTCCCTTCGCTAGGTCACACCCTTTAAGCTTTTCTGGTTGAAACTGTCCAAAATTAATATTTGACAATCCTCAAACACATTTCCTTCGAACTCATTTTCTCTATTTTTTTTTTTCCAGGACGGAGAATGCTGGGATGAAAAGGAAGAAAAAAACGGATGATCTAGGGGAGAAAACTGCAACTATTTTCAGATATTAGTCTCAATAACTTACGTGTTTTCTAACATTATGTCAGGCTTCCATATTTCAGTCTGGAAAACGAGCATTTCATCGATGCCTCCATATTCGGCTGGATTCCATTGTAACAACTCGTCCACCCAGGTCTGAGAAATAGCCATCAGAGTTTAATGTATTCAATTTGCAAGTATATCTCTGTGTTCATGTCTCTTTGAATAATTAGAAAGATATCTTGTTTATCTGTTGGTGGACGGGGTCTATGTAATGTTTCTCCCTAGTGAAGACTCGTTATGGGATTACATTTCCACATTTTGAGAAAATTAGATAATAGAAAAAAGAACAAAGGGGTGGCTATCATCCCATTAAAACAACTTCGACAACAACAACAACAACAACAAACAAACTAAAATCTGATATCTTCTCGTTCCAACAAAGTGCCAAGAAATTCACAGGGTGACTAGATTCCCCTCTTACAATGAAATTTTGTGTGGATGATTTCATATAATTTTCACATACAAAATAAAGCACATATGACAAAACTGGAGAAAATACACTGCAAACTAGACTACATTGGCTTAAAAAAAAGGGGAAAAAAGAAGAAAAAAGGTGGGGGCATCGATACAAGTTTACTAATCACATTAATGATATAATTTTCATTAATGTCAATATCTTTGCTACTAGATTTAGTTGTTTGGCTTCAACACTTATAGCCTCATCGCTGGTAGTAATCTCATTTTGGATGCCAAGAAAACTCTTCTTCAAGACGTCTTTAAATAATGTATATATTACATATTTCTGTCACATTTTTTCTCTCTTTGCAAGGTATCCTCGAATACTAATATTTTAGTTTCATTTGTTCATGCGAATCGTATTTTAATGCCCCTGCACCCTATTAGGCATTTGAATAAAGAGGACTGCATAGGTCAGCATTTCATTGTACTTAACGTTTACCCAGCACAGCGAAAATGAAATATATGGAACAGAAAAAGATCTAATATTTCATTTTAGAGACTATTTTCTTAGTCCGCCTTCTAAATATTATTTCACATTATGAAGACCCAGATGGACAAACGACCACAGTCACAAATCGATGAAACTGAAAAAAAAATCAATTGTTTTAAATTTGAAAGTTCCCAAGTGCACTGTTAATATATGGCCTTTAGCGTCTTTACAGACGGTCTTAGCAGCTAGAATATTCACTTTCACTTTGACTGACAGCTTCTCTCGTGGCTTATTCTACCAATGTTTGACCCGAGAGTGCGATGGCAGTGATTGCAGGTCAGTCTTTTGGGTTCACTTTGGCGAGTGTTTTCATTCCGCCTCTGTCGTTTTGTCAGGTATGTTTCTTTTGCCTTGAAGTCTATTGCGAGCGTGCCACTGCGCAATTTTTGTCTCCATCTGCTTCGATCACTTGCAAGGTTCTCCCATTCATTGGGGTCGATGTTGAATGCTTTCATCGTGACCTTGCAAGTGTCTTTGAATCGCAGATGTGGCCTACCTCTGGGTCGGTTGCCAGTAGCAAGTTCCCCGTAGAGAATTTGTCTGGGGATGCGACCATTTTCCATACGGTGGAGATGTCCAAGCCACCGCAGTCTTTTTTTGCCTAGGAGAGCCTGAGTTGATGGAATGTTGGCTCGGCTCAGAACTTCGATATTTGAGATCCTGTCTTGCCACTTGATCTTGAGAATTTTGCGTAGGCAGCGCAGGTGGAAGGAGTTGAGGGATCTTTCATGTTTGGAGTAGGTGGTCCATGTCTCTGAGCCATACAGCAGGGTGCTTAGGACGCAAGTTTGGTACACGAGTACCTTTGTTTTGATGGTCAGCTTGCTATTGTTCCACACCCTTTTTGAGAGTTTGCCAAAAGCTGTGGCCGCCTTTCCTATTCTGGCATTTATTTCAGTTGTTATGTCTGTGCTACCACTGATGGTTGAGCCTAGGTAGCAGAATTTTCCCACTTGCTCCAGAGGAGAGCCATTCAGCATGATTGGGTTGGGGTTTCTCAAGCCTTGTGTCAAAACTACAGTTTTTGAGACACTGATCTTTAGCATGAATTTGTCACAGGCTTTGGCAAGGCTATTGATGAGAGCCTGGAGCGTGGTTTCATCGTGGGCCACGATTGCAGCATCATCTGCGAAGAGGAGCTCTTGTAACATAATATGCTCTGTACGAGATTTTGCTTTTAGTCTGGCAACATTAAAAATGGAGCCGTCCACTCTGGTGTTAATAAGTACTCCACCTGAACATTGACCAAAGGCATTCTTGAGTAGGGCTGCAAAATATATACCAAATAAGGTAGGAGCAAGAACACATCCCTGCTTCACACCGCTGTTTACAGCAAATGAATTGGATGTGCAGCCCTCAAAGTTGACACATGCCCTCATGTCAGTGTGGAAGGATGCAATAAGTTTTAGCAATGTTGGTGGACAGCCTATGGATTTAAGGACTGCATACAGGCCAGATCGGCTTACGGTGTCGAAAGCCTTTGTTAGGTCCACAAAGCATGTTATAAGCGGCCTGTTTTGTTCTTTACATTTTTCTTGGATTTGCCGAAGTGCAAATATCATGTCAATAGTTGATCGTTTGCTTCGAAAGCCACATTGTGTTTCTGGTAAGACTTTTTCCGCCAGTTGTTGAAGGCGGCAGAGGATGACGCGAGCAAAAGCCTTTCCAGTAATGCTGAGGAGGGATATGCCTCGATAGTTGTTGCAATCGCTTTTGTCTCCTTTGTTCTTGTAAAGTGTGACAATTTTGGCGTCTCTCATATCATGTGGTATCACGCCTTCTTTCCAACACTGCAGTAACAGATTATACAGGTGTGGTAATAGTGGGCCTTTTAGGTCTTTTAATACCTCTGCAGGAATGTTGTCACTTCCTGTGGCTTTTCCAGCAGACAGGTGGTCGATTGCATTGGAAAGCTCGACTAAGGAAGGTTCAGCGTCAAGTTCGGCCATTATTGGCAGTTTTTGGAGGTGTTCCTCAAAATCTGGTGGAATATTTTTCTCAGTTGAATACAACAGAGAGTAATGCTCTACCCACCTATTCAGTTGTTCATTTTTATCTGTGATGGGTTCACCATTTACAGACTTAAGTGGGGCGCTTTTGGTGATGATTGGCCCAAGAGCTACTTTCATCTGACTAAAGGCGGTTTTCATATCTCCCTTTTCATTTGCCTCTTGTATGCTGTTACACAAGTCTGTCCAGTATTTGTTGGCGCAACGTCTTACCTCCAGCTGAAGTTTAGCTTTTGCATTTTTCAAACAAGTTTTTGTACTCTGATTGCAATTTTTGTTATACTCATTGAAAGCAGATTTCTTTTGCTTAATGAGAGGTAGGAGAATTTCGCTGTTCTGGGCTACCCAGTCGTTGTTTGAAACTTTATGCTGTCCAAAAGACTTGATGGCACAGTCATGAATTTTTGAACTGAGAGTGTTCCATGTTTCATCTACCGAGTCACATTGGGTGACATTATCCATGCTTTCAGCAAATAACTTTTCAAATGACTTTCTATTTGATTCATCTCTGATTGCTGTTACATTGATCTTAGGGATTGAAGGGGCTTTTGATCTGTATATTTTCTTGGCCGAAATTTTGATTTTGCTGACTACCAGTGCATGGTCGGTGTCACAGTCAGCACTGTGGAGGGAACGAGTTATTTTTATACAGCCCAAACTCTTCCTCCTTGAGAGAATAAGATCTAATTGATGCCAATGGCCAGACCTGGGATGGCGCCATGATGTTCTTTGGCATCTCTTAAGGTCAAAGTACGTGTTTGTAACACATAATGAGTTTACGGAGCATAGCTCCAGAAGGCGCTGCCCGTTTTCGTTGATGTTGCCAATGCCGAAGTGCCCAATGCACTTTGGCCATGCGGAGTGATCTGCTCCCACTCGAGCGTTAAAGTCACCCAGAATTAGCAGGCCTTCGGTGAGAGGGATGTTGTGGAGAGTCCTCTGCAATGCCTCGTAGAAAATGTCTTTGGTTTCGTCAGAGGAGGTAAGTGTTGGGGCATAGACACAGATAATGTTGGTAAAACCAGACCGGGTGTTCAGTCTGAGTGTCATGATGCGTTCTGACACTTCAATTGGAGTTGCGATCGAATTGATAAGGGAGTTTTTTACGGCGAAGCCCACGCCGTGGATTCTCGGCTGTTCGCTGCTAAGGCCCTGCCAGAAGAAGGTGTACTTTTCTTCTTTGACTGACCCGGAGTCGGGAAGTCGAGTTTCTTGAAGGGCAGCGATGTCGATGTTTAGTAGCTGAAGTTCTCGATCAATAATTTTGGATTTCCTGATGGACTCAATATTAGTGAGATCTTGCTGTTGCAAGCCTGGGCGCATTGTTCTGACGTTCCAGGTACCAAGTTTTAGTATTTTTCTGTTTTTGCCAGGTGCACACTTTACGTCAGCTTTTCGACTTTTGGTCTAGCTCCAACCACCTTATGAAGCAGGCTGACGTGGCGGAACAACACCCAACTGCCTGGGGGCTGCCCAGGTTACGGCGGGCGGTAGTTGATCAATGCAGCTGAAAAGCCGCTCCCACCGACAGAGGGGACCCCTGGCGCTCATCCGTACGCCAAATGGATTGAGCTTATCACCGGTAACTGCCACCTCCCGTGTTGTGCCCATCCGTAACGGATGGCTGGAGTGTCCTCTCCAAATCGGAAATGGGTGGGCTTATAGAGGAGAGACAGACGCTTGCCAAGCCCGAGCAAACGCCTCCTCGTTTTGCTGCCTTGCCTGGGCTATTTTTAAGAGATGGTGCTTTGCCCAGAGGCACCACCCCTCTCTCTGCCATTCTAGTTAAACCCAAGGGAGAGACCAGGTCAATACATTTGGAACTAGTCCGGCTGCAGGAGATGCTGGAAGCCAGTTTGATGCAGTTCTCCCTGACAACCACCTTCGGGTCTCCACTCCTGATTTTCTGTCTGGGTTTACTCCCATAGCCTTTGCTATCATAGCAACACACAAGGCAGTGTGGTATTTGTATTCAGGGTTACCTTCCCCTAGTCTTCCTCTCTCCCGAGATGACCCACAAGACAGTGGGGGTGACAGTAGCAGGCTGTATTGTGTACTGTCATACAATAGCAGAAAACTCTGGCCTGACATAAGCACTGGGTGGCACTGTTAATGGAGATAAAGAAAAGCAACATGTCTCATCAGAGGGAACCTTCATTTAACTAGACAAAAACCAACTGTACTGGGGTCCAAAATAGGCATTCTAATAATTTTTTGAAATAGCCAAAAAGTCTTTAAAACTGGACTATGGCCGTTCTTCATTCTGGGTCTTCATATTGTCCAAGTCATGTGTCCCTTGCGCGTAGTATCAAATGAATGTAAACAACATAAAGTGTGCTTACTAATTTCAAATATCCGTTGGTCGTCATAATTTGGCTCTTCATGTTCTGGAAGTAAATAAAAGATCACAAAAGCAAAAATCTGTTTAAGGTTTCAGAAGTTATGAGTTTTCAGTTCCCGTTTCATCATATGTTCAAAGGAATGGGACTGAGTCTGAGTTTGACGGCGCATCGGCAGGAGGATAAAGATGACTTTGAGCCCCTCAGAATGACACCAGTTTTCTCTACGTACTAATTTGTTCAATATAAGTGCCTAAGATGGTCAGATTTTGACTCTCAATCATCAGATGACAAAATTCCTGCGTCAGTAAGATTTTGCAACACTATAGCATCAGTTTTATTTGCTCAATAGGCTCGTATTGTCGGAAGTTCGAAAGATTTTTATACGGGTATAGGTAACCAAAGATTAAAAAAATAATAAAAAATCAAAGGATCAAGAAGAAGTTGAATCAGAAAGCGCTTGACGCCCTGCCGAATGGCACACGTTCATAATAATTGGTACATGAATGCAGCATAACTTCGAGAAACGGAGAATACGTGCTAAAATTCAGGAAACACACAGCGGTTGTTTAAATTCGAAGGCTGTTAAAGTCAATAGAAGAACCCGGATGGCTGTTGAATTACCTTGACGCCGGGTGGCTATTGAATTAACTTGACACTTGGTGTATGATATTATTGTCACTGAAACTCACCAGATGTTGCATCATGATGAGATAGAATCCTAAACTAACGAGCATAGGTGAGCTCTGGTTGCGAACCGGCAAGACATCCGCACTGTAACCCTTGAACAAATCCTCCTTCAACATCTTCATGTATACAAAGTTTTCAGTAACGCCTGGAAGAGAGTTTTGACAAAAATTTAATTGAGAAAAGTTCATTGTTCACCCAGTGTAGTAACCAGATACTGAAAGGGATAGAAAATCTGAATTTCTCACAATATTTCATTCTCTTGTGATTTTTGTGAAATCAAACGTAGACAACGCGTACGGAGTACTGACCCTGTATTTCGGGAAAAAAAAAAGAGAGAGAAAATGCCCGGGGACCTTTTTATAGGAATTGTTGGTATTTAAAAAGCAGCATCAAATATAGCAGTGACTGTCTGAAAACTGAAGCCAAATTCAATGTTCAGTGCATCTGACGTTCTGTAAAGCTGAGATTACAGTCACATACAGTTGGATCACGTTAGTAAGTGTAGCACTCCCGGATAATCGGTTACTGTTCTCGCCCTCTTTAAAATAGACTGATATTCCGATTACCTCGGGAGGAAAAAGACAAAGGACAAAAGAGAAGGAAGATATAATAACGTTATTATAAATGAAAGTTTCCACAGAGAAAAAAAAGAGTGGGGAAGGGGGGAGGGGAGATAAAATAACGCTGTTATATTGAAAAAAAAAATTAAATGGGGAGAATGAGAGTAAAGTAGACGTGAAAAAAAAAAAAGGTATACAGCATTATTTTGGTCGTGTTTAATATGCAGCAACTGCTGGTGATGATGCTAATATAATGTACGGGCAGATATGCAGGCATGAACATACCACATAAAATTTGATTGCTTTCCATGAAAGTTTTTTGGCAGCGAAATTCTTAATATCAAAACGTTAGTTTAAAGTCTTCCGGATTTCTCTGTCAAGGAATCACACTGATGATATGATTTGCCCTCTGCACAAAACGTGAAGGAGATCTAGCAAGGTAAACAAGGTGCAATAGACTCGTGGAATTTTAGCACATTATCGTAAATGCTACAACAGCCCAAAAGTCTCTCTAGCCATCATAGAGGGTAGCGGACGGTGTTTGAATCGTTAAATGTTTGTGACTATAACCAGACGTGTCCTGTGTTGTATTCTTCCCTCACAGACTAGGGTGAGCACGACAATAAATCGTAACATTGGCATGAAATTGATTAAACTGCAGGAGAGTTGTTCAATGCGTCAACCTCACTATCTCGTCCTACCCTTCTTGGCCCAGTGACAAGACAGAGTCGAGGATGGCTAGAGTGTGCTGTATGTTTGACGAAGCTCTTTGCGCTCTACGGCGTGTCGAAGGGAAATGCCTTTCTGCCCGTTGAACCTTTCTTGATGGTTTCCTCCGCGCAGTTTTTCCATGCTCATGATGACACGCGCTTTGAAATTTGATTGCTCTCCATGAAAGTTTCAGCAGCGAATTTCTTACTTTCAAAACGTCATTTTAATGTCTTCCTGATTTCTCTGTCAAGGAATCACACTGGTGGTATGATTTGCTCTCTCCACGAAAAGTGAAGGAGATCTAGCAAGATAGCAAGAGAACCGATAGTCAGATACCTGTCGGCCACCCTCACCCAGTTAAAACGGTGTTCCAGGGTGCGGCCGACGCTCATGCTAGAGCTACTTAGGTGAAAGGTGGCTGCCAGGAGGGGACCAGAGCGGACGAACTACTCCAAAGGAGCACGAAATGTTCTCCCCGTCAGTGATACTACCACTCCCAGACACCCAATACACCCATATCATATGTAAGGATACTGTGGACCTATATTTAAAGCTTGACACACCTGTCCGTGGGCTAATTGTTTCATTGGACGACGGTGACGACTGCAGTAAGTTTTGTGCCAATTAGTCCCGAATGCCCGAATTATTTAACCACTGATATTTCCCATGAAAACGAACAAAATAACTCTACTGCCTTTTGCAGAAAGTTTGCCAGTTAGAAACATTTTTTTTCAGTGCCATTTGGTTCATAGCACGTTCATTTTACCAATGTTCGAGAAAACAGGTCGATAGCAAAGTAAAACCATTGACCCCCCCCCCCCCCCCCCACAAGCAAAGAAATATACAGTATAACTAACAAAAGAAAAGTTACGCAGTAAGCTCAACCAAAATTCTGAACTGCCTAGGTTTCATGGACCTACCGGGACGAGGCGCACCTACACTTCCAATAGTCAGTCTTTTGCTTATTTCCATCTGGCTACTTGAAACCTGTGCGAATCGACCACTGGTCCCGGAGCTGTCAATGCTGAATTTTCTCTTAGTCTGACACTTTATTCTGAAGGGATGAAGAGATTATACATACATGTATTAAAAAAAATATGAAAGAAAGAAGACTGGGGCTGGATGGCAGGGGGAAGGGGGGGGGGGGCATACTCACGAAAAGAACACGAAGGAAGGAAGCAAATGCTGGATGCCGTAGATGAAAATTTTTGTGCCCCGCAGAAAACGCTTGCAGCAAGTTTGCTGTTTTTTTTTTCATAACCAACGTTCCCGTTGACTTTTCTTTGTCTCTCTCTCTCTCTCTCTCTCTCTCTTTCTCTCTTTCTCGTCACAAATTATTGTTATTTCCGGACCCTTATTTTCATTTCTGGTGTCAATTCGTTCATAACTTTATGCCTTCTGTCCTTTTGACAACATCTTTCGATCGTTCGTTTTGTGTTGCTGGTCATGATGAAACGAGCTTGTTCACCCTCCCCGCCCCATCGTTAGTCATGATGAAATCAGCTTGACTTCTCTCCCCCCCCCCCCCCTTCTCTTTTCGCTCCCATTTCTTCCTCTTCTTCTGCGTTCTTCTTGTCAGACTGTTTGTATCAGGTGGTATGATTTGCTATCTCCACGAAAAGTGAAGGAGATCTAGCAAGATAGCAAGACAACCGATAGTCAGATGCCTGTCGGCCACCCTCACCCAGAACTGCATTATATCAGGAGGCCGGTAGCCTTTATGAAGGACGCTGTGCTCCTGAGATCCTCTGTTGTCCCATATAGTTTAATGTTTGATGCCGCACCTCGGGGCCAGCTGTGTTCCCCTGTCGTCTGGCTCCCATTCATTCTAAACTATTTGCCTCCATGCATGCTGGATAAGGAACTAACTTCCTTCCAAATGGTGCAGTCTGGATCAGTGCGATGAAAGATTGCAATGAGGATGGGAGATAAACTCATCGCAATGTTGGATTACTGAAGGCAGTCTTTCAGACTCTCTTGTCCCACTGCCAGTGAATGCCGATGTTCATGATGGGAGTATTTTGCGGCTGCACATTCCTTTCCAGAATATCACAGATTAGTAACTGCTCTGTTCTACGAACGGTAGAAAACAAAAAAAGGGAAAACTTACATTGTGCAGTCTTGCTTCAAGCGAACCACGCATTCTTTTCTTGGCAGTAACTGTTGGCAGTGAAATCGCACCAAAACTGAACGTGCATCAAATGAAATCTCCCATGGGCATTAGTGCGCAAAAAACGCTGTTGCTATTATTATAGGGATTTATGGATGTTGTTATAAGTATGTACGCCCCCCCAGTTTTTGCGCCAGGGATACGTATTTTAAAGCCTTTTATGACTCCAGAGCCAGAGAGCTCCTTCCGAAATGCTCCTCGGCAACAACCTTGATTAATTATGATTAATTATTCTTTCAGATGTTCTTTTTGTTTCCACCCACCCCCCCCCCCCTTTTTTTCTGAAAGGGTAGGGGGCAGGGTTAGGGATTCGATAAGATTTAGGGTTCAGGATAAGGTCGGGGTTAGAGATAGAATGTGCAAGTACGTCCAAAACGCTTGGTGTGCGTACGTACTTATAACAACTGCCTTATTGTAGAGCATCTTTTTTCATCTGGGATGAAAGGAACATCGATGTTCTTGAAAACTTTTCAAAACATGTGTTTGAAATTTTTGCATACGCTCATAATTCATTTCACACTAAACCCCATGGAACTAATAATCTATTCGTAACCGTGTTGCCTGATTCGTCAAGCCTCCCAAGAAATGATGGGATAATGTGAAAGTTCTGGTTTTGCAGAGAAGAAGAGAGAGAGCGAGAAAAAGAGAGAGAAAGAGAAAGAGAAAGAGACAGAGAAAGAGAGAGAGAGAGAGAGAGAGAGAGAGAGAGAGAGAGAGAGAGAGGGAGAGAGAGAGAGAGAGAGGGAAAGAGAGAGAGAGAGAGAGAGAGGGAGAGAGAGAGAAAGAGACAGAGAAAGAGAGAGAGAGAGAGAGAGAGGGAGAGAGAGAGAGAGAGAGAGAGGGAGAGAAAGAGACAGAGAAAGAGAGAGAGAGAGAGAGAGAGGGAGAGAGAGAGAGAGAAAGAGAAAGAGAAAGAGACAGAGAAAGAGAGAGAGAGAGAGAGAGAGAGAGAGGGAGAGAGAGAGAGGGGGAGAGAAAGAGACAGAGAGAGAAGAAGAAGAAGGAGAAAAAAATGGTGAGATGGTGAGAAAATGTGAGAGAGACCGTGAGAGAGATCCGGAGAGTGGGGGAGAGAAAGAGAGAGGGCAAAAAGACAGAGAGAGGCAGAGAGAGAAATGGAGAGAACGGGAGAGGGAAAAGAAAGAGAGGGGGAAGAGGGAGGGGAAGGGAGGTTCAAACTGGACAATGCCGGGGACCTAATGTAGTGTAATTTTAGAAATGTACCATTTTCCCAGAGATTGATTAATGTTGAAGCTTTGGCAAGGCTGATGGTCAACACTAAATCACAAGCTTCGCTGGCTTCACTCGTTTTGATGATCAGACATCAAATTAAATGACGCAATTTAAAATTTCCATCACGTGGATCACAGCTATAGAGAACGATTCACTCTAACTGGGTTGAATTCCAGGACTTAATAAGTATCTGGGAGCGTCTTTGACTATGCCGGGGTAGGGGAGGTGTGGAGGGCATTGGCAGCCAGTGGTTAAAATCTAACGTTTTTATTGACAGACGTGCAAAAGCTTATGGCTGTGATTGCCTTCAGATAAGGATCTTCAACCAGCTTCTACAGGTTGATCTCGAATGCGCCGTTTGCACCACAATGAGTATGTTAATCTAATTACTGCGTTGGGTTTTGCCCTAGTTTTGGGCTGACAGTGGTTTCGCCGAGCATCTACTGCAATCTGCAATCGACCAATGTGGTTCCTCTCTATAAATACATGATCACATCAAACATTGTACAAGGAAATGAAAATATATAATTAACGTTTTTTTTCAATTAAAAATTTATTTTTATTGTATAATTTGTTATAACGTTTTCTTGTCATTTCGCGACCTTTATTTGTTCTATCTGCATTTTCTAAAAAAAACAACAACCTGGAGATCTTTTAGGCCGTAGAAGAGTTATAACAAATCCACACTTTGACATTTGTTTAAATTCGTTGTGGCGCTTATCATGCTGTTTCACAGTTCCGGTTTATTTATATCATTTTCGTAATGCTAAAGCCCCAAACATTTGACGTCGGATTTCTCGGCTGTGAAAAAGTGGAGTTGGAATATGCAAGAAACCAAGGTTGGGATTTGTCACTGACGTGAGACTTCCAAAAACACAACTGGGCCAAGCACATCAACAAAACATTCTAATTTGATCTGAGACGACTTTATTACAGGGATGATCATAATCATGATGTCATGTGGACAAAAAAAGCATGTACAATAAAAAGAATAGCAACCGTATCTAGTTTATTAATGATGACGAAGACGGAACCAACAACGTAGACAACCAGTACATAATGAGTCTTATGGAATATACCAGGAAAACCCGTTCATCATTTCTGAGTGGATCTGGCGAAATCGGACTGAAGGTGAAAGACCAAAATTCCTGAGAAAACCCCCTCCAAATGGGGAAAACATGTTTCTACGGAAATTGTGATTTTCTTGTAAAATGAAAGTCTACCCATTTTTCTCCATCCAGTTGAAATATTTTGCTTGAAGTCGTCTTAGAAATATTTTAGTTTGATTTTTTTAAAGAGATGTAAACATTTCACCTTAAGCCCGGTTTCGCTAGACCCACTTACATTTTCGGAACGTATTTTGAATGCAATTTTGGCAATGAAAACATCTCAAAATACCATCGAATGTCGCGGTCAGTGTTTCTGTTTACCAGTATCAGGAAAGAAATTATGACATTGTGTTACGCCCTTCTTGACGCTTCAGTTAATGTAACAACAACTGTATAACCTTCAAAATTTTACAATTTTACACATCTTAGTTCTTGTTTGTTTTCTCTCTCCATTTTCTGGCGGAAAAAAGTCAACGTATGTCTTTAAGTACGCAGAGGTGGTATAACAAATGCACACTTTGACACTAGTTTAAAATGTGTTGTGGCACTTACCAACCTGTTTCACAGTTCCGATTTATTCCAACTCTTTATCATACGACTAAAGCCACGAACGTTTACCGTCGAATTTCTCTGTTGTGCCAAAAGTGGAGTTGGAACAAACAAGAACTAAGGTCTCGGTATCTCATTGATAATCGTCCTTAAAATTCACCCATATATTGAATATTGTGAAGGTTTCAGGTTATTGTCTCTTCCATCTGCGACTGACACAGTTTGCACACAAACGAAAGAATGCTTTTACTTTCGTACAATTAATTGTCACTAAATCTTTCCTCTGTGGACCCTGCTTCCTTTCACCGAGAAAAAAAACGCCAATGAACGTTCAAATTATGACAGAACAAGAACAGAAAGCAACAATAAAGAAGTAAACGAACATTTCGAAATGTGAATTTAGGTAACTGAGTTGGACATTCTACAAAAGGATCAAAATTTATTAGATATCATCATTTGTTCATTATGAAGCTGTTTAGGATGCACTTATAAAATAAAAAAGGTTTTTAACTACAGCTTTCCTCTTCATAAAATTCTGATGTCGTTTTACTACCTCAAGTTAACGCTATAAATTTGATTTCAAAGTAGTAACTGTATTATTTACAGCATCAGTCATAGAAATGGTTATTTCAGTAAGAATGAATCTCTAGTACGAAATATGGTCTGTATATTAGAATGATCATTGCAGGACAGTTGGATGAATTATCAACAATGTTTATAATTTACATGATACATAAATATGAAGAGAGATTTTAAATAAACTGTATAGTATAGTAACACCCACCCCCTCTTTCTCTCCTTCTCTCTCTCTCTCTCTGTTGTAATTTTTAAGGACACTGCTTTTCGCTCCTCCCCGAAGATTATCCACCCATGTAATTTTTACATACAACTGTACAAAAAGAAGTTAGAAAAAAAGAAAAAAAAATGTTTTCCCCCAAGAAAACAAAAAGAACATTATTTGAACATAAGATAAAACAGTTTAAAATGGTAACAAAATTGTCCTTAAAAGATCTATACATAGATGTCTTTCCTTTTTCGCATTTGTTTTGTTTTTGTAGAAACAAATCAACGTAAATGTTTAAATTTTTGTCATCAGATCTAAGGTCTTTGGGATCAGGAACTATTCTGGTGAGCTTTTTCGTAAATCTGACACTTACATACTTTTGTTGCTTCACCAACCACGAAATTTCACTTTCCAGACAACTGTTAATGAAATGGTGAATACTTGCTCTTGTTAAGAGGTTGCGTTATGATTTCCTTTGGTAATTTTGCCTCAAAACCAGGTTTAACAATCCTATATTGTGACTGAAAAAGATTCTTTACACAAACGAAAAAGATTATCATAATCTAGCCAGGTTCATGAAGCAGAAGGTTTAATACTAGATTTGTTTTTCCACAACCGCTTTTATCAATTATACTGAGAAGTGAATGCACAATATAAAATGATGAAATGTTAACTTTTTTAAAATGTACAGTTACGTGCCAGCTTCTTCCACTTGACTTAGGTACTAGTACCTCTCATTGCCACTGTAAATAAATTTACTTTGCCATAAGAAATTTAAATCGACGAGAATAAGAGTAGACGAGATGAGAATTGCACTTCAACATTTTAATTCTAGAAATTCCCTAAAAGTTTAAATGTACGTGGCATTTAAATTTATAAATGATTTCTTTCTTTACGTTATTCAGAAAATGTCTGAAATCAGGGATCGCAACTCTCAAACTCGAAAGATCACCGACCACAGGTCGTGGATTATCTCCCTCAGCTGTAAAGACAATCCATGCTGAGAGACAGATGTTATGGTTCCAAGCCAGTCAGACCCATTCAAAGAAATGTCTTTGTTAAAGATCTGGATCAGAGTGAAAGGAATGTGTCCTATACAATATCACATGTGGAGATCCAAGGAGATGAAACAGCATTTAATTTGTCCTCACTGCAGATGAATGACTTTTTGCGTCAGAAATATGTAAGGCGCTACGGATTCATTTGTAGGAAACGTTCACGTATTGCGCTGACGTTAGTATGCCAATAGGAACAATATTGTTATGTTGACGGATCCAGTGGCGAACAAAAATACCCAGAACAAGAAGCGATCCATGGCTGTGCCAATGTCATGCCACGTGATTTCACTCTCACGTCTCGTCCTCCTCCTTTCTTCCAACATTTTCTGAATTTCATTTGACAAAGCGGCGAGGATTGACTTTTTGGAGCCCAGTCTTGGTGAATCGGCCCTGTGCCTTTTGAACACGGGTTCGGGCCGCTGGTCTTCTTCTGCAACCGAGAAACGTGTGTGTGTCACCGGAGACTGCGCCGTTTCATTTTCTGTTGTATTCACAATGTCTTTTTTGGTTCCTGGGTGTCCGTCCGTTGCAGGGTCGGTGACAGGGTCTTCTTGTTGTGTCAGAAGTTGCTCGAAATCGTCCTTGGAGTCCTTGTTAGCCCTGCTGTTAGCGTTAACGGCGGCTTTCGTAGTAGCCATCACCTCTCTGGTTTCATTCCGAATCTCTACTTCTGAACGTGAGGTTTGCTGGCACTGAGCAGTCGCTGGACTGTTTGGCGGAACCAGTGGCTGTCGAGAGAAACAGCGATAGAAAATACTTGGTGGACTGAACAGCTCCAGGATATAAAGCAATAATAATTTTTCTTTTTCAAGGGAAAGTTATTTTTCTGGGTGACCTCAAAAAGTTTAAAAATCTTGCCGGGCACACGAATTTGAGAATGGCCGTCGGCGTTTTGTGGAAATTATTAAGTATAAAAGGAAGTTTTTTAGGTGTTTTTTTCCCCCGTAATATCATCTAAAACTTAACATAATCATGTTCTGCTTGAAAAATAAAGCTTGGGTGTTTTATGACTGTCATGTTGGCCAAAAGATGATAATACTGGCAAATTAAGAATGAACTAACTTCATAATATATTGTATAAAACAGGCATTGGTGAATAGTTCAGTTTTAAAGTCTGGCTGAAAAATCAGCGTATGTGGCTTCAGAAAGTTAAAAAATGTTGTCATATACACGAATCTGAGAACGGCACCCGGCGTTTTGTTGAAATTATTAAGTGTAAAAGGAAATTTTTCTTTTTTTCTCCGAAATCTTATGAAAAACCTTACCATAATCCTCTTCTGTATGGAGAATGAAAATAAAACTGGGCATTGTTATTACTGTGTTGTTGGCCAAGAGATGATATAATACTAGCAGATTAAAAAGGAGCTTACTTCATAACATATTGCATAAAATCAGCATCAGTGAATCGTTAAGCCTGAAGTGTGGCTGAAAAATCAGAAGAGACAAAATTTAACTGCAGTAACAACAACAACAACAACAACAAAAAGTACCGATTGATTCTTGGCTTTCTTTCCACTGCCACCAACTGGATTCACGTTATATTCAAATGGCAATTTCAACATGGGCATTTTTTTAAAAGGCACATACGAAAAGACCGGCAGTGACTACCGTAACCAGTGGCCTCACCTTTGATTGTTCGTAATGGGAGGCATCCAAATTATCGAACTGACTTCTTCTCCTGCGAAAAAAAATAAATACACTGGTTACCATTATCAATAGGAAGGTCTAAATGAAAAAGACAGAGAAAAGCATCATCAATGACCATTTCATTTACATGTTGACGTTTAATATATTATTATTAGCTTCTACTTCATTTTGTCTCATCAGCATTGTCCTAGTTTCTCTCTTTCGTAGTTCTTGAATGTAACCGAAAACCTGCAAGCTAAATGAAAGATATGATATTACCTCGTATCTAAAATTATTTAAAAAGTGAGTTGAAACAGCATACGCTTTATACCTATTATTATTGTCCAATTATTCATGTTTTGCAAGTCAGGGAAAAATATTGCGAAGTAGTAACGAGTTCCACTTCTAATCTAATTCTGCACTAAATGTGCAAACATTCACACTTTCAGGTGAGAGAGAGAGATAATCTTCATACTTTCAGGACAGAGAGAAAGAGAGAGAGATAGAGAAAGAGAAAGAGAGAGAGAGAGAGTGTAACGGATCGAATGCATCACGGAATGCCAGACAGAAACAAAAAAAAGAACGTCTCTACCTACAACATTCTGAAATTTCTCTCATCGACTGGGACTCTAAAACTACAACCTTCGCCCGTGCTCGCATTTTTGTTTTGTTTGGGGTTGAAAGAAAAGGGGGAAGGGGGATAGAAAAGGGGATGGGCTTGATAACAAATTTAATAATAGCGTTGGTAGATGGTGTGAGTACCTTTTTTGTTTCTTCACGCTCTCACGGAGACCCAGTCTCACTTTATGTCCTCCCTTCTCCCGCGAGATGGGTCCTTCCTTGTGCTCGCTCGACCGCCTAGAGCAGACAAGGGAGCCCCTTAGTACCTGATCTGAGGGAGTATTTCTCAAGGTGGGGCGTGGCAATATTTTGGTGGGGCGTGGGACTTCAGAATGGGGCGCTGGGATTTTTCATAGAAATTTTACTTTCATAGTTTATTTTAAACTAAACAACGAAATGAAACATGAAATAAAGTTTCCGGTTAAAACTTCTTTGGAATGTATACATACTGAATAGATAAATATTTTAAAAATATGTTTGTTCATTGGGTTTACTAACTTTGTCTGATCATGCTGGTGCGCACGGTTGTTGTTTTTTTTCTGGCAAACTGATGTGGGGCGTGGGACTAAAACGATTGACAGACACTGACCTAGAGTTAGGGTAGCCACACAAAAGCCACCGAATTCGGTCACCGAGCCACTAGGCGTTTTAGGAGAGAAGAATTGCACTAATTTCAACAACTGCACATAGAGCCCACCTAGATTCGGTCCGTTTATGTAGTGCAATTCTTCTCATCTAACGCGCCTAGTGGCTCAGTGACCGAATTCGGTGACCTTTGTGTGGCTACCCTAATACTGCACACTGGTAAGTCATCATCTTTGTCGGGAGATTTTTCAGATTTCCTTGCGTTTGGGCACGATCGGCTCTGATAAATTTAAATATCAGATCAAGAATGATTCTATCCGAAGCATATCGGTTTGTTTCTGTTGATGTGACAAACCTTACGCACGTCACACATTTTTAAATTATTCTTTTTGCCATTTCAAATGATCTGCAATGCTCATGATAGATGTTTGTTACAGAACCAGTTCGGAACCCTAATGAGACTGAATTTGGGAGTCTTAAGTCTGAGTTCGGGTGCCACGTTGCGCCTCTCCTAGTTTTTACGTTATCTTACTTTGGCTTCGCTTTCAGAATAGGAGACGCGACTAATGATCGACAAAGTCACCCTGTCCTGCTGTCCTCCCTCAGCCCAAAGTTTTTGAAACACTCTTCCGGCCTTAAGTAGATGTTGTATGTCGAATCGGATGCGAGTGTGGCGTTCGCAACATGTTGCCTGCTAACTCCCTCGTAGTCAATCACTTGCTAATTTTCCGAATTACTCCTTCTTCGGGCCTTTTCGTGTTCTCTCATATAGTCACAAACATCTGCAAATACATGTCACTTCTTCCTGTTAAATTTTCAGAAAGATCCGTTCAGTCATCCCCGCGTCCATTCATTACAAAGCATTTTTTTTTTGTACACAGATATTTTTATCCTCCTTGAACAAAAGATATGTCTTTGAAAGCCATAAAGTGTATTATGCCTTTGTAAAAGATTTACCATCATGTGTAAGGCAGGTGTAGCTTGAGTTCAGTTTGACCTCTCAAAATGAGCGTTTTTCCGATTTAATCTTTTCTTAAAATAGCAAGGCAGCACTACTTGAAAGTATGCTTCTAAATTTTTATTATATAAATGGAACATAACGGTTGGGCACACTTGCCAATTATTTGAGATTGCCCTCAGGAAATCTGATATGATTCGTTTTGTTTGTCTGGTAGTGTATTGTTTTTGTTTGGGGTTTGGTCTGACCTTTCTATCTGGTCCCTTATTGTCATTCTTTTGCTCCAGACTGACGGCCGCCTGAGGATAGACCAGAACACATTAGTGAGTGGATGAATGGATAGATGGGCAGATGGATGCTTGGTATGATGCATTCATGCATACTTGTAATAGTGGATAGCTTCGCATATAAGTCCATTCAATCAAGGCACCTCTACTCACAAATCAAACCGTCAAACTACCTCCCTACATACATACCCATCCACCCATCTGTCCATCCACCCATCCATCCACCCATCTACCTATATATCCATCCATCCATCCATCCAGCCACCCATCCATCCATTCGACTGTCCGTCTGTCTGTGTGTCGTCTGTCGTCTCTCTGTCTATCTGTATCTATCTATCTATCTGTCTGTCTGTCTGTCTGTCTGTCTGTCTGTCTGCCTGCCTGCCTGCCTGCCTGCCTGCCTGCCTGCCTGCCTATCCATCCGTCCATCCATCCATCCATCCATCCATCCATCCATCCATCCATCCATCCATCCATCCATCTATCTATCTATCTATCTATCTATCTATCTAATGTTTACCGTGGATCTCTATGACTATGAGATGACCATGAATTTCTGAAATGAAAGGAAACCGAAAAAAACTAAGTCTGCACTTGTTCGCCACTATGAATAAACAACCCCCCCCCCCCAACCTAATTCTGTATACCTGATAAGAACATGATTTGGTTATCATATAACTCAAGTGTTCGATAGACTTGAAATCTGAAATTTTTCCCATACACCTAGGACAAATTGTTTAGGAACTTATCAGATGTAGCTGGCAAAATTATGTAATCACAAGTGTTTCAGATTTGTTAGGACGTTTGTTTCAGTGACAAGATGTCGGTGCTGCTGAGCCATAAAGGTACATGCATTATACTTTAAAACGTGGCATGAGTTTGAGTCAGGGTTTTAAGGGGTATCGGCACGATAGCGGCCACTTTGCGTCTTTCACGAGCTATTTGTGTACTTCATTTATATATGGTATTCAGAGCTTCATAACTGAAATTTCACAAATAGAATTGAATAGTTCAGTATAAATTTTATTACAATGGTAAAAATTCTCAAGAGTTGTTTTGCATAGATCTGAAAAGAGTTTTGTAAGTGTGTACAAAAGTTTTTAAATCGACTTGTAAATCTAGGTGGCAGGAGGGTGAGAGTCTGTGTAGGACGAACTCACAGCTCTGTAGGCTATTGTTCTTCGGTCTTACCTGCGCTCAGACATAAGCTTGTGATCCTCCAAGCACATTTTGCCGAAGAAAGAGATCAAGCAATGGGGCACTGTCCGTTGAGGGTCACGGAAATGGATGTTGAGTACAATTCCTGCACACACCACAGAAGCCGTGCTTAGACCCAGTAGCACAGTGAGGTGGATGGCTAGAGAAAAACAGACAGGAATTATAAAAAGCCAAGACGGATCAGTCACACAACTGAATGGTCTGTCGTCCATTGCAAGAATATACCCGTTTGAATGTTTCCTCAAAGTCTACAATTATGTCAAACGTGATATTGTCTTTTTCGGCCCCTATCAAATGGCGCGCACACAGTGGAGCCCCGAGCAATGGCGTGGCCTAGGTCATGCAGTCCATGAAAAGAGTGCCACAGTTTCCCTTAAAAAAAGTGAAGTTATAACTAAAAGTAAGCTATTTCAACCAAGGCCTGGACTGATAGCTCAACAGTGAAGACGGAATATTATTCTCTCTAATCAGCGTTGTAAAATAGGCCATTGTTTATATCTCCCAGGCATTCGCTTCTAGTTTGTGTGAAGTGAAACCCGTGAATGTAAAGCGCCCAAACTATCCTGTCTTATCGCATTTAGTATCTTTTGTTTCGTAAAAGGTAACGTCAACACTATAGCAGTCATTCGGTCCCAAAAGGAAAACTAAGGGGGATTTTAAACAAATTCAGATTTAAACTTTTATTCCATAGAGTACATAGACCGCATGACATTTTTATATATATATTTTTTTGCATCACTTTCTATCTTATCCCTCACTAAAAATGCCATTTTACAAACTCAGAATATAAAGTCAAATCAGTTTGCTAGAAATTAGGCAAAGGCAAAAAAGAAAACAAAACAAACTTCAAAGCTCAAGTATTCAGTCTCAAATTTCAGTTAAAATAGAAAAAATGATGTAAAATGATACTTCTGCGCAGAAATGTTAACTCTAAATAAGACTTACTTAAAATAGACGTGTCTTCAGAAGTCTTCGGTATGTTTTCACTGATGATACTGAGATAAACGGTGAACGCTAGTAAGACGGTGACAGCCAGCGCCATCCGTTCTCCGCAGTCTGAAGGTAGAATAAACACTAAGACGTTTAGAGTGGACAGCAGCATCACAGGGATCAAGGTGTTCAAGATGTAGAAGAATCGTTTCCGGTACAACTGAAGGACAAACGTCACCCCTGTATGATCCGTGCCCAGTCTGGGGAGAGAAGAACACAGCACTCGATAGTTGCCTTACCCCGAACCCTCCCGGCCTTTCTCACTTTATATGTCTTCTTTTCTCCCATTTATTTCCACTGTTTCCGTCTTGCCATTTAAATATATTGAAGAAAACCCCCATCTTTCCGAGCTTAGCGTCCCCATGTGGGGACACACCTTCAAACTGCCAATCAATGTAGAATATTAAGGAGACAAAAAAAATCCTTTGTTGTTCCTTCATTTGTGAGTTTTTTGCTGTAAGAAAAAATATATTTCGCCAAAATAAAAAATTCCGGGACTAATGGGTTAAAGCCAGGTAAAATTCCTTAGGACACATCAGAACTGTGTTTTGCCACTGATGTTTGTTTAGCATCCGCAACAGTTTTTTTTACACTGAATAAAATGCTTTAAAAAAACAAAATAGAAAACACAAGGGTGTAGCTATGGATGACACACCTGTAGGAAGAAGGATACCGATATTCTTGCGCCATTGAAGATATAATATCCCACTCCCCATTGGGTAGCAGCGCGTCCAGATTGACAGTTGTGAATTCCGGCAAAACAATAATTGTCCTGAAAAAATTTAAATATAAATCAACATGACAGAGAAACACTGACATTGAGTAATTGCAATATTTAGGCCCACAGAGCAGTGAGTCAAGTCCGATTTGCCTGGATTTTGTGGACGATGGAGTTAAACGGTCCCTCGCCTATTAAATAGACCAAAACATGCCTGTCTCACTGGTAGATTCAAAGACGGTTCTAAGAGTCTGATGGTCAAAACAGATGCAAAACAGACTTGACTCGGTCCGCTGCTAGCTTAATTATGTCATACGTCAAAGTCGCCATTAAGAATACGTTCTCAGCCTTAGCAATCCTAGAACTATGTATATTCCGACATGATTCATCATAAAGTAAATACTTGTTGCGGGTGACATTTCGGGATCTTAGTTTTTACTCCACTTTTTGCACAACTGAGAAATTCGATGTTAAACATTTGTGGCTTTAGTTTATTATGAGGAGTTAGAGTAAATCGGAACTGTGAAACAGCTTGATAAGTGCCACAATGCATTTTAAACAAGTGCCAAAGTGTGGATTTGTTATATCTCTTCTACATACAAATGATCTTCAGTTTTTCAGAAAATAGAAATAGAACAAACAAAAACTGAGGCCGCAAATCGTGTCTGTTGCTATTTCATGCACTTTAATTCATTTTGTGAATTTGTTCATCGCAACTTCATTGTCGCGATGCCTTGGCTTAGGATACGGAGAAGCGCAGTGAGTTAAACAGAGTGGAGGGACACGAAATGGAAGAAATATAAAAGGCCAAAATGGAAGTGTTGCCTTTCCCGGTTCCCCCACACAAGACTTGGAAAGTGCAAAAACAAAAGAGGGCACAAACAACTTCGACACCCGCGCAGTTTATAAGATCATACCTGTTGGTGTGCATCCACGTAAGGAAGCGTATTTCGCATGTTTGGGAATCAAAAGGATACTTCGTGATGTCTACTGCACAGCTGGTCTCAGTGATGATGCCTGGTTCCCAGTGAACCATACCGGTAGACAACACACTGATCAGCATATGGTCTGTGCCTAGTTCTCGGTGATACTGAGCCCTGTCAGAGTGGAAACAATCACAGCTTTCAGTCGACGACTGGCATTATTCTCATCTACATGTTTTTAACTATGTAAAGGAATTTATATCGAACTATGAAATTCTATTTGTGAGATTTCAATTGCTGAAGGTCTGAATACCAAACCATGATAATGAACCCAAATAGACTGTCAAAGGCGCAAAACGGCAAATCTACATGATTGTATAAACAAAATGGGCAAATGTGGAAACTATATACGTCATGGTTTTGTATGAATTAATTTTATTCTGATTGCTCTGTCCTATTACCACCTGTGGGTGGTAGTTAAAAATCCTTTCACAATCAAAATGCCTTAGCTGTATGAAAGAGATGCTAAGTCGATAGCTGTAAAAGTGCCAAGATTTCAACTAAGAAAAGCTGCAAAAGGAAATCATACTTGTTTCAATCAGTCAGTCTGTAAACAGAACAGTTAAAGAGATCAGAATCACATTTCTCACATGGACACACCAGACTGATGAAAACAGATTCTTTCGTGAGTTTGTTTCTTTTTCCTACTCGAGTTAAGCTTCTGTTCCTGGAGTTAAACAAGCTTATTCAGAGCGTTTTGATGTATGGAGTTGTCTGTTGGGGAGGAAACATCTTACAAAAAGATAAAAATAAGATCAATAATTTAATTAAAAAATCATCCAAAATTTGTATCTGTGATCTGCCATATTTTGATGAGCTGTACACTGGTGCTTGTATTAAAAAGGCTAATATTATTATAAATGACCCCCAACATCCCCTGAACAAGGAATATATAAGATCTGTAAGAAGTTTAAGGCTGTTGTCAAAGAAAACTAAAACTGAGCGCTACTTTAAATCGTTTATTCCATCATCAACTAGGATGTTACAATAATGTCGTCATCTTGATCGTAATCTGTGCACAGTTGAATTATGTCCTGCGTGTCAGGTCAATGTGTTTTAGTTAGGGAAGCATATTGTGTGCACTGTTAATTTTGTTAATTTAGTTAATTTATCAGTGTGTGTGTATATATGTGTGTGTGCGCGCTATGTATCATACTTTCTGCTTCTGTAACTGTATTGTTATGTATTCAATGATCAAAACAAATTTCCTTGTACAAGGACGAATAAAATTTATCTTATCTTATCTTATCTTATCTTATCTTATCTTATTATTTTTCTGCCAATTTTCAGAAACACACAGTCCCTGCCTTTTAGATGATATTCTCTTAACTACAGTAAATTGATGTCTTCATCGTCATGAACTATGAAACTGATTACATTTCGACAAATCTCCTGTTATGGATTTTCATACATGAAAGAAAAACAAACGCTTTTGGCGGAGTTTTGTATAAATATTATTTTTCTGTTAAAACAAAAGAAGGACATACAAAATTTGGCCGAGATCCGTCTACAATGAACTGAGCTATTGATAAAATGCCGTGTCGAAATATTTTCGCGAGAAATATAATAATATCCTTTACTTGTAATGGTCTTCATAAAACAACACTTTGAGGGCAGCGGTGGCATCATTTACGAGGGAACAGTTCAAGATTCAGAAGGATGTGACGATTTTTACTGTTTTATCTTATGTTCCCCCTTTGTCCAGTCCTCTTCCTTCCTTTCCCTGCTCTAGGTCAAACCTTTCACGTTTCCCCGCTGAAACTGCCCAGGATAAATTACATAACAATCCTCAAACAAAGTTTTTACAATCTCACGCCCCCTTTTTAAGGGATGAAGAATGCTGGGATGAAAACGGAGAAAAACAGCTGATTCTTGGAAGAACTGCACCCTCTTCAGAGATGCAACATCAATAACTTACGTGTTTTCTAAGAAAACGTCCGGCAGCCATACTTCCGATTGGAATAGAATCATTTCCTTGATGCCGCCATAGTCATCCGGATTCCATCGTAAAAATTCGTCTCGCCAGCTCTGGGAAAAAGCCATTAGAGTGCAATATATTGCAGAGGCCAATATATCTCTGCGTTCAGATTTCCTTGAATAGTTGGAAATATATCTTGTTTATCCGTTGGGAAAGAGGGTTTGTGCAATGTTTGTCCCAAGCAGAGACTTGTAACCGGATTATTGCCGTTTGGAGGGGAATCAAATCAAAATAAACAAAATTAATGACAATCAATCCCGAGGTCTACTTCAATATCCCTTTGAGTTGAATCTCTTTTCGTTTCTTCCGGCATTTACTTCTATTAGTTACACCATGCTGGTGAACACGCTGGGAAGCCGAGAAACAGAGCAAACCCCCCTAAAAATTCATGCTTCTCTTTCACAAAAAATTATAATAAAAAAAGAAAAGGTCAGAGATAAAGATAGCCTTCTCCCGTTCCAACAAAGTGCCTTAAGATTCACGCCGTAACTAAATTTCCCTCCTTGAATGGAATTTTGTGTGGATAATTTCACATAATTTTCATAAAAACTGTGGCCGTGACATTTAAGCAATGTTTTTGTCTCCAATCTGTCTTTTTGACGTCATCTTCAACGTGTTCTATCGAAACACATAGAAGAACACATTTAGAACAAGATCACAGGAATGAAAACAAGGAGCTTGGCAGAAGCTATGGAATCGATGGATGATAAAAAATGTTATTAAATTTCGCTGAATGATGTATCTTGAAGGGAAGGATATGGATGTTACAAGATAGATAGGATAGATGGATGGATGGATGGATGGGTGGGTGGGTGGGTGGATGGATGGATGGATGGGTGGATGGTTGGATGGATGGATGGATGGATGGATGAATTAATATTGTGTCTTTACTTATTTTGGTTTTTGGTAGAAATATACATGTAAATGTGGTCTTCAAAGACAACATGAAATAATGCAGTATGGAGAACGACCCGCAAAGGAGACCACGACTGTAGAATCATAGAATGTAAAATGCAGATTTACTTCGACTATACGCTATTATCCCCCTGGCTCTTGTCATACATTATTAATTTGAATTCGAACACCATAAAGTATCTGGAATAATAATAGATTCTTTCACACAGAATCCCTACAGCACCAGGTTTTCAGTGCGTATGGTATTTGTGGCTCTCTTGAACGAAATGGACGAGCTGAGGATTCAACGTAGTTCTTTCAACGGCTCAGCCTGGCGATTCAACGTGAACAGTTGGAACCTATGATTTATGCCCTTGTTTTTGAACCTTTCTCCTGTCTTTCACCTCTGTGTGTATGAGTAATGTATTTTATTTATCATTTAATTGGTCCGGTATATATTTCCCCTTCATCATTCTTTTCTTATATATATATACTAAACCGTGTTTGTCAGGTCAGAAAAATCTGCTACTGGTAACATGTAATCCAGTACAACCTGTTTCATGAACTGGTACGCTAGCATGGTATCAGTGGGCGTGCACCTGTCGGTGCAAACGGCCAGGGCGAAGGAGGTTTCATCTAACCCAACGGCCACATGCTAGGGCACAATGTGACCCTCAGTACTTGAGTCCTTCATATTGGCCCCCGGTAGCGGTGTGGTCATAGGCTTGTTTGCCTAAATCACAGACGAAGAATTGAGCAAACTTCCCGGACGCAGCTTCGAAGCTGGCGGCAGCAGGCCAGTGGTTGATTGATAGGGCAGATGGCAATATACCGTCACTCTGGCCTGGATATCGTGACACAGAGCATCCACCAGTATTGGTGTTCTTTGGTTTGGGTCTTTCACCCTAGTCAGTTGGGACTGCGAGGCTGTGGAGTAGCCTACAGGCAGCCGGTCAGGCAATATGACTGTCCCTCTGGCATCCTCCTGCACCTGGATACATTTCCAATCGTCTTGACCCTGTCTTGCCACTTGGATAAGTTGTGTCCAGGCGAGAGAGTGAGTCTGATGTTTGCGCAGCTCTTTCTCACTAAAAACAAATTCTTTGCGCCAGTCTTAACACTCACCTCGTCTTCTTTCATCTTTGTCTCGTCTTCTTTCCTCTCAAAATTCCAACGGCGATGGGCGAGTGCGGTGGCAGCAGGTTTGGATAGACTGGAAGCTGTTAGCACAGACCTACACGTTGGTGGCTGTGGGCTATGGTCGCTTCATCGTCGATTGAAGTGGAGGCGTGGGGAGGCAGCACCCACAGTAGCTGAGCAGCCTTATTTAAGGATAGCACTGCTCACCTCAACTGAGGAAGGGGCTGGAAAAGGTGCCCTAAAGGAAGCCCACTTCACATCACCCTGACTGGTATACCGCGACCAGTGGGGATCCCTTTTTGCGGTCGAAACAAAAAGAAATTCAGCTTACTCAGGCTAGGAGCCTGGAATATACGCACACTACAGGACAACTCAAACAACCCGGAAAGACGCACTGCACTTATTGCCATTGAGCTCAGCAGGTACAACCTGGACATAGTGGCACTCAGTGAGACCAGACTCCCTGATAGTGGCCAACTCAAAGAGCTCAGTGGTGGATACACCTTCTTCTGGAAAGGCAAGGGTGCAGTCGAACCGAGACAGCATGGTGTTGGGTTTGCAATTAAAAATGACCTTGTCAGAAACTTGCAGTCCATGCCAATTGAAATAAATGACAGGCTAATGACACTCAGGATCCCAGTTGGGAAAAGCCAGTCAGCCACCCTCATTAGCGCATATGCGCCCACCATGACAAACCCAGATGAAGCCAAAGACAAGTTCTATTCTGATCTAGAATCTGTCATATGCTCTGTCCCGGCAGCTGATAAGCTGATTCTCTTGGGGGACTTCAATGCTAGGGTTGGCTCCGAAATCTCAGCGTGGCCAAATGTTTTGGGCCCTCATGGAGTTGGTTCATGCAATAACAATGGGTTGCGCTTACTTACTTTGTGCGCTGAATTTGGCCTGTTCATTACCAACACAAATTTTAGTCTCCCCGTGAGAAACAGAACGTCATGGATGCATCCCCGCTCAAAGCATTGGCATCTCATAGACTATGTCATTGTGAGGAAGACTGACAGAAAGGATGTCCTTGTAACAAAGGCGATGTGTGGTGCCGAGTGTGGAACTGACCACAGACTCATTGTTTGCAAGCTCAGACTAACATTGAGGCGCAATAGACGCCCTCAAGGGAAAGCGCCACCTAAACGCCTAAATGTTTCAAAACTCTGCTCAGCTGAGAAACAGAGCGAGCTCTCATCAGAACTCTCCTCAAAATTGGATTGCGTGACTTTTGACCATGAGAACATTGAACAGAGCTGGACTGACCTAAATACGACTGTACACTCTTGCGCCAGCAGCACAGTTGGTTTTCCTGTCCGCAAGCACCAGGACTGGTTCAATGATAATGATAATGAAATCAAAGTGCTCATCAAAGAAAAAAATAGTCTCATCCAAGCTCACTGCAGTGACCCCTCTTCCACAGCAAAAGCTGATGCACTGCGTGCATGTAAGGGTGTACTCCAGAAGAAGCTGAGGAAAATGAAAAATGACTGGCTTGAAGAGCGAGTAAGAGAAACTCAGAAATATGCCGACACAAACAACACTAGAAAGTTCTTTGAGAGCCTCCGAGCTGTGTTTGGACCATCCCGCTCTGGCACTACGCCACTTCTTGCGTCAGATGGTTCAACACGCATTGTTGAATTGAATGCCATAATTCAGCGTTGGGCAGAACATTTCGGAGGTGTGCTAAATCGGCCATCAAATATAAATACTGAGTCCATTGACCGCCTCCCTCAGACTCCTATTAATGCAGCTCTTGCCGAGCCATTCACAGCAAATGAGACCCGAACTGCCACAAATCAGATGTCCTTTAACAAATCACCAGGCGTGGATTCAATTCCTGCTGAGGTGTATGCCTTCGGTGGAGAAAAGCTTATTGAAAGGTTGACCGAGTTGTTCAATCATATGTTGAAAGCAGGGAAGCTGGCACAGGACTTCAAAGATGCTTCAATCATCCATCTATACAAAAACAAAGGGGACAGCCAAGTCTGTGACAACCATCGGGGAATCTCTCTACTTTCTATTGCTGGCAAAATATTGGCAAGAATGCTTCTGAATCGCCTTCTTGATCACCTCTCGTCAAATGACTTGCTTCCCGAGAGCCAATGTGGCTTTCGTAAAGAGAGGGGAACGGCGGATATGATTTTTGCTGCCAGACAGATTCAGGAAAAATGCATGGAACAAAATAAAGCGCTGTATATCACATTTGTTGACCTCACAAAAGCATTTGACACAGTGTGTCGTGAAGGCCTCTGGAAAATCTTGGCGAAGTTTGGGTGTCCACCCGAATTCATCACAATAGTGCGCCAGTTTCATGATGGCATGCAAGCTGCAGTCAAAAGTAACGGCAGTGTTTCAGAGCCCTTTGCTGTCACAAATGGGGTAAAACAGGGTTGTGTCTTAGCCCCAACTCTGTTCAGCATCATGTTCTCTGCAATGCTACAAGAAGCCTTTAGCTCTCCTCCTCAAGGGGTAAGCATCAAGTACCGAACTGATGGCAGTCTATTCAACCTCAGGAGACTTCAGGCAAAAACCAAAACCAAAAGTACTCAAGTCTGTGACCTACTATTTGCTGATGATTGTGCACTTCTGGCACACGATGAGGATAGCATGCAAAACTGTGTTGATAAGTTCTCTAGTGCCTGTGACAACTTTGGTCTCACAATAAGCACAAAGAAGACGGAAGTGCTCCATCAGCCTACTCCAGACGACAAGTATCCTGTGACCCCAAATATCAAAGTCCATGACAGTCTTCTGAAGGTGTCGGAGAATTTCACCTATCTTGGCAGTACACTGTCTTCCGCGGCTCGTGTTGATACTGAAATTCTCTCAAGAATCAGCAAAGCCAGCTCTGCATTTGGCAGGCTTCGAAAGAGAGTATGGGATGTCGCCGGCATTCGCACAGACACTAAGCTGAAAGTATACACGGCGACGAACTGCATTCACTTCAGTTTGGTACCCAGTCCATAAATCTTACGCCCCTATCTGCCAAGACTCAGCGGGGCACCGTATCCGGGTGAACATTTTACCTGAGCTGGCCCGATCAGGCATGTTAAAGGAATGTTTGGAATGCGTGACAGACACTGCATTTACCTATTAATTACATCTTTAGTAACAGGTTTTTCAACTAGTGAACAACCATTTCATACACAGCAAATATTGTTCTTTTGTTTTGCAGAAAAAAAATCAGAAAATACACCAATTCAGACGTAGAAAATGATGCCAAACTTCTATAAAATTTGCACGAAATGGCACTCACAAGTTAGTAATTAATTGTGGGTATAATAAAAGATAGCAACCATAAAATGACATGCATTTTGGCTGACTGATGGACAAGACATTAAACAACAAGTCTCACTTTTCCAATTTCACGGGTCAAGTGCAGTTCAGAAAATACGGGGTTGTAAATGTCAAAAGAGCGTCACATTCACGCTCTGGCTGCTGTATCTTAAGGTTAGCCATCCACATGTTGGGTTGTTAATGGGCACTGATAGCCAATTATCACTCCACTAATTTAAATGGTATTTGACAGAAATGATTTGTAGCGTTGCAACTTTTCGGTGTTAACATCGGGCAAAAAGAACCACCGATTAAAAGCAATACCGCCATTGTCTTATTAAGAGTACATGAACAGATATAAATATAATGAAGATTCCAAGCTGCACTTTGATGACTAACACATACGCACACATACACATTCTCATCTGTTTGCCAAAGAATGTTGTAAAATGCATGCATGGTGTGCAATCACTAATGCACAGTCTCATCATAGGGAATCCAGATAATTATGCTGGCTATCCTTCGCGCGTATCAGAGCTTTTTTGAAATATTCCTCCTTACGTTTTTTTTTTTTTCATTTTTTATGGCATCCACACAGGGGAAACAAATTGTTGTGGAATGTGTGCCCACAGTGCTTGTTCGACATACAAATGACAGATAAATAAAATGTCCTCCCTAAAAAAACACTGCATTTCCGTGGTTTTGTCCTGATTCCCTTTGTTTAGCAGTTCGGGATCTCCTGTCACTAGTGTTATAACATCAGTTTCCCACATTGGGTTTTCCATTCAGTGGGTGGTCTTGCTCACACCCTACAAGTCCGAGGTCAAAGGGGGGCGGCTATCTTACATAAAGATTCCGCCCACACGCCTGGCCCTTCCGGCCAGCTTGACCATCCTTGGTCTCGCCCACGTTTGACCATTCTTATAAAATGACCATAGATACACGTTAGTGAGGTTAGTTATGTCTCGGCCCTAGTGAGTTGTGTTTTGAGTGATAGTTGCGGGGGCCAACAGCCTTCGGCTGAGGCCCCTGAGAAATCAAAGAACTTTCCTTATGATATTTAGAGAATAAACTTAATGCCAAGCGAGTTGCTCAAAATTCTTCTGTTCGTTTACTTTGTTCAAGAACAGTTAAATCCCTCTCATATAACATGGTGGAGCTGCCAATTTCTGGACTTTCATTTGTGCGAGTGTTTTCCATTTGACGTTGACCTAGTGTATTTCTGCAGTCATTTGTGAAGAGTTCAACAAAAAAGTGCCACATCTAGACCCATTTTTTAAAAATGGCTCGTATTTATCATCATGCCCATGTCAGGGGCCGTCTACCTTCAACTAATGCATCTTTTGTACAGAGGCAAACTGATAACTTTTTACCAGACAACGCCGGAGAAGCAGGTACCAGTTTCAACTCTATAACCGTCTCGGACACAGAGCCTGGGCTTGCCGTCGCCGCCAGCCTGTAATCTAGAAAGGCCCGAGACTGCCCTCTTGCAGCGTTCTTTGTCTGTCTCGGACCATCATCAACAACATCCCCATATACATCAGCGATCTGGTCATGCCCAACACGTTCGCAGACCAGACAAGAGCCTATAATAACCTCCTGTGAACAGAGTCCCCTCATTTCCATCCCTGACCGCATCGGAGACACCACCAACACCTACACTAGTTCGTCGCTGAAATATCTACAAGTGTGCCTCAACACCACTATTCCAGTAGTAGGGTTTTTGGACAGTAACAGTACCATCAACATTAGTAGTGAACTCTTTGACACTCTTCCAAGTGGGAATAATTTCACGAAAACATAATTATGAACACTTAGATTAGCACATGGACAATCAATTTCAATCGCAGGCAAGATTTCACTTATTGTGTTCAACATACTAATATTTTGGTACGGGCAACCAAACCTCTTTATATACTGTGTATTCTTGAGAAAACTCCTTAATTTTAGGTATGTCATTTTACGTTGTATGTATTTCATATTGTTCTCGATTTTACCTCCTTGTCATGCCACGTTAATAGAGAATGTAGAGTCTGGGCTAAGCTTTCCGCTACAACAATGACAAGCACGCAGAGAATCTGTCTCGCTACGCACACCCGAATTCCGGTGTTAGTAGTCTTTAACAAGTCAATTTGACAAATATTTAATGCAGAGCAAAGCTCTATTCCTCAACCTTTTCGAATGTCTACTCGTGTTCAGAACCACACTGCCCCACAGTATGACAAATCTATCCTTCGCCTCGTTCTACGAGTCACTGTGATAGAGCCCACCACGTCATGAAAATTAGACTGGTCTCAGGACAGAAACTTATTATGGGAACTCCCAATGTACTTGGTGTAACAGAAGGGTGAGATTGTCAGTAATTTACAATGGGTTAATTATTCAGAGCTTGACAGGCAAGCGCAACTGCAATATTTATATTCAGAGCTTGACCGAAAAAAGCAACTGCAATAAGAACCAACCCACAGATATTTATTAGAGTACTTCAATAATAAATGATTAGGGTTATATTCAGAGGCTGACAGCCAAGCGCAACTGCACTAAGTAATGTCAGAGCTTGACTGGAAAGAGCAACTGCAATAAGAACAACCTACCAACCTTTACAGTACTTCAATAATAAATGATTAGGGTTATATTCAGGGATTGACAGCCAAGCGCAACTGCACTAAGTAATGTCAGAGCTTGACTGGAAAGAGCAACTGCAATAAGAACAACCTACCAACCAATATTTGAGTACTCTGATATAATAATATAGTTATGTTTTTACATGTGTTTTGCCGAGTTATTATTGCTTCCCAATTGAGATTCCTCCTATATTGCTCTATTACATTTTGTTATTTCGATAAGAACCAAAATGTAAGCTACATTTATTACTGCATTTTATTTGTGATTTTGATACACTCATGCCTAATGTGTTATGTCATCATCATAACAACATATGTTCTAGGATTGTTCTTCGTCCACATTAGTACTACCCACATTATTTTCATCTGATTCAAGAGTTTTCATACCAACATTAGTATGTCCATCGAGATTTTCCCGCTCTTGTGTACTCAACCAGACAAAATTCCATGCCTGCTCTGCCCCATAATTCAACTATCCCCACTTACATCACCCAGATTCCACTCTCGGGGAAGATTTTGACAGCAAATATTTTGGTCCAGTCTCTCACTTTCGTGAGAATGGAATGCACCATGGTTAGGCCAGTGAAAATGTAAGGTATGGCTTTCCAACCCTGTTACGCTCTAACCTAACCTTGACTCGATTTTATTGTAACTCCACGGTATGTTGACTCTGTATACTCCAGCACATTCTGTTATTGATGTTGACAAGATTTGTATTATTTCATATTTGAACACACACTGTCATATGCGTGAACCTTAGTTTATTATTTGGAGACCTTCTAGATCTACTTACATTTTCTTTACTCCCTTTAATGACAATGTGTCAAACTCAGTTTTTTCTTTCTTTTTAAATAATGTATCCATTATTTTAGTTGACGGGGATGTTATAACATCAGTTTCCCACATTGGGTTTTCCATTCAGTGGGTGGTCTTGCTCACACCCTACAAGTCCGAGGTCAAAGGGGAGCGGCTATCTTACATAAAGATTCCGCCCACACGCCTGGCCCTTCCGGCCAGCTTGACCATCCTTGGTCTCGCCCACATGTTTGACCATTCTTTTAAAATGACCATAGATACACGTTAGTGAGGTTAGTTATGTCTCGGCCCTAGTGAGTTGTGTTTTGAGTGATAGTTGCGGGGGCCAACAGCCTTCGGCTGAGGCCCCTGAGAAATCAAAGAACTTTCCTTATGATATTTAGAGAATAAACTTAATGCCAAGCGAGTTGCTCAAAATTCTTGTGTTCGTTTACTTTGTTCAAGGACAGTTAAATCCCTCTCATATAACACTAGTCCTACATAATGCGTCTACATTTATCACATGTGCTGCATACAAATGATCCATGTCAATATCGTATTTGCTGTTGATCGAACCAGATCATGATTTTAGACTAAATGGCAACATTTATGCCTTAGTATAGCTAAACATCCCATGAAACTGTTAAACAGCCTACAGGAAAGGACGGAAACAGTTATTGTAAGATTAGACTAGGCAAAAGAAAAATGATGTTCAGTCAAGGGAAGTATTCGCTGACTTTATTTTCTATTGTCAGAATTTACTTGTAACTGAAAATAATTAGAATTTACAATTTGTTACTTAAAAATAAACATAAAAACAGTTTTCTTTAAGACAAAAGCAGATTTTTCTATTGCAAAGACAAAGGCAACAAGGAAAAAAAATCTATTATTTTCAATAGCTGTCACGGTTTTATTCATAAATATTTAACTATTCTTGACCTGTGGGTCAAATCAATAGCATTGTAAACTAGATATAATTCCGATTCTAATGAATAAGCTTCTAATAAAATCTATGGTTGCTGTTTGTCTAAATCAACGCGAATATTCAGTCATCAAAAAAAGATTCTGCACAATTTCTGAAATCTAAATGTGCACTTTCTGCATACCATTGTATTAAAAGTTTTGCAGAAGGCCACATGAATTTCTGCACAATGAAAGAATCACTATTGCACAATATTCTCCGATAACCAAACTTTTGCTGCAATACGAAAAAAGTCTTAAACAGAATGCATTTGAGAAGCCACTTCATTAAAAATTTTTGTGAATTTTGTTGCGCTTTTGGGGCACAGGACAGGTTACGGCTGACCCATCGTTAGCCCATCCCTAACCTCATTCAGGGGTACCGCCGCCGACGGCCTGTCACTCGCAAGGTGATTTATTGCAGAAAACTAAAGTGAATGAAATCGGTGCACTTTCGTCGCCGTGTATACAATGCTGTGGTCCTTCCCACCCTACTCTATGGGGCTGAAACCTGGACAGTGTAACAATCGCATGCCAGAAAGCTAAATCACTTTCATCTGGCCTGCCTTAGAAAGATCCTAAGGATCAAATGGCAGGATAAAATTCCAGACACTGAGGTCCTCAATCGTGCCAAGGAATTGAGCATCTTCTGCCACCTGAAAAAAATTCAGCTACGTTGGGCAGGACATGTTGTCAGAATGCCCGACTCCAGACTCCCTAAGCAAATCTTCTTCTCTGAGCTCTCCAATGGAACGAGGAATGTTGGGGCCCCAAAGAGACGTTACAAAGACACTCTCAAGCAATCACTGAAGGCCTTTGCCATTGATGTGAGTGAGTGGGAAAAGCTCTCGCTTGATCGAGCAAATTGGAGGGCGGCCCTTACCAGAGGCAGCAAAGCATGGGAAGCTGACAGAGTCCAGCAGGCTATCAAAAAAAGAGAATGGCGCAAGAAAAGGCCCAGTGGTAGTGAACCAACGGAGCACTCTTGTCATTTATGCGGAAGGGCCTGCAGGGCAAAAATAGGACTTATCAGTCACATGAGAAGCCATAAGTCATGAAAGAACAGTCTTTCCATTCTGTCCTCTGTGTCCTTTAGTTCTCTTTATTGTCCATGTGTTGAAATTCTCAACAATTTCTGTTCTTTATTCCTCTGGTGTTGTTAAGGTCATCATCATACCTGATGGACGAACTATTATTATTATACTAAACCGTATAAGTCTTGCAATAAACTTTGAACAGTTGCAAGTTTTGAACGAATTAGGTTAATTCAAAAATTTTAAAAACTGAAATAAACAAAGATTGTTCCCGTAAAATAAAAATCTTTCATTTTTCTAATGACTTGAAGCCCAGTCTTGGACAACCAACAACTTGAACCTCAAAACTGTAAAACGCAAAAACAGATGGAAAATTATTACCAGATCATTTTTGCACTGCAAAAAAAGGGTGGGTTGTATTTTTTATTGAAGGTATCATTTTGACATGAATTTATTAAGTTTAAACAAAAAGTCACAGCTTTTGAAAAGACATGTTCCATATTTACAATAAAAAGAACAGTCTCTTCAAAAAACAGCGCTGTATTCAAAATAAATGGAGTTTCAGCCCGTCGGGTTCAGTGTTTTCACTGTTTCTGTCTTGCCTGAAATGCTCATGTAGATGTAGTTCATTTATGGGATCAATTGAATTTGAATTAAAGATGACAAGACTTTTCATTTCATTCAGTTATCTCCAGCAGTTCAGTCATATTAGTCATATTTTATCCTGTCTTTTCACGGCATGCTTGTTTACTAATATTTTGGTTTCAGTTGTACACGTTGAATGTCTCTTCATCTATGTGCATATTATTATTCTTGCAAATAAACTGGCATTAATCATTTTAAAAATATCTGAATGTAACAATAAATTTTCATTAAAGAGAATTTGGATACTTGCATTTTTCATTCCACTTGACATTTACTTGGCACAGCCAAAATAAACAAAGGAGATTATACTTTATTTTAGAGAAGATATTCGTATTTCGCCCTCCAAACATTATTCCTCATGATGTCCAGGTCGTGTGTCATATACATATAATATCTCATGAATGTAAACAACATTATGTATATTTACAAATTTTAGCCACCCGCTGGTCGTCAGAATCTGGTTCTTCATGTTCTGAAAGTAGACAAAAAATATAGAAAACCGATGGTCTGAACAGGGGGTTTGGGAGGTTAAAAATTCCAGGCACTACACACCATCATCTGTTCATCAGAATGATATTAGTTTTCCTGTCTAGTTATTATTCAATACATTCGCTGAAGATGGTCAGATTTTAACTCTCAATAATAAGATGGTAAAAACGCGTATCAGTGTTAGTTTGCAACATTATAATGCCAGTTCTGTTTACTCAGAATGATCGTGTTACGATACGTTCGAAGGAGTAGCATGTGGAGAATTATGTAATTCGTGACATTGAAAGATCAGTGAAAAGCTGAAAGAAAAAAGGCATGTCAGTGTGCAAACTTAATATTTCAAAAGCTTACCAACCTACACGTGAGTTCTTTTTTAAAGAGCTGGATCTTCGAATTTCTAACACAGAGAAGCCAGTTTGTGGATATAAACAACACATTTTCCAAATTACTCACAACAAACACAGGAGCCCCTCAAGGCTGCATGCTGTCACCTGCCTTCTATACATTGTATACAAATGATTTCACTGTGACACACAACAACGTTTACCTTATTAAATTTGCCGACGACTCTGCTATTTTAGGCCTTTTACCTAACTCTGGCCACGAATATTCTAACATTGTACAATCCTTTCATTGTTGGTGTAATAACAACTATCTTCTACTGAATGTTAAGAAAACAAAAGAGCTTGTTTTTGACTTTAGGAAAAATAACAATGATCCTGTTTGCCCTCTTACTATCAACAATGAAGAGGTTGAAATTGTCACAGAGGCCAAATATCTTGGCATTACTATTGATTCATTGCTTAACTGGCATGCGCATGTAACATATGTATACAAGAAAGCCAACCAGCGCATGTATTTCCTCAGAAAGCTCCGCTTTTTAAAAGTTAGCAAAAGCATTCTGAAAATATTTTACACCATGGCTATTCAGAGCGTTTTGATGTATGGAGTTGTCTGTTGGGGAGGAAACATCTTACAAAAAGATAAAAATAAGATCAATAATTTAATTAAAAAAGCATCCAAAATTTGTATCTGTGATCTGCCATATTTTGATGAGCTGTACACTGGTGCTTGTATTAAAAAAGCTAATATTATTATAAATGACCCCCAACATCCCCTGAACAAGGAATATATAAGATCTGTAAGAAGTTTAAGGCTGTTGTCAAAGAAAACTAAAACTGAGCGCTACTTTAAATCGTTTATTCCACCATCAACTAGGATGTTACAATAATGTCGTCATCTTGATCGTAATCTGTGCACAGTTGAATTATGTCCTGCGTGTCAGGTCAATGTGTTTTAGTTAGGGAAGCATATTGTGTGCACTGTTAATTTTGTTAATTTAGTTAATTTATCAGTGTGTGTGTATATATGTGTGTGTGCGCGCTATGTATCATACTTTCTGCTTCTGTAACTGTATTGTTATGTATTCAATGATCAAAACAAATTTCCTTGTACAAGGACGAATAAAATTTATCTTATCTTATCTTATCTTATCTTATCTTAAAAGTGCAACACGGTAAAAATAATCGGTATATAAATGCAGCATAACTTTGAGCGTCAGAGAATGGTTGGTAAAATTCAGGAAATACCCAGTGATTCTTGGAATCACATTGACTATTAAATTTAGGAGACACACAGACAGCTGTTAAATTAACTAGACACCGGACATATGATGTTATTGACACTAAGATTCACCAACATGACTGCGCAGACTAGGCATCGAACCCGGTACCTTCGGCATGAGAGGCAAGAACTTTGCCTCTAGACCAAAGTGTCTCCTATTGGAATCATGGGGCAAAATTCCTGTCCCTGGTCCTATGGTAGGAAGGACCGAACACCTAGACTTCTCGGATAAGGATGAAAAACTCGGAGGGCCCCCATGCGCACGTTGCGCACGGTAAAGATACCTTGGCAGCTAAAAGTCGAGAAGAGCAGGCCGAACAAGGCCGCCTGTCCGCTCAAGATTAAAGAAAACAACTAATCCTTACCACAAAACCGCACACACACACACACACAAAAAACCCCACCAAGAACAAGAAAAAGAGAAGTGCAAATGCCAAGGGCAGAGATCCTCCAAAAACGCCTTAACACTAAAACTCACCAAACTCTGTATCATGATGAGATAGAGTCCCATTGTAGTGACCACAGGTATGCTCTGGTTGCGGACAGGCAAGATTCCCACACTGTAGTTCTTGAAGATATCGTCCTTCAACTTCAGCATGTATTCAAAATTTTCAGTGATGCCTGAAAGAGATTTGACAGAACCTTAATCAAGAAAAGTTCAGTGTTCACCCGATACGGAAACAAAACAAACGTAAATAGACGCAAGATGAATACGACAAAAACGTCTTTGCATAGTTGCATTTTGTATGTTTGTTTTATTTCCCCTTATGTAACAATCAATAAGCTGTACTGGAGAAGCGCCAGGAAGTTATTTCAACATAAAAACTTATTCGGAGTTAAACTGTATTTAAAGAAAACACAAAACACCGAGAATGCTAAAAAAAAATATATATATATTTGAATTTGTCGTAATACCTTCTTACCATTTAAAAAAAACAACAAAAACCAAACATGGCAAAAAAGCAGAAAAATAAGCAAGTGCGTCCATTTTTCTTCAAGAAATATAATAATTATTACTGTATTCACGAAAAATGCCCAGGGGGCCTTTTCCAGAAATTGGCAGTATTTAAAAAACAACGTCAAATATACAAGGGCTATCTGAAAACTGGAGCAAAATGCCATGTTCATTATATTATCTGGGGCTCTGTCAAGCTGAGATTACAGTCCTGTATAACGGGCACATAATTTCCGACGGGACGATTACTTCAGTAAGTCGTTCGCCCGCTTAATCCGTTACAGTTTTCGGTTCTTTAAGAATAATCCAGGCAGGCGGGCTCCAACAATGTTCCAATTACTGTTGGAAAACAACAACAACAAAAGAAAAAGAAACGAAGAAAACAATATCCTTAAGAATGAGAGTTTAAACATGTGGGGGAAACTGGAGTAAGGAAGATAAATATTGGAATACACATAACAAGACCATTTTGATCGTACATGATAAGCAGCAGATGTTGGTGATGATGATAATTATGATGTATAGGCAGAGATACGGTTGTGAACATGCCACATGAAATTTGACTAGTTTTCAGCAGCGAAATCCCCCGTATCAAAGCATCAATTTAATGTTTTCTGGCTTGCTCTGTCGAGGAGTCATACCGATATTATGATTTGCTCTCTCCAGAAGAGGTCAAGTATTTAGCCCGTAGGAAAATAAGTGGGGCCCGATAACAAACACTATCGGGAAGAATTTTGAGTGGGATTCTGTAACAGGTTTGAAATCGAACTATTATGATAATAACTTGAAAGTAATGAAAAAAAAAATGTATAATTTTTTTTTAAAGCAAGCTCATCAATATCCAGGGGCGTACCAATAGAATTTGACAACTGAGGCAGACATTTCCTTTGACTCCGCCTGTCCAAAACGCAAGGACGAATGAATTTAAAAAGTAAATGTTTAGCTACAAACAAACTTAGTAGTTGTGCACTAAGCCAACTGTACAGGTGGAGCAAAAAACAACAACAGCAAGTAACAGCTCTCAAAGTGTAATTACTGCTAGACAGGATGGTGTAAGACAAGCCGCCCGCACCGACTTGTAACAGAAATGCAGCGAACGCACCACGCACGCACACACACACACACCCACAGAGGGCAGCCACAATATTAATGTTCGGAAGTGTTGTGTGAGTCTGTCCTTTGATGTCATTGTCACATACTGAAAGCCTGTCGGGTCAGAAAGAACAGAACTGGTAAAAACTGACAAACTTGAACATGGGTAAAGTCAGCTGGCTCCCCATTTCCCTGATTACACCCAGCAGCTGTAAATATCCCTTTTGTCAGTGCTGGTCATGGCTGCGGTACCACCGTCGGCTCTTCTGAATAAATCTGCAGTGTTTGACCTTTCCTTGACCTCGTTTTTTCTTTCTTATCCTGGCAAGAAAGAGAGAGTAGAGGGCACGCAGCCTTTGCTACAATTTATGAGTTCATCACAAGTGAGCTGCACGCCCTTTTAACCCTATCGATTGTGCTCCAATATCTTATTTTTATGGACAGTATTCATCACCCAGTGGAGCCTATATTATAACGATTCTTGGCCTACCAAAGTGTACAAAAATGTTCTTCTAATTTCCAAATATGGGCAGTTTTTTTTTACATTTACCAATTGGCAGGCTCCTACTTTCCGGAGTTCCCATGGACCCATGAAGTTTATTATGCGCACTGAAAAGTACATCGAGATGAGAGATTGTTTAGGTCTGGAAAAGTGTTGTGACTTCAAATTCGGACGTTCTTTTTACATTTCTTCAGTTCGTAGAGACAGCTCGGACCATGCAATTTGTGAGCCTTTTAGCCTTACCTTACTTGCCGAAATGCCCGTGGATCCATGGCTTTAGTGATGCCAACTGAAGTGCAGATTTCAGAAAGGAAGAGTTAGTTTTGGTAAATAGGCCAAAATGGGGACAGAAATGTAATGATCAATTTGTGACCAATTCCCGGTAAAGTCATTCCATCTTGGCCCATATTAAGACCAAGAGATCAAACCTATTCTTAATCCTAACCTTAATACTTTCCCTCAAACTTCTCTGTGGCAATTTGACCAGTTGTCCAAAATAATCACTTCGTTTAGAAAAGTCCAAAGTTTAAAAGGATTTCTGAAGATATTACATTGTACAGTTTACGAGGCCTTACATAAAATAAGGGTGCCAGCTGAAGGTTCAGACAATTAAACCTGCAGTACATGTTTTTACAGTATGGCAATCTAATGGAATTACAGTATATTCTATGTCTGATTCACTCGCTGCATAGTATTTGACTACAAACTATCTACATCAGTGATTCTGCATTGGGCAGTATGAAATGCAGTAGTATTTTACGCCCAGCTTCAAGTGAATGAAGACAGGGCGTGCAATAACGGGCTAATAAACTAAGCGAGAGGAAGGGTCACCCGATTTTCTTCAAGTTCCTCGGGGCAATCCCGATGAGCAGACCAAGTAAGACAATTTGTCGCAGGGAGGTAATAAATCGGTGCTCCAATGCAAGGAAGAGTAATCTCCCTCGCTTCTGCGCAGTGTCACATTCCCCTTCCGAAACGCTGGCGCCAAAGCAATTCCTTCTCACTTCCGAGTACAAAAAAAAAAAGTGCACGAGCCGTATGGTGAAAAATGAGACAATCAGAAATGGAAACATATAAAATCTGTCGACGACTTTGTTCAGATCTGAAATATACTCGTACACAGAGCGCCATATCACTGAAATTTAGCATAGCTGTGTTAAGAATCTCTCGCAACACTATCTTTCCAACTACTCTTTAATCCACTACCCAGTTATTTTCCCACATACAATACTACAGCTACACACGTGTGCAAAACACACAAACACATTTCTCTCTGCCTGTTTCTGTCCTTCCACTTTTTATTTCTTTCTTTTCCTCCATTTTCAACGTGCAGTCTTCAAGTGTAATATATATATATACCTTCATAAGTTCTTCAATATCAAAAACAAAACAAAAAAACAAAACCTTATAGAAACATATGAGAGATCCATTTAGACATACATGCATACGGACACACATGGCTCTTGGTTCGGCCTGCAGTGTAATTTTCCCTGGACCTAATTGGTGGAATTCATTGATAGATGAGGCGAACTCGACCAGTGTCACCCTATCGTAGCCTAACCTTAACAAGGACTTTAAAGAAGGACCATTTTATTTCCGTACTATGAATGATTTAAATGTAATTTAGAAACAAGCGTGGTATCATGAGTTTCGTACCGGATCCTTGACCCACCAATACAGTACAGACATCCCAGGATCTTGCTTCCAAGGGGATCAAAATAGTCTGTTGCCAAATTAGTTAGCCTTGACATTCTCAGGTGGCTACATCCAGACTAGTGAACGCGGGATGTCTGCGTTTTCAAAATAATAATGCTAGTAACTGTCCGTTTTACCAACGCTAAATGAGCACGGCCTCACTTGGAAATGACTATGTAATAATTTTAGTCGCTAGTGCATTATTTACTTGATTGTGATTGGCTATGCTAATGACTCACCAGTGATATTTTGTTCTGTTTCTTTTTTTTTTCCTGGAAAGAAAGAAGTGCTGCAGTTGGAATGTTTCTAAGTAAAGCCCAATTGAGAAAAATGGGGAATTGTGTATTCACCATCTCTACCGACGCACGTCCATAGAAAACAAAAAACGCCGTTCGAATATACGCCCACTTTCGAATTTAGATTAACGGCAAGAAGTAATGACGCCATGGGCTTATGTAATTGTGTAAAAGAAGTGATTAGTGGGGGGCGAAAGTAACGACACAAACCGAACTCAAAAAATACTTCTCTATCATTTCAAGTCTCCAAATCTAAAAAAAAAAAAAACCTTTGGCGGGTCAAAATCCTAGCTGCATGAGGGGTGGTAGATTGTGTTAAAAATCGAGGGACTTTTAGTTTATCTATTTTTTTTTTTATAGATTTATATCGCGAAAACACGAAAAAAAAACAACAAGGAATTTTACAGAGGGACTAGACTGCGAAAAGATTGTTTTACATCAGACTGATGACTGAATGCAAGGATACAGAGATAGTTAGATGGCAGGACAGGACTGAGTGATTCTGGAGAAATCAGGTTTAATGTGAAAAAACAAATTCCTGAGAAAAGCTCTCCGAGGGGGGAACATTTTTCTATGGAAATTGAGATTTGCTTATAGCATGAAAGATTAGCCATTTTTCTGCCTTCGGTTAAAATATTTTGCTTGAAATCGTCTTAAAAATATTTTAATTTTTTAAAGAGGTATTAAAATCTTACATTAAGCCTAATTTCACCAGATCCACTCAGAGATATTTTCGATGAATTTGATAATCAGGTGTTTAAAAGCTTTAATCTCTTTTGATTTCTTCTGGCCGAGAATCGGATCCCCATGATACAAGACAGGACAGGTTTAAAATGAAAAGGATTAAGTAATCACTTTTGGCCATGTGAAGGAGGTTTCCATCAGGGCAGTTGCATAGCTGGTCTTCATCATAGGACCCGGTCCATTCGGCTAATACTCAATAAAAGCGTATTGGAAAATCGCTCTTTAATTACTACTATTTCTAGTGTGTAATTTATTGTTGTTTTTCTGTTACCCTCATTGCTCAAACGTCAATGATGACAGTTCCCATATTGCTGTCGATCAGAAAGGCCCAGCCTACTAAGGGGCTTACAAAAACTAGCCGATCTGCGCAAGATTAATCCTGCTGATTCTTTGTAACAAGCTCAACACATAATTATCTAGATCTAGATCAAGGCTACATTTAAACTAGCATAATTATGGATTCGATGCAATGTCTAAGAGAAGTTACGTAGGATACACAGATGTGATTACGTTGATTTTCGACCGCCAATTTGTAAAGAGAGGTCAAGGACAAAATTTCCGATCATGCTTTTTGACTCTACTCGACAAAAATGCGTCTCTATTTTTGCGGCTCAAAAAAAAAAATCTTAAACAAATAATATTGAAGACTGACTTTTGTCCAAAATGAATGTATCCACGTAATTTATCGTCAAACATTGAGGCAGTATGCCAAATTTCAAAATTTTTTATCACGTATGAACTGAAGCATGTCGAAGTTTTAGGTGATTATGTGCTCATCCTCTAGATCTAGTTTCTTTATGGTAAGAATATGCTTTCCTCGGCATTTTCATTTTCATTATTTTATATCCAAAATTGGGTTAATGCTGCGATAGAGAATGCCACATGGCTTATCGCACATCCTTTTAGCCATGAGCAGAAGAGTTTTAAATTTGTTAGAAATGTTGCTGGAGCTCCAGTTTTAATTCAGACCTTGTGAAACCGATTTTTTGTTGGTAAGACTATGGCCGGATCTTGAGATTACTTTTGTTTGCTTTGTGTGAAAATGTAGAGCTTAGTGATATTTTCATGTATAGTAAATTCACGACACATGAAGGTGGGAAGACATGGAAGGGGGAGGGGGATTGAAGAATGATGGCTGTTGCTGGCAATTATCAGTCAAGTTATATTTTATTGTATATTATTGTAGGTAAATGTATGAATTATAGTCGGCAGCATGGAACGGAGAGCGTGAATGACCACGCGTCCTGATTAGTTGTTTTTGTTTTTTTAATTTTTTTAAAACTTGTTTGCATGATTCTCCTACACATTTTGAATTGGCCGTGAGGTCTACAATAAACTTCAACTTGAACTTGAACTTGTAAAACAATAATCGGACCAAAAAACGAAAAAGGTCTTTATGCAGTATCAGGGAAATAGCGCCATTCCAAGTGCTCTAAGGGTCCAATATGTCAAAGGTACTCCAAGGTACAGACTAAATTTATTGAAACTTGTCCGACAATCAATGTGTAGAAAATGAGACAAAACTGAGATCGATAGTAGACAGGTTAGACGAGTCCCTACAAATTGATTGTTTAATATGTAGTATAATATCCTGAGTCCAGCCTGCGTGCCTGCACTACAAATTCTGAAATGGTACTCGCATTCCCTCTTTTGATCTACCTATTGGCCATTCATACGTGTCGGTCTACTTGTGTGTGTGTGTGTGTGTGTGTGTGTGTGCGCGCGCGCGTGCGTGTGTGTGTGTGTGTGTGTGTGTGTGTGTTTTGTGTCTTTACTTCCATTCGACACACTTCAAATTATATGCTCATACGAAGTTAACCCCTTGAGCAAGAACTTGCACTCAAATAAAAATTAATTACTTTCATCATGCACATATCTGGCTATCACATAGTAGTTTTCAAAATAATCTTCTTGCAAAACAGATACAGTCATTAGTAATTATTCTCTCTATATTTCCGCGACTCCGGCTCTTTGTACTGACGACGGCGTTGGCTCATGTTAATGCCGCTATGGTGGCGATGGGTACAACTTTTTAAATAAATTTGCCCCAAATGTTCAACATCTTATCTTCACTCATAGCAGCCAAACAATCACCAGTTGTGAAAATGTACAAAAAGCACAAGGTAGTTAGGACATGCAAAAATGGGACACGGTGGCACAGAGACAAGGTGCTCGCCTCTCTTAACGGCTGCCAATGCCGGTCAGTGCAGACATGTTGAAATTTTGAGATTTTTCTCATAATTATTTTCCTGCCGATGATACTACGGCAGGTAGGACCGAGCATCTCGTCTTCTCGGATAAGGACGAAACATTTGGAGGACCCGTATGCACGTTGCGCATATTGAAGATACCTTGGCTGTTGGACATCGAGAAGAGCAGGCCGAACAGGCCGCTACCAGGGCAAAATTCTAAAAAAAAACAACAACAAAAACCGAATCCCTACTAATGTACTATAACAAGAAAAATAAAAAGAAGAAAAGTGAGGTGTAAATGACAAGGGCAGCGAAAAGACCTAAACTCTGGACATGCAAGAGGCACCAGCAAACATAAGAATACTTATAAACCAGGCATCGAAAATAGTACTTTGTTGGTTAAAACCTGGAAAGATCTTGTCTGCATATTATTTACAACATGGCAGGCTGGTCCACCCGTCTCGAAAAGGTTCCATCTAATTTGAATGGTAACAATTTAGCATCTCCCCTCTTGCTTTCTTTCGCCTCAGTCTTTCCTCCCCTTCACAACTTATAATTGAACTTGATTAATAGGGTTTTGTCCGATTCATTCACCCCCATCCTCTCACCCAATAGACTCTCATTACTACCCTCACACAGTCTTGCTCACCCTCGTGTCCTGTGTTCCTTAAAGCATAGTCACAAAACTGAGAGTTAATTAACTCGATAGAAACCACTGCCATCTCATTCTCTTCTTTTCACCCTCTCGTACAACCGTGGACTCGCTCACCCAAATACTCAGAGCCCTCTGGTAACGCGTGGAAATCTATATAGCAGGGGAATTTTGGAATCCATGTCAGCGAAGGCTCTTTGGACAAGTTGAAAATGTTTTCTTTTCTTTCATTTGTTGTGAATGTGTTTGATCACGAATAATCCATAGTAAAACCACAATCATCCCTAACTTTACGGCAGCCAATCAGGTCTGGATCTCTTCCTATGCTCAAAAAGTGATGAAGCTTGAAGTGCGTCTTTTTTAGAATGATCGGGATCAATATCGATTTCCTCGAAAATTGTATGTTAATTTATTTGAAAGTTTGCATGGACTCATATTTCAGTGATTTTACACTGAAGCTAGTGGAACTGATTTTTCATTTGTCAGACTGTAGCCTGATTTTGAGTCTACATCAAAATGTGCGTTCACCTTTCACAGGAAAACGACTGGTGAAACTCAGCGAACAATACTTCACGCACACTGATAGTGTTTCATTCACTTTAGTATTGTAGAAGGGTTTCTTAATAATGCAGTCTAGTTACTTTGTACAAAGCCCCAAGAAGCAAACTCAAAATCAGGCTACAGTATGACAAATAAAAAATATTAGGTTTAGTGCGAAATAATTATGAGCTCTTGTAAAATTTCAAACAAATTCAAAAGATAGTTTTCGAGAAGATCGATATTGAGCCCGCTCATTCAAAAAATTTGAGGGCAATTTGAACTTCCAACATATCTGCATGCAAACTCGACACTGCAGATTGACAAGAGCACATTTTGAACTTAACACATTTGTCACAAACTACGATAAAGAAGTAAACGGGGACACAAAAATGTGTATCTCACAAAGTGCAATGGAAAAATAAGTCATGGGCTTACTATAGGGAAAACTGAAAGTTTAAGAGGGGAGGAAAATTAAATTAGCTGTTTCCTTTAACAACAGTTGTCGTATCTGCATTTTGAACTTTCGTAAGCAAACTTACATTGTGATTTCTACGCAAGTCTATTTCTGTCCCCGTCTAGTTCACACTCTAAAAGAACATTTTTTTAGTTATCAACAAATTTGACATGGAATCTATTACCACTGGAGAAATGAGAACACTTCCAAATAAGAAAACTTCAGTTATAGGGCACGCTGTTAAGACACCTGTGCTCCAGCAGGCCTGCATGGACACACCAAGATTTTTCTAACGATAACTTCGACATGCCAGTTCAACGCAGAATAAAAGAGCCCCCCCCCCCCCCTCCGCCCCCCAAAGGAAAAAATCCACAACTATTTCAAATACTTTATAGAATCTTTGTCGTCGTCTGTCGTTGGTTTTTTTTTTTTTTGCTCTTTATTTGGAAAGAAAGGCAGGAAAGCACACTTCCAGAACATTTATAGCACTTAAACACCCTTTACCCAACAGGTTAAAATGAGATACAATCATGATCGAAATTCCCCAGCCCCAACATTCCTCCTCTAAAGAATATTAATTTGCGTCTATGCCAGCGCAAGGAGGTGCCTGATTGTGGGTGCACGTATGTTACCTGTATTCAGGCTTTCGGCTGAAAAACGGAGGAAATATTAATAAGAAGAGTGCAAAACTGCCGCATGATTATGCGTATTTCATTTAACTCTTCCAAAAATTAGAAAACAAACCGAAAGACCCCCAAAATGTTCTAGAATTGGCTCTATTTTCATCACACAACCTGCTGACAATTTTTACCCCCAGGGCACAATTTTCTAGTCGCATTTAATGATCAAGTTCAGACGGTGTGAAACGGCGACACATTTTATTCATTTACGAATTGCTCGTGAGACATCAGTGAGAAAATAATCATTGCAAATCTTGTCTCGGCTTGTGGTCGGCAAAGGAAATTGGGAAGATGACCAAATTCCGAGATGCTTGAATAGATTACTGGTTGTTAGAGAAAATTCCTGCGTTTTTCCTTCCTGAACATCTTCAAATAATTTATTTCCGAACTGGCAAAATTTGAAACAGTTTATTAGGGACCGTAAACAGCCGCTGAGGTTGGATGGAGAAATTTATAGTGGGTCGACAAAAGTTCCTGTGGTTACGTATACTCGTACTATGTTGTTCAAGGAAATCTGGCAAGCTGAACAAGGAACATTAAACTTGTAGATTTTAACATATTATCGTAAATGCAGGACGGTCGAAATTCCTTCCAGCCGTCATTGTGGGGGTTGGACGATGAATGAATCTTTGAATCACCTGTGGCTATAACCGGGTGTGTCGTACATGAGAATAGTGTGGTATCGTATCTCAAAGCTTGACAAAGCTGATCGCGCATTAATTGCTCTATAACCTTTCAAACATTTCAAAATAAAGCGCAAGATATTGAAGTCTATTCTTCACTTAATGGGTTGCCAATGGCGTGACTTAAGAATTGGGAGAATATCTGGTGGTGGATGCGATCGTGTTATTAATCTGGCTGATCTATTTTGAATTTCCGGAAAACAATTTTGTAAATAGTATATTTTGGAATTCCAAGTAACAATCTCTGCTGGTAATGAATGCATGATCGAGAATTTTTGTGGTAAATTTAAGAGTTCCGCAAAACCCGAACTATTGAACACTTGATAATGAGAACAGACATAATATAACTTTTACTACCTTTTGCAGACAGTTTGCGAGTTAGAAATATTTTCATTCATTGCGATACTTACACAAGGATGACACATTCATTTTAACTAACAACATACTTATTGCAAGTGTCAGAGAAAACATGAAGACGAGAGCAAAGGCGAAGCAGTGACTCCCACCAATACCAAATAAAACCATTGCCGGATTACGATTTTGTAGGCCCCTGGGCTACAGATACCGTGAGGCCGCCAGTAATGATTGATAAAAGCACGAATTTCCGATTCTCGAAATCAGTTTATTCAACCTCTACAACATAATGTCAACAGTAGCCGCGCACAGTTGGGTATAAGTGTAACACAACAAAAACCAGAAGAGATAGTGTGATGTTTTCAAAACGTAAATGAGTATTTTAAACATTAAATGTATTTGTCAAAATAAATACAGTTTGTTTAAAGGAGAACAACCTACAATAAAAATTAAAATATGGTTTTGATTTTCATAATAATTTTTTATTTGACTTAATCTCAGTAGGCCCTCAACTGGCAACCCGTAAAGCCCATGCCTTAATGCAGCACTGAACAAAAACATTGTGCCTCAACCAAGGAGCTTTAAGCGCCTTGGCATCAACAAACTCAACCAAAACTCAGAACTACTGAAGCCTCATGGGCTGATTTTTCTTCAGCCACCTTTAGGGTACAAACATAGAGGCCACCGAATTCGGTCACCGAGCCACTAGGCGCTTTAGGTGAGAAGAATTGCACTATATAAACGGACCGAATCAAGGTGGGCTCTGTGTGCAGTTGTTGAAATTATATAGTGCAATTCTTCTCACCTAAAGCGCCTAGTGGCTCGGTGACAGAATTCGGTGGCCTCTATGTTTGTACCCTTAGAATCTAAGCCCGAGACCATCTCCACTTCCAGCGGACACGTTTTTGTTTATTTCCAGCTGACCTGACTAATTGAAACTTGTAACGTTTCGAGTTACAGGCCCGGAGCTACCAATAAGCCTTAAGAACTTTCTTCTGAAGGGATTAAGAGCTTGTAAAAAAAAAAAAAAGTGACAGAAAGAAAAAGATTGGCGCTTTTTGGGGGGGGGGGGGGAAGAGGAAGAGGAGACACCAGAGAAGCGAACCAGTAGGAAAGGAGATAACGTTTCATGACATTATTAAAACTGTTTATGCCGCTGAGAAAACACCTGGAGCATGTTTTAATTTGTTTTCTCCTCAGTGCTTTTTCTTTGTTTCTCCCTATCTCTCGGCCTTCAAGTCTGTTTTGTCTGATTTATTTCTTTCTATTTTTTCATACTGTCTTTTGTTGTTTTTCTTTCTCTATCTTAGTCGTAATTCCGTTCTTCTTCTTTCTTTCGGATCCTTATTTTCATTACTGGCTTCATTTCCTTCACGTGTTCTGTCTCGCCAGTGCCATCTGACGAATTCTTTCATTTGACATTTTCTTTGTGTCGTTAGCCAGCTCCCCCCCCCACCCCCCCCCGTTCCCACCCCTCACTTTCCCCTTCCCCTTGTCCGCTTCGAACATTCCTTCTCTTCTCTCCCACCCATTCAGTTGCCCTTCATGCATGCCGAATAAGGAACTCCATTCAGAATGCTACAATCTGGATCAGTGAGATGAAAGATTGCAAGGAGAATGGGAGATAAACTCACCACAGTGTTCGATCACCGAAGGGCAGTCTCTCGGTCCGTCCCTTGCTTCACTCCAAGTGAATACCGCTATTCATGAGGTTCTATTTTCCACACAAGACGATGAGAGTATTTGGGTAACATGGATTTCACTTGTTGTTCAACATTTTCTCTCAAATTATCATAATGCCATTGGAACTGGGAGAGGAGCAGTAGTAGAGTGGCATGAGCATGGGGGCTGTAATGCCCCACTACAATAAAGAATGCACATTTCATTATTCGCTCGTGTTATGGAACAAACTGCTCACCCCTTTTTATGAATAAAAATATTGATGTATTTTTTTTAACGTAAGAATATTTGTGTCCGAAATGTCGGGAACAATCGAGTCAAAGGCGGGTTAGTCAAAGCGATTTGTGTAGACCTACACACTCAACAGAAAGTTCTCGTTCTCTCTACCTTTCTCTTGCTCTCAACATTTCTATAGCGGCGCTGGACAGGTCACCATTGCGTCGCCATAGAATGACAAGGCTCCAATTCCCCTCCAGCATCTTTGGAGATTGATGTCAGAAGTCTCAAGTACTCATAGATTTTTGAGATACTTTTTTTTTTTTTTGAGTAATCTTATTAAATAAAGAAAAAAATTAGTGGCCGAAGTGTTTCATCGCGCTGTAGTTGGGCCACCTTTTTTTTCTCAACACTGCAGACGGAATAACAGTTTTAAAATTTATAAAATTAGTTTTCTTAGATGTCAAATAATATTCTAACTCATTCGCGTTTGGATCAAGCTAACTGTGCTCATTGAAGTTTCAGGCAATCTTTTAAAATGGTATTCTTTTGGGGTTTAGTACAATGAAGTCTTCTTGGCTCCCTTCGATAAGCCCAGTGCACTGGGAGACTGTATTTGTCTCGTGTTCAGCTTGATAATTAACATGAATGTAGGGGAGATAGAAAAGGAGAAAGTGTTGAGAGAGGTCGGGAGAGGGAGATAACAAGGCCGTTCAAAACAAGACTTAAGCCGTGTTTCATGTGTACGGAAACGGAAACGGAAACGTCAAAAACCCTGCAGGTAGTGAAGTAGAAAGAACAGTTTCATTTGTACAGAAACGTCAATTCCGTACACATGGGAAGACTCTTCCTTTTTAAGTGTTTGGGTAGATTTTTAACGCTTCCGTTTCCGTACACACGGAAACGCAGTTTAAGGGATTGAGGGTGAGTAGAAATCCAATTTTTGTCCTTGACCCGTGGAGTGGCGGGTTCTCTACCCGTACCTACAAATAAAAAATCAGGTCCAGTAAAATCAGGGTGAAATTATTATGAGCCCATGCAAAATTTCAAATAAATCCAACAGACAGGTTTCGAGAAAATCGATGTTCATCCCGCTCATTCTCGGAAAGAAGCAATAAAGAGGGAACGTTGGTGGAGAGGGGAAGGATCTGCCATTGATTAAGTCGGAACTATTAAATTGTGGATAATAATATATCGTTTCTTTTATTGTTTTCTGCATTTTGGGGTCTTGGAACTACGATTTTCAAACACCGACTTGGATGATGACAGCATTGGCAAGAGTTCAAGGAAGCGTCAGGTACCGTGGAAAGACAACAGTGGCGCGCAGAAAGGGGGGGGGGCGGAGATGGCGACAGCCCCGTGCATCCATTTCAGGGGGTATTCAGTCAAAGAGTGAAATTAAAATGAACTATTTTGAAATTTGAAAATATTGCTGTCAACCTCGTTGTACAAGTTGCCGTATAGTTCCACAAGTTGGTGGGAATGTGGATCCGTGCTGTAATGAGCGAGACCAGAGTGGAGAATCTGTTACATGTAAATACTTTGCATAATGCTGATTAAGATCTTACAAAGCAGCAGTAAATCTATGAGCCTGTAGAGTTCGCTTAAAATCACACAGCCTGTTTGCCACATCACAAACAACAAGTGTTAACGTTAAAACTCGTTGGCAGTGCTAATAAAGTCTAAAACCAATAAATACACCCGTAAGAAATAATACAGACACGATATAATAATTATTTATTAGGCGAGGCTGTGCTACATACAACTTTTTCAGCTTCAAGCAATGTCTGCGACCAGACAGATTTTCTATGGTTTTTACAAAATTTCGTAAATACACGAGTGTTTATTTCAACTGTTTTTACAAATTTAAAATGTCTTCTTTTCTCACATTTAGCAGTACTAGGTTCTATTCTTAAGTCTTGGGGCATACAGTTAAGGTGCTGGCCCCTGGCATCACCAAACCTCTGCACGCCACTGAAAGACAGACAAATACTGGGTCTCCAGAAACGCCTAATTGGGTCATGCGGCTCTGGAATAACTTTGGGTTCCAGTGGACAAAAGCTGAGAATCTCTGACCTGCAAAGAAAAGTACAAATAATTTGTCTGTCCTGACTGGGACTTTCCGATCAGTCAACACGCATAATTGGATTTATCCATCTAACATCGGTGCACTTAGACGGGCGGGCAAACAGTTTCTTTTCAATGGTGATACGACCAAACAGCCACATGAATGCTCTACTGGATCAACACGGAACAACAGACGGATGGGGAGACAGATCCGCAGACCTATAGCCAAAGCGATCTATCGACATAGTTATGACCCTTTGAATTATAGATGGAGAAACAGACAAACAGATAGAGTGACACATAGATAGTCTGACAGACAGACATAGATAGATAGATAGATAGATAGATAGATAGATAGATAGATAGATAGATAGATAGATAGATAGATAGATAGATAGATAGATAGATAGATAGATAGATAGATAGATAGATAGATAGATAGATAGATCGATCGATAGATAGATAGATAGATAGATAGATAGATAGATAGATAGATAGATAGATAGATAGATAGATAGATAGATATTTCACCTCCCCAAGTTCAGTAATTGTGTTGGACCCTTTAAGAGGTAATTAGTTTTACACTAGTCTCTGTTTACCGTTGTTTCCATCAACTGTTTGGAGGATCTGACGGTGTCCCATAATCCAAAGCTTTCAGCGACATAAAATCCGCTTTTCTGATACTCGGTCTCTTGATGATACGGACCGACTGGGGCTATTATTGCAATACAGTATTTTCTTTTTAAAACTTAACGGTAATTACAGCCTGGTCTCTAGAAAGGATTGTAAATCTCAATACTGATTTAAAAATGTAATAACTCTATACCTTTGGTGACCGAATTTTACATACCGACGAAGATAATTATGGAAGCGAGCATTTTACTTTCACATTAATTTATATCTGGGCCGCAAATTCTCCAGTTTAGTTTCAAAATGTCGTTACGACGATGAGTTTGAGTTTGGGTTTATCAACGCATTGGACACTTTTCGCCTTTCGCGGTCTTTTTCGTTACCTTAGTCTGGGTTGGTTGCCAGCTTTCTGATCCTTATAAATAAAATGAAGTAAAAGTGAAATCTGGAGACGACAGCCTGTACTATAAAGCATGTCTATGTGAATTTTGTAAATATGATAAAAATCTATTGAGCCAACCTGTAGATTTCGCCCTCCCTCAGAAACGACAAGTTGAGATACGAGTCCACGTCAGTGAATAATTCTTTCATGGATCCGAGAGCATAATGCCTTCTTCGGATTTTTGTGCTATGATGATGATCCCCGGGATACATCATAGAAGTAAAAGACAATAAAATCTAAATTTTAGGTAACTGCAACAGCCGTGAATCCTGCTTCCATTCGCTCTTCTTGCTCTACACTTAGAGTCTGCTCATCAATGAGTTAATACTCCTAGCGCGGTACCGACCTTCACAGTATCAATTTTCTTCAACGTTGAAGATACAGCTATTCGAGCAAGTAATATTATTTCGACTGGCACCTCATGTATTCAGTCATATTATAATGGAGCTAAAGAGTGAACATGTAAGCACCTGAAAGTGGGTGTTGCCTCAATTTTTGACGATGATTTACGTGAACTCATTCATTAGGGATAAAATTCAATCAAGGGTTAAAGGAAGGAGGAAGAGAGAGAGAGAGAGAGAGAGAGAGAGAGAGAGAGAGAGAGAGAGAGAAAGAGAGAGAGAGAGAGAGAGAGAGAGAGAGAGAGAGAGAAAGAGAGAGAGAGAGAGAGAGAGATAGAGAGAGAGAGAGAAGGGGTTGTGGCGATCGGGTGAGAATGGGACCGGAATCAGGTTAATCTCTTGACAAAGCTGGGAACCTCATCTAGACCTGTCCAATTTATGTCACAGTACATCCGCATTACCATCGGTAGAACAGGCACTTCGATCAGTAATACTGATAATAAATTGTCTGTTCTTTTGAAAATCTAACAGTTGCACACAAGAGCATCTGATCGCTTAGCTATCATTTCTTTCGCTTACTTTATGTAATATGTATAGATCTTTGTCTCTGACTATTTCAGCGGTTCTAGGCAGGAATTAAAAATAGACAGTGATCTGAAACTTAATTTCTTTGTTTTACCGTAGGATTTACAAAAACAAAAAAAACAGATCCTATTAAAACTACACCCCTGTCTAATGGCACGACGGGAACTCATTGTGACTTCCATATCTTAATCGCATCTGTAGACAGATCTCTTCAATAAGTGTTTTACTGCTCAAAAACTTAAATACAAATAATCTAACAGTCTACTATCTTCATTAAATAATGGATTCCTTGCTTCCAATTGCTCCAATTTCCCTCGAGCTGGACTCTGAATCTGCAGACCTGAACGAAATCTACAGCACAAACTAATCAGTATGCATGAGACTGTCCACCATCCAGCCTGGATTCTGTGCCATGTACCTAGGTCACTCTAGGGTCAAACTCTCTTGACCAGTGGCGTCCCGTGCTTTGCCAGCGGCCGGGGTAAGGCAGGTATTGCACCCCCGGACCGGTGGACCGTTAGCATTCCTGAATCCCAGCCACCAGTCCAGTATTGAACCCCTTAGACCCGACTCCCCCTCCTAGGCCACGTATTGTGTTGTTTTTTCTTTTAATTTTAAGAAATGTAATGCATCATGACGGTTCGGTCCACAAGGTACATTTTAGGTAAACTGAGTTATTGATATCAAGTGAAAGAGAACTCTTTTCCCTTGGATTTGATGCTAGATTCATTTTTAGACTGTGTTATAAGCAATTGAAGTTGATGACTATCACTGTTTTTAAGACGTAACGTTTTGACGGGCAATTACTCAATAACTAAGCCTGGACCTTCCGGACTGAACCGTCGTGTTGCGTCACAAATACTCATGTAGTTAAAGTAAATGGCATTTGAAGCTAGTACACTCTATTTTTTACAAAATCGACCAGTTTTAATTTATGCAAAATTTTCAATAGTAGTTTCGAAATCTACATTGAAATCTCTCTCAGTAGACAATATTCCTAGGTTACTCAGTCTTTCTAGGCTCACCGAAGGTCTGTGCTACGTTTTGATTAGTTCTGAGAAACTTCCTTCAGAACTGGCAACTGAAACAGTCATAGTTTTGAAATTTTGCGCCCTTAAGAATTTTGTGCCCAGGGCAACCGCCCGTGCGACCCCTCACAGGCTACGCCACTGGTATTGACCACCACGGCACCTCGGCATTAATACTCTGCGGGCGATAAAATTTGTTTTCCAACTTGGTTCAAAGTCCACGTGAATTAGTTTCATTTTAGAGGAGCAGCACATCTTTAGACGTTGTATGAAAGAGAAATTAAAACTCATAAAACAGTTGCGAGGTGAGTGTAAATAATTCCAGTTTAAGTTATACATCAGTGGTCCTCAACCCTTTTCAAACAATCGTCACCATAGGCTCCAAATTTTCTTTCATCGACTCCCCGTCTTCTCTCCCCCCCCCCTCCCCCCGCCCCGCCGCGCCCCAATCTCTACTCAAACCCGACGGATACATTTCACAGGGGGACAGACCGCACAGAAATTATGATGTCCAGCGTCTCAGAGCCTTATTAATGATACTAGGCGGGTTTATATTTCATTCCAAAACAGAAAGCATTCTCTATTAAACGCACCAACAAAAATAGCCCTTTTCTATTCATAAAACCCCACCTATGCCTGCTGTTGAACAAGTCAGTGGCTGCCCCGTATTTGCCCCCAAATCGCCCCCGCCTTTCATTGTTTTCGCCCCCTTGTCGCCCTTTCCTTCGTGTTCGCCCTCTTGGAAATTAAAATTGCCCTCTTGGGGGTGTTGTCGCCCACGTTGAGAACCACTGATATAATTCATTCATCACCAATGCAATATCAGGGGGCGTACATGGAATACACCAGAACAGGAGGTAAAATCAGTATAATTTGAACGAACATGACGTCACACGCCCTCTTTTTTTTTTTTTACTTCTGTCCGCCATTGTGTTGGTTAATGCTGAGGAAAATGCTTAATATTATTTGGTGCTAATTTGGTTGTCGATATCCAACGGCGGGCAAAAACGAAAGCTTTCTTTCTATAGTAGGGATTCGTACACACCTGAGGAAGGTAGCAGAGGGACTGAGTGAGAGAAGACGACGTTTGTGGATCTGGTCATAAACACAAAAGGCATGTCCAGCTGCATAGTTCAGAAAAATCCACTTATCTTGACCTGATCAAATGTGTGGGTGCTGCGTTCGGCACTAAAGAATGAAAACTGTTAGGATCTGTGGTGTTTGGCAGTTGGGTCCGTTGTTTGCCGGCCAACTGTCCTTTGGCAGCTTGTACAGATCAACGCCGTCTGTGCTTTTAATGTTTGATTCTATTGTTTTATCGTTTTTTGGCAACGGGATCTAGCGAGTCTCCACTTTAGGACGCCGTGTTAGTTGATCTTAGACTACGTGTAAATTGGCTGCTGGGTCAAAGGTCAATTCTAAACTCGTTCAACTAGTACTTTCACTGCCATTTTCCTGCTATGATAAACCCCATTTAACCTTGATCTGAACACTGAAAGTACGGATTCATGTCACTGAAACATGCCTTTTGTGTGCTTTGAACGTGAAAATGTCACTGCTGTTCTTGTTTTTTGGGGGCTAGAGACGCACTGAGTCAATTACGTCTGTTTCGCCTCGGTTTCAGTCTGAGACCTGGACTATGGGATCAAACGGGGCCTCACAGGCTGAGGAGACCGAAACAAGTCTGTCTCACTCATTCGGGTGCATCAACAGTCTTAATTCAGCTGGAGAGACCTCGCACATTGATTCAAAACAAACCCAAAACAGACTTGACGCAGAGCTCCACCAATCTCTTTTCTAGGTCCCAAGTTGAAGTTCATAACTCTTCCAGGAGGGGGCAAGATTCATTTCATTGAAACAATTGGCAGACCCAACTAATGCGTCATTCTCTGTAGTCACACAACGGCCTTAATTCTTGTTTGTCATATCTCCATTTTCTGAAAAACAGGAGATCTTTTAGTAGGTAGAAGAGGTATGAGAAATGCACACTTTGACACTCCTTTAAAATGCGTTGTGGCACTTATCAAGCTGTTACACAGTTCTAATTTATTCGAAGTCCTTATCATAATAGTGAAGCCGCAAATATTTAACGTCGAATTTTTCAGCTGCGCAAAAAGTGGATTTAGAACAAACAAGAACTAAGGTCTCGACATGTAGTTTGATATGACTTAATACTTATATTCATGAATGAATGGGTTATCATGGATATACATCTATATGAGTAGAAGTACAAGGTTTGTTATGTGGCGTTTAGCTTCTTCGCACCCAATCACTCCTATAGGGCACCGACCCTAGACCTGGCACAGCTGTGACTCACCGATTTTCCGAGTCCATTCATAATGTAGGGATATTACTACTCATAATATTTGGTGTGGGGAAAAAAGAAACCTCATCAATAAAAATACCTGTCCAAGAATCTGATTTGCGGGTAAGGGCTGAGACGTAAAAAAAAAAAAAAATGATAGGATGGTATTCTTTCCCATTAGAAGCATTAGATGAGTGGGGAAACTCCATGGGAACATATTACTTCCCGCAAAGACATTAAATGACTGTAGAACCGAAAGCACGAAATATTAAATTATTATACACGTGTACTATTCCAAGGACCGGCATCAGTGGTCAACAGCGGCAAGCTTTTATGAGAAAGTTTGTGATATGAGTAGCGAAGTTATTAAATCGATTGACGACACCGATGTTAATGTCTCGCCCTTATTAGCGCTGTTGTGGGTGGCACAAGCACCTGATGTAGTCGTGAGTATGCTCGAGTGGTGCTATCTATCTATCTATCTATCTATCTATCTATCTATCTATCTATCTATCTATCTATCTATCTATCTATCTATCTATCTACCTATCTAGCCGCCCTTCCGAATGTCTGACTGTCTGTTTGTCTGTATGTCCCTCTGCCCGTTTGTCTGTTGTCTATCGACTTAATCTATCTATCATGTCCATGGGTGTCTATACTTGTCTATCGATCTGCCTGTCATTTTCGGAAATGTCGAGCACAAGATGCAGGTCATAGTGTGAGCAGAGATATCTCGACCACCAAAGAGAAAACTGATGTTCTGTTTACTGATTTTTCTACAGTCATAGAAACAACGAACACAATTAAGTTTACTGAACCTTTTAAGCTGAAGATCTTAATGTTTGTCCGGCACTTAGATGTGTCAATATAAACGTTCTCTGTGGCTCCTAAACAGTTTACTTCGGCGTTCTCAAACTGTGTCAAAATATGCTAAAAAGAAAATATTGTATACCAGTTAAAGCAAAGCCTCGCATAAGAAATAGGCCTAATAAAGAAACCATATAATAAAATGCATAGCGAAAGGGAATAAAAATTTTAAAAAAGATCTTTATCAGGATAAAAAAAAATGTAAAAGGATGAAAAACTGAACAAATAAAACAATTGAACGAATAAAAAAAAATGTAGAACGTTAGACCAATGCGAGTACGTAGCTACGGGTCCAGATTTAGATTTTCGGAGCGCAGCACGTCCGTCAATATTTTTTGGTAATACTGCCTGCATTTCTCAAACTGTGGCATGCAGGACATCAGTGATGCCCTTAAGAAGGGGGTGGAAACTGGGATCCTGGAACTAATTTTTTATACTGCTGCAGATAGGCAATTTTATCTGTCACCATCGAATTAATCAAGGTCAAATTAGAAGAAAACAATAGGGAAATGAATCACATCCACCACAGAGCTATTCATACAATAGGCAAGAGAGAGCACTCAGCTGCAACGCCTCTTTTCCCCCTGTTGAAGGATGGCTGCAATTCACGTGTCCACCTAGAGCTGTGCCATTGAAGCCAAAAAGAGGGCAAGCGACTATTCATATCAGCCCGTACTAATAGTGCACGACAAGTGCGCAACATTTTTAAAACTTTTTTGTCGAAACCTTGCCCTCCTTTTGTCTCGCCGTGAAGTACCATAGGGTGCTCAGTGACTTGACATCATGGAGCTATTAATAACACTGGAGTCCGTACAGCTGATTTCATGCGTGCGCATTAGAAGGCGATAGTCGCCATCTTGTATAGGGCAAGCACGGACTGCGCCTCAGCGTTTACACATCGTTGCACTACAGCTTCTGCTTTCTACCTTCCCTTTCCTTTTCCTCTGCTAACTCCTTCTTTCTTTTCCTCTGCTCATGTACCTTCTGTTTCTTCTCTACCTTCTTTCTTCCCTGCTTTAGAAGGAGGGAGAACTGTTCTCATTCAATTTAATGGGGCCAACAGCACTATGCTAAGGCCCCCGAGAAACAAAAGAACTCATCGCTCATTCAATTTAAGTCAATGAATTTACTATAAAACTAGACCGTAATAGCCTATGTATTTGGATTTTACCACAATACATGTATTATTCTTTGTTTCTCATTAAATTCAGTTGTTTACTATTAGCTGGTGTGCACTGGCTCTTTTGAACTCTTGTTTTGAATACATCATGTAATCATATTAATAAATAATAATGGTGCTAGTGATCCCAGTTGATGCACGTACAACACTGATGTCACAATGCAATTACCAGTGACCGCACCTCATGCAAGGTGTCAGATGAATGCATGTCGGTGCAGTCAGTGCCATATGTGCATAATCATACTCATAATACCCAGAATTTTATTTTTTTTAAACGAAAATCCACCCGAAATAGAATGTCCAGAGCACTTCTGTGAGCTTACACCAGACCACTAAATGGAGAAATCTGTAGGGTCACATATTTACCTTTGAACTCAAGATGGAAGTTGTGCGAACACAAAACTTGGGGAAAGTTATCCAAGGCAAAATACAAGCTTAAACAGCAGTCATATGCTATGTGATATAGTGATCTCTTGATAAGAACGTCACAAAACGTGGATTATTCACAAAAACACTGGTAAATGAAACTGTATAGAAAAACAAATATTGACCGCATCAATGTGCTGACTGCGCCTAGTGCATTGACTATAGACCTACAATCTAGATTCACTAGGTGAGAGATTGACCTGTAGCCGTAGGAAAAATATACATTTTTGTTTGCAAAAGCTCTGGAATGCACAATCCAGCTGTGCTCAAACCTCTGAATAACTAGGCTAAGGCTCTTCTGATTTTTAGATTATATATACTTGACTGAGTGAGTACAACCAAGCTTGTAGGTTAAGATGTTCTTCTTCTTGGATATCCAGATCATTTGCTACATCTCGGCCTATGATTTGCATATTATAATTATGCCTCTCTCTCTCTCTCTCTTTCTCTCTCTCTCTCTCTCTCTCACAAACACACACACACACACCAGCTCCTGGATCTTAATGGGTCTATGGCAAAACCAACTTTCCCTCAGTTCTTTAGCATGTTTTGTGTGTGTGTGTGTTTTTTTAAATAATTGTTATGGATACACCCTCTCATTGTTGGTTATCTGAGAGAAACTGGTATGTAAAGTTTCCTCTGTCCACACGCTGATTTTTTTTTGTTTTAACATGACTCATCATGAGCTAAACTAACATGCTGTAAAAAGAGTGCTACATAGTTCCCTTCCCTTTTACTTCTAAACGATCCGATTGGCCAATTAATAAAAATACCATAATATAAAAACAGCATAAATCATAAATTTGTATTTATTATCAAACACTTTAAAAGATAATAATACAAGTATACGATAATCCGTAAATAACATAAATGTTATTATTTCTGTTTGTATCTTTTAATTTTGATCACCGCCGTGAAAAGAGAGAAAAAACAGCGCTGTCTAGGCCCTATCTATTACATACAATAGGGGGCCTTGCGCTGCCGTACTTTGCCCTACTTTTTCCGCCATCTTGGGGTTTCAATAGTGCGCGGCTCGCAGGGCAAGCGAAGAGGGCTGTGCGGACTCCAGTGTTATTAGTACCTCCATGCTTGACATACTTCCCGCTCTAGCCTATTTATAGAGTTCTGTGCACATCACTTATGGTTGCCATGGCGACGGTCACCATACTGAACTTTGGTTCTAAAAATGGGGTTCTATATATCAAGGTTTTTGCGATTTTCTTTGCAGTTGCTCGGAACTTTGCAGACATGTTTTTGATAATTATAATATTAGTAAGCGGGAAATTCTGATAACTTGATCGGAATATTTTTTACAATTTTGTTTAATGTTACAATACAAGTGGATCATAATTTTGGCCACATTTTCCACCACCCGTTTACTTTCTAGAAGACTTGACACTGAGTAATAAAATTCAAATTCCGACTGAGTAAAAGTTTGATTTGATTTGGACTACTTTTGTGCAAAATGTCAGGGTAATAGCTTCAGAAGTCAGAGGAAAAAAATTACACCTGAAATTCCTGTTCCAAAACCACATTTTGGGAAAAAATGCATTTTTCAGAGACAAAAACAGCCATGCCAAGTGATCCTTCTCGTCTTTGGAGCCGGTTTTTGGATCGAAGAAAATGGGATAAGGGATTTTTACAGTGCAATTATCTTCAGAAATGGCCAATCTTTCAGAAAGGACAAAAATTTACCAAACTTGATTTTTTAACGTCGACACAGTATTTCAGGACTCCTCCTCCCTCCCCCCCTTCCCCCCTTGAAGGTTTTATAATTATTATGCTGGAGGTAGTAGAAAAGAGATGGGACTTCGCACCTGGCAAAAAACTTTATTATGTGATTTATTCAAAATGTTGGTTGAAGCTGTCAGGTCAAATTTCGCCTGCGACACTTCCCTCTTTTATTTCATCACGTAGATAACACAATTAAAGTTCAAGCTTCTGTGCGTTTCCGTTTTGTGCTATCTGTGTACATTATATATTATGTTACACATTTATTGAAAGGATTTTCAGTAACAATAACTACACTATTCAGTGAACGATATCTGAATTTTGTAACTATCTCAGGAAATGGAAAGTGTGCACTGAAACATGCAGGATAATACACAGCTATGCTGTTGGAAACCAAACATCTCTTGGATAGATGGAAAATAGATAGATAGATAGATATAGATTGATTGACAGACAGACAGTCGTATAGATGGATAGGTGGATAGATAGATAGATGGATAGATAGATGGATAGATAGATAGATAGATAGGTGGGGGGGGGGGGGAGATTTTGAGAGAGAGAGAGAGGATAGATTTAGATAGAAAGAAAGAGAGTGAGAGTATTGCACTGTATTGATGTGTTTAAACCTGAAATTTCTTCTTTTTTTTCCTCTTACACTTACCAATAAAAAGATGAGCATTTTCACATTCTCATGTGAGCATTTTTCTTAGAAAGACCGCTGTTTATCATAGCATTCTTGGCACTATGATACAACAAATTCTGAAAGTTTGAGAGACACTACTTGGCTATCTTAAGTGTAACATGCCCTAGCTTGTGAAATGAAAGGAAAGATCCATTTCGACGAGTTGTCGCGGAGCATCGTTCCTTAGGAAAAATATTTTTAATCTTATGCCCCCAGGAAGCTTTCATCGTCAACAAATATGTTGACACTCCACAGATGAAACACCGCGGGGGGGGGGGGGGGATTTAAAACATTCACGTTTCCCTTTTTTTTTTAAAAAAATTATTCGATCTGGAACTTTTATTTCGACAGAACCGGGCAAATATCCTGAAAATCAAGATGTTATTGGGAACGATTTCCCCCCCACTGAATGTAACATTTACACACGAAGAGTCGTCTATGTTTTACTGCAACTGCAATTGGTGGGTAGGAAATTTTGACCATAAATACCTAGGGTTTGAGTTTGAGTTTTTTGGGTTTTACGGCGCGTCCGCACGATAATAGCCACTTTGGGCCTATCAAGGTCTATTTCGTTACTTTATTTATTTTTGGTATTCAGAGCTTCTAAATTTCACAAATAGAATTAAATTGTTCCGTATACCCTATCACACTGGTAAAATTCTCAAAAGTTGTTTTTGTACGGATGTGGAAAGAGTTTACCTAGGAAATTTGTTTACCTGAACAGCACTAGGAATGACAGTCTGTTTTCCAATTCAGAATAAACACTGAGTTGAAAATTAGGGACCACAAACAGTTAAAGGACATGCTTTTAGCATACTTTAATATCATGTCAACGGGACAAACCGGGAACTCAGTAAAACAAAATTGTCGAAAATATGCATGGCCAACGATAAAAATAAAAACTACTGGAACAAGCCATAATTGGAAAACATAAAAAAAAGGATTGCCCATTCTCTTCCCAAGGGCTGCTGTCGTTGTCTAAGCCACCCCCCTCTCTCTCTTTCTCTCTCTCTCTCTCTCTCTCTATCTATCTATCTATCTATCTATCTATCTATCTATCTATCTATCGATCTATCGATCTATCTATCTATCTATCTATCTATCTATCTATCTATCTATCTATCTATCTATCTATCTATCTATCTATCTATCTATCTATCTATCTATCTATCTATCTATCCATCTATCTATCTACCTGTCCGTCTGTCTGTCTACTCTGGTATTTTCTTGGGTGAATTTACATCAGAAACAGATGACACACACACACACACACTCACACACTTACACGCACACACATATACACGTGCTGCTTATACAAATACGCACAAGTTTAGATACATAATGGCGTACAAAGATAGATCTCTGAAGAACAACGTCATTTCGATCATCGTGATGCCATTACAATGCACTGCACATAAGCAACGCAGGGTGAAATCCGTATTTGCATTTCATTCTGTTTATTTACATAAGTCCCGCGAGAGCTGATAAAAATTAATGGCTACAATATATTCTATGTTCTTGTTTTTAGATGGAAAAAAATTCCATTAGTGTGACCTGGGAAACCTGCGTTATGTCATACAGCTTCTTGCACAGTTCATGTTAGAAAAAAAAAAAGACAGAAATTGTATCAAAGAAAAACAATGCCGTCGGTTCAGGGCTTGGCACGAACTTAAAAGTTGTATTGCTCAAGGCACCACCCTGAAACAAACTACAGGAAAACTATGCAATGCATGCTAAATTAACGGATGAAGATAAAACAAACTTGTGACGCTTCTGTAATCAAAATCTACGCACATGAAAATTGTTTTTACGTAGCTACACCCACTTTCTGATTTTTGAAAACCTGTCAGTAAAAAAGCTGGGTCGTGGATATGTTAGGTTTGATAACTTCTAATTTGTGGTTTGGTTAAACCCAAAGCATCATAGGGCTGAAATTTGAGAGAGAATTCTTGATAATATTTCCACCAGCAGCGGTACAAAATCAGCACAAGAAGAGAGTAAAATAATAATTGGCTCTTTTCATCTTGGCAGACGGTCAGCAGCTAAATAGTTTTTGTGCTACATGCCTGGGCTGTGGGTATGGAGAAAGTGCCTAGCCCATGGTGCACTTTCCCCCTCTCGTCAGTGTTGATTTGATCCATTGGAACGACATGGTGGATACGCGTGGATACAGTGTTGCAGGAGGTGCATTCCTCCGTGTATTCTGCCTCTAGGGGTTCTCCCTATTTTTAATAATTAATAATGAATTATACACATTTTTTTTTTGTTGGAGATATGGAAGGGAGGGGTGATAATATGGCTGAATTTTAATCTATTAATTTTTAGTTTCAATTTTGCCCGGAAGAGAGTAAACCGCATGTAAAATTGATTCATTCGATTACGCGAATACATATTAATGGCTAAGCCATGGTTGTAAAGAGCACATCTACATGTTGAATTTGATATCATCAATAAAACGAGGACCACTGGGGCAAAAACGTGGTTTTGGCTTTCAACCCCCAGTCGTGCCAGATTGGTTCATCAGTCTCGTCTTTGAGAAATTGGGGTTTGAAAAAAAGAGCAGCAATTATCGAAGGTTCCTAACGAGTATAAACCATTTCCTCGTAGTCTGAAGAACATGCCGAGACGCGTTTTTCAAAGGCATACTTTTTTTAAAAAATCATTTATACATACGGGTTTTTTCGCTGTTTAAATGTTCAAACTGAAGCTCGGAATGGGTTGATTCATTTGACATCACAGACCTTGCGCACATACAAAGTTGTAACGACTTACAATCACAATAGCAGCGGAGCAGTCATAATGGTCCTGCATGAATATTTGATGACACATCTCAACATGAATGCAACTAGGGAAAGAGTGTCTTTAAAATGGTCAAATCTTAGGGTATTTCCATATTGTTGTATGCGACACTAGAGATTTAGAGGTTTTGTCATGAAAATGGTTCTCTCACTCCTAATTTCATTATATACAAGTGTCATTCCAGTCCGTTAAAAAACGTTTTGAGATATGTGTTTGTGACGTAACGTTGTCCTCTGATTTTACACGGCTCTTCAAAGTTTCGATCCTCATTTTCTCGAAAAGACAAAAATGCACATACAACAATGTGGAAAACGCCCGACGAAAAAGTCTTCAGCCAGTAGGTATACATTTTTCCACAGATAATACACTGGGGACAACGTTGTGACCGGACGCCCATGGTAATACGTCCTTACTAATGGACTCTTGATGCTGTGAAATTCACTTAATCCGGGCATTTTTGTGATAAGTCTTCGCACTATATGGTCCTTAGCCCAAGGACGGGGACTTTGTGATGTAGTGGTCACACAATCGGTGTCCACTGATGCGTCACGTCCGATGGAGATTGGCAGTCTCCAGGCACTGAGCGATTATATGACCAGGCGGATGGCGATTGCATGAACATCTGGGATTTGCGTGCGAGGACATCAGGGGTAAACATACGGACATCTGAAAGTCGTGAATTGGAGAGAGAATTAGAATATACTCGCTGTTCAGATCAATGACCATATCGCGACATTAGTTTTTGTTCCATTTTCTGAAAAACTGGAGATCTTTTAGTATGAAGAAGAGGTATAACAAATGCAAACTTTGATACTTCTTTAAAATGCGTTGTGGCACTTATCAAGGTGTTTTGCAGTTCCGAATTATTCCAGCTAATTGTCATAATACTAAGCCCGCGAACGTTTAACGTCGATTTTCTCGGTTGTGCAAAATGAAAAAAAAAAAAAAATGGAGTTGGAGCAAACAAGAATTAAGGTCGCGGTATCTCGAAGGTTCCGAAAGAGGAAAATTATAACATTACCCAGTAACTGTCCCGTTCATAATTATGAGCGGGGATTAAATAGTTTAGTGGTGTGAAAAATGGGGTTTGCAAAGCAGAACAGACTCGGGGAACCGATTTCGTGAATAAGGGATATTTCGTGCAAAAAAAAATGGGAAAGATGGTAATAGTGAACGAAACGACATTGTATACGCAATCGATACAAGTTTGGAATTGTTTCTGGAAGTGGTGAGGGCATCGATTTATAATCTTCCAACGAAAAAAAAAAAAAGCAAAACCGCAGCCAAAGCATGCTAGTGCAAGATTTGACGCTGGCCTATTTTCTGCTTCTTATTTTACTTTTACCTTTTCTCCCACCACCTTTTTTAAGAAAAAAATTAGTTTATATTTCTTCCGCGGCAATATATTTTCTTCACTTGTTTTTCTATGACTCGTGCGGCTCTTCTCTCAAGCCAAAGGAAATTGTTGGCACATTGTGTTACTATAGATCGGCTCTATGTAATATACTGAAATGATTACCAACACACAAAAAATGTTGTTCTGGACAATTAGGCATGAGATGAATGTCAATCGATATCTATATAAAATTCTGATCGAGGAAGTTCAACGATTCACTATTAATATCCCACCAAACAGAAGTAGAACTAGTGTTTTATTCAGCAGTTTCTGACATCTGAACAAGCTCACCAACTCCTGGTTTATCCCCCAGCAAACTCTAAGTAATTGAACTGTGACAAATGGACCTCTTTTCAAAAAATAGGAAATTGCGCATTCGTATTCCTGAGGCGTGGCAGGTTGTGAAATACGTCTTCTCTTCTGACGTCCAGCAAAATATTATCGATTGTTGGCTACGTTGGCATAAGGAGATAATCTATCTCAACATACGGGGTTTCTTGGCCTGACGTGGCTCTAATGGCACCTTACAAGCGTTAATGTAACTCTGTCTCTTGACTGATGGAAGATGTCGTGCTTTAAGACAGCCGGTGTGCGTGTATGTGTGTGTGTGGAAGGTATCTAGGACGGAAAGAGAGCGAGCGAGGGGGGGGGGGAGGAGGGGAAGGGAGGGAGAGGAGAGGGACAGAGAGAGACGGTCAGTTACAATTAAATGGCAAGAACATGGGATTAGCAGGAGCGATAAACACATTGAGAAATGTACATAGATAGATCGACAGACAGACAGACTGACTTCCAGATAGATAGATCGACAGACAGACAGACTGACTTCCAGATAGATAGATCGACAGACAGACAGACTGACTTCCAGATAGATAGATCGACAGACAGACAGACTGACTTCCAGATAGATAGATCGACAGACAGACAGACTGACTTCCAGATAGATAGATCGACAGACAGACAGACTGACTTCCAGATAGATAGATCGACAGACAGACAGACTGACTTCCAGATAGATAGATCGACAGACAGACAGACTGACTTCCAGATAGATAGATAGATAGATAGATAGATAGATAGATAGATAGATAGATAGATAGATAGATAGATAGATAGATAGATAGATAGATAGATAAATAGATAAATAAATAAATAGATAGATAGATAGATAGATAGATAGATAGATAGATAGATAGATAGATAGATAGATAGATAGATAGATAAATAAATAAATAAATAGATAGATAGATAGATAAATAAATAAATAGATAGATAGAAATCCAGTGTACGAAAAATAAAAGCAAGAAGCACAATAAACCAATGGCTTCAGAGGAAACGCTGCAGCATCTTGTGGTGAAGCACTTCCAGCTGCTCTCTCTCTCTCTCTTTCTCTTTCTCTCTCTCTCTCTCTCTCTCTCTCTGTCTCTCTCTCTCTCTCTCTCTCTCTCTCTCTCTCTCTCTCTCTCTCTCTCTCTCTCTCTCTCTCTCTCTCTCTCTCTTCTCTCTCTCTCTCTCATGTTTCTCTCCACTGATCTCGCCGGTAAATGCACCTACATACTGGATTACTCATGTCCGATGAGTGAAATGTCGGTCCTAAGCATAGTTCAGTAAAATTAAACACAAAATGTTTGTAAATGTTTTTATCTTTCCTTATTCGTGCTCATTCAGATGTCGGCTAGATTTCTCGAGTTTGAGTTTGTGAGTTTGTGAGTTTTTTGTTTTTTTTGTGCGTGGGCACAATAACGGCCGCTTTGTGCCTTTCACGTTCGATTTGGGTACGGGTACTTTCTTTGTGTTTGGTATTCAGAGCTTCATCAATTTAAATTTCACAAATCGAATTAAATAATTCCGTATAAATTTTATAACACTGGCACGGTTCTCAAAAGCTGTTTTGTTTAGATCGAAAAAGAGTTTTGTAAATATGTAGAAAAGTGTTTAAATCAAGTTGTAGATCTTAGTCTCTTTCAGAAAGGACAGAATGCGTTGTGAGTCCACGTCTTTGGTGGATCCTCAGGCATAGTGCCTTCTTCGCATATGCATGAAGTCTCCACATTCAATCAAATCAGTAGATTTCTGGGGACTTCTTATATGACTTTTGTATCTTCCTGATATTCATCTGCACATTAAACTTCGAACTGATTGTGTCAACATCACCTTCTACGTTTCTGTTTCCTTATAATGCTTCACTGCTTCTTGGCGGAAGCTTCTTTGAAATAAATAAAATTGAATAAAAACTGCTTTGGATTAAAGCTGTGCCAGGTCTGAGACAAATCTGTCTCTTATACTAAATACCTGTATTGGAGATTATTCACACCCTTTTGCTCGTTCATTAATCTACATATTAATGTTTTGATTTATCTTCTTTATTGCCAATCGTGTTAATTTGTTTCGGCACGTCTAAGATCAATACTCTTAGTATTAATACAAAGGACATTCGGGCGGGCTTGTGAAATGTAAAAGGAATGTTGCTGGAAAAACGCCGTGTTACATCAGCCACCAAAGTGTATCTCCAAAACACGTCAATGTAGTGTCACTCACACAGGGCCATGGAGGAAGTTTTGATGTAAAACACAACTTTGAATCCTGGAACTTTCACCAGCTGTCAACATACACCTACTTCATTTTTTTTTTCAAATTACAGGGTAGTGGCAATGAATTACAATAGGGTGACTACGTTGCAGAGTAGGATGAGGTGGGTATGCTGATTGAGGAGTACGTTGAAAGGCCTTGTAAGATGCTCTTGACACGGCATCAACTTTAGATACTAATACAATTCTAAACTATTCTGCAGTGGCAACTGGAACACCCTACTTATTCATAAGGCTGAATGAAAGGACATCCCTGCACCCCATTAAATTAACTCTTGATTGAACTCACGACATGAACAGTGATGAGAGTAAGGGGCGAAACAGACAAGCGCTGGTATAGTAACCAGACTGGTGGCTCGCCGCCCATAAATTTTGCTTCATACTAAAACAATAGGCACTGTCCACACCGCGATTCAGCCGGTAGTGCCTAAATTGTGCTAGCAGGAAGCAAAATTTTTGGGGTCCGAGCCAATGGTCTGGCGCCACGTCAGCCTTGGTCTGTTTCATCACTTAAACAAGGTTGTGTTTTCGCACAACAGTTCTCGAGAAACTCTGATGACCAAATGTGGACCAAAAATGCATTAAAATCCCAAGCCTTTCAAATGAGACAAAAATCGCCCTGGATTACGCTAGCAAGGCAAAATGTAGACACGCTCCCAGGGATAGAAAGGTTGATAGGGTTGAATAAACACCGGTAATGTGTTCCAACTATCATTACATGGGGGAGGTGATTGCCTCAGTTTATTAGGGACATTAAGAATCCCTTAGCTGCGACTCAAGTATTGGGAGATGGCGGTTTATGGGGCACACTGGCCTGTATCGTGGTTTGTAGGAAGCGGGAGAAACCGGCAGCGTCTTACTGAAATGTAATAATGAGCGTTTCTTTTCTGTTTTTTTTTTCTTCGTTGTTATGCTTGCCGTATCCACTTAAAGAAGAATGAAATTGTCTGACCATCCATCCATCCATCCATCGATCCATCCTATCTATCTATCTATCTATCTATCTATCTATCTATCTATCTATCTATCTATCTATCTATCTATCTATCTATCTATCTATCTATCTATCTATCTATCTATCTATCTATCTATCTATCTATCTATCTATCTATCTATCTATCTATCTATCTATCTATCTATCTATCTATCTATCTATCTATTCTATCTATCTATCTATCTATTGTTCGAATATTTACTCAGAAATTTGCTCGCTTTGCTACTGAGTACTAAGCTAAATCCCTATTCTCCATAGCAAAAAAAAAAAAAAAACACAAAAAAACATTGAACTTTACTGAAAACGACAATGACAACAGAGAACAATTGGTGCTGAACAAACCCACGAAACTGTGTCTGAGTCGCGTGACTAACACATAATGGCTACAACGGTAACCAATTTCTGCCCTGCTATTCACACCATACCAGTTTGCTCCTACTATTACTCGATGTAAAAGATCTTCCTCGTGCCGCTGAAAATGAGGATCATGGCAGTGGTTGAAAGGTAATTGGGTTTCTCTGTTGGGATCTTCCAAAGCTGGGCCGCATCACGTCTTTACAGCCTCAGTTTTCCAGCGGGGATGTGAGACAATACTACACTGGAAACAGGCCACGCCGAGACACGAGTTTTAAAGTTCGCTCACTCCGAACTCTGAATGAAAGAACAACTGTGTCCTGGATAAGATAGATTTAATCCGAAGTAGCAGTGTGAGACTGCATGTGTGTATGTAGGAGTGTGAGATAGCTTCTCGCCCATCCAGCAAGGAGATCGTGGGTTGTTATGAAACGATAGCAATAGCGTAGTCGGCACAATGTTACAGTTGATTGTGCCGACAAAAAGTTGCGAAACCAAGAGCAAAGTACACATTATGATCTTAAATTAGTGGACTTTGTCCCTTTTTTTTTCGGTACGTTCACAACTTTTACATTTTTTGAGACAACATTTCTGATTATATGTACATACGACCGTATGAACATCATCTTAGAAATTAAACCCCCATTGTGCACTACTGGATACACTCATGTACTAGCGATTGGATTTCTCGTCAATATAAACAATTTAGCCAATGTCAATCCCACCCAATTTATTTCAGCAATCACTCGCAGTAGTGGCAGTAACATAGGTGGTGCACCTGGGAACCTGAGGAATTGTTGCATGGTAGTTAAAAACACAACAACAACAATGTCCCTATATTTATTTCAGATGTTGTTTCTTCCACCAACTGTTCACAATCTCTCAATGCAAAAAAACTGTTCGTTTTCTCGAACATGAACATGTGTTCCAATTTCCATTGTGCAGACAATGCAAATTTCATGTTTTTAACTTTAGATATCTAGTCTCAAATATGCATATTAAAATGAATATTTGGCCAGGCGATAAATCTTGTCCCCATTCTGGTTAGATGACTGTACTTTCACAAATTGGAAACTACCTATATTTGTGTTAAAACCTGGGGACAAGGTGGTCTAGATGCAAGGTGCTCGCCTCTCAGGCCAAGGGTAGGATCGAGTACCTAATCTTCTCGGATAAGGACGAAAAAATTCGGAGGGCCCGTGTGCACGTTGTGCACGTTAAAGATACCTTGGCAGTTTGAAATCGAAAAGAGCAGGCCGGACAGGCCGCTGCCCGGGCAAAATTAAATAAAATTCATCTCAACAATTTTCCCTCCCCCTTCCCCGTCGTCCCCCCCCCCCCACCCCCCCAAAAAAAATCCGCCGACCGGCGCTGCACTGTGGCGACGACGTGCCTGCTCCAGTTGTAACTGGGCTGCAATGGCACAAAGGCAAATTTCCCAAATGGGATTAAAAAAGTATACAAAATATTTATACTCCAATTCCTAACTTCAAATCTGCAACGTATCCTAACCTCGAGTGTAATTCTAAAAACAACAAAAACAAGAACTAAAAGGTGGGTGGGTGAAGACACGACATGTATCCAATTATGGACAATATTGTTAAATGAACAGGTTGGTTATTAATGTCATAATTTAGGAGACGCAACATGCCCAGAATTTCTTTGACAGACAGACAGGCAGGAAATAGACAGACTGACAGAAAGACTGCCAGGCTTGCACAACTTCCTTCAAAGGAACAAGCAGACAAATTTACTCACTTGTCTTCATACATGAGATCTCCTGAAGGAAAATGATATGCGGAATTTAAGATACACACAAATTTCTATTAGATTAGCCCATAATGAGCTTTTTATCTCACCAAAAACGATTGATCATCATTTTCCAAAGACAGAATTTCACCTAATGAGAACTAATTTGTTTCTGTGGCAGGAGAGACTATCCGGACCAAATTATTTGTAAATCTATGTAAGGTTTCAGGAAAGGTAATAGCAACAAGATGAGCATACAAACCTCATTGTGTGATATCTTTTCATATCATGAGGCAGTTTTAGAACCCTGATTCTCTGCCATGCTCCTAGAATCAATGCAAAATTACAAAAGTACATTGGGAAAGAAGACAGATAAAATGTAGCAGGCAGAAAACAGAAAATGCCGTGATTCCAGTGGAAAAAAACTCCGAATTTTTCAATGAAACAGTGGAATTCAATATTCCTCGTTCCATGAAAGATTGGACTGCAGTAGGTCATCGCACATTATCAGTGTTGATTTTTTTTCCACATTCTTTTAGTCTGTTCCTAATTGTTCATTGAAAGCGTCGCTCATACTCGGTTCTGGAGATTGTCAAAATGCTGCATCCGCGACTCTAGTAAACAGAACTAAATCTATTCACAATACGCCAAAACATCCAAATTTAGGCTGGCCTGGCGCCAGTTTTGATTGTTGTGGGGGAGGAAAATACTGGCTTCTGGCTTAAAAAAACATTCAGACACATGGTACAATTGTCCATTCCGCTGAACAATTCCCACTTGCCGGGGCTAACGAACTCTGGTCTGTTTATCTGGTTATTCTGACTGGAATCTTTCACTGGTACAAAATGTATGTGGAGATTTAAAACAGAGGCAGGGCGACCTTTCGTGGTTAAAGTCTGATTGTGACATCGTCAGCTGCATACCAATGCCAAGTTATTATTTTAGAGTTTCCCTTCAGCAAAGTCCATTATGTTCCCATTTTTTTTTTACCAACAGTAGTTTTGGCTTATTCTTTTCCCCATCTGACTAAGAGTATCTTTGAAGCCGGTGTTGAAACAAACAATATCATCCGTTTCTCCATATAAAATTGTCCGAATAACTGTAAAGCTGTGTTTCCACGTGTACGGAAACGGAAACGTCAAAAATCCATCAAGTATCAAAAAGAAAGAGCGTTTTCATTGTAGGGAAACCGCGTCCCTACAGATGAAATCATTCTTCTATTTCACTACTTGAAGGGTCTTTAACTTTTCTGTTGCTTTCCGTTTCCCAAAACCCAGCTGTATTGTTACTCTTTCGAGTATTGTGTCTTGTTACGTATTCTCAACCACCTCCATTTGTAAATATATGACAAAAAAAAGTTACATTAACCGATTTTTCACATCACCCCTGCACTTTATTGAAAATGTATATGGCATAGAAATCGAATCCCAAAGCCCTTGTTCCTAAACCTTAAATTTAAAGTATTTTAAACCCTGTCGTTGAAAAATCTTCCAGTTCCCATGGATATGGAAGTTGCCAATATTATTTGTTAGGAGTCTCACAGGGCACCATCATGATTCTTCACGCGTGCCAGGGAATTACTTCGTACAACTTAAATTGTGCAGTTGTGAGCGTCGAATCCGCTGTACCCTAAGCCGCCTTTGCATATCTGAATTCAGCTCTGTCCACCCCGCTGAATGCAGAGTCGCGCATTAGTGGAGAAATGACGATGCTGGTACGGAAGGAAGAAAGAAATGCCTAAACCGGAGGTGGTGAAGGACGATGCTTGTTGTAGTTCAAATTCACATTCTGGCACATGAGTTTATTTTCAGTCATTCTCTCTTGCAAAGACCAATGATTTACACAAACAGAAATAAGCATATTTCTGAAATTCGATTTAAATAGATCATGATGTTTTTAAAAAATGTGTAACATGCCTTTGGCACAACGCCATTGTTCTATCTCCATTTTCTGAAAAACTGGAGATCTTTTAATATGTAGAATAGGTAATAACAAATGCATACTTTGAGACTTGTTTAAAATGCGTTGACGCACATATCAAGCTGTTTCTGAGTTCCGACTTACTCTAACTCCTTATCACTATAAACTAAAGCCGCAAAGTTTAACGCTGAATTTCGCAGTTGTGCAAAAAGCGAAGTTGGAACAAACAAGAACTGCGATCGCGCAATGACCAGAAACGGTTACTCTGAATATAAATCTTGTATATAATTTTTAAAAAAACAACAAAAAAAACAACTACTTGACATATTTTTGTCCTCAAAATTGAATGATACTTAATATCATATATGGAAAAGGCCAGTGTGACAGGTGAGGGAATTTAAAGGAATAAATAGCAAAAAACCAAAGCCCAAGTTGGTAGGTTACAGTATTATGAAAACATATAAGTTCCACTAAACCAAAGGCAGATTTAAAAAGATGTAAACCCGCCTGGAAACACAACACATAGGCCTATTTCATGAGATAGACGACAGACCATCTGTCACAATTCTCTCATAAACTACAAGGCAAGACAAAAATCCGGCTGTAAAAACGGGTGTGGTCTCTCGTTCCTGCTGGTACTATCATCAAATTGACAGTGATCATTCATAATGCCCAAGCAAAGTCTGGTACTGATGTCAAACTAGTGCAATAACCGAATGATAAAGAACTTGAAGTGCAATACTACACAGAGATGCCACTAAATCCAGAGATGAGATTAAAAAAAATAATTAAAATCCCAAGATTTTTTCCAGCCTAAACAAAATGAATTGAAAATTTGCAATTTCGCTGTGCATTGAATTTAAACTAAGCCATGTCAGTGATTAGATTGCAAACCACACAAAAGCCCCTCTCACACAGGGAATCTCAAACTGTCCCTTAAGCCCATTTCGCTTTATTCACCCCTTCAGCCGCAAATAAATGGTATTTGAGTAAAAGGGCAATTTGTGTGTGTGTGTGTGTGTTTGCTTTGTTTTTTAGAAAGAAATAATAGCAAAAGTACAAAAGCCCAAATAATCCCAAGGAGACCTTTATAAAAAATAAAAAGATCCCAAGGTAACCCTAAAAATCCCCAGATATTGGGAAAAATCCCAAGGGCCGGCAACACTCTACACACATGTACACGACTGAAGTAACGTGTTGTGTGTAGAAAATCTATACACAAGACGATAACTAAAACCTTGGTAATTATGCCCGGTGCTACATCTATTTTTCCTTTCTTGTCGTTTTTTTTTATTTTATTGCCTCTTGCTCGCTCTGCACCCTCCCCCCCACCCCCCCAGCCCCCACGCACACACTTTTGTAGCCTGTACGTCATTGGCATGGTCCTGTCAGTTCTTTTCCTTCCATGCCCTTCGCCTTTGCCTTCCGTCGCTAAACTTGACCTTTTTTCTTTGTTACGTTTGCCTCCGATTGCTTCCAATTTTTCTGACTCTTTTCATAAACTTTTCCTGGATTTTTGCTCCGTTTGTTTCTTTTTACTTCGTAATTCTCTCTGGGGCGGTTTTTTTTTTCATCTCCTTCTGAAGATATTGGTACGAAGCGTTTTATAGAAGATAAAGAAAAGTATGATTTCAGATCCATTTTTAGCCCGCCCGCACTATCTCACATCAGTTTCCTAATTTTTACCCTCTCGTTTTTTTCATGTGTATGTGTGTGGGGGTCTTTTTTTTTTTCAGTGAAATAATTATAGATTGCATCCATAGACCGACATTGAAAACGAACGAAAATTGCCAGCTCTTTAGATATTTCCTGAAACAGTTTAACGATGGCAAGATACTGTATGTACAATAATTCATGCCAAACACAAAGAGTGTTGTTTTCTGTCTTCTTGTCTTGATTTTGGTGTCTAGACTCTGGACAATATGTTGGCATCAGAGTGTGCCCACCTCCCGCCATTCCACGCTCACGGACGTTGCTAGCTCAAGTCGCGTCCTTGTACTAGTAGTACCCCGATTATGTGACTCAAATGGAACTCCTCCCGCAAAGTTTGCTAGAAAGCTCCCCTATCTCTTTTCTCTCCAGTAAGCAAGATGTGGACAAATCGTTCTGAAAGACTTACATTTTTAAAAAAACTGATTACTGATTAGTTGCGAATATATTACATTTATAAATATTTGTTGTATACGATTTCATGGTTCATGGTTTAAGTCCCCTTTCTATATCTTGGTGCTGGCGAAAACTATTCTACCTCTGAATAATTATTTCTCACGCACAATGTACCAAACAATCCGGACTTGGTGCCTCAGGAAATCACAGCGACCGAAGTTTGAGAAAAGTTGTCCAGACAATAAAGAAAACAAGCAGGACCAGTTACCGAAGTACGCTGTTAAGGATTGTACCCAGCGAGACTTGTTACCCTAGTTCTATGTTGATGATAACAATGCCCTTCCATTGTACAGCTTAGCTCTGCCTAGCAGTCGAAGTTTGGGAAAATCTTTTTTGCGACCATATTCAGGACCAAACCACATAATGCTGCAGTTATTTGTTTGAACATTGTTCCACTTATAGGACAATGCCTATACTCTGTAGTGCAAGGGTCGATCGATGGTCGAAGTTTTCGGGAAAATGTAGTCTGGCAAAATGGTATCTAAATTTTTAAGAGAAACTACATATTTGTGTAGGTGTCCAGATGATCAAGCGCTGATAACGTTGGGCAGTCTTGAGGCAAACTTGACAAATCTTAGCTGAGTTAGGGCACTGATACTGAATGGGGGAATGTCGATTTGTAGAAAAGGCGAAGTCAGGTACCCCAGGGGCTATGTCTTCTATAAAGACAGGGAGCAAGAAAACAAGTAATGCATGTTCCAGATAGCAAGAAACAGTACGTATGCACAGTGCCGTGCAGTGGGATCTACAACAAAATTGCATATTCATTACGACAGGCATTTGATTTGAGGCAATTTCAGATGTTGACGCATTTTTGACCCAAAATCTGTGCCGTCGTCATCTGCCACACCACGAAAAACGTCAGCAAATTCCCAAGGTACCGGTTTCGAATGTTGAAATTTTGGGATTTTTCTAAAATTTTGCTGTTCCCGATTCTCTGGTAGGATAGGACTGAGCATCTAGTCTTCTCGGATAAGGTCGAAAAACTCGGCTGGCCAGTGTGCACGTTGCGCACATTAAAGATACCTTGGCAGTTGGAAGTCGATCTAACACGGCCGCTGCCCGGGCAAAATTAAAAAAGAAAAAAAAACTAACCCCTACCACCTCCCATAGCCCCCACACTCCATTAAAAAAAAAAAGCTGACCGGCGCTGCACTGTGGCGACAACGTGTCTGCTCCAGTTGTAACTGGGCTGCAATGACACTAAGGCAAATTTCTCAGATGGGATCAAAGCAGTATACAAAATACAAATTACAAAATTAATAACTTACAAGAGATTTAACGTGGCAAAAAATCTTTGAAAATCCTATGAACATGACCATGCCCCATGCAATGAAGGAACAATTTTGCTTAGATTTTCGTCTGCAACCGCACAAAAGAGAGATGTGCCTGGGACACACGTCTATCCCGCCAGCTGGTTCTCAATAAACCTTACTGGTTTGCTGCCTCAGTTCTCGACAATCCGCTAAAGGCACACTCACTAGGCACAAACAGTGAAGAATATATACGCATAGGTAAAGAATATAAGATTTTCTCTCTGATCGTATTTGCTTCTAAAATACCACTAAACAAATGTTTGTCAACTTTTTTTGGCCTACGCCCTGCTTCAATTTTCCAAAAAACAAAACAATACGTGCGGCCCACCATAATCGGACAAAGTCAGTATACCGTACGTAAAAAAAAAATTAAAAAATATTTATGTATTCAGTATGTAGACCGTCAGAGGAGATGGGGTTTTGATTAAATCAACACGACATGAACAAACAACAGTTTATCTATACAATTAAGTTAAACTACACTATGAAATTAAAATTTCTTTAAAAAATCCCTACGTCCCATTCTGAAGTACCACGCCCCACCTAAATATTACTATGCCCCACCTTGAGAAATATTGTACTAAACATTTGATGTTTTAGGTAATATCTGTATACAATACTGAACAATGAGAGAGGTGGAATACGTTTGGTTTTTTTTTTTTTCTTTTCTTTCTTAAATCGTGAGATCACAGAGAGTAACCTCCAATAGGCATTAAAATTCATCTGAGCAAAGTTGTGTGCGAAAAAAGCATTTATTTCTCTTGCATCTCTGACTCAAAGCAAACCAGATCCAACAGTGAAAGGTGCAAACTGGCCGTTATCGTGCCGATGCATCGTTAAACTAAAGTTCAAAAGACCGAATCCTACCCAGCTGGATGGTGCACAGATTAAAAAAGAACCAACAACTATTGTCTTCAGAAGTCGCGATCTTGTCCTGGCTCTGATGAACAGTTTCATTTGGCGACCAGACAAAAATAATTTGCAACGCTCAGTGTAGCTGAAAGGCCGTTACGAGCTAAGTAAGACAGACAGCAGCTCGTGACCTCCATACCCAATCGGCCCAAAACCAGAAAACTGCAGTCTGGCTATCAACCAGATTGTGGAAACACGGACGTCCTCGGTAACGACGAAAGGATAGTTCACTGATCAGAACTACGCTAATTATAATATTGCAACTTTGTTAATTATTTGGGGCCATCCATGACGTATGTACCCTCGGATATGGCGGTTTTTTTTAACCTCCCTAAACAACATGTACGCTTTTTTATACACTTTGCGCGCCCCTCCTCCCCCCTACCGACTTTACGAGAGTTTGACCATTAGAAAGTTGAATGTCCCTGATAAGATCTGAGTCTGAAGACTTTAAATGGCATTTTGCGTGAAACTGTTTGGCTGTTTTATTTTTATAGCTCTAACAACTCAATTTTCTGAATTAAATAAATAAATGAATAAAACAAAACCTTTTAATACATTACCATGATTGAAAGGCGTTCTCCTGAAATCCGCCCTCCCTCATGCGTAATTTTCTCTTTCGTAGACTGGAGTCAACATACCTGCCCCCCCCCCCCTCCCCCACCCGCACCCCAAGAGCATACATACTTCATGGATGACCCATTTTCCTCCTGATCCTGCCCATGGAACTGGAATGTTAGATTGGAGTTTAGATATGCTGAGCGTATTTTGATCGTCTCCTTCTGTCCATTGAGATCAATGCCTGAAATGACGGCGATCCAAGGCTGAGGGACAGAATCCGCTCACATAACAGAATCTATTATTCTGGTTACATTATCTAAGCTTATTTGGCATTGCCACGATTCCTGTGGGCGGTGTTGTCCTTGCAATAATTTAGCTGTTCGTTTCTTTCTATAGTGTTTTTCTTATCTCTATCTCGAGGGCTGGCAACCAGAATGTTTTATGTCCAACTTTATTCACTTATATGCCAGTAGAGATCCAAGACAAAAGATGTATGACTTTACTCCATAACCCAATAAAACTATTCATGTGATCGTGTGTTGAAGTCATTGCAATTATTTGAATTTCCAGTAAGATTACAAATTTCATACTGGTTTTTCTCAGTTTGGCTGTTTTGAACATAAAACATTCTGGTCGCCAACCCTCGATATTTGAAACAAGTTCAAACTTACCATAACTGTTGTTTTTCCAGAGTATACAGAGGCTGTGAGTAAAATGGTCTGAGTGTTTAGACAATATTTATTAGGATGCTTTCACATAAAACTTGTTTCTGTATTATTATTTTTCTTTAGTTTAAATATACAGTAACTCTAACTTTGTTAACCTCGTTTAACCGATAATGCAGTCAATCACTGAACTTAAAATATTGCTCGTTATCAGGGAGGCTAAGAATAAGCTCAGTTTATATACATTTCTCCGTAGTTTTGCAATGTTGTTGTAAAACATTCCAAACAAAATCACATCTCCTTGGGAACATGTAATCAAAGCGACGGTCAAGTCAGATTGAATTTGCCAGACATCTATCAAAACCTAGAGAGTTTGTAGATAGCGTCTGGGCGGTTGAGATAAGTGTCCAATAACATCATCAGCGAGTGGAAAAGTGTCCAGTTGGTGAACATTCCAGGCCTTGCATGGTGTTTAATGCGTCACAGTTTCAGATTCCGTTACATATATAACATTTTTAATTAATTGGCGTGCACATCAATCTACATTCCATAGGTCTTTCTTATTGTATTTGATATCACAAACGACACAACTTTGTGTGACATTTGTCAAGTTTCTTTTTACATGCAAAACAAACGTGAAATATATTACTTTCCATGTTGAAAGTACAGGAAATCAATAGAGACGGCAGTGTTTCAGATCTCAACTTTATTGTCAGTATCATCAAAGATACAGATAGATAAGATGAGAGCCTCCTTTCTTCGCTCTTTAAAAAAAAAATCGCGCTGATCAGGGGCTGGCCTCTTGGCGCAATGCATGAAAAGAATGCTTGATATAATGATAAATTAATGATGGCCATTTGTTGCAGTACCACTGCGGTGCACGGTAAAAATGGCACAGAAAGAAATGACACGGTAAAATGTCTCAGGCTCGCAGAAAAATAGGCAAAAATTGCATTCTTGAAAAAGTATGAATTAATTGGCATTAAATTTTCAATAAATTATTATTTAATGACCAAAAACAAACAATTTTCAAAATGTATTTTTATAAAGGATTGTTATTATAAAACAGTACATTTAAAGCACGCGGGTTTCATTACAAAAAAAAAAAAAGAAGAAATACTACCTTACGACACCATAAACTACAATACAATGACTACAATGAAGACATTTTAAAGATTTGAATTTACTCACGATTACTGCCATTATAAAAAAAATAACAAGAGTTTTTTCTGCAACGATCGAAGTAAAGTTTGAACCGAGACACAGGACGCCGGTACGAATCAATTCGCAATTTTACGTCGGTCGACTTGCGCGCATATCATCTATGTCAACAACGCAACAATTCGCACCACACCCCTTCATGACCGAAAGTAAAAGAGTAGTACTTACCGTATTTGTGGACATATAGTGGAGTGAGGAATTTGTTCGTCTCGGTTTTGAAAATGAGTGACTTCAATCAAGGATGACAGCGATAACTGGACAGTGAACAAAATTCAGCGTTTTCCCTTTTTTGGCTTTGTAAAATACAACATTGTTCATGACTTTTGCGCATTCACCGCTAGGTGGCGGTGCGAAATATCTGCAGGCTAAACCCACTAGCTGTCTCATCTTATTGTACCAAGTATCTTTGGTACCGGTGCGCTTTCGTATGGAAGGTAAAAATTCATCGTATGAAGGGAACTTATTCAACGCCCCCGCTTAGGGTATTACTTTGTTTGCAACAAGCGAGAGGACTTTGATCGAAATGGACAGAGTGCAAATCTAAATCAGGACTGTCAGGAATTGGAAAGGGATGGGGGTGAGGGGGTGGGGTGAAGGGGGGGGGGGCGATAATCCACACTACTGTTCCCGAACTTTCTTTTCGATTTACCCGTGTCAGCTTGAACTTCCCCACATGCCAAATTACCAGCTTTCACAAAGGCAAATCGACACTCTGAAAAGAAATTGGTATCGAACACCCAAACAGTCCCTATCTCTCTGTCTACATGACAAGGAGTAGCATTGGCTGCATTAGATGTACACGTGACACGTCTAGACAGTTTCGGATTTCCTGAAAAAAAATCGAAACTTTACATTAGGATGTACCGGAGTGCCCTCCCTTCGATTCAAGCAAATGTGTGCGTGTGTTCTGTATTTCTGGTAGTTAATTTGTATAATGTCTTGAGACACGCCGGATTTTGAGTTTGCTGCCACCAGAGAGTATGTATGTATAGAGACGTTTCACTATTGGTCGATTTGCACTGCGAGACACGGGAGGCTCCGCGAAACCACTTTAGCATGGAGCAGAAAGTAGGTCACTACGGTAAAAAAAAATATCCACTTTGTATTTCCACGGGGCATAAGAACTTACAAACGGCTCAAAAAAGTTTCAACCAGCCCAAAAATATGAGAAAACCACAGAAAACAGATACGCAATATGCACACTACCTTTGGTGAAGGTGGTCTCTTTCAATTCTCGATACCGCAGCGACCTAGTTTCGCGATCTGGTGGAAGTGAGATCTGTCTATAAATACATACTCTCTGGTGCCACACATGAAGTACGAATGCTAGATTTTGGCAATTTCTGAAACCCCATTCCCCTACTAACGATTTTCATGTGTTTTGCTTAACCCCTCCCCCTCCCCCTCCCTCCTCCGTCCCTCTTACACCCTTGTAAGGCCATTGGAATGGTGAATATTCGTGATAAAAATCTTGAATTTTTTTTTTCCATGACTATTTTGGACGGTGTTATTCATTAGATGCATTCCCTATGTAATCCTATAACGCAGTGTATCAATAAAATATAAATAAAATCAAACTTCTTAACTTACCAACACACTTGAAAAGTGTACGTATGCTCCTCGTCTCCCCAGAACGCCCCCTTCCCTCAATGCCCGCTTTTCATAGGCTGGGGGCACCCCCTTCACGCTACGTATGTTATGGATGGTCCCTGTTTGGCATCTACAACACTGCTATGTTATGGGCCATGTGCAAATCTGCTAACAACCCGCAATGTCGCAATCTGCAAACATGACGCCCCAATACGTTACTTTGTAAGTACCACGATTCGATCAATCGTTCAGGAAGTAATATCAATAGTAAATCAATGATCATTTTTGAAAAGTTTTTCCTAACAGATCTTACTACTATCACAGCGTGCAAATATGGCTGGTGTATGGCGATTTTTATTTTATTGCCATCCCCTCAAAACCGCCACATTCAATTGCAGTACCCTGCACGCAGGCACACTACAGTGTTAATGTGTATTAAAATAGGCTACATCGAAAAAAAAAAATCTTTATATCTTTGGCAATATTCAGTCCTTCGCCACATTCACTATCATTTCTGGCGTGGACCCGCAGCTCATCTTGTCCCTTGTGAAGGAGGCCGAAATCGATTTAACAGATTTTTTTTCATTTTTGCAGGTTTCATTTAGACACACGTAACGGTACGGACCGTTTCCTGTTTGGTTTTTAACTTCTCTTTTATTTGATCTCATTTATAGGAATTTGAGAACTGAAAGCAAGCCCATAGTAAGATAACGAAAACAAAACAAAAAGTCGTAAAGTGGCCCTTATCGTGCCAGCGCGCAGCTAAAGAAAAAGTCAAACTAAATCAAACCCATCATTTTCTTTCACAATTAAAAAGCAATTTACACAAAAACAGCGAAAGATTTGAAATGACAACACTGGTAGTTTTTTTACTGTCTGCTGGTTTGTTTCACTTAACGTTACTGGATTTGGAGTTCCCCAATTTGTTAAATTTCATTTCGTCTTTCGCCAGAAAAGCCAATACACTTTAAACATCATATGGCGTCGACTGATATCGGTATTGAGGAGACCGGGAACGGGACCTGCCTGCAAAGCATCCGGGCCGGCATCACAATTACGGTTGAAGCACGTGCAACAAACCAGTATTATACATTGAACACACACACAGACTCAAACACACACATATATTTTCAGTATCATTGGCAGACTCGAGATCATGTAAGTAAAAGGTTTGATATCCCTGGGCATAGAAATCTAGCACGGCGTCCAGCTACAGCATGAAAATTGTATTGTTGCTGCATGACAAAATTATTGATTTTTGTATTTTATTCCTAGGAAGAATAACATTTTAAGAAGAAAGCTATTAACATTTCACAGATGTGAACAATATTGTATAAATATAGCCCCATAAGTATGACGAATCAAACAAACAAAAAATGGTGATGGTAGGGGGAGGGGGTCATCAAAGAAAAAAATGACGTATGAATTCAAAGAATAAAGTAACAAAGACCAGGATACAATACTTCCGAGTACAACAGATTCATAATCCATTAAAAGATAGTGCTGTCTGTTCACTGGCAGTATAACATGACCTTGCTTTTTACTTGTTCTGTCTCCATTTTTGAAAAACAGAAAATCTTTTTGAATATAGAAGAGGTATAACAAATGCAAGCTGACACTTATTTAAAATGCGCTGTGGCACTTATCAAGCTATTCCACAGTTCCAGTTTCCTCTAACTACTTATCAAAATACTAAAGCCACAAAGGCTTAACGTCGAATTTCTCAGTTATGCAAAAAGTGGAGTTGGAACAACAAGAACGTAGGTCGCGATATGTGTTAATCTACTGTTTTCTTGTGGTGAGTCTATCTTAAATCTTGTTGGTTCTCACAATTTCAATTCGTGCTTAAGCTGACGACACATTTGTTTTTGGGAGGGGGAGTCGAAAGGAACATTTCTGGACATGGCTGATGTCACTGGCCTTAGGCCCCGCGCGCACTATGTTAAAATTAACTACCCGTTCAATGCAAGCAATCTTTAGCGCGGCGTGCAGCACGATAAACTCTTTGCCAAGCAAGCAAAAATCTGCGTTTGCACGCCGTGCAGCAGGCAAAACGGGATAATGCGCGCGGCCCCTTATCGACATAATGTCGCGACTGATTTAATGGCTTGGCTCCAGGTAGGAGGTGAAAATAAGCGGATAGAGTAAATGGAAGTTAATGTGACCGGAAACATTCGGCAAAAGAGAACTATAAACACTGGCCTTTAAACAACGATACAGTGGTTGGACATTCAGTTATTTTGTCCAATAAACAGGGAGAAAAATTTACTGGGGCTAAGTCGTGTGACCTTAGTTCTTGTATGTTTTATGTCCATTTTCTGAAAAAAACAAACTGTAGATTTTTTAGTATATAGAAGAGGTATAGCAAATGCACACTTGACACTTGTTTAAAGTTCGTTGTGACACTTATCAAGCTGTTTCACAGTTCCGATTTATTCTAACACCTTATCATAATATTAAAGATCCAAAGGCTTAACGTCAAATTCATCAGCTGAGCAAAAAGTGGAGTTGAAACAAAAAGTGGAGTTTGAAATAGACCCAAGAGAGAAATTAGAACTCCATAAAGGTTGGGTAGACATATGTCATTGATCAAACCACCTCAGAAATTATTAACGGTCGTGCTTTTCCAAATTCAAATCTCAGAATTGAAGTGTTCACGGAATTCTAAAAAAATTTTTATAGGCGTTTCCAAAGCGAGAAGCTTGTGATAAAGTTTGATCGGAACCTGAGAACATGACGGAATGCGATATAAATGTTCCATATACGCCATTCTTGAAATATTCAAAAAATTATGCTGGCGCTATGCTGACTGACATGAAAAATTATTTTACCCTGTAACAATGGTTCTCATCGTGGACGATATCTCCTCCCTGGGGGGTGGGTGGGGGGGGGGAGATTTTGATTTCCGGGGGGGGGGGGAAGAACATGAATGGAGGACGGGTTTGGGGTCAAATACAAGGGAGCCATTGACGTGTTCTACGGGGCGCCTAGTTGGGTTTTATGAACAGAAAAGGTTGTTTTTTTTTTTTTTGTGCAGTTGATAAAAAATTCTTTCTGTTTTGTGATGACATGTCTGTTGTCATTAATAAGACTTTGAAAAACTTAACATCATGATTTGTGTGTACTCTATCTTCTTGTGAAATGTATCTGTTGGGAGGGATTTTGTGTGTAGGTGGGGGGGGGGGGGGGGGAGAAAAGGGTCGAAGACAAAAAATGTGGGGCTTAAGGGGCGATTGCCTAAAAAAGATTGAGAAGCAGTGCCCCTTTATGGTCCTTGTTATATCAGGGACATAACAGAATAGGAAGGGGCTAAAATGACAAGACTTCAATTAGATCAGCGACTTCCCTCTGAAAACATTCGAACTTTTTGTGTTCTGGTAAATTTCTCATCACGGCCGGCCCTTATCCGGCCTGTGCTTTCTCCTCAATCGCACTCTCTTACACACGTAAATAGTGCAGGGCAATGGTGAGAAAGGTTGAGAAATTAACAAGTGCTACAAACTCTCAGATAAGGAGAGAGGAGTTTGTACATTTAAGAAAGATGCTCGGGCCAAGCGATGTAAACAAACACAAGAGGAAAGCAACAGCGTCAAAAAATGAGCATGACATGAAAAGAAGCGCAAACAGAGCAGCAAAGATATGTTTTAAGACGCAGGACAAGTTCTGAAGTGTATACATTTCCTGCTTTGACAGGCCTGAGGCATAATGTTATAGAATGCAGCGTCTTTAATCATTCACATGGAGGAACGTAAATACGTGCAAACATTTCCAACAAAGCTAAGACGTTCGCTCTTTGCGTTAGTTGGAAGGTCCAAATCAATTTGCCTGTGTTTCACGCTGGTCGGACTCAGCTGAGAATTTGCGCATTTCAATACACTGTCAGCTTGCTGCAAGGGCTTTAGCTGTGGCTGTGTAAAGTTTCAGTCTTGTGGAAAACGGGGAAAAAATCGTAAGTAAAGAAAAAAAGAATTCAAATATTCAAGGAGCCTGTATTCTGCCAGCCTTAATCTTCAGAGTTAAGAATCCCATTCCCCTGTCCACGGCCCACACACTCTACACATGCATGCACAAGACATATCAAGGAAATAAGTGCTACCATCTTGAGTGAAACGGGAAAACCGAAAATTAATGCTGCTGTGATGTCTCGGGAATATGATTTGTGACTCTGCAAGTAGGAAAACAGCATAATTTAAACAGATAGATCCATCCATCGTATGGTCGAAAAAAGGAAGGGGCGGGGGGGGGGGGGGGGGAGGGGATATGGGGGTTGTCCTCAACAAATGAAAAATGGACATGCGGAGAGGGGGTGGTCTGGGAAGCGAAAGTATGCCCTTCAATTATGGTAATGAGTGAAAGAAAGAAAGAGGGGAGGAGAAAAGCCGGGAGACTAAACAGGTACATGTATCAATGTATCAGATCACTTTAAATGATTCTCTGCTCTTCTCAAGAGCCATTTTTTAATACATCAATCCCAAAACCAATTTCCCAACACAACCGGTTTCAAGGATTCATTTTTTTTTTCTTTTTTCTTGGGAGAAGAAAAAAAGGGGGGGGGGGGTCAATGTTGAACACCATTCTTAGCTTTTTTCGTTGATGTCAAATGTGTTACTTTGAGGTTTTTACTTGTTCGATTTATTCGACGGCAAGGTAAACTCTGCGCTTCTATTTAATCCAAGGAAGGAAAGAGAACTAGAATACCACACAACTTACTGCTTTATCTTCATTATTCTCTGATTCCTCTCATTCTTGAAATCGACACATTTCATTTCAAATCAGATATGTTTCTAATCAAAGAATCAAACAGTCCGTGGAAAATACCACCAAGGTCTTATCAAGTACATTCGCCATTGTAATAGGCATAAATAGTGTGGAGGGGGTTAGAGCCAAGCGTATGATACGCAGAGCTGGAAGTCGCTATAATCGACCCACATACTTTATGATTGGCCTCTATCGATGAAAACAATTTGTCTGAATTGTAAGAGTCGCCCGTCATCTTGGAGACCGTCACTGTAGCCTGAATCTTCGGCTTCTGGCATAAATTTGTTAACAACAGATGTAGCTATCGAAGTGGCCATGACTGCCATATTAATATGATCGAAACACAAATTTTTAATATCTTTTCTGTTTCTGAAAAATGTACAATAAGGTACATTGTGCTTTAAAAAAAACAAAAAAAAACTTTGATTTTGAATGTCCGAGTTGGAAAAGTCCGAAGATCACAAATGGAACGCCTTTCTGGCGAAGGTAACATAATTATGATGGTCTGGTAGATCTAGATAACACCAGCACAGAGGGCTATAGACTGACCATCGACGTAGCAAAAACAGTCTCAATCATATCACCAGAGATAAAAATTCTATCACCAGAGTACAATTCCACCATCGATAGTCACATTATACCCTAGTGGCGAAACGGAATTAGCGGCAACATTCACAATGAAAAATCAGGATTGTGTGGCGCCAGGAATAGAAATCCCATAGACGTGTGAACGAGATGAAGTTATCCTCCGCCACCTTTCCATTTGGGAGAAAGATGATTTTGGATTATACATGTAACACTCCCATCTGACATCTGCTGTACTGTGTGATCCAAAGTAACTGGCCCCAATTTTTCCTCAGTATCGTCCAAGCAGGTGGGCAGAAATAATCCATAGATCAATTTGCTTTGATATAAAAGTATTTTTTCAATTGTGTTAGGTGAGAAATAAAAGTTTTTGTTTCTTAAAAATATATCAAAATCGATAACAGCCTGAATTGTGATGCCAGGTGGCTGCTTCTCTGACATTTCAACCACTACATAACATGACATCACAGTAAAAAGCCATGATGGGAGCAACTGAACGGTTAAAACCTCAGCGACAAAAGCGAAAACGATAATATACACAACACAGTAAAACTGATGCTCCATAAGAGCAAAGATGCAGAAACACGTGCACAATAAAAAACAATTTCATTTTGGCCACAACAACAGAAGTATCAACATCCCAGTAAACCCTCCATAACGTCTTGAACATCTACTTGAACATCAGCAATATGAATAAACGAAACTTCCTCTTACCTTTCTTATACCTTCCGCGTACGCCGTGGGTCTAGTGGATCCCGTAGCAATCAAAAACCTGTGTAATTTTCTTATTTCTGGGTGTTTTTTTCTTTGAAATTCCTGGTATTCCCCAATAATGTCATTGCCTAACTTTCCATAATTTTAAATCTTAAAATATGCATGTGCGGGCTCACCGACGCACGTTCATTTTTTACTATTCCTACCCGCACATCCTGCAATCCCACAGACACCATACCTTTAAAGGGGTTTTTATTTATTGTAGGATTTTATTACCATACCTTTGGTCGTACGTCCTGTGGTCTCAGTTACACCACACTCCAAAGGAGGATTTTAGTGTAATATCCCCTATTCGTAGGTTCTGGGGTCTGACAGACACCATACATTTAAAGAGGGTGTCCTAATAAATCTTGTTCTTCAGGAGTGTGGTGTCGATTAGACATGACGATGTACGCAATGCATAGCTTTTAGCAACGTACAAAACGGTACGTTTTAAATCAACAAGACCAATAACAACGACAACAACAAAAACAACAACAAAAACACCTCCTGTATGTCTACTTACCCAACCGTATGAATGTGGACACGAGCAAGAGATAGATCACACACAATAAGCGGTGAGTGCCTCCCATCTTCCAGCTGGTACTCTGAAGATTAAAGACAAACATTACAAGTTTACGTAGTCAACGATTGATTTTTACAAACCACCTGTCCCTTGTTGGTATGACAAACGCCACTTTTGTACATTTGTCGGATACATTTGCCTCAATATAGAGTTTTAAAAGAGTTAAGATAGAAGGAAAGCTTTATAACTAATTTTGTGTGCTCGATGAATTTACAGTACGTATTAGAACTCTATACCATTATGTACTAAATATTCACTTAATATACATTCCTAATTCAGTGTCGTTCTGTTTTTCTCTCGGACGGAACTCTCAGATTTGCTTCTGATCAATACATGTCAGTCAGTTTAATTCTCCAAACTGGAGGATATTTTCAACTCGCTCTAGTCTAACACGTCTGGAAAAAAAAGGGCACAAAAGAAAAGAACAAAAAAAAAAGACGGGTCCGCGGGCAAGAAACCACAGAATAATCAGTGCATTAAGTCAAGCATCTGGGTTATTTTTTGCGAGTACTATCAAGTGCATAATTATATTTCATTTTCGTTTTTGTCCTCAGTTACCCCTTCTCTTATTTGCAAGGTTTGTTCTGACTCTCTGAGTGTCTGCGTTAGAATGGCAGATGTCTGGCGTAAAAAAAACTTCGGAGTAGTCACCAACATTCAGAGGAGAAAAAATATACATTTATCTTGTTTTGAGTTCCAGTGCGCCCTAGCTGGTTTTGATCGGCCGTCTAGGCGGATGGCGTTGTCGGAGAGTGAGTATTTATAAAGATATCTCACTTCCTCTAAAGCACGAAACTAGGTCGCTGCGGCAAACAAAAATTGAAAGAGACCGTCTTCACTAAAGACAGTGTGCATATCTGTTTATTGTGGTTTGTTCATATTTTTGGGCGCCTCCCATGTCTCGCAGTGCAAATCGACCAATAGTGAAACCTTTCCATACATACAATACATACTCTCTAGTTTTAGTGAGCTCCAACTAGCCGGCTAGTGCGCGAGGTCCCACTGAAAGATTGTCGTGACGTCACTATCCAACTAGTTAGCCAGTCAAAATCGGCTAGTGCGCTCCGGCCCTTATAATCATCACAGTCGATCTCCCTCGTCCCCTGAGAGGGGCCGGGAGATAGGTACAAGCTTTTTGTCTGGCCTTTCTATCTCTTTCTTTATCTTCACATACTTGTTGGCGCCTACCAACGACAGCTGAGAGGACAGACGGGAGCCAGAAACGAGAAAATCAAGAAAAAGGGGGCCAACAGATTTCGGCTGAGGCCACCCCGAGAAACAAGATTCGGCCCCGTCCCTCGACCTTGGCCCAGACGCGCACCAGTCAATTTTGATCTGCCGACTAATAGAATGGTGACGTTCGAGTTTGGGTTTGGGTTTCTATCCTAACTCGTATCGTTACGCCACATAATCAGCTAGTTAGCAGATCAAAATCGGCTGGAGCGTGCCTAGCTTCAGTGTCTATGACTAGAATATGAAGTTGCATTGCATGGACTATTACTTATTTTTCATTATTTTAAAGGACTGAAATTTTTTTAAAGTGTTCATCTCTCAGCAGTAATAAACACAGATTTTAAAAAAATGATCAATCAAGTCGAAATAATAAAAAAAACCAAACTGAAGGAAACGAAAGAATTCATAACTGTACTAAGTGTAATGGAAGGCATGTTAGCCAGCGTCTTCGTAACAACGATACGTCGGGCAAAACAAAATGGCGGAGGGACCATCGCCCTAAAACATTTTTCTGGACTTCGTACTATGGTATTGGTAAGTCTGATTCGCTTAGTGTATGGGGCACACCGCCATTACGCCATCGTTCCATCGGCTTATTTCTCTAATCTGATACAGTGGCTAAAAATAGATATGACGTCAGGCACAGGATAAGGTTTTCGAGGTGATGGATGGGAAATACAAAAACGATTTCCATCTACGGTAGATTAAGTTTTGTTTTCTGTCTTTCAAAGCTTCTCAAAAAGTGGAATGAGACCTCAAAATGCATTGGTATGTTTCTTACAATATTAACACAGCAGATCCGCTGTTTTTACTAGAACAAACACTTCTCGCTATTTTAATGCATGAGAAGATCTAGGCGGTCTTATTTTGAAAACATTAGGTAGCCTTGCAAGATAGGCAAAATAGCTATAAAATTTAGGCAACACTGCTTTAAAATCTAAGCTATATTGCTCTATATCACTGGACAGCTTTGCTTAAGAACAGGGCAACAGGAATTTAAGAACAATTAGAACTTGATGACCGGTTTAAAAGGCGCTTTTATATGTCCATATTATATCAAAAGAGTTATTTATCGTGGAGATATTCGTGTTGTTTTCATCGTGTGTACCCAAAACAACTATACTTCATCTAATGTGTCGCACGCGTACAAGGCTAGTGGCACATTGATTCAAGTCTGTTTTGCGTCGCTTTTTATTCAGTGCACCAGGTCTCTCTCTCTCTGTTAGCTGACTCTAGACAGTTGTGACGCACCAGAACTAGTAAGACCAGTTTTTCTCAGAGTGGGGAGTGACAATATTTTGGTCGGGCGTGGGACTTCCGACTGGGGCGTAGGGAGTTTTCATAAAAATCTAAATTTCATAGTGTATTAATAGTGCATTTGGCAGACGGACGTGCTCTGGTGCTGCTCTAAACAAGAACTCGCAGCTAAGTACCATATTCTGTTTCGCTTCGATTGTACACATTTCCTGTTGAAACCTTTTATTGTTCAATTGTTTTCTCTGTTCCATTTTTTTTTTCTTGATAAAGGCGAAAGCCGAAAATTAGAACATTTTTTGTCTTCTCTTCAGTTTCCTCTGTATCGTTTGGGTTTTATTTTTCAGGCGGGACTTTGCAACATACAACTTTTTCTTTTTGCCCGTTTTTGACATTGATGTTGTTTGTCTATGTCGTGTTGGTGGTTTCCTTGCTTTTCCCGGATTAGAACATCGAACTCATTAGATGCACTTGAATGTATATATACTGAATATATAAATATGTTTAAAATCTGTTTGTATATACCGTATTCTGACTTTATCTTATCAAGGTGGGGCGCACGTTTTTATTTTGGAAAACTGGGGTGGGGCGTGGGACAAAAAAGTTTGAGAAGCACTGAGTAAGACAAGATTTGTTTCCGACGTACCAGTGCGGCAGATTCCGGTCAATTAGAGAGTATGTCTGTAAAAAGAGGTTTCACTTTCGGTCTCTTTGCACTGCGATACACGGGTGGCTCTGCAAAACCACTGTTAGCATGGAGCGGAAAGTAGGTCGCTGTGGTAAACAATATACCCGTTTGTGCATATTCCACGGGACATGAGAACTTACAAACGGCTCTTAATGGTTTCAATGAGCCCAAAAATATGAACAAACCATAGTAAACATTTATGCACACTATCTTTGATGAAGAAGGTCTCTTTCAATTCTTGTTATCGCTGCGACCTAGTTTCGCGATTTTGCGGAAGTGAGATCGCTCTTTAAATACATACTCTCTGGTTCAGCTCTATAGTCTACATCTCAAACTGAAAACAAGACAAACAAGAATTGACTCGATGTGCGGCATCAGCTCAAGAACTGGGGAAGTAGTGACGAAAACAGTGTATACGTGGGCTATCGAAACAAAATTATATGAAACGGGGAGATAGCATTCCTTTGCACATACAACAGGGTATTGATCACAGTCACCAAATTGGACCAAGAGATCCCATCGAGTTCCAGCTGATTCTTGCCCTCTATCATAATATTTCCTACGGTTTAGTACGCGACTCTGTGACGGTGCTAACTTGCCAGAAGGAAAGACAGAGAAGAAAAGGAAATACCTTAAACATTGATTATCTTCCTGTGGTCTTTATTTCGCCTTATAATCTTCTTTACTCGCTGTTCGAGAAATGTAACCGTAGCTCACAAATTGGTCACCAGATAAGCTTATATCTAGTTCAGAAAATGCCCGAGGCTTTAAGCTATCATTATTTTTTAATAACGATCAGCCAACGTTATATTACCTGGCTTATTTTCTTCCCACTTGAGAGTATTAATATTAATAGCAATTTGACAGTTTCAACACTGTCTTTGATGTGAGCGCATAAAAGTACTGAAAGGCGTCCGTGGATCAAAATCATTAAGTAAAATTTGGAGTGCTCTGATCATCACATAACTTCCCTTTGCAAAAAATAACATAATATAGAAAAAGATAATAAAAACCAGAAAACCTGTGGGGTTGCAGCAAGACTTGAAAAAACAAGGTCAAAATATGACAAAAAAGAAAAGTTGTATGTAGCAAGGCCTCACGTAAGAAATAATACAGAAACGATACAGTAAATACTCGTATTTGTATAGCATTCTACGATTTGGCATTAAGTTCAATTTTCTATCTTGTACGGTTTTTTTTCTGGTGAAGATCAATTGATCGAAAGGTTGATCTGCCTTTACTTTTCCTTTGCGCTTAATGGGGTATTTTCTCTGTGACTACTCTTAGATGTGGCTGGCTACATACAAATGTTTCTTTCTACCATATTTTGACTTCCCTTTGCAAGCCCTTGTGTCATTTCTCCTCTCCCCCCTCCCCCCTTTTAAAAAAAAAAATTGGCCTACAGTTTCATCATGATGGTTGAAAATGCTTCAGCTTTATTGCTATGTCTTTAGTCTTTTCTCTGGGTTGCTTAAACCATTTATCCCTTTAGAGCCGATGAAAGGCTGAAACAGTTATAAAAACACCCCAGAAATCGGTAATTTGGCCCCACAATTTCCCATTTCTGTTTCTCCGTTACTACAAGATCAATGTTTGGCTCAGCACAAGTCATTGCTTATATAAAGTCTCATCCGTATCATATAACGCGGGGCAAAATGAAATACTAACATCCCTTATCAATGACAACTCTTTGCTAGCATAATGGCGACATAACTCCTATCACTTTTTTTTAAATTGAATTTGCCTCCCGCTGGTTTCTCATAAAATTCCGCCTACTTCCCGAGGGCCTCTGACAGAGAAAAGAAGTTTGTGGGCGTTTTCCCGTGGAAGGCTCTCTCTCTCTCTCTCTCTCTTTCTCTCTCTCTCTCTCTCTCTCTGTCTGTCTCTCTTTCCGTCTTTCTCTCTTTTGTCTCGCTCTGTCTGTCTGTCTCTCTCTCTCTCTCTTTTGTCTCTCTCTCTTTGTCTCTCTCTCTCTCTGTCTCTCTCTCTCTCTCTCTCTCTCTTTGTGTGAATGTCTCCTTCTCTCACTCTTTCTCTATTGCTGTTTTCCCATTTAAAGGCTATTATCTCTCCCTCTTTCGCTATCTCTCTCTGTGTGTTTTCCCATTTAATGGCTTCTCTCTCTCTCTCTCTCCCTTTCTCTCTCTCGCTCTTTATCTCTCTCTCTTTATTTCAATATCTTTTAGGATGCCAATTTAACAAAATAAATACTGACAATCCGTAGATGAGAGTTTGTTCAGGGATAAGCCCCGATTCTGGTTCGTTAAACCATCATGTAATATGACTGGCTATTTGCCGACACATTTTTCTCGTAGTGGTATGCGACCATTGATCACATTAGGTTTGAAGAACAGCAATGGGAAAATGCCTCAAAGGGAAGCTCCTAGTCCTAGTGCAGTGTTTGCTGATATATATAGACGTTGTGATGCTCTTTCCTTTCTTGTCGCCTTTATCTCTCTTTCATCTCCTAGCCCATGCACATGCACATGGCCCACATTTTGTAAATCTACCACGCCGTGAACCAATATTTCTACATCATAGATTTACACCACAAAGAAACGTTGAGTTACGCGTTGATCGCACTCACTAAATGTAAAAGAATTTTATAGCTAAAAAAAAACAACGACGACAACTTAATTTAGTGCTGAACAATGGAATAGACATTTGTGTTTGAGTAGATAAATAATGACAGTCACCATTTCCCGTTTCATCAAATTTCTAGATCATCCAGGGGCAACAGAATAATACACATGGAAGCAAATAGAGAAAGTTACAGAAGATCGTTTCTGCCTTCCGTAGTTCGCATCAACACGACACTTTAGCTAGATATGTGCTATATTTCACTAAGATTCCTTATCATGTCACTTCATGTACGCCTATTATTGAGTTGATTGAATTATGATAATGTTTATGTAATGATGTGTAAGATTTATGTACCATGTATGATTTTGTGCTGTTAAAAGCTCCATAAAAGAGATTTCTCTCATCGGATAATAAAGTGATTCTCATCGTATCTTATCTTCATAGTTTTATAAAAAAAAAATTAAAAAACGAATGAAAATAAGCATCTACCATTGCGAAAACTGACTTGCTCATCCGTATCTCAGTTTCTTGGTTTCATAAGCTTTTTCACTGTATCCTTTACACCACAGAAGATTTGTTTGCACGTTAATCATGCATAAAACATTCGAACTTACACTGTTCTTATGCGCCGACGATAAAATATTTGAATATTTCAACATCACATTTACATCCATACCCTTCACTTTTCTTCTTACAGTATTACCTCACTGTTTCGCTAATGCATTATATTACTGCATAATTGTCTAGTTATATGGGAGGAAATAAATTCTCTTTAGTGGACAGCAGAAAGTTGCCTTAGAGCATTTATTGTACAGTCTTTCGAGAGCAAGATCACAATCTGCGACATTGGCTGCTTACGAAGAGCCGTAGACAAAACCAAACGTGACAGGACCAAAAATACAAATATCAGTGAAATGGTGGGTACAACACGAGTCCACAGGCATATAGAGCAGAAAAGGGTCAAATGGTTTGGACGTCTCTTTGCGAACGCCGATCTCCCAGCCGGTCCATCGTGCATACAACATGCAGGAAAACCTGGACCAGTGGCATCAAAGAAACTCCTACGGCCCACCGTATTACGCCAAGACAGGTTTCTCCGCTGGTTGCAGACCGAAAGCCCTTTCTTCCTGCGATGCCCTCTGTGGTAAAAGCAGATTGAAAATCAAGAACAACAACAACTTTCGAGGTGATGTTTCTCTTGACTGCTTTAATATTATCTTTGCACTAACACAGACTGGTCAATCCATTTATATCGAGCAATATAAAAATAGATGGAGTTCATTCTTGATAAGGCGGTACTTAAATTTTGCCATCATTAAATGACATTCAGAATGCTGTTTGTATCCCTCAATTCACAATACCGTACACAAACACATTTGAGAGCAATGGAATCTTTATAACCAGGATCTCAAAACAAGAAACCATCAGTAAATCTGGTATATACTCCGCCATCCCTTTCCCACGTGCATGGACATTTCTCGTAAATCTGAACTGTCTGAGGACCAAGACTTATTGTAGACCTGAATGTATACTTGTAGTTTGAGCCAAGTTCGAACGCGACCAGAGTAAACACGTTACCATCTGAATCTGCTCTTCCGGTACCCTAGCTCAGACAAAGGACAAGCTGGAAAATACATTAGCGCGGCTCACATCTATAGGAAAAAATATTTATACGTCTCTCTCTCTCTGCCTCTCTCTCTCTTTCTGCCTGTCTGTCTGTCTGTCTGTCTCTCTTTCTCTCTATCTGTCTGTCTGTCTGTCTGTCTCTCTCTCTCGCTCTCTCTCTCTCTCTCTCTCTCTCTCTCTCTCTCTCTCTCTCTCTCTCTCTCTCTCTCTCTCTCTCTCTCTCTCTCTCTCGCTTTAAGAATACAGGTCTGTCACCTCCTAAATCTGTTTCCTAGATACTCCAGCTCACAATTCCACCACCAGTTTGAGAATTCATTAGTCTGGATAACAAATATCGTTGCTACAATTGTGACAAGAAATCGATAGATAGACAGAACTCTTTCCTCCTACACTTATTGCGTCTTTGCTCTCCTCACATTCTTTCAGTAGTTGCATTATCATCTTTTTATATATACCTTTTACAGCTATTTGCTTGTGGGTCTCTAAGAGAGATGCTACAAAAACGTTATCTGCAGATTAATTTTTTTATATATATAATAATTTTTTTTTTGCTATGGTGGAATTTTTCTACCTCTTTAAAAAATCAAAATAAAATATTTCTAAGATGATTTCAAGCAATATATTATATTTTAACATGGCGAAACTGGCGAATCTTTCATTTTATAAGCGAATCTCAATTTCCATAGAAAAATTGTTCCCTCTTTGGAGAGGTTTTCTCAGGAATTTGGTCGTTCACCTCAAGCCTGATTTCGCCAGATCCACTCACATAATCGTTACTGGCAAACAGCGGTCATATTGATCATGAAGTTGAACAAAAGACTGTCTTTTCTGTGTGTGAGTTTCAATTGCCATTTGAACTGAGTTTTGTGGTCCGTTCCGGGCGGTTCTAGGACTGAATCAGTGAACATGAGATCATGTACAGAGCGGAATTAATTCGCGTGCCAGAGCAGGGATGTCCTGGCGTCTGATTTCAGGGTGGTCTCGCCCCAGAATACACGTACCTTATGCTACATATGTCCTCTAATGGAGACAACAACAGCTCTGGAACATATAATTTACGGTCTAGACTCCAGCCTGGCCAGTGTCCCGGGGCCAAGATTAAGCTGACCCTGTCCGTGAGGTCTACGATAAAGGCAGCAGATTTACGACTTTGTATAGATCCGAAACGCTGGAATTGAAAGTTCTTTAAAGTGCGTCTTGTCTGGAGATTGTGCATGCATCAAGCTAAATTACAAAGGTGGGAAGACAACACTACCGCTTTGCATAACTGTACCAGGATAACACAGACGTAACATGCCCTCTTGAATTTATCCCTGGACAGAATGGTCTAGGTTTTAGTAGTAGATCAGAGAACTCTTTGACAAAGCCATATTTAGAAATCAAAATTGTCTGGAGGAATGTTTTATAAGAGTACGGCCCTGCATCTGTCCTAGGATAAAACAAACCTAATTTTATTATACCCTCTTTAATTTATCCTCAGACAAGATGGTCCAGGTTTTTAGTGACATATCAGAGAATTCTTTGGCTAAGCCATATTTAGAAATGAAAATGAATTTAGATTTCATAGCGCGCCGGCACGATAACGGCCACTTCGCGCTTCAGTTATTTTTTGGTATTCGGGAACTTCATCAATCTGAATTTCACAAATAGATTTAAATACTTCATTTACATTGTCAGAGGAATATTTTTAAGAGCGCGGCCCTACCTCTGAAGAATTCGTCGTTATCTTTTTTCGTGTAATTTACAGTTCAGGAAACCCAGCGTTGTCGCATTCTGATCTCTGTGCTGGTCTAAATTGAAGCACAATGTCACGCTGACATTTGGCTGGTGACCGGCATCAGATAATTGATGCACGGGATTAATAGCTTATCCGTGCTCTTGACATATTACAGCATTATAATGGATAGGTGGATAAATGAACATACAGAGGAGCAGAGGCGTATAGATAGACAGATGGGCAGACAAACCAAACACAAACAAACAGACAGACAAACAGATAACAAACAAAAGGACAGACAGACAGACAGACAAACACACAAAAGACAAACAAACAAACAGACAGACAGATAGAATAACAGATGAAGACGGACAGACATTAGATAGATGGACAGAGAGCGAGATAGACAGACAGATGATACATAAATACATAAAGAGACAGACAGTGCTCGGAGCTTCTATGCCCAAATTCTTAATTATCTAAGACACTGGACCTTTAAATGGTGAATTCAGAGGTGAGGGAAACTACCAACCCTTTACAGTGAAAAGGCTACGAAGTGAGTGCAAACAGGAAACGTGCCAGTGGTTTCAGTACCGAAGAGTAGATTTCTATAATATAACAATGCATCTTCTCGTCGCAGAGCATGCCTAATGCAGATAATATGATCCTAGAAAAAAGCAAGGCAATGTCACTTTATCAGTGCCAAGTAAATGGCATAATTCTCGGTGACTGAAATTTGCACAGATCTCCTTTTTTTTTTTTTTAAATCCCCGAGCTCATTATACTTAAATTATTTTCTTTTAATGGGTAGCCCATTAGCGAGTGAGTTTACTTGCCAAGCGTGGTTATGTTTCAGACAATACTGTCAGTACTGTGACATCCTGTTAGTTGCCTTTTTCATACTGTGTTTGTTTTAATTGCTGTTTGAATAACAGAGACGGAATGAGATCTGTTAGCGCAAATGCTTGTTACGTTCTTACTTGCCCTTGGATTAAACAGAACCTAGGGGTGAGCTCTTCCCGCTTAATCAAAAGAAGCGTCCGTTATTAATCCAGATGCCAAAACAATAATAAAGGTCTCTAAACTGCTGAGGTCATCTATAAAGTGGCTGTTCATGTTAGTTGATTTGCACAGATCTAAAATTTATTACTAAGAGTAAGTAGGTGTTTGCCATAATGGCATTTGTGTGGGTCACTTCGAGCCTCAATACAATGACGGACGTGCTAGACTCCGAAAATCCACGTCCAGACTCGCAGTTAAGTATTTGTATCGGTTTAACATTTTACAATTTTTTTTATTTCTTCAATTGTTTTAGTGGTTCAATTTTCTATCCTGTTACATTTTTTTTTCTTCCCAAAAAGCCTCCGAGGAAATTGGCGATTGTTTTAGCAGGATTGTTTCGCTCATCATTTCCATGTATGTACAGAACCAAATAGACCGTCAAGGGCGCAAAGTGGCCGTTACCGTGCCGACACGCCGTAAAAACCCTAACTCAAACTTAAACTCGATGTATGTGTATTAAAATTACATCAATGTATTTAATTCTATGTTAAACTTAAGAGCTCTGAATACGAAATATAAATAAAGACAGTGTAACCAAATAGACCGTGAAGGGCGTAACGTGGCCGTTATCGCGCCAAGTGCCGTAAACCCAAACTCAAACTCGAACTCACTTTATGTACAGAAGTCCATTTTCAGATACTTGAGCCAAAAAGTTTCATGAGAAACGAGAGCTTTGTGCATTGCATTTTGATTATCAGACAGTTTCGGAGATATTGTGTTGTGTGTGGTGCTAAATCTCATAGACAGGAGAATTAAAAGGCAAAAGGGCAAGGTCACTTTGGAAAGGGGCCATGGTCACTTGTGGACGGGGAGGGAGGAGAGGCATGGTCACTTTTGGGAAGGGGGGATATAGTAGTTTTTTTTCTGGGGGGGGGTAGTGGCGGGGGGGGGGGGGTTCCTTGGGGGAGGCTGGGCAAGGTCACTTTTTTTTTCTTGTTAGCGGACACGGTCATCTTTGGGGACTGGGACTTTGGAAGGGGGGGGGGGGGTGAGCGGAAAGGAGAGGCTGCTACTTCTTCTGTTCAACTTCCCACGAAAAGGAGCTGCTTAAACAGATTAAGCTAATACAATCGGTTGCTAAACGCCCAAGGTCTAATTAAACAGGGTGTTTCTTCCCTTGTAACTTCCTCCGTTTCTTGTGGGCCAGACAACGTGTGCGTGTCTGGAATATTAAGTTCTTCTCTCCACCTCCTTCCCTCCCTCCCCCTCCTCCTCCCCCTACCTTTGTAGTGGTAAATCAACCTTCCCGTAGTCAATAGTATTACTTACACCTTGATGTCCACACTGGCGCGTTTGTTTTGCACAGATTTCAGACTGATCCCTTGTTGTTGCAGGGAATCAGCCACAGTTTGTGTGTGATGTTTGAAAGATTTGTCGCACTGCGCAAAAAATTGGGTGGTTCCAACAGTTTATAGTTCCAGACGGGTGTCAAACTGACCTGAAACGTCACTATAATTTCTGTAGTTCAATAACTGGACTATTGACAAACGTGCAGTGCTAGACAATTTGCATACACATTCTTTGAGTGTAAATTTGCTTACTTATTAACCTGGGATGCGTGATACACGTTTAATAAGCCTGTGGGGCTTAATTGAATTTGCTTTGAAAACAAACAAGCATCCTTTGATAACACAGACATCAAGCCTCTGAGCTAATTCATCTGCTGGTTTAATCAATTTGAATCGTGAAAAAAATCGATATTTACCGACAGAAAATCACCTTTTAGATAAAATTCAAACAATCACCTCTTGCGTTTGTCAGAGACTCAGTAGACTGATCTCATCTGGCTACTGGTTTTTGCCCGGGTACAATTTCCAATAAAACGGACAAGGAACAAAAGAAGCCCGCACTGCTATCAGTGTAAACAATAACGCATGCCATTCATTACTGGTGACATTTACTTTCCAGCGCTCCGGGGCTGGTCCTTGAGCCAATTAAATGACACGGATTCCACTGCTGTATTGGCTTATTATCACGTCCATCACAGCATAGATTCCAAGGGCAAAGCAACATTACTCTGAAAAGAATGTTTTCAGTGACTATTTCAGTTACAAATTCGTCATAAATACACCACAAGAGCGATGTAATAAAACCCCGTGTTTTATTCATGTTTACACTATCCACTAAAAGCTAGAACTTTCCATTTCTACATAATGTGCCTTAAATGTGGTCATGTTTATGTAGATTTTTGCCCTTCTGAACCCGTATATTTACTACAGCCATGATATGTAGGAGTTTCCCTTCAGCTTCTGAGTTTGAGTTTTGGGTTTTTACGGCGCGTCGGCACGACAACGGCCACTTTACGCCCTTCACGGTCTATTTGGGTACACGTTCTTTATTTATTTTTCGTATTCAGAGCCTTTAAGTTTAACATTAGAACTAAACACATTCATATAATTTTAGCACATTGGTGAAATTCTAAACAGTTGTTTTGTATAGATCTGGAAAACGTTTTGTAAACGAGTATAAAAGTTATTAAATCAGCATCTGAGAACGAGTACATTAGACATATCAATTGATGAGTAAGCCATAGACCAGAGGTTCTCTTTTGATTTCCAGGGACACCAAAACGAAGAAAAGGACGTGGGGGTGGGGGTGGGGAGGGGGAGGGGCAAAAATGATGAAATGGGGCAAGGGGGGGGGGGGCAGTCCAGGACAATTTAAGGGCCCAATGCATGGTGCAACCAGTGACTTGTTCAACAACACGCGTAGATGGGGTTTATGAACAGAACAGGCCTATTTTGTGGTGCATTCGATAAAGAATACTTTCTATTTTACAATGAATAATCAACACGCCTGTTGTTGTTAACAGGGTTTTTTGAAAACCTCGAAGAACCATAACGAGGGGTGCCCGTGCCCGTGCAAACAACACTGTATCTCGAATATTTTCGATGTTTTATTCTGTTTGGCCTTGGTAAGTACTATAATTTTATTTTGACATGATGTGAATTTCATTATCGAATTAATTGACATAATTATTGATGAGGATTTAAAGGTCGTAACAGACCTTTGATACTTCATGTCAAACGTTCAAATCGCTCTCTTGTAAAATTTACATAACTGGCGATACGGTCGTTGTGCAGGCACCCCCCGATAATATAATTTGTGTGTGGTCTGTCTTCTTGTGAGATGTATCCATTGAGTTTGAACAGGGATTTGTAGGCGAGGGGAGGGGGGAAGAGAAAAAGGGAGGGGGACGATGAAAGTAAATCCGGAGTCTAATGGAGCGATGGCCTGTGAAAATGTTGAAAAGTACTGTGATAGCCAAAAATTGAAAGTTCGAAAACGTTCACTTCGAAGGTGCAAAATAAATGTTATTTAAATAAGTAAAATTCTTTGAAAATCAAACTTGAGTGGCACTGCAGACAAGGAAAATTGGTGGACGGAGCAAATTTGTCAGGCTCAGCAGCTAAAGATGAAAATTAATGTTCGTGGTGTCATGCATACTCTAGATTCCTGCTGAATGAAAAGAAAATATATGTGCTTATATAGACATAATGACTTGCTCATGAATGTGCATTTGGGCTACAATCAATCAGCTACCACTAACAACTGACTTAGTCTCACCTGCATTTGCAGTAAATATGAATACAAGGATATTTAAGTAGTGGTGTCTCTTTTAGGAATATAAAACGAATATCAAGAGTTCATCAGTTTTGTATAGCTACATCTGTGTCATGTTTCATTTAAAGCTACTCCCAATTGAAGAGAAGCATAAACATTTGTAAGATTATGTTTCTTAGGCACAATCGATTTATTTCCATCTCTTCGCTGTCGCAAATATCTGATATTAAGCCCAATTATGTCATTATGTTCCTCCTCGTAAGAACATCAGTTCCCCACTCTACATGGAGACAAGCTGATCCAAAGCAACGCTTCCTTCCATTTATTACTTCACGGCCTTTCGGTGCTTTTGACGGTCAGGCTTTTATCTGTGTAACGGAAGGTTTTTTAGGTTGGTTTCCAGTCATGTTTGATCAGAGTTAACGTGAATGTCACGTCAGATCTAACCGTGCTAATTCGCATTTACTCCTGATATAATGTCCGAATCACTTCATGTAATTTCTTCCAATTTGCCGCAGAACAAAACAGTGTTAAAGTTATCTTTTGGCGCTGCATGAAAACCTGTGAAAGCGTTGTCTATAATTTCGGACTGGTGTTAGGAAATTTATTATTCAAATAATAATTTTTGATGTAGTAAATGCAAAAGTCTGAGTTTGGATACAAGTGACTATAATTTGTAGCCCATTGCAACATCAATAGTCTGTAGCAAAGTGGAATGACACTTTAACGGAGGGTGACAAAGACAATATTCTATGTTCACAATTCCCAGCATCCACGAGACACCATGATCACAATGTCTCTTAGCTGATGCGGTACCGAAGCACAATAAATGAGGGTCTCAGTGGGTTCCATGCTCATTTTGTCACTTGATGGACACATCAACACGATCAAATTATAGCATGGGGCGCGGTGGTCCGAATTTACAACATCTGCTGCGACACTGAGTGAGCGCGTAAGCTATGAGCACCATGGACAGAATGCAGATTTTGTCCAGCGGCGTGCAGAGGTTTGGTGATGTCTGGGGCCAACTCCTTGACTGTATGCCCCAGGACTCAATCATAGGGCCTGGTACTGAGAAATGTAAGAAAGCAAATATTTTAAATATGATTGGAAGCCCCCTGAAATGGATGCCCGGTTCTGTCGTCCTCTCTGCCCCCCCCCCTTTCTGCATGCCACTGATTTTATCTCAGTCAACCACGGACAAGACTTCTTGACGTCACTTTTCATTATTATAACCACTTCTGAATTTCTCTGTCTTCAGGGACTTGTGCTCTTAACTGCAACCACGACTATTTGACATTAAGAGTAGCAGATCACCACCACATCTGCTTTCCATCCTTGGGGTGCATCATGGCTAATGAGAATACACTTTCAGGTCTGAAGATTATCGATGGAAGGGCGAAGACAGGGACACAAAAGGAAGATGTGGAAGTCCAAAGTTTTATTGGACATGACAAATAATATTCCCCACATATATTTCTGTTGGGACATTTCGATGTACATATAGGCACTGAAGAATTTTCTTCTCCGCTACTTCGTCACCTCCAATTTATTTTCTTTCCCGCCGGTTCTTATACCTCGAATACAACATAATTACGCTAACACCTCCTCTACGCATATTGATTTCGAGTTGAGGGGACACATTCGCCCTCTCATTCTAAATTATATAACTAAAGCCGCAGAGTGTTAAAAAATGCCTGATGGCAATCTAAGGAATAGATCTAGTATCTGCCATGATGTGGTAAAAAGACTATATTATTATATTCGTTAGGCCATCAACACAATTTTACAGGTGCGCAAAGATTATTTCTCACTGCCCTCGGTTTTTATTCTGTGTTCAATTTCCATTTTGTGATGAGTCTGAGTTTGAGTTTGGGTTTTACGAGGCGTCGGCACGATAACGGCCACTTTGCGCCTTTCGCGGTATATTTGTATACTTTGTATTTTGTGTTTTGATATTCAGAGTTTCATCAGTTCAAATTTCGCAAAAAGATTTAAGTAGTTCTGTATAGATTTTATTATCTTAGTAAAATTCTCAAAGATTGTTTTGTATAGGGCAGAAAAGAGTTTTCGAAATTTGATGTCTAAAAGAAACAATCAGTAGTAACAAAATTATAATCGAGATAGAAAAACAGCGCACATGCCATTCTTTAAACGATGTTGGAAAGTGAATCTGACCAAGATTGGCTTTTGTTTTTTTTTTACCTTTTTTTTTCTGTAAAACAGCACTTTACGTGGAACAGTGACAATGAAAAAGCAGACACTCCCTATGACGTCAGGACAATACTAAAACAGCGTTGTGGTCTCCCAAAAGTCTGGGCACGAATAACGTAATTCAGAAAGAGTTTAAACAGAGGAAAGTACCCACGTTTAGGATAACTCAATTTGGCCACTGTTTACTCCAGGATGTTGCGGGGAGTGGGAGGAGAAAATGCGCTCATTCCAGCTGGACAAGACACATGAGACTGGACCTTGACGATTCCAATTACGAGGAACTGGAAGAACATCGATGAAGCTAATCCAATATCAGCCCATTGTGTTTTTGTATCGCTGTCCCATCAGCATAGCAATCATTGCGTCGGCTCCCACAGCCAACAGAACATGAAGAGTGGATTAAAAGAGGGAAAAATGAAATGATGAAGAAGGGTATCAGAGAACGAAAAGATAAAGTAGAACCAGATAAAAAATATGGTTCAAAGCGATTGCGTCATTAGAGAAATAACAGCGGAAATAGAAAGATGAATGACAACTTTTGCACACCCATTTTTTAAACTGTAAAAACAGCGCAGTTTAAGCGTGGATGGCGCGACCTCAACACCCAAGCAAAACGACTTTGCATTTCATATGTCGTCACAGTCAGTTGCGTTTTAAGCCGTATTTAATGTGGGCTTTAGAGTTGGATTTTTGGGGTTTTAGTGATACTTACAACATTCAATCAGATTCCATTTAGTATTGGTAAGAGAGATCGGCGGTGGCCTGTGTTTATAAATGTGAATCGACTTCTTTCTCCTTACTGTTTTCTTCTTATTTATTCTTCACTCCTTTCTTTGTCGAGAATGGAGAGACACTTTCTACAGGTAAGATAATGCTGTGCATGCCCATTTATACTCCCCCCCCCCCCCCCCATTCCCTTATTTTCTGCTTGATACCTTTTCTTTGAGGCAACAGAATGCCATCCCGTTTCTCAGAGGTTATGCCTCAGATCACCTTTATTTCGTGCATTTTACAGCAGCGGCTAGCACTAATCTTCTTCATGTATAGAGCCTTTTTGCATTAATAAAGCCCGCATTACGTCCGCACTCAAGTTTCTGGCAAACTGGGCCGAGCTCATAAATAAATATGTGCCTGATATCTTATTTCATAGCCGAAACACGAAATGTGAGATGTTGTGGCTTATAAATGAACAATATCTAGAGCAAACTGTGCGTCGTTATTGTTGCAGCTGTCATTATTATTTATTATTATTGTTATTGTGATCCAATGCCCCTGTTTTGTAATAACTGGCTGTTTTTTTGTAATACTAGATGAGATGCCCCACCTCTCTCTCTCTCTCTCTCTCTCTCTCTCTCTCTCTCTCTCTCTCTCTCTCTCTCTCTCTCTCTTTCTCTCTCTCTCTCTTTCTCTCTCTCTCTTTCTCTCTCTCTCTCTCTCTCTCTCTCACTACGCACCAAATTGAATGCATGCCAAATGCAGTCTCCTCGGCGCTGATGTTATCAAAGAGTGTACACAAAAAAAAACATCGGCCACGCGGCCCGAAACAAAAGCACGGCCCTTATGATATCAATCCTTCAAGGAAAGACAGAAACAAAGAGAAAACAAGGAAGACCACCCATTACATATCACGATAACATCAAGAAAGTCAGCCAGCTGGAAATAAGTGAACTAACTAGGAAAGCTAAGGACAGGATTGGGTGGAGGAGATTTTGTCGTGACATCCACTGTAGCAGCTAACATCGATGACGATGAAGCCGACAGGTGACAGGTGACTATATATATTTGTGGAGTTGAGATTTTCCGTTGCAAAAGGCTTCCGAACCACTCAACACTCAGACTTCAAATTTTATATGGTACATCACAACGGATGTAAGAGTGCACAGTTTTTAATAGACGTCTCAAATATCGATGTAGTTTTTTTTATTGGAAATGTATTGTTTCCCCAATTTTCACTAGGCTCATTGACATGCTGTAGGTTTTTATGACATCATCACTTCCTGAAAATTTTCGGTGCGCACTACTACACACTGTGTACTGTCCATGGAGGTACTAATTATTAATAGCTCCATGGTACTGTCCTATCGTTGAGTTTTGGGGATGACCCTGCGCATCTCGGCTTTTGTTCTTATTCCTTTCGATCTGAAGTAATGTCCTTTGTTCTGGCATCTCTCTTATAAGCTATCTATGCAGCATTAATGCTTTTCTTAGTTCACAGGCGTCATAAGTTTTACTCCCACCCCCCCCCCCCAAAAAAAAACAACCTACACAAACCTGTTCATCGAACATATACTCTGCTAGTTTTGCTATATTTTCAAAAGACTGCCTGGGACTTGAAAATAAACAAACAAAAACCACAACAAGTAAATGCAGAAGCGAATGGGTTAGATTGGCTGACACAATGAAAAAATTGATTTGATCACTTTTGAAATTGCCATTTAGACTGTGGCGTCGAGGAGGGGAAGAAAAAGGAAAATTACAAATTACACCACATTGAAATGCTTCGGCCGCTTTTTTTTTCCTACAAGATGTATGTCATTATTCGTGCTCAATGTGTAATTGTGTAAGAACTAATGTGACAAAGTTCAGTTGTGTTGGCCGAACATATGACCATAGAAAGTGTCTGTCACTCTCTTTGATGCAGTTGTTTACTGTTTTGCATACTCAAATGTTGTTTCTTAAGTCTCTATTTTCATTTGTATTATCGTACTACTATTCCTATTACTATTATAATTTTGCTGCTATTACTGTTATTACTACTATATACTACAGGGTGTCCCTAAAGTCTAGACACATAGGAAATCTCATTAACGCATAAAGAGTGAATGTGTTCAAATTGACGGCAGTGTGGAGAAACTGCATAAAGTTGGCGTGAACCTTGCAAAGCGCATCGATCTTTGCATCACAAATGGTGAAATCATATTGAAGATGTAATCTGTTAATATTCCAGTTGAATAAAATGTTGTTGAAAAGTTTACACATATTTCTTGAAAATATACATTTTGCCTAGATCTATGTGTCGAGACTTTAGACCACTGCAAGACTAGATTACCCTTACGCGGGGCTCCCTTAGGCGCCGGGCCCAATATTATTGGGAGCAATTGGTCGCATTCAATTGGCTTAAAACCGGTTCTGGTTCTACCACCATTACTGCTACATCTTCCACTACCAGCACTACTGCTGACCCATGATATTGATAGTCCCAGTTGTTTTTCCCCGTCTCTCAAACACCCATTAAATACTTTAAAACACATTCCCTATTTCCAGTACTAACCCATCCATCACGGCTACAGCTGTCACCCTAAACTTCTGGATTTATAGCCGGACGCTGGAATTTTCGAATCGATGACGTCTCCGCCAACAGACCAGCACTTTCTCACCAGTCAAATTGTCTGAAAATAAGGTCAAATTACAAGCTCTGTCAGGCGCTTCGTCTGATCCTAGAACAACAGTTCATAGTTTACGTATGGTTCAGCCTGGCTAGCGTAAGACTTCAATATCCATCCATCCGGCTAGAGTAAGACTTCAATATCCATCCATCCATTCATCCATCCATCCATCCACCCATCCATCCATCCATCCACCCGTCCGTCCGTCCGTCCGTCCGTCCATCCACCCATCCATTCATCCATCTATCTCTCCATCCATCTTTCCATCCACCCACCATCCATCCAGTCATTCATTCATCTGCCTGTCTCACTGTCTGTTCAACTATATGTCGGAGCCAACTGAATTTTAGCAGTAACTCAGTTATCATTTCTCTCCATTACACAGTCTCCTGCCCTTATATAGTTTCTTACTTTCTTCAGGTATTTAGGTCAAATCTTACACAGTGTTGTTTTTGTTAAATAAGGTTTACCCATTTAAAACGCCCCCCCCCCCAATCCATTTCCCGAAAAAAATTCATCACTTTATCACTCTGGAAGAATCCTGGTAAGTTTCATTAGTCCTAAAAGGGGCAACTTCTATGGCTTATTAAGCTCAAAGCACGTTGGCGTGAGTGGGAATAGATATGCATACAATCATAATATTGCAACGATCAAAAGACCTATCCATTAGAAATAACTATTATAATAGGATGTGACAGAACCTGTATTATTCCTACTAATTTTTTTTTCAGTTCACTAGATGAGCTTCCCGGCATTGCCCAGAATAAACCTGTGCTCCCATCTACTCTCTCTCTCTCTCTCTCTCTCTCTCTCTCTCTCTCTCTTCTCTCTCTCTCTCTCTCTCTCTCTTTTTTTTTTTTACCTCTCTAATAACTCATGCGCTCCACTGATCTGCGCACCACATTGAACGCCCGGCAAATAATTATAGTGGCCCATGCGGTGGGCTTATCAAAGGAGTAGAAAAACAGATCATTGTATATTTTTACAATTCTTTTTAAAGAGTCGCCTGAAACTTGAATAAACACAATTGGTCGATACAAAAGCGACTGGGGTAGATTAATTGATACCTGAAAGGCTTAATTTTATACTTTTTGAAGCTGTTATTAAAGCTGCAGCGTCGAGCAAAAAGTGGAAGAAAATTGCACCATTCTGAAATATTTCGGGCACTATTTTCTTTAATGATGCGATGAAATTAAAATTCTCCCCGTAATATCCTTAATATGGGACAGCACTACCAAAATGGCCCCTGGGTGACAATGATAATTTCGTAGTAAATACTTTCAAAAACTTTCATAGTGATTATTGTTCTCACTAAACAGCAGTTATTGTTTTTTTAAACAGGTATCGAGCATTTGTGAGCTAACCGAAGTAAAATGAAGAGAGAGCATCTGGCGTGTAAACGGAAATAATCAGGGGGAAAATACATGTTGTACCGTCATTGAGGTAAATTACGCTGAAAGTTAAAACAAATTTTGTGATTCTGAATGTTTAAACAGTTTGCACTATAACTCATTGAACACTATTTTCTTGCGACATCGGCAGGTCCAAAATGTCTCCACGGAAAGTCAGTGAAAGATTTGTTTGCTAAGAGTAAGGTTTACATAAACTTCTGTCAGTGGAGACCCCAGTGATTGTTTCTTGGGTGTAAAAAACAATCAGATCTTTAGACGAGGAGTTTGAGTTTGAATTTCACGGCGAGTCGGCACGATAACGGCCACTTTGCGCCTTCCACGGTCTATTCGGGTACTTTATTTATGTTTGGCATTCAGAGCTTCACCAGTTTAAATTTCACAAGTGGAATTAAATAGTTCGGTATAAAATGTATCACACTGGTAAAATTCTCGAATGTTGTTTTGTATGGATCAAAGGAACAAATGTCTTAAATTTCTTATTCTTTGAGTCAGTGTGACCTACTTTTTTGGACTATGGGGAGAGGTCAGTAAACAACGGGACAGATAGGCTTATATATACTATCATTACCAAAGTCAGGCATAATTCATTTTTCATCGAATGTCGATCTCCCGAATAATGGCAAAAAGCTCTTCAGTTTGGCTTATAGCGCTTTTTTTCAGGGCACCTTTCAAATATTTCATTTCTGCCTCTCCGGGACAGCGTAAAATGTGTCCGTCCAACAAATAAATAGGCGTTATGATTTAATGAGCTCGGGGGGAGAAATAGACGACGGTCTCATTGGGAAATGCATTGGTGTGCGAGCGACCAATTTCCTAAATGATTGTGTTAAAGTCTTTGGTTTCTCCGAAGAATGGCTTTGAGGGACAGAACGTTACTTTCCAGGGAAAAGGATGAAGAATGAGGTTTTCAGACGATGGATGTTGGGTATAGGAGAGGAAGGAATGGGCGCTAATTATGGGGTATCTGGGCTAGTCATAAGAGATTTGTTTCTGGGAAGGATTGGCGTGCTAAACACGACAACAACGGGTGTTTTCTAGAACCACAGACAACTGGATTGTGTAAGTTCTGCCAAATACAATTTCGCCATTGAATAGGAGAGGGCCAAGGACAGTTTAAAGAACTACCAAAATAGGATTAAAAATCAGACATCGCAGTATAGTAATTTGTTTAGTAAACATATCGTCACTAGAACGGGATGAGAGAAAGATGGAATTTTATTGAATAGCATCAAGATTGCATTATGGTTTCTGCAGACTTTCAATTTTCTATTCATTCAGTTAGCTAATTGCCTACCTCATATATTGGCGTATCGATGATTTCAGGTTTTTTTAGTTATAGATCTAACTACTATACGCCTATCATCGATCGTGGTGAGAACTATGTTTTCACAAAGTGGTGTATCAGTATATTTAATAGTTTTGAGGTTATAAGCAGAAACGATTTTAGTACATGCACATCCAACAATAACATAAGTGAACAAAACTTTGAAAGGATGTTCTGTAACATGAGAAAATTGTTGTGATATGTGTATGAGATGGACGGGCTAAGTGTAAATGCCAGATTTCTTCGGCTTTCTTCAGACACACAATTCTCTGGTCTGTGACCCAACTCCTTTCATTTATCTATAGAACTGGGCCTGGTTTTGATTCCCGACAACTGAATACACAATACACATCATAATCTTTCACCATGCTAAGCGGCTATACAAAAGCAAGAACATTGTCACAAAGTTGTACCCTTACACATGTCCATTCCATGGCCTGATCACGTAATAACGAAATGTTTAACGAAATGTACTATGACTTAAGTTGTCCTTTCATCCAAAAAACATATGAAGAAGAAAAATATTCAATCTTCCATACAGTGACACTTACAATGAGTGCTCTGTGAAGAACTGGCGACCCCCCCCCCCCCTCCCCCAAAAGAACAACAACAATGACACTAATTTTGTTGTAAAATTTTGGTCACAACTCTATGAAAGAAAAATTTAAAGTCCTAAATAACTGTTACTTCCAGGAAGATTTTAACACTATTTTGATATTCTAGCTCATGCATGGGACACTGCGCTGACAACGCCAGTTTTGCTTTCACTTAAGCATAAAAATGAGTTCTTTTGCTCCTGTTAAATTTTAAATGTTATGGATCCAATTTAGATGCAGTTTGCAAATCCTAGAAATAGATTTCAAAGAAAAGTGATCAGGCTGAAATCAGCAATATCACACTTTACATTCTGAACCTGATTTGGTCGCAGGATCAAAACTGTATTTCAATGTTTATCTGCCACACACCAGGAACACAAATTAGTATTCAAAGAAAACGACAGCTCAGACAAAGAGACCATGCGCTTTGGATCTTTTCTTGTCACCCCACTCGCTAAATACCGGATATTAAGTTGCAGCCATACTGAGACTTTGGAAAACAAACATGTAGTCCTACATTTAAAAGTGTGATACTTCATTTGTAAGAAACGATTCAAATTTTCCTGCCTTCACCCTTTCTCTTCCTGCCAAGGATCAGGGCCACGCTTGGTTATTTTCTCTTTGTTTGTTTAATACAACTGATATTTTTCTAACACTAAACGGATCCCCTGCTCTTATACTGGGGACATAGTTTTCTAGTACTAAGTCATGCGATTCAGCTCTTATCTCTATGTTTCGGCTTCAGTGAAGGAGCCCGGGGGGCTGAGGTCTGGCATTTTAATGCAAAACTGATGGATAGAAAAACCGTTTTGACTGTCCATTCGGAAAGTCTGTACAAACAAGTGTTCGACAGAACTCGTCGTGGTCTTAAGAGAACGTGTGCGGTTCCATCCCACATCGGATTCAACTCAATTTCTCTGTTTGGACAACCAGACTTTAACCGGAGTAAGTTAGCTTTGCGCTCTACCCTCGAGACTGACATTAGTGAGCTCGTTACGCTTGCTACGACTGCGAATGTTACATGACCTGGACATAATTTGCATGTCTAAAGTTACGACAAATGGTCTTCAAAGTAAAGACGACCGAACTTTGGAGTCATTACGAATGGAGATTTGTAAACGTCCAGCGACAGAATATTTCGAAATTTAATCTTCTATGTAACTATTTTACTAGTGTGTTTTTAAAGTTCTATTCCGTCATAGGATTTTCTATTTAGGCTGAAAACTATTACTGAAATTCATCGAAATATTTCAGCAGTGTGTATGCGTGTGTGCCTTTTTCTGTCTGTGTGTGATATGAGACATGGATGAGTGAGGTCTGCAGTGGCGCGCAGAGGTTTGGGGATAGCCCATCATGCCCGGGACCAACCCCTTGATTGCATGCCCAAAGACGTAAAGTATGAGCCAAGACCAGTGTTTCTCAAGGTGGAGCATATGCCCCACCAGTGGAGCGTGGGGCTTCAGAAGAGGGAGGGGGTGGGATTTTTCATAGAAATCTTGATTTCATAGTTATTTTAACTTAACTGTATAGATAAACTGTTTTTGTTTTATCGTTCTAATTAAAACTTCTTTTGAATGCATACATTTACAAAAGAATATATATATATATATATATACTTTTGTAAATTTTTGATGTGCTGTATACTGTACACTAACTTTGTCTGATTATGGTCTGCGTACATTTTGGAGGGAAAATTGAAATAGGGCGTGGGACAAAACAAGTTGAGGAACACTGGCCTAGACACTCTTTGATTGGATGCTCCCTAAAATGGATGCCCGGGACCATCGCCCCTTCTCCACCCCCGGCATGCACCGGAGGTTTGTAAGACCAGAATCTGCTTCCCTAATTCAAAATCATACAAGAATCCTCAACAAGTTTCTCTCATTACTATTTGGCTTGGACGTAAATTTCAGGGGAATCTTTTATTCACTTTATTTTTTATCTTCAAGTATATTTTGTGTTCTCGATCATTCTAATACTTCCATTATATTTCCTTATCTTTGTCCACATGAAACTATTCTGGCTGTCACTGTTACTATCGCTAACAGTTTGAAACCAGTAACACGGAAAGGATTTTTTAGTCTTGAGTTAGAACATTGTACGTGTGCAAATATTTCGTCATTGGATTTTCAGAATCGTGCATGCCGACTCTGACTTCTTGGCCGGAGATTTTTATTTTTTTGTTGTTGAAATTTTAGATATATATGAGGTTTTCGCCGCTTGTTTCTTTGGGCCATAAAATAATTTTTCATACTAACACATCACACTTTCATCCCCCCCCCTCCCCCCCCCCCCCTCCAAAGAACTGCCAAAATCACCACTGAACCCCCGAGATCTTTTTTATATTTTGATGTTCTGCTATTTTCTTCCTTCTTCCGTCTTGTTTTAACTTCCTCCATTGTTATTTCACTCTGACTCGAAATGCAGCAACAGAAATAATGAAAATATCTCCAATGTTAACAATTCACAACGAGAGAGATTTATATTTGAGTTAAAATCATGCTGAGAAAATATCGGGCATCAAACCATCAAGTTGTAAAATTAAAGTTCGTTTAGAATGTCGATAAATTTCTTTTCCGACGGGATTTGCATGGCGTACCCGAGGTCCGTTGTTCTGTCCGCACTTGTATCTGAGATATCCAAACACAAAAGGACAATGGGAAATTTCATAACCTTTAGATTACCACCGAAGACGTGAGTTGGTCTTTTCTCTGCTCAAAGAGCTGAGCCTCAGGGCAGATTCACAAATGTGACACACCGTGTCATGCCTTCTTGTGTTGTTTTTATCTTGGCTGGTTTTATCGTTGATATTGTGACAAGAAAATGATTCTCGCCAATGAAAGTTAAAGACAAAGTCAAATTGATTACGAAAACAAAAATTCATTCTATCTTTTTTACTTGTTTCAAAAAGAAAAGAGAATGGGGCAATGACCGTTAAACATTAAGCCAGTTTAACTTCTTTCTATCCTTGTTGGTAACTTCACGTATATGGTATTATAATACTATTGTTTTTGTCTCGTTTTATGGGGTCTACATTACTGACGTTGTTCACTTTTCTCACGGCTATTCAATAACTCTGTTGATTATGATTACAGATTTGACAAACGAAGAAGTCAAATAATTGAGATGTGCACATTTTAAGCGGACAGTTTGAAAGGTGAGAAAGTCATTTTATGACCATATAAAGTACCTAATCTATAGAACCACATAATAAATATTCACTTTTTAAAGAAATGAATGGATATTTATTATTGTTATTATAGTCATCGCAAAAGAATGTTTCATTGCTGATTCAGAAGGACATGTAAAATTTGGCACACATCCATCCACAAGGAATTAAGCTTTTATTTTTTTTTTAAAACGCGTCGAAACAGTTTTTCGATGACTATGAGTTTGAGTTTTTGGGTTTTACGGTGAGTCGGAAAGTTAAGGGTCACTTCGAGCCTTTCATGGCCTGTTTAGGTACGTTATTTTTATGTTTGGTATTCTGACGTCTTTTTTAGGATTGTGGCATCCTCTCCTTTGAAATACGCCAGGGATATTTCATTTTTGATATTATATCATTATAGTTCCCAGATAACGCATTTTTCAGGAACATTTCGAGGGTTGGCAACCAGAATGTTTGATGTTCTAAATGGTCAAATTGTCAAAAAGCGAGAGTAAAAGTTGTAATCTTAATAAGAGTTCAAATAACTGCGATAACTTCAACACGGTCTAATGAATAGTTTTATTGGGTTATGAAATAAAGTCACACACTTTGTGTCTTGGACGTCTCGGGGCAATTAAGAGCAATGAATGAAACAGGACATAACACATTCTGGTTGATATCTCCCGATTTATTTCAAGTGAACACGATATATTAGCTTGAACGAAATGAATGCACCGAAAATGGCACGACATACCGCCATAAATTACTTCGCCTGAGCAGTGTTGTTGTTTTTTTGCAATTATTTATTAATAGCCCAAAGACCACCGTATCAAACAAATCACTGCTCATGTAAGCCGCTTTACTTCTCTGCTCGCTTACACGCAGATAATTGACAGTTGATCACTGGAGGAAAGATGAGCTACGATAACATTTTTCACGAAATAAAGGGATGCGGGGCGGGGGAGAGCTTGAACAGAAATAATTATCGGCTGTTGTTATAAGTATGCACGCACCTCAAGCATTTTGCGCTAGGGGCGCGAGCGCATACGTACTATCCCTAACCCCGTCCTTATCCTCAACCCTAAATCTTATCGAATCCCTAACCCTGTCCCCTACATTCTCAACAACAAAACAAAAAACAAAACAAAAAAAGGGAGATCTGAGGAAATGAAAAATAAAATTTGAAAGAGTAATTAATCATCATTAATTAATGCTGTTGTTAAGGAGCATTTCGGGAGGAGCTCTCCAGCTCCGGAGTCACAAAGGGCTTTAAAATACGTATCCCTAGTGAAAAAACAACAACTTGGGGGATGTACCTACTTGTGACAACATCCATAATTATCTCTCTGTCCATCCATTCTTAACAAGATAGAAAAAAAAAAAAAAAAAACAATCCATATTCGGCGGCAAGGTATTATTTTCTCATGAAAAGTAGACACCAGGCATGTTCTAGCTGGTTACCAGGCATCTTGCGACTGGCAACCTGCACACCCTAGGAAAACGGCAACAATTTGAAGTTATATAAAGTTTGTAATAAACCATGTGAAATATGTCACTCAAGCTCTTATAGTTGTTGGTTAGTTGATTGGTTCCCTAACCCCTTGAATGCCGACAGCGAAATGTCATGAATAATGTTTTGTATGTCGGCTGTGAATTTCGCGACCTGTGGCCGTATTCATAATCAATGCGTAAACTAAAGTAAATACGTTAACTGGTGTTAACACAAGAAATTGTATTCATTTCTTGCGTTAACACCAGTTAACGTATTTACTTTAGTTTACGCATTGATTATGAATACGGCCACTGAGTTCTTAAGATCTTGTTTGTTCTAGCTCCATTTTCTGAAAAACTGGAGATATTTTAGTATGTAGAAGGGGTTTAACAAATGCACACTTTGACATTTGTTTAAAGTTACCGTGTTGTGGCACTTATCAAGCTGCTGCACTGTTCCGATTTATTCCAACTCCTTATCATAATACTTAAACCGCAAATGTTTAACATCGAATTTCTCAGTGGCACAAAAAGTGGAGTTGGAACAACTAAGAACTGAGGTCGCGATTTATCTAATACAATTACGAATTTTTAGATATTTGATACATTTTGCTTTAATAATTTTATCTTTTAGTACAACCGTTGTAATCAAATTCAAAAAGTAGCAAGGACTATAAAAACTCATGGCACTGCTGCTTCGGCATTGAAATGGTTAATATTGTTGTGATCCTGTTTTGTATTAATTGTTTCTTCTATTCTTGACGGACAAAATATAAAGGACACAATAATCCAAACCAAGCACATATATGTAAATGTTTATACTGCAGCTGCTCTTGTAGCACATATAAACCAACTTTGTAACAGCGTACTTACGTTGTAGCTTCTCCCAGGCCTTCTTGACTAGTGAATTTAACACTTAATAGTCCTAGATATATTATGTTGGACTATTCCCAGTTAAATGTCCTCAAAACACGGTCACATAGAGACCTTTCGAAAACTGCATATCAGCTTTATTTTTTACAAAAATCGTAAACAATAATGAAAGTATACTAAATCCCTGACCAAGACAATGGCGTCTATGCCTGGAGGAAAGTAGTTTCTGAGCGAATGAAGTACCAGGGATTTTTTGTTTTTTCACCACAAGTGAACTACAAAATCCAGATTGAGGGGCAGTCAGGAGATTCCACTCTCGTCCACGTATCTCGAGAGAAGCGCGTGCCCAGGAAGTGGGAAATGGACAGTCGAGACAACCCAGTGTTCCCCATATCGCAAAACGATGAGCGCAATGGCGAGGGGAGAGGGTCTGGATGGTAGTGTTTACATACAGTTTAACTCTACACCATAATTATTGTCTGGTAGCCAATGACATAGTTCCGTAACTGCATGTAAAGCATAACTTTTATTTAATAGAAATAAATCATTGCACAACTGATCGATAAACTTATATTATTGAGATTGTAAACTTCGATTGATTTCAATAAGGCGGTGGGACGAAAATGTTAGCTCGTCGCTAAATCAAGTTTCCTTGCCTGCCGTGAGGGGGGGGGGGGGGAGAATCTAAACACATGGTTCAGATGCTGGATTCCTTGTGATCACTAAGAACGAAAACTAAAATGTTGTCTTTTGTAAAACCAGGCACAGATTTCTTGTAAAATACCGGTTATTCGGATATTATATGTTATTATATGCTTCTTTCTTCTAAGAATTCCAATCCTTTTCTTTTCTTTTTCTATGGTAATGCAAACAAAATCCTTTTCGTTTTGCGAACGAATCAAGTTTTACTATTATTTTCTTATTAAAATTAAAACACAATTTTCTAAAAAAAATAAGCAACATTTGATAATAAAAACATTAGTTATTTGTGACTGAAATCGGTATTTAGAACTCCCATGATAATTATATTTACCCTGGAGGTGCTCAACGTAAGGCCAAGCTACAGCTTTCGTCTCACAGCCTGAATGGAGAGAAATGACTGGAGGTGCACGACATGAAGATTGTGAAGAAGGGGTCTGCAATGTTGGTTGTTTTTTTCTTTGGGCCCCACTACAAACTGCTAGCTCTTATATATATACCTAGCTGTTAATACTCTTATCATTATTAAAAAATTATTACCTGTCTCATTTTTCTGTAGTGGGCAATAAATCAGTTGTGAGTTCCAAGATGAGCTGACATTATACTTTTACAACATGAGATAAGAATCACTTAATTAACCCATGGGGGAAATTCATTTTCACACAGCGTTTAGGAGCATATACATGGTACAAACATCCTATGCATCATTACATAAACGTATATCATAATTCAGTAAACTTAATAAAGGCATTCAATTAGTGACATAGTATTACTACATGTACTAGTTATTATTGCTGAGAGCAGTGCTGAGTATTAGTCGTTACACTTTAATCAAAGTGAAGAGGTAAACATTCCCCGATACTGAGCACAACAGATTTCTCCACCCCTTTCTAGTTCCCACAAGATCTGAACACATAGTGCATCTTTCTATATTATTAGGTGAAAAGCATCTGTCTTGTTGTGGTAGTTGATTTGTTATTTTGTTAAGACCAGTCGTTATCTACGAGAAAACGGTTACCACAATTCATATTGTTTTTAATTATATGTTTAAAATATTTTGATTTACTGTGAGTAATTTTCACAGTTCCATGTTCAGCATGATAATTGGTATGACGTGAATTCATTTTTGAGGTGGCAAAATTTGAGTTTGAGTTTTTACGGCGCATGTGCACGATAATGGCCACCATGCGCCTTTCACGGTCTATTTGGATACTTCATTTATGTTTGGCATTCAGAGCTTCATCAACTTAAACCTAGCAAATAGAATTAAATAGATCTATATGAATTTTATTACATTGGTAGAATTCTCAAAAGTTGTTTTATATGGATCGGAAAAAAAGTTTTGTATAATTATGTGTATGAACGTTTTCAGATCAAGCTGTAGATCTTAGCCTCTTAGTCTTACAGAAAGGACAAGACGCCCTGTGGGTCCACGTCAGAAAACAAGTCTTCCATAGGTCAGCAGGCAGAGTGCCTTCTTCGGATACCGTACGCATAAAATCTACACATTCAGTCCAAATTTATTATGCTTTATTGATAGTTGGCTACTGCATGCCACATATTTTCTCCCCGGCCCCTGGGTGAAAAATGGTGTGTGAAAACATTGCAGTTAAAATAATTTAACTATAGTATAATGAATAAAGCATTAAAACTGTGATTCCTTAGTCTGTGGGTTTTTCTATAATTGAAGTGATTCTAGTTTCTACGTAGATTTACAACTATGATAACTTGTGCCCGGGTGTCAGGAGGATGACATAGAGGCCGAAGCAAGAACAGGCTGGGGGTATTTCTACTTGACAGTCATGGTAATCTTGTGTCAATCTATTTTACAGTCGAAACTTCTTGCACAAAATAAGATTGGAATTATCTCTAAGTTTCTTTATTTGTGTGCTTGAAGTATGATTAGATCTATCATTTCGCAGGCTCTTGTCTCGAAATGTCAATATGTGTCAGTATTTCATGGTGAAGAAATTAAACCGGGAGTTGGAATAGGATTTTGTTGTTGTTGTTGTTGCTGCTGTTATCTTCTGGTGTCATCACAAGGTCGCTCGACGTGTGGGCCTATTTTTCTAATTTTACGTCGAATTTGTTTTTCTGAGTGTAAGTAATATCATATCAAAAACCGCATTGGACAGTAAGCATCCAGACTATAAGTAGATGGGTTAAGACGACTTTAGGTTTGAGTGAAATTGAGGCTGATAAATTCTAATCACATAGCACTAGAATGGCGGCATCTTCAAAGGCAATGGATATGGGAGATGTTTGAGTCTGAAGTTGGGTTTTACGGCGCTTCGGGGCGATAGCGGCCACTTTGCACTCCTCACGGTCTATTTGGTTACATTTTCTTTATTTGTTTCGTATTCAGGGCATTTAAGTTCAACATAGCATTCAATACCTTCATACAAGTTTAACACATTGGTAAAATTCTAATTGATATGATTGGGAGACGACATTGGAATGATATTATCTACTGCTGGGTGGGAGAATGTTTTCACATTCAAGAGCTTCTCTTGTAGAGATGTATCGATGCGGGGGGGAAGAAAGATGATATAGAGAGGGCAGCAAGCTTCGGTTGCTGCGTCTTAGTACTTACAATCGGCTAACTGATGACGGAACTTAGGTGGGTTTTTTGTTGTGTCTTTACCTACATTTATGAGTTGTTGTTCTTTTCATACTCCCATGACATGAAAACTGAGAACATGAAAACCGGTGTCAATGGAATAGAATTAAAAGTTTAAAAAGACTTACCTTGGTAAGTTGAATTTTGAATGTAATTCTATTCCACTAACGAAAGGTTTGCGTGAGACTTTTTGCCCACCCAATTAGACCCACGTGTAGGTTAGGATTCATATGTCCGGCTGATTAGGTTCATTACGTCCTGATCTCAGTTTCAGCCGAAGAGTAGAGTGAACATAGACATGCGCACCCACAGTTCTCAGTAATGTAATCATGTTCAAATGTCCACTCATTTCCACTCATTGTTCTGCTATCAACAGCATTAGTACTAGTAAAATATTACTGTGCCATTATTTGTCTCACTTTCTGCTGTTAAAATTTGGTTGAGTTCTGTCTAGTAGTTTTAGAGAAATTGTGATTCAGCTGTTTGCTAAAACATTCAGTACGGCCGCTGCGTGCTGATCATGATTATAGTCACAATATTTTTATTTTTTTCATGAAATCACTTATTAAATACCCAAACATGTTAATCTGACAGTGACACACAAACTCATGTTAAAATGCCTCAAAACTAATTCGAGCCTTTTCATTGTAACCCCTCCCCGGTAAGCACTGTAAAGTGCCGGCTGTAGTAACTGGTACTCACTGGAAGTAGTAGTAGTACCGATCTTCTTTAAAGGCCGTGGGACCCAAGCTGTAACTTACCATTATTCCTTAGTCATCCCCAGGGAAAAATCATTTTTTTTTTTTGCTTTCAAAAATCCTTATATAAATTTTAGTCACAAATATTTAGATAACCAACGCTGTCATTTCAAATATTGCACATTTCTGTGGGAAATTGTGGGAATATCTTTCAATGTTATGAAAACAAATGGTTCTAGGGACTCAATGTTGGAATCGTTCACATGACAAAAAGCTGTTTTTGGTATGCAATGCCAAAACAAAACAAAAAAACAAGTGGAATTGAAACTCTTTGAAGAAGGAAACATGGGAGTGCTGCATGTAATTAAATATTCGAAAAAAAAATGTGAGTGGATCTGGCGAAATCGCGCTTAAAGCGAAAGACCAAGTTCCTGAGAAAACCTCTCCAATGGGGGGAAAAGTGTTTCTATGGAAACTGAGATTTGCTTATAAAATAAAAGATTAGGTATTTTTCGGCATTTAGTGAAAATATTTCGGTTTGAAATCGTCATAGAAAGATTTTATTTTGATTTTTTAAATAGGTATAAAATGTTCACCTTACGCCCGATTTCGCCAAATCCCCGCACAAATGTTCTACGAGGAATGTGCACATTTACGGACAACAACATTTTATTTTTTGTTCAAGGAACACAGCTCAACCATACTTAGGATTTCCCTAAGCCAAGGAGTACATGTAATGAAACTTCATTGAGAGACGAGCAAGGATTTTCGTCTCACCGCCTTGTATATTTATATATTATTAGTAACTACTATCTTGTTTGCGACATATTATAGTATAGACTAATCGTGAGATCCCTTCGTCTAAGAATACCGCAGATTCAATGTATACAATTAACGCAGACAGATAAACAGGCAACATGGACATATATATGACAGACAAAAAAGTATGTAAGTGAATGGGTTGACAGATACACAGACAGACAGACAGACAGACAGCCAGGCAGGCAGATGGATGGATGGATGGATGAATGGGCGGACGGTCAAACGGACAAGGAGACAGACAGACTTGACACATCATGAAAGCCGATCTGGAACTACTTTCCATTTTTAAAAAAGAGAAGCCTTATCGACACTGAAGATCGTCCTCATTATTGCCGCGATTATCATTTCGCTTATTGGTATTGTCATCTATTGCTTGCATCACTCTACTGTATTCCACACAGAATATCTTATTTGCAGAACCAAAAAAATATCCGACTTTATTGTTCTGTGTTTATCTTTCCATCTGATCATTTTACTCACGAAAGGTATCGATTTAAAGTCAGGACCACAAGCCATCTCTGTTTAATGCGTTGCCTCCCTCTACAACAAGACGCTACGTCGGGGAGCCACTGGCACTGTCTAGAAATCTATGCAGACCCAATGTATATATACATAAAATAATATTTCTTTTCTTTTAGTAGTTTTAGTTTCGGGCTCCCCGGAATATTTTAAGAAAAGAGAAATTCCCAAGAAAGAAGAAAAGGGTCTCTCTAGTGTTAGACTGTAGCCGATAGGGTATGTATTTGTGCACCAGACTCTTGTGCGTTGCGCGCACCACGGCATACTTTCCCTGACAGCTTTACATCCTTATCAACACTGAAGCCCGCCAAACACCTACAATTGTACAAGTAGACCGATCCAGCATGTCTGATCAGGTAGGTGTGACAGAGGTAGATTGATGTGTATGAGTAAAATGGAGGCCGGTTGCTCTGTACTGTGCAAATTAAGCCAAAAAAAAAAAAAATCAGACTGGATCTGGCGACGTCTGATATTTTGCCGCCCGAGTGCCGGCCACTGGCTATCCCGACATGGCATGCCTATGCATTTATTGGCCGCCTGCTTTAAGTGACTAGGTTTGGGGGAATATCAATTGAGCTTGGGAATCTCTCAATCTCTTCCTCTCTCTCTCTCTCTCTCTCACACTCACACACACACACACGCACACACAGAGTCTATAAATCGTCGACATGATAAATTTAATAATATTTTCTTTATTTGCAACGTAAATGTCCAGTGTCACAACATATGGTTACTAAATAAAGAGCGGAGAATGTTGACAATGACAGTGACACAAAATAAGATTACTAAATAAAGAGCGAACAATGTTGACAATGACAGTGGCACAAAATAAGATTACTAAATAAAGAGCGAATAATGTTGACAATGACAGTGACACAAAATAAGATTACTAAATAAAGAGCCCAGAATGTTGACAGAACAAAGGTTCCTTACATAAGTTACATTCATGTGTCCTAAGTAACTGTTAAACATTTTTGGTTATGTAACAAAATAGTAAATAAAGTGAACACTGTTGTCTTGGTTGTAGTGTTGTATTTTCATGTTATATCCCATGATTGTTAACAAAAAAGCAGATAAACCTGTCGTCCAGAAATAGTGTCATAATTATTTCTTGGCTATGTCCGTAATGGTAAAGAAAATGGGAAATAAACCTTGTCGCCGCGAGTAACAACAGTCTTGTATTATCTTGATTATGTCCCATGATTGTAAACAAAATGGGAGATAAACATCTTCGTCTTAAAGATAGTATGTTTTTTCTTGGTTGTGTCTTATGACTTGATAAAATGGGAGGTAAACGTTGTCGCTTTAGTAACAGTTTTATTTTGTTGGTTGTGTCCCATGATTTAGACAACATGGGAGATTTTTTTTTCTCTGGCATCTTTGAAACATGAAACCACATAATAAACACATTAAGAATCCATAGTTTTGTTGTTATTCTTGTTGATTTTTGCCTTTATCATCATTTGAAAATGTGTCCTTCAGCTATTTGTATCTCAGGTTTTAGAAATGCGTCATCGTGTCCGGAACCGGTCACATCTCCCAAAGATTTTGACAAAGTATTAACCCTCTAATGCCCAGACATGTATTCAAGTAGCCGACATAATAATTCTGAATCTTGCAAAACTAACTTAAAATGATCAAGTAAATGTAGAAATATAAACATTTATTCTGGAAAAATCGTTCATTTTTTTGACAAATTGAGAAATGTTCCAATAACAGAACATTGGGCTCCGGTGTCGTAAATACTGGGCACCTGTCACAGGTTCCCAAGACGTGGTCTCCTGATCACAAAACAACAAAAACGAACAACGTTTACCCCGAATAACCCATCTCCCACAACAACAGAAAACGCAACGCTACTGTGCTGAGGAAGGATAGAATAGACGAGGATACACAAGATAGACAACACACTATGACGATACAATCATAAAACGTGATAAACTACTTCCCTCACTCAAAGACAACATGAGTCAGACGCTCGAATTCATACACAATTTATACACTTTATCATTAATTTTAAAATAGAATTACACCTAAAATATTTATCAATACAATCACTCACCACCCCCTTCACATATCATTATCACTCTATCGTACTTATGGACATCACTCACCAACCCTTTCACATATCATTATCAATCTCTCGTACTTATGGACATCACTCACCACCCCCTTCACATATCTTTATCAATCTCTCGTACTTATGTCCTTTCTCCTGTCCTCCAAATACTTAACTTCTCTTCACTGTCTTCTATTATTCACCACTCGAGACGACCTACACTGCCGTCGGAGATCCCACGATTGGGACGACCTACACTGTCGTCAGCATTCACCACTCGAGACGACTGACACTGTCGTCGGAAACACCACAACTGGAACGATCTACACTGTCGCCAGCATTCACCACTCGAGACGACCTACACTGTCGTCGGAAACACCATCACTGGAACGATCTACACTGTCGCCAGCATTCACCACTCGAGACGACCTGTCCCCTTCAAGGTGTACAACCAGAATTCCTCCAGTCCCCCTACGTGTCGTTGACTTTTCTCATTCTCCCAGTTCACTGCTAGTGCCGTCCGTGTTTTTCAAGTGAATCAACTTTAACTTTTCACGCTTTCACTCACCCTTCCGTTCCTCCGTGCACTCACTCGACTTTCATACATAGGTGTACCCACAGGGGCGTCGCCCTTCCATTATTAATGAAAACCTCTCTTGACAGCACCAGAGGGTTAAGAGAGGAAGAAAAGCACTGGGTGACGCACTATTCATTATTCAACCATCAGCCATCTTCAATGTCTTTGTCTCGGGTGATTCTGACATTGAAATTTGGAATGTTGCACGACCAGCTCTTTACAAATTAGAATACTAACTTAGAGATAAGCTTCCAGTCACAAGTCGCATGCAATATTTTAAGTCTTTCTGCCTTGTTACTCTGTATTTTGTGTGAGCCCCCACACCTGTTTTTGAAGACTGGGTGTCTTGGAAACACGCCCCTGCACAATTTTCCACTCATGTGGCCGTATGCATAATCAATGAGTAAACTAAAGTAAATACGTTAACTGCTGTTAACACGAGAAATTGTATTCATTTCTTGCGTTAACACCAGTCAACGTTTTTACTTTAGTTTACGCATTGATTATGCATACGGCCAATGATCTTTTATTTGGTGTTGTAAAACTCCCTGTAATTTTGTTTTTAAAACTATGCACTTACGCCCTAAGTCTGTATTATGCAATGTTTTGTTTTTAGTTTTAAGATACAGCGGTCATGAAACTGTGAGAGGACGACTTTTTGAGAATGACTCATATTTATATTATTGAATCTTTATTCTGAATGGAAATCTTGACACCAAAAAAACATTTTCCTATGGTCCAATATAATATAATTATGACTCTGTATTCAAAACAAAGCAAAAATCATAAACACTTTTTGAGGAAATCATGAATAATTTATCGACTAATTTTCTAAAATTGCGGACTAAATTCATACCCAACGAATGTTTGTTTTAATTTATATAGTGTTCCAAAATATAAGATGGTGCACCAGGTATATTGTTCAGATATTTAATATCTAGGCCTATACTTGCTGGCGTTCTTTTCTATGAGCATGAATATGACTATAAAGCACTGTTAGTAAATATCTCAAGGAAACTTATTCTAATGAGTCACTTAATAATATAACTATTAAATTCAGCCTTTAGAAAAAATCTGTGTGGTCGTAGAAGGGCTTGAAACAAAATACACAGATGATACAATGCCAACACGCACTTGATAGGAAGGCATAGGATTGCCTTGCTCAGTCTAAATTTAGCACACAGGTTTCCATGTTATCAATGAAGGTCGTGACGTCACGGAATCCGGGACGCTGGTACGGTATTTGAAGTCAGTAGTGGTCAAGAAAAGGGCCAACAGCGCCGCTGGTACTGCTCCTCAACCGTCCAAGAGAAGACTCGGAGACGAGCTACTTAGCGGTCGCTGATGCCTCCCCTCGACCGCCTTAGACAAGTTAGAGCCACGACACAGTGGCTTCGGTTTCGTTTCATGTTCGGCCGAATGACGCCAGTCTCGTCTTGCCAAATAGCCGAGAAGACATCAAAAACCTTCACAGCGCCTTTTAGAGTGCGCGGTGCTTCCGCTTTTGTCTCGGCTAAACAGCCGAAAGCGAACCGAAAGTGACACGAAACTAATGCCAATGTTTGTGGGCTCTACTGTGTAAGAGACCCACAGATCTTTGACAGACGAGAGGTGGCACAAACGACGCTTGCGCACTAAAGATTTACCCTATTAAAATATTGTTTTAACCTGGCGAAGAGCTTGCGGTCCGATAGCTCGTTGTTTTTCCTACTTTCGATTTCTGTGGACTTTATCCTACAGCTTTTTCTTTTATATACCTATTGCTATGCGGCATACAACTTTGTCCATATTTTGATTTTAAAATAAGTTCTGAAGATCTTTGACATCGGAGCCTGGGTGTTTACTGATGCTGAAAGATGACAAGAATAAGCTCACCATCTCATGCTTTGCTTGAGATCGTTGTGGTGCAGCGGCCTTCACTGTCTGTCGCTTTGCTTGGAACTGCGCTTAGCTAGCGGAGCAACAAATAGAGGACGGTGACCGTTAAGGTATTCGTGGCAATGAAAAACACCCAGAACATGCAAAAATCAAAGCCTTGGCCAATGTCATGCCATGAGATGTCACGGTACATTTGCCGATCCCTTTCCTGTTCCACCATTTGGGTAACATCGGTCACAAATTGCCTCATCATTGATGCAGGTACTCCCTTTTTTAAAGGTTCACCTCCTGAGCTAAATAAGACAGTCTTTTTGAAGTTTTCCATGTCTTCCTCAGATTCGGTATCAGGACTGCTATCAGAATTGGATAAAGTCTTGTCCGAGTCAAGGTTGAGTTTATCAAAACCTTCGGATAAATGACGTTTCCTATCGGTACCATTGCTGCCTTCAGTGTCAACCTTGGGTAAGGAATTTCTCTTCTCGGCACCACCACGGATTTCATCATCAACATTGGGTAAATGACTTTGCGTCTCGGTACCAGCACTATCTTTAACATCAAAATTGGATACTTGGCTTCTCATCACGGGCTTAGCACCTATATTCGCTATGTTTGTTTTCGACCCTCCCGGGAGCTGATCGTCCTGAAATCTGGCTCCTTTTTTATTACTGAATGTGGATCCTCCATCCTACAGACCATAGAAATCAAATGTTTTAGCCACTTTGTCACCTGTTTATTGCACTCTGAGACACAAATCTGAATTTAAAAAAAAAAATCATGGCGGGAGTATTTCATTGTGGTGCAATATTTAGCTACGTTTAGCTCGTTGCTTCAGCTTAAACAACAGTTTCAAATAGTATGAAATTGAGTCTAAGTTTAAGTTTGGGTTTATGGCGCGCCGGCACGACAACAGCTAATTTGCGCCCTTCACAGTCTGTTTGACTGCACGGTCTTTATTTATGTTTCTGGTTCAGGGCTTTTAAGTTTAACATAGAACTAAATACATTCATATAATCTTATCATATTGGTAAAGTTGTCAAGAGCTGTTTTTTATGGATCTGGAAAAAAAAATTGTGAACGGGTATAAAAGCTATCAAATCAAGTTGTAGATCTTAGCATCTCTCAGAAAGGGACTTATATTAATTTTCTCAATTGTCAGTTCATCTAACGCAGTTACTTTGTATCGACCGATTGTGTTCATCCTTCAGGCATTTTTTTAAAAAGTTGTAAAAACGTAAAATACAATGATCTCTTTGCGATCCCATCGATAAGCCCATCGCACCGGGAAATTACATGACAAGCATGCGGGTTAGTGCGTAGTGCTCTGTGGTGCATGAGTTCTGAGCAAGACTGTTGAATATTAAAGAGAGATGGACAGAAAGGTGGGAGCACAGGTTTATTCCCAGTAATGCCGGGTACCCCCCCCCCCTCCTCCTTTTAAAGTTTTGTAAAAAAAAAAATGTTTAAAAAATTGAACGATTTTTTCTTCAAAATCAATAGTGGTCAGCAAAATGTCTGCTCTTTCATTGTTTCCGTTGTTCATATTTAATTGTCTGCCATTATCCGCCAACAATATCGGCGGATACTGCCAGGGTTTATCCGCCAATAATATCGGCCCGGGTTTATCTGCCAGTATTGGTGTTGACTAAATTTATACAAAAAAACAACAAAAAAAGACTGGATTTATTCCATTTTAGGGTTGTAGGATTAAAAAAAAAAAGTCAAACAGATTGATTTTTCTAATAAAAACTACTTATAAAAAAATATTTTAAAAATACCCGGCTGAGAATCTAATTAGGGTCATCCGATTGACAGGCGAAGCTGCTAACCACTGCGCTATTGCGGACCCTGTATAACTGTGAAGGAATGTTTCCAAAATAAACATCACTAAACCATTTATCGGCGGATAAATACTTCTCGTATTTAATTTATGAGGGACAAGGTACAAGAGTTTTTAGGAGGAGAACGCTTCCTCCTGGGCCATGGAATACACTCAGGCAGCTTACCACTGAACATTCTACTCTCCCATTAACAAATTTAGGAGGTCTTGGTGATGTTTAGCAGTTAAAACCAGGGATGGATTAACAAAAAAACACATGCTTAGGGCATCAAGGGAACGGGGACACCACAGAAAATATTCATTGCTGGACTAACCATGGACCATAGTATACAAAACTGCAAAAATGGTGCAGCTGAGTCAGAGTCCACAAGAAGGGGCCCATACAATGAATAAAAAAAATTAAAGTATTTGCTGGCGTCTACAACTCGCTTTTTTTTTAATGTACAAAAAAACGGTCCTGCGTGAACATGATTTTCCATTTTCCTGTATTTTTGTTTCATTTACTTTAGAAAAATGAAATTTTATTTTATGGTTTATTTTTCTTTATATTTTGAATTACCTATATAGTATATAGAGGCACCAATATCTTTTAAGTACTTGAAAGGTCTTCAAGATCTTAATCCGACATCGCATTAAACAGAAACATTCCTGTGTTAACACCCTACATGATCGAGTCGTATTTCTGATATTAATATCAGCATGTTCATGTGGATCTAAGGATAATTATAGGTATTAAGTCACTATTGATCTAAAGTGGGTTTAAGTTTGAGTTTCTCGTGGTGGGCGAGATAACGGGCTTGTTGCGCATGTCATTTTGGGTGGGTGGGTGGGGGAGGGGGGGGGGGTTACTGTAGCTTAAAATGTTAAAATTTCATCATTAAATATCTAACAGGAAAAAGGCCCCGAAAAAATTAGTGTTATGTAAATATGTTTAAAGACTTTCATTCAACTTGTAGATTTCAGCCTCCCTAAACAAGGATCTGCAAGCATCGTGCTTTTTTCACATAATACGTGAAATCCACACATTCAGTTGAAATATAAATATGGTTCACCGATTGTTGGTGATTACACGCAATATACGAGTACATACCGGGGGCTGTGGGAAGGGGGGGGGGTTAATCTTCTTCCCTGAGTAGTGTGTGGGATGGGTATGATCCAGACGGATGTTACTAAGTGGGCCATCCCATATTTTTAGTTATTTCTCTATTTCTGCAAACTGGTTTGTGTATTATATATATTAATTTAATATTGTCTTATATATATATCGTCGCCCCTGCAAGGTTTCATTCAGCGATGGTGAAGAGCAATATAGAAAAATATTTGTTTTGAAATTTTTAGTCAAAATACGACTAATGTGGCAAGGCAATAGAGACTGCACGGTTAGCCGTTTTTTCAAAAGGTACGACTATAAACATAGCACGACACAATACCCATGCTCTATGGGTGCATAGAGACCGGGATCACAAGGGGAATGATCAACTTAAAACTGGGTTGAACAAGGAAGTCATTGCGAGGTAGCTTCCCCTGGTATGTCAGCGTCAGTTCGTTGTATTTATAATGTGATGGTACAAATTGGTATTTTTATGTGATGATGCAATGTTATATTTTTAGGTGATATCACATTGTGTTGATTTAATGTCTGATATGCAGCTGGCATAATAAGAGCTACTATTGAGCCTAACTGTGATGTTGTATCACTGTGTTTGATATTATGTAATGCATGTATATATAATATATTACTATGTATATAATTTTAAAATGTGTCACTGCAGACCAGTGTTTCTCAACAGGAGACACGGCGGACCAGAGGTGAAGGTGCTCGCCTCTCATGCCGAAGGTACCGAGTTCGATCCCCGGGGCGGGAAAAAATTCCTGTCCCCAGGTAGGATCAGGCACCTAGTCTTCTCGGATAAGGACAAACAACTCGGGAGCGCCTGTGTGCACGCTGCGCACGTTAAAGATACCTCGACTGTTAAAAGTTGAGAAGAGCAGGCCGAACAAGGCCGCTGCCCGGGCAAACTTTTATAAAACTAATCGCTGCCACAAAAACACACAGAAACAAGACACAACAAGAAACATAAATTGGCCAAAAAAACAAAAAACAAAAAATGAGCTGTAAATGCCAATGGCAGCGAACCTCCTAAAATAAAGACACAGTTTTTCTTAAACTTTTTTGTCCAACACCTCATTTCAATTTTCGAAAAAGCCGAACCCCAGCCATAATCGGGCAAAGTTAGTATACAAAATCCCTGCGCCCCATTCTGAAGTGCCACGCCCCATCAAATAGTGCCACGCCCCACCTTCGGAAACACTGGTGTACACGATATGCATGATGGTATAATTATATATTGATGGTGTCAGGAGCAAACCGGCCAAGTCGAAATAAGCAAATTTTACGGGAGAAACAAAAAACTGCCGCTAAAACTAATGGGAAATGGACCTAGCCGGTTTGATCACATGCTTATTTTGAGTATTTCTACTGGATAATGGTAACAGCTACTTTTACATATGATGCAGGGCTCCAGGCTTCATAAATTGGTATTATATAAAGTAATATGAAATAATTGGACTTGGCCCGTTTGCGCCTGACACCGTCGATATACAAAGGGGCTTTGGAGGAGGGAACATGACTGTGAATGCATAATTCTGCCAGTGAGTTTTGGATGGCAAATTATTCGAATTATTCGTGTGTGCTCACCGTTTTGAGCATTTGATTTACTTTCTGGTCCAATCCAGTCAGTTTCTTCCTGGGGATAAAAACAATAAACAACATTGCGTTAAGTAAGCCTGGGTGCACACGTGCGGTTTTGTTGTGTTGCTGTCGCGTCACAGTCGCGTCGCAGTTTTTGAAATCTAGGTGAATAAATGGAGATGCGCGCACAAGCGACATTTGGGCTCGTTACAGAGTCAACGGGGATATGAAATTAAGACACACGGCAACACGACAACAAGTCGCACATGCGTGCCTAGTGTGTTGTGGTCTTTGTCTTTCGGAGTATCTCCGCCCTCGGGCATTTGCACCTCTCTTTTTCTGGTCTTGATTTTGTTATTGTTGTGTTTGTACTTGTACACTTCTTTTATCCCATTGGGATGGGGAGGGGCGATATGGGGGGGGGGGGGGTTACTTGTTTTTGGGTGGTGTTTTTTTTTTAATTAAATTTTGCAGCCGGCCTTGTTAGGTCTCTCTTCTTGGACTTCCAGCTGCCAGGGTATCCTTAACGTGCACAACGTGCACAAGGGCTGTCCGAGTTTTTCGTCATAATCTGAGAAGAATGGGTGCTCGATCCTACCTTCCATAGGATCAGGGATAGGAAGTCACCCCACCCCCCCCCCCCCCACCCCCGCCCCTAATTTCCAACATGCCTGCACCGACTGGGAATCGAACCCGGTACCTACGGCTTGAGAGGCGAACACCTTGCCTCTATACTCAGCTAACAATAAACATGAAAAATCACTGAACATACTTGATTTTGTTTTGCTCCATGTCTTCCTCAGGTTCCACCGTGAAGAGTTTAGTGAAGATATGGAGTAGACTTTGGGGGATCTCATGCTTTGGACTGCGGTAGTGAATGTTGAGAATAAGCGCAGCACTCATCACAACGGCTGTCCCCAATCCCATTTCTGATGTTAGGTAGACAGCTGGACAGAGACAAAAATGTCAGTTTCAGTTCGAAGAGGGCAAGTCAATAAGCTAAGGGGTGAAACAGACAAGGGCTGGTGTAGGCACCAGATCGGTGACTCGCCGCCCATAAATTTTGCTTTCACACTTGCACAATAGGCACTGCCCACACCGCGACCCAGCGGGATGAGGCGGGCAGTGCCTATTGTGCTAGCGTGATGCAAAATTTATGGGCTGCGAGTCACCGGCCTGGCGCCTACACCAGCCTTGGTTTGTCTCACTCCTATTGGTCACATTGTGCCAGTAAAAAGCATGACAACAGACAGAATATAACAGATCGATAGGACAGGATTTATAATAATTACTTAATCTCAATGGCCAGTTGAATTAATGGAACTGAGAAAACGGAATGAAGCAGCAACAGAAACAGGAGCCACAATTACAATGTAGTGAGGATAACTAGCAAAATAAGGCACATATTCAGTGTTAGAGTTCGAGTTGAGAGACATTTCTAGACAGACGGTCTAGATCAGAGCCGTCTTAATAATAACATCATTAGGGGCCCCTGGGCCGATTTTTTGTAAAGCGCGGGATTTTCTTTCCCGTTTCAAAAAGCGGTGCAAATGTGCATGCATGGGGCTCCTAAAGCGCCCGGGCCCTAAGGCAACTGCCCAGGGAGCCCATGACTACTGGAAGATCTTTTGTTTCTATGGGCCCGTTTTCGTACACATGAAAAACATAGCTTTACGCATTTTCTCAGCTCTGCACACACACACACAATGGGACAAAATACTTTACTCAATATGCAGATGTGTTCAGAGGTTTGCGGGATGTCTTCGCTGATGATGTCCAGATAGATTGTAAACGCTAACAGCGCCGACACAGCCACAACTATTCGTTCACCACAGTCTGCTGGCACCACAAACACCAGCATGTTTAAGGTGGAGAAGAGGATCAGGGGAATCACTGTGTTCATGATGTAGAAGAAACTTCTCCGTTTCAGATGGAGAGTATGCTTCACTGCCGAGTGTTGCTGACTTCTCCTGGAGATGAAACATTTAAAATTATTTGTTAAAGACAGACGTTTATCAGCATGAAACTTTCTCCTATACAATCATTTCCTATTCAAATCTTTTATTGTTTGATAGTTTTACCTGTTCGATTTCCTTTTTTTTTTCTGTTGTTTTTTTCTTCTTTTTTTTTCCCCCTTGGGGAAGGCGGTTGCCGAAATATCGGCCATTTGCTGTCTTCTCTTTTAAATTGCTTTTCATTGTATCGTTTGGGTATTATTTCTTACGGGAGGCTTTGCTACATACATCTTTTTCTTTTTGCCCAATTCTGACAAGCCGTCTCCCTGCTAAGTGCACACACAAGCTTTGACAAGGGATGCCACATTGCTGGTTGTGTATTTGAAAAAGAAAAGAAAAGAAAAGAAAAGAAACGTCTTAACATCAGTATGGGTCTTTGGGTAAAACAGTTATTGGGCCGCAACCCGCCCCTAGGCTACTACTCAGACATTTGCATGCATGGGGACCCTTAAAATCCCGGGGTCCCTATACTACTGCCCTGTGTGCCCATGCGTCGAGACGGCTCTGCTTTACAGGGTGCGAAAATTTAATGATTCGACTACTCACCTATGAGATCCATTCATTGATTCATTAAACGAGTATAATTAAATTTCACTCCTTGCGTAACATATATTTTAAAAGTGATGATTTTACTGGAACCGGAGAAATTTAAACTCGGAGACAATGATGTAATCTTCACCTAGCCCCCCCCCCCCCCTCCCCCTCCTTCCATGCCTTGATGGTAATAATTCTACCTGAAGTTGGGCGCAAAGCGTATTGCCTTGGCTGAGGTACCTCCAACGTTCCACTCGCCATTTGGAATCAGATGTGCCAGAGAGACTTCTTTGTAGATAGGGTGGAAGATCACTTCTCTTAGAGAAACAAGCCAGAGCAGTTAAGTGTAACACAGTGTGATATGTCCACCACAACACAAACAAAGGTTTTCTGATATTGATTTGATATTTTTCTTTTGACACTCTTTTGGCCGAGTGGCCATTCCTTCCCGCCCCAAATGGTCACTTTGGTCAGGTACAAGAAAAGGAACTAACAGTAAATGCTTCTCATTAAAATGATGCTGTTGTAAGGAAGTTTCCAATGCCGTGCGGCTCAAAACCTCAACATTGATACAAATGCTAACCGAATCTCTTCAAATATTGGAGTTTGAGTTAGAAGAAAGCACGTAGACACGATCACGATCACACTGCGCTAAGAAAAGGCAAGACGATAGACGGACTATTGTAAAACGATGGGAAAGACGGAGACTCTACTACATGTTAATAATAATAGTTCGTCCATCAGGTATGATGATGACCTTAACAACACCAGAGGAATAAAGAACAGAAATTGTTGAGAATTTCAACACATGGACAATAAAGAGAACTAAAGGACACAGAGGACAGAATGGAAAGACTGTTCTTTCATGACTTATGGCTTCTCATGTGACTGATAAGTCCTATTTTTGCCCTGCAGACCCTTCCGCATAAATGACAAGAGTGCTCCGTTGGTTCAGTACCACTGGGCCTTTTCTTGCGCCGTTCTCTTTTTTTGATAGCCTGCTACTACATGTACTGCGCTAGGAAAAGGCAAGACGATAGACGGACTATTGTAAAACGATGGGACAGAAGGCCAGGAGACACTACTAAAAGCGAACTACAACTACCTGAAGTTAAATTGGAAAATAGTGCAACAGCCACACTCCTCACCCTAGTCACTGTCTGAAAATGAGCAGGTGTTACTAATAATTATTGTGCACATGATAATCTTAATTTCTCCATCACGCTGAGTCAAGTCTGACCGCAAACCACAGCCACTAAGGCACAAGTCAAAACTGGAAAGAGGCTGAGGGAAAACAATCAAAAGAACAGGAAAGGTGATAGGACGTGTTTGGATGCAGTGTATCATTCCAGACAGTGACTACTTTCATCAGTTACTGCAAGATGACGGAACAGAGATTGTCTAAATATGCTACATTACTAATCTGATGGTGTCAGGTCAGAAAAATCTGCTACCGGTAACATGTAATCCAGTACAACCTGTTTCATGAACTGGTACGCTAGCATGGTATCAGTGGGCGTGCACCTGTCGGTGCAAACGGCCAGGGCGGAGGAGGTTTCATCTAACCCAACGGCCACATGCTAGGGCACAATGTGACCCTCAGTACTTGAGTCCTTCATATTGGCCCCCGGTAGCGGTGTTGTCATAGGCTTGTTTGCCTAAATCACAGACGAAGAATTGAGCAAACTTCCCGGACGCAGCTTCGAAGCTGGCGGCAGCAGGCCAGTGGTTGATTGATAGGGCAGATGGCAATATACCGTCACTCTGGCCTGGATATCGTGACACAGAGCATCCACCAGTATTGGTGTTCTTTGGTTTGCGTCTTTCACCCTAGTCAGTTGGGACTGCGAGGCTGTGGAGTAGCCTACAGGCAGCCGGTCAGGCAATATGACTGTCCCTCTGGCATCCTCCTGCACCTGGATACATTTCCAGTCGTCTTGACCCTGTCTTGCCACTTGGATAAGTTGTGTCCAGGCGAGAGAGTGAGTCTGATGTTTGCGCAGCTCTTTCTCACTAAAAACAAATTCTTTGCGCCAGTCTTAACACTCACCGACTCCAGACTCCCTAAACAAATCTTCTTCTCTGAGCTCTCCAATGGAACGAGGAATGTTGGGGCCCCAAAGAGACGTTACAAAGACACTCTCAAGCAATCACTGAAGGCCTTTGCCATTGATGTGAGTGAGTGGGAAAAGCTCTCGCTTGATCGTGCAAATTGGAGGGCGGCCCTTACCAGAGGCAGCAAAGCATGGGAAGCTGACAGAGTTCAGCAGGCTATCAAAAAAAGAGAACGGCGCAAGAAAAGGCCCAGTGGTACTGAACCAACGGAGTACTCTTGTCATTTATGCGGAAGGGTCTGCAGGGCAAAAATAGGACTTATCAGTCACATGAGAAGCCATAAGTCATGAAAGAACAGTCTTTCCATTCTGTCCTCTGTGTCCTTTAGTTCTCTTTATTGTCCATGTGTTGAAATTCTCAACAATTTCTGTTCTTTATTCCTCTGGTGTTGTTAAGGTCATCATCATACCTGATGGACGAACTATTATATTATTATTATTACTAATCTGATTTGCACATTCTTCATTTTTTTTATTGTTCGATTATTCTATCTGTTCAATTTTCCATTTTGTTTTTCTGTTGTTGTTGTTGCTTTGTTGCTTTAGGGCATTTCACCGAAACATTAATTTTTTATTTTTTTTTGTCTTCCCTTTATTTTTTGCGTTTTATTGTATAGTTTGGATATTATTTCTTACGCAAGGCTTTGCTACATATAACTTTCTTTATTGCCAATTTTTGACTTTGCTTTAAGCCTCGCCGCGACCCCACAGTTTTTCTGTGGTTTTTATAATCCGGTTTTGGTTTGAATGTGGAGAAAGGACGTGGACACGACGACGGTCACTTTGTACTGGGGAAAAGCAAGACGAAAAACAGAATGAAGCAGAACGATAGGACAGAGGACCCTGCCAGAAGTGCCCACGAACCTCCCATTACTAATCTGATAATGAGGGGTTATTTAGGTGAGCCAGAGAGCCTACAATAACGAGAGGGGAAACAGAGCCCGATTCCGCGTATCTAGGTCAACAGCTGACCGTGAGAATAAGCGCGGTCAACAATTCGCAAACATGGCGCCCATTACAAAACGTAGTATACACTACCAGTGGTGTTCAGCTGTTAATTGTTCGAATTCACGGCACAACAGACCAGATCTAGCGTTCCTCAGATTTCCCAAAGATCCTGAGAGGTAAGTTTAATAATTATTTTCTTTGTTATTTGAATTTAAGGCCTGTTTTTACCTACAACTGGTCAACTAAAACCGTAGTTGCTCTAGCCTTTAGACTAAGGATTAGGCCCTAAGACCCTGGTCCAGACAATCGACTGTGTATGAAGAGATCCTGCAGGTTGTTTACTAATTGCTTTCATTGTAATACAACATGGCTTTGCTATAGGTGGAGGGATTTGGGAGAGGAAGGGGGGGGGGGGGTAAGAGCAGACTTAAAGAGTCAACAAATGCGTGCAGAATATTGCAGAAGCACAGGAACATCACAGAGATTAATGTAATGCGTTTTGATAGTATGGTCGTAGTCTCGTACTCGTAGATTGTGTGTGTTTGTGGGATATTTGTTGCTTAAACGTGGACTAAAGGTCAACGATTGAATTCTTTTGGAATTCCTCGGAATGATTAGGGTGCACTGAAGTTGTATTAAGCATAATATTCAGTGTTCGCACAACTTCGCGATTGGCTTCCTAATTTCACAACCCCTTTTAAAAATGGATGGCCATTCACGCTCTTCTTTCCGTTCAGAATTAGCAAAGCGCCCCCAAACTTTACCTCAAACGGGAAAAATCACCCTTAACTCATATGACCTTGAATGAACACTGAATGTTGAATCATTTTTAAACGCACCAGTTCATTCCCTTGCACATTTTATTTCAACAGATTACGAAGGTGGGTCATCAACTTTCGTAGAGCTGATTTCGACGGTAAATATGCCATTGCCCTCTATAAGGGCAATGTTTTGTGCCCAGAGCACTTCGAACTTCCTGCTGTGGCAGCTCAGCAGTCTGTAAAAAGGCTCAAGAAGAATGCGGTACCAACTTTAGTTTCCACCCCAAACCTGCCAGGCTCACTCATTCAAGACCAACACCTAAGGAGAGGGCACCCCCAGCAGTATCAGTACCAGATGAGATTGTCATTGTGCCTGTGTCCCTCACACCAAGTTGCAGTAGTTCAGAAACTCACAGCGAGAAAGAGAATGACCAGGTCTTGGAGACTCAAGAAAATGTTTGACCAGGAAAGACAACAAGGACCAAAGGACTTGGGTGAAACACAGTTGAGAGAAACACTTGCTGTCTATCTTTCCCACCCAGCTCTTGAATTTGTGACGACACAAATTCGAGTACTATATTATCTGTGCACCAGAAGACGAAGGTGGACAAATCAGGAAAAGAGTTTGGCCCTATCCATTATTTTATCATGCGTCGCGGAAAGCATACAAGCTGCTGCAGAAAATCTTCAGCCAAAACGCTGGCTAATTCAATGCAGAATTTAAAAGCTGGACTCTGTGGGAACCTACTACAACTATCACTGTTTGAAATAAAAAATCAAAGCGATGACCCCCATTGAAAAGTAGTGTGTTATTATTCTTGATGAAATTTCACTGAAATCAGCCCTGCGATATAATCCACAAGATGATGAAGTGGAAGATTGGAAGATTATGGTGCTCTTCACCCTCTTCATCCATATTTTGTGTTTTCCTGTCTGTTTTGTTTTTCACCCTACAGGTCACCATTTTTTGCTTCTGATTTCTTGTTTGTTGCTTTCCTTTTTTTTTTTTTTATTCATCCATTCTTCTTATATCCCCAATGCGTGGTTGATGGGAGTTGCTGGTAGGTTCTCTTTCTGTCATATCATTCTTTTCCTTCTGTCATCTTGCTATTCTTAGAACAATAAGACGTTACCGTTATAGTGTCGACGTGTTTCTCTTCCAACTCAAATACATGCTGCACCTCCCATAGTTTGTTTACTTTTCAATACACGTACCCTGTATGTAATGACAATCGTTATATTATATCACAGCAGACTTTACGCCAGCCGAGGCCCTGGACCGCGCTTATCTATTTTTAGCCCGCCCGGCGCCCATCACGCGTTGAATAGCATTGTTGTCACGGACAGTTGGCCCGCTGTTTCCCCTCTCGTTACTTTAAGCTCTCTGGGTGAGCCCAAGAAGCTTGAATAGTGTGTGTAATCGATTGAAGAAACGAAGCTTGACTGAGTTTGATTGATTGAGTTTGGGTTTTACGGCACGACGGCACGATATCGGCCACTTTGCAACCTTCACGGTCTGTTTGGGTATACGTTCGTTATTTATGTTTCGTATTCAGAGCTTTTAAGTTTAACGTAGAATTAACTACATTCATGTAATTTTATCTTACTGGTAAAGTTCTCAAAAGTTATTTTGTGTAGATCTGAAAAAAGTTTTGTAAATGAGTATAAAAGTTATTAAATCAAGTTGTAGAGCTTAGCCTCTCTCAGGAAGAACAGGATGCGTTGCTGGTCCATGTCAGAAAATAATTCTTTCATGGACCCACAAGCATAGTGCTTTACTCAGATGTGCATGAAGTCTGTACACTCAGTTAAAATACGAAGCTAACATCGAAATGATCAGACTACATGTAGTTCACATGGCCCCAGAAAAAGGTCTACACATGACGATCAACATTGGGCTGAGGGCGTACATAGGGATTTCAGGCGTTGCAGTCGCATCCCAGTCGCATTTTTTTAATAGCTAGGCAAATGCATGGAGACGTACACACGTACGAGACACTCACACAATGCAATGTCAAGGGGAACATGAAACTGAGACACGAATGCAACACGACAGCAAGTCATGTATGCGCCTGGCTTTAGGGGTAAGCCAGACCCAGGCTGGCGTAGGCCCCACCCCGGTGGTTCACCGCCAAATTGGCTCAGCACCGCGGTGTGGCTTGTGAGCAGTGTTTTAGTGTGATGCATAATAATTTGGTGGTGAGCCTTGGCCTGGCTTACCCCTTAATCTGTGAAAAATGAATTCTTATCAACTGAGTTCTAGCAAATTTGATCCAAATCAACCCCAGACTAATTGACAAAAAGTTCAGCTCAGTTGGATATAGATCAGGATAGAATAAACTGTTAAGGGTCACAACAAAGGTTGAATGTTTCTAGGGTAACAGAAAACTTGTGTGACATGAACAGAAGAAGGGGGGCGGGGGGGGGGGGAGACAATCACCATGATGAAAAACAGATGGATGATGATGTTGATGAAGATGATGTTGATAGCTGGAGAAGTCATCATGGGAGCCCCACTAAAATAAGAATTTGTAATCATGTGCTTTGAAGTACTATGATGGGACTGACATGTCAATACAACTATATCAATAAAGTTTTGTTGTCGTTTTTACTTGTTACCTCTACTAGTATAATTTCTTTACTCCCACTGCCTCCATAATAATTTAACAATCCATTTGGCTTAAATGTGCTATAACGAACCCCCCCCCCCCCCCCCAAATCAAATCGTTCAGAAAGTAGGAGAACGGAACCGTTGATCGGAGGAAAAGGAAAATACTTTGGTGTAGAGACTAACTCAGCGATGAAGTCACTTACTTAGTTGGATAAAACCAACTGAGAAGGGTTATGTCACAGGTTTGTGTATCGAAGGGATACTTTGAAATTTTCACTGGGCACATTGTCTCCATTATGATCCCAAGATGAAACCGCACTTTTCCTGTGTGTTCCAATTTAGCGCCCATCCGGAGGTGACCCACAACGATTTTATGTATTCTGAATCAAATCAAAGAGAAACGAAAGTAATATGACAATAAAATTTTATCAGAAAAGAAAAAAGATAGTTCTCCGGAGAACTACCTACTAGCTACCGCACCAGGGGTGCTCCCCGAAAGCGCTACAAGGACACTCTCAAGAAGTCCCTCGTCTCCTGTGGCACTAACCAAAGCCAGTGGTCAGAGCTCGCAGCCGGCCTCAATGCCTGGAGAAAGCAGGCTACAGCCAAGTTCGAAACTACCCGACGGGCCAGGGCAACCAAGAAGAGGATGCTACAAAAGTACCCTACCCAGATCTGAGGTTCCCCTGCCGTCGCTGTGGCAGAGTATGCCTGTCTCGGAAAGGCCTCACCCGTCACCAGCCTGCAGCTGGCGTGGCTACACAACCCTTCTCTACATCTTCGTTTCCGAAGTCAAGCCACACGCACAGGAAAAAAAGTAAAAATCCACATAGTACGTTGTAAATTCTGAAGTCAAGCCACACGCACAGAAAAAAAAGAGTAAAAATCCACATAGTACGTTATAAATTTGGTTGGATTCATTTTAATTGGTTGTGAAGTAATAACCACCCAATATCCAGTAGTTGTTTTTTTTTTTTAGATCTCGATATGATTTTATCTGAGTATGTAGAAAGCACGTGGACACGATAACGGCCATAGTATACCAGGGGAAAGCAGGCAGTGATTAGAATAGGACAGAATGATAGCACAGAAAAAGATCCTACCAGAGAAAGAAATCCGCCATTTTAATCAATTTTAAGTCACTCTGAGAAAGAAGGGGGAGAGTATAATTTCATCCCCCCCCCCCCCGCCCATTCCGCAACCATCACACCTTTTTTTGCAAAGAACTGGAGCTGGTCTTCCCTGTCACATGTGGAGCTCCGTGTGGAGTAACATTCTGCCATCCAAACCTGATGCCGTGTGGAATTATTTTTACTTTACCAAAACAACGAATCAGAAAATGAGGAACCCAAGGTACAAGCATGAACTAATCCAAAACTATTTTTCGTGTTTTTCATAATCAACAAAATAATGGTCATTTTCCTTGTGAAATAGCTCTTTTAATGTTTCTCCCTGCTTATGTTTTACATGCAAGCCTAATGTAACTCTCTTTTCCATCTGGCACAACTTAGATAAAAAGTAAATGCCGTGATCATAAAATGCATTTTATGGAATCCTTTGGTGAACCTTGAAAATGCTAAGGCAGCATTTTGATCAGCTCCTAATTAAAAAAAAAAATTATCAAAATTCTTGCACAAATACATGTGGCCGCATAGTTCGCATACGGACAGATTGCACACCGAAAATTATGCTTACGGACACCATGCCTACCAGATAGTATGCCTAACACTGTAATAGACATGATCCCTAGCGGACATGCTTTCTAATGCATCCAATTTAGGCATGGATTTAAGACTCATTTTAAATATGTGCATTTTATTCTTTTTTATTTACATTAAAATTCTAATAAATGTGAATGAAATGACATGAAAATAAAATAAAATGAATTAAAAATGATGCCCCTATATACATGTATTACAGGGTGTCCCAGAAGTCGCCCACCATCCTAGTTTTAAAAAGACACCTTTATTGATTTCATAAAGACCTTTATTGATAATAATCATAACAAATGCTTAAATTAAGCAGCCTCTGCAATCAAACAGGCATCAATTCTCGTCATCAAACTGTCTTTCACATTCTCCTGAGGGTTTCAAGGGTGGTCTTTTGGCACTCAGTTGTTATTGCATCTTTCATCCAGGATGGTGCGCGATTTCTGGGACACCCTGTATATGTCCGTAGGCAGAATACATGGTATTTAAAAAAATGCATCGTAGTATGTACAAAAGATTCAATGAATTGATCAGCTTACGGGTTATCCACCTGAATGGCTGGATGCCATAGATCTCCCTTTTCAAAATAAAGTTCTGTTATGTTACCATGTTCACTGGGTTCCCATTGTAACAGTTGATCTGTCCATTCCTGAAACATGGTAATACCAGTAACAATGGGACGAGGTGGTCTAGAGGCAAGGTGCTCACCTCTCATGCCAAGGGTCCCAGATTCAAAACCCGGTCGGTGCAGGCATGTCGGAAGTTTGGGATTTTTCTCATATTTTCGTGTCCCTGATCTTATTGTGGCGGGGGGGGGGGGGAGGGGATAGGATCGAGTACCTAGTCTTCTCGGATAAGGACGAAAAAATTCGGAGGGCCCGCGTGCACGTTGCGCACGTTAAAGATACGTTGGCAGTTGGAAATCGAAAAGAGCAGGACGAACAGGCCGCTGCCCAGGCAAGATCAAATAAAATGCATCCTTACCACTCACCCCCCTCCCCCCTCATCTCCCCCCCCCCCACATCCCCCCCCCCCAAAACCGCCGACCGGCGCTGCACTGTGGCGACGACGTGCCTGTTCCAGTTGTAACGGGGTGCAATGACACAAAGGCAAATTTCCCAAATGGGACTAAAGTAGTATACAAATACAAATACAAAATACAGTACATAAAATAAATAATAAAAGACTACATATGTTTGCAACCAGCTCAACCAGTTGTTTTCTGTGTGAATAACTAGTATGAATATTTATTTTCCTTCCATTGTCTTTTTGTGTCCAACAAGTAAATAATCTTTACTATAAAAGATATTACAATAGACAACTGCATCTTCCAGATGTGAAGGCTATTTGAAAGACATTACAGTATGCAAAATTACATTTTAAAAAATGATGCTGGGTAATCTCTATTCATCAGAATGATTTTATGTCATTGCATATTATTGGAGACCATTACAGGCATTAAATGCTCGAAGAGTGTCATGGTGATATGTCCACTGGGGCCCCACTGTAACAGTTCTGTACGTCATTTCCGGAAAGATGTCATTATCAGTTGTAAAAAAATATATCTACAAATGCTTGCGACCAGCTGAACCCACTGTGTTCTATGTACATCTCTAATGTGTACATTTATTTTCTTCCAACATTACAACAAATAAATGTTAAATACATATTTAACAAGGTACAATAAAAGATGATTTCAGGTGATTTACCAAGACCAGCCGATAAGCAGGCGCATTCTATGAATATTTCATATTCTACATTTTTTTAATTGTTCGTTTGTTTTATCTGTTCAATTTTCCTCTTTTTTCTTCTGTTGCTGTTGTTTTTTTTCCCTTGAGAAAGTTTTTACTAAAATATCGGTACTTTCTGTCCCCCCTTTTTCTTTGCATTTTATGGTATCCTTTGAGTATTTTTTTTTTTCTTAAATGAGGTTTTGCTGCCATCAACTTTTTCTTTTTGCGAGCCTTCGACTTTGCTTTAAGCCTTGCTGCGACCCCACAGTTTTTCTGTGGTCTTCATAATATTTAGTATGAAATACGTGTAGTTATCTCGTATAATCAAGGACTAACTTTTAAAATGACAAATCAGGAATCAGAAATATTGTCTCAAGCGAGTTGTAAGAGCAGTTATAACTATGGCTCAAAAGAAGAGAGACTGGACAAGTATTGCTGTATCCAAATCTTACTGAGTAATCCACATCTTCCTTTAAAATACCGTAAACAGATCCTTCACAGCTTTAAAATATCATTAAGAGATCCTTCATAGCTCAACACTGTTGTTTGTTTCTAAGGCAGAAACAATAGACTGTAGTGTAACTCTTTTTTCATCACAATCTTTTTACGGTTTCCTCTTCTGTGAGTCATAATTACATACATGTGACCTCGGACTTACAGTTGCCAGCCACGCATTGGTCTTCAGAACCTGCGTCTTCATGCTCTGTAAGCAACAAAGGAATAGAGATGACTGCCAGAAAAGAGGATGTGCAAGTGGTGAACTGCATTATTTTACTCTCACGCTACTGTAACGGAAGGATTAAATGGGCAGTGTCGACATGCTTAACTCTTTCGCTACAGTAAGCCGAATATTCGGCTCGCAGATTTGCGCTTCGCTACGGAAACCCGAATATTAGGCTTGACTGGACACGTAATTTTCCAGCACTAATATCCTAGCTAACTTCTCGAAATAATGAATCCCATCCTGGTTCATTGATTTTCCTTTACTTTAATGCCTAAAGTATTACATCGTGTTTATACTGAGTGAAAGAAAAAGCATTTTTGAACTGCGTCTAAATTTCAAACTGGATAGTGCTGCGACTTCCCGACCACACCTACAAAACTTAGCATAGGCAATGAGTCCAGTGGCGGATCTACTGTGAAACTAATGAAGCTTAAGTCCAGATGCTTTGAACATGATGTAAGATTATATTTTTCAAAAAATGATGCTAGGTAAGCTATACGCATGATAATTATTTATGCCATTGCATATTTATTATTATTGGGGACCACTAACACTGTTCTGTCCACTCGACGCTCAACGACAACAGAGGATGAACAACCACAATCAATCACAATCACTAACTATTCTAGGACTGTCATGTCAACATGTTCACTGGGGTCCCATTGTAACAGCTCAACATTCTATTGCTGGAAAGGTGCCGTTACCAGTTTTTAAAACAACATGACATAACAAACGTTAGCTTTCCTTTCACTTGGTCTACGAATGGCGGAAGGACGAACTACCCATTTCGTAACCGTTTCAAGATAACCTGTTTTTACGTGAACTTTTTTCTCCCTTCTCTTTCCGTCACATTATCAGTCTTCCGGCATCATTCAGTTGTTAGTATTAGAGCAAGCCAGCAGTATTCTTGTCAGTGATGAATCGATAAAAGTTTGTATTACATCATTTATTGTTCACAATAATGGTAAGTACACAGTCCCTCAGCAAGACCTGTCATTCAGGCAGTCAACATTTCGTCACCGTTGCCTAGAACTGCAGTAACCGGTCTGAGCCACTTTTCAGGAGAAGTAAAAAACTGTTTTATTTTAGCACTACTGGTCCAGGTACACAGACTATAAAATACCCAGACTGGATGAGCCCATTGTGTGACGTCACAAAACAGCGAAAGGTCCGCCATTGTAGGTTTACGGTTGCGACCGACGCTTCAGCATAGCTACAACGCAGCGGTCGCTAAAAGTCCATACGGTCATCATTTATAACAATTTAAAAAAAAGGCAGCTGTAGACAATAAAATGAAAGGATAGGCAAGTTAATGCATTATTAATACAACCAATCTTGACAATTAAAAAGAAATTTCTACTGCAGATAGAACTAGAATCGGAATTTCCCGAGCGGCGGCCATGTTGGTTATACGGCCGCATCTCATTAACTTCCTTAAAAAACGACACAGCCCGAAGCTTGTGTTTCCAGTCTGGTTGATTTATTAGTCTGTGTCCAGGTAAGGGGAATTTTTGAAAGTTTGCTATTCAGTTCTTTTTCGGCTCAGGAGTCTATAATCAAGATCATTTGGTGCGGCATTGAATGTAGTTGAATGTGTATATAAACTTATTTTCCGAATTTTTTAATTACTAGTCTTATGGAACGGTGACGGTTTGGAGGTGTGGGGGGGGGGGGTGAAGAAGGAGTAGGTGACCGAAGGAGATATAAGGCTATTTACCACTGGGCTGAACCAGATGGATTTCTTTCTGGGGTTTGGTTGGGGTAAGGCTAAGGTGGTTGTTATCCTTTGGCAATGAAAACTTGAATACTCACCAGCTGTGAAACTGCGATCAGCACAAACGCCACTCGGACATGCATAACCTCATTGTGATTCAACAAGGGACGCAAGTCATTTGAGTAATTCATCATCAGGAGTTTTCTCAATTGTGATACACGACCCCGATAGTCACTGGAGGCTGGGAATGGAGAGAAAAAGAGAGAGAGAGAGGGGGGGGGGGAATAAAAACTGAGTGAAAATGTGCATGTGGGCCAAATTTTCAGTTGGTTGCCACTTATGACGATTGTTTCAGTTTGAGTTTGGATTTTACGGAGCATCGACACGATAACGGTCACTTTGCACATTTCACGGTCTATTTGGGTACACGTTCTTTATTTATGTTTGGTATACAGAGCTTCATAAATTTAAAATTCACAAGTAGAATTAAATAGTCCCATATAAATTTATCACATTAAAAAAATTCTCAAAAGTTGTTTTGTATGGATCTGAATGAGTGCAAAAGTTTTTAAATCAAGTTGACGACTGTAAATAGTTAAAAATTGTCGAGCAAGAGACAGGGCATGCACCCACGGCACTGGAAAATCAAAACCTACCAGATTACTCTAATGGCAATTGTATTTAATCAAGCCATTGAATTTTAGACAAATTTACAGCTGTTCAGGTGTTACTGGCACCATATTTGCGTATCCAGGCCAACACAATCATCAAAGTCCCGTATTCTGACATGCTAGTGATACTTCATTAGTCTTAGCGATAATAACACAGCTGTCAAGGTCCACATTTTGACATGCAAACATGGTATCACTTTGTCTTTAGCAAAGGATTTTCCACTCGCACAACCATCAAGATCCACATATTTTATATGATGTTCAGTAAATCTACCAAAATAATATTAATACACGTAGTTTTGAATAACAATCAATTTAACACTCCTAAAGAGATTGCCATTTATGTTCATTGAAGCTATTCCAATTCTGGAAGAGTGCAGATAACAAAATGCAGTTCAGGACCATCATGATGAATAGGGATTAGCCTTTACTGTATTTCGTTATGTTCATTTACTGACAGCCGAATATCAGTTGCCCCTTGCATACTGACATAATATGTGCTATGGCTTCTGTTGAATTTAACAGTATGTGACACTACGTTACTATATAAGCACTGGATAAACAAATCTCTACAGTGTAATACATGTCAGAATATTTTCAGTATCCTGCTATCCAAAATATATATGTGACACTGGTAAGATTCTCCAACTTCAGCATGTGACAGGAATTCATAAGGGAGCCCTCGCATACTTCAGGGGAAAACAAATAATCAATTTCTTCTTCATATCATCAAAAATGAAACTCGGCTCGCTCAGACAAATGTGTGCATGTGCAACTTCAAACCTGGGATATTATGGCCTTTTTGGAGCTCCTCCTTGTGAGGAATAGCACCAAAATTAATTCTTTCGGGACGTCAGTGTTAGGGGCTTGGGTCAAGTCTGGGGTAATTAATTTTTTCCCACTTTGGGGGGGAAAGCAGCATGGTTCAGAAAAACATTTACAGGAAAAAAAAAAAGTATTGATAGTAAAATTCAAATGTTATACATCAAATAAAAGAGAACTGAATGTAGAATACAATATAAATCGGCGATACGTCTGTCACGAGCCGCGTGAGCTCTTTTTTTCTGTTAGTCATGGGTTGGGTTTATTTTGGGAAAGTATGAAACGCGTTTAGCTATTAATCGAGCCACGGATTTCGTGATGAGGGATGTGTGAGTGAAGTTTGTAAACATTAAGTTAACCCTTTGATTTTGGTGTGCGTGTGGAATTTCAGTAGTGGATGACATTTATGTAATATCTATGATTGTGATTACCGTAAATTATGCAGTCGAATGTTGTATGATCATTACATGGCCCGTCAGGCCTGAACATAAGTAATCCTGTGTTGCTTAGTTATTGTGGTATGAGTGTTTCGGGTGCGAGTCTACTACATCCACCAACCCCCTCGTTGACATCTGGAGGGGACCTACAATAACGCAATTATCCCCAAAATCCCACTTCTGACATCTGGAGTCGGACACCCTAAGAACTTGACGTCGGGACACCATTGGAACACCAAACCATCGTCTGTGACCTCCTCGACGACCACCACTTAGTTAGATTTAAGTTAATTAACTTTTTATACTTTGTATACTGTTGTGTTTTATTATTTATTATTTCATGTCCACCTGGCGGATCCCGTTGACCTGAGGACAATGGCGCGGGACTGACACTTCAACGACTCGAGGGAAAAGACAAGACGGACTGTGGCTGTTGTGCTGCGGATTGAGGGAGTTACATGTACCATCCAAGCCCCTACAAATCAGTTAAGTGATCCCACCTGGTTTTGTCTGTGTTTGGGGGAGTGAATGCTATCCTCCCTGATATTTGACAGGCTTTTTTTCTTTTTTCCATGTTTAAGTTAGTTAGCAGGTAGGTTGGACGGGATCGCGATATAACATATCTTCTGTGCCAGTCGGCTGCAGCGAGTGCGTCGATGGTATTCATAACCCGAGGGGATTTGTTGTGACGCGAATAGTTTCTGTAGGGATCTGTTTATTCGTATAAATTGTGGCGTTCTTTTCTTCCCCCTTTTCTTTAGGAAGACGTCTCTCTTGTCCCTCTTCTCACCTGTCTATACATACGTTTTTCAGGCTGTCGGGGCTGTTGTCGTTCGTTCTTTACGTGTAAGTCTAGCGTCCTGTTCAGTGTATTTTTTTATTATCACCTTTTCATAGTATATTGACCATTTGTATTTATAATATATGCCTGATTATTTCATGTGCATAGCGACACGTTGAAAGAGTGTTAATCTGGTTTTGACGAAAGAGAGAGATTTATTGCAGTGGGTGTAACAGATTGATGACACTGCTATTTCGCGTTGAGAGAGATTTATTGCAGTGAGTAACAGATTTGTGACACTGCCACGTCGTATTGAGAGAGAGATACACTTTGTTGCAGCTTATTATTGATACTGCACATTAGAGAGAGAGATATTGTTACATTAAAAGCAGCCAAGTGTCTGCTACAGAGATTGGCATACAATTATTGCCTTGTGATCTTGAGAGAGAGAGAGCTATTAGTCATAACAAAGCATATTTAGCGAGTGAGACTACTTATATACACATAGTGTGCCTGTGATTCACGTGTTAGTCCACACCCTGAATAAATAATTTGGTGAGTCGTAGTTAGAGAGAGATAATAAACCTAAATAATATTGTGGGAATAATAGAACTCCCTATTCATAGAGCGGCGTTATAATAACCAACAGTATGGCCGACTTAATGAAATATCTAGAAGCGGCCAAGGCTTTCGGTATACCAGAAGAGAAACGTGGTGCGTGGTGCGAGATGATGATAAAGGAAGACCGAGATAAAGAAAGAGAGGAAAGGGCCGCACAAAGAGAAAGAGAGAAGGAACAAAGAGAAAGAGAAGAGAGAGCCGAGAAGGCGGCAGAAAGAGAAAGAGCCGAGAAAAAAGAAGAAAGAGAAAGAGCCGAGAAAAAAGAAGTAAGAGAAAGAGAAAAAGAAGAGAGAGCCGAGAAGGCGGCAGAAAGAGAAAGAGAAAGAGAAAAAGAAGCTGCCGATAGAGAGAAGAGAGAACAGGAACTTACGTTGAAAAAGTTGGAACGACAGTCAAGCGGGACTCCTACTTCTGCGTCCAACAACATTACGTGTAAACCTAAACTACCCGTATTCAACGATAAAGTCGATCAAATCGACTCATATTTGCATCGATTTGAACTTCATGCTCGGTCCGTTGGCTGGGATCAATCGACATACACTGCTTGCCTTGTTAACTTGCTTACGGGCAAAGCCTTTGAGGTTTTTCACGCCCTCAAGATTGAGGACGCGAATGATTACGAGATCCTCAAAAAGGCATTACTGAAACGATTTCAGCACACTGAAGATGGATTCCACCAAAAATTTCGCGGATGTAAGCCGGAGCCGACCGAGAACTTTTCGACATACGTGGACCGACTAAAACATTATCTAGATCGTTGGATCCAGCTTGCGGGCGTTACGCGCGGTAGTTTCTCGGAAATATATGACCTGCTCCTCAAAGACCAAATCTATGGGGCTTGTCATCCCGACTTGGTTGCCCACCTCAAAGAGAGAGCACCGAAGAACTCAAGCGAAATTACGTCATGGGCGGAACGGTATGCGGCCGCCCACCCAAACCGTTCGATGGCCAAAGCAAAAAACAGTGAGCCATTTTATGCCAGCGTCGGCAAAACGCCGCCGGCCGCGCCTGAGCGGTCGCGATCAACCCGTCGCCAGGCCCCAAACCCTCGGGCTCAGTCAGAGCCACCATATTATAGGCCATCGGAGAGTCCGCGTAGAAATATACCCTCTCCACGTCCCGGATACCAGGGCTATTCGTTCAGCCCTCAGGGTCCACCACGTCGTGGAAGCTACCAGAGCACGGGTTATAGCCGGCCTCAGCGACCACCTCAGCGTGTTCGTTTTGAGGGTCGAGCCCCTCGCGATGATGAGCGCGTTATGTGTTTCAGGTGCAATAGATTTGGCCACGTGCAAAGATATTGTACAGTTAAGATAGAGACCAGCAATTCTTGTTCGGTCAGATCGCCACCTTATGAGAACGATGGTCGCGTTCAAGACAGATGACAATCAACCGCCGTTCCAGTCATGTCAGCCCTACATGAGCTGGGCGAGTTAACACTTTATAAGGGCCACGTTAATGCGATACCTGCGTCTGTGGTGAGAGACTCCGGATGCACAACGATCGGCGTTCGAGGGTCGCTAGTCCGCCCTACACAATTTCTCGTTAAAGAGGCGACCTGTATAACCTTCGGCGGATCCGTCGAGAGGTTCCGTCTTGCGGAGATTTATGTTGACACTCCTTTTATTACAGGTATTGTTACCGCGTGCGTACTACCAAATCCAGTCGCAGATTTGATCATAGGGAATATACCACAAGTTCCAAAATTTCCTGTCGGTGATTTAGAAATCTGGAGCGAGGACGTTGACATCGCATATGCGACCACACGTCAACAAACACGTCGCAAGCCAGAGGGTCCATTACATACCCCTGCTTTCGATTTTGACGTAACTCCTACCATATTTTATGACGAACAGCGTTCTGACATAACACTGAAACCGTTGTTCGCTAAGGTTGACCCTACAGCGCCGGATACTTCGAAGTTTGTATTGAAGGATAACTTATTGTACCGGAACTTCCGAGGTAAACGTGAGACAATCCTTCAACTCGTTGTCCCAAGATCCTTCCGACGCGACATACTTCGTTTGGCACATGACACTTCGTTATCAGGCCACCAAGGAAAAGCTAGAACTAAATCACGAATATTATCTCATTTTTTTTGGCCGAGTGTTTATGCCGATGTTAACCGTTTTGTGTCAACATGTGACATATGTCAAAAACGTACCCCTAAGGGAAGAGCATCGCGGGCCCCTTTACAGGAAATGCCATTGGTTTCCACACCATTCCAGCGCGTAGCCGTAGATTTAGCTGGGCCTCTGGAGAAATCGGACAGAGGCCACCGATTTATACTATCCCTTATTGACTACGCTACTCGTTGGCCGGAGGCCATCCCCTTAAAGGACATCTCAGCCGACCATGTGGCTGAGGCCCTTCATACCATTTTTGCACGCGTGGGTTTTTCCAACCGAGATCTTGTCAGACAGAGGACCTCAATTTACCTCTGATCTGTTTAGGAAAGTATTAGAATTGGTAGGTATTAAGCAAAGATTAACATCGCCTTACCACCCACAATCAAATGGATGCTGCGAGAGGTGGAACGCCAGCATGAAGGCTATGCTTGCGCGAGTGTCTGCTGATAAGCCAAGCGATTGGGATCGTCAGCTTCCCGCTATCCTTTTTGCGTACCGGGAATTACCAAACGCTTCGACCGGTTTTTCTCCATTCGAATGACTATATGGGCGTAAACCACACGGACCAATGTCTATAATTCACGATTTATTCACGGGTTCAAAGGCCGATGATAGCGATACGCGATCCGCGTATCGATACGTAGTCGACCTTCGACATAGGATTTTTAGCGCATGTGAGACGGCCCAGCGCTTTGCAGGTTCTCGAGCTGACAGCTATAAAATATATCGCGACCAGGGAAGCAAGTTGCGAACCCTCGCCGCCGGAGACCTGACCCTTGTTCTCCTACCAGAGACAAAGAACAAACTTCTCCTCACGCGGAAAGGACCTTTTAAGGTCAAGAAGAGGATCTCCAAAGTAAATTACATGATTAATATACGAGGTCAGGATAAAGTATTTCATATCAACATGCTCAAGAAATATCTATCGGACGATTGTAATCGTCGGAATAATCGTTGCAACGCCGTTGCACAGGCCAACTCGGCCTTGGTAACAATTGATGATGATGAACCCAGGAAAATAGATACATCAAACCCTGCGAGGGTACCTATACAAAAAATCAACCAGGTGCCGTCGGATACTAATCCGTCCAACTTGACACCTCTCTTACGCGTATGTAGATATTTATTATCACCACAGTCAAGTCATTTATTTTATCCTATTTAAAGTGAGGGCGCATCCAATTATACATGCACTCGTTTCGTGGCATCTCATCTATACCGGATTGGATATTTGGAAAAAAATTAAAGTATAATGTTATTGAATTGAGATCTATACTATTGTTGAATGACAGAAGCGCTATGTAAGTCGTAAATCAAGATGATCGCTACCCGAATTTTGAATGAGGACGTTGGGTTAATTATCGTGTCATTTGTTATTTGAGCTTAACTATGGCGAAATTTGTACTTGATAGACCAGAAATTTTGTTAACTTATTTAAGGGTCTGTCTCATGTTGAGGGGGATAGTAATTTTACCACCTCATTCAGAGACCGGGGGTGAGATCACACCATATTGTCCCACTATTTACGGACATTTTTTCTCATGATTCCTGTGATTTCCTCTCCCCGCAGCGTCAACTTCCAGACAATGACCCGAATTACGGACAACCCTGACGCCCTTGTCTGCGGGTCAACGAGATAAAGCATGGCAAACCAAGCAACCAGAGCTACTGCTGCCAGCCAATGCAACTTTATTTTAAAATTTTTCAATTGTGTGTGATGTTATATATACATGTTGAGCCATTACTTAAGCGTTCATACGCAACGAGTCAGTTTGACCGTTTTTGGGAAGTATTGATTGTAACATGTTTGTCAAGAACAGATTTGATTCATAAATGTTTCCACTGAGTAAATTTTTGTGAGAGAGCAGTGAGTAATTTTTACAAACGTAATTATTGTGCGAGCCAGCATAACTTGGTCTCGTAAACAATTTGTTTTGAACAGTTTTTTTCCTAATAGATAGACAGAAGGTGTGGGGAAGGATAGACGGACAGCGTAGGTGTGCATGACTGAGCACTTTTTATATCTCGTGTTTTGAACTAGGTTTAGTAGAGAGGGAAGGGGTGAGTAGGAATTAAATGTTATTGAGACGTCTGTTGACGTACAGAAAATCCGTGATCCAGAGTAAAAGCTCGGGGTTTTGAACATGTTAAGAATTTATTACTATAAAATTACATTTTATTGTCTTGAGTGATTCGACCTTTGATGTCGACCCAAGGTCGTTGCGTAGGGCTGTTACTTAAAATAACTCGGTTCGGCAGCTGAGCTAGAGGTGGTTGCACCAATCAAATGTATGAATCTGGACGGAAGGTCGAGACATAGCTTTAGTATTTAAACCCGTGCAGAGCTTAGATAGATGCCACATGTAGACAATCCATTTACGAGGTGGACGGCGATAGTCCTCAGCCAGATGAGAGACATAAGAGACGCAGTTGAGCAGTCCATATTGTGAGGAGCGCCATGAGTTAAAGCTCCAGAGCCTAAGCTACTTGGTTTGATATAAACCCACAGCGTTTACATGCAGCGCTCTCACTCCTAGTGAGGGCCGCATGGTGAGAGTCCATACTAATTTGTAATGATGGAAGTGAACCGTTCTACTTACTTTTGAAGACAGTTTCAGAGCTACCGCCAGACAGCGCATGGTTGTACAAGCATTCTCCATGGCGTGTCTAGAGGAAATGTCCATATCATAACATGTCTCATTGAATTAAAAGAATTTAAACTGTTATATCCGTCGCCACGTGCGCGGATTCTATTTGGCATATAACTCATATGACCTGCAAGTAGTTAGAGTGAATAAGTTAGTCTTTATAGAAAGCTGTAGTTTCATTAGTAGATTCAGTTGCCTTTGAATTGATATTTATATTTATAATTATATTTGATACATTAATTCCTGTAATTAAACTGCCCTACAGTTCTGCTAAAAATCAAAGCAATTGATTTATTTAGTTTTTAGAGTGCAAGTATTTTTTTTGTGTGTTCGTCGATTGTGGGAGCGGACTTCGAAAGAGTGTCAGTCGAATTATCCCCATCTAACCCACATCGCGACACTGGAGGGGACTTACCAAATTTCTTAATCCTTAATTTCTTAAATTCGTTAGATTATAATCACCTTTTCTCTTTGTTTGCATTACATTTTTGTTCTTTTCATGATCCGTCGCTCACGGGGTCTCGCACGTTGAGCTACTTTAAAATTATTTATTATTTAGTTTTGTATACTGCTTTGTTATTTTTACTTCCACATATGTCGCTGCTCTCCCATTGACCCGATGACCGAGGCCAGGGAGACTACAGAACAGAACTTAGAACGGTGAAAGACAAAAAAGACTGACTGTGGTGTACGCAAGGGCTAAAGGAATTACCACCCAGTTCCTTGAAAGTTAAGTGATTCCATCCTAAAATTTTGTCTGCGTCTGGGGAGTTGAGTGTTCCTCCTCGTGTTTTACAGGCTTTTTATACTTTTCTTCTTTGTTAGAACTGCGGGAGGTCGGCGAGGGTTCTTACGTGTGCGTGTCCTCTGTGCCAAAGTGGTGGCTTGGTCGCCGATTTTGCCGTTTCGACGACAACGTCTGCGGTCTCGCAACAACCAGTGGTGATTAAAACAGTGAGGATTCGCATTCGTGAGAATAGTCTTTGTTAGGGACCTGTATATTTGTTTAGATTGTGGCGTTCACATCTTCCTCGTCTCTTTGGGAAGACGTCTCTCTTGTTCTCTTCTCACCTATCTGTAATTATATTCAGAACTTGTAGGGTCTGTTATCGTTCGTCTTTTCTTGTCTAGCGTCGTGTTTGGTGTATTTTTTTTCATTAGACCTTTATCATTATCATGTTGGTACATTCCTTTGTTTCTTATTTTACCTAAGTAACTCATGTGTCTACATTGACACATTGATTGAGTAATTTGATCTGGTTATTGAGAGTAACGATTTTATTGAATTGTTGGAACCCGTGCAGTTAGCACACTGCCAGTTCTATGGAGCTTATTAAGCGTCATGTATAACCGATCTCGTCTTTATATTGACGAGCTCCCGAGAGGGCAGTATTAGACTGTTTCGGGAGGTGATTTTTTTTGTGTAGTGATGAGTAGTGAGTATTGATTTTATTGTCGGCTGGTGCCGCCGCCCGAAGAGCAATGAATTTGTCTCATGGGAAGAGTCTGTATCAGTATCGAGGTGATGTCGATATAAGAGCTATGTGAATTATATATATTGAGTATACTTTTTTTTAGTCGTCTGCGTATGACGTCGACCCGAGGAGAGCAATAATGAGATTGCCTCATGGGATGGATGATATTGGTATTTTTCGATTATTTGAGAGATGTTTGGCAGTGCTAACGTAGTACACTGCGTATCCGCGTATTCGCGTGTTATTGTTGAACCTTCTTACAGGCATTGTAAGCCCCACAGGGAAGTGTAAGGCCTCAGGGCAGTGTAAGGCCACAGGCAGTGTAAGACGCCGAGATGCAGTGTAAGACCTCTGGGCAGTGTAAGGCCGCAGGCAGTGTAAGACCGACGGGCAGTGTAAGACCAACTAGTTATGTAAGGAAGGGAGTATTCGCGTTTTGAGATATTTTGCAGTGGTAACAGAGGACACTGCGTGGTCGCGTTTTAAGAAGTTGTGAAGTAGAGTGGAGTTGTTTTTTTTATACAACCGATTATGTCTATGGTTTTTCCGCGTTTCGTGGACCATCTAACGTAATACTAGATATGACAAGTAAGAATACCGATTATGATTGTGACTCTCCATGCGGTCAGTGGATGAGTTATCTAAGAACATACCCGATATAGATATTGAATTGAACCGATTATGACTATATACCGAGATGACTGTGACACTTGACGTGTGCATGGCTTGCGTACGGAAACGTCGCATTAAATTAACTGCTATCGCCTGGTGGCACCTCATCTATCCCGGATTGGATATAATTAGAAATAGGTTAAAGTATGTTATTTACTTGAGATCTAGATTATTGGTGAATGCGAGAAGCGCTATGTAATTCTTAAATCAAGACGAGCGCTACGCGGATTTTGAAAGAGTACGTCAGGCTAATTATCTTGTCGACGTTTGTTTATTTCAGCTTAACTATGGCGAAATTTGTAATTGATAAACCAGAATATGTTGCTATTTTATATAGAGACTGTTAAGCATTGAGGTTGAGCATTTTTCACCTTTTTCGGAGACCGTGGATGGTTTCACATTATATTGTCCTACCAATTATGGACATTCTTTCTCAAAATTTCCATCTGATTCCTTTTTCCACTAGCGTCCATCCTGACCATGACCTGAGTTTCAGACAACCTTGACGCCTTTATCTGCGGGTCAATGAGATGAGAAAATGGCAAACCGAGCGACCAGACCTACTGCTGCCAGGATACCAGTACTTTAACTATTGTTCGTTCATGTTCTATGAATGTATTAATTACGCTCAGTGAAGCGATGAGCTAGTTGCTCAATATTTCAGTCTTTACAGTATGTCTGTGTGAGAGAAGTTTATCACTTTAATTCTTAAGTGCTACAATAATTATATATTATCACAGAACGTCGCATATAAACATACATATGCTATTGTCCATCGATAATGCACGTTCTTAGAATTTTTTATTTTTTTTGACTTTCAGTAACGATATATTTTTTACTATATAGCCCTTTCCAAAGTACTATTACATAGCAACGTTAGTAGACAGTTATGTCGTTCAAACCCTAAGTTTTCCTTGGGGTGGGGGATGTGTCAAGAACAGATTTGATTCATAAATGTTTCCACTGAGTAAATTTTTGTGAGAGAGCAGTGAGTAATTTTTACAAACGTAATTATTGTGCGAGCCAGCATAACTTGGTCTCGTAAACAATTTGTTTTGAACAGTTTTTTTCCTAATAGATAGACAGAAGGTGTGGGGAAGGATAGACGGACAGCGTAGGTGTGCATGACTGAGCACTTTTTATATCTCGTGTTTTGAACTAGGTTTAGTAGAGAGGGAAGGGGTGAGTAGGAATTAAATGTTATTGAGACGTCTGTTGACGTACAGAAAATCCGTGATCCAGAGTAAAAGCTCGGGGTTTTGAACATGTTAAGAATTTATTACTATAAAATTACATTTTATTGTCTTGAGTGATTCGACCTTTGATGTCGACCCAAGGTCGTTGCGTAGGGCTGTTACTTAAAATAACTCGGTTCGGCAGCTGAGCTAGAGGTGGTTGCACCAATCAAATGTATGAATCTGGACGGAAGGTCGAGACATAGCTTTAGTATTTAAACCCGTGCAGAGCTTAGATAGATGCCACATGTAGACAATCCATTTACGAGGTGGACGGCGATAGTCCTCAGCCAGATGAGAGACATAAGAGACGCAGTTGAGCAGTCCATATTGTGAGGAGCGCCATGAGTTAAAGCTCCAGAGCCTAAGCTACTTGGTTTGATATAAACCCACAGCGTTTACATCCAGCGCTCTCACTCCCATTGAGGGCCGCATGGTGAGAGTCCATACTAATTTGTAATGATGGAAGTGAACCGTTCTACTTACTTTTGAAGACAGTTTCAGAGCTACCGCCAGACAGCGCATGGTTGTACAAGCATTCTCCATGGCGTGTCTAGAGGAAATGTCCATATCATAACATGTCTCATTGAATTAATAGAATTTAAACTGTTATATCCGTCGCCACGTGCGCGGATTCTATTTGGCATATAACTCATATGACCTGCAAGTAGTTAGAGTGAATAAGTTAGTCTTTATAGAAAGCTGTAGTTTCATTAGTAGATTCAGTTGCCTTTGAATTGATATTTATATTTATAATTATATTTGATACATTAATTCCTGTAATTAAACTGCCCTACAGTTCTGCTAAAAATCAAAGCAATTGATTTATTTAGTTTTTAGAGTGCAAGTATTTTTTTTGTGTGTTCGTCGATTGTGGGAGCGGACCTCGAAAGAGTGTCAGTCGAATTATCCCCATCTAACCCACATCGCGACAATGTTCATGTGAAATGATTTGTATTTGAGTGCTGTTTCAGAGGTGCATTATTGCAGGACGGTACATGTCAAGTTTTTTTTAGAAAATTGTCCATCCTGAGTGAGCGGTTTTTTTTTATTATAAATTTTTCCAGCTTTAATAATTCTAGTGTTACCCTACAGGGCACTTTGGCGTTGTCGGCTCGTGCCTTCACTTTCATACTTTGTGTCGTTAAAATTTTAAATTTTAACTGGGGTGGGGAATATGTCACGAGCCGAGTGAGCTCTTTTTTCTGTTAGTCATGGGTTGGGTTTATTTTGGGAAAATATGAAACGCGTTTAGCTATTAATCGAGCCACGGATTTCGTGATGAGGGATGTGTGAGTGAAGTTTGTAAACATTAAGTTAACCCTTTGATTTTGGTGTGCGTGTGGAATTTTCTTGTTTACATAGTGGGATTGTAGAAGTTTTAGTGTAGGGTTTTGAGTTGTGTCCATATCCTTTTGAGAAAGCAGTTAGGGTTAACTGAAAGATAGACTTGTGTTTGTCGTGGCTAGGGCCTTGATCGTCCAATCGGGAGGGAGACCCTTAGTAACCATCGGGGGGTATAAAAGCTAACACACGTACTAAGATCAGTGGATTCATATTTCGAGCATTTGGCGAAAAGACGAGTCACGGGGGCCTCCTACCTGAGTGGAGATGACAGACAACAAGATTCGCGCTGTGAAGAGACCTAGACAGTGACGAAACCTCTGTGCACCAGGCTTAAGTGTGCACGCCGCTTACATTGGACTCTCTCGCTCGCAAAACTATCGCGAGCGAGGAAATGGTGAGAGATCCCTCGTGTGTGTTTGTGCCAGGAAGTGTGACAGTTTTTTCCGTCACCCCATTGTGACGAAAAGAAGGACATTGAATATACTTTTTACTAGATGTGTAATGAGCTGTTAGATTGTGTTTGAGATTGAACTATGTTCATTTCCTAGATGTATACTTCTTAGTGCGGAGCAGCATAGATATTTTGTGAAGCGTATTACTGTGAAAAGTATTAATGAGTGCTGCTACACTTAGGAGTCAGTCAATTATCTGATTAGGTGCTATTACTGATTGTATGAAAGCGAGATCGGCCAACTTGAATTTGTTTACATCGGTGTGCTTTGGGAACCGTAGTCCTGGATAGGCGCACTTCAAGAGTGCATAGTACTAGACTTGTCGATATCCTATTTTAGATAGACTTGCTAGAATTTCAGTAGTGGGTGACATTTATGTAATATCTATGATTGTGATTACCGTAAATTATGCCGTCGAATGTTGTATGATCATTACATGGCCCGTCAGGCCTGAACATAAGTAATCCTGTGTTGCTTAGTTATTGTCGTATGAGTGTTTCGGGTGCGAGTCTACTACATCCACCAACCCCCTCGTTGACATCTGGAGGGGACCTACAATAACGCAATTATCCCCAAAATCCCACTTCTGACAACGTCCAAACGCGTTTTTCACTGACACCGATAAGTCCCGAAAGAGTTAAAGGAAAAGAAGTTTCATGGAATTGAGCACCGATACCTGAAGTGTTGCGAGAAAGTCGACTGTCATCTTGTAAGCAGGTAGACGATGCAAGCAGCTGGAACAACAAAAGAAAAGTCACATCCATCGACAAACAAGTTCTCTTGTCCATCTTCATGCAAGTGTCACCAGAGTTAGAGCTTCAGGGTTGCTGCCAGTGATTTGAGATTTTTCAGATTCTTTATGCTGTAATAGTTTACAACAAAAAACATCTTTAGAACCTATAAACACTGTATGTACACAAACCTCCCTAAATACCTCTGCATGTTATATATAAGTTGATTATAACTAGACGATGTACCGGGAATAAACACCTACTCTCTCTTTCTTTCTCTCTCTCTCTCTTTCTCTGTCTCTCTCCCTCTCTCTGTCTCTCTCTCTCTCTCTCTCCGTGTCTCTCTGTGTCTCTCTGTGTCTGTCTGTCTGTCTGTCTGTCTGTCTGTCTGTCTGTCTGTCTCTCTCTCTCTCTCTCTCTCTCACCAAACTGAACGCTCGATATACATTTTTTTATATGCACGGCACTAAAACAGAATGGAGCCAAGATGGAGAATGAAAATTAGAACTGTTGACAGCACGATGAAACAATGCATTTTCTATAAATTCAAAAACAAAACCAATCAAAACAATAAAAACTTCCGTGCACCCTCCACGATATTTGAAATGGGCATGCAAAATATGGTTACTGTAGATGGCCTAATAAAAAAGCCTTCTGCGTTCAAAGGTCGAGAATTTGTGAAATATATAATTAGATATATATCTATACTAATAAAAGTGAAACTTTACGACAATTGCAGCGCGCCTTTCGCTACTCCTCTGTTAATGCTGATTCGGTGGCCCTCAGGTTTTAAACATAGCTTGGTATAGACTGTCGTCGTGTCGCCGGCACAGAAAATAAAAAAATAATTAATAACTCGCAGAACGTTTGTATTAGTTTCTAGGTTGCGACACATTGGCGTTCGATTTATTTTTTCGGCAAATTAATGTAATTGAGATTGGTTCCGGTATCTGTATCACATTCACAAAAACAACTTCCGGGTAGGACTGGTTTGAATGATGAGATTGGGTTCTAAGACTATCAAGTATGAAACTGTGTGTGTTCTCAATATGCCTAGACTATGAAAAAGGAAGGGTCTGGAATTGGGAGATTGACGCTGCAGGGACAAAAGTACACATGTTTGTGTTTTCAATATGCTTAGGAAAATATTATAATACTATTTCTTTTCCATTAACACAATATGACGTTATCACTTCCTGCGATGTGCAAACAAACTAACCCGTGCGCAAATCATAGCCATTTGACGGATGCTGGCGGGACGCGCAGGACGTCAACGCGCAAAGTGAGAGCAGTAAAACATATCTAAAAACAAACAAACAAACAAAACATAAAATAAAGCTAAAGGAACAGGCAAAATGAAGCAGGTCCATAATAATCACCCAGAACTGAAACTAATAAATCGATTTATCCCGCGCAGGGCCGGGAACTCAGCTATTATACTATAAAAGTATCGGCACTAACCCACTGCTCGAGTAACGTGTAGGATATATTAGTGTGAATCCAATTTTTTTTTTTTTTTTTGGCCTTGGTTTCCAGCTAAGTGATTCTTGGGTCTTAGACAATATTTTAAAAAATGATGCCATTCATGTGCATATGGCTCCCGTATATCCATTTTCTGAAAGACTGGAGATCGTTTAGTATATGGAAGAAGTATGACAAGTGCACACTTTGGCACTTGTTTAAAATGAGTTGTGGCACTTATCAAGCTGTTTCACGTCCGATTTATTCTAACTCGTTTTTCATAATACTAAAGCCGAAAACTGTTTAACGTCGAATTTCTCAGCTGTGTGAACAAGCAAGAACTGAGTTCGCGATGATTTGCAAAAGCTGAAAAGTCTTTCGTCAAGATCCTGTGTTGTATTACTACTGGTGTGTAATATTAAACGAACGCTGCCGCGCAAATGTGCTGCAAATGCACACTCATGAGTACACAAGCAAAATCAGAAAGAAATTAATAAATAACAAAAAGTTAACGGTCTATAGTACAGGATTCTGGAAACGAAAATACGATGTTGACATCCACCCTTATTTTAGTATTGATTTTAGAGCGTGTAAGGAATCCCGATTGAGGCTCTTACACCTTAAAATCGTGCACAATATTTATCCAACAAATATTCTCTGACATAAATTGAAAATATAGGAAAGTGATAAATGCAAGATTTATGGAGCATGTCTTTTTCAATTGCAACAACCTGAAGGATTACTGATGCAATGTGGCCCAGTATATTTTAAGTAAAACTGGGAAAAGAATTGAAATAAATGAGAAAATTGCGGTATTTGGAATAACAAATAACGATTTAAACCATATACCATTGATGACACACTGTAATACTTATTGCTAAAATGTGTATCACAAAAGAAAAATATGGCAAATTAGTTAACATCAAATTTGCATTTGAGACAGAAATGAAAACAGAAGAAAAGTATCTTAACCCACTACCTCAAATCGTATTTCAATCTGAGCCAAACATACAAGCAGACCAGACCAGAGCGGAGGAAGTGGGCTAGGTGGGCCAGTTGGCATGGGCCTACGATTTTGAGTGGGCCCACTCACTCTGATGGTAGAGGTAAAAGGGTGGTTGGCAAAGGATATTGATATTGTAAAAAAACATCAAGGGAGGACCCTTTAGCACAAAATATTAATATTTTAAAGAAGATTCGCATGAAGAGATGAAATACTTTATGAGAAATTTGAAATGGGGCCTACATTTCCCATTTAGTCTATTTATCAATTATTATCATGCTTTATCTCTTAGGCTAATTAATGATCTCCTATCCCCTGCCCATGTGGTCCAATTTACGAATCAACCGATGCAAATAAAGTCAAACGAGGTATCGTACCAAACCTTGTCAGACACAGTCATATGCTGGTAGACAAGAGGTGCACACCAGAATTTCCTACATTGTCTTGGTAAATCCGGCAGGAAGACTGACTGTGTCTGGCCGGGCTTAGTGTGACACCTCCCTCAGAATTACAAGTAGATTTTAGATCTTGATTTTGGCGTGTAGTTCTTTGTCATCAATACAGATTAAAGACATGCTATTTATTACATGCCACAAACCTGCTTATCAATCACACGTGTACAAAGTTCAGTGGTGAAGGTGTTCCTTCAGTTTCGAATGTTCAGAGGACAACGATAAACATAAATCTAAAATATGTAGCTCAGGGTCGCCAAAATGGAACCTATGCCAATGAACACAGACGCTTCCGCTTAGGGCAGCTCCGCCTAAGTAAACACCTATCAATGACGTCAGAACTTAAGATAAAGTGGCATCATCACTGTACGCTCACAATTTCGCTGTTCAGATTAGAAATTAAAATAGACCCCCTCCCCCAACTCTATGCGCGCGCGCCTGTGTTGTGTGGTGTGTGTATGTTTATGTGTGTGTGCAAGTGTGTTTGCCAATTTCAGTGTTTTAAATTACAGTTCGTTCCAAAATTCATGACCATGGCAATTGCTTTATATCATTTAAACGGTCTGTTTGATTAAAGTGAAAATGTGTATGCAGGTTTAGGATATCCGTGGCGTTAAAAAATATTTTTTTCACCCCTAAAAGACAAACAGTTTTAAATTTTGTCTCTTAACGCTATATAAAATACTACAGCAACACACTGAGTAGAATGTCAGATAGTTTACATCACTAAAATAATGTTCTCCATTAGTGCTGATTCAGTCCAAATGAAAGGAACTCATCGGTGTCGGGAAACAAAACACTCGTAATTACAATGAAATCCCCTATGTTCAGACTGTGTGCACCAAGAAAAACGTGTCTTCCGTTCAATAACTTATGACGTCACGCTGACGCACCAGTTGATATAAAAGAGTTGAATCTTTCAGTGACGTTTTTATTCGGTCCATTGAAACTGGTGTTTTTCATTATCAAAGTGATAATACTATTACTGCGTTGGAGTACAAGTTCACTACAGTTAGAAGGATTGCCTTGAAATTGTTCCGATATTTCACACGAGAAACAAGACGTGGATGTCTTTATTTTGACATCCGGACTCGACATGCGTTTGGAACTCTATAAAGTCGCTCAAAAGATGGTTGTAAGAATCAGACATTGCGTCCACCCCGTCGAAAACAGGAAGAAAGGAGAAGATAGAGATGATTTTGATAAGTACATGATAAAGAGAGTTGCTAACAGATGGAACGCCTTGCCAGACAGTGTTGTCACTGCCCCTACTCTCAACTGCTTTAAGTCAAGGCTGGACGCTTACTGGCAGCATAAGCCAATTGTGTTTGACCCCACATGCCAGCAGTAAATACCAAGTTACAGTACTGATTGTCACGCATGCCACAAGGCACAAGTAATGTACTATTACAGTGTAATACCAAGAAGCGGCGAACTAGCCTTAAAAAGGCTTCAACGCCGAAATATTCAAGATTCAAGATTCAAGAAAGGGAGAAATTGAAAGCATGTTTCAGAGGAAAGAATTCATCACTGTGAGAAAACTTAGATATCATCTACAGTAAAGAAAATGGATTTCAAATTTCAAAAACACGTTTGTGGAGGATTGTTAGAAGCATGGGCTTTGCATTCAAGAAATCTTCATCCGGCAGAAACTTACTTTGTGAAAGAACGCACCTAGCGGAAACCAGGAGTAAGTCCCTGCGTCAAATAAAGGAAAAGCCCACGCATGGCTTTGATATTGTCTATCTGGACGAAACATGGGTCAATGCTCACCATACATATGACAAGGAGTGGCAATCCAAAGTTGAAAAGCACAGGAGAAATATTCCTGCCAGTAAAGGGGATAGATTTATAATAGCGCATGCTAGAAGCAGAAATCTTGGGCTCATCCAAAACTCAGAGACCTCGTTTTTAATTCAATTTCAGCGGATAACCGAGACTATCAATCATGCTGAAATGAAATGGAACAATTTTTAAAAACTGGTTGGAACATTCTCTTCTTCCTTCACTGGACAGACCTCCATGTTTGGTTGTGGACAACGCATCATACCACAACATCAAGTCAGACAATGATAAAACACCCAGTAGCAAGAAAGACGATGTCAAGGCATGGCTGACGAAGGAAAATATTCCTCTCAGCTCAATTCATCTTAAACCCGAGTTGCTTTCTCTTGTGCGAAAAAATAAGAAGCCCATAATATTCGACATCGGCAAGATTATCCATCAATTTGGACACACAAGCCTGCGATTGCCTCCTTACCATTCATATCTCAACCCCATTGAGCTCGTGTGGGCTAAAGTCAAAGGAAAGGTCGCTATAGAGAATACAACGTTCAAGATGTCAGACGTCAATAAACCAGTGCCTGCACAGCTATTAAAGAAATTGACAGAGAATTTTTCACCAAATGCGAAGACTATACAATACGTTTGGAAGAAGAATATTGGCAAAATGACGGACTTAATTTCATCCAACCAAATTGTAGCATCTGCAAGCCACCCCTTGCCCTCCCCCGTTGCTTGTTATACTGGTGACTGAGCATGTGTTTACTTCTTTTTTCATTTTATTGTTGACGTTCGCCAGAGTGACCTTGCCCTCCCTTCCTTGTGAGTAGTTTTTTTCCTCGCAAATATTAGTATGTTCCCGAACATTCGATAAAGGTGTAGATATAGATGTTTACGCCAAATCTGGCCTTGAGTGATGTAACCTAGTGACGTATTGATACGTGATTGGATAGTTTGTGTGTTCCGGCGAGGGCAGAGGTAACCTTCTGTAGAAATGTATATATATATGGACCCATGTGAGTGGTTGGTCGGTGAGTAATAATAATAATAATAATATATTGCATTTATATAGCGCCCAACCCCGTCGATGACAAGCTCTGGGCGCTTTAACAAACTCTTACACACACACACACACACGCATACACAAAAGAAATTCAAAAATATTTACTATTGTTGCTGCCGAAAAACACCTAGCCTAGTTTGTCTGAAAGAAATGGGTCTTCAGATGGCGTTTGAAAGAACCAATGTCATTAATTTCCCTGGTTGTCTTTGGAAGAGTGTTCCAGATGGTAGGGCCAAGAAATGAAAAGGACTTTTCTCCTACAGTGGACAGATTCATTTTAGGTACTTTCAATTTTGTAGTGTCAGATGATGATCTTAGTTGACGAGATGGAACATAGTAATCAGTTAAATCAACTAGGTACGATGGAGCAGTATTATTGACACATTTGTGACAAATGGATGACAATTTGTACATTATTCTTTTCTCGTCTGGCAGCCAGTGCAAACTCTGCAGAAGTGGCAGTGCTGAATCTCTTTTCTTTTTCTTCAAAACAAGTCTCGCTGCATTGTTTTGAGCAATTTGGAGTTTTCTAATATTTTTTTGTGAAATTCCAGCCAAAAGGGAGTTGCAATAGTCAAGCTTTGAAAGTACAAAAGAATTTACTAAAACAGCCGCAGTTTCAGTTGAAATAAGATGTCTGATTTTACCAATTTTCCAGATTTCCATGTATAGAATACGAATGAGGTGACTAACCTGAGATGACATAGAAAGATTTGAATCAATGTAAACCCCTAGGTTTTTTACTTTTTTTGAAATTTCTATTGAATTAGTGCCAATTATCATCTCAGTTCTGTCCACTTCTTGCAGAACCCGCTCACGGCCTAATAAAATAACCTCAGTTTTATCCTCATTTAGTGCCAGTTTGTTTTGGTTCATCCAGCTTTTAATTTCTGTTATACAGTTTCCAGCCTGCTGCAGAAGGCTATCAACATCGCATGGCAAGGCAGAACTGTAGAGCTGGGTATCATCAGCATAGAAATGATATTGTAAATTAAATTTCTTTATTTCATGTACAAGTGGAATAGTATAGATAGTAAACAAAATAGGACCAAGCACTGAGCCTTGTGGTACGCCATACTGAAGCGCATAAGAAAAAGATCTTATTTTGTTGGTTACAACAAATTGGTGGCGATTTGACAGGTAAGATTCGACCCATTTAAGGGCGACCTCTCTGATTCCAAATGATGTTTCTAGCCTTCTGACTTCTTTGAGTAAGAGAGTTTCCTTTCTGTGCGGCGTAGGATATTTAGTTGTTCGCTGGTGCCTTCCTAGTATTTTATTGTTAAGATACAGTTATTAAACTTTAGTATTATTTAATCGATCGTTGGATCTCGTGTTTATTTATTCTACAGCTGTAATAGTTTCGTTTTCTAAAGGGTTGTAGTTGGATCAACTAACTCCCCTCTACTATAACATGCTAGAACAACCTCAGCTGTTACATATTGGGGGCTCGTCCGGGATCCGACCAGATTCGAACGGACCAGATCAAAATTATTAGATTTATTTACAAAGTTTATTGTAGGAACATCATCGACAAGCTATCTACAACATGTCGGAGGTTATTGGAAGGCTTAGAAAGGAAGCGGAAGCCATGGAGCTCACTGGGCAGGAGAGACGGGACTACATCCGTGAAGGCCTGGAAAGAGAAAGACAGCAGGAGGCTCAACGACAGGAGAAGGAGGTGGAACGACAGGCTCGGGAGAAGGAGGCTGAACGACAGGAGAAGGAGGCTGAACGACAAGAGAAGGAGGCTCAACGACAGCTGGGAAGGGAAAAGATGAACCACGAGTTGGAGATAGAGAGGAGCCGCCAGCAACGTAGAGGCAACGACTCAGCGCAGAGGACCGACGACCAGCCAGTTCCAAGAGACCCAAGCTACCTGCATTTCAGGACAAGAAGGACGATCTGGATTGCTGGTTGCTGCGGTTTGAGAGGTTTGCCGAGACAGTTGAATGGCCCAGATCCACCTGGACGACATCCCTGTCTGCCCTGCTGTCTGGGAGAGCTTTAGGGTGCTTCTGCAGACTGCCGATCGACGAAGCCAAGGACCAAGACAAGGTCAAGGAAGCTTTGCAGAAGAGATACAACCTGTCAGAGGACGGATACAGGCTCATGTTCAGACAAGGTAAGCCTGAAGATGGAGAAGATGTTGGAATGTTTTTGACCAGGACCAAGACCTATCTAGAGAGGTGGATAAAGCTGTCGAAGACGGAGGAGACCTACGAAGGAGTGAGGGACCTGTTCGTCAGAGAACAATTCATGGATGCTTTGCCCACAAGACCTTGCGACCCATGTGAGGGAGAGGAAACCAAAGACGCTACAGGACATCGCAGAATCAGCGGAGGCGTACCTGGTAGCGAGGAACCGGACACTCAGCGGGAGCGCCAGACAGCAGAGCCGGCCAGTGCGACAGAGGCCCAACGGATACAGAAGCTCACAAGTCTGCCATAGGTGCCAGAGGCCGGGACACAAGGCGACGGAGTGTCGTACCAAGATAAACGACAAAGGTGAGTTGAAATGTTACCTTTGTGGAAAGCCAGGCCACGTTCGGAAGACGTGTCCAGCCCAGAAGGAAATGGGACGAGGCAAGCCGAACAAGGCGGCGGCGGCCGTAGTTATAGTGGCAGACGAGTCGTCAAGACAGGATGTGACGACGGCTGACACCAGCATCAATGTTCAAGCGGTAATGAAGGACGGGAAGCTCCAGTTAGCGGTGCCTGTTACGTGCGGAGGATGCAGTGATGGAAGGACCGTGGAGAAACTGAAGTTACCAGTGATGAAGGGCTTGATTGGAGATCGAGCGGTAGACGTCCTTAGAGATACCGGCTGTGAAGGTGTAGTGGTGCGGCGATCACTGGTGGACGACAGACAGCTCACCGGTGGGAAGAAACTCATCGCGAGGATCGACAACTCCTTGCTAGCGGCGGAGGAAGCCATTATCGACGTGAAGACGCCTTACCTGACGGGCAGAGTGACGGCGCTGTGTTTCCCGGAGACCATCTGCGACCTAGTAGTCGGGAACGTGGACGGGGCGAAGGATCCGTACGACCCTGATACTGAGGTGATGGTAGGAGCGGTGACCACGAGGGCCCAGGAGAAGAGGAAGGACCAGTCTACGTCGTTGACAGCGCCGAGGGCAGAACGGCACGCGGGAGTGGATAGAGAGGAACTTATCCGACTCCAGCAAGAAGACGAAGACATTAAGAAGTTAGAGCAGAAGAAGATCCCAACTAACAGAGGCAATAAGTCTGTTCATTTTGAGAACATGGAGGAGTATTGTACCCGATCTACAAGGACCTGAGACAGGCGACGGTTATAAGGCAAGTGGTACTACCCGAGAAACTGAGAGAGTATGTACTGAGTGTTGCCCACGACTCGATCGTCAGAGGACACCTCGGCGTGAAGAAAACCAAAGACAAAGTTATGAGCAATTTGTATTGGCCTGGAATTGAAGGTGACGTCGCGAGATACTGTCGCTCATGCGACATCTGCCAGAGGACAGTGAACAAAGGAGCGACCCCAAATGTGCACCTGCAGAGTATGCCAGTAGTGGATGTACCGTTTAGGCGAGTGGCCGTGGATTTTGTGGGACCTATCGACCCCCCAAGTGAAGGCGGACATCGGTATATCCTGGTATACATAGACTACGCTACTCGTTACCCTGAAGCCACACCCTTGAAGAAGATCGACGCAGAAACGGTAGCAGAAGCCTTAGTGAACATCTACAGCCGTTTGGGTGTGCCCGAAGAGATCTTGTCGGACCAAGGGACCCAGTTCATGTCAGATGTCATGAAGGAAACGAACAGACTACTGGGAATTCGACAGTCGAACACTACAGTCTACCACCCTATGTGCAACGGGCTGGTGGAGCGATTCAACGGCACGCTGAAGAAAACATTGAGACGACTGTGCGCAGAGCAAACCAAGCAGTGGCACAGATACATCAACCCGCTGCTCTTCGCATATCGTGAAGTTCCCCAAGAGTCGACCAAGTTTGCCCCATTCGAGTTGCTGTATGGGAGAACTGTGAGAGGATCAATGCACATCTTACGACAACTATGGACCAAGGACGTAGAGGAGGCGGAGATGAAGACCAGTTACCAGTACGTCATGGAACTACGTGAGAGGCTGGAGGACACATGGAAGCTAGCGACGGAAGAACTCCCCAAGGCTCAAGCTAGACAGAAGACCTACTACGACCGGAAGGCGAGAGAGAGGAAGTTCCGCCCCGGAGATGAAGTGTTGGTGTTACTGCCGACGAACACTAACAAGCTCCTAGTCCAATGGAAGGGACCAGGGGACAAGGTGGTCTAGAGGCAATGTGCTCGCCTCTCATGCCAAGGGTCCCGGGTTCTAAACCCGGGCAGTGCAGGCATGTTGGAAATTGGATTTTTCTCATATTTTCAAGTCCCTGGTCCTATTGGGGGGTAGGATCGGGTACCTAGTCTTCTCGGATAAGGACGAAAAAATTCGGAGGGCCCGTGTGCACGTTGCGCACGTTAAAGATACCTCGGCAGTTGGAAATCGTAAAGAGCAGGCCGAAAGGCCGCTGCCCGGGCAAAATTGAAAATTGAAATTAATAGATTAAAAGTTATCCATATCACCCCCGCTAGAATTTATTATTCATTATTAGATATATATTGTTATTAATAAATATTCAAATATTATTTGAGTTGTGTGTTGTGTGAACTGATGTGAGTTGTGAACTGCTGTGAGTTGTGAACTGTTGTGAGTTGTGAACTGCGCCTAACAGGCTGCGTTACAATTTGCTCTGAGATAGAGAGAGAGAGATTGAGCGAGACAGGGAGAGAGAAAGAAGCAGTGCAGTGTGTTGAGCGCTTCGCCGGCAGCTCCATTCTGCTCTGTGGTTGACATGTTGTTTCTGTAAAGCGCATAGAGCATTTTAAATGGATATGCACTATATAAATGCTATACATTATTATTATTATTATTATTATTATTATATAAGGTAGTCTCAGTTGTCGGCGTCAACGACTACAGAGCCAAGATGGGTGCAAAAGAGAAGACGTGGCACGCCAACCTTCTCAAGAGATACATTCCAAGGACGACACCAGGAATGACAAAAGCAGCAGCAGTGGCAATGGAACCGACACCTGTTGTGACCCAGATGTGTGGGATGGACAACAGTAGGAGCGATACCACGCATGGACATATCGACGCCATAAGGAACGACGGCGGTGATGGTGCTGAGACTGTACTGGCAGATTACGACCTGATGGACGACAGTCAACCTGTAGAGTCAGCTGGCATGACAGTCATCGGGGAGTGAGGCCTGGAAGGCGACAACGATGGAACGACGGAGGACCTTGCCGACCTAGACAGCTGGGACCAGAAGGAAGACTACCAAGATGTCCAGTATGGAACGCAACTGACGCCGGAACAACGTCAACAACTCGGCGATGTGGTGAAGGATTACCAACACGTCTTCACCAATCTCCCTGGATGCTGCCAGTTGGGTGAACATCGCATTGACCTGACGACAGAAGTACCAGTTCGTCAAGGACCATAAACCGGTGCCCTACGCTATGCGCGACTCCTTGAAGGAGGAGCTTAGCACCATGGAAAGGTTGGGCATCATTCGAAGGAGCTCGTCAGCTTATGCTTCACCGGTTGTTGTCGTCAAGAAGAAGGACTGATCCAACCGAGTCTGCATCGACTACAGGAGGTTAAACAAGATCACAGTATTCGACCCTCATCCGACAGCAGCGCCATCGGAAGTGTTTCAGAGTCTCTCGAGAGGAAAAGTATTCTCTCGGATTGACCTGAGCAAGGGATACTGGCAAGTGAAAGTCCGAGAGCAAGACATTCCCAAGACTGCGTTCGTCACCATGGGCGAACACTATGAATTCACTCGGATGCCTTTTGGGATGATGAACTCAGGAGCCACGCTGAATAGGATCGTGAAGCCATTGATCCATGGAATGAACAATGTGACAGCGTACGTGGACGACCTGCTGATCCATACAGAGACATTTGATGAGCATGTGAAGACTCTCAAGGACCTACTGCAGAGGATGGACCAAGCTGGATTAACTGCAAGACCATCCAAGTACCTGATTGGAACATCTGAAGTCGACTTTGTTGGACACTCAGTGGGAGAAGGTATGATTGGACTATTAGAAGAGAATGTATGTGAGGTGCGAGACGCACCCAGACCCACCACTAAGAAGGAAGTGAAAGCATTTTTAGGATTGGTGGGATATTACCATGAATTTGTTCCTAACTTTGCAGTGATTGCAGCACCATTGTCTGACTTACTTAGAAAGGGTCAGCCTGATGTAGTTCAGTGGGAAGAAACGTAGGAAAAAGTGTACACTTCTTTGAAGAATGCCATTATCTCCAAACCCGTGTTATGTCTGCCAGATTTTTCCAAAGGGTTTGTCTTAGCAACTGATGCATCAGATCGCGGGTTAGGCGCTACTCTTATGCAGGAACACGAGGGAAAGTTGTACCTTGTGGCATATGCTAGTCGTAAGCTATTGCCTCGTGAGACAAAATATTGGGTCTCAGAGCACGAATGTTTAGCTATTATTTGGGCTGTAAAAAAGTTTACTTTGTATTTGTATGGAAAGGAGTTTGTGCTCCAAACTGACCATCGGTCATTAGAGTTTTTGAACTCTGCCAAGTTTGATAGTCCAAAGTTATTACGATGGAGTTTATTTTTAGTCTTATCGATTCAGGATTCACTATGTAAAAGGCAGAGAAAATGTCTCTGCCGATTTCCTGAGCAGAGTATTTTAAAGTAGTACACTATCAGTGAAATGCATTGTAACCCATACTTTTGCCTACTAGATGAATTTCTAGGACGACAGTATTGTACTGTAATTGGGAACATAGTATATTTGTGACTGAATATTGAATTGATGGCTGAGTTAGTCACATTTTGATTTTATGCTATGTCATATTATTTGTTACCTATGGAACTTGATATGTAATTTTTGAAAATGTAACTCAATGGAAACTGCGAGCAAGCAGTGTTTGTATTATGTTGCAATGAAGTAATTTACGAGTGGTCCAAGCTTGGGCAGTGTTATATTGCATTATTGTAACTTGTTTTGACCTAGTATGATGAAACTAGACCCTGAGCAGTGGCCGATATGTATTGGTATTTTGCCATTGTACCCATGAGTTATGCATTTTGTGGGATAACCATGTTATGTACAACGAATTATGTGCTATGGTTCGTGCACGAAGCATTATGTAAACGATGGGCGATCGTTTCACCATATATGATTTGTAATGATACTGTTGACCATTGTTTTATCACAATGATGGTATTGTATTAGTTTTGTAATACTACTGCAGTGGTGTTGTATTAGTCATTGTATTAGTAATGCAAAGGATACTGCATTGTAATGTATTTGTGATGACATTTGGGAAGGCACTGAGATTGTTATTAACTGTAATAGGATTAGCAACTACCTTTGTGAGATTGGGAGTGCTGTAAGATTGTTATTTCACGATATTGCAGACGCTGTATAATGTTTTTGGAATTGAAAGATATTCAACTTAAATTGGGCAGTTGTGTAGCATCTACAAGCCACACCTTGCCCTCCCCCATTGCTTGTTATACTGGTGACTGAGCATGTGTTCACTTCTTTTTTCATTTTATTGTTGACGTTCGCCAGAGTGACCTTGCCCTCCCTTTCTTGTGAGTAGTTTTTTTCCTCGTAAATATTAGTATGTTCCCGAACATTCGATACTTACTTGGTTACTTTGGTGTAGAACCAGCCTCCTCGCACTCGGGACACACCCATACGTGCTCAGCTCTCCGCGCCATCATGTCGGACAAGGTCTTCTCACTAACAACTCCAGTAAGATGTTGATTGAACAGTCGTCTTGCAGTACCACACAACCGGCTCTTGACTCCACAGCCTCTCTGATGCCCAAACAGTTTTATACGTTCAATGGTGTCCCCGTCTTCCTGTGGTGCTGTTTCTCTCAAAGCTGCGAGAATTTCATTTTCCCCGAGACTAAGAGAGCCTTGCATTGGGGCCTCACCAGCAAGCTTATCCGCTCTCTCATTTCCAGATACTCCAGCGTGTCCAGGGGAGAAAATCCAAGTCAGCCTTTTCAGTTTACTGTCGTACAGATACTGCACCCATTCAGGTTTGAGGTATCCTGTTTCTATTTTCCTGAGCATGCTCTGGGAATCTGTCACAATGACGGCACATGTGTGGGTGCTCCTCTGTAACCATGCAAGTGCGTATTCAGCGGCAACCTCCTCCATTTTCATACTAGATGTTGTGACTTGATATGCAGCTCCATCTTCTGTCACTGTCCTGCCATCATTCGATAAAGGTGTAGATATAGATGTTGTCGCGATGTGGGTTAGATGGGGAGAATTCGACTGACACTCTTTCGAGGTCCGCTCCCACAATCGACGAACACAAAAAAATACTTGCACTCTAAAAACTAAATAAATCAATTGCTTTGATTTTTAGCAGAACTGTAGGGCAGTTTAATTACAGGAATTAATGTATCAAATATAATTATGAATATAAATATCAATTCAAAGGCAACTGAATCTAACTAATGAAACTACAGCCTCTCTATAAAGACTAACTTATTCACTCTAACTACTTGCAGGTCATATGAGTTATATGCCAAATAGAATCCGCGCACGTGGCGACGGATATAACAGTTTAAATTCTTTTAATTCAATGAGACATGTTATGATATGGACATTTCCTCTAGACACGCCATGGAGAATGCTTGTACAACCATGCGCTGTCTGGCGGTAGCTCTGAAACTGTCTTCAAAAGTAAGTAGAACGGTTCACTTCCATCATTACAAATTAGTATGGACTCTCACCATGCGGCCCTCACTAGGAGTGAGAGCGCTGCATGTAAACGCTGTGGGTTTATATCAAACCAAGTAGCTTAGGCTCTGGAGCTTTAACTCATGGCGCTCCTCACAATATGGACTGCTCAACTGCGTCTCTTATGTCTCTCATCTGGCTGAGGACTATCGCCGTCCACCTCGTAAATGGATTGTCTACATGTGGCATCTATCTAAGCTCTGCACGGGTTTAAATACTAAAGCTATGTCTCGACCTTCCGTCCAGATTCATACATTTGATTGGTGCAACCACCTCTAGCTCAGCTGCCGAACCGAGTTATTTTAAGTAACAGCCCTACGCAACGACCTTGGGTCGACATCAAAGGTCGAATCACTCAAGACAATAAAATGTAATTTTATAGTAATAAATTCTTAACATGTTCAAAACCCCGAGCTTTTACTCTGGATCACGGATTTTCTGTACGTCAACAGACGTCTCAATAACATTTAATTCCTACTCACCCCTTCCCTCTCTACTAAACCTAGTTCAAAACACGAGATATAAAAAGTGCTCAGTCATGCACACCTACGCTGTCCGTCTATCCTTCCCCACACCTTCTGTCTATCTATTAGGAAAAAAAACTGTTCAAAACAAATTGTTTACGAGACCAAGTTATGCTGGCTCGCACAATAATTACGTTTGTAAAAATTACTCACTGCTCTCTCACAAAAATTTACTCAGTGGAAACATTTATGAATCAAATCTGTTCTTGACACATGTTTACGCCCAATCTGGCCTTGAGTGATGTAACCTAGTGACGTACTGATACGTGATTGGTTAGTTTGTGTGTTCGGGCGAGGGCAGAGGTTACGTTTATTTCGGGACTTTCTGTAAAAATGTCTATATATATGGACCCATGTGAGTGGTTGGTCGGTGAGTAAGTGAGTTTCCTTTCTGTGTGGCGTAGGATATTTGGTTGTTCGCTGGTGCCTTCCTAGTATTTTATTGTTAAGATACAGTTATTAAACTTTAATATTATTTAATCGATCGTTGGATCTCGTGTTTATTTATCCTACAGCTGTAATAGTTTCGTTTTCTAAAGGGTTGTAATTGGATCAACTAACTCCACCTACTATAACGTGCTAGAACAACCTCAGCTGTTACACAAATATTATTAGCAATCCTCTGGAATCGTCGGATTCAGAGCTAGACAATTCACCAAACATCCTATCTAAACATATACAATGCGACACAATTTTATATTGAAATGCCCATCAACCTCGCTCCACCTCTTGAATTATTCCCATAAACAGCTGTATTACGTTATGACCCTAGGCGGCTCAGGACATCCCCCCACCCCCTTTCCCCGTTACGCCTGTATGCTACGCCACTGGCAAACCAGTGCTTTAATGCAGTCGGGGTGTCATTAGAGTAAATATTCTTCAATCTGATGCTACCTGGAAGAAAAAAAACAGCCCAAAAGATCAAAGGAATTCACCGCTTTGAGAGAACTACTAAAAGCTATAAATTTCATTTTTCGGATTCATATCGTCATGGAAATTCTAACAGTAACACTGCATGCAAAAAATCAAATTTGAATTATAAAGTCTTTCTTGAGAAAATGAAGCTTTTGCATAAAGAGAATCCAAGTTTTCATCAACAGATGTTTGAGGAAGCTACTTAAGATCAGATGGACAGACAAGGTCAGCAATGAAATTGTATGGAAAAGAACAAGACAGAACCCAGTCAGAGAGGAAATTGGTAGGAGGCGATGGAGATGGATCGGCCACACTCTCAGGAGGCCAGGAAACAGCATCACGAAGAAGGTATTGGACTGGAATCCCCAGGGCAAGAGATCAAGAGGAAGGCCGCGCGGAACGTGGAGAAGAGCCAGAGAAAATGATGTGCAACGAAGCGGAAAGACTTGGAATAATGTAAAGAGGCTGGCCCATGATAGAGAGGGATGGAAGGTGTTTGTTGGTGGCCTATACCCTGATCCAGGGTGAGAAAGGCAATGATGATGATGATGATGATTGTATACGAATGTGGAGGAAAAATGAAACGAAAATCATACTGCGGACATTCTCACATCTGTTCATAATCTTGTCCGTATTGTCATGATAAGTCTGTCCAAAGACGCATGCACTTGGATGATTCAGCGCATCGGCCCTTTTTAAGAGTCGCGGATTACTTAATAATGCGACTTTGAGTTTGAGAAACATTCATGCAAACAAACAAAATACAGAAGTAAAAAATGCTTCTCTTCTGGAAGATGTCACTGTCAGGAAACAAAAGGCCGAAAAATCTAATGAAAGAATCCACTCAACTCAAAGATCGCCATCTGTCTCGCTCCACCTAAGGAGTTTCTTATCACTGCTTTTTTTCATCTTTTTTTTTTTTTTTTAAATTTAAAGTAGACATTATGGAATCTCAGAGAAGATGGTGAACCTTATCAAGAGCATGTACGACGGGACAAGTTGCAGAGTCGTACACGATGGCGAGCTTACTGACAGCTTTGATATCAAGACTGGTGTTAGGCAGGGTTGTTTGCTGTCCCCATTTCTGTTTGTCCTGGTGATTGATGGGCTTACGAAAGAAACCACCAGTGGAGGAAGAAATGGCATACAATGGACCCCATGGACATAGCTGGACGATCTAGATTTTGCAGATGACTTGGCACTATTGTCGCACACACACGACCAGATGCAAGCAAAGACTACAGCTCTAAACAAAATTTCAGAATCTATTGGATTGAGGATACATCCTGCGAAGTCGAAGGTCCTAAAAATTGTTGCACCCCCAAGCGCACAAGTCAGAGTAGGAGATCAACCACTGGAAGATGTAAAGTCCTTCTGCTATCTTGGTAGTATCATTGACAATAAGGGAGGAACAGAGGCAGAAATCAAAGCACGAATTGGAAAGGCACAGGCAGCTTTCACGTCCTTAAGCAAGATTTGGAGAACCAAGGATATATCTCTAAAAACAAAGCTGAGGATATTCAACTCGAACGTGAAGTCAGTCCTGTTGTATGGATGTGAGACTTGGAATGCGTCTCAGGCCTGCATAAAGAGAATCCAAGTTTTCACCAACAGATGTTTGAGGAAGCTACTTAAGATCAGATGGACAGACAAGGTCAGCAATGAAATTGTATGGAAAAGAACAAGACAGAGCCCAGTCAGAGAGGAAATTGGTAGGAGGCGATGGAGATGGATCGGCCACACTCTCAGGAGGCCAGGAAACAGCATCACGAAGAAGGTATTGGATTGGAATCCCCAGGGCAAGAGATCAAGAGGAAGGCCGCGCGGAACGTGGAGAAGAGCCAGAGAAAATGATGTGCAACGAAGCGGAAAGACTTGGAATAATGTAAAGAGGCTGGCCCATGATAGAGAGGGATGGAAAGTGTTTGTTGGTGGCCTATACCCTGATCCAGGGTGAGAAAGGCAATGATGATGATGATGCACCTAGGCTCAGAACAAAGCGATCAGTAGTGTATATCTATGGAACAAAGTTACAATATGGTAAAAAAAAAGTTGCTGTACATCGCAAAGCTCCATGTTAAAATAAACTGGGCAGGGAAAAGGGCGGGCAATTTTCAAAGACTTCAAATTACAACAACAACAAAAAAAAAGTCTAAGGCACGAAAATAGCAATCAGCAACTTTCGAACTTTCTGGAACAACACCAAAATAAACCATCCCAAAACAAAAATGAAAGTAGAAACAGGTCTCTTACTTAAAATTAAGGAGGCATCATAGTTCATACTGTAACTAAGCCCGGTCAGGGACAGTCAGCAGACAAGAAGTGCACGCTATGATTTAATCTATTTTCTTAGTAAAGACAAAATCCGGAAAGACCCTTTCCATACCATGCCCAGTCAGACAATGTCCGATTTTGCCACTATTTCTCTGGTGCACATTTTGCTGGCAGCATCAAATTGTGTCTGATCTGGCTTAGTATGATACCTATAAGAATACTTGTGGGCTCCACGGTGTGTTTTCTTACGCGGCCTTTAAAACTAACGGAAGGAACAAGTTGTAGAGAATATCATTTCCACAGGTTAATTGAACAAAAAAAGGCCACAACTTACTGATAGGTATAAACTATAATAATTTCATACAACTGTAAATTTTTTATTTACGTAAAAATAGCATAACAGCATCAAATACAGACTGAACAGCGTCGACACTTAATGATAACTCATTAACTGGAAATTTATTATTAAGGGGAGAGGACAGGGCCCAAACGTGGGAGGGTATGCAGCCGGTGCACCGCCCTGTGGCCCGAAAGACCAAGGAAGCCCCGAGAATTTCTTGGGGGCCTATCAAAACATTTGTGTAAAATAAAAATGGTCAGGATTTCATGGCACAAACGCAATATCTACCTCCAGTACTAGAGGCAAATTTAAACCACTGAACCTGTTAAAAAAGCAAATTTGGAGACCTGTTTCCAAATGTTTGCCTCGGATTACGAATACTCTTACAGGAATGGAAACTGCTGTAGAGAGATATTCAGGAAAGTCAAAGTGAGAATTCTTATAAAGATTTACGGTGTCCAGGGCCGAATTAAGACATCTAGAAACCCTAAGCACTTAAACGATTTTGATGCTTCCTTGTACTGTATATGTCATTCAAAATATGAACAAAGGTAAACCATTAATTTTTTTTTTTCAAAAATATAACAAAATGGAGTCTGTTAGTGTTACGCCAGGAAATACTTTAATTTGTTCATTTATTATAGGGACCCCTTTTGGTGAACCCTGTTTAGGTGAACCGCAATGGCCTACAGCGAGGTCACGTGACGCGGCCCTCTAAGAATAACAGAGCGCCGCCATCTTACGGGCAAGTCGATCGTTGCGCTGACTCTGACCTGTGACATAGATCTTGAGTTACAAGAAAAGAAAGCAGTCATGGTGCAGAACTGTTGCGTTGTAAATTGCTCTAACAGAGCTTCAAAGGATTCTACATTCACTTTCCACTCGTAAGTATATTTCAATACACTTCAGCATAGCTACAATTTTGAATGACACCATTTTGACGCGCCTACTGAACGCGGAAGTTTGGTTCCGCACCAAGAAATTAATACATGTACCACCAATCTTGCCCGTAAGATGGCGTCGCTCGCTGTGTCTAGGAAGGTCGCGAGCCCACCCAGCCGCGAAGAGAGCGCGCTCTCTCTAGGGGGTATTATGAGTATCTCTATGGTGAACCGTTTACAGTTTTGCTCCATATGGTCCATGGTCAATCTAGCAATAAAAATTTACTGTGGTCCCCCCCCCCCTTTCCTTTGATACCCTTCGAGTTTGGGTTTTACGCACAGACTAATAAATAACCAGACTGGAAACACAAGCTTCGGGCTGTGTCGTTTTTTACGGAAGTTAATGAGATGCGGCCGCATAACCAACGTGGCCGCCGCTCGGGAAATTCCGATTTTAGTTCTATCTGCATTAGAAATTTCTTTTTATTTGTCAAGATTGGTTGTACATGTATTGATAATGCATTGTCTTGCCTATCCTTTCATTTTATTGTCTACATCTGCCTTTTTTTTATTGTTATAAATTATGACCGTCTGGACTTTTAACGACCGCTGCATTGTAACTGTGCTGAAGCGTCGGTCGCAACCGTAAATCTAATGTGGCGAATGGTTCATGACCTTTCGCTGTTTTGTGACGTCACACAATGGGATCATCCAGTCTGTTTAATTTATTAGTCTGTGGTTTTACGGCCCTAAGCACGTGCTTATTTTGCAAATGGTTAATCCAGCCCTGACAGTGTCTCAAGAATGTCGAGTATATTTGGCTGGGGTGAAACTGAATGACACATCACCAGAACAACTAATTTTTTATAAGGTCATGAGAAATGTTGCTGAAAACAAAATACCAGAAAATCTCACAACCAGTGGGCCTCCTTTCTTCTTAAACCCAAACATAAATAAAGTAAGTAACGTATGCCTGAGTGAAGTTCACCAAAAAACAGACTTTGCCGGAATGAGCACATTGCTAGCTGAGCAACATGTTGAGGACGGTAGCGGTTAAGGCATTGGTGGCAATGACAAACAGCCAAAACATGAAACTGTCTAAGGCAGTTCCAATGTCATGCCACGTGACGTTACTGTAAATATTCTTCTCCCTTTCTTCGTCCATCAGTCTCGTGATCTCAGCCAAAAAGTGCCTCATCAGCTCTGGAGATATCCTCTTTGAGGTGCGTCCACTTCCTGAACTGCATGTAGACATGGCCCTCTCAGGTTTCTGGACCTGGTCTACTGGTGCAATACTGATTTCATCTCCCAAGCTGTTCAGTAAAGCTCTCTGTGAAGTTCGTGATCCTGGCTTCCTTATATGGAAATTGAGCTCACTCACAGATTTTGCTACGGCTTTAACAGATTCATTTTTCTCATGCTCCGGCGAAACGGTTCCCTCAGTTGCAACACGTTCATCCTGTTCCGTTGAGACTGGCTCTCTCACATCGGACTTCGTTACATTTTCCTTCTCACTGGACGCCCGAGCAACACTTGCCACCTAAAAATCATGGAAAGCAAACATTTTAGTCACTATGTCACCTTTTTAATTTGCACACCAAACCAGAAATATCACCCAAAAAAAATAAAGATTAACGGAATTTTCTTCAAAATCAATAAAACTAGAAGTCAGCAAAATGTTCTGTTCTTTCGTTGTTTCCGTGAACAATTTAATTTCTGTAAGACGGAACAAATGCAGGAGCACTGTGTGAAAATTTCTTCTGCTAACTCCTCAGAAATGGTACTCACTCGCACAGCTCCACCATTGAGCACTTACTCTCAGATTCATGAGATGTTGCAAATGTTTAGCAATTACACCTGAAATTTTTCCAACGTTTACTCTACATCAGTGTTTTATCAGTGTTTCTCAAGGCGGGGCACACGCCCCACACGTGGAGTGTAGCAATACTTTGGTGGGGCGTGTGGGCTTCAGAATAGGGCGCAAGGATTTTCCACTGAAATCTTAATTTCATAATGTATTTTCACTGAACTGCGTGAACTTTTGTTTGTTTATGTCGTATTGGTGGTTAACTGCCACTTTACACCTTTCACGGTCTATTTGAGTGCTTTACTTTAGTTATGTTTGGTATTCAGCGCTTCATCGATCTGAATTTCACACATAGAATTGAATAGTTCCGTATAAGTTTTATTACATTGGTATAATTCTCAAAAGTTGTTTTGTATAGATCTGAAAAAAGTTTTGTAAATATGTATACACGTTTTTAAATCAAGTTGTCGAGGGTTGTCGAGTATGTGGTTAGTTATGCTTTTGAGAGGTAAATTTCCTTGTCTACTCACCTCTTTCAGCTTTTCCTTCACTTTAATATCCAGCCCAGTCAGTTTGCTCCTGGGGATGACAATGAACAGACAATGTTGGTACCATTGCGTTAAGTTGGTATCAGTTGTTTAATATCCAGTTTGTATTCAGTCGGCCAAAAGTCTGTCAGCCAAATGTCCATTCAGCCGAATGTCTGTCGGCCAAATGTCCGGCCACAGTTTAGTCAGCGTAGCGTATTAGTTACTTGACTCACGGGAAACGGATGGAGAAATCACGGAACATACTTGATTTGCCTATTCTTGATGTCTGCTGGATTTTCAATTGTGAAGAGGTAAGTGTAGAGCCAGCTCAGTTGTCTGGGAATCTCATGGGTTGCACTACAGTAGTGAATGTTGAGGACAAGACCTGCAGTTATCACCGATGCTGTGCTCAATCCCAATTGTAAGGTACAGTAGACAGCTATTGGGGGGGGGGGGGGTAGGATTAGGATAGGGGGAAAGAATTTGAGTTTGAGTTTGGAGAAAGCACGTCGACATGATAACAGTCACATTGTGGTAGGAAAGAGCAAGACGATAGACAAGATAGAACAGAGCGAGAAGGCAGAAGGCGGTAAGAAATCAGAGGCAAAAAACGACAAGTTTGTTTTGGGTTTTGTTTGGTTGTTGTTGTTTTTTTTGGGGGGGGGGAGGGGTGGGAGGGAAGAGAGAAATGGGAAGAAAAACAATTGTAGCGGATGGTTGGAAATAGAATTAAGTAGGGCCTACACAATGTAAGATACAGAAGCGTGCAGACATGAAACAAAACTCGCACAGTCCCAGAATGATGACAGAACAGCGGAGACAAACAGTGTTGAATGTTAGAGGGAGAGTTGAGAGGCATTGCTGGAAAGAAAGTTAGAATTTGGAATGAGTGACTTAGATGACTTCGTGAAAGAGAGGCGCCGCCGAGGACGAGTGAACAACAGTCAGTGAAGATGAAATAAATAACCACAACCGCTATTCCTGTGTATCCTAATCTTCTAAAGTCTATTTCCTCTACATGGTTTTATGGTTGGGTTTGATGCTGGCTTCAATCGCGCGTCGGCATGACGACGGCTACTTTCCGCCATTTTGGTTGGGAGTAAATTTGAATTTGGGATTAGCAGCGGGTTAGCCAGATAACGGCTACTTTGCTTCTTTCGCCGTTTGTTGGGTACATTGTATTGGCTTAATACACAAAGCTTTATCAATTCAAATTTCATGAATAAAAATAAATTTTAAAGCTCCGTACAAAGTCGTGACATGGGTAAAAAAAATTCTAAAAATTTGTTTTCTCAAGATCTGGGGTGAATTTTGTAAATATTTCAACAATTTTAAAATCAACTTGTAGATTTCGGACTCCTTCAGAAAGGACAACATGCGCGGTGGTCGTGTCAGAAAATATTGAAAAAGACGAATCATGTTCAGGTGGAACTATCAGACCAACACTGCCGTGCAAAAGGCAGAGCGGTGTAAGTACTCTCTTTATTCTTATCAGTTACGCCGCTCCGCTATGGACGGCAGAACGGTCATTGATTAAACCTATTTTAGTCTGAGATTCGTATAGCATTGCATGGTAAACATGCTATGGATTTTTTTCTAGATCATATTGTCATGGAGCTCCTCATCGCCTATAACTCGACTTACTGTCATGTAAGGGATAATATAAAAATGCTGCAAACTGTGGGTAATTTGTTCATTTTAGAACAGGGGCACGCTACCATGGTCTATTTTTAGTATCGTGATGCAGTTTTTCTCATCGTTCATTAACTGAAGGAAGCAAATTGTGGATTAACGAAAACATGGATCGCCAGTAAACTTTAGCGAAAAAGGGTAAACAAACTCCAGAGTTGGCGCGGAATCCGAGTCGAAAGGAACTTTACTTTGTGTCCCATATCTAGATCGTTATAAGCAATAAAGATATTTCTCCCGGGCAGGGCCGGGTAACTCAGCTAGTAGTACTAATGGTGATTAGAGAAACGACGCAGAGGATCGGTAGTACAGTCCGCAATCCCCCTCAGCAAGACATTCTAGACCTAGATGTGTGCCATATGATGAGTGTTGAGTCTGAGTTTGGGTCATACGGCGCGTCGGCACGATAACAGCCACTTTGCGCCCCTCACGCTCTATTTGGTTACATTTTCTTTAATCATGTTTCGTATTTTAATGGGGTATCATGCCCTGTCACTTTTATGACATATTCACGTAACGATATGTAAGATGTGTGTAACGGGTATGTGTTCTTATACGCTCTGTGAAAATGAACTTACCTATCTTGTCTTACCTTACCTTATAGAGCATGGAACGATACATGCATAGCATGACAACAAATGTCGCACCCAATGTCCTCATTATCGACGCTGTTTTTTTTTTTCTTCTTCTTTAATTTTATTTGCTTGTGCCTGGTATCTTTGATTACTATTTCTAGCCGACCCGCGCCAAATAAATCTTGTAAAATTTTCCATGTGCCAAGCCCAACCGTATACCGAGATCTAGGCTACATTAAAATGACATTTGAATTCGATGCAATGATTTATAGAACGTACTCTTACGTCACAATGTCACGTAGAAATACACAGATGTGTTAAGGTTGATTTTCGTCTACCAGTGTGTAAAGAGAGGTCAAGGACGAAATTTCCGATCGTGCTTTTTGATTCCGACCGACGAAAATGCTTCTCTCTATTTTTGCGGCTCAAAAAAAAAATTAAACAAATAGTGATAAATACTGATTTTTGTCCAAAATGAATGTATCCACGCAACTTATCGTCAGACAGTACACCAAGTTTCATAACTTTTGATCGTGTAGTCGCGAAGTTTTAGATGGTTACATGTTCATCCCCTAGCTCCACTATAGTAAGCTTATGTGACAAACACGACTTGTGATGCTAAAGAATCATGAAGTGCCATTCAGTGTTGAAAGGTTGTTCAAATGCGCGACTTTGATGTTCGTTCACATTGATTTATATAACTTTGTTACCAACTTTTCCTTATTTTAAGAAAAAAAAAAAAAAAGACGCCTTGAAAAATAAAAAAGCTTATGTCTGTTAAAACAAACGGAAACACGTAGCTGTGCCAGATTTGGGAAATTTTTGTCAAGTCACACGGAGATTAAGTTGTGTGAAAATGACGTTATACATGTCATCACTGCTCTACGATAATGGCATATGTCAGACTTAGGGAGGTATCAAACTAAGCCCGGAATGTCACGGCCGGTTGCTGCCAGCAAAATGTACTCCCAATAAATAATGGCACAAGCTGACTGTGTCTGACCGGGCTAGTATGAAATGGTCTTCTCAGATTTACTAAGAAAATATCGGAAATAGTGTTGTGCGCTCCTTGTCAACCAGCAGTTGCCTGTGCCGTTCCGGGCTTCGTATGATGCCCCCCTTAAGCCAAAAGGCAAATGGCGGCTCACTGCATTCCTGAGCATGAGGGCTATCAGGTAATATTATAGAAAAAGAATGCGTCAATATGAAAACGTAATAATTCAAAAGAATCACTATGGCAGTGGTAAGAAACTTCTCAGGTGGAGCGAGACAGGTGTCGATCTTCAGAGAGGAGTGGATTCTTTCATTAGATGTTTCGGCCTTTAACTTCCTGACATCTTCTAGAACCCCGGCCACGCCGAGGTCATGATTCTCGGTGTTCGTCTCCCACCTTTTTGTTTTCTTTTTCGTCGCCAGGATCAGGCTAGCTGAACTAGTATCGCTGGTTTTTGGTGCAAGTGTCTTATCGATTCGTAAGCTACCAAATGACAGGAAGAGAAACAGTTAACATCTCAAAAGTGTCTAAAATGACGCCATTTCCATAGAGCAGCGACGATGTGATGAGTGTATAATATGCATTTGTCTATTTATGTGTCTTTTTCCTGGTCTACCAGTATGTCTGATAGTCTGTGCCACTTTCACGACACGGATGAGTTGGACTTTTACAAAAGATATATAAAATAGGCCCAAAAAAAAACTTTACTCAAAATGGAGACTTGTTCGGAAGTCTGAGGGATGTCTTCGCTGATGATGTCCAGATAGATTGTGAACGCTAACAGCGCTGATACAGCCACAGTCATTCGTTCCCCACAGTCTGCTGGCAGGGTAAACACCAACATGTTCAAGGTAGAGAGGAGTATCAAGGGGATCACTGTGTTCATTATGTAGAAGAAACTTCTTCTTTTCAGAAAGACTTTTTCTGTTACAGCAGAATGGCTACCTTCTCTAAAGATGAAACATTTTAAAATTTGTCAAAAACATATAATGGTCATCAGCACGTAACATGAGTAGAATTGTACTTAATCCTCTCCCCGCTAAATGCACTTATCTTTGTATGGATTTTGACAAGAGATATCAGGCTGTTGGTATCATAGAAAAAAAAACTGTAAACAGTGCGTAGCATTTTCAGGGTGTGAATGATCAAGCCGTTCATCTGCAAAATCCATTCAATGAATACATTCAACAAGTAAAATATTTTCGCCTTCGTTTTTTTTTTACTCCGTTTGTACCATCGATGGCGTCGCTGAAAGAATGAGTTTCCTGTCTGCAGCCTGCTGGGAAGTCTGTTTTGGCGTAATATAGTGGGTCGTCAGAACTCCTTCGACGCCACTGGTCCAGGTCTTCTTTGGCCTGCCTCTGGCTTCGTATCCAGAGAACCGCGTGTTGTATGCACAGTGGGCCAGCTGGGAGATCGGCATCTGCAAGAGGCGTTTAAGTCATTTCACCCTCTGCTGCTGTATGTGCTTGTGGGCTGGTGTTGTTCCCACCATTTCTCTGGTCTGCCCTCTTTTTAAACGCCTCTCAAAGGAGAGTCAATAGATATTTTATAATAGAAGGCAAGAAAATGAAATAAGAGACAATATAATTTGACACACAGCCCTTCCCGTCGATTAACAACCCCCAATCATGGTAATGACACTACCCGTGGATGGACTTGAAAGACGTCATGCTCGCCACAAAATCCTCAACATTCCACTCGCCATTTGGGATCAGCTGTGACAGGCTGACTTCTTCAAAGACAGGCTGGAGGACCAGTGACCTGAGAGAAACAAACAGAACAGGAAAATAAAAGGTAACGTGACCTGGTCCCATAGCCGTCTTTACTCATGGGCAGTTGCGCAAATTCACATTGGTTTTTGAAACGGGAAAGACAATCCTATTGCTTTTCCCAGGGACCCGTAATGATGTTAAAAACGTTTTTTTTAAATCTGTTATTCTTTGAAGTATGATAATGGGGAGTGACATTGCAGTATAACCAGAGAGTATTGATGTATTGAGAAGTCTCACTTCCGCCAAATCGCGAAACTAGGTCGCTGCGGTAAACAAGAAATTGAAGAATTGAAAGAGACCGCCTTCACCAAAGATAGTGTGCATATCTGTTTACTGTGGTTTGTTCATATTTTTGGGCTGATTGAAACTATTTAGAGCCGTTTGTAAGTTCTTACGCTCCGTGGAAATGTACAAACAGATATTGTTTACCGTAGCGACCTACTTTCCGCTCCATGCTAACAATGTTTTCGAGGAGTCTCTCGTGTCTAGTAGTGAAAATCGACCAATAGTGAAACCTTTCTGTACATCTATACTCTCTGTACATCTATACTCTCCGATATAACTACGGCACATTTAGCCTGTGACAAAAAGGTAGTTTTCTGTTATCTCCGCCAGTACGTCTTTACACTGTGCTAGGAAGAATCAAGAACGACAGACCGAATGGATCAGGATGACAGGACAGAGGAAGACCCTACCACAATGGGCGACATCGGGGGAAGGGCATGGACGATTTGATTTCCAGGGACGAAAGTGATGATAGGGGTCGAAAGGGGGCGAAAACATGAATGGTGGACGATTTGGGAGGTAAATACAGTACAGTCTCTGGGGTGTTCAACAGCACGCGTTGATGGGTTTTATGGAGAGAAAAGGCCTTTTTTTTAAGTGCATTTCATAAAGAATGTTTTGTTTCCTAATGAATCTTTAACACGCTTGTTGTTATAAATAAGGATTTGAGAAACTTAATGCCATAATTTGAGTGTAGTCTGTCTTCTTGTGAAACATTTCTGTTGGATTTGAGTAAAGATTGGAGGAGAGTGGAGGAGAGAGAAAAAAATGGGGGGTGGGGTTATGACAGACAATTTGGAGCCTGAGGGGACGATTGCCTGATTAAGGTTGAGAACCACTGCCCACCAGAAGCGCTCATCAATCATCCAGGGTCTCCAAAACGTTATTGATATGTCATAGATAATCTGCTCCGTTTACGTGTGCCATCACGTCCGCTATCATCAAGCAGATGTTGATAGAATTGAGCTGTGATAGCGGGGTGTATGTGTATGTGTGTGGGGGGGGGGGGATGAGGATTGTTTGAGTCTGAGCTTGAGTTTTACGCTTTACCCCTGTCACTGCCTGTGTGGGTACTTTCAGGGGCTTAGTAAAGAGAAACCAGCAGTGGTGAAATGACTTACTGACTTGGGTAAACAAAGCTCAGGAGATTTACTTCACAAGCTTGTGTATCGAAGGGATACTTTGAAATGTCCACCGGACACATGGTCTCCATTATGACCCCTGGCTGGAAGAGTATTCTCCCTGTGTAGTCCACCAAAATTCCCATCCTGTCGCCGCCCAGGATAATTTTATTTATTCTGCACCAAATTATGGGGGGAAAAAAAAAAAGAAATTTAAATGATGTGATATAAAAAAAAACAGATGTCTGAAAATGGGCGAAACATTAAGAAAATTGTACATATGGCTGGATGTCAGTGACATGCAGAGGTTTGGTGATGCCCAACCATGCCCGGGGCAACTCCTTGAATGTAGGCCCCAAGACTCAAGTATAAGGCCTAAACACTCCTTGATTGGATGCCCTGTGAAATGGATGTCCGGGGCCGTTGCCCCTTCTGCCCCCCCCCACCCCCACCCCCCTTTTTGCACGCCATTCATTTATACCATTAATAACCACTCATTATTTATATGTGTTTCTCAAGATTGTGACATTTTGACACTTGACAAAAATAGTTGATGCTTTATCCAGATGTAGAACTACATAAGTAAGCTCGTGAGTTTCTGTTGAATGTTCGATCTTTTTCAATAGTAGAAATATAAGCGCTTGATATTCTGATGAATGTTAGATGTAGATGCCGAAGTATCTCTCCGAAGATCTTTGTGAGCATTAGAGAGGACAAACGGGCAGACTCACAGGTGACAGACAAGCAGATGAACAGACAACGGCTAAACACATGAGTGGAAGAACATATGCTTGCCAACATACAAATACAATAACAAACAAAAAAACTTTCTAATCTTAGTAATATACAAATTAGAGATTATGTCTTCTCCTGGGACGAAATGTTTACGACATTGAACAGCATTGCGCTGATAAAATATTGACTATACTTTGCCTGAAACAGAGAAAACGAAATGACATATTTCGACGGACATGAATAATGGATAACAATATCTCATGAAATCTGTATTTTGAAACCGCAATAGAAGAACATTTGCTATACAATATTTTAATTTTTCATTATCATGAATCTGGCATCCTTTGAGAATTTCTGAACGCGAGTTATGAATTTGAATGTTGTGGAAAACTGTAAAGCATTAGTTTTCCATGTAAGAATGGTTAATTAAAGTATAGAAAATAATAGGCTATGTAGTTTTGCACTATATTTTCAACCAGTGCATACTTTACTGGACTGTGACAATATTTTAAAAAGCAACACATTGTTACGATTGTATCTGTTTAGTTTCTTATTGCAAAACATCAAAATTCTTGCACACGTACTTGACATATAACAAAAAATGTGCTCTTCAGAATGCACCAAGGCAGTGGTTCTCAACATTTTTAAGGCAATCGGTCCCTTAGGCTCCAACTTTTCTTTCATCGCCCCCTCCCATCCCCCCCCCCCCACACTCAAATCCCTACTAAAACCCGACAGATGCATTTGACAAGAAGACAGACGATACCAGAATTGTGATGTTAAGATTTCAAAGCCTAATTAATGACAACAGGCGTTTGATAATTCATTATAAAACAGAAAACATTCTTTATCCAATGCAGTGAAGAAAATAAAAAAGCTTTCCATTTCATAAAACCCTTTGACGCTTCTGTTGTTGAACAAGACGGCGACTTGTCTGAATATGCCCTCGAAATTGTCCTCCATTCATATTTTCGCCCCCTTGACGCCATTTTCTTCGTTTTTGCCATCGCCCTCCCCCAAATCAATCTTTCTCCCACCCCCACCCCCTCACCCCCACGTTGAGAACCACTGCACAAAGGAATGAAATAAACTGATTTGCTTACGGATTGTCCACCTGAATGGGCGGAATCCATACTTGTGGCTTGTAAACATAAATCTCCTCCACGCCACGATATTTACTGGGGTCCCATTGTAACATCTCATCATACCATTTCTGGAAGATGTCATTAAGTATATACCGGTATCTACAAAAATATCCACAATCATTTACAGCCAGCTCAACCAATAATTCTGTACGTACATTGCTGGTATGTAAGTAATTTGATTTGTTATATACAGGACCCTCTCCACAAAGTGGACCCAAAATGCTTTACAATGAAAATCTCTCTCTCTCTCTCTCTCTCTCTCTCTCTCTCTCTCTCTCTCTCTCTCTCTCTCTCTCTCTCTCTCTCTCTCTCTCTCTCTCTCTCTCTCTCTCTCTCTCTCTCTCTCTCTCTCTCTCTCTCTCTTTCTCTTTCTCTCTCTCTCTCTCTCTCTCTCACAGCAGCGTGCAGCAGAGGTTTGGTAAGGCACTTTCATGTTCAGGGCCAACTCCTTGAATGTATGCCCCACGACTCAAGTGTAGGGCCTAGACACTCTTTGGTTGGATGCCCTCTGAAATGGATGCTCGGGACCGTCACTGCCTCTGCACCCCTTCTGCACGCCCCTGCTCTCTCTCTCTCTCTCTCTCTCTCTCTCTCTCTCTCTCTCTCTCTCTCTCTCTCTCTCTCTCTCTCTCTCTCTCTCTCTCTCTCTCTCTCTCTCTCTCTCTCTCTCTCTCTCTCTCTCTCTCTCTCTCTCTCTCTCTCTCTCTCTCTCTCTCTCTCTCTCCATGCTCTCCAAAACATACATGTCTTAAGGCCATCTGTCACCATCAGTCAGTCAGCAGATATTTCCGATAGAGGACTGATTTTTGACGGTGAATTACTCTAGACGTGAACCCATTGTGGGTGTTCATGACATTTTCTCGCTTTCATTATTATTGTTATTGTCTTCTCCTTCTTTAAGCCTCTTGATTCCTTGAGGAACATAGGGCCGCAACAACACTCCTCCAACGCACGCGGTTCTAGCAGGTCCTCCTTAGCTCGGTCCACGCCATTCCGGCTGCCTTCACCTCAACATCGATACTCCTCCGCCAAGTATGTTTTGGTCTATCCACTTTCCGCTTTACTTGTGGATCCAGACCAGAGTCTGCCTGGTGATGTTGGATTCAGGCTTTCGTAACGTGTGGCCAATCCATCCCCATTTCCGTTTCTTTATCTCAGTTTCAATTGGGGCTTGGTTGTCGGCGCACTAGTTTCCCAAAGACTTTCCCCAGCCCGCGTCAAGGGCTCTACCAGAGAGGACTCTTCCTCAACCATGTCGTTTTCAGATATTTCTGTTGCAGTTTATGTAACATACTAGTTTTTACAGGATCGGGCTGTTAACCCAATTCAACCCCCCAACCTGGAGGACCAGTGAGTGCTTTTCGTCTGGTCCCTACCCTTTGATCTGTCTGGTTTGGGTGGCCCTACTAGGAGACGAATCTCCCGCCAGCATAGCTCTCATGGTCATTGAAGCACGAGAGCCCCCCCCCTCCCAACCTCGACAAGATTTCAGTCTCTGGGGAGATTTTTGTTGTAAGATTTTTACTCGTCTTTGTTAACGTTAACCCTCGATGGTTTTGGCTTCGGTTGGCATATTGTTTTCTAATTCCACAATTTAATCAACTTTTCTTTCCGGTGCCACGTTTGAAACATTTAATTGCGACTGTTTGCTATTGTATAGATGTAATCTGTTACTGTACAGGGCGGACAGAAAAACTGAAACAAAAATCGTAGACTGCAATTCTTTCTTCATAGCACACTTTCCGGGGTCTTCTATCCTTATGAGTCATAATTACATTAAACAGCTGACCAGTGCAAGGTAAATCTTGCAAATTCTTTTTAGGAAGCCCAACCTTATGTCTAGATTTAGGCTACCTTAAAACGGCATTTAGATTCTATGTAATGACTAATGGGACCTACTTTAATGCCACAATTGCACGTAGAAATACACAGATGTGATAACGTTGATTTTCGACCACCAATGTGTAAAGAGAGATCAACGACGAAATTTCCGATCATGCTATTTGATTCTACGACGAAAATGGGCCTCTTTTTTTGGGAATCAAAAAATCGTAATAAAAAACAATAAAGACTGAATCTTCCAAAATGGATGTCTCGCGAAGTTTTAGGTGATTACACGTTCGCCCTCTAGCTCCATTATAGGAAGATTTTGATTGTGACTTGTGACTTACAAGGACCAGCCATGCGTTGGTCTTCAGAGCTTGCGTCTTCATGCTCTGTAGGCAAAAAAAAAAAAAAAGGATAGACGAAATATGTAAACTCAGAAAGGAGGTGGTAAGTGCAACTGTGTAAATGATGTAATATACTTTGACGCTTTCAGTCTCACGCTGTTTAATACTTGTATAACGTTTATTTGTACAGTGTCGAAATGGTCACTCATAGCAGATTATAGTTACTGCATTACAGCGTTAAGTGTCCTTTTCAATTCGTTTTTCAAACTATGCGCACAATCTCTCATGGCGTCGGGCAGAGCTTTCAACTACAGGGAGGATGGGGTATACCATATATTTGATTCTTGCCTTTACTTCGTTACAAAGACATTGGTATCTGAAATATGCAAATCAGATCAAAAGCAGCAAATGTTATAGGCACCAGTTTCCTGTCCGTGTTTACTCCATTTTTCGTGTTTATCAATAATCGCAACTGTAGCGTGCATTAATTTGTGAATTCAAATTTCGCCAGTAGACATTCGGAGCCAAAGTTTCAGGGAATGTAGCGCTTTGGATTACCCTCCCCATTGTTCCTGTGTCACATGAGACAGTGCGTAATGAGAGGCGCTCGGCGTGTAAAGTTAAGTTAGATCATATAACTGTCAAAAGAGGTAAACCTTTTTGCTGTCAAAAAAAGTTTAACAAATCATAATTTTAAAGATGGGCATGAAACGATCCGCAAAAGAGAAGTGGAAATATGAAACACATTTTCTGCACCATAAAATCACACCCTTGTCCTAAACAGTTGATAACTCTTACCTTGTGGTTTTACCACTAGAAATTAATCATCCCTGGCTTTGGTCTAGTCTTAGCAGACCCCCAGATGTACCAGACCCATTAATAAATAATTTGATTTGGTCCCAAGTTTGGACAACGCAGCAAGCAATGGGAGTACCGTAAGTAATAGTAATGAAAAAAAATTACGAAAAAAAAAATCGTAGTCCAGGTATTTTGAACTCAATAACATAACAAATTTTAACTTTCTATTCATTTGATCCACGAATAATAGAAAGCTAAACTACCCGTTCAGTAAACAAATTAATATATCCTGTGATTCCCGAGCAAGTTTGCTTTTATTTTTCCCTCTAACGTTATCAATTTATTTTTCACCTCATTCTACTCTCTGGATCTGCGGGAACATTGGTATTTACAGCACTTTTCTCAGTATTGAATATTTATGCAAGTTTTTTCTTCCATGGTCTACTGTTGTAACACAATATAAGTAATTGTGCAGTTCTATAGTGAGGCCTATCATTCTCATAGTCCATATTTGGATGTGGGAGAAGAATAGGACGATGGGTTTTGAGTCTGGGTTTGGAGAAAGTACGTCGACACAATAAGGGGTGAAACAGACCAAGGCTGGTGTAAGCGCCAGACTGGTCGCCGCCGCGCATAAATTTTTCTTCACATCAGCACAATAGAGCTCCCCCCCCCCCCGCCCCGCATCCCGCTGGGTCGCGGTGTGGGCAGCGCCTATTGTGCTAGTGTGGGGCAAAATTTATGGGCGGCAAGCCACCGCTCTGGCGATACGCCAGCTTTGGTCTGTTTCACCCCTAAAGGCCATCTGGTGGTAGGAGGATGAAGCAAGACAATAGACAGAATATAGCAAACTGATAGTACAGAAGGAGATCACTGGAGTGAACTCTTGGAGATGAATCATTTCTTGTGGATGGAATAGAGTTCGGCATTTGTAGTTTTTCCTTGAGACAGAAGTAGAAGTTTAAATACCCACCAGCCGTTGAACTGCGATCAGTATAAACGCCATTGAGACAACCACAACATCAGTGTGATTCATTACGGGCAACAGGTCATTTGAATAATTCGCGAACAGGTCTTTCTTCAGCCGTGATGTGTCGACACGTATATTAGCACTGACTGCAGAGGGAGAGAGGAAGAGAAAGCCAAAGGGTGAACGTGAGTCGTGGCCTGTGGGCTAACGTTTCGGTTTCATCCGTGGAGATAGGAAATAAGAGACAAATTAATGTGCAAGAGGCAGAACAGATACACACTTCTGTGGAAAAATAAAAATCCATCAGTTTGCTTTACTGGCAATGTATTTTTAAAATCAAGCCAAGTAATGTAGAGGAATTTAAAACCAATAAAATTATTCAGTAAATTGGTGTTACATTATATTAACATATCATTGAGAATAAGATTATATTTGCCTACAAGGGAAACTGATGACCCACACTTTTATAAGTACTACTACTACTACTATTTCCTGTTGCACCCACTGGTGCTTAGGGCAGCAACAAAGGATCTCCAGCCCTGTCTGTCCTGGGCCATCTTTGCGAGAGTTCCCCATGAGTGATTGAAGGGTTTCATCTCTGCCTCGATTGTTCTCCGCCAGGTTGCCCTGGGCCTGCCTCGCTTGCGCCGTCCCTCCGGTGTCCACAGAAGTGTTGTTTTGGTTATAGAATTTGCTTCCTTTCGCAGCACGTGTCCAAGCCATCTCCATCGTCTCTTCGTGATGATGTTGGCTATTTCTTCTTGCTTGCATCGCCTTAGTAGTTCCTGATTAGAAATCTTGTTTGGCCCAAAGATGCGGAGAATCCTACGAAGACATGTGGTGTGGAAGGAAGACAACTTGGCGAGGTCACCTTCTGTCATTCGCCAACACTCTGATCCATACAGGAGTGTGGATAGGACACAGCTTTGGTATAGTCTGATCTTGGTGTTGATGCCGTATTGTGTCGATTTCCAGATGTTGCTCATACTTTGAAAGACAGCCCTTGCATTTCCCAGCCTACTTTGGATGTCCTCCTTTGTGCCACCCTTTGGTCTGATAATGCTACCAAGGTATTTAAATTTGTCCGTCGTGGTGAGGTTCTTGTCATCTACTTGCACTGGTGCTGGAGTGTCTACATTTAGGGTCATAATCTCTGTCTTCTTCTGGCTAATCCGAAGGCCTACTTTGCATCCAAAATTATGTAGTCTCTGCGTCTTATCTTGCATGTGTTGGTGACTATGTGACAATAGCGCAAGGTCATCTGCAAAGTCCAAATCCTCCAGGTTGTCGAAGAGTGTCCATCTGATGCCTCTTGGTGCATCCTCTGTAGTTTTCCGCATAATCCAGTCGATTACGAGGTTAAACAAAACTGTTGACATCACACATCCTTGCCGTACACCAGTTTTCACTTCAAAGGATGCATCACTGTTTCCGACACTACAACTGAAGTTCTTGTAAAAGCTTTTGATGAGTTCAACAAGCTTGCTGGGAATCCCATAGTGCCGAAGAATGCGCCATGTACTCTCTCTGTGGATGCTGTCGAAGGCCTTTTCGAAGTCAACGAAGTTCACTTAGAGCTGCCTTTGCCATTCTGAACACTGTTCTATGATGTTTCGGAGTGTGAAGATCTGGTCAATGCATCCTTTCCCCTTTCGGAATCCGGCCTGTTCCTTTCTCAGTGTCTTGTCCACAGCATCTGACATACGTTTCACAATGATCTTGGCAAGGATTTTGCTGGGTATAGAAAGGAGAGTGATACCACGCCAGTTGTTGCAATCGCTGAGTGCTCCTTTCTTGGGTATTTTCACTATTCTGCCTTCATTCCAGCTCTTTGGTACTGCTTCTGCTTCCCAGATAGTTGTGAACAGTGGCTGAAGGATGGTGGCTGACTGATCCGGATCTGCTTTGAACAGTTCTGCAGTCAAATTGTCTTTTCCTGGAGCTTTGCCGTTTTTAGGCTCTTTATTGCTGCCACTATCTCTTCTTTCTTTGGTGGATCTATGTTGATGTCAAGGTCTTCAGCAGCATCTTGTATTATTATTCTATCTTCAGGTGGTGGCCGGTTTAGTAATTCCTGAAAGTGCTCTGTCCAGCATGTATCCTGCTCTCGTTCTGTAGTCAGTAGTTTCCCATTCTTGTCTTTGATTGGAACACTTGGTCTTCCGCCATACTTGCCACAAATGCGCTTAGTGATCTTGTGGAGCTTACCCTGTTCTCCTCTTGCTGCTGCCTCCTCCGCATCTGCCGCTAGCTGTTCCATGGCTTCTCGTTTATCTTTCTTTACTAGTCTCTTCACTTTCTTATTTAACTCTGTGTAGCTATGTTGGTACCTCTCTTTCAGCCTTTCCGATTTCACTTGTAGGAGTTTCTTTTTCATGACTTTCCTCTCCTCGATCACATCCCATGTTCTTTGTTGGATCCACTCCTTGCTTTTCCCTTTCTCATTAAATCCAAGGCGGGCTACACTGCTCTCTGTGTACACTGTAGTTACTCTTTTCCACTCTGAATCGATTCCTCTTTCTTTAGGGTTGTTCTTATCAGACTCTCGTAGAGCCTGGAATCGGTTCTTGACTTGTATGTTGAAGGCATTTCTAACACTTGCATCTCTCAGTTTCTGAATATTAAGGTGTCTTTGCTTTGATGTCTTGATTCCGGTCTTGTTCAGTTTAATTTTGATAAGTGCTGCCACTAGATGGTGGTCGCTGGCTACGTCAGCTCCTCTTTTCACTTTCACATCTAGAAGGGATCGTCTCCACATACCGTTGATCATCAAATGGTCTATTTGGTTCTTGTCTCTTCCATTTGGAGAATTCCATGTGAGTTTGTGAATTTCTCTGTGTGTGAAAAGGGTCCCTCCGATGATTAAGTTGTTCAAGGCACAAAAATCCACAAGCCTTTCTCCATTGTCATTCCTTGTTCCAGTTCCATGTTTTCCCATTACTCTTTCATAATTTATATCATCTTTACCTACCTTAGCATTGAGGTCTCCCATGACAATGATGAGATCATGCCGTGGCATCATGTCCATTTCCCCCTGGAGTTGTTCATAAAAGTCGTCTTTGTCTGTGTTGTCGTTTTCGTTGGTTGGTGCATAACATTGGATGACAGTGATGTTTGTGTGTCGTCCTTTCATCCTCATCCTCATCAGTCTGCTATTGACTGGTTTCCACTCCAACAAGCATTTGTCCAGTCCTTTCTTTAGGATGATGGCTACTCCTTCATGATGTCGGTCATCCTCTCTTCCAGAGTAGAGAACGGTCTCTCCAGTGGATGTTTTGATCCTTCCAGATCCAGTCCATCTGCTCTCACTTACACCCAGAATGTGTAGGTTGTAGCGCCTCATCTCTGATGTTACTTGTGCTAACATACCCGATTCATACATTGTTCTAACATTCCAGTATCCAGTCTTGGTCTTGGTCTTGGCGGTGTTCAGTTCCTCCTTCATCCTGCTAGCAGTTTCCTTTAGGCTTTCACTACTTGCATTCATACGAGTCGCGAGGTACTCAGTAGGTCCATCAGATCCAGAACGTTGGTTTTTCCATGTTGCTGTTTCCGTAACGATTTTTGTTTCTCCAAGTAAGGTCACCCCAACAAGGATTTCAGGGTAGGGTTGTTAGCCCCACGCCCAACCCCCGAACCTGGAGGGCCGGTCTGTTCAATCTTGTCTGGTCCTTCCCCCATGACCTGTCCAGCTTGCTTAAAGCTATCAGGGGCACGAGGCCTCCGCTGGCTTAGCTCCTGGGATCACTGGGACACGCAAGCCACTCCTCCACGTCAAGGCATGAACAATTGGAGCAGTTTATAAGTACAATGTACAGATAAAATAAGAGGGAAATTCACTTTCACAGAGCTTTTTATGACCTCTTACATGGTAAATAACGCATCATTACACAAACCTATCATAACTCAGTAACAAGCTTATACATGAAGAAACATGGCATGGAACCTTAGTAAAATATAGCACGTTATTAATATTAGCTAGCTATAACTTCTTGTTCAGGGCAAACACGATCTTCTGTATCTGTCTCTGTTTGCTTAAATGCGCATTATTCTGTTGGTCTTGGATGATCTAGAAAAATACAAGGGGTGACGACTGTCATTTAAGATGGATATGTATTTCTTTGCCCAAGCAGTTGGGTACAGATGGCCAAAATGACATGCTAGCGATCATGCATTAGTCTCAGCGATTATGAAGCATTAGTGTTATCGATGTCCATGTTCTGACATGATACTAGTATTACATTTGCCTTACGAATTGAAAATCAGGCTACACTCCAACAAACATAAAAATCACATTGTTGTAGTTTTATGTAAAACATGAACATAGGGACACATTTAAATAAATCCGGTAAACCTTTTTGGGTGTTGTTACAAGTACGTACGTCCCCCAAGTTATTTTTAGATATGGGTACTTATTTTAAAGCCTTTTGTGACTCCACCGTTAGGGAGCTCTTCCCGAAATGCTCACTCACGACAGCCTTAATTAATTATGATTAATTATTCGTTCATATTTTCTTTTTTTTTTTTTCCTCATTTTTTTTTCTTGGTTGAAAGGATGGGGGGGGGGGGGCAGGATTAGGCATTCGATTTAGGGTTGAAGGTAAGGAAGAGAATCCGCTCATTGTACAAAAAAAAAATGCACTACAATAACTCACCCGCGTGTGTGCAGGCTGACAATGCCAACAGCCGGAGCGCCCAAAAAAAATTCACATCCATCATCCAACAAGTTTCCTTGTCATCTCACAGAAGCGTCGCCTGGAGCTGGAGCTTCAGACTTGCTGCCACGGAGTTTGAAATTCTCCAGACTCTGATATTATTTACAGCACCAAACTTTTTTATAACCTACACATCGTCACTACTCTATGCTAATGGCATAAGTCATTTTTGACACTTTTGAGATATTGAGAAGAAACCGTTACTATTTCTGTCATCTGGTGATATATGCCATTATGATTCTATTGGATTGTTACATTTTCCTATTGACGCATTTCTTTTTCTATAAATTTGTATAGTAAATAATATTAGCTGATAGCCCTCATGCTCTGGAATGAATGTAATGAACCGTAAGTTGTCTTTTGGCATAAATCTGACTTATGCCATTGCCATCTGCAGAGACGACATGTTCTATGCATGAACCAAATCTTCATAAAGGACCAATAGACGCAACAAAATGGGAGATAAGCCTTGACGAATTAGTAAAACTACTCTGTTGTAATAATAATATCTTGGTTATGTCCTATAATTGTAAACAAAATGGGGTATAAATCTTGCTGTCTTAGTAATTTATGTAATATTTGCTTGATTGTGTCCTATGATGTAAACAAAATGGGAAATAAGCATTGACGCCTTAGTTGTAATGTTGTATTTTCTTGGTTATGTCCCATGACTGTAAACAAAATGGGAGATAAACGATGTCTAATAACGAACAGCCTCGTCATCTCAGTAACAGTGTTGTATTCTTTTGGTAACTAAGTCTTATAGTTAAGAAATAAGATATTTAAACCGTCCTGCTAGTATTTGTTTGAATGTGTCACATTATAGTAAACAAAAATGGAAATAAAGTTTGTCATTTTAGTAATAGTTTAATTGTAATGGTTATGTTCCATGGGTTTTCACCTCGGTAAATACCGCATTTCCTTTACGGGGTGGGGCGAAGTCGGGCCGACCGAGGAACAGTTGTTACTGTATAGAAGGCTTTGCTGCGTTGTGGGATCTGTAGTTGTAAAGGTCATAGAACTCTTTCAGGTCTTGGCGTCGCTTCGCGAACTGGTAATGAGCTTCTTTTTAAAGAATTCTATCGTCGTCCGATTAATCCTTTCCATAAGCTGCAGTGACGTCCAGAGGTTTGGTAATGCCCCACCATGCCGCGGGCCAACTCCTTGATTGTGTGCCAGCGGGCTCAAGCGTAGGGGCTAGACACTCTTTGATTGGATGCCCTCTGAAATGATTCCCCGGGGCCATCGCCTCCTCTGCTCCCCCCCCCCCCCTCTTTCTGCACGCCACTGCATAATGCCCCAGACTTTGTGGGTGATATGGACGGCCGTTCAGCTTCGAATACTTTAACGGCTTCAGACATGTCCATGAATAAAATCTTTGCCATTGTCTGTCTGAGTGAGCATGGGGGGGGGGGGGGTAGGTGGGGGTGGGGGGGGGGTAGGTGGGGGTGGTAGGTGTAACCAACGCAGCTAGCAAAGCCTACGCAAATTCGGCAGGTGGGGTTGTGTTGACGTCAAGTTTGCTCATAGGAATGACATCGTTCGTACGTAGATCCACCTGTTATGACATCTCACCGATGTCGCTTTGATGTAGGGAATTCGCCCTTATGGCAATCCCACCAACGCATCGGAAATCTACGTCCCGATTGGCATAGGGACGCCGACTGTGAAGTTAAGGGTGACGACGTCAAAGGGACTGAGAAATACCTCCGGAACGAGTTGTGAGTCCTACAGCGAAACACATTAAACGATATCAAGCGGGATCTGGCGTGAAATGGGCACCGAATACATATTGCATACACTCATCTATCTAGTGTAATAAAAAAGACAATCGCACCAGCCTATACAAACTTTAGTCAAGCCTGCAAACTTTATTTAGCAGCGTAATCAATGTTGCTGAAAGTTTGCACAAAAATAAAAAACAAATTGGACTAATCGCTTTTGCCGTTCTGTTTTAGGCTTGGAGACTTGAAATGGTAGGGAAGTATTTTGGGGGGTTAGCATCTGGTCGCTAATTTTTCCCGCGGTCCATTTTTCTCCAAGAACGCATGACGTTATCACTTTCTGCAATGTGTTCACTATCAAACCTACTGACCCGTGAGCAAATTAATTATTGCCATTTCATGAGGATCAGACGGGGTGCGTCGGACATAATCGCGCAAAGAGAGTGCAGAATGACATTTCTAACACAAATAACAGCAACAACAAAAATAAACCTAAAGGAACAGGCGATGGAAGAAAATCCGTGATAACCACCCAAAACTGAAATTAATAAAAATATTTCTTCCGGGCAGGGCCGAGTAACTCAGCTAGTTATAATTTTGTAAAAACTCGAGGGAGTTTTAATAAGACTTAGCTCCCCTCATACAGTTCGGATTTGTGTGAAATTTTACATGTCATCGCTGCAGGATTCTAAACGGCTAACTCGGTTTTTGTAAATCAGGGGTGTCAGTGGAAAATCATCTCAACCCCTGAACTTAGCGCGGTCGACACGGATTAAAGTAAAAAACGAGCGTGATAATCATTTTGAGTTTTAGACATGTATTATAGTATTAAAAAAGGGCACATAAATAACATGAAATGTAACTAAATGTGTACTAACCTTTAATTGTCATAGGCATTGAATTGTTGATGTGCTTTTACTGCTCTTTACAGTACTTATGAGGCCCTCACAATGATTCAAACAAATAAATACAACATCAGACTGGACTTGAACATCAAATCAGCATTCTCCAATTATCTTTATCAATGTCCTATTGTTTTTATACATGGCTTAGCCAGTGTTTTCAGTCATAAAAGAACACTGTCATGATCACATTAGGATTATAAATACCGTGCTAGGCCACGGGTTGAATTCAGAGTTTTTTTTTTTAATCTAGTGAAGTGTCCTTGAGCTGTTCTGGTGAGCAACATGTTTTGAGTGCTTTTTTTTTTTGAGATAAAAACTGTAGATGGTTAAAAAGGAATATGTGTAGGTAAACCAGGGATGGCAGAGCAGCTCCAGTTCGTGATTTAATAGCATTGTTAGAGGGTGTGAGGTGGTTGTAATTGACTGTTGACATTCAGTGGTTCGTGAAAGCACGAGTTGTTAATTTTTCGTGCTGAGTCAATTTAATAAGATTTTTGGATTTAATTTTTATTAACCTATTTAGAAGACGACCTTTTCTGTCTTAGTGCAAGGCCGTAACCGACTCACACATAGAATGTATTAATACGGCGAGATGAGCTCGCATGGCTGAACCAACCGAATCTAGGGATTTGGACGGTAGTTTGCAGGTGGCTAGACATTATAAAAGTCAGCCCATACCTATGGCGACATGATCATTGTTGTCTGTCAATTTTTATGTGCTTTCCCTTGTCTTGGATACTAGCACACCGCTGAAAGTTTTCCACCATGGACATGAAGTGTTCCATCATCGGTTTGTGCATCCTATTTGTTATTATTTCGCCCCTTGTAGAAGCCACAGGCGAAAATCAAGCCATTATCGAGCCCGCTAGCATCCATTACACGGCGGCCATGTTAAAGTCACTCAACATTCAATGTCAACAAGACTGTGCACACACTAGGTACTTTTTTCCTGATCAAAAACAAAGGAAAAGAGGTAGAAGAGGCGGCATAAAAGTGAGAAACAAGAGAAGAAAATCAAGACCATTTCTTCCTGCTGTTTTATTTGGTAACTGTCGCACGCTGAGTAACAAACTAGATGAATTACAATGTTGTACGAAACGGTGCCACGACTACCGAGATGCCTCGGCTATTGCATTCACTGAGACCTGGTTCGACCCTAGCAACACCAACGACGAGACAAGTATAGATGGTTTCATTTTATATCGAGAGGACAGGACAGAAGCATCATTAAAATCTAAAGGCGGGGGTGTTTGCATTTACATCAACAAACGCTGGGCCCATGCCAACAACATCACTATTGTAAACAACATCTGCACACCTGATGTTGAGGTTCTTACTGTAAACGTTCGTCCATACTATCTACCCCGTGAGTTTAAAAATGTGGTTTTCAACACCGTCTACATACCACCAGATGCTAACAAGACCACCGCTGCAACAACCCTTCATAACATCATAAATACACAGGAATCAAAATGGCCAGACGCTGTTCACATCATACAAGGAGATTTTAATCATGCAACCATGGACAACATCCCGCACTACACCCAATATGTCACCATTCCTACTGGAGACGAGAACACTCTGGACTTATTTTATTGTAATATCACTGGCGCCTATCGTTCTTTCCCTCTACCACCACTGGGGAACTCAGACCATCTTATGATATCTATGCAACCAAAGTATCGACCTGTGTTAAGAACTTATAAAGCAGACACCAAAGTAATAAAAACATGGACAGACGAGGCCTGCGACCAACTTCAAGCCTGTTTTGACTGCACAGATTGGGACATTTTTACAAACACATGTACTAATTTAGACGACCTTGTTCTTACTGTTAACTCCTACATCCAGTTTTGTGAAGATCTAATTATACCTAAGAAAAGTGTGTGTGTGTATCCAAATAGTAAACCATGGTTAACAAAAGAATGCCTTGAAGCTATTGTTGACAAAAAAAGACTCCAAAAAAAATATAGTAAAAGCGACCTCGCTAAAGTAAACAAACAAATTAAAAAGAGAACCAAAGTGTGTAAAAAAGAATACAAAGATAAAATTGATGCAAGTTTTAAATCAAATGACATGTCATCTGTGTGGAAGGGAATGAAACAGGTTACGGGGTACGATTGTATGAAGAATAAAGTGAATGTTGTGAATGAAAGCGAATTTGCCAATGAATTGAATCAGTTCTACTGTCGCTTTGACAAACACGATTTCTCCAACCAACACCAGGAAATAAGAGACAGTTTTGATTTTGATAATGATGAATGTAATATTTGTTTTGATTATGATGCTGTTGTGAAACAATTTAAATCTGTTAAGGAAAGAAAGGCATCTGGACCAGATAACATTGGAAGCAAAGTAGTGAGAACATGTGCTGAACAACTAGCAAAAATTTTTACTTTCATTTTCAACAAATCCTTTCAAAACCATTACATACCAAACATTTGGAGATTGTCAAAAATCTTACCTGTCCCCAAAAAACCAAAAATATCTGAAATGAACGACCTTCGCCCAGTTGCATTAACTTCCATTATCTTTAAATGCTTTGAAAAACTTGTTTTAACTGAACTAACGAAGGAGGTCAAACAAAATCTCGACCCTTTGCAATTTGCATACAAAGAAAACAGGAACACAGAAGACGCCTTATTGTTTTTATTGCATAACATCTACAGTCATTTAGACACTGGTAAAACCTGTGTTCGTGTGCTCCTAGTCGCTTTTTCGTCTGCGTTTAACACCATACAACCGCACTTAATGTTTCAAAAGCTTACCAACCTACACGTGAGTTCTTTTTTAAAGAGCTGGATCTTCGAATTTCTAACACAGAGAAACCAGTTTGTGGATATAAACAACACATTTTCCAAATTACTCACAACAAACACAGGAGCCCCTCAAGGCTGCGTGCTGTCACCTGCCTTGTATACATTGTATACAAATGATTTCACTGTGACACACAACAACGTTTACCTTCTTAAATTTGCTGACGACTCTGCTATTTTAGGCCTTTTACCTAACTCTGGCCACGAATATTCTAACATTGTACAATCCTTTCATTGTTGGTGTAATAACAACTATCTTCTACTGAATGTTAAGAAAACCAAAGAGCTTGTTTTTGACTTTATGAAAAATAACAACGATCCTGTTTACCCTCTTACTATCAACAATGAAGAGGTCGAAATTGTCACAGAGGCCAAATATATTGGCATTACTATTGATTCATTGCTTAACTGGCATGCGCATGTAACATATGTATACAAGAAAGCCAACCAGCGCATGTATTTCCTCAGAAAGCTCCGCTTTTTAAAAGTTAGCAAAAGCATTCTGAAAATATTTTACACCATGGCTATTCAGAGCGTTTTGATGTGTGGATTTGTCTGTTGGGGAGGAAACATCTTACAAAAAGATAAAAATAAGATCAATATTTTAATTAAAAAAGCATCCAAAATTTGTATCTGTGATCTGCCATATTTTGATGAGCTGTACACTGGTGCTTGTATTAAAAAAGCTAATATTATTATAAATGACCCCCAACATCCCCTGAACAAAGAATATATAAGATCTGTAAGAAGTTTAAGGCTGTTGTCAAAGAAAACTAAAACTGAGCGCTACTTTAAATCGTTTATTCCACCATCAACTAGGATGTTACAATAATGTCGTCATCTTGATCGTAATCTGTGCACAGTTGAATTATGTCCTGCGTGTCAGGTCAATGTGTTTTAGTTAGGGAAGCATATTGTGTGCACTGTTAATTTTGTTCATTTATCAGTGTGTGCGCGCGCTATATATCATACTTTCTGCTTCTGTAACTGTATTGTTATGTATTCAATGATCAAAACAAATTTCCTTGTACAAGGACGAATAAAATTTATCTTATCTTATCTTATCTTATCTTATCTTATGTCCATTATCACATGCAGAAAAGTTTCCTTTTGCGAAGTGGTCGGCTAATTTTCGAGCCAGATCGAAACAGAGACGCAGTAGAGCAGTCCATCTATATGAGGAGCCTAGAAATGACGAGCTCCAGCTAATAGCTCCCCGACTTTGTCCACCATCCAACGCTCTTGTTGATATTCCCTGGTTCTTGATAGCCAGGAGAAAATGGTATGCATTGTAATTGTATGTCAGAATTCACATGTTACCAGCAGTATGGGAGTCTACTCCTAGAGTCACAGCCAGGCAGTGCCAGTATTATAATATATGACTTGAGCCATTGCAATTGAGTTGGCGTGTGCTGAGACAGCGAAGACTATAATTTGTATTAAATATCCTATGAGTCATTAGTTATATTTGATCCAGTACTAGGACCTTTTTGTCCATTCTAAAATTGTATTCTTATTTTGCAGTTACCCTGATAGTCATTTCATTTATATATGTTATCTTTATTTAGCTAACTCAATACATTATTGTGGCCCTACAGGCCTGACAAAACTATTTCATTTGAGTTGTTTAATTAATTCCAGAAGGAAAGTTTAGTGTGTTCGTCGAGTGTGTGTTTTCCTCTTGAATTGCAGTCGTTTGCTATAAACCACATTCGCGACAAACACAAACAAACTTGCTTGAAGACACTACACATTCAATTCTTCAATTCACTTCCACATATGATTGTCTAAAAATGGGTAATAATGTCATCAAGATACAAAAGTTGCCTCTTCACAAGATATTACCCACAAGCAGTTCACTGTAATATATACATTCTAACTTTTTACAATTTACAAAGACGTCTGTGCATGCGCGAAAGACCAGTCTAATATTGCCAATATATTAAATTGTTTTTCTATTAATTCTACCTATCAACTCAACATACTACCTAAATTAAGAAGTTTAAGTCTAGAAGAGTCGGACTCATGACTTGACTAAGTTCATCACACAGACACAAGATTTTTATTCACTACTAGATCTAGATTCTTTTTTTTTTGGTACAATCTTTTTTTTAGCTGAGTAGATAGATCTACTGATTAATAAAAACTAAGTCCACCGATTCGTGAAAAATGTTGCGATGTCGATGGCCCAGTACCGACATCGATCGCGCCCCGATGAAATTTAACACACCTCTCACTGTCTAACTAACCTAGGACAATCTAGTCTACACTTTAAACTAAAACGAACTTAAATATTTAGACAATACCACAAGATAAAAGCAAATAAAGAAGATTGTGGCACTCGAAATACAACGTGGGTAGATAGAAATTTTGTCTTTGTTCGCATTTCGAAAACTGGAGGAAAGCAAAGATAAACACAAAACCGGAAGGAAGTCGAACGCGATAAAATTAAAAAGTTGCCAGATATTTGCCCGCGACCCGCCAATATAACAACTACGACCCGCCGACTTGAAACCGCGGCCCGCGGTCGCGACTTCTCGCAGCCCGCCCGCGGAGCGCGAACCGCGGAAGCGGGCGAACCGCGGATTATTGCGGATCCGCGGACTTCTGACAGGCCTGGTAAATTTTACAGGAGAGTGAAAAAAACTGAAAAGCAAGGCTATTATACACATTTTGGAGCTGGGAATTGGTACTGATACTAAAAATATTTCCGATTACATATCCAGGGCTTATTTTATTTATAGGATGTGTCATGTGATGTCACTCTTATTATTCTTAATTCTGGAAAAAAAACCAGCACACTGCATTTTCAGAGTTAGCCGTTTAGAATCCTGCAGCGACGATGTGTCTTCCTTTCGACCCGTGAAAGGTTCCTTTTTAAATATGGAGACTTGAAATAGTAAGGAAGTAATTTTTTTTTTTAATTTGCTTTATGTCCCTAATTGACTACCTCCGGCTCTTCATTTTCACGAATACATGACACATCCTCATATGTGTTCACTATTAAACATGCTGCGCAGTGCACCACTGATTCTTGCCATTTGAATATTGACGAGGTGCGTAGAGCGTTAACGCACAAAGAGATTTTGGCGTATCTAAAAATAAACAACAACAACGATAATATAAACCTACGGGAACGGGGAATGTGAAGCAGATCCATTATAATCACCCAGAGCTGAAGCTAATAAATAGATTTATCCTGGGCAGGGCCGGGGACCACAGCTAATAATCATAAAAATGAACTGAAACACATCTCTTGTTTCATACTCAGCCTTTTGTCTTTCTAAAAAATGTATTGGCCCACAGCATCAGCTATTTTTAACTGACAATGACGTAAAACACTCTTTGCATGGTCTGTATACTTGTCCACAGCATCCGTTCCTCTCCGCTCCTCGCTGCTATGGAGGCAAATAGAGTTCTTCATTCATCATTTTCCGTAAAAATAGCGGAGCGGATGCTGTGGACAAGACCGCTAAGCCAGTGATATTTGACACTCTTGAAACAGCCACCAATTTGGTTCAGGAATGTCAGGCCTGCTCGAGTCTTTCTGAATACATAATAATTAATATGATAGTGACTTCACCGGAGCTTGATTTGACTTTCATACCAAAAATTTTTTTTGCCCTTTGCTTAAAGCCGCCCAGCACTAGTGTCAAAAAATACATATTATTATTAATATAATGAAAGGTGAGACTTGTGACATAATGTGGAGGCGGTTGGGTTGGGTGGATGGGTGATAACTTATATCAACTACCAATTTTCCATCTCACAGTAAGGCGTGTAGAAAATCCAGAGCCATGATAAAAAGTTATATTTCACTTTTACTGCATTTAATTTAATTGAACTGTTCTAGATCTGTCCAGTTTGTAATTTTTAGGCCTATGCTCATGTCTTGATGCAAACTGCCAGTTTTTAGCTTGTGTACTCCTACATCATCGTTCCTTTTCACAGTCAGAGAATCTTTCGATCTTTCTTTATATCATTTCTATGCCTACATATTCACTGCGGGAGTGCATTCCGGTGATAATGCACCCACATGCCCCTCTTGCCCCGTTTGTTGAACATGGTGACACTATGCATGCCTCAGTGTTCTATCTTATTGGCTAACTAGTGATTTCTTCCTCACCTCCTTTCATGTCGATCTTACGTATCAATTGAGTCAGACAAAAATAAAACACAACATGAGATCTAAATCTTCTAACCATACAATTATGATTTTGGTGTGTAACTTTCAATCGTACAGCCAGAAGACAAACATTCTATTACACCTCACGAACCTGCTTATCAATCGTATGTGTACGAAGTTCAGTAGTGAAGATGCTCCTGTTGTTTCAAATGATTGTAATACAGACGTCTATATTAATTGTCAATTGGACAACGGCGCCAAACCGGAAGCTTTGCCAAAAAACAGTAACCGCATAGGTTTAGCCTAGACGTAGACAAGTTTCGATGACGCCACAATCGTCAAAGGCGTTACGATTGGAGTTAAGGTGGCCATACACGTTCAAAAAAAGCTGATACGAAATTTGACTGTGTGTAGGGCGTTTTGATGTCAAAAAATGATTTGAATCAAAATTTTGACGGATCAAACCCGTTTGATATTTTTTGACGACTCGTCAAATTTTTTATGCGTGTGTGGGCTTCCGTAAAAATTTTGATCAAACTTCAGACAAAGGATGATGGCCTCGCAGGTTTCAATAACCAACTTTCCAATCGCTTGCGGAGATCTTGCTGTTAGGAATTTCAAGTTTTCAAAGGAATTTCCAGACGCCAGGTACCTCAGTGTGATGGACAAGCGTTTACTTGGTGGTGTGGATGGACGCATGACAGTGTCTTCTTTCCTTATCAATGGATCGACAAGGCCGAGTAACTCATCAAACGATGGGGCATCCATTCGAAGGAAGTTACGGAAGTCTTCTGGTTCGTTAAGACGTAATTCTTGGAGGAGGTTGACATGTCCGTAGGTTACCCGTTTTTACAACCACTGTTTCGACCATTTCCGACGTTTACGAGGCGGGTCATCAGAGTCCAATGCGAACACTAGTGCTATGGCCGCTGATGTGTCCATGTCGAAGATTTCGGCAATAATGAATTTTGATAGGAAAACACTAATACGTGTGAGGGCAAATGTGCATCAAAATTTTGTATCAAAATTTCACATCAAAATGCTTTGACGCTTTTTTTTAACATGTATGGGCCTCTTTAGTTTTGGGCGTGCTAGTATTTTATGTGTATGTGTGTATGTTACCGTTGGCATGATCATTAATTTTTTTATTTTTTTTTGTAACTGTGATTTCCGAGGCAGTTGCATAAATAGACAGCGTGTATGCGCCCTTAATCCCCCACGCTGAAATAAGAAAAACCAACAGCAGTAACGGACATAGTAACATTCATGCTACATCAAAAGTGGAATTGAGCTGGAAATGTGAGAATACTGAGAAGGGTGAATGACAATAGGTGGACAAAACGTTGCGCTGAGTGGCAACCAAGGACAAGAAGAAGGACAAGAGGAAGACCGAGAAGAAGATGGAAAAGACGACATAAAACAGAGAGCAGGAATTTCCCATCATGGATGAGGAAATCAGACAGAGAAGAATGGAAATCATTATGGGAGGGCTATATCCTGCAGTGGATGAACTAGGCGTAGGTGAAAGGTGTGAACGGTGAAATATATATACGCCCTTCGACATAATATTCACCCTCCGAGTTCTATGATGTTCTATGATACAGCTGATCCGGTATCGTAACCCGCTGGATTTCGGCCTTCCTTGTCCAGCACATTTCTTTGTCCTGTGTAGTCAGTCAAGTTAAGCAGAAGGTTGAGGGAGACAGAGCACTAAGAAAATTATTTAGAGAACATTTGAGTTCGATCCCCTTCTTGATCACTTATTTTTCTTCTTCCTTTCACCGCCGCTTCACTGTTCTGTGTTTACGTCTTGATTAAAGGACGTTTGCCGCTCTTGGCATTTACACCTCACTTTTCTCGTTTGTATTTTCTTCTTCCTGCTTTTGTGGGATTTGTGTGTGTGTGTGGTAGAGATTAAGTTTTGTTTTTAGAATTTTGCCCGGTCAGGGGCCTTATTAGGCCTGCTCTTCTCGACTTTCAACTGCCAAGGTGTCTTTAATATGCGCAAAGTGCACACGGGCCATCCGACTTTTTCGTCCTTATCTAGTTGCTCGATCCTGTCTATCGTAGGGTCAGGGACAGGAATGTTCCCCCAAATATTCCAGCATGCCTGCACCAACCGGGAATCGAACCCGATACCTTCGGAATGAGAGGCGCACAGCTCACCCCTAAACCAACGTATCCCTGTGCATAACCAGGCAGTATAATTATACTTCTAATCGACTCAGATATTTTATCAATTATTTTCTTTTTGTCATAGGTAGGTCGATTGATATAGATTCTAGATATACAAGCTGGTGGTAAACGCGGCTAATTCTAAGTGTCAAAAGCATATTAGTTGTGCATAGTCTAAATGATGACCAAAATGATTGAGGTCGGATACAGACGAGATGAGAGAAGGATGTACGACAAGGCCAGACGAACCCGATATATATGGAACCAGCTGGCCACTGGGACCATAAGTAGGAGAACCCTCGAATGGATCTTGCAGTGGAGGAGGAGCATTTGTGGGGTGCCTGGTGCGCTAAAATTCTGGTTCCTGTCACCAAATCAAAGCAAATCAAATCAAAAGTCTAAATGATAAATATACACTAAACCAAGGAGACCGTTGTTTCCACGTAAAATAGTACGTGAATTTTTATTCTCTGAGATCGAACCCAGGTTTGTTTAAAGCATTACTACAAAACAAGGACTGTGCTAGTCCTGACATCAATAATATGTATCTCCAATTCATTGATTAAAGTAAAAGTTTCCCTGAAAAGCTGTAATTTAATATCCATCGTCATTAAGCTTATAATTTTCAAGATCATTGTTTTAAATTTTAATTACAAATAGATCGGTAAGAAACTGGACATGTCCCAAATACTACTTCAAAAATTATAATCCACAAAAGTCTTAATCCACACTAAGAACACATGAATTGACCTTCAGAAGAAAGACATGAATGAATTCTTGTGTTTTACACCATGCGACAGACAGAACCCCGAAAGGTTCAATCTGCACACAAAAGACATCATAAACAAAAACAATCACATTAAACTGTATGTTTATAGTGATATACAACAGCTCCGCTTTCTTCCTTAGCTAGAACCCCACTCTTCTCGCAGTGAGTGGTCCGGCTGCGGCTGTGGCTAAAGTGACGTTGAGTTTACTTACAAAGCCGAAAAAGGAGATGATTACACTCATCCGGATGCGGTTGATGGTCCAGCGTGCATGCGATTTTTGTGTTTTTCGGAATGTTCCAGTAGCCTTTGGGGCCGCCGCAGTCGTAACCTTGGCCGTCGAGCGATTTCTGTAGGCGAGATTACTGTGGGGCCATGTTTTATTCAACCTGGAGTAGTGAGAAAAGAGCAGAAGCCAGACATCGCTGCTGCTTTGTAATGTTTAGACCCACGCCTTTTTTGCCAGCCGCAGCTGGACCCCATCCTGGCCAAACCCGGACGAGTGGGGTACTATTATTCGTCGGATTCAGCTTTTCGTATTTTCCACAGAATTTTAAGGTCTATTATGCAATGGCTCCAGAGGACGTGCGAAGTAGGTTTGCATGCAGTTGCCACAATGCTCTCAAATACCACCAGTTCTTTGGTCAAGTTTAATAGAAACTTTGAGATGCCATAAATTTTAATACCAAAGATACGAATACGTATCACAGTCCCGTGCCGAAGGCCCCAAATGGCAAGAATGGTTTGGAAAGTCAAGAGCGTTTATGTTGTTGTTTGCTTTCATACCACTATCCATACGTATTCCTGTTATACCAGTTCAAAGTTCACGAGAAGCTACACGTGCTAGATTTTACCCTTCCTGCTCTTAAAAACACCAAATTTGTCCCTGGAACATCGTATGTATTTCATCCTCGGGAGGAACATTTTCATTCTTGATCATTAGGATTACTGAAATTGATGCAGCCAGCTATGTCCCCACACGGATTGAATTCTTGGTTTTGAAAATAATAGAAACTTGATCTCAACGAGCTGGTTATTATTTAACGAAGTAATCCAGTTGCCTGAAATGTGTTTTGTTCTGAACATAATGTGAACTGCACATGATTTATACTTTGGTCGTATGGCCTTCAAAATTCATACGTGAACGCTGTCTTAATTGTGATTGGGTATTCAAATTTGGAATGTTGTGCACCCAAAAGTATGCCTACTACTGACTTCATGTACCAATGTGAAGCCCAGCGTAAGCATTAAATCGCGTTACTCTGGTCTTTTTATCTAAATTAATGTAAATCTTTCCGCTCGAATTAAATGTTCATTTCCAAACTCCACATTTGCACTGGAACTGGCCCCAGATTATTTTTTTTACCCAGAATGCAAGACAATTGAATGAAATTCTCTAGCAGTTTTAGTCTGAGTTTGAATTTTACGGCTGAGGATGAAAGGAACATCGTAATGGAAATTAATGGGTGAAAAGGTAAAACATGATGCCATTCACCGAGGCAGTCAGCAGAAAAAACACCCAAAAGAAAACCCTGTCGGCAGCATGGCCAATATCTTTCCACGTTACTCTCTCTTCGTATTTTTTACCCAAAGCGGTGGCAAGCGTCTGTTGCATGCCCGAAAAGAAGTCTTCTTCGTCATCATCACCCAACAATGAGAACTGCAGCAGGCCCGTGCTGGGTTGTTTTTGAAGAGATTTCAACGATTTACTACCTTCATCTGCTATGATGTCAGGAGAAGTTGTCTTTTTGCGGTTTTTTTGCGCTTTTACCTCGGGTTTGCCTTCAATTGTCATGGCTCTGTCCATCATTGGGTCGCCTGTTAGTAATGGCATTGTTGTTGAGGCCTTGTATTGTAGCTACAGAAAGGCAGTATGAAATATACATTTAAATTAATGATGGGGGTGGGGGTAGAGGTAAGGAGGGATAGGTTTAAACACTTAAACTTTAGGTTAGATAGCAAACGCAGATCACATTTCGATTGTATTCTCGTGTATTCAGTCTTAGATGTAAAGCGTGTTACCTTATCTCGTGAATCCCACAAACTCTGTCTCGGTAGGGAAGTGGTGTAGCCTTTATACCATAAATTTGTGCCAGGTATTGGCTGCCAAGTTGACTAATGTACGCCACAATACTCCCCCTCTAGCTATGGAATAACGTAATCTTGCAGGAGTCGTTTGGGAAAGCGGACTTGTCGTCCTCGCTGTGTGACGTTTTGCTGCTGTTGAATGTTTTTGTCGGTACATATTGTACTTGATGCTGGTTGTTGTGGGTGGCCACTAGCGTGCGTGAAACGTTTGGTTTCCGCTAGGGGTTGCTGTCGCTCTGTGTAAGCGGCTTTGAGTCGGTCAATGGAAACGAACTCAGCGCGTCCATTTCGAGAAAGTTTATAACATTTCTTATTTCTCGATAGTACGAGAAACGGACCGTCGTAGGTGGGTTGAAGAGGTTTTCTTACAGCGTCGTGCCTTACGTAGACATGTTGCTTGCGGCAGGCTGTAGTCAATATGACTGTTGCGCTGTTGTACTCTAGTGGGGGTGGCAGTGATGCGGTTCATGTGTTGTCGCAGCCTGCTAACATATGATGTTGGGTCTTCAACTGGTTCTGGAGATGTCTGAACGAAATCTCCGGGGACTCTCAGTGTAGAACCATAAACCAACTCCGCTGCAGAACATTGTAGGTCTTCCTTTAGGGTGGTTCGGATTCCAAGTAGGACGAGTGGGAGAGTTTCGGTCCATTTGTCAGTTTCATGGCACTTGAGTGCTCCTTTGAGGTGACGGTGAAACCGTTCGATAATGCCATTTGAAATGGGGTGATAGCTGGAGGTACGAAGTCTATGAGTGCCAAGAATTTTCATCAGACTGTACCAGAGATTCGATTCGAATTGCCGTCCTTGATCAGTTGTGATCGTATGTAGTACTCCGAAGCGCGATACCCATCTCTGCACAAAGGCTTTGGCTACCGTCTCTGCAGTGATGTTCGTGATTGGAATAGCCTCTGGCCATCTTGTGAATCTGTCTATGCAGGTAAGGAGGTAAGTACACGAGTCCGAAGTGGGTAGGGGTCCCACCAGGTCGATATGTACCCGACTAAAGCGAACGTCTGGATTCTCAAAAGGTTGAAAAGTAGCTTTGTTGTGTCTATGCGTCTTATTTTTCTGGCACTGGGGACAAGCTCTTGTCCATGTTCGTATATTTGTGTTGACCGAAGGCCAAACGTAGCGTGATGTAACGAGTTTCTGAGTTGCACGTATGCCAGGGTGCGACAAGGAATGTAGTGCCTGGAATACTTGACGGCGGTACTCTTCTGGAACGAATGGTCTTGTAGTTCCTGTCGAAATGTCACAGTAGATTGATGTTCCATCTGGCATGATGACAGACTTCAGTTTCAAGGCAGTGTCTGTGTGTGCATCTTTAAAAACTTGCAGTTCGGGGTCCGTGTCTTGTGCTTTCGCCATGTCTGGCAAATTAACAGACGAGCCGATGGAAAGCGATGAAACAGAAGTGCGTGAAAGCGTGTCTGCCACGGTGTTTTCTGATCCCCTGATATAACGAATGTCCGTACAGAATTCGCTAATGAAGGAGAGGTGTCGGGTTTGACGTGGTGATTTTGAAGTATCTTTTTTCTTGATGGCAAACGTGAGAGGGCGATGATCTGTGAGAACATAGAACCTCCGACCTTCTATGAAGTAAAGGAAATGTTTGATAGCCAGGTAGATGGCAAGAAGTTCTGTCAAATGCGCTGTATCTGGTTTCGGCTGGTTTCAGCTTCCTGGAAAAGAAAGCCAGTGGTTTCCATTTTCCGTCGATGAACTGCTGTAGCACCGCACCTACTGCCGATTCTGATGCGTCCGTGACGATGTTTGTTGGTGCATCTATCTGCGGGTGAATCAACAGGGTGGCGTCAGCAAGCTCTTCTTTCACTTTAGCGAAAGCCTCGAGGGCTGTGGTATCCATGGACAGCGTCTTTTCTTTCTGGTCCAACTTGTCGTTCAGGGGTTTCAGGATGTCAGCCATGTGGAGGAACGAAACGATGATAGTAATTTACCATCCCTAGGAACCGTTTTAGTTCCGTCTGACTTGTTGGGAGTTTCATGTCCTTGATGGCTTTGACCTTTTCTTCTGTTGGTCGGATACCTTCTCTAGAAACGTGATGTCCCAGGAATATTAGTTCTGCTTGTCCGAACTGACATTTGTTGACATTGATGATCAAGTTGAAACTTTCTAACTTTGTAAAAAGTAGCTCCAATTGTTTAAGGTGTTCTACTTCGTCCTTGCTCGCAACTAGGATGTCGTCAATATAGCTGAAGACAAACGGTAGGTCCCTTGTGACATGATTTATGAAACGTTGGAAACTTTGAGCTGCATTTCGTAAACCAAATGGCATTTTTAGAAATTCGAACAGTCCAAATGGGGTTGTTATTGCTGTTTTTGAGATGTCTTCTTCTTCCACTGGTATCTGATGATACGCACGTTGTAAATCAATCTTAGAGAAAATTGTCTTTCCTTCTAGATTTCTAGTAAAGTCCTGTATATGTGGTATTGGGTAACTGTCCGGGACTGTGATTGCATTTAATTGTCTGTAGTCACCAGTGGGTCTCCAATCGGTGGAACCCTTCTTCTTGACCATGTGTAGTGGGGAAGCCCAACTACTAGAAGAAGGTCTAATGATACCCATTTGTAACATGTGATCAAACTCGTTCTTAGCTGCTTTGAACTTTTCTGGAGCTAATCTACGTGGGCGAGCGCTGACAGGTGGACCTACTGTCTGAATCCTATGTGTCACAGAATGATTTGAAATTTCAAATGATTTGTTATTCACCAGTGATGGGTGCTGTTGTATTAGCTTTTGATACTTATCTTGGGAAGCTTTGCAGAAAAATGAGAGCTGGAGAGATGAACCCATGACCGAAGAACCAGTGGTGGAAAGTTTGGTAGTTCCATCGATTAACTTCTGACGTGTGACATCAACCAATAGATTATAATGTGTCAAGAAATCGGCTCCCAAAATTGGATGTTTTGTGTCTGCGATGGTGAAGATCCAAGAAAAATTCCGGCGAAGGCCTAACGTCAGGGTTAGCGATTTTTCGCCGAAAGTTGCAATGGTTGAATGGTTTGCCGCCTGTAGTGTCCTGCAATGGTTGAATGGTTTGCCGCCTGTAGTGTCCTGACTTGTTGTAAACGTTTTTCTAGGTGCGTTGGGGGGATTACGCTTACTTCAGCTCCGGTGTCCACAAGAAATTTTCGATTTGTGTTCTGGTCGAATACGAATAATAGGCGGCTCTTCTGAATTTGGCCTGCGTTACTGGCCGCTAGTAACTGGCCTGGTCTTTTAACGGCTCCATGAACTCACATGGGCCTTGGCACTTGTTGGCCTGTTGTCCGAATTTGTAGTGGTAGTAGCAGAGCCCATTCTTGTAGGGTTGTTTGTCTCTGTCGGCGTTGGTGGCGCGATTGTGACTACCAGATCTCTCCCTACTCCTGCGATCTGATTGAGCACGGGCGTGTTTCTGGTATTTGATCAGTTCATCTACCTTAGTAGAAAGTTTAGCTACCGCATTGGAAAGTTGTCTCATATCTCGCTCCAGTTTCTGGATAGAAACGTAGTTTTCGGAAGTGGTAGAAGCAGATGTCTCCGATACACTGTTGATCGATGTGCCAGGCGAAACCTCCATCATTTTATCAGCCAGACTGGCCTGTGTTTCGAGTGATACCGTCGCTCCCGTGGAAGTTAGGATGAGCCTAATGGACTGCGGCATCCGCTGCAGAAACAGCTCTCTCACTAAGGCTTGATCTATCTGCCCGACTGTTGTGCCAAGTAGTCGTTGCATTTCCCGCAACAGCTGTGTCGGTTTCCTGTCTCCTAGCTCTATTGTAGTGAGCAGTGTTTGCAGCCGTTTCTGCTCTGACACGGTTGTTCTATCGAGCAACTTTTCCTTCAATTTGGCGTACGGGTGGTCTTGCGGAGGGTTTATGATCACGTCCCTGACTTCCATTGCTATTCCTTGCGGCAACGCGGCTACTACGTAGTCATATTTCGTTTGTTCCTTGGAAATGTTTCTCGTCGAAAATTGACTCTCCACTTGTGCAAACCATACCTGCGGGTCCTGTGTCCAGTAGGGTGGTAATTTGACGGACACTGCTGTAATTTGAGGAAAAATATTAGCCTCTGTGTCAACCGACGCACTTTGTCCCGCTTGAGTTTCGTCCTGCAACATGGCCGCCGTGTGTACGTGAGTACGTAATCACGTCAGGGTCACCAATTAAAGCGTGTTACCTTATCTCGTGAATCCCACAAACTCTGTCTCGGTAGGGAAGTGGTGTAGCCTTTATACCATAAATTTGTGCCAGGTATTGGCTGCCAAGTTGACTAATGTACGCCACAGATGTATTATTTAGGCAAGCTCGGCTCAATTTATTAAACATTCAAGTATATCTCATTATTTATCTAGTTGCTAGTTATAAACCATAGCCAACATTAAAAAAAATCCAAGTACACACGTAATCAAAATTACGTAATCCATGATTAAGGAGAATGTCCAAACATAAAATCTCTTTCTTTCAGTGAATTCCTTATAAACAATAAATTTATTTCTGTACATGTAATTGTTTATAATACAACTCTCTGAATGCATAGTGTCTGTTCTTAAATGTAGAGCCTTTCTTATCGCATTTCCTGCTGAAAATACGTGTCTTAAATGGAACCTCGCATAGCTGCCAACTTTCCAAAACCCAAAACAGGCCCCTGAGATCGACCCAAAAAAAAATCTGCGTGCACTGTTAGGACCATTGAATCACTGGGTCTTTGGCTAATGGCTTCAGTTCTCATCTTTGTGTTTTTTTTTTCAACAAACGGGAAAATTCTTCAAATACGTACTCTTCCCCCACAGAAATGGAGTTGCGCACTAAGACTCCAAACACGTATTAAATACGTTTTCCTAAGCACTGGTTGGCAGGTAAACCTTAAATTTCAAGGAATACGACATCTGAAATTTCAGATTACCATGTTTTTTATGGGACAGTCATATGAATGATTTTATGTTACTCAATAATTAATAGTATTTTATTCGCCCCTGCATCATTTTGTTAACATTTTTGTTGGCAATAAATACATGTATCTCACCCTCACATTGCTTTCCATTCTGCTAATTTTCCTGTTGAGGTAAAGTACAAGTTCAATTTTATTACAGGCCAAACGGCCAATTCAAAACATACACAAGAAGGTTGCATACGAAGATTTGAAAAGAAAAACAAAACGAAAGAAAACAGCAACAAAAAAAAAAACATTCTGGGTCAAAAGACTGATACGAATATTTTCATCATAAACATTTTTTCCTCTTTAAATCCAATCAAAAAGGGCAACACTATCACCCCTTTTTTCGGGTCAGAAATGAGATAGGGGGCAACAAATTACCTTGATTTTGTTTACATAGTGTTGTTACAAGTACGTAGGTCCCCCAAGCTGTTTTGTTGTGGTTTGTTGTTTTTTGCTCCTGTTTTTTGGTTGAAAGTGTAAGGTGCAGAGTTAGGGATTCGATAAGATTTAGGGTTGAGGATACAAACTGGGTTAGGGATAGATACGTGTACGTTCCCGCCCCTAGCGCAAAACGCTCGGGGCGCGTACTTAACTTATAACAACAGCCATTTTCATATTAGGCGTGAGCTCTTTTGAACACTCACTCAGCTGGTGAAATGCATCTATCGGATTTAAAGCAGTGATAACATGCTCGTAGATCCAGGTTACATCAGGTTTAACAAAGTTTTGCATAGCTTGATTACAAAGCATCAGCAACAGAGCCTACAACAATGTACATGTATGTCAATAACAATATACATTATAAGACATTTCAAAACAAATTATGTCTTTTGATGGGGTTACAGACAGTGGCGTAGCGTAGGTTTCCAGCCCCCGGAGCAAGGCAAATATTGTGCCCCGTGACCCGTGGACCGTTAGCATTCAATGAGTCTCTTTCACCGATCCAGTATTGAACACTTTGGCTCGACTTTGCTGATTTACATTTTTTTATTTTTTTTTACTCTAGTACGTGTTTCGTAAGCATGTTTCTAAACCTCCTCCCCCCACTGTGCCTGCGTACGGCCATTAAAATGGTGACCGTCCCTGATAAGGCCTTGACGTTTGAAATTTTAAATGGGATGTTGCATGGACCCTCCGAGCGCACGTACTCTATGCAGGTAGGACCCCATCTTCGGCTTTGATGTGTTACATGCTGTATTCCGCTCTCTGGTCTGAATCGACCACTGTCCCACGGTTTCTCTCGACACGTAACTGTCAATGACAGGAGTGGCCAAAAAAGAGCCACAGACGATAGTGTCCGAGAGCCACAAGATATGAACAAATGTACATACACGTTTTTATTGCTACATACACATTTTGTTACAAAATAATCTATATAAAAAAACAGCAAGGAAAAAAAAATTCACTGCTGCGAGGAAGAAATGCCCAGACCTGAAAAAATTACATGTGAAAGATAGTTCTTTTTGCTACTATATCTATTCCTTTGACATGAAAGCGAAGTATCGTAATTTTGTAATAAATGAAAATAGGCCTAAAAGCATCGAATAATGCTTTCTCCTCAACAATGATGGCCTCCCTCCTGCCTTTGTTTTGTTTCGACTTTAGTACCGTGCATGTCATAAAAAATAACCAGATCAAGCTTGGTGCGCAGTGTCCTGGTGCGCATGAGTTCTGAAGCAGGACTGCAGATTACTGCTTTTATTGTAAGAGAGAGAGACAAAGAGTATGTCATCCTTAACAGTGGTTGCCTCCCTCCTGCCTTTGTTTTGTTTCGACTTTAAACTTCCGGTTTGCGTTTCAAAGTTTGAAGGCATGAGTTTCTGTGCCGTCTGCTTTATGCACGGTAGGGGCCATGCGGGTGTTGCTGTGCCAGTTGTGAGTTGTTTTCTTCCTAGATCTACATAATCTGTGTGCTGATTGTGCGTGTTGTTTGCAATCCGTTCTTTGAACGAGCCCTTACACTAGTTATATAAAAATAAAGCAATACATGTATGCAACAATATTTACTCATGCAGTTTTTTAAACTGTCAATTTGTAACAGGGTCAGTAATCACAAATTACACATCTATACCAAAAATGTTCTTAAAATCTTGACTGAGCATTGTTGTTACTGTACTGAACCTATAAAATACGGTAATGAACTACGGGGGAACTTCTAAAAAAAAAACGTGCGAATTTGCATATTAGTTACAAAATGATTCTGCCCGCAAGGTGAAAAAAGAGATTCAGTAAATATCTGGTCAAAACATAAAAGAAAATACTTCCACGAGCCGCATACTGAAGGTCAGGGAGCCGCATGTGGCTCTCGAGCCGCGGTTTGGCCACCCCTAGTCTATGAGTTATGACAATTGACATAGTCAGTCCTGGAGATCACCAGCCCAGAAGATCTAAATTTAATCGTTTTGAAAACCGTTCATTGCATGTGAGAACTGTTGGTAAGAAAATTTGGCAAATCTACAGTACCTGTCTGCCATGACCGTGCTCTGTCTAAGGGCAGTTGTTGATTGCCTGATGGATGGATGGATGGATGGAAATTGATGAAGAATGGCTGGATGGATGGAAATTGATGAAGAATGGATGGAGGGGTGGACAGATGGATGGATGGGTAGAAATTGATGAAAACTGGATGGAGGAGCGGATATTTGGATGGATGGATGGATGGATGGATGGATGGGTGGATAAATGGATGAATGGATGGATTGTTGGATGAATGGATGGATGGATCGCTGGATGGGTGGGTGAGTGGGTGGATAGATAGATGGATGGATGTGGCTAATTATGGTGAATACCTGTTAGCAGGTCGTGCCAGATCAAAATTTGACTGAAACCTTCCCGCAATTGAAGACAGTCGCCTGTTGTTGTTTTTTTTAAAGGATGAATTAATATGATGAGAAATCTCTGGGTGGGCAGATGGAGAAGACAACTTGTCAACAGATGGATGGATGGATGGGTGGGTGAGTGGATGTTTGGATGAATGGATGAATGGGTGGGTGGGTGGATGCATGTTTGGATGATGGATGGATGGACAGGTGGATGGATGGATGGATGTTTGGATGGATGGATGGACAGATGGATGGATAGATGGATGGATGGAAGGAATGATGGATGGATAGATAGATGGATGGAAGGAAGGATGGATGGATGGATGGATGAATGGATTTAGCTAAATATTGTAGAAACCTGTTCTCAAGTCGTCCTCCTGCGTTAGTACTCTCAAGCCTCTTAAGTTGGGTCGGGGCCGCCGATGGCTGCCCAAATCTGAAACAGAAAAGTCAAAAGAAGCATATTAACTAGCTCTCGAAGAAGACATCACCTCGGTGGTCAAACTCCACAGTGGTAGCTAACATGTACCATTATTTTCCGAAGCGCAGGCCTATCAGTGTATCTCTTCACATCGCTGGCCGTATGAGGAAATCACACGATCGTTTTCATGCAACTGCAGATGATGGCTTTTGCTATATATTTCTATGAATTTTTTATAGGATTTTCTTCTTATCTGATTAAGGGGGTATACAATATTTCAAATATTTGGTTATGCCAGCCGGCCCACTGTCTTAGCCATTGACTTAGAGCGGGGGTCACCAAACTTTTTTCACAGAGGGCCGGATAACTGACAGACTTACAAGCGCGTAAGTAGCTCTAGATATCCCTGATTTTATCAAACAAAATCAAGTACCAAGGCGGGCCGGATGAACTGACGTCGCGGGCCGGGCCATAGTTTGGTGACCCCTGACTTAGAGAAAACACTGTAATTTTTTTTTTTTAATTTTCAGAACTTTGTAAAGGGAGACATAGAACGAAATTTCCTATCTCGTTTTTCGATTCTGTTCGACGGAATTGCATCTTTTTTTTTCTGTGACAAACAAACAATTATAAATAAATAATATTAAGGACTAAATTTTGTCCAAGATGGGTGTCTCCGCGTAATTTATCGTAAAACAAATTTGAGGCAGTAGGCCTACAGAAAGTTTCATAGTTTTTTGGTCCCGAAGTCAAAGAGTTTTACGTGCTTACATAAATTATTCGCCCTCCAGCCCCATTATAGTATGATAATCTAAAATACTGCGTATAAAAGAAAAATATGTCTCAGGTAAAACTGGTATGATTTTTTTACCTCTCCTGTAAAATTAGGTTACTTGTGTGTTTACTTGATAAAGCCAGCGATGTTTAAGCCAGCCACTGCCTGTGCGCAAAATGTAGTGTACAGGGACGGGAGTTGTGGGTTTCTGTGTCTGTATTTATACCTATTATATGGCTGTGCAGGACTGTTCTCCGTTTATTCAAAGGTACTGGATACAATAAGATGAGACACTCCCTTCTGCACGTCTAAAAAAAAATCGTGCATACAGTTTGCACGCCGATCGGGGCCGGGGACCATGGCGCACTGCATGAAAAGAATAATTGATATACTGATAAATTCATGACGCCGACTTGTTACAGTGCTACTGCGACGAACAAAGACACAACAAATAAGCCAAAGTTTTGGTACAGAGTTATAATTACAAACTTTAGTGACTTTAATCAAGGCCTACAGCAATAGCTGAACACTGGACAATATTCAATTGGCTTTGTAAAATATGACATTGTTCACGACTTCTGCAAATTCACCGCCAGATGGCAGTGCGAAAGCTGTGCATGCTGAACGCACTAGAAGTCTCATGTTCTTGTACGGGTCAGCTCTATGTTCCCTCAGGTCTATGTTCCCTCAATTCGGCTCTATGTTCCCTCAATGTTCCCTCAGGTCTATATTCCCTCAGGTATTTGTTGCCTCATGTCTATGCTCCCTCAATGTTCCCTCAGGTCTATATTCCCTCAGGTATTTGTTCCCTCATGTCTATGCTCCCTCAATGTTCCCTCAGGTCTATTGGTATTTCTACAGGGGAGCCAACCTGACATTTTCTTTTGCACTTTTGCAGGGCAAAAATTGTAATAGGGTTAAACTTTTGTTGTTAAAATCTCCCAGTTTTACTCATATTTGTTGTTGTTGTATATTAGTGTTTGTTTTTTTTCGTCGAGGTTTCATTTTCGCATTTGTTTGTGTGCTTGTTTGTTCGTGTTCATGATTGTGTTGTTGTTGTTTGTCACAGTGGAATGCTTTTGTTTTGTTCTTCACATATACTACTGATACTGTGTAAAACTGCCTTAATTCAAATTTCTAGTTGTTTAGCAATAATGAGTGGAAAGTTGTATTGAAATTTGTCTATTCAAAGAATAGATTCTTGTTTGTTGTTGGTTTTTCACGTTTGGTGTTTTTGTTTTGTCGATTGTTGTTTGTTTCTATTTTTGTTTGTTTATTTTTGCTTGTTTGTGTATTAATTACATCCTTTTGAAAACAAATAAGTTTGAGCTACGGTACTGATAATTGGAGAAAACAATGTCATGAGCTTTCTCAAATTCAGTGTTTTATTTCTTGTTTTCTTATTAATTAAATGAAGAATATGAGTTATTAAATGTTCTGATCTTTATATCTTGTTTGTTGGGTTGGCTTAATGCTTTTATATCTACAAATATAACAAGTTTGGTATTTTGAGTTCTCGTTTTACGTCCCACTTCAGCTGTATTGGAGGCGAGGTTGGCTCCCCTGTAGAAACACCAACAGACCTGAGGGAACATTGAGGGAACATAGACCTGAGGGAACATAGAGCTGAGGGAATATAGACCTGAGGGAACATGAGGGAACATAGACCTGAGGGAACAAGGACCTGAGGGAACATAGACCTGAGGAATTTAGACCTGAGGGAACATAGACCTGAGGGAGCACTGAGGGAACATAGACTTGCTCCCGTTATTGTAACTAGTAACATTGGTATTTATTTACTCGTGCGCTCCTGAATTTGGGGAAAAATTGAACATACGAGTGTTGATTTTGTGGCCCACTGATACCTACCGTTTTGTCAAGTTTTCTATCTTCATTCCCTGATTAGTACTATGCTTTATTGATTCCAGTTATATGTTTTTTTCTCTCCGTGGCGGCTTAAGAAGGTCTTATTGTATGGTCAGGAAGAAACACCAAGATCTTAATCACAAGAACTGTGTGTATGTGTGTTTATGTGTGGGTGTGTGTTTGTGTACGAATTTGGGTTGTGTCTTTTGTTGTTGTTGTTTTTTGTTTTGGGGGGGGGGGGGGGGTTACAGGGAAAGGATCTCATATTTTTACCATGATGACATTTTGTTGTTAATGATGTAGCTGGGGGGGGGGGGGGGGTTACAGGGAAAGGATCTCATATTTTTACCATGATGACATTTTGTTGTTAATGATGTAGCGGGGGGGGGGGGGGGTACAGGGAAAGGATCTCATATTTTTACCATGATGACATTTTGTTGTTAATGATGTAGCTGGGGGGGGGGGGGGGTTACAGGGAAAGGATCTCATATTTTTACCATGATGACATTTTGTTGTTAATGATGTAGCGGGGGGGGGGGGGGGTACAGGGAAAGGATCTCATATTTTTACCATGATGACATTTTGTTGTTAATGATGTAGCTGGGGGGGGGGGGGGGGTTACAGGGAAAGGATCTCATGTTTTTTTTACCATGATGACATTTTGTTGTTAATGATGTAGCTGGGGGGGGGGGGGGGGGTGCGGGGTGTCTCATATTTTTATCACCATGTCATTCACGCAGTTGCTGTTGGTGGTGGTTGTAGTGTGTTGTTATTATTGTTGAGAAAGTATTACAGAGATTCTCTAATCTTACACACCAGAATAGGATCCGTGTCCTACTTTAAGGTGAGAGTCAATCGAGGCTGAAAATATTGAGGGGTATTTGCCATTTGAGTTGTTGTCATGAGTTGTTCTCTCACTCCTAACTTTATTATGTATAAAACCATCAAATGGGTATATTTTTTTTTCTCTTTCCTCTCTGTTTTGCCTCAAGCCTGAAACAGGTTTGAACTTGAAGGAGGTTCTGAACTGCCTACTACATCGTTCTTCATAGACGCCACAGTCTTGTTTTGCTGTCTACAATACAACTATAGCCATGTTCTACATCAGTGTCTCGCAACCATTAAAATCTTTGTCCCACACCCCACTTCAATTCCCCCCCCCCCACACACACCACACAAATGCGCCCAGCCATGGTCGGACAAGGTTCCGCATAATCACCAAAGTCGTGCATCTGTTAAGTTCGATCTTTCAATCCGAGCTTAACAAGAAATCCACCATCACCACACAAGCAAGCAACATTCTATCGATACAGTTAACTTAAAACACACTATATAATTAAGATTTCTGTGCAATACCCGGACACCCCGTTCTGGAGTCCTAGGCCCCATGAAAATATTGCCATGGACAGGCTAAGGACGAAAACTCGGAGGGCTCGTGTTGCGCACGCTATAGATACCTTAGGAGTTGGAATTCGAAAAGATGAAGCCGAAGAGGCAGCTGCCCGTGTAAAATTAAATAAAATGTATCCCTACCACTCCCTCCCCCTCTCCCAGCCCCCCCCCCCCCAGAAAAAAAGACAAACCCCGCCGACCGACGCTACACTGTGGCGACGACGTGTCTGCTCCAGTTGTAACTGGGCTGCCATGATACGAAGGCAAACTTTCCAAATGGGATTAAAGAACCATAGAAAATTACAAAATGCATGAGTACTTAGGTTCCGTTTTGGTAGGATTTTCTTTCGGGTGAACTTTGGACTCAATCACGGGTTTTGCTACTGACAGCCGCCTGTTGGAGAAGAGAAAGTAATAATTATCATTGGGTGGGCGGAAGAACAGAGACACACAGACAGACAAACAGAGACAAACGGGCAAACAGACAGAGAGACAGAGTTAGATACGAGAGAAATGGATGGTTGGGCGGATGGATGGACAGACTGTTGGATAGATGAATGGATGGACGGACGGTGGGACGGGGCGATGGGGGGATGGATACAGCAAGGATGGAAGGGTGGATGATGTGAGGGGGGAGGGGGGGGTTATGGCTACATGACTCATCTAAAATAACCCCTTTCCAGTCATTTCAATAAGAAATACGAAAACAAGATTTTATAGACAAACAATTGTTTATCATACATTGTTTACAATGATAGATTTAGTAATAATGGCCCATAATATTGCATCAGAGTGTCATGACTTAGAGAATTATTTCATAACATCTCGAGTGCATGTGTACTCGAGGAAGGCATTTGATTATATTATAAAAGCAATAAAATACATTTTTGTTTCTAATACATTTTAATTTTGTAACGTTGCTTTTAATGTGTGTGCGTGGGGAAAGGATATGTTCAGGTATGTGGATGTTGTTGTTGTTCAAAATACTTCTCTCACAGTCGAGAGTGTGTGTTTGTGTACGTCGGGCGGTGGGGGGGGGGGGGGGGGGAGATGTTATGAAATAATTCTCTAAGTCATGACACTGTGATGCAATATTATGGGCCATTATTACTAAAGCTATCATTGTAAACCACATACTGATTACTGAAATGAGAAAGAGACGACAGAAAAATAGAGAACTGCATGTTGACTATGGAGTCATGTTTTCTCTAAGCTAGAATTTCATTTTAAAATATTGTAAAATACTCTTTAGTCATCTATAAAAGTCCGTGATTGTTCGCTAATGTGCATATTACAAGATGAAAACACATAGATATTTACTTTTTGTCACGGCCCTTCATTTTGGCCTGCAAACTGTGGAAAGATTAGAGAGGTTAGTACATGTAACTGATGAGAAAGGGGGGGGGGGGACAGGGAAAGGATCTCATATTTTTACCATGATGACATTCTGTTGTTAATGATGTAGCTGGGGGGGGGGGGGGGTTACAGGGAAAGGATCTCATATTTTTACCATGATGACATTTTGTTGTTAATGATGTAGCTGGGGGGGGGGGGGGGTTACAGGGAAAGGATCTCATATTTTTACCATGATGACATTTTGTTGTTAATGATGTAGCTGGGGGGGGGGGGTGCGGGGTGTCTCATATTTTTATCACCATGTCATTCACGCAGTTGCTGTTGGTGGTGGTTGTAGTGTGTTGTTATTATTGTTGAGAAAGTATTACAGAGATTCTCTAATCTTACACACCAGAATAGGATCCGTGTCCTACTTTAAGGTGAGAGTCAATCGAGGCTGAAAATATTGAGGGGTATTTGCCATTTGAGTTGTTGTCATGAGTTGTTCTCTCACTCCTAACTTTATTATGTATAAAACCATCAAATGGGTATTTTTTTTTTTCTCTTTCCTCTCTGTTTTGCCTCAAGCCTGAAACAGGTTTGAACTTGAAGGAGGTTCTGAACTGCCTACTACATCGTTCTTCATAGACGCCACAGTCTTGTTTTGCTGTCTACAATACAACTATAGCCATGTTCTACATCAGTGTCTCGCAACCATTAAAATCTTTGTCCCACACCCCTCTTCAATTCCCCCCCCCCCACACACACCATACAAATGCGCCCAGCCATGGTCGGACAAGGTTCCGCATAATCACCAAAGTCGTGCATCTGTTAAGTTCGATCTTTCAATCCGAGCTTAACAAGAAATCCACCATCACCACACAAGCAAGCAACATTCTATCGATACAGTTAACTTAAAACACACTATATAATTAAGATTTCTGTGCAATACCCGGACACCCCGTTCTGGAGTCCTAGGCCCCATGAAAATATTGCCATGGACAGGCTAAGGACGAAAACTCGGAGGGCTCGTGTTGCGCACGCTATAGATACCTTAGGAGTTGGAATTCGAAAAGATGAAGCCGAAGAGGCAGCTGCCCGTGTAAAATTAAATAAAATGTATCCCTACCACTCCCTCCCCCTCTCCCAGCCCCCCCCCCCCAGAAAAAAAGACAAACCCCGCCGACCGACGCTACACTGTGGCGACGACGTGTCTGCTCCAGTTGTAACTGGGCTGCCATGATACGAAGGCAAACTTTCCAAATGGGATTAAAGAACCATAGAAAATTACAAAATGCATGAGTACTTAGGTTCCGTTTTGGTAGGATTTTCTTTCGGGTGAACTTTGGACTCAATCACGGGTTTTGCTACTGACAGCCGCCTGTTGGAGAAGAGAAAGTAATAATTATCATTGGGTGGGCGGAAGAACAGAGACACACAGACAGACAAACAGAGACAAACGGGCAAACAGACAGAGAGACAGAGTTAGATACGAGAGAAATGGATGGTTGGGCGGATGGATGGACAGACTGTTGGATAGATGGATGGATGGACGGACGGTGGGACGGGGCGATGGGGGGATGGATACAGCAAGGATGGAAGGGTGGATGATGTGAGGGGGGGGGAGGGGGGGGTTATGGCTACATGACTCATCTAAAATAACCCCTTTCCAGTCATTTCAATAAGAAATACGAAAACAAGATTTTATAGACAAACAATTGTTTATCATACATTGTTTACAATGATAGATTTAGTAATAATGGCCCATAATATTGCATCAGAGTGTCATGACTTAGAGAATTATTTCATAACATCTCGAGTGCATGTGTACTCGAGGAAGGCATTTGATTATATTATAAAAGCAATAAAATACATTTTTGTTTCTAATACATTTTAATTTTGTAACGTTGCTTTTAATGTGTGTGCGTGGGGAAAGGATATGTTCAGGTATGTGGATGTTGTTGTTGTTCAAAATACTTCTCTCACAGTCGAGAGTGTGTGTTTGTGTACGTCGGGCGGTGGGAGGGGGGGGGAGATGTTATGAAATAATTCTCTAAGTCATGACACTGTGATGCAATATTATGGGCCATTATTACTAAAGCTATCATTGTAAACCACATACTGATTACTGAAATGAGAAAGAGACGACAGAAAAATAGAGAACTGCATGTTGACTATGGAGTCATGTTTTCTCTAAGCTAGAATTTCATTTTAAAATATTGTAAAATACTCTTTAGTCATCTATAAAAGTCCGTGATTGTTCGCTAATGTGCATATTACAAGATGAAAACACATAGATATTTACTTTTTGTCACGGCCCTTCATTTTGGCCTGCAAACTGTGGAAAGATTAGAGAGGTTAGTACATGTAACTGATGAGAAAGGGGGGGGGGGAAACGACATATGGTTAATGTAAGAGAGTTTAATTACTGTATATCGTGTATTAGAGATGATGAGAATGCTTTGACACAGGGGTTAAAGATGAGTATAGTTGCCACGGAGTCTTGTTGCCAAGTTGATAACAATATGACCTGCCATTAACTGTGTGTTAACAATTGCTTACATTATTCCTCAAAAATGAAAACAACAACGACAATGACAAAAAATAATAATAGTAAGAACAGATTACAGTCAAGCAGTGGCGTGACCATGGCTAGGCAGATGGGATGGGTGCACGTGCCCTGGGCGTCCAGATTTGGAATTGTGGTGGGCGCCATGTTTTTGTGGATTGGTTACCGATGCGAACAATGAGTCTGAGTTTAAAGAACGCACGTCGACACGGTGATGGTCATCACACTATGCAAGGGAAAAATAAGAGGATAGACAGAAAGTAACAGAACGACAGGCTAGAAGGAGACCCTACCAGAGGTGCCCACAAACCACCTGCACCGATACGAACGAAACTTCAGCGACAATTTCAAAAGACAGTTTTCAAGCAAAGCCATTTTCTTATTACTACACACACACAAAAAATGCGTCTTTCTCTGCGGCTCAAAATATTCGGAACACTTTCCTCTGTTCAACAGTTGTGTCTCAATATCAACGAAACTATTAAAACTATAGCAAACTTCAAGACCTTTTAGAATATGCCCACGTACACCATTACGTCTTTCAATGCGTAATATGACAATATGTAGAATTTAAAGCTTAGCGATTAAAAAGCCTTGCATGATTACATTGGAAGCCTTATTTCCCTTACAATATGATTATTTTGCCCACGCTGCCATCAACCCAAGTTATTACCTCTGCCGTTGTGATATAAAACCACAACTTTCGGGCTCCCTAAGCTCCCTTTCAGCAGCTTTGTCGAATGACGCTGTAATAGCTGAGGTTGATGTAGCACGTTATAGTAGGGGGGAGTTTGTTGATCTAACTACAACCCTTTAGAAAACGAAACTATTACAGCTGTAGACAAAGTAAACACGAGATCCGACGATCGATTAAATAATACTAAAGTTTAATTACTGTATACTGAACAATAAAATACTAGGAAGGCACCAGAAAACGCCTAACAACTGACTATCCTATGCCACACGAGGAAACGCACAAGTGCTGAAAACTCACTTACTCACCAACCAAACCATTTACATGGGACTATAATTAGATATTTCCACAGAAAACTCCAGAAATTAATCTAACCTTTGCCCTCGCCCGAAACACATAAACTGACCAGTAACGTATCAATACGTCACCAGTGGCCGTATGCATAATCAATGCGTAAACTAAAGTAAATACCTTGACTGGTGTTAACACGAGAAATTGTATTCATTTCTTGCGTTAACACCAGTCAACGTATTTACTTTAGTTTACGCATTGATTATGCATACGGCCACAGGTTACATCACTCAAGGCCAAATCTGGCGTAAACATCTACATCTACGACATTATCGAATGTTCAGGAACATAGTAATATTTACGAAAAGGGCCAAATCACTCAACAATCACCGAGCGAGGAAAAAAAAATAACTCACAAGGAAGGGAAGGGAAGGTGACTGAGTACATGCTGGCCAAACGTCAACAATAAAAGGAAAAAAGAATGAACACATGCTCAGTCACCAGTATGACGAGCAAAACGGGGAGAGGGGAAGGGGTAGCTTGCAGATGCTAGGCTACAGACGCCAATCTTGTCTTGCCGGATAGCCGAGAAGATGTCAACCACCTTCAGTGCGTCTGCAGAGAGCACAGTGCCTCCACTTCCGTCCCGTTTTGCTTCGCGTTGAAACTGGCGTCTTTGGCTGTTGTTGTAAGTACGTATGCACCGCAAGCGATTTGCGCTAGGGGACCGTACGTATATCTATGATCACCCAAACCGTCCTTATCCTCAACCCTAAATCTTAACGAATCTATAACCCTGCCTCCTACCCTTTCAACCAAAACAAACAACAACAAACAAAACACCAAGCAAAACAGAGAACATCTGAAAGAATAATTAATCTCAATGAATTAAGTCTGCTTTTAGGAGCATTTGGGAAGGAGTTCTCTAGTTCTGGGGTCACAAAAGGCTTTAAAATACATGCCCCTAGTGCAAAAAAAAAACTTGGGGGACGTACGTACTTGTAACAACATTCGGCGTCTTTCGGCAAAACTACCTTACGCGAACCGAAAATGAAACGAAACCGAAACCACTGTGTCTGGGTTCTAATCGGAGCAACGACATGAACAGTACCAGTATTCTAATCACTTACGTCTTCCCCACTGTTTCGTTGATATAATCATCCCTCGTGAGGTCGAAGAATTTTCTGTAGATGGTCTGTAGATACTCAGGTACATCAATATTCGCCCTCCGATGGTGCAAATTGATGACCGTGCCTGCACATATAACCGCAGCTAAGCTCAGAAGGAGCAGGAGTGTCAAATAGACAACTAGGGATAAAAAAACAGATAGAGAACGGTGGAGTTTTCCATTTAATACAAGTTGGTTGGTTGGTTGGTTGGCTGGCTGGCTGGCTGGCTGGCTGGCTGATCAGTAGGTGGTTTACCTGGCTGATTGATTGACTGATTGATTGATTGATTGATTGATTCAAGGGTCGCCAAACTTTTTTCACAGAGGGTCGGATAACTGACAGACTTACAAACGCAGACCGCTTAAGCAATCTGTTCAACACTTGCAGGCCAGAAGAAAAACTCTAGAGCTCTACATATCCCTGGTTTTATCAAACAAAATCAAGTACCATGGCGGGCCGGATGAACTGACGCCGCCGGCCGGATCCGGCCCGCGGGCCGTAGTTTTGGTGACCCCTGGATTAATTGATTGAACGGTTGTGTTGTATTATGGAAACGGAAGCAAAGTAACTTGATCGACCCCATCCTAGACTCCATCCTTCATGTCATGATACACCCAAAATAGCCTATATCAGCAGGAAATAGCCTTATTAGCAGGGTATCTGGATTTATACACCTTGAGATATACATTGTATTATTTTAACGTAATATTTAGCGTTACTCAAAGGGAAATTTTAATACGTTTTTACGATAGATAGATAGATAGATAGATAGATAGATAGATAGATAGATAGATAGATAGATAGATAGATAGATAGATAGATAGATAGATAGATAGATAGATAGATACATGACCTACTTAGAATGGATGTATCCTCCGAGGTTTCCGGAATGCGGTCAGTGATGATGCTTAAGAACAATGTGAAAATAACTAAGGAGGTAACAGCCAGAATGCTCCGTTCCTTGGTATCACAGGGAACGAAAAACGTAGAAACGTTCAGAAAGGACAGCAGGACTAAGGGAAGCATCATATTCAAGATGTAACCGGATTTCCTTCTCTTCAGCATGATGGTGAAAGTAACGCTTGTAACTTCGTAACCTGGTCTGAATTTGTTTGGCAAGAAAAAGAAAAAACACAGTTTTATCAACTCAGGTGATATCATTCTTCAGAAACGCTGTTGGTCTTGTGATGAATAGCCACGGGGTGGTGGTAAGATATGATAAAAAGCAGTCGAGATCTCGTGATGTAGCCTACGACTCAGCGAGCAGAGCGAATACCGCATAACATATTAATCTCCGCCGTACGTCGCGGGTCTAATGAACCCAGAAGCAATTACTTGTTTCTGGGAAGTTTTTTTTTTGTCTTGAAATTCCAGGTATCCCTCAATGGCGTCTATGCCTATCTTCCCATAACATTTAGATTTTAAAATATGCACGTGCTTGCCTGTAGACTTTTACTTTTCCTACCCGCACTTCTTGGAGTCCTACAGACACCATACTTTTAAAGAGGATTTTATTGTAGGATTTTAATGCCATACCCTTAGTTGTACATCCTGGGGTCTGACAGACACAATTTTTTTAAAGAGGTTATCCTAATAAATTGTTCTTTAGGGGTGTGATATAGATTAGACATGCATAGTTTTTAGGGACGTACGGCGACGGTTATCATTCTGTCCCCTTTAAATGACAAGCTTCTATTAACTCCCTTCCTTCAACTTTTGAGATATCGTGGATTGAAGTTTCATGTGATCATAACTTTTAGAGCAAAGATTTTTTTTCTTTTTAATAATACAAATTTCATACTGAATCTGCTTGATACATTGGCACACATTGGGGAAGGCCAGTAGAAGTAATGTATAGCGTGTAATTCAGTTCAGCCAAAAAGTGGAACCTTGTCATTCTAAGGGCATGATTTCCTATTTGCGCAACTATATACATGTATATGACGGATCCCGTCCTGCCCCGTTGTTTCATCTCTGTGTGGTCATAATGAATCAGCCTGAACTCGCTTTTTTTTTTTCAAAACCACAGTGTGCTCTTTGTATTGTGATTAACTAGATCTAGATCTAAATGAAAATTTGCAAATCCTGACGCCTAATAATAAAACGAACATAAACGTGGTATTTTCCAAGACATTGATTTTTTTTTTTTTTTTTTGCAAAGCCCTAAAAAATCACACAAACTGATTCTTAACTAAGCACAATCAGCGGAGCAACCTTTCCATGTTTCAGCTTTGTTCCAAACCCTGTTGCGTCCTCATAGATGTTCTGTGGTGTATATTTAAATCTAAGTAGATTAGTAAATCTAAACACAGACACAAAATAGTTTGTATATTACATGTAATTGTATTTGTATGCCTACCAACTGAAGTTAACGCAACAGGAAGTGAGCTAAATAAGGGTGAAGGCCACATAGAAATAGAATGGCGTATTTGTGGATTGGGTCGAGATCTTTTATCATGAAAACCTTACATACAGAGCATTATGGCGTGTTTATAGTTGCTGTGATTATCACCATGTGTGACACTGAATCGTAAGACAGTTTATTGACTGAAGGGCCTAATTATTGAGCCAATGATTTGTCCTAAATGCTAAACAAAGATTCGGCTTTTTAAAAAAATTAATGCAGAATGTAGATTCTGACGTGCTAAAATCATTACTGCTAGACTAGCTAGTAGTAGTACTAGTAGAGAGTATGTATGTAGAGAGCTCTCTCTTCCGCCAAATCGCGAAACTAGGTCGCTGCGGTAAACAAGAATTGAAAGAGACCGTCTTCACCAAAGATAGTGTGCGTATCTGTTTACTGCGGTTTGTTCATGTTTTGGGGCTGATTGAAACTATTTAGAGCCGTTTGTAAGTTCTTACGCCCTAAGGAAATGCACAAATGGGTATGGTTTACCGCAGCGACCTACTTTCCGCTCCATGCTAACAGTTGTTTTGCGGCGCCTCCCGTATCTGGCAGTGTAAATCAAGCAAAGGTGAAACCGTCTGCTAGCCTAATACATGCGTACTCTCTGATGCCAGCGAGGAGACAAAATGTTATTTTTCAAAAGAAGAAGAAACGAAACAGAAAATATGGGGCTCGCAGCAAGGCTCCAAGCAATATCAAAAGTGGCAAAAAGGAAAAGTCTATTAACACTGTTCATTTTTTTTTTCTTTTGCCTGATGAAGATCTATTGACCGAAAACTAGATTTGTTTTTCCTTTACCTTTTCGCACTTTTATTGCAGCGTTTCTGTGTTATTTCTTACTGGACCGTTTCTTGTGTGGACTGTTAGCCTACTCCTACGTGCGTGCCCCCAGCATTTTGCGCATTAGACCCAGCTCACATAGGAAGAAACGCGAAACGAGAAACGCGAAACACCTCACACCACACGTCTCCTCATCACATAGGCCTAGTCATGCTCTCATGTAGGCCAGTTGACAAAATGGATTCCTCAGATGAAGACACATTGGTTGCATTAGTGTTATTGAGAAAGATAAGAAAAAAGAGAAAACGCAGCATTATTTTGGTGCCGTGAGCATTTTATGTCAAGGAGTACCGGGTACAAGAGGAGAATTTCAAATAGTCTAACATTCTGCTCATTGATGGAGCGTAAGGACGTGACAGCTCAGGGGACTGGGAATATAGAAATAATAGTGGTCAATCCCATTGCCCATTGGCCCAAGCTCTATTAAGAATGTCATACCAAACCTATAACGAACTCAAGTCACTGGTGCTGCCACGTTTACAAACTGTAGGTAAACCGGCGCTGCACTGTGGCGACGACGTGCCTGCTCCAGTTATAACTGGGCTGCAATGGCACAAAGGCAAAATTTCCCAAATGGGATTAAAGAGTTATACAAATACAAAAATACAAATAACTGGCGGGAACCAATATCAGCCGAAGAAAAACTAGTCTTACCTCTCGGGTGAGTAAAAAAAATCGCTAAAATAAACCTATCATCATCATCATCAACAACAACAACAACTGCAACAACAGGAAGAAGAAGAAGAACAACAACAACAGCAGCAGCAGGAAGAAGAAGAACAACAACAACGCAGTAGTAGAATAATGCGCTTCACTGCAGTTGCACAAGAAACTACAAGAAACGCCACACGAAAAGTGAACATGTTCACTTTGCCTCCTCATGTCAACACATGCGTTTCGCGTTTCTGGCGTGTCGTTACATCCTATGTGCACATTGCCGTTTAAATCATTGGTACCACTTTTGTTCTCACGCATGATGCGTTTCCTGTTTCGCGTTTCTCGTTTCGCGTGTCGTCCTATGTGAGCTGGGCCTTATACGTATCGGATCTATCCCCAAGCCCATCCTTTTTCTCAACCCTAAATCGTATCGAATCCCTAACCCTCCCCCTTACCCTTTCAGCCAAAAAAACCGGAGGAAAACAAAAAGAAAATCTGAAAAAATAATTAAGGCAGTTGGTAGGAGTATTTCGGGAGTTGGGTGGGGGAAGGGGGGGGGGGTTCTAGCTCTGGAGTCACAAAAGGCTTTAAAAAATACGTACCCTTAGCGCAAAATACTTGGAATCGTACGTACAGGTAACAAAAATTTTCTGTATTATTTCTTACGCGAGGCTTTGCAATACACGGCGTTTTCTTTTTGCCATTTTTTTTTTAAATTTTAGTATTGATAGACAGAGGTATGATGTTACGCTACCCCGGGTGTTTTCACGCATATATCACGCGGTGTTGCCAGGCGAACAAATTACAAGTAATAATATTTAATAACAATACATAAATAAATAAATGTAAATAAATAAATACTTGTAAATCTATAAATACTTGTAAATTTATAAATGAATACTTGTTAATAAATAAATAAATAAACACATGTAATTAAATAAATAGATCAGGCATTTAAGTAAATAAATAAACACATGCAAATAAAGAAATACATGTAATGAAATAAATAAATACACGCAGATAAATACATACATGTAATTAATTAAATAAATACTTGTAAATAAAATTAATCAATAAATGAATAAACACACGTAAATGAATAAAATAAATAAATAAATAAATGTCAAATTGACAACGAACAAAATCTTTTTGGGCAGGCTGGGCTTCAAATATGAACACATGCTCAGACGATATTTCACCGTGACTCGTTGTGCATCTGTATGTTTCTCTCTCTCTCTCTCTCTCTCTCTCTCTCTCTCTCTCTCTCTCTCTCTCTCTCTTTCTCTTTCTCTCTCTCTCTCTCTCTCACACACACAGACACACTGTTTGTGTATTAGTGTTAGAATGTCTATTCTAAGAGGAAGAAAGACAGATAGATACATAGGAAGGGCGGATGAAAAGGAGGAGTGGAAGAAAGAGAGAGGTGAAGATCTTTACACAGTCGACAGCAGTCAGAGGTTTGAGAGAGAGTACACGTTGAAAGGGGCGTAACTCTTTAAATTTTGTTTCTTTGTTATATTTGCGGTTTGGGGGGGGGGGTGGAGGAGGAGTGGTGATGGGAGGTCTCATGAGGTGATCCTAGTTTTGAAAAGGGATTTTAAGCTAAGAATGTTGAAAATCCGTGCTATTCACTAATGAAGAATTGGAGAGAGAAATGCGGTGTACTTATTTCAGTTGGGAAACTGAAGAACATCATGTATCATCAAAATAGAATGGGAGCCAAAATGCCCACAATAGAATTTTCGTTAGCCCAAAATGCCCACAATAGGGTTTTCGTTTGCCAGAATACCGCAGTAGGATTATCGCTAGCCGGAATGCTCACAATAAGATTTTCGTTAGCCAAAATACCTACAATGTGATTTCCGTTAGTCAAAATATCCGCAATAGGATTTTCGTTAGTCCCCACAATAGAATTTTCGTTAGCCAAAATACCACAATAGGATTTTCGTTGGCCAAAATACCCATAATTGTATTTTTCCGTTAGCCAAAATACCCACAATAGGATTTTCCTTAGCCAAAACACAACAGTAGGATTTTCGCTAGCCAAAATGCCACAATAGGATTTTGGTTATCAGCTTGACGTCAATTTGCGAAAAATGCCGTCGTCAGCCAGAGGTTTGAGTATGAGCGTAAAATAAGTTTTGTTAATGTGTGTGAGTATGAGCCGAGACACAGGATACCGAGAAGGTTCAATTCGCCGCCGACTTGCTCGCGTATCATCCATGTCAACAATGCACCACACCCCTTCATAACTGAACGAAAAAAACTGGTACCACAGAGCTCTGTCAGTAGTACTCACCATGTTTATACGCGCTCGTTGTGGACATATAGTGAAAGAAGGAATGGATAAATAGATGGATAGATAGAAAGATGGATGGATGGATGAATGGATGAATGGATGAAAGAGGGACGGGTGGATGGATGGATGAATTGATGGTGGGTAGATGGATGGATGGATGGACAGATGGATGGATGGAGCGTGGAAGGGGGAGGGGTGGATGGATGGATGGATGGCTGAACGGATGGATGGATGGATGAACGGACAGATGGATGGATGGAGGGAGGGATGGATGGGTGGATGGATGGAAGGAATAATGGATGGACGAATGAATGAACATGGATGGATGGATGGATGGATGGAATGATGAGTGGCTGTACAAAAGGGTGGATGCATGGATGGATAGGTGGATGGATGAGTTTAGTAGTACTTGACATAAGACTCATATCGATCCTCAACTGCTTTTGACCCATAAACGTAGTATTCTCCGTTGGGTAAGACTTCGCTTGCGCCAATCTTGTCCTCCGATAGCTGAAGCACCTGTGTCCTGCAGTAGTGAAAGAATTCGCAGGCTGTTATCTTTGTTATTTTTCTAACATAATTAATACAGCATTTGTGTCCAAGTCAAAATATGGCAAAGCGGAAAAGTTGTGGGCAGCAAAATCGAAAATAACGAGACTGGTCTCACTGTGTGCGCACCTAATTAAGTATTAAATGAATACTTGTTTAATGACTTCTGGAAACATTGATTACTTGTCATGAAAATGTTTGGACGTCCTACTTTGGTCGTTTTCATTAGACATGTGATTTTCTTAGCCTTGTTGTGCTGCCATGACGACGTGTTCTGAATGGAAAGGTCCTCATTCCCCACGACCGATGAAGCCCACAAGAAATGCATTCTCATTGTTTTCTTTGACTGGTAAGGTGTCATTATGAAAGAATGTGTGCCACGGGGTCAAATGTGAACCGCGAATATTATATCCAAATTTTGAGGCGACTGAGAGAACGGGGGGAAGGGGGAGTGGAAAGCGATCAGAGCTGTGGGCGTCAAGGCTCTGGTTCCTCCAGCATGACACTGCAACCATTCATAAAGCTCTAACGTGTGCAGCAATACCTTGCTCCGAACAGAATGACAGTTGTACTTCATTCCCCTTATTCCCCTAACCTTGTGACTATATCTTGTTCTCAACGCTTAATATGTCACTGAAAGGGCAGCGTTTCCACGACATTGAGGAGATCCAAGCAGCATCGCCAAGGGCCTTCTACAGGATCCCAAAGGATGACATCCAGCTGTGTTTCCAAAGGCTTCACACCCACTGAAATCGGTGTGTAAATGAAGGAGGAGGGTACTTCGAGGGCTTCGATGAGGAATAATACTGAAGTTTAATCATTTTTGAGAAATCAGACTAGTCTCGTTAATTTTTTTATCACAGTAATATTACCAAAACGACGGACGTGCCGCGCTCCAAAAACTCATGTCTGGACTCGTAGATAAGTAGTCATATTGATTTAATATTCAATATTGTACATTGTTTTAATTGTTTAATTGTTTTATGAGTTCAATTTTCCGGCCTGTTATTTTTTTTTTTCTTTTTTCCTGATGAAGTTTTAAACACCAAAAGCTTGATTTGTGATCCCTTTTCCTTTGCGTTTTATTGAATCCTTTTTGGTATTATCACTTAAGCGAGGATTTGCTACCTACACCTTTCTGTTTTTGCCATAGTTTGACTTTGCATCGTGGGCACACTCCTGCAACTTTACTTTCATCCACAACGCGTTACCACACCCTGCCTGCCTTGATGCGGAATTTGACTTTGTTTCATGCCTTGCTGCCACCCCACATATTTTTTTGTGGTTTTTATAATATTTTACCCACGACGCATTGTGTTTAGTGTAAATATGGTATTGAACGTCAATCGCAGCAGATTGCGTGCATTTATCTCGTGAAATACAAAGATCATTAAAAATTCTGAATTCCTTAAAAACATGTCAAATTTGTAAACAAAAAAACAAGACATGACCCCCCCCCCCCCCCCGAAAAAAAATTTAAAAATGTAAAAATGCGCTCCTGTTGCTTTCGAAGCGGGGAAATGGAAATATTGGTGGGAAGTACGATTTTTTTTTCTACCATTCAAGCATTTGTGTCATACCTTTATCATACGTAGTATAATGATGACTACTATAACTGCTGTTGTAATCGAAGCACCTACTCGTTTGTGTGCTTCCAGGTCTCATATCGAATATTACATTCTTGCGTGTCAAAGGGATACTTGGAAATATCGACAACACAATTGATGTCTTCAATGAAAATGGGCTTGAAAGAAACAGTACCGTCGTGGTGCAAGACAAGTCTGGTTGAATCCCCGATGTTTTTGAATACTTGTACAGTCGAAGATGCCCTGCAGGGAAGAGGATAAAGATATACAAAACGTCGAAATAATTATCAAAGCTCTTTTGACATGATGACCTCAGAGGCCGTGAACATAATAAATCGCGACCTGAGTTCTTGTTTCTAATATCTTCATTTTCTGAACAACTGGAGATGTTAGCATGTAGCCTACAAGAGGTATAAGAAATGCACACTGTGACGCGTTTAATATGCGTTACGGCACTTATCAAACTGTTTCACGGCACCGATTTCTTTTAACTCCTTACCTTGGTACAAAAGCCGCAAACATTTAACGTCGAATTTCTCAGTTGTACAAAAAGTGGAATTGGAATAAACAAGAACTAAGGTGACAAAATATTACAATGTCACAGTGAGCCTTGTGGTCTTCACTAAAGTTGTTATAGAAAATAAATTCAAGACTGGGTTTATAGTGGTCAAAACCATTGCTACCCCATAGGTAGATCTGGCGATGTTAGTGCATGCTACAAAGACCTCTCAACAACCGCCGGACTACATATTACGGGAAACAGGATATCTCCAGTTATCATTTAGCAGCCCTGGAAATGGCTGTTCAGAGAGAATCTCCTTACTAGCCTTTGTTCATAGTAATTGTACATCTAGAAATGCGCTCAGAAGCTACCATAATGTCATTTTGGGCACAGGGGAATTCCTCTGTTGGCAGTTCTGAAATAGGGATGAAGTTGTCCCCGGATACGTGATTTTTTTCCGTACGAGCTTTAGCAAATTCAGGAGCGGGGCAGCAACACACCCCCAAACACAGGTCATCGGCTAAGGGATTTCTCGTCCTATCGAACACTGCCATGGGTACTGCAATCTCTGGACTGTACCTGATACATGGCGTATGGCTCTGATTGTCACCGAAAATCCCTGGAGTGTATTGGAGCTGTCCTGTGTTTGGGGGTATGTTGCTGCCCCGCTCCTGAATTTGCTAAAGCTCGTACGGAAAAAAATTACGCTCCCCGGACACTGCGCGCTTTGCTGACGTTAACACAAAGTAAACATGAAAATACATGTGCAGATGCTATTTAGATACTTATTTATTTATATTTACATTTTTTTATGTATTTGCTTTGTTGTGTATTTGAATTGCCCGGTGATTTAACTGGTTAAATGAAACAGCTTTGTATTTACTTACGATAGATACAAAGCGATATCAGGTAGCCAAATACTGCTGAAATGAACATTGATTTCTGTAATGTCGTCATAGTCTTCGGGGTTCCACGTCAACAGAGGGTCAACCCATTCCTGCATTAATCAAGTCAGAAGAAAATGCATGATAATGTGTTAGTATTCAAACTACTGAGAACTTATTTTGAAGGCAGGTATCGACCCCTATTGGGTACCAGTAACAGTTTTTGTTTTCCTTGTCATCGTCGCTGTCGTCTTAGGGCTTGTATTCGTTGTTATTGTTGTTGTTGATCAACCATGATACTCCCTTCTCATATTATTATACCTCACTCTCTCTCACTCTCTCTTTCTCTCTCTCTCTCTCTGTAACAGCTGAGGTTGTTCTAGCACGTTATAGTAGGGGGGAGTTAGTTGATCTAACTACAACCCTTTAGAAAACGAACCTATTACAGCTGTAGAATAAATAACCACGAGATCCGACGATCGATTAAATAATACTACAGTTTAATAACTGTATCTTAACAATAAAATACTAGGAAGGCACCAACGAACAACTAAATGTCCTACGCCACACGTGAAGGAAAACTCACTTACTCACCGACCAACCACTCACATGGGTCCATATATATAGGTATTTCTGTAGAAAGTTCCCGAAATAAATGTAACCTTTGCGCTCGCCCGAAACACATAAACTAACCAATCACGTATCAATACGTCACCAGGTTACATCACTCAAGGCCAAATCTGGCGTAAACATCTACTTCCACACCTTTATCGAACGTTCAGGAATATACCATTACTTACGAAAAGGGTCAACAAACGAGCGAGGAAAAAAACTACCCACAAAAAGGAAGGTTGGGCAAGGTCACGGAGTACACTCCGGCGAACGTCAACAATAAAATGAAAAAAGAAGTGAACACATGCTCAGTCACCAGTATAACAAGCAACGGGGGAGGGCAAGGGGTAGCCTGCAGACCCTACACACTCTCTCTCTCTCTCTCTCTCTCTCTCTCTCTCTTTGTTTCTCTCTCTCTCTCTCTCTCTCTCTCTCTCTCTCTCTCTCTCTCTCTCTCTCTCTCTCTCTCCATACACATACACGTGCAAAGAGAAAAATGCAGAATGCACACACACACACACAAAACAAGACACGGTGAAATATCAATGGTGAATGCGTCAATCAGATTTTCGTTACAATTCCCCCCTTCCCCCTCCACCCGGCCTTTGGACTGACGCGAGTTTGTCGCTTAGACATACGTTGTACAGGCACATCTATGGCCAAGCAGTCCTTTATCATATCAAAGATACCAGATACAATAAGATGAGTCAGCAAGCATAGATTTCGCACCGCCACCTAGCGGCGAATGCGCGGAAGTCATGAACAATGCCGTACCTTACGAAAGCAATTAAGGGAAAACGCTGAATTCGGTCCACTGTTAAGCCATTGCTGAAAGCCTTGATTGAGGTCACTTATTTTGTAATTATAACTTCAGTCGCTGTGGGAAAACTCCGGCTACTTTTAGTGGCAGTAGCACTAAATCCACATCATTAATTTATCATTAGGCTATATCAAACATTCTTTTCATGCAATGGGCCATGGGCCCCGCCCCCGTTCAGCGCGCAAGAACTGAGTGTCTCATTTTATTGTATCTGGTATCTATGGTCATATTACAAACAACAACATATAACCTTCGAAGCTTTAATTTATACTTACAAGGTGAAAATATCCATTAATTTTCAATATCTGGTCCCTCGTTTTCTGCAACAATCGTTAAAAAAAATTATTATATATATATATACAAGGAATTTCTACTAAGGGAGGTATCATACTAGGCTCGGAACGTCACAGCCAGTTGCTGTCAGTAAAAAATGTACACCCAAACAAAACAAATAATGGCAGAAGCTGTGTCTTACCGGGCTTAGGGAAGTTTCATACCAAGTCCGGTCAGACAGTCATATGCTGGCAAAACAAGAAGTGCACACCATAATTTCTCACATTTTCTCAGTATATACGGAAAGACCCTATCATACTAAGCCTTGTCAGACACAGTCAGCTTCTGTCGCTATTTCTTGGGTGTACGTCTTGCTGAGTCTAACGTTTCTAGTATCTTTGGTCTAACTGAGTGCTTCATACTATCCATTCATTCACCTTATCAAATGATTATATTAATTAATTTACAACCGACGCTGAAATTGAAAGCAACTGTCTGAAATTGAGTACGGGAAACAATAGATAGATAGATAGATAGATAGATAGATAGATAGATAGATAGATAGATAGATAGACAGACAGACAGACAGACAGACAGACAGATAGATAGATAGATAGATAGATAGATAGATAGATAGATAGATAGATAGATAGATAGATAGATAGATAGATAGATAGACAGACAGACAGACAGATAGATAGAAAGATAGACAGACAGACAGATAGATAGATAGATAGATAGATAGATAGATAGATAGATAGATAGATAGATAGATAGATAGATAGATAGATAGATAGATATATAGAAAGATAGACAGACAGACAGATAGATAGATAGATAGATAGATAGATAGATAGATAGATAGATAGATAGATAGATAGATAGATAGATAGATAGATAGATAGATAGATAGATAGATGAGAATGAGACAAGAAATGCGATACTTTATACGGGATGACTACTTGAGGCATGTGACCGAACTGGATTTTGTATGCACAGTGGACATTTGAGGGAAAGTGCAAGGATTAGCTTACGTGTAGCTTTGGCTCGCGGGCCACAATACCCTATACCTTTTTTGTTAGCGAAAGGCAGTGGCATTGTATGGGTTGCCAACGTGTCCCTCCCCCCCCCCCCCCGCCCAACGTGTCCCCCCCCCCCATCCCCTACCCGTGGATCGTTAGCACGTAGCAACGTTTATTTGCCCTGCAATGTTGAAAGCATAACATTGGGAAATTTTCTGGGTGAGGGAAAGGGTACGCTATTTTTTTTTTTCATCTATTATTACTACATTTTTTGTCGGTTTGTTTGAAATTTTGCTCCCAGGGCAACCCCCTCCCCCATCCCATGGGCCGCTCTCACGCTACGCCACTGGTGAAAGGGCCAGAATGACATTTTCGGAAACTGGCCCTAAATCGCTATGAACAAAAAATAATAATAACTATTATGGGTATTTTCGGGCCAAAGAGCTACTCTCAAGTTTAAATCTCTCGCGTGATCTGCAAGAGTAGTTATTAAATGAGCTCGCCATTATAATTATTATCATGATTATTATTATCATTAATTATTGTTGATGTTGTTGTTAGTAAAAGAATCACTGCTGATGCTATTTAGAGATGAAGAAGCTAATATAAATCAAGATAACCACGGCACGATGCATCAAGTTGCGCATAACCATAGGTGTGTCAAATGTGTTCCCAGTATATGTCAATAGTCACGGAGGCATGCTAAAAAAGAAAACTTGCGAATGATACTTTAGTACATGTACCAACAGCAACAACAACAACGAAAAAAAAAAACCTGATGGTGATAACGACGACGGTGCGCTGATAACAACCAAAAAAAGGGGGGGGGTGGTAAGAGATGATCGGATTCACATGTTAGCGTCCTTGGACGACACGTTGGTCTGGAGGCAAGGGGCTCGCCTCTCATGCCAAGGGTACCGGGTTCGACCCCCGGTCGGTGCAGGTATATCAGAAGTGGGTTTTTTTTGGGGGGGGGGGGAGGGGGGTCCTGTCCCTGATCCTATGGTAGGTCGGATCGAGCACCTAGTCTTCTCGGATAAGGACGAAAAAACCCGGAGAGCCCGTGTGTAAGTTGCACACGTTAAAGATACCTTGGCAGTTGGAAATCGAGAAGAGCAGGCCTAACAAGCCCCCTGCCCCGAACAAAATTCTAAAAAAAACTAATCCCTACCACAAAAATAAACAGAGACAAGAACAAGAGCAGCCAACCCCGTAAAATAAAGACCTACACACATATATTAGCGTCTTCTCCATACCAAGTCGATGACGGACATGATATGCATTCCAACATTCACTACAACAGCTCCGGGTATTTGGTCGATTGGCACCACGTTAGAGGTGTAGTTCATAAAAAGATCTCTCTTCAGCTGTAGCATGGTTGTTTCCGGCTTGGCCCTGCCTGTAGGAGCTCATAATTATATTAAAAAAATGGTTTCTCCCTTTAAGCTGTGTCTCATTTGGCAAGATGGCTTGTCTAACAGACAGATAGACAGACAGGCAGAGAACACACTGGCAACCGAGCAGACACTAGTGGACAGTAAGATAGAAAAGACAGAATGACAGACGGGCAGACAGGCAGGCAGGTGGTTATGTGGGTAGGTAGGTAGGTAGGTAGGTAGGTAGGTAGGTAGGTAGGTAGATAGGTTGGTAGGTAGGTGGGTAGGCAGGTAGGTTGGTAGGTAGATAGGTAGGTAGGTAGGTAGATAGGTCGGTAGGTAGGTAGGTAGATGGGTAGGTAGGTAGGTAGGTAGGTAGGTCGATAGGTTAGTAGATAAATAGATATGTAGATAGACAGACAGACAGGCAGGCAGGCAGACAGACAAACAATATTCGTTAAAATACAATTCCTCATCATATATAGACATAACATTAATTGCATACACTACGTCTTACCGGAAATTGTGTCATGAAATTCTGATTGGAGACAACAAAATTGAGACTTATTTATTTGTACCTCGTAAGGCTCAGGCAACGCTGTTTCCCTACTTTAAATGAGCAAATCATGGCGCTTATGTTGGAGAATTTGGTTAAGAATGTTCGTTCTGAAGTATTAGAATTTTTTTTTTTTTCAATTCCATTGTAAATCTGTTATGGGCATTTCCAAGACCACCTATTTTTAATACGTACCCGCCACGCTCTGAAAATCCAAGTCTGGAACAGCAGCTAAGTACTCCTATTGGTCTCACATTCTACGCTTTTTTGTTTGTTGTTCAAATGCTTAACTATTTTACTGGTTCAATTTTTCCACCCTGTTACCTTTTTATTCCTGTAGAAGATCAATCGCTTGCAAGCTTGATTTGTCTCTTACCTTTTCCTTGCCCTTTTATTGTATCGTTTCTGCATTATTTCTTACGCCAGGCTTTGCTATAGACAACTTTTTCTTTTTCCCATAGTTTGACTATTTTTAATAGTGAAGTCAAAATTGGGCAAAAAGAAAAGGTTGTATGTTGAAAAGCCCCGCGTGAGAAATAAAACCCAAACAATACAAAGCAAACTAAAGAGAAGACAGAAAATACACAAATTTTCGGCTTTCGCCTTTGTCAAGTGAAAAAAAACGAAGAATAAAAGACTTCAACAGGAACGAAGTGAAACAGTTTACTTAGCTGCGAGTTCTTGCTTCTACTTCGTGCTTCCATGCTTTTGGCGGACGGACGTGCTTTGGTGCTGCTAACGAAGCAAGAACTCGCAGCTAAGTAAACTGTTTCACTTCGTTCCTGTTGAAGTCTTTTATTCTTCGTTTTTTTTTTCACTTGACAAAGGCGAAAGCCGAAAATTTGTGTATTTTCTGTCTTCTCTTTAGTTTGCTTTGTATTGTTTGGGTTTTATTTCTCACGCGGGGCTTTTCAACATACAACCTTTTCTTTTTGCCCAATTTTGACTTTGCTTATAGCCCTGCTGCGACCCCACAGTTTTTCTGTGGTTTTTATGATATTTCGTGTATTTTTAATAGTGCACTACTATGTCAGATCGTTGGCCCTTAGTGCTGATTTTCTCTAAAACTAATGGGAAATATCTTTCAAATTTGCTTTGATAGCATTTATCTCCGCAAGCATTATTGCTGGATGGCTTTGCCCGGGATGAATCTGCTTCCACTCTTCTTCTTGGTGATCTCCCTGCCTCTCTCCCTCTCGGCACTCCTCTTTCATTCGCTCTCTCCTTTGGTGTCGACAGAAAGACCGCTGGTCGAATGTCTGCTGCTCCGAATGGCGCAATTTCTAGATTGACTTCAGTTCTTTAATTGAGAGGGGTATCATACGAAGCCCGGAATTAAGCTGCTAGCAGACGTGATGAATACAACATAATTTTCTGTATTTTGTTAGTAAATTAGGGAAAACCCTATCAAACTGAACCTCATCAGATACAGCCTGCTTCTGCCATTATTTCTTGGGTGTACATTTTGTTGGCAGCAACTGGCTGTGAAGTTCCGGGCTCAGTACGATACCCCTGCTATTTCTGTACCCGAAACATATCTGGTGGAAATTGGAATATTCCCGTTCCCTTCTTCTTCAAATAGACTGATGCCCTTTGAATGACCGCATTGTGCTCGCCTTTATGCGGTATTTTCCCCCCTTCTTTTTCTTTTCAGACTTGGAGAAGTTCCAAGGAATGAGCTTGCTCTTTGGTGTGTCAGTGAATTTAAGTAGTGGACTTACCTCGAAGAATCGTCATGGCCATGAACCAAAAGACCCGGTAGACATGAAGAAGCATATTTTGTCTTGAGAAGTGGAGCTGATCTGGACTCTTGACATTCTCGAAAACAAAACAAACACTGGAAAAAATATAATTAAATCACACTTCTATTTATTTCGTGGCTATTGGTGTGGTTTTTGCACTAGTTTAGTCAATATTCACTTACCTGGTTGTTTGTTTTTTTTAATTTCACTGTTAATTCACATTTTAATGTTGACATTTGACTACAAAACATAGTATGTAACAATCATTCATTTTCATCTTTATTGAAAAAATTCAGGTCAGCGGAGTAAAAAGAATGGTGGATGAGAGAAAGAAGTGGGAAATGTTTCACAATGACTCACATATAATCACTGAATTACCCATCCGCCATCTTTTACCAAGTGCTATTGTCTGATTCCATCGCTGTAAAGACGAACGATAACCACATCAGGCCTTGATTTTAGCACGATAATCTATGTGGACTTTACACCTTAAATTGCATCACTAATCGCTAGTTCCTACCCCTTGTCAGTTTGCGCCCACACTTAGAAGTACTTCTTATCTTGTTAGAATTCACATATCAGATATCGACAGTATGCGACCTTAGTTCTTGTTTATTCTGTCTCCATTTTCTTAAAAACTGGAGATCAACCAGTATATAGAAGTAGGTATAACAATGCACACTTTGACACTTGCTTAAAATGCGATGTGGTGCTTATCAAGTCGTTCCACAGTTCCGATTTATTCTAACCCCTTATCATAATACTAAAACCGCAAATGTTTAACGTTGAAATTCTCAGTTGTGCAGAAAGTGTGGAGTTGGAACAGACAAGGTCGCGATTACAATGTTTAGACATTTGATACATTTTGCTCTAAAAATTTAAATTTTAGTTCTACCGTAGTAATCAAATTCAAAAAAAAAATAATAATAAGGACTATAAAAACCACGGCATTACTGATTCCGAACTGAAAGGATTAATTTTGTTGTGATCCTGTTATCTATATATATATATATTAATGTCTCATTTGTTCTCATTATCATAGTTTAAAACCGCAAATCTTTAACGTTGAATTTCTCAGTTGTGCAAAAAGTGTGCAGCTGAAACAGACAAGAACTAACTAAGGTCGCCAGCACAGTAAAATTACTTATTGACTCGCCCTTAACTCAAACCGAAGTATTTAAAATATTATAGAAAACCCCCTGTGGGGTCCAACAAGGCTTGAAGCAAAGCCAAATTGAATTATATAGAGAGAGGGCGAACTTGTATATAGTAAAGTATCTGGTAAGAAATAATACAGAAACGACACAATAAAAAGCGAAGGGAAACACAAAACCAGCTTTCGGTCAAAGAAAGTCTTTTATTGCATTTAGTGCATCGTTTCTGCTTTTGAAAGACAGCTGGTTTCGTCTTTCCTTCTCCTCTGCGCTTTGTTTTGTAATTTCTGCGTTTGATTGACAGTTAGTTTTGTCTTTTCTTTTCTTTTGCGTTTTTTTATTGTGTCGTTTCTGTATTATTTCTTACGTCAAGTTTTACAGCATGGCTCTAGATCTACAGCCTTTTCTTTAGCAACATTTTGGTGTCGTAAAAGAGTTGATCTAGATCTAGATCTCTAAGTCTAGATCTAGGTGGCTTTTCAACGGCACTTACCCACAGACAAACTCACTAACTGATGACAGCAAAAAATACACTTGCTGCAAGGAGAGCAAACAGGTTCGGTAGTCTCTGTTGTGGTGAGATCATGGCTTTGGTAGTGATTAAGTCCACCATATTTGATGCATAGACTACTTCCATTCGCGCTGAGCACTGAACTGGAGACATCCGGCACCAAAGTGTGAATGCGATCATTATGTGGGAACTCTGTGAGACAAAGCATTCTTTCCCACTGTGCGCAGCTTTTCGGAAATACCCATATAGCCATACTCCCCCAAAACATGCGAAACTGGGAAAATAGATTATTTTTTTTATTATTATTAGGCCTACGTCCCTCTTGCAACTGGAAGGAAGGGTGATCTATCATATTTCAGTAACTTGCAACCTTTGGCATGATTCACTGACCAAACTATAGGCCTACACTCTTCATGCCTTAAATTTGGCAGGAAGGTGGCAGTTGAGATAAGGAAGATTTGTATTTGTATTTGTATACTTTGTTAATCCCATTTGGGAAATTTGCCTTTGTGCTATTGCAGCCCAGTTACAACTGGAGCAGGCACGTCGTCGCCACAGTGCAGCGCCGAACGGCGTTTCTTTTGGGGGGGAGGGGGTTGGGGGGGCAGATGAGGGAGGGGGGAATGGTAGGGATGAATTTTTTTTTTAATTTCATTTTGCCCGGGCAGCGACCTGTTCGGTCTGCTCTTTACGATTTCCAACTGCCAAGGTATCTTTAACGTGCGCAACGTGCACACGGGCCCTCCGAATTTGTTTGTCCTTATCCGAGAAGACTAGGTACTCGATCCTACCCCTCAATAGGATCAGGGACACGAAAATATGAGAAAAATCCCTAACTTCCAACATGCCTGCACCGGCCGGGTTTTGAACCCGGGACCTTGGCATGAGAGGCGAGCACCTTGCCTCTGGACCACTTTGTCCCCAAACAGATGATGGCTATAATTAAAAGTTGTTTACTTCAAGCACGTATTTTTTAAAAATAACAATGTTTATTGCTATGTAGCATCTGTATATTTGCATGTTTGTTTCGTTTTACATAATTATATATTTCACAAAATCTCCACCTTTGAACGCAAAAGACTTTTTTATTAGACCACCTATACTAACCCAATTTTACATGTTCATTTCAAATACCGCGGAGGGTGCACGGACGTTTTTATTATTTTGATTAGTTTGGTTCTTGAATTTATAGGAAATGCATTGCTTCATCCATCTCGGCTCCATTCTGTTATAGTACCGTGCATATCATAAAAAGTAACCATATCAAGCTTGGTGCGAAGTGTCCTGGCGCGCATGAGTTCTGAAGCAGGACTGATTGTAAGAGAGAGAGAACGGGAGCACATGATTATTTATTCCGGGAAATGCCCGGTAGGTCATCTAGTTTCTAATATTTTGTGACTTGCAAACTTTGGTTTCGAGGAGACAGCGCTAATGAGCCCAGCTTGTGTACAAAACACCCCTTGACACTTATTTAAGATGCGTTGTGGCACTTGCAAGCTGTTTCACTGTTACGGTCTATTCTAACTCTTTATCATAATACAAAAGCCTGAAACGTTTAGAGTCGAATTTCTCAGATGTGCAAAAAGTGGAGTAGGAACAAAATTAATGAGAACTAAGGTCGCAATGTGGGAATCGGGAGAAATACGGCGAAAATCACTTTTTATAGCCATGGTTGATTTTCTACTCTGGTCTTCATTTGTATTCCTCTCAGTGATTTGCCGGCATGAAATTTATATTAGGTGTATGTAATTAAATAAGACTTAAATAGACAATGATAATGTATTTTGTAACCATTTCCCCCCATGATTGCCAGTTGTAATTCTTTCAGTGATTTGCCTGCACGAAATCCATCTTTGGTCGTTGAATAAAAGCGAAATCTATTAAAATTATAATGGACAAAATAATTTTTAAAAGGCTTCTTTTTTTTCGGACAGACACTGCTGTATGCAGCCATCTCTGCACCTCCATCTTGGCTCCATTCTATTATAGTACCGTGCATGCCACAAAAAGTAACCATATCAAGCTTGGTGCGCAGTGTGTCTCCAACATAGAGATACTATAATAATATCTCTATGGTCTCCAACCAAACTTTTTCTGCAGTTTCCTTTTGGGTTAAAATGGTGCATTTTGGATATATCAGCGATATACTTGGTTTGGATGTTGTTGTTGATGTTTGTTTTTTTTTCAAATTTGTTTGATTTACACTTTTCAAGTCGTGCGTTCACATTTCCACCTGCTGTTGATCTTACCCAGTGGCGATGCCTTTTAGACCCAAAATATACCCCCCCCCCCCGGGTAGATAATACCCGTTGTCAAAGTGGTCTAGCCTATTTTATACCCCGAGGATATTCTGGGCTAGGTCAGATTATACCCAGGGGTATACTTCGGGCTACACCCGACTAAATCCCAGCAGTTCAAATTATACCCCTACATTCAGACATGCAAAATATTCGACAATCAGGTTTTATTTTATTTCACACGCGTGTGGCACACCTTTATTCACTATAATGCATAAACTGCAATCTTTCAAATGTCTTGCAAACTACTCCAGCAGCTAAATCAAATGCCTATAATTTGTACACATAAGCTGTTAACAATTCACCAACAAGAGTCCCAGAGCTGCTGCGAGGTTGTTGTTGTTGTTGTTGTTATTGTTATTGTTGTTGTTTTTTCGAGCATTGTTGCAAAGTAGATTGAACATTCTGGTTGATTGGGGCTTTTGAAAACGCATATCGGGAATGAATCACTGGACGGCTGGGAAATGTCTGATTTTAATGACGTAGCATCTGAATAGATTTTGATATTGCCGCTGTGATAGGGCCTTGTCCGTCCTCACCTTCCCAAGCTTGACACCTCCCTTGCCAAGGGATTCAACAACTGTATACGTGCACGCAAAAAAATCTCTAAAATGATTTAATTTTTATGAGTCCGTTAATTATTTCATCCCTTGCGACTAAGTATTAGTGGACTGACTTAGCCTGAAAAACCCACTAAAACCTGCACTTCTGATTAGAAAGGAAGTACTTGGCATAGCAATACCTTATACCAAACCAAAACATTTTAGGGTAGGACACAAGTTGTGGCTGCATTATTTGACCCTAATTTGCATAAATTAAAAATGGCCGCAACGATAAACAATGAAAACCATAACATGTTATAGTTTTCAATCTAAAAAAGCTACAAATATAATTTTGGTATCTTTACTATGGTTTTCAATGGTGCAGAATTCAATGGAATGGAAAGAATTGCCATAAAATCATAAATTTTTTATTAAAAATTCAAATAACAACCTGATAACCCCAAATTGACTGTCGTATAAAATAAGGTAAGTAAAAAAAAAACAAAGAAACAACAAAAACCTATGTAACTTAATGTTTCCAGAATACATGTAATTAAATGTTTAGTGTGCTAAAAAATAACAAAATGTAGTAATCATAAATAATACCAAATTAAATTGGAATTTACATAAATCAAAGTGCGTCTGGCATTATGACTCATAAAATTTAAAAATTAATGCATAGGGTATAATCAGAATCATCTTTTTTATCGCAACTCGTACAAAGAATGAAAGAAATAATAGCTCATAGTATTCAAATATCTCCTTTGCACAAACTGAAAATATTGTAGAAACAGTGGAATGACATGATAAAACTGCAAGAGATACAAATGGAAGGCATATATTAAAACGAAAAAAATTCTGTAAACTTAAGTACACTGATAGTCTTTAACTACTATATGACCTTGGTTCATGTCAGCAGAACAGTCTGTAGCCGCTAAGATAGTAATTACTCACTTATGCATTATAAGAATTATGCATTAAGTATTCTGTTGATTATTCTTGTTTTACACAACTGTGTCTTCAGTGACACATAATTGTACGATTTACTTGACTGGATTGTAATAAATTCCCCGACAAGCACACAATGTGCTGCATTTTACCTTGGCTGCATAACATTTACAAGGTGGTTTGCAAATCTTCTTGCAATGACAAGTAATAAGAGTTTGAGTTTTGGAAATCAATGATTTGGTTAACCATAGAGGCTGCCATCTATTGGTATCACTTTCCTTCATCCAATCCCGTTTTGAAGGATCAGGCATAGCAGGGCAATTGATCAAAGTTTGTCCCCGTTTATGACCTGCTTGATATGCAGCCCAACGAGTGTGTTGAAAGAGAGCACGTTTTGAGGGGGGGCATATGTTTGAAGTCTTTGCCTTTTTAAATGAAAAGTTCAAGGCGAGTAGCGTTGACAGATATTGTTCTCTTGAGGAATTGTCGTAGAGTCGTACAATAAATGCCTCTATGTAGGACATGATATCATCATCAATGCATTGTGGAAATGTTGATAAATGGAGCAGGGCTGGAGTTAGGTCTGGAAATTCTTGCCACACATTCCAAGCTGTTTTCTTCCCCTTCTCGTAAAATGCTGGAGTGGTGTCGCACCCTGTCAGGGAGTGAAATGCTAACAAAGCTCGAGACTTTGCTGGGCCCAGGTGTTGTGCAATAAGGTGAGCAGGAATGTATTTGTGCGCCTTACCAGATCCAAAGGAAATCCACAACTCATCAAGACAGAGATCTTGAACACATGAGACAGCAATAACCACAACATCATTGTCACTGGAACGAATTATGATCCATTTGTTTGAAATCATGAAGCGTGGCATCAGTAACATGGATGAAAATGTGGGTCTCTGTTTCTTCGTGTGTACAGGGAGCAAGCCCTTGTGATGTTGTTCTGACAGGAGAACTGAGCACATTTTCTCCAAATGTAGAAACTATTTCTTTCCCTCCTCCTACACATATGTTCTGGATTTGCTCAGCTAATATAGAAAACAACTGTTTTGTTTGCATCAACACGCAAAAAAGTCTGCCAGTTTCCTGGCATTCTGGAAGATAATGTCACAATTCGCCGAACACCTTCACCTCGTCTTTGCCGAGTACCAAACTTCAGGCTGTCAGGTTTGTATAATTATGTCCCATACACCATCCAGTCGAGAAACATTTTGAAGGCAAGAAAGAATGTAAGGTACAAAAACATGGTCAGCATATTCCTTGAATGTTGACACAAGACCCGGCCTTAATGACTGTACAACAAAAGCTCCATCGAGAATCACAACATCAGCAATGGGAGTCAAAGCTGAAAATTCTACCTCTGATTCCAAGCATTTTATGATTTCCGATTTGGTTCCTTTGTGCGTCTGGCCTGCTGAAGAAAGGCTTGGTGGAATTCCACTATTCTAGTGAGATAAGATGTCCTCATCAATTTCCCTTCCTGCATGTCCAGAAAGCATCATGTGCACTACTTGAGATCTTTCCTATTTGAGAGATGCAATGAAAGACTTTTCTTTGCTTTGTGGACATTTTTTTGAAAACTGTGGCAATTTGTCGAGGTGAATCTTTGCTAACCATGGAATTGAAACTTTTTGTATTCGCTGTGAAAAAAATTCATCAAACTTCTTGCTTCCAGTTTCAGTGATAGTCATCAATGTGCTAACAATATTGTGGCTGTAACAGGGTGATAGATTGGCAAGGTATAACTAGTAGTTATAATAATATTGTGCCTATAACTAGCGTGGGAAGATAGTTAACGGCGGGGAGACAGAGTCATTGTAGGCCAGAGGGGGAAAGTATGGGATGCAACTGAAGCGCTTTGACACCCGAAAAGGGTAGTGTTTACTTGACCGCCGTACTTGTCGATCAGATCACCTGGGAATTGCTTGGGGGGTAGAGCTGTTTCAATAGTATTTGACGTGGAGCCGACGGGGGTGGCTATTAGGATAACTAATGCACACTCGGTGGGCGTCTTGGGACGCTACCTGACTGGGTATAAATCCCCGAACGCTCCTTCCAACTTGAGACCGCTGAGAGCACTCACCAGCTTCGTGCCGAAGAGGAGACCACCACTGCAACTGTAACTTCGTACTAGTCTTGTGAGTGGGGAGAGTCAGGGAACCCGCAAACATCCTTTGTCAGAGCATGGTATCTTTGGTACCTTGTCGGCATTTGAGCTGTTGCTGAGTGAGGAGGAAGAACAACACCTTCTTGGCTTCTCAACTTCTTGTACTTTGATTAACGACATCGTGGCTTCTTGGCTTCCCGACCTATTGGTACCTGCCGATACCTGTTGATCTAACTGCGCCGTCAAGCCAGGGTAGAGAGGAAGAACCAGTGCCCAGATAGCGCCATACACCCCTAAAGGAGAGGTTTCCTTATGCTGAATGTTCCCATGTGTTTTATAAAATGTGCTAGAGATTGAATATTACGAAGCCATTTAATTAGCATGTACTGATTTGCATCAACTTCATTCCATCGAAATTCACATGAAATTGTATGACCTATGTTCCTATTATTATTGAATGAATTAATAATTATTGTATATATGTAAGCAATACAGATATCGTTTGTTATAACTTATAGAAGAGAGATAGTCGATTATTTAGTGTGTTTGTGCCGTGCCCATCACGGCTGGTGTCAGAAGAAAGTTAGTGAGAGAAAGTGGAAACATCACAATGGTGTCAGAAGTGGGATCCTGCTAGTAAATAACATTTAATTTTGATCTTGGTTGTGTCAAGAGGCTATTGTGTGATTGTGCGGACAGGTCATCTGCCCTGAGGCGAGTGAGAGAGATTGACATTTACTACCTGAGACATGCTCTGATTTTACCTGTGTTCAATTTTATCTTTTGTCACAGAGAAAATTGTTGTTTGCTATTGCAGGAATATTGTTGTTAACTTCACAGTTACGATCCACGCTTTATTGTTAGCTTTGTTTACAGGTCAATTGCTGATGGACTATCTGGGCGCACTGAAGCTTGCCAGACAAGAAGGCATTAGTGATGAGGAATTCAAAATTAGGTGGGACGAAGAGAAAGCCCAAAACCGAGAACAAAGGGCTATCGAACGAGAAGAAAAGGAGCGCGAACGAGAAGAAAAGGAGAAGGAAAGACAATTTGAAAGGGAGAGAATGGAATGCGAACGGGAACTAGCCAAAAACGGGTGTCACAATGGTAAAGGGAATGGAAAATCTGCTGCCCCGAAGGTACCTAAAATTGCCATTTTTGATGACTCGCGCGAGGATCTCGACTCGTATTTGAAAAGATTTGAAAGGCTCGCGCAGGCAAATGATTGGGAAGAAGACACCTGGGCAGACATGTTAGGGGCATTGTTAACTGGCAGGGCGTTAGACGTTTATTCCGGTCTCAGCGATGAAGACAGTAGGGATTACGAGAAGGTAAAGAAGGTGTTGTTCAAGAAGTATCACCTCACGGCAGAGGGTTATAGGCGTAAGTTTAGGGAGAGTCGTCTAGATAAGGACGAAACTTATACGCAGCTGTCCGTGAGATTGCAGAGATATTTTGAGAGGTGGGTAGACCTCTCAGAGGCAGAGAGAACTATGGAAGGGATTACGGATCTGTTAGTCAGGGAGCAGATGTTGAAGATTGTCGACTGTAATCTTTCCATATATTTGAAAGAGAGGGACCCCAAGTCCGTGCATGAGTTAGTTGAGATGGCGGACTTGTATAGTGAGGCTCATCAGTCGAAGCGAGGGCTGGAGCAACAGCAGAAGTCAGGTAAGAAGGTTGAGGAGAGCAGAAGTAAGGGTTTAGGAGTGAGTAAACCGGTATGCTTCAACTGTGGCTCTCCCAATCACCTGAGTAGGCAGTGTGACCAGGGCAGGACGAAGAAGGGTGCTGCTGCCACTGTCGAGGACAACCGAGGTAAGTCCCAGCGTGAGAGTGGGCGTGGTTGTTTTGTGTGTGGGTCACTTCTCCATATTGCGAGATTCTGTAGGAAGAGACAGAAAGAGACGACCGCAGTCGTACTAACCAGCGATGAGGAAGCCGATGACAGTCAGTGGGAGTCATCGGGCAGGGCGAATACTCAACCAGGGGCTGAGCAGAGTGTTGGGCCACAGATCTTCATTTCTTGGGAGACGGAAGGTAAGAGTATTGAGTTAGAAGGTTCGACAGAACATGAGCCCGAAGACGATGTTCCGGAGAATGATTTATCCGCTCCATTTTTGGAGAAGGGGAGGATAGGGGATAAAGAGATTACTATCCTTCGTGACACGGGATGCACGTGTGCGATTATAAAAAGGGACAAACTGCCTCCTAACAGCTTAACTGGGAAGAACAGGAGTTATGTCCTGATGGACGGGACGAGAAGGTCTGCTGCTGTCGCGGAAATGTGGGTAGAAACCCCATTTTATACTGGGCTTCTCAAAGCGCTAGTAGTGGAAGACCCAGTGGCCGATTTGATTATAGGAAACATAAAGGGGGCGTCTCTTGAGAAGATAAGTGTGGTACTCACGCGATCTCGCAAGGTGGAGATTGACAAGGAAGAGCATGAGTGTGAGAATGCGAGTGCGAAAGTGAGTCAGACCACAGATAATGAGGAGGCCAAGGGCAACTCAACGGAGGAGGTAAGGGTAGGGGCCAAGATAGGGGAACTCACACCAGGTGAGATAGCCCGGGCCCAGAGAGAGGACGAAACTTTGAGAGTTTTAAGGGAGAGAGCCACGTTGGAGCAATCGGCTGAGGTAGGTACTCACATAAAGGAGAGTAAGGGAATTTACTATCGGGTAAAGAAGGCCGGGGCTGGACGTGCTGATGTGGAGCAGTTGTTGGTACCTAAGCAGTACCGAAGTGAGCTGACGAAGATAGCTCACGAAGGAGTGTTCGGGGGACACTTAGGAATTTCGCGCACACAGGACAGAATAATGCAGTCGTTCTTTTGGCCTGGGATAGGTGCGGACGTAGGTCGTTTCTGTCGATCGTGTGACGCGTGTCAAAGGACATCCAATAAAGGTAGGGTGACAAAGGTACCCCTAGTGCCGACACCCCTGATCGACACGCCCTTTTCGCGCGTCGCCATAGATTTGGTTGGTCCACTTCCGCGTACGGAACATGGGAGATCGCGTTATATTTTGACGCTAGGAGATTATGCCACGCGTTTCCCGGATGCCGTAGCCTTAAGGGGGATATCAGCTGAGCAGGTCAGTGAAGCGTTAATGGAAATATTTTCTCGGTTAGGCATACCAAAGGAAATAGTTTCAGATAGGGGATCACAGTTTACCGGTGAGCTGATGAGAGAGGTCAGTGCACTTCTCAAAACGAAACAGATATTCTGCTCGCCCTACCACGCGATGGCCAATGGTCTGTGTGAAAGATTTAACGGAGTGCTGAAGAATATGCTTCGCCGAGTAGCTCATGACAGACCCAAGGACTGGGACAGAATGTTGTGTCCACTGCTGTTCGCGTATCGCGAAACCCCACAGGCCAGTACAGGTTTTTCGCCGTTTGAACTAGTGTTCGGTCACCCTGTGAGAGGACCACTTGCAATACTGAAGAATCTGTGGACTGGGGAAGCGGAGTCAGAAACGAGGTCATCGTACGAATACGTGGTAGATATGAGGGAACGATTGGAGGATGCCATGAAAGTCGTAGCCGAGAACAGCAGCGTCGAAAAACACAGGCAGAAGAAATACTACGATAGGGGGGCCAAACAGAGGAAATTCCAAGTGGGCGATTCCGTCCTCATACTTCTCCCAAGTGACGGATCGAAACTACAGATGACTTGGAAAGGGCCTTACAAAGTAGAAGAGCAGAGAGGGTCAGTGAACTACATGGTGAACGTCAAGGGGAAGAGTCGACTGTATCACGCGAATATGCTGAAGAAGTATATTGAGAGGGAAGACGAACAGGAAAACACAGAGGCAATAGCTGCAGCTATAATTGACGAGACCGATGAAGGAGAGGAAGCGACTTCGATGCCTCTGGAGACAGTCATGCCTAAGCTAGAACAGACCGAAACCTACAGGGATGTACAGTTAGGGGACACGCTAGATCAGGATCAGAGAGAACAGATGCAAGAGCTCATGGAAGAATACAAAGATATATTTACCGATGTACCGGGGCTCACTGACCTGATCAAGCACAAAATCCCATTGCTAGATCAAAAACCTGTGAAGGTAAGACCCTACCAACTACCGTACTCAACTAGAGAAGCTGTCAATGCTGAGGTAGGCAAGATGCTTGCGGCCAGAATCATCGAACCGTCCGAGTCCCCGTACAATAGTCCAATTGTATTAGTTAAGAAGCCCGATGGTCAACATCGTTTCTGCAACGACTACAGGCGGCTAAATGTTGTGACTGCCGATGACGCCGAACCGATGCCTGAGGTAGAAGCCATTATTTCCAATCTAGCGGAGGCAAAATATTTCACCAAGCTGGACTTGACAAAGGGCTTTTATCAAGTTCCGATGGCCGAGGAAGATAAACACCTGACGGCGTTCGCCACACCGTTTGGGCTATACCAGTACAGGGTCATGCCGTTCGGGTTGAAGGGATCCCCCGCCACATTTAACAGGCTCATGAGGAAAGTATTAAAAGATGCTGGCGAAGGGGTAGATGCATTTGTAGACGACTGTCTTATACACAGTGCAAATTGGCCTGACCACTTGGAACGTTGTCGGAATGTCTTCGAGCGACTGAGACGGGCAAATTTAAAAGCTAGACCTACCAAGACGCTAATAGGGATGACAGAAGTCGAGTACTTAGGCCATAAGCTGGGACAGGGGACTGTAAGACCGCAGGAGAGTAAGGTGCGAGCCATTGTCGACTGTGACCGACCGACGACCAAGACACAAGTGAGGAGTTTCCTGGGGCTAACGGGGTACTATCGGAAGTTTGTACCAAATTACAGTGCAATCTCGGCGCCGTTGTCAGACCTCACAAAGAAGTCCCAGGGCACAAAGTTCGCGTGGGGACACGCGCAGGAGAACGCGTTCAATGCCCTAAAAATTTGTTTGAGTTCCGAGCCGATACTACGGATGCCAGACTGGAACAAGGAACTGATTCTCCAGACAGACGCATCTAACCTTGGAGTGAGTGGCTGCCTACTTCAAGAAGACGAGGGTACGAAGTATCCAGTTGTATATGTTAGCAGAAAGTTGAAACCTGCGGAGAAGAACTACTCAACAATTGAAAAGGAATGCCTGGCCATAGTTTTCGCCGTTAGTAAGTTGCAGGCGTATCTGTATGGGAGAAACTTCGTGTTAGAGACGGACCACCGACCTCTAACTTGGATGCGAACTAAAGACCAGAAGAACTCGAGGGTAACTAGATGGAACCTGGCGCTGCAACCATATAACTTTCGAGTCAGCAACATCAGGGGGCGAGACGCTCTATGGGCCGACACTCTATCTAGATTACCAGTAGATTAAGAATTTTATTAGCCGATTTTGCCAGGGAAAATCGACTTAAGTGGGGGCGATTGTAACAGGGCGACAGACAGGCAAGGTATAGCTAGCGTGGGAAGATAGCTAACGGCGGGGAGACAGAGTTATTGTAGGCCAGAGGGGGAAAGTAGCCGATGCGACTGAGGCGCTTTGACACCCGAAAAGGGTGGTGTTTACTTGACCGCCGTACTTGTCGATCAGATCACCTGGGAATTGCTTGGGGGGGTAGAGCTGTTTCAATAGTATTTGACGTGGAGCCGACGGGGGTGGCTATTAGGATAACTAATGCACACTCGGTGGGCGTCTTGGGACGCTACCTGACTGGGTATAAATCCCCGAACGCTCCTTCCAACTTCAGACCGCTGAGAGCACTCACCAGCTTCGTGCCGAAGAGGAGACCACAACTGCAACTGTAACTTTGTACTAGTCTTGTGAGTGGGGAAGGTCAGGGAACCCGCAAACATCCTTTGTCAGAGCGTGGTATCTTTGGTATCTTGTCGGCATTTGAGCTGTTGCTGAGTGGTAAGTTAATTGTACGATGTATGTGTATTTTACTTAATGTTCATGATTGTAGAACCTAAATCTAGTGGGTTTACTTTGGTATAACTACTGCCTCTGAGAGAGTCACGGAAACGCCGTTACATATATGTTACGAAACCTTATAGGATGGGGTCTGTTAGAGAGAGCGTTATTCTTCGTGGGGAACGTGTAAATATCATTAAAACTGTATTGATCGTTTATTCTATTGCCTATATGGGAGCCTATGGAGTATGGGAGCTGCAGCCTGACTTATAACAGTGTCAGCGGTTAAAAGTATTAATGACGAATATCCGTCACGGAGTAAGTACGGAAGTCATGCCTTCCAGCAGTAGATTAGGAAGTTGCGATTGTTTTTCTACAGAGGAGGAAGAACAACACCTTCTTGGCTTCTCAACTTCTTGTACTTTGATTAACGACATCGTGGCTTCTTGGCTTCCCGACCTATTGGTACCTGCCGATACCTGTTGATCTAACTGCGCAGTCAAGCCAGGGTAGAGAGGAAGAACCAGTGCCCAGATAGCGCCATACACCCCTAAAGGAGAGGTTTCCTTATGCTGAATGTTCCCATGTGTTTTATAAAATGTGCTAGAGATTGAATATTACGAAGCCATTTAATTAGCATGTACTGATTTGCATCAACTTCATTCCATCGAAATTCACATGAAATTGTATGACCTATGTTCCTATTATTATTGAATGAATTAATAATTATTGTATATATGTAAGCAATACAGATATCGTTTGTTATAACTTATAGAAGAGAGATAGTCGATTATTTAGTGTGTTTGTGCCGTGCCCATCACGGCTGGTGTCAGAAGAAAGTTAGTGAGAGAAAGTGGAAACATCACAGTGGCCCATGACTTGAGATCTTTCTAGTGAGACCAGATCACCGGTATCTTCTAAAAATGGATCGTCTAATTCAGAAAATGCATTGATCAACGAGTTTGAGTCTTCTTTGAAAGTTTCTTGGAATTTTTTGTACTGCTCATGATGTTTGTTTTTTAAGGACGGTGGAGTCTGCTCAAATTCTTCTGTTATTCGTGCAAGCTCGGGTCCTGCAATCATAAACCTTCTGAGAGCTTAAGGGTCTTCAGTGAGTCCAATAACACCACCATCACCTTTTACTGTGCAAATGAGCTGCTCATGCATTTGGTCAAGAGCGAGGCAGGAGAAAGATCGTTCTGTCTTCTGCCCAACAAATCTCCCCTCCACAAACTCTTTGTAGATCTGTGGATGCATTTCCTTCAATGCACACATGTCTCGGAAGTGAATGGGCAGATTGTGTGCATAATGTATATCGTCTAGAGCGAAAATCCATGGCGTAAGGTGTTGAAGACGTTCAAGGTACAAGTGAAAATTGGCTGTACGGTTGGCTTTCACAAACTGAAGCACTGTCAGCTCCAGTTCCATCGTTTGGTGCCAATACATGGATGAAGCTCTTTGACCCGTTGTTGCTGTATCCAGAGTTCAAGTGACAGAGGTTGATCCAGTATGCTTGTTCTCAAGTACTCCAGACAAGCTTGCTGCAAGGGTTAATAAAGGGTGAGCGCTGTGATTTGATGCATATAATGTGTCCTAGTAAGATGAGACACTTTGAGAAGAGAGTCAGCGACACCACTGGATACTAATCCACTGTTTGTCAGAAGAGATGTCCACCCACTACCTTCAAGCCAGTCATATAACATCTTCTCATTATGCATGGCACCAAGCATCACAACAAATTTGTCCTCACCAAGAGTGTTGGAGTTTGTCCATTGGATCTTTTTAGCCAGAGTGAAAAGAGGCTGGTCCATAACCATGACAGGTGTCTGTCCTGGATTTAGGTGGTTTGTAACCGCACATACTACAGTGTATCATCAGACGCGTGAATATGTAACAAAGATAATTTCCGCATAGCATAAAGTGCACACAAAAAAAATAATAATAATTTTGGGTAAAGCAGACCTTATATGCAAATTTTATACCTTCTAATGAATTCAGCGCCCTTTTAAATCTATATTTAGACACCCTTTTTGCATTTATGCCATATTTTAACTAGACGTTATGCTTTTTTATAATTGGTGGTACTACTCCGTAGCGGCCATTTTTAATTTATGCAAATGAGGGCCAAATTATGCAGCCACAACTTGTGTCCTACCCTTAAATTTCTTAGATTGGTACAGGCTACCTGTGTGCCAAAAGGCACCTTTCTAATCAGAAGTGCAGGCAATGTTGCCTAAGTCAGCCCACTATATATGTCAGTGCAAACGAATAATGTAATGGAAGTTTTACTCATGGGCAACCAACTATCACAAAAAAAAAAAAAAAACCCACATCAACGAACACGAGTAAAATAAGGATTAAAGTTGAAGCAAATTAGTCTGAATCAATATTCAACCCATAGTACATCCATACACAGTAATGCATGCTTTTTTTTTTTTCCTGTGATTTGTTTTATGATTTACGTGAGTCAAGAATGTGTGTATGCATGTATTAATATGACGCCTGATGACATTAATGAAAAACGATCTAAACTTTGATTGAAATAAACTGTGGTCTTTACTTCTTTATAAAAAATAATAATAATAATAACTAGGGGGTATAATTTGGACCAGTGTGGTATAGTCTGGCCTAGCCTAAAGTATACCCCGGTATAACTGGTTTAGCCCAGAATATACCTGGGGGTATAAAATAGCCTAGGCTCTTTTAACCCCTGGTATAGTCTGGCGGGGCTATAATCTGGCCTGGTACACTGGGTTATTTTTTTTTATCTATGTCGGCCAGTAACTTTATTTTGAATTCTTGCGCCTAACCTAACTCCGCCCACAGTCCCACAAAAGCGTGAAAAAGAAGAGAGCGTGCAATGTGGTCAGTTTTAGCTTTCATCCATGGGTTATAATAATAACGCATTTATAGACATTTCTACCACTGGTATCGAATAATATCGGCCTCCATCCGTTGATTTTGTTTTCACAAATTGATTTATGGAATATAATTATCTGGAAACCGCAAAGATACCGTCCGTCTTTGATGTGATAGTCGTTGTGCGGAGTAAACGAAGTCTGCCTCGGGGAAGTTACGTATTGCAATGTCATGTACTGGTCTTTTTCCGAAATTCTGAATAATGATTCTTTCTGGGACTTTCTGGTCGCCTTTGAGAATAACACTACCTCTCCTGCTACTGCGTACTTGATTCATGTGTATAATTACGTTTATCTTTGCCTTCCCCCTCTACTCCAACGACTGAGAGAAAAATGAAATTGCAGGAACAAGTGAAATTAGAATGTTCTAATGATTCAACCACTTTAAATGATTAACACAACGCTTTTGGTCGTCTCGATGACACTTTTAAAGTCCACATGAGATTTGGCGTTCAACATATGAAACTTAAATTCTTGAGAAACCAAATAAAATAAACGTGTGCTTTCGAGGATCCCATCAGTTGTCGTGATTACAATGATAGATGATATCCAGGGGGGAAAACTAAAATAATCACCCTTGAAGTTCCATAATAATTATATGAATACTTTGGATCTGGATCCGATTAACCTTTACTTGTTCCTTAGTTTGTTTGCTTGTTTGTCTTCAGCTCCTTGTATTCCGTCAGGGCATGCATAATTATAATATCAACCACTTGCAATACCATTATTTTCATCACGCACCATTCACGGTATTGATTTAAGCTTACGTATATTAGATACAGTGCATTTAGTGGGGGAGGGGGGTGTAAAGTTAATTTGCTTGTATTTAGTTCATCTGGGTTAGTTAGGGATCACGCAGCTTGCGCTTGCCAATGTAGGCTATTGAAATTCCGCTGGCTTAGGAGGAAGAAAATCGTCTGTTGTGGACAGGAAATTATCGCTATTTAAATGTGGTAACCGTCTTCCTTAAGTCATTTTGGTACGATTATCTGATGCTTCAATCAGTTCTGGCCAGTGTAACAGTTCCCTTTTTCATTAAAATGATAAGACAGAGATTTACAGCTAAAATACTTTGATTGGGTTACGTAAGGGCGTAAGGATTTCTTCCTTTGCCCCCTCCTTCACTTTTGTGTTGGACTCATTTATGAAATTAATAACATCTTTGGAATGACCTAACAGAGATCCCCCCCCCCCCCCCAAAAAAAAGAAAAATTACGGACTATTTTACATATCGGAAATTTTGATGAGAGCTACAAAAGCGTGGGCACAGATGTGTATTGCGAGGCAAAGGCATATAAAACTAGTGACGGTATACAGTTTCCTTGTCAAGTAATATCCTACTTTGCGCAGTTTTCCGAGCAAAAGAGAACTTAAAAAGCTCATAAATCTGTTTCAACTCGACTGCTAAGGAATTTATCTTTTAATTCCTAGCAAGGACTTGCAAAAATAGTTTGTTTCCAGTTCATTTGGTTTCTGCTTAAGTAGTCGTTTGACGAGATAGTGAGGGAATGAATCGTCACATTGTAGGCATGTATTCCCTGGATATAATCTTGGAGTTCAGATTTTTGTCCCTTCAATTTTGTCAACCTTGAATCGGAAAGTCTTTTTGTCATGGACTCTTGCTTATGACGCCATCAGACATTTGTGACACTTTGCGCTAAACCTGCTAGCTAAGTTCTATAATTAGCGCCACCTATTGTGTTCTCGTCCCGGACATAACATCTAGTCATGAAGATAACTTTCTTTATTTTGCGTTACATTTGAGTTACCACTGACATGATTTACCAACACCTGTTCTTCAAATATTCCAAGGGGCCATCCATAAAACACTTATGCTCCGGGGAGGGGGGGGGCTATCTCCAGCGTAGGAAAGGTATACTTGAGAGACAGGGGGGGGGGGGGGTCTGGCAAGTATACGAATCCTTCTCAATTATGGTGACAAATTTAAAAACGTTTAGATATAATTACCTTCTTTTTCGGAAAAAATCTTTTCACCAGTAAAGCAGCCAAATACATGTAGTCCAAGCAAAGTGCCATTTAATGTCCTCAAACATCAACCCAAGGCCTTTTTTTAGGGTTGATCTCGAGACCTGCGAAATACGGTTATTACGAAGAACAGCCAACAAGACCAGACGCGACAGGATCAGAAATACAAAGATCAAAGAAATTATGGGAACAACAGGACACCAGCACATAGAGCAGCAAGGGGTAAGATGGTTGGCACACCTTCTGCGAATGCCGAACTCCCAGCGGGCAATTCGTGCAAGAAGCGATTCTGCGGATACAAGGCCAGAAGCAGACCAAGCAAGACTTGGACCAGTGGCGTCAAAGAAGCTCTGACGACCCACGGGATTACACCAAGACAGACTTCCCAGCTGTCTGCAGACCGAAAACTCGTTCTTCCTGCGACGCCCCAGAGGGTACAAGCCATTGAAAAACAAACCAAACAAAAGCACAAAACCCAAAGCTTATTCATCGACATTCAACGTTAGAAGAACGTAAGTTCGAACAAGAAAAGGGAGGGGGTTGAAGCAAATCGTATGAAGTTTACTGGGGGGGGGGTACAACTGATAGAAACGGTGCATGCGTACTTTATGGGCGGCCCCTAAATTCACTCGACATAATGGGAGAAATGCGTGCAAATGCCAAAACGCTAGCATTGACAAGGCACTGTAACACAAAAGACAGTATCGGTATCTAATTTAGTTCAAACTCTGCCCCCCCCCCCCCGGCCACCGTAGTAGCTAATAAGGCCCCCACTGTAAGGACCTCCTGGGTCGTACTCAGCAGCGTGGTGTGGGAGGTAATCAGTTAACGACGGATGATTGAGTAGGCTAACTTGATACAATCATACGTCACGCAGGCGAGGTCTGTGCCTGAGAGCAGACTCCCCTTGGATAACCAGTACATTACGTAGCTATTACAGTATTAGCGAACGAATGTCGATTATCAGTAACCTCCAGCGAAGTCATGCTTGAAAGATCTGTGATCTTGCTAACAATGATTTGCGGGCCAAGGGTTAATATTGTGATAATTTGTCGCGCAATCTGGAAACCATTGTGTCATCTTAAACAATTGACACTGACTAGTAAAGGCATCCCTGTGAATAAAAGGATAATGAGCAGTTGCTATCCACGTCACTTCCTCTGTGTGTTATCAAGAGAGATGTGTGAATCATGCCGACCACGGCATGTTCTAAAAGCCCCCCGCCCCCCCCCACCTTCCGAATTTTCTCTGTATTCTACTCCTGTGCTAGTCTATGGGTCTGAGGTCTTTGTTTTTGAAGGATCTTTGCCTTTGGCATTTGCACTTAATGTGCCAGCCTATTACAGCCTATTATTCATTCTTCGGTTTCAAAGGTCGGGGATTAAGAACTTTGGGGCGTAGGGATACATCTTGCTGAACCCCAGTAGTTTCTTCTTTGGATGATGTCCAGGGAGGTGTAAAAGTGGTAAAACGCTCTTTCACCCGAAGTTGCAGTTATTATTCCCTTAGCGGGCTCGAAATGTCTTTGTACGTGGCCCTGAATACTGTTTTGATAAATCAGCAATAATAAACATAGCCCTAAGCATGGAAATGTAAACCATTAGATTTTTTCAAAAAGTTTTAAAAGTTAACTGCGGCCCGGAAGCAAATCTGAGACTGAAAACTCACAATGAAGCACCGCCAAGAGGGCCATTTCGGAACAACTCTAAATTTTGTTGGGGCGTGTGTTTTTTCTTGTTTAGCGACCTTTGAAATGAAAGAAAGAACAACACTGTATATACATGTAGTACTAGACTAGTAGAGATTCTGGCCTATCACTAATGTTGCAATATAAAGTATATGGTATGGTATGACTAGACACAGGACATTTTTTAAAAAACTATTGAGGAGTGCAGGGGTTTATAAGAGTGGCAAGAATGATAGGCCTATACAGGTATGTGGATGTGAATGGTGTACATACTGTGGGCAATACAGGAGAGAAAAGGGAAAGAAAGTAAGAATAGAAAGACGTATTTACGTGTGATTGTCTGAGCAGACTGAGCTCGCAATGAATGGTACGTGGTCTGTTTTCATTTCATTATGGCCAATATGACCGCATCCTACAAGACACGGTGTCCTTCTCACACTTCCAGATCCGCACATCTCCCTCGCCCTCCCAAGAGTAGTCACTACTAGAGGCAGCTAAGAAAAACAAGAAGACGCGAGGAAGCAAAAGAACTCACTTGGAAGAACACGACACTATACATGCTTTAACCAAAAGGATGTATAACTTGTCTCTTTTGACCATTGCGTAATGGATATGCGAATGGGTTTGATTCAATTTTTAATTTTAAATTAAATTAAACTTAGGATACAGCGTAGACATTTCGAGGTCGCTTCACGTACAGGCCAATGCTGTTCGCTGAAGTGAAGGTTGTATGGACGCCGTCATTCATCAACAACTGACTCTGGCCAGCTATCGAAGCTTGTCACAAAGAAACTATCAAGCCCGGCAGCTTGTTACGCCCAGTCACGAGATGACTTACTTTCGGCTTTGTATGCAAGGATAACCTTTTGCTAGTCCTTATTCAGTATGGTATAATGCAGAGTAATCGTGTTCATTATTTGCAGAAAAAAAGCTATTCACGCGTTATGTCCACAAACGTTTGGTCTGAGATCGTTATTTCCCGAGGATCCCCATAGGCTATTTCACCTCGATAGCACCTAACATTTCACACTAATATTCCTTTGATTCTGCTGCTATCTTGCCTAAGCATATGGCATGCAGGCCCATAATTAATGTGCCCATAATAAATTGGAGCAATAATTTTTCTAAGTCTATTTAGGCTGTCAGTTTCAAATTTGTTTCCTTCTGTTTATTTTAAAATGTCCCCTTTCCGTCACTCTAACTTGAATGCACATGATTTTAGGACCATGAAAATAGTAATGTGAACTCGAATTAAAGTCGCCTGCAAATGAAACAACAACATAAAAATAATGTTTGTTATGGAGAAAACATTCTATATCTTTTTTCTTTTTTTTTTTCAATTTCCGCACCCTCGGTAATGTGGAAAACTGGATATTATTACACCATTCCACGCTGAAGCCTACTTACTGTATTGATTGTTATTGCAGTGTTACAAGATAAGAGCGTGTATGCAAAACAAAACCAAAAAAAAAAAAGCATAAAACACAAAACAAACCAAAAAAAACATGCACCCAATTATTCTTTCTTGATCAATTTCCAATTTTAAAATGACCGAAAAGTAATCTTAGACGTACAAAATTGTTGCCGAAACGAGCACGTGGCAAAATAATTTGATCTTTTTCCGTATGTAGGTTTTAGGAGTAGAAAAAAGGAATCGAGGCTTTGGGGGAAGAACTCTCCTGGCTTTCCGATTTCCCCCTCGAAACCCGGCTTGTTTATAATACTGGTCCGTTTTCTGAATGAGAAGCTGATTTGAGGTCTTTATTTTAGGAGGTTCGCTGCCCTTGGCATTTACACCTCACTTTACTTGTTTTATTATTTCTTGTTCTGGCGGGGGGGGGGGGTGGGGGGAATGAGAAGCAATGCGCATCGTTTGTTTTGGTCATGTGACTGGGATGGACGCTCGCGTGGCGGCCGCTGGCCTCTAGCCGTGGCAGTTACGAAGGCCACGCTCTAGCTCGTCGAGCGAAGGAATTTGTCGGTTCAGCTTTTCAATGTATGAATGTGAAATTAATCGGACCTTTCGAGGCTTTTATCATTCGCTAAAATTCCAAGGGCTTTAGTTCACGCCTGTTTGTTATGATACATGGGCCATTAAGTATCCCATAGACAGCTCTCACCTTCAAAATGTTGTGGTGAAAGTTTCTTCGATAGTTCAGCCGAACGCCATTTTACACCCAGGCGGTAGTCACGTGACGCATAACCTTTCCGAAATCGGAATGAAAATAGGAATGGTCCTATTCCAGCGTTTCAGGGGGAAATCGGAAAGGAAATAGGAAAGGGTCGGATCGCTATGGTCGGATTCCATTCCGATTTCGGAACAGTGTAAACGCGACAGGCTTTCCGCTAGATTTCCTTTCCTTTTTACTATTCCTAAAACCTACCAGTGTAAACAGGCTTTAACAAGGTGCATTGTATTATACTGTACAATGCCATAAGGGGGAGTAGCATAATACAAGAATGAATGTAGTAGACCTATCAATCTTATGATAAAGATACGGTAATATGAACAAGTAACAATGGCTTAAAACACGCTGTAATTTCGTCAGCCGTGTCTATTCCAATGCATGCAGAGAAAGTGAACACAAAACTGTTTTGCATCCAGAACGTTGCATTAAAACAACAATTTTTAGGCCTAATCATCTATGATATAGTGCACATGGCTTTTCAACATCTGGAGGGCCAAAAAAAAAAATAATTATTGTTGCGATTTATCATTAATACGAAGATTGTTCATGAGCTTTGTTCTTGTGTAGAAGTTGGGGTTTCATTGCATCGTTTGGATATTTTTTCTTACTCAAGGCTTTGCTTCTTACAACGTTTTCTTTTTGCCAAATTTTGACTTTGCCTGTAGCCTTGCTGCGACCCCACAGTTTTTCTGTGGTTTTCATACTATTTTGTTCTTGAGTGTGCCACAGGATAAAATTTTGTTCATACTGAATCTCAGCCTATTTCTCAATACAAGAGGTCAAGAAAACAAAAAACTGTATCATCAGTGGTGAAGTACAAGACCCGATCGGCTGGGCATCAACACCGTCCGACGGCAAAACACCGCAAGAAAGCTCCGAAACCGGTTCAGTAAGTAGTCTATGCCGTAACGAGTTCTTCGTGTGCCAGGTTGGATTAGCTGTTTAAACAGGAAGGGAAAGTTCTTTTATAAAAATGTAAGCGGTGAGCTTTCTAACGTTTTAGTCCAGGGTATGATGTCTAAAAACAATGAATGAAAACTTCACTTTACAGTAAGAACGTATATGATTCGCTCAGGCCTAAACCGCATAAATGAAAAGGAAAAGAGAAATAGCATATTAAAAACAAAATGCGGGTAGCCTAATGCGATTTAGATTTAATTGAACTTACATTGTAATTTAATTGAACTTACATTGTAAGCCTATTTCTTCAAGCTGTTTTTGTTCAGGTATTTAAGAGAGTCCTGTACGTAACTGCAACTTTAATTTCTTCCTTCAACTCTTTTTTTTTTTTCATTCTGACTTTCAGGTCATCTACTGTACTTAATGTTCTGTCTACCAAATCCAAAATCTTTCCCACATGTAAAATATATACTGAAGATCATAGTGGGTATTTAGCATTGGGCTGTTACACCACCTTCAAGACAATAATTATGTATATTCATGCCAGGTGGTTCGCCATGACAACACAACCTCCTAACCATAAAATATCATAAAGACCACAAAAAATTCTTTTTGCCCAATTTTGACTCTCCTAACCACAAAGTAGACTTGAATGGACCTGAATATGCAATTGCAACCTTACTTATTGTGTGCACGCATTTCAGTGATAGCCATTTATTATATCGTTTGGCAGTCTTATGCAGTGTGTTTTCAAGTACAATCACCGGTACTTGCAATTCCAGCTGCACCAAAATAGTAATAGCCATGCACTCCACCATCCCTGGGCTGTAGTGATAAAAAAGGAAGCTCTTACACTGTGATACAATTTGTAAATAACATGTTTTGTTCCTTTTTTTTTCTGGTAATTAATTTTGTTATATGGATGCTTTTTTTTTTTTCTAGTACAATCACCCCATTTGGCTGACATAATTTATTTAAGTAAGTTTTTCATATGACAATCAAATAGACATGAACTGTATGACATTCAAAAGCTTAGAGTGCACTGTCTGCAGAATATCAGCAAATCAGCAGTATTCACAAACGATATCAGGGACATTAAGAAAAGGACAATTAGTCTACTGTGCGGCCAAATGTAGTCCTTGTCGAACAAAGGCAGTCGCAACGCTAAATCAGCACGTGATGTTCTCCCTTACGTGGTCACTCAGTATATAAGCGACAAGGGCCAATGTGGTTTTCTCTCCGCCCTAAATAAAGATTTACGACGTATGGGTTTTCTCTACACAGTGTGGTTTCGATTGGCAGAGATTGTGGAAACCACATAGAAGGAACGAAACGTGTTACTTACAGGAAAGAAGTAGTGATTTGTTAAAAAAAATAATTTTGTTCGGTACGGCACCACCAGCATTTCACTTGCAATCTCAGATCTTACCTGTCTATATTTCAAGGAACGTAACTCAAAAAGTTTGTAGTGGGAAACGTTCACCCACATCTGCTTTGCTTACGGTCGTGCAGCTAAATCAAGTTCCATATATTGCAATTTCATATTGCAACATTATTATTAATGCTTGAACTTACAAAACAATGAAGCTTACTAACTGCCCAAAGTGCAATTCGTCATATATTATCATAAATGGGAACGTATCTGGATCTTCGAAAGGCAGGACACCAGCGAACCAAAGGTTGCCATTGGTCTTGTCTTGTGGCCACACGTTTTGTGAGGGTTGTTTGACGGAACGGACCAAGAAGGTATCAGGCTCCGAGGAATACACTGCACAGGTGTCATGTCCAACATGTAATAACATTACCAACTTAGAAACGGCAATTAAAGATTTACCTGTCAATATGTACATATCCCAGGCCATTGGTTTGAAGCAACAGTCAATGCTGGAGCTATATCTGGATGCAGGCACTCATTTCACAGTGCCAAAGGTTGGAAACCAAGCTCAAGTAGACCTAGATCTACCCAATCAAGATCAGAAATGTAAAATGTGTTTGATCCATCCCGCAGCATGCAGATGTGTGGACTGTGACAGTGTACTATGTAATGCATGCTTTGAAAAGGTTCACAGCATTTCAGCAGCGATCAGACAGCATAAGCCTCTCCCATTGGGCATACCAGAGACTTCATCTAAAATTGAAGCAGAGTGTGCAGAACACAAAAAGAATTTTGAGTACTTTTGTGAAGATGATTTAGTGCCAATATGCTCAAGATGCTTTATTGTTGGTAGCCATAAACACCACAATATTATATCTCTTGAAGAAAAAAACAAAGATTTGCTTCTTGACATTGAGCAAGAAATGGCAGTGGCCACTTATGTGGTTGAAAATTTAAAGAAAGTGGACAAAAAATGTACTGCTGCAATACCAGGCATAAAGTCAGATGCCAGAAGAGTAACTGACAATATCAGATCCAGCTTCTCATATGTACATTCATTATTGCAAGCTCGAGAGATGGAATTGGTTAGATCAGTGACCTCATCCGTCAAGAATAGGTTACAGTTCCTTGAGGAACAGGGACAAAGTTTGCTGAGGTCTGAAAGAGAGTTGGAGGAAGCAGTAAGCAGTGCAAAAAATCTAATGGAAAACAGTTCTCTCGTCCTTAATGGTAAAAGCATACTTAAGACTTTAAAAGGAGCAAGAGACATACCATGCCTCATGTACCGCAAAAAGTCATCAGAAGTAGAGTGTGTTCAGTGGAATGAAACGCAAAGGGAAGTTTTGATTTCAGGTATTCAGAACTTTGGCACATTGACAGGTCAGTTTGAACAGACAGTTTGTTTCAAGAGTGTTCAAGAGGCACCTGATGAACTGGCTGACCTAGAAAGAATGAGTTTATCATCAGGTGGAAGAAGATCACCAGCATTTTCAATGCTTGCTACAAGTGAGATAGCATCAAGCATTGATTCAGGGGAAGATGTTGTGATTGAGAGCAATGGAACAACTGATACTGAATCTGAAGTTGCTAGCAGACATGGACATCCTGCTTGTGCCAATATTTTTATGCCAACTGTAAAAGGGCAGCCGTCTGAAGTGTTGGTGACTCACATTACATCCCCCAGTCATTTTTATGTGCAGTTAACATCAAACAGCAAGAAATTAAGCACCCTGTCACACAATATCAACACTTGGTGCAGACGACAAAAATCTGCCTATCATATTCCCATGGTGATCAACAAGGGCATGATGGTGCTTGCTCGCTACTCAGTGGACAAACAGTGGTACAGGGCCAAAGTAGTCGGCGTGGAGGAATGTATGGAGGGAAAAGGAGATAATGGTCTGAAGGTAAGTGTAAAGACCAATTTATGATAATATCTAACATGAAATTCTTTTTATTTTATTTAGATCTAGAGTCTAGATGTTCTTTTATTTAAAAAAAATCTAGTGAAAATTTATAATTTACTCTCTGAAAGTAGAGAGGTGAGTGATTGCTGTATTTATATTTTTCCAATCATGAAAGTTTCTCATCATAGGGTTCAGAAGTTTCTGTCTTCCCATTTTTCAATCAAATTTCACATGAAGTTTTTGAATTGTCCGGTATGATATAATGATAAACATGTTCGGCCGCCCTTATCCGTCAACATTATCGACGGATACTGCCCAGCTTTATCCGTCAATATTATCGGCGGATACTTGGGTTTATCCGGCAACACTATAGGCAAATATTGGGCCGCCAACAGTATCGGCGGATAAAGCTCGGGTTGACTAATGACAAACAAACAAGCAAACTGGATTTTTTTTTAAATTACCAAACAGATTGATTACAGATAAAAAGACTTTTATAAGAAAAGAAGAAGAAAAAAAAACCCTACCCTGCTGAGAAATTTTTATCGAACCACTGTCCCCCGATTGACAGGCGTAGATGAAAAAAAAAACAAAAAAAATATGGATTTCTTCCGTTATTGTTCTTGGGTAAAAAAAAAAAAAAAAGATTTATGCATAATAAAAAGAGTTATGGAAAAGAAAAAGACGCCGTGCTGAGAATCGAACCTCAACCTCGTGATTGACAGGCAGATATGCTAACCACTACGCTACTGAGGAACCTGAGTAATTGGAAGGAAAGTCTTACTAAATAAGAATGACCAAACCAAGTAACCCATATCAAGTTCAATGGATTAGACCTGAACCTTCGTATGTATCCATTTAATCAATAAATTTCCAAGTCTCTCCAATTTCAATATCGTTTTCAACACTCGCCCAATACGAACGTTGATCGCTTCGGGATGAACGGAATAAGGAGGGAGGAAGACGGAGGAAGGTTCGAATCAGGGGAGATGACTCGCAAATACAGAATTTATGTTGATGGATAAAAAAAATCCTAGAGGAAATTTTATCCGTCGATATCGACGGATAAACACTTCGAACATGTTCAGTGATTTCATTCTGTTTTTTACATTGTTCACTATCTATGGGGTAAAAACGTTCCTCAGCAGAGAAAAAGAGCTGAAATTTTCTGGCAAAGCGGACTGAGATTGAATAACATCAGTCACTCTTGTAGTTTATAATAGGCTCAGAGCAGAGCCATTTTTATCATTCATGCCAGAGAATAACATGGTCATATTTGATTGAATTTGAATCACAGGTTCACGTCAACTTTGTTGATTACGGCAATTCTGAGCATGTGGCTGTGAAAGAGATGCGTACTATGCAACCCCGATTCATGGCCTATCCATCATTTGCAGTCCAGTGTTCTTTGACTGATATTGCACCATATGATGAAGACAAACCATGGAGTGCTGAAGTTGTTCATGAATTTCATAAATTGGTGAAAGATCAGGTAAACTAGTATAATTTTTGAAAGGGGAGAATTTTCATGTTCTGCAATTACAAATTTTGTTTTGATACATTAAAATGTTTCACGACAGAGTCATACATGAGTCGTACTGTAGACATAGAAAAGGGACAATCAAAAATAAAATAAAAGTTGATGACATGCTCCTTTGAGAGGCATGCTTTTCAGAGGATGCTACACTTCCAACTCGTAGAAATTATACCTGGTACTGAGAAAGGAAATATTCAGTCTCCTCCCTATTACAGTGCAATCCTAATGTCTCAACATCAGTTGGACCGTCTTGACTTGTTGAGTAAAGGGAAAGTCGAAATAGCAGATTAGTGGTGGAATAGCAAAAAAAAAAAAGAGTGGGGGGAGAGATCAAACACCATTATGGGAAAAGTGTCCAATAAATAACGCAATTATGTCCCTTTTTCTTTTAATTATCGGCATACTGTCAGTCACCCGTTCCTTCAATATCATTGTTGTGCGGAGCAGTTGCGTGGCAAAGATTTGCCAATATCAGCGAAATGCTGTTTTACTATTTCTTTTTGACCTCGACATGACTGTTTCTTCAGAGGAAGAGTGATGTACCGATACACACACAGTACGGCAGTTAACCAAGAGATCTAGGTCAAGGCCTAGTGAATGTTTTGTGACCAAAAAAAAAAATACTCAGTCTGTAGTACTCTGTACTTTTACTGCCCTGCGCCTATGCATGGCACTCCACACTCGCGCTACTGAAGCCCAGGGCCATCCTCTGTGTCCACACATCCCCCCTCCCACCCCTCCCCGCTAACACTGCAAAAAAGAAAATAAAGAGATCTTATATGCGGGGAGTTACGTGGGCATTTTCGGCAGCACAGTAGTAGATCTAGTGCACTTGTTGTGCTCTAGACGAGGAGAAATGTGTCAATACATGTATAAGAGGAAAGAATGGAATAACACGCCGAGTTACGGGGAAATAATTAGAATCTTTAAAGAAGGAACAGGTTGGGCCCCAAAAATTGTGTCAAGTTACCCAGAATGTCGACAAAAGCCATGTCGAGATTAAGTGGATTGGACTGTATTTGCCTGTTTTCTACCCCACATCAGTTTGGACCCCAGGTTGGGCTAAGGAAGTTTCTGTGCACATAATAAAGGTGTTTTTTATTAAATTGTTTAAATTAAATGTATTTGACCAGCAGAATACTAGCCCAGGCTCACATTCACAAGAACTCATGAGACATACTCTCTTTAGCACCTTGATTAGCAATTGGCCTTATTTTTTACACCATGATACGGATAATTTAACACTGCACAGTAAAATGCCGCCAACCTACTGAAAAGATAAACTCTCAAGAAGAAACAGAAACTTTTTTGACACAAGAGGACAGGAAAAGCTGGGAATCTAACCTATAAAACACCACTCGGAAAAGATTGGGCACAACTTCAAAAGTTGTTCTTTTGTTGTTGGTATAGATCACAGATGTGGTCACATAATTTTAATAATCATTCTTCCGGCTCCTTGTCTGGGGTATTTTCCTATCAGCAGTGTGTCTTGTTCAGATTAAGCTTTGTTGATACAGTGTATAACTGTTGTGTTTTTCCTGGCGGTCTGAATGAAGTCTAGATAGATATCATTTCAGTTATTGGCACACTTTTTTTTTTCTTCTCCAGTTTCTCTTCTTGTGTGCTTAGTTCATTGTTGTAATGAACTACTGACATATTCTCAATCATTCCAACCAGGTGCTACTTTTATCAGCCTTTTCAAGCCATGCTGGTTGCTTGGAAGTTGACTTGGTTTTTAAGCCTACAGAAGATGCGCTGGATGATAGCTATGTGTCCGTAAGAGACATTCTGATTTTCCTTGAATTAGCACGCTTCAGGACACACAGTGACACAGCGAAAACCACAGGCACAGTGCCCGCCTACAAGAAAGTCCAATACCTCAAAGTAAGTTGTGTGGATTTTTTTTTTCCTTTTCTCATTCTAGATATTTTTTCCCTATATGTCGTTATTTCAGTTTGAAAGTCTTTTTCTGGATGAAGGAAGAGATAATTTGCTCTCCTTCTCACTAATCTGAACACACCCTATGTTATTTAACATTCACCTCAATATTATCTTTTGCTCAAGAAAAGTACACAGTCAGCTGTCTGTTATTTTATGGGTCGATCCTGTAGTTAGGGTGGTAGGAAGGATGTGAGAAAGAATTACTTTAATTAAGTAAACAGAAATTCCATAGTGCACAGTGACATCAGCAAGCAATAAACTGGATGGTGAGAATGTAAATTAGTATCCCCTCACGCATTATCCCACCAGTTGTTTTCACTTACAGTGGTGTGGAATGGAGGGGTATACCACCCTTCCCTGGCATATTTCTCACTATTGGCAAGAAGAACCTAAAGATCCACTTTGCCAAATGCCACATACATTACCCTAACCCTTCCCTTCTCCTTCGTCCAGAACACCGCCACCCCAGGGCCGTTGAACGGGACTTTATATTTGTGAATACTGGGGTTTTCAGTAATAATAATAAGTACATTTATATAGCGCTTTATGCCTAGACCTCAAAGCGCTTTACAAACGCATTCACTCCCACATTCTAATTGTACATAATATGCACACAATCTCACTCAAGCACATGCACAGATTCCTAATGCTATAGAAGTTAGTTTGAAAAATATTTCTTAAAAAGGTAAGTCTTGAGGTGTTTTTTGAATATTGCAACACTGCATGCAGACCTCAATGAAAATGGCAATGAATTCCAAACAGATGGTCCGACAATACTAAAAGCTCTGTCACCATATCTCGTTTGGATCTTGGTACCTCTAAAAATTTTGAATTTTGTGACCTAAGATCTCTCGTAGGTGCATAGGGACAGAGTAGTTCTTTTAAATAAAAAGGTTCTGAGGTTTGAAGTGCATTAAAACATAAAACCGCAATTTTGTATTCAATCCTGGCTTTAACAGGTAGCCAGTGGAGAGTTTGTAGCATTTCTGTTGCACTTTCTGATTTAGACTTGCCGAGAACCAGACGAGCAGCGTAATTTTGTACTTTTTGAAGTTTTCGAATATTTTCATCAAACAGGCCCGCTAGCAGTGAGTTGCAATAGTCTAAACGAGACAAAACCAAAGAAATTACCAGTGTCTTTATTGATTCTTTGTTTAAAACAGACTTCATTTGAGAGATCTTTCGAATTTCATAGAACATTGACCTGATCATAGAGTTTATTTGATGTTCCATGGACAAGGTGCAGTCAAGAATAACACCCAAATTTTGGGCTCTATCTACAAAGTTGACAACTGCACCTGCAATATTGATGTTTTCTATTTCGACTTTATTCAGTCTGGAATCAGTGGAGCACAGCAATACCTCAGTTTTGTCATTATTTAATTTGAGTTTGTTGGTATACATCCATGATTGTACAGATTCATAACAGTTTTGCAAATTAGAGACAAGGGATGAAAAGGCAGATAGACGGGTGGATTGATACAGCTGAGAATCATCAGCATAAAAGTGATAATGAATATCATGTTGCCTAAAAACAGCTGCTAAAGGTAAAGTGTACAACGTGTATAGAATAGGGCCTAAAACAGACCCTTGGAGTACGCCGAATTTCAAGTGAAATTGGCTGGAACACTTTCCTTGAACAATCACTGATTGTAATCTTTCAGTGAGATACGATTTAAACCACAATAAAACATTTCCAGTTAATCCAAAGTTTTTGGCTAATCTTTTGAGAAGGATGAAATGGTCAATAGTGTCAAATGCAGCGGACATGTCCAGAAACATTACCATCATCTATTGACCTAAGTACATCATTTGTAATTCTTAAAAGTGCTGTTTCGGTGCTATGATTCTCCCTGTATGCTGACTGAAAAGGCTCAATTAGCTCATTCTTATTTAGGTGTTCTTTAAGTTGTGCTAACACAACCTTCTCCAAAATTTTTGAGATGAAAGGTAAGTTTGACACAGGGCGATAATTTTTCATTTCCTCTGGATCTAGACTTTGCTTTTTTTAACAGTGGACACACAACAGCTTTCTTAAAGTGTGATGGTACCTCTCCTGACATTAATGAGGAGTTGATAATTGTTGTGATTGTGTTGAGAAGGGGATCAGTACATTGAACTAAAAGCGTAGTAGGGATGGGGTCAAGGGAACAAGACTTTGGTGGGGATGATAAAATGATCTTTCTTATTTCTTCTGCTGAAATAGTTTTAAATTCACTAAAGGTGGTGCCATTAAAAGACTCTGGATTATGAATATCATTATCAGGCCCCTGTTTTGTGTTTCCATTCATGTTGTCTAGACATTCTCTTATTTGAGACACTTTGTTGACAAAGAAATATCCAAATTTGTCTGGCAATTCTGAAACAGGAATTGCAGTTGGTAGAGTAGGAGATTTTGAGTTACCTTTCATTTCATTTACAACTTTAAACAAAGCTTTAGAATTTGTACTTGTGACAATCTTTTCATTTAAATACTTTTTTTTTTCACAAACTAAAAGTTCTTTCACAATTTCTGTGTGTTGTTGATAAATTTGCCGATCAACTGTCAATTTGGTTTTCTTCCATTTCCTTTCTGCGGCGTGTCGATGTTGTTTGGCCTGTTTGATTTCCAGTGTGTACCAGGGTAGTGAAGGTCGACTGCTAACAGTCCTTGTCTTGATGGGAGCGTGCTCATCTAGAGCTTCACTCAGCTGTGAATTGTACAAGTCAGTCAGGGTCTCCATGTCGGACGATGATGAAGATGACACGATGGATACTAATGTCTTACTGAAGACTTGAGGGTCGATGGCTTTAAGATTTCTAGATGTTATTGTTCTTTTATGTGGTGAAGGCTTCGGTAAATCTAGTGAAAAAGTAATTACGTAGTGATCAGACAAAGCTTTATCTGACACTTGAAGATTCTTTATGAGGGGAGAGTCTTCCCTTGTGATCACCCAATCTAGAACATGTCCCTTCTCATGCGTTGGAGAGTCAACTATTTGCTGAAGTCCGTGGTTGTTGATGAATGACTTAGCACACTTTACGTACGTGTCAGATGATATTTCAAAATGGAGGTTAAAGTCACCCAAAACAATGAGTTGACAAGAGGTGTTAGCATACTTTTCAAATAGATCAGCAAGTTCGTCGATGAAAACTCTGTTTGTACATTTGTTCTTCGTTGAGGGGGGTGGATGATCATCATTGCCTTTCTCACCCTGGATCAGGGTATAGGCCACCAACAAACACTTTCCATCCCTCTCTATCATGGGCCAGCCTCTTTACATTATTCCAAGTCTTTCCGCTTCGTTGCACATCATTTTCTCTGGCTCTTCTCCACGTTCCGCGCGGCCTTCCTCTTGATCTCTTGCCCTGGGGATTCCAATCCAATACCTTCTTCGTGATGGGGTGGATGATAGAGACAAATAAATGTAACATTAAAAGCATTGAAATAGCAGGAAATCTGAAGTTGCATTGTAAAGAAGAAGCTTGATGACTTTGAATTATCAGAAGGTGGCCAGTGGGAACTAAAATCACACAGATGGTTTTAATAGAGGTTAAGAAGGAGAAGAAAATAGACTTTGAGATTATAACTTTGATTTAAAAAGTATTGAGATTATTAGAATTTGCATTGTGGACTCCACTGTGCTTGCAGTCGGCAATGACTTTTATTGTTTTCTCATTGCAGCCTTCTACTATGAAAAATGGAAGTAGCAGAGAGGTGAAAGTCACTCATGTTATTTCACCTTCAAGTTTCTATGTCAATTGCCACGGTGACGAGCGAGACTACTATATACACATGCTGTCAGAGATGAAAGAGCTGTATGAAAGTGATAGGAGCAATCTGTACACCTTATATTGCCCTCAGTCTGGAACAGTTTGCTCAGTTAGACTGGATGATGGGCTGTGGTATCGAGGATTAGTAATCGCTCCCCCTTCATGCAGACAAGTATGTTTACAGTTCGGATTGTTAGCTTAAATGGTCATCAAATTGTTCATTTGTAGCAAACACAATCACAGTTTTATATTGGAGCTTCATTGTCATATTTTCAGTGAGTGGAACAATACAGTAACATCTTTGATTTCATGACTCTTACCATGTTTTAGTTAATAGACTTGTTTCGTAGAGCACTAATCCATGCACATCATGTTTCAAACACAGATTTTCAAACAAATTAAACGGATTATTCCAAATTGTCGAATCCAGGTCCGTGTTCTCCTTGTTGATATTGGATCAATTGTCACAGTTCATAGTGATCGTCTCAAGAAGCTGCATAGACAGTTTATCAAACTTCCAAAGCAAGTGAGTGGATAATGGCTCAGGACTTTGATAAAGACAAGATTGACAGTGGCCCCAAGTATAGTAGGATCGTGAAGAAAATTTCTTTTTTTTTCCTTTTTTATGACTCATTAAGTGCTAGTAAGTTTTGAGATGTTTTATTACTGCCATGCTTTCATAAAATGGGCCTAATGAATCTGCTTTATGGTAGGCGAAGACATCTTTAAGACAAGGTACTCAGTTACATTCAGTAATTAGATTGTTGGTTTTTTTTTGTCACCAATTCTTACACAGCAAATCATAATACTTATTATTGTCTTATTTCATCTTGCAAGGATTCCTTGCTTATAGCTCAGCATATTTTTTTTTTCTGTTGGTTTTTTTCTTCATTTTGTTGGTCTGAAACTGCTACATTTTGGTTTGTTTAACCCCATTTCCCAGGCAGTTCATTGTAGATTGGCAGATATCTGCCCTGTGATTGGCCCTCTAGGAGAGTGGTCTGAGGAAGCACTTCGTTGGTTTATGGAGGCACTTGGTACTCAGGGGTCGATTCAGGTAGTGCGGTGAGTAGATCAGAATATTTCTAATGGCTGAAAATCTTCATACCATAATCTCATAGCTGCCTACTGGTATGGAAAAGTTGTGTTTTGTGCCTTTTTAGGATTCCATGTTCACATCCATTTTTGTGGCAAAGAAGAGTATTTGTGGAATCTTCCTATTTATACTAGAAAGACACAAATAGGAAAAAAGAAAAGCATAATGCCCACCAAAAGGCTAGACCTATTGATTAAACGGGCCTAACCATAGGTGCAGATCTACCATATTGTGTTTGACTTACCATATACTCAAACTCATAATTGCTTTTGTGCCCTTTCCACAGCTCCACTCAACGAAGCAATAGTAATGTTTTATAATCATGGCAAACACCTTTGTCTGTGTCGGGGCACTTTGTCTTTCCTTTCAGGCATTCATGTTCGAAAGCACAAGGTCACACATAAATGTGTTGTAATCAAAGGCGACCTTTGAGTTTAGAATGGTATTTTCAGTTTGTGAAGTGGTTTTATTTTGTTTCACTATTAGGCCTATATTGAATTTGTTTTTTCTGTTGCAGCATTACATAATTATAATAATCTTTGGCCATACTAACACTGGATCGGCTATCTTTATATCTGTGTCTAAACATAATTAACAATCATGGATTAACATCAGAATCGAAATTAAAAGCACATGAGCTGGTAAACAATAGGACAATGTGAAAATGGCTTGGGAAGTGGCTTCTTGATCTACCAGCTCTGTAATCTTCTATGCCTAACCTGATCAACCATTAGGGATAGATTATGTGAAGCCTTTAGCAATCCAAGTCTTAAGGCTTTAAGTAGACATTTATGACAGAATATTTCAAGGAATTTCCCTTTACATTATCATCAAAATTGCCAAACATGTTTTTTGAAATCAATAGTCTGTTTTGGGTTTGGAAAGTTGGCAGCTATGGAGTCTGTTCTAGTATCATTTCAAATTGAATTAATGTGAAAGTGCGATTAATTGTTCACTCTATCAAGGCATGTAGCAGTAGCCAAAAGTGGATAGACAGATTGATGCACTGGACGGATTATTCGGTTCTTTGTTTGCAAGAAGTTAACTTCAAAATAGTGAATGTAATTAAATTATTAGAGATTATCATCAGATCACTAACTGGCCAATAGGAATTACTGTTTACAGTTCACAGGTTGGACCAAATTCTCAGCGGGCAGATTGCCAATTAAGTTAAAGGTTTCATTTATATTTTCTGCTTTATCAGATGGGGAGAACCTGTGGAAATTACGTTGTGGCTCAGAACTGCAACCTCACAGAGGACAACGTGTAATATAGGCAATAAACTCAGAGAGCTTGGCCATGCTGAGTTTGAAAATCTGCCACCAATGGCTGACTTAACACGCAGGCCAATCACCATTTCTGGAGCAACAGGTGGGATGTGTGATAGAGGACAAGACCTTCATCAGCAACAAAGGAGGGGAAATTCCCAGTCTCCAGCAAGGTCGGTCAGATCACAAGACAGTTCGACAGGTTCATCATCTTCAACAATGACATCACCACAAAAAGGGAGCCCCAAGCCAAAAAAATCAGCAAAGGAAAATCCTTCACCAGAGGTTTCAGATCAATGCAGTAAGAAGACAAAGGCATCAGAAAAACAACAGTCTTTTCCAAGTTATTCAAAGGCTGAGCAGAGAGTAGATGATAAACAGAAGCTACAAGATGACATCTTCCGAGCTCTTTGCAATGCCAGTGATAATGAAGTAGATGATCCTGAGAGGATCACACCCTACATTGAAGTAATCTTGTGCAGTTATAAATCACCCATAGACTTTGATGTGCGCGTGAGTATTATTTGGACCCAGTTTTATGTTTTTTGCGTGGTCAGATTTCAGCATACCAGTCATATGAAGTCTGCACAACCTGTATATGAGCCATTCTCAAGAGTTGGGCCTATGCATAGTGCCTTTTTGTTCAACTCTGACAAATGGCAGAAATGAGGAAATTGTCTAAAACCAAGTTTACAGGACTGAGAAATGACCAAATAGGTCATGTGAGATAGGAAAGAGACCATCTTCTACAATTCACAGACGTAAAGATTGTTGACTGCAAAAATGCTTTTTGAAATTTGAGCATATTCAAGATTTTCATGCTAACCTTTTGTATCAATGAATGGCTTGTATATGTGACAGAAAATTCTGTAGTAACAAAAGAAGTGAGTGATCTGAAAATAATGCTTCATGTCCCTAAATAACACCACTGGCACTACCGACAGTGAAAACATAGGCGTATAAGTGAAGAACTTCAGGTGAAAGGCTTTGCTTAATTACCTTGATTGTTGAATAATAATTTGCTTGTTTTTGGATTTTATTGGTCAATATCACTTTAATATTAGACTAGCATTCACACACACAAGGGTACAGTGCAAACTTTCAGCACTTGCTTACCAATCAGGTGACCTATCCCCATCCCTTCCCATTCACACGAAACTCATAACACCTCCTCTTCAGAAAATTTGATATGGTGTATGTGCATGAAGAAATGGGAATGTTTCATAAAGAACAATGACACAACAAGTGGTGGCTCAGTATTTGATATTTTATAATATATCATATAGTAGGCAAATTTGTACTGCAGCAAATGTGGTGAAATTCAATACTCATGAAAGGGACAAACACTGCATTATACTGTAAAAATTAAATTATTGCCATTAATAATTTTATCGTATCATTCTGTGTGCTGTATCCTAGGTGAAAGAGAAAGAGGAAGAACTAAAAAAGCTTATGGAAGATCTCAATGTTCATTATACAGCAGCAGACAAAGTACCTGGATCTAGGCAGTGGAAAGTTGGTGACTACTGTGCAGCTCGGTAGGTTGTCTTACAATGCTATGTTACGAGCAAGATGCATGACCACATTACAGTACTCTGTTGTTGAAAAGTTAATTTCATAAACATGTAAATTCCATGACTTCTCAATTCCATTCGAAAAATATCCTGTTTGTCATCATGGAAGATCTGTGCATATATTCCTTCAGCTGACAAGATGAACTTTGGAGTAGAATGAAAGACATTCCAAAAAATCATTATACCAGTGATCCCTTTGTGATATAGTGACAGCCAACAGTCATGTCATTGATGTTAAAGACACAAGCAGTTCAGCAGTGTCAAAGATTTGTGATGAAGATGGAAGAAAAACTCTGTAATAAAAAGTTCAATAGCATGAGAAAATCATGTCATGTTAGGATAACTAAATGGCTTCTGTTGTCAAAAGTGCAAAACACCAAAAGACATACCTAGACATTACATAGCCCATTCTCTGGTGGGACAGCTACAACAATTTTTGACTTGTCCATTTTTGCATTCTTTAATTTCTTCACATTAATGACAGTAGATTTTAGGATGGGGACACGACTGACAAAAGTGCTGTAAATCATTCCAGAAATTATCTTGTATATTATATAACTATAACTTGTATAAGGCTCCTGTTCTCATGATGATTTACTGTAGGTCAAAGGTGTGTTTTATCTTTCTGCAGAACGGCAGCCTCAGATGGAACATGGTTTCGTGTTGAGATTAAGAAAATTCCTGAAGCAGGTGAAATATATGAAGTAGACTTGGTTGATTATGGGATCTCAGACCAGGTGACCAAGGCAGATATTCGGCCTCTGAAAACAGAGTTTGGCACAAAATTGGAGTGTGCATCAGTAACGTGAGTACATGAATCTGTGTTTTGCAATAGTAAAGAAATATCCAGATTTATTCCATTGATGTAGATGTGTAAGTTTTCCAGTCTTTTTAATATTTGATATATTTTTTGTTTGTCGGCTGACTGTTATAATTGATGCACCATTATTGTGTGCTAATTGGAAAAAACATACTGTCATTTTCTGTGACTTTTGAGGAGACCTCCAAAGTCTCCCCGTTTTGCAGGGAGTCTCCCCATTTTTATGATAAAACCCTGCCCTCCCGTATTCCTTTGAAATCTCCCCGTTTCCGGGAAAAGGGAAAAAAAAAAAAGTAAAGTTTTGCCAATCATGCGAAAATTACTGAGTATACTTTTTCATAGTGCCGCTTGTTTGATACAACGTATGTATCTGAGACAGGAGCGCGGACGATCCCCATGCAGGTGGGGGTTGTGTAGGAACTAACATGGAAGGGACCTGTGCGGCCGCAATACCTATTCAGTCATGGAAGTTTTCCCCAGAACAGTAGAGACTAGTCTGCACCGGCGTGTCTACAGAAGTGTCGGACTACTCACTTTGATGTCCACTAAAGTGTGGGGTAATCCAGTGCTTGTGGGGGAGTATAGGTGGGATGGAGACCGTTTGCTTACCTGGGTGTCAGTCGGCTATTTTGAAAAAAAATCAAAAATCACGAAAGAGTGTAGATGGCAGTTGTGGGGGCAACTGTTGGCCAGACAGGTCTACTGTAGCTTCCGCATGAGCATTATCATGTATACAATAGTAGTATCATAATCATTGAGGGAAAGACTGACCTGAGGAGAGGGTAGGAATCAGCATGAGACTCCTCAGTGTGAGGTTTTCTCCATCCTTTTTCATGTTCAAATGCTTATTGTACATTGATTCATAGACCTATGGAGGCTTGAAAAATCAAGTGTTGGCATTATACATTAAGGTAACATGTTTACTCTCATTTTCATCACTGAAAGGTGAGGAGGGGAGGGGGAATCACATAATACTGGAGATTTTAGTTAACATGAATTAGGGTAGGCCTAGTTGGTGTTATAAGATATAACAAAAGGAAGTACAGTTGTCTGCACATAAAATGTAATATTCTATTTGTGTGATGTTTTTCTTTTATCCCTTTCCCAATGCCTCATTTCCAAGGGGAAAAAAGGCTTAGAATGACATCATAGAATCCGTCTTTACTCTTTGTGCGATCTCATTTTCAAAACCGACAGGAAAAAAAAATGCTTAGCTTGATTTTCCTAATCCGTGTCATGGTCAAATGCAGGGCATCATCTTTCGTAATCGCTGTTTCGCTACAGCTCGTACCTGTGTGTGCCTCACCATGCTTACACCTGTTACGTGAGCGTGCGCCCATGGCACCATGCGTACAACTGGATGTGGTCGCTTTGTCCATGAGTGTAGGATTTTACAAATTTTATTCTGCTGGCATCACCGATCCCTGGCACTCACACGAGTTCAAATATGTTAGCATGTGTTATTCATCAGGTGGATCGATAATGCAGTATAATTGTAAACGATGCATCAGATGTCGAAAGATTCACAGGGCCACTGATTTTACTCCCTTCAGGCATTGAGAGCGGAGGTTACGATAAGGAGAAAGAGCAAACGGGTTACCCACGTGGAGGTACCATAACATGCGTGGCCACAATTTTTTACTTTTTTAAAACTACGCTATAGAGATTCAATCGTTTTCATGGGACTCAGAGCAAAGACAGTTGGCACCAACAAGTCCACGATGGTTTCAAATACCATGCTCACTTGTTCACCGCAGATGGGCGATGTTTATTGTGTATAAGATATTAGGCGTCCATTAACTCTTTCCCTACCACACATTCTGGGCAGTATTCCACGGTTGGACCAAGCTATATTTGAACCACCATTTTGTTCCCTCAATAGACACCCAAAAAATATGAAATTGTGTGAAAATGAATGTAGATTCAAAATATTCAGGTTTGAATGTACAACAGTGAATTGTATTTACAAAAATTGTGTTTCGTAAACACTGAATTGGAATTGAACATGAATTTCATGAGCCGCATTTTGCGGCTCGCGGTAGGAATCAGAATTTCGCTTGAGCCGCAAAATGCGGCTCGTGGAAGGGAAAGAGTTAGGCACCTTTCTGATTATGACATTGAAATGGCAGATTGGGCTGTCCGGACTGCTTAAGAATTAACATCAATATTATCTTTAAGTTTTATTCAGCTCTGTCGAAACTGTTTTACATACACCTATCCAGGTCTTACAAAGTCAGGGGTCGCATTATACACAAGATATCCTCATGTAGATGGGAGATCTGGATCCAGCACTACATGTATAGTGTCTCTTTGGGTTTGATGTCTTTATGTTAACATTCAGTTTTCGTCTAGATGGATCTAGTAAAGTATTATTGCTGGTCTTGGTTATAATGAAATAGCATTCTCTTTTAAAATGTTTCATATACCATCACTTTGAATGAATATATACATTTTTTAAACAGTAACCCTTCACACACCCTAATACATGTAGCCCTACACACACAAAAATCCCCTTCCCTCCTATTAAAAAAAAAAAAAATCAGTTTACCTAGGCTTAACATGTTTTGATGGATAGTGTGGTGTTATTTATTATGTCCCCCAGACATCATGTTAAGCAATGTCGACTGTATTTCTTACGAAAGTTGTGATAATCAGCTGACCTTCTCAATGGTTTACCAGACCCATGAAATGAATCAGCACCAGAAAAATCGGATAAAAGGCAGTGAACCTTCTTCAGGCAGTTCATCATTAAAAAGTACCGCAAGTCTGGTACATTGGATTTTGAATAACCAAAATGTAGTGTTTCAGATTTATTCAGATGCCACAGTGACATATTTAAATTCTAATATCCAGTTGTTATAAACCTGCAGGGTTATTTAATTTTCTGTTTACTGTGCGAGATACTGCTGAGGCGTTAAAAAGTCTTATCTGATGGGAAGAAGAAAAAAAGACCTTCAACAAGAAAAAAAAAGCTTTTCTGTGATATCAAGACCATCCTACAAATTCTCAATTGTCTGATGTGTAATTAATCTGCCATTAAAGCAACAGGCAGACTGTCTTCTTGTTGTTTTAGCAACTCCATTGCACAAAAGATCGACCTAAGCTTCTAGTTATTGCATTGAATTGCTGGGTTGGACTGACCAGACTGCTTAAATTCAGCATGAAAATTGGCCCAAGGTTTTCTTCAGACAGTCGAAAATGTTTTGCATACACCTACTGAGGTCATACAAACTTAGGGGTGGCAATTTTGAGAGTAGCATTTTTATCCTCATTGTCAGTGGGGGGGGGGGGGATGTATGCGATATTATGCTCTTTTTTTTTCACATTGTTGTTGTATTTTTCTTTGTGTGTGTGTCGAGTTTCTAAAAGGTTGCAGTAACCTCCCCGGTTTTTGTGAAATCTCCCCACATCCTGCTCAGTTTGGAGGTCTGTTTCAGGGGGTTGTCCACCGATTTTGTACACATACATGCAGGAAATAGAATATGCAGCTTAACAGAAAATCTGTGTTTTTGATTTCAGGTTGTTTTTTTCCTGCGTTGGCACTCACCAAACAAATATGATTCTTCTTGTGTGCCTGAACTACATTATGTTTTAGTCAATATCATCTGCTCCTCCTCCTTTCTCATGCACTCTTAACAACAGCCTCACCTCGCGGTAACCACTTCTGGTCCACAGATAATGTAATTATATTCTCGTTTAACATTGCAGGTGCCACCTAGCTAATCTGATTCCTGCTGGATCCAAAGACATGACCTGGTCTCGCACAGGTATTGATTTCATGCTCCGTCATTTGAAGGACAGGTGAGCGCATTAACTTCATGCATAAAAATGTGTACTGATCCAAGATGATAATCTTGGTTCAGTAAAACAATACCGCTGTTGTAGGTAATTATTCATATTGACTTTTTTATTTCTTAACATTGATTTGAATCCAGTAAAATGTATCACATTCTTTGAAAATGGAAGTGAAATGTTAATAATCTTCATATTTTTGCTTTCTTGCAGTCGCAGATACTTTATTAAACAAGTAGGTGAGGTGGTAGACAACAGTCTTCCAGTGGATATGATTGTTGAGGATTACATCCCTGAAACAGCTTTTGAGCCACCAAAAGTTTCGTATCATTCAGTTCGTCAGGCCATCATCAAACATGGTCTAGCAATGCCTCGCAAACAATTACCTTGTCCTCTCTCACCTCAAGCTGTTGGGGCTTTCAAAAAATTCATATTTAAGGTAATATTTTTCTTTTTTTATTATTACAAACCATGTGCAGAGTGTAGTCAGTTAAACTGTGAGTGTAGATCAGAAATGCCACCCATTCTGATTTGATCGGAATCATTCTGATTTTTCTTCCAAACGGGTGTGATTCTGATTTTCCAATTAGCAAGGCCTGTACTGTGCTGTTTTGTTACTTCCCACAATCAGTTGGGTTTTTTTTTCCTGTTTTCGGTCTTCCAGATTCTAGTTTTTAATAATAACTTTAACAAAATGGGCGGAATCAGAAGATTGCGATCATTTCATGAATAAACCGGAAGCCAGTTCTACTTTCTTATGGCTTGTTTTGCACCGTTCAGGAATTTGATCATTTGCTACACATGTTGTTTACATTCTTTTTGCCATTCTGCAGGGCAGCAATTCTGAAACTAACTGCATAAATCTATTCGCTCTCACTCAAATCCAAGTTTGGCTGCGACTATGATGGAAGGAGGAATCAGTTCTAAACCTAGCTAGATTTATATGTCTTCCTTCAAATTTAAGCCTAGCTAGACATCACCTAAGTCTAGATTTAAGTGATTTACTTGGCACCGACTATGACGGATGCAGGAATGAGACCTAGCAAAATCTACGCATAAACATATTAAGAAGTCTAAAGTAATTTATGCAGCAGCAATTGTGACGGGTAGAGGAATCAATCTTAAACTTGTCTAGGCCTATATTTCTTAAGTCCAAGCCATGAACATGGGGAAGGTTGATGTTGCATGGGCACAAATTGCCAAATTAAAACATGAGATTTGGAGTAGGAAAACACTATAGCACAGAATAGGCAAAAATTATGTAAGGCATCTGTGCATTTTGGCAGTCAAATCCCAACATGTCAAGGCAGCTCCTATCTGACATAACTGCAGGAAAAACACAGCTTAGAACAAAGACAAGTTTGCCACAGTGCTTTCCTGGAGAGGGTTCTTTTTCAGTTGTGGCCAAGATCAAGACAAAGAGTGGATAATAAAATATAGTTGATACGAACTGTAATTAGTGCAAGTTTTTGAGATGATTTTCAGCTTAGTCCTTTGTGGCCAAGAAAAAGAAAACCATGCAAACATAGGTTTGAAACTGGTACCATTTAATTTTTAACGCCATTCACCCCATTCAGATTTTTTCCTTCAGATTCAGATTGTTTGGGGGCCTGATTCAGACTTTTTTTTTTTTTTCGTAGGATGGCATCTCTGGTGTAGATCATTTTTACATCCAATTCTTGAAAGCAGAGTTTGAGATGCCTAATATGATTATCCCGTTGAAAGGAACCTCTAAATATGCACAGCAGAAGCAGATATTGCAGTGCTTTACATCAGAACTTCAAAGTGATTTTAAACTGAAGACATCTGGTGTATGTGTGAATTGTGATGTAAAAGAGTAAAGAATTAAAAATGAGCTTTTGTTCCCGTGACTGATATAAAAAGAATAATCCATTGTATGCACTGCACACATTGAAAGGGCAGCTACAGACACTTTCATGGATTGACAGTCAAATGTTTAACATCTTTAGTAAATTCTGTAGATCGAAAATAGTTCTTCTAAATTTGGGGTATTTTAGGATTGCAGATCATGTTGAATTTACGTAGTTACATTTAGTTTATAGCTACAGTATCTTCAACGTCATTCTACTCACAAATTTGTATCGGTTATGATTACTCTATGATTATAAATAGATATAATGGCTGGATTTGAATACAAAGTGGATAGCATCCCTGCAGAATTACCGGTGTTTGCTATTACATGTTGAGAGATGAACATGTTTGAAAATTTCACTTTACTTGCGCCAACCAGTCAAACCCTGAACAGCCAGAGAACGGAGATCTACAAGAGGTCGCCGAAGTCTGTAGTCAGAGCCAGACCAAGTCAGTGACCTTGGACAAGAGAGATGGTGGGATACCAGCAGCATCCCCCATACAGCAAAAGAACCCCAGAAAGGTATTGTGCATTAATCAATGCTTCATTTGTGTCAGTCAGCACATTTCTCTTCTCCATCCTTAGGTACACATGACAGAAACAGCTGTGATTTTTCTTTTTTCAATCTCAACATTTTGTAAGGTTATTGATGTTAGCTGTTGTAATTCATCAGCTAACTTCACATGAAAGTGTAATGAAATCTGTCTAATAGAAGGGACAAGGTGGTCTAGAGGCAAGGTGCTCGCCTCTCATGCCAAGGGTCCCGGGTTCTAAACCCGGGCAGTGCAGGCATGTTGGAAATTGGATTTTTCTCATATTTTCAAGTCCCTGGTCCTATTGGGGGGTAGGATCGAGTACCTAGTCTTCTCGGATAAGGACGAAAAAATTCGGAGGGCCCGTGTGCACGTTGCGCACGTTAAAGATACTTTGGCAGTTGGAAATCGTAAAGAGCAGGCCGAAAGGCCGCTGCCCGGGCAAAATTGAAAATTGAAATTAATAGATTAAAAGTTATCCATATCACCCCCCCCCCCCCCCCCCCCCCCCCCGGCCAGAATTTATTATTCATTATTAAATATATATTGTTATTAATAAATATTCAAATATTATTTGAGTTGTGTGTTGTGTGAACTGATGTGAGTTGTGAACTGCTGTGAGTTGTGAACTGTTGTGAGTTGTGAACTGCGCCTAACAGGCTGCGTTACAATTTGCTCTGAGATAGAGAGAGAGAGAGTGAGCGAGACAGGGAGAGAGAAAGAAGCAGCGCAGTGTGTTGAGCGCTTCGCCGGCAGCTCCATTCTGCTCTGTGGTTGACATGTTGTTTCTGTAAAGCGCATAGAGCATTTTAAATGGACATGCGCTATATAAATGCTATACATTATTATTATTAATAGCCTTTGCATTAGCAGCATATACCTGCAACTGCAGCACACAGTAATTTCTTGTAAAGTCGTTATGAATTGCCTCTTTTATTTACCCCAATTCATAATCAAATTCAAGGCACATTTGCAGGTTTCCTCCCTGTATTTACAAATCTGCAGTGCTAGCCTAGATCTACTGAGTTCAGCTGTGATATGAATATTAATAAATTTGACTGTTTCCTTCCTTTAGTGCATCAGCTATTTTAGGCTGGGTTGTGATGAATGTGACACACCCTGAGTTAGTGATACATGCACACTTTGCAGGCACAGATTTAAGATGCCTTGTCTTGTACCTTTCAGGTTCCATGCTTGAACTTACCACCATATTTACCTCCCCAAACTGGAGATACTGTAGCAGTTGTCCCAACTTGGGTGGACACAGAAGGTATCATCTACTGCCAGCCGTGTCAGTGGCTACAGAAAATTACTCACCTGAGCCAGAATTTGCAAAGTGTTTATGGGAACGCCATCGTAAGTACTCAGACTTTAAGTACCCCTCTAATGAATATGTTTGATCATGATAAATACATATTCAGATACTCATCGTTGAAAGCCTTGAAAGAAAAATATAGTGTGGTTCTTGCACGTTTATACAGTGGAACTTGGTTATAACTAGAGGTCATGTTCCACCAAATATGTGAGTGTGCATGAGAAAACCCACAATATGTCGAAAGAGCTGATTTTGAGAAAAACGGCTTTGAAGTGAAAATATGGGTCCGGCACAAACTTCCAACTTGGCTGTTGTTTTGGGGACCGTGGCATGTTACATGGTAAACTGTAGACGAGCAGTGAACACTACTCACTATGATCTCTATAAAGGCTTTGTAATTAGACTACGGTCTCCTAACAAGATCCAAAAACTTACGACTTGGCTGTTGTTTAAGGGACTGTCACGAGCAGAGTTAGGGTCTTGGGGATGTTACGACTGCACGAGAGGCAGCTAACTCACACTCGGACACAACCACACAAGAAAAGTATTAAATAACTAGAGCGTATATATGTCAGGCCGGTCAGGCCATAGTTTACATAAATATTAATAACAAAACAAAAGACAATAGGGGTATATATCCAAACCAAAAAAAAACTCTAATTAATAACTTAACCAATGATATTCATGTAACTATGGAGATACTGCAATCAATAGCAAATAGGTATATTATACGAAACTAGATATCAATTTAAAGTGACAGTTGAGTCCCCAGGCAAACTCTCCATAAATCATAGGGGCTTAAATGTTAGGAGAGCCCAGTACGTTCAAAGCCTACAGAAGCACTCTTCGGCTTGTAGGTAATTTAAGCAGTTGCCAAAAGACTATATTTTATGCACAATCACTATTCAATTCATCAACAATGTGCTATATTATTCCAATCATACTATGGCAATAGATCTATGATACAGGACACTCGTGGTCGAGTGCCAGCTGGGGTTTCCTTAGTCTTCCTATGAGGCTGTAGTTCTCTCTCTATCTCCGATCTCTATTATGCTTGAACAAATAAAATATATTACCATTGCTCACGCCTACTGGTAGGCGCGAACATCAAAATAGCGCAGCGTGGGCTTTCAAAGGTCAGCCCACTCAGACCTTTCTTTCTAGAGCTCAGTCAGTCCGTTAGCAAGGACTTCTTGTCTTCAAAGCACACAGTTCAGGTACTGGTCGACCGGAGATACTTCACGACACGATGCTTCTGCTCGCCTGTATTCACCAAATCTGAACGTTACACGATGTTATATACTATCTAACTACCCAGCGTGCTAGTCCGCTGGCCCAATTAGTTCAGCTATCTCATAGGTCGAAACCTCCCACCATTTTAATTGTAGTAATACGTCTGCACTATTCTACCAGCCAGTTAACGTGCAAAAACTTGTCTAGTCATACTTAACAATGTCAACTGTCCCCACCTTGTTTCACCCCTCCTCCATTACTTATTAATCACGAACATTAAAACCCACAAACGTGAATCCAACCGTTTAACTTTACATTTATTTACTCACCAACTATAATTTGGCGAGGACCGTTCAAGGCCACCAGCCAATTTTTCATGGCCCTGGTAAAAAACAACTCACTCTCTGCGTGAGTTTTAATAACATCTGAATCATGACACATCCCCCACCCCAGTTAAAATTTGCAATTTTAACGATATAAATGATTATCGTAAGGGGAAGGCATGAGTCGAGAAATTGCTCGAAAGGTTAACTTAACTAAGAATACTAGGTAATAACTAAGACTAGTACTAAAGTTGAAAAAAACCTACAGGACGGGTATCCCTGATGGACAAAACTTCATGAAAATCTTAAGGTTCCGTCCAAAAGTATATATCTCTCTGAGGATTAAATCTTACCTCTAAATACGTAGACATTAACAATCATAACTCTAAAATTTTAGAGTACAACACTGATCCTGTGCGAATGTCATCAGGAATGCATACATACAATGAATAATACTCAAGAAAAGATAACTATAGTAGCATCGATGGCATTAGTGGATCTGGACTCCTGGTCTGCCATGACTTCTCGTCCTCGACCCTGGGCAACAACGTCTGGTGTGGCCAAAATACGGGTCGACGTCAGTAAAATAGCTGTTGGAACAAAGGAAAGCACAGGGGTAGGTGAAAAGTGTTCACAATGGGTGAACAATATGTGATACCATCCCTCGGTCTCTGAATGAGGTGCTAATCAGTATCCAACGCTAATACATATGACAGACTAAAATACAACAAGATTAAGGTAACCGTGATAATAGGTCGGCATGGACATTATCTCCACCAGGAATGGCCTTTATAATGAAGCGGTATTCCTGAAGGGCCAGACTCCATCTGGTCAAACGAGCGTTCTTGGCTCGGTTCGATTTTAAAAATAACAACGGTTTATGGTCTGTCTCGATGACGAATTCTGTCATAAGTAGGTAGCGGGAAAACGCGTCTACGGCGTATACAATCGCCAGGCATTCTCGCTCTATAATAGCGTATCTCTGCTGTCTCGGAAGTAATTTCCGGCTAGCGTACATACAAGGGCGCAATAAGCCATCTCTTTCCTGAAGCAAAACAGCTCCAATTCCTTGGTCCGACGCGTCAGTTCGGACGGTGAAGGTGCGCCTAATATTCGGTAGGATAAGCAGCGGCGAACTGGAGAACAGTTGCTGCACTGTCGCGAGCGCGGTGGCGCACTGCGTATTCCAGGTAATTTTGTTGGGTCTGTCTTTTCTTGTAAGATCGGATAACGGGGCCGTAAGGGCCGAAAAATTAGGAACGAATTTCCGATAATAGCTTAAGAAGCCTAACAGGCTACGAACCTGCTTCTTAGTATGAGGAGCCTGGAGTTTTAAAATCTTACTTATCTTACTGTCGTCCGGTGTTTGGACGCCTTTGGCGATAGTATGTCCCAGAAAGTTAATCTGCGTATAACCCAGGAAGACTTTGCTAGGCTTAGCTGTAAGCCCGGCATCTCGAAGTTTACTAAGCACTTGACGAAGTGCTTCTAAGTGGCCTTTCCAATCCGTATGGAAAGCGCAAATGTCGTCAAAGTAGCTTAGGACGCATGGTGTCTGCTGCAATAGGATGTTCATCATCCTCGCAAATGTCGCTGGTGCCGTTACGAGACCGAATGGCATGAATCTCCATTGCATGAGACCCATAGGGGTCTGAAACGCTGTGTACTGTTTACTGGCCTCTTCCATTGGGATTTGCCAGTAGCCTTTAGCCAAATCTATTTTCGAAAACACGGACGACTCGGCCAATCGCGCAAATAGATCTTCCTGATTCGGGATAGGTTCAGCATCGTAAATGGTTAGAGCGTTAAGCTTCCTGTAATCGATACAAAATCTAACGGAACCGTCTGTTTTCTTTACTAGTACAATCGGCGAGCAGTAAGGGCTCGTTGAGCGCTCAATGACTCCTAAGCTGAGCATCTTTTCCACCTCGGACTGTATGGTGTCGTGCGCTTGCAGCGGGCGCGGGTAGGGTTTGACAAACACGGGTACGTCCGAGTGCAACCGGATGACGTGTTGAACTAAGTATGTTTTACCCGGCAAATCAGTGAATACTGGCGAAAACTCCCGAACAAGATTCATGATGTCCTGTGTCTTACTTTGATCCAGCTCTGGATTGATATTAACGGAAGTCGCGTCCTCTGTGGCTTGCAAGGATAGGAGCGATCTAGTCATAGATAATGGCTCCCGGTCGTTGTCATCGATAGTGACCATCGCTGCGTTTGCTTGGGCCACAACATGGCATGAATGATCGTGATGAGTTTGATCATCGGTAAGATAATTTTTCAACATATTAATATGGTACACCTTATCGTTACCACGTATGGTAATGAGATAATTAACTCTCGAGAGTCGCTTTTTAACTAGAAAGGGGCCTTTCCAAGTGAGGAGTAGTTTGTTATTTGTTTCTGGTAACAGCACCAATGCCCGATCTCCGACTGACAGGGTTCTTAACCGACTACCCCGATCGCGATATCCTATAAATGACCTGGTCCGTACGCATGCAAATTGTCGAGCCAGGTCGCATGCATTAACTATTCTATGTCGGAGATCGACTATGTACTGATACGCGGATCGCGTATCAGGAACGTCGGTATCAGAACCGGCGTATAAATCGCGTAAAATGGCCATCGGGCCACGTGGTTTTCGACCGTATAACAGTTCAAACGGGGAAAAACCCGTTGTCGCATTTGTGAGTTCCCTATATGCGAACAAGATGGCCGGAAGTCGACGGTCCCAGTCACCAGGTCTATCGGCGGAAACGCGTGCCAGCATAGTTTTCATGGCGGCATTCCAGCGCTCGCAACAGCCATTGGACTGTGGATGGTATGGCGACGTAAGTTTCTGCCTAATGCCCGTGAGTTCCAATACTTTCCTGAAAAGGTCAGAGGTGAATTGCGGACCTCTATCAGATAATAATTCGGACGGGAATCCGACACGTGTGAATATGGTCACCAATGCCTCGGCGACGTGATCGGCCGATATTTCCTTTAAAGGGACAGCCCGCTGTTCGTTACGAAAAATCCCGGGGGTTACATCCAAATCGACGACAGGCGATCGTAATGTGTCGTCACTCTGGCGACGCGATTGTTGTCTTGTCGTGACACACGCAATGTCGTTATCATCCCAAATCCCGAGTTCGCAATGGGAGACGTCCTTAAGTTGTGGCCCCACCTGAGCATCTCTTGCTTAGGCCTGGTAATAAGTATGCTTTCTCTCTCCACTGACCACGTGCCAGTTCAAAGTGATGTCATCACTCACTGGGGCAAACAGTGGGACTGGCCATGAAGGCTACAACCATGTAGCTTCATCAGACACGGCACTCCCTGATTACTACTTGTGATGTGCGATAATTATTACTCACAGCAGGGTCTTTGATCCGCGTAAATCACTACCATATATGCATAGCTGCCGACCAGTATCTAAAATACGTATTTAGTACGTTTTTTGGGTTCCGGTACGTTAATAAGTTTTTGTGGTGAAAAGTACGTTTTTGAAGAATTTCCCCATTTATACGGGGAAAACACATAGACTCTAGAGGAGAAAGCAAAACCGTAACTTTTGTATCTAGGCCTACCACTAATAGCGCTGGACCTAGCGATTCAACAGGCGCAACCGTAAACGCAGCTCTACCGTACCGTGTCCTGCCATACTGCATATGCCCACGTTCGTGATAACTTTTGTATCCCCGCCACGGCCCCACTCAACCAAAGAACGGTAATGTTGCATAATAATAATAAGTTATCACGGCATACAGTACACCTTCGCCCGTGTCCGTGCGCTTCGGCCGTTCATCGAGCTCGAGTCGAGTACGTAAGCCCTCGTATTGTAATCTAAACGATGGCGGTCAGCGAGTAAGAGCAGTGGACACATTTTGTGGAGAGGTTTCATTTTATTTCGCTGGTACTTCTTTTTTGGTTTTTTTTTTTTTTCTCATAGCTTACAATCATCTTTGGCGGTGGTAACTCCCGGTAGATCTAGGTTGGCCGTCTTTTAGACTTGAACGTAAATGGCGATCACGGATAAACTAGGCCTAGGCTCAGGCGTACGGGTGTTTCAGCGACGTAAGAAGTCGAAATCTAGAGTCCGTGGAGTGGTAAAACAATAGAAAAAGTTTTAGAACTAGAACGATATGGACATGGCTTGTGAAGTGGCTTCAGTTCTAGATCTATTACATCTGTTATCTTTTATGCCCAACATGGTTTGCGATAATGGATAGATTTATTTTATTTTTAATCGGCTGTCTTTTCTATTCAACTCATGAGTCACAAAAAGCCGTGAGTAGACATTTAGTGCAAAATATTCAAAGGAATTTTTCCTTTTGCATTATCATCAAACTTGTCCAATAATTTAATAAATGCATTGTGAGTCATAAGTCACGTTATCGTGACTTCCAATTTCACCAGTTTCAGAAGTCACATGGAGGCAAGTCTGACATTGTTCAATACTGCGAGAACAAGTTAGTATGAAAGAGTTACACAATTCTGGGGACAGCTCATATCATAATACATGTAGTCAGTTCTTTCTTTAGAAACAGAAACAGTGGTGATAACAACACATATATTAGCATTTGAAGCAAAATGTTTGTTTTCTGCTTCTTAAAATCTTATGCTGTATTACATTAGGCCTACGTAAAGAGAATAATATTTCATAATGTAACAAAGTGAGGAAATGATGATTTTTCAATGTTGGGGGGGGGGGGGGGTGGATGTGATGTGTCTGGTCCGATATCAGGAGACTGTTTTTAGGTTTTTGGAAGTTGACAGCTATGCATATGGTAAATTTTTTGGTTGCGTGGGTGGTGGCGTATTGTGCAGTCAGTAAGAAAACAAAGCTTCTTAGGTAAAGTACGATCATAAGAGATGATTGGACGGGTGGGTGGGCATAAATTTATTGAGTGTGTGGGTGGTGGAAGTAGATAGACAACACTTGCTAGGCTTAAGCAAGACATGATTGGACGGGTGGGCGGGCATAAATTTATTGATTGCGTGGGTGGTGGTGTACAGTGCTGTCACGGCACATGGTTAGCGAGCACACAACGCTTGCTAGGCCTGCACAAGACATAATTGGACGGGTGGGCAGGCGGGCAAATGTAAATTTATTGATTGCGTGGATGGTAGTGTAATGCGCTGTCATGATACATGGTCAGTAAGGAAACAAAGCATTGTCGGCCTGAGTGAGAGGTGACAAGACGGGTGGGCGTGCAGTAACAGAAAAGAACAAAATATGTCTGACTCGACACGCTGTACTGTGGTCGCTCCCACAATTTGCCGTATGCACTGAGAATTAATTCCCTCGCTACGGCAAAGATTATGATTATTGATTGCCGTTATTCAATTATTTTAATATATAGCTTATATAGTAGAAAAAACGGGATTTAAACTGTTTCCGCTATAGGCAAGGTTCTCGTTATCAGCAGTGTCGTTAAATATGATGGTCCATTGTACATAGTTCGTGATTGTCTTGTGTCACATTCTTAAGAGAGTAAAATTGCTTATGTACCCAGATACAGAAAAGCATTAGTGTGGTACGTGTGTGAAGAAAATTATTTATTTTTATGATTACTTCAGACCACAGCTTATGACCCGTGTGATCCACCAATAGTATGGGAGACAGGACAGCTGTGTATTGCTTACTTCCCAGATGACCATCTGTGGTACAGGGCATCAATTCTGCAGATTAAAGGGGATGATGCAGAGGTACTGTCGGAACTGCAGGATGAGTTTTTTGCTTGCTAGTAAAAAAACAGACACTGAATTTAGATCCGAAGTGCGCAAGGGTCCATCATAAAAGGCAGAATAATCGTATTGAGTCAAATGGAATTATTTTATTTCTCCTGTAAAATAACTTTTTTTCACACTTCGAGACATACTTAAAGAACATACAAATAAATTTGTAATTTTAGTTAATTATTGCTCATGGTGGGGTATAAAACAGTAGCTGCAAGTATATCACATGTGGAATGCTTAGTAGAGTGTTGTATGATAGCTGGAACAAAAATTTATGGTCGTGTTTTAGTAGGTGTTTGTATTGAAATTGGTCACTGTATGCCACAAACAGGTCCACTACATTGACTTTGGTAACTCATGCTGGGTGAAACTTTCGTCCTTACGTGAGATGTATCTTGAGTTTGCAAGTATACATATGTTGGCATACAGTTGCATCTTGGATAACCTGGAGCCAAACTCCGACATCAAGACATGGCAGACAGCGGTGTTGAATCACATCAGTGAGCTGGTGGTTAACATTGAATGTAACATCATTGTGAAGGAACTTGATGAAGGCTCTCCTGTAAAGGTGAAGTGTAACCTCATCCCTTATATTTTTTCATTTTTGTGTAAAGCAGTAGTGCAACATTTCCAGCTTGTTATTTTAAAAGTTTTCCAATAGATATTCTTGGAATAGATGATCATGTAAAGCACATATCTGCCCAAAGTCTTTCAGTTACCTGTGTCCATTCATTGTGTAAAAATTACTTTTTCTGATGTAATATAAATTTGTACTACGATCCACTCTTTTGGGCTGTTGCTTGAAAAAAAAAAGAAAAAAAGGCACATTACTGATTGTAAAGACTGGATTCTAAAGTCAAAGTCTATAACCAGTTACAAACTATATATTTTCAGAAACATATTTTCAAATAACCATGTAGCCTTACTGCAGGATTACTTGTCAACAATTATTATAATTTTCACAGATTGAGCTTTTCAGGAAAGCGGGACAGCTTAATATAAATGAGTATTTAGTTACCAAAGGTCTAGCTGTGAACAGCAATGACCTGAGTGACATGTATCGTCTGAGTAGTGCTATTAACAAAGTATGGACAAGCCAGAACCCATATACGGAGCTGGATATCGGTGGCATTGGTGACTCATTCAAAGCCTTCCTGGTCCATATAGAATTGCCCTATTTGGTTTATCTGCAGCTGGCAAAACTAGCAGAGTAAGTTTTGATTTTGATAATGATGAATGTAATATTTGTTTTGATTATGATGCTGTTGTGAAACAATTTAAATCTGTTAAGGAAAGAAAGGCATCTGGACCAGATAACATTGGAAGCAAAGTAGTGAGAACATGTGCAGAACAACTAGCAAAAATTTTTACTTTCATCTTCAACAAATCCTTTCAAAACCATTACATACCAAACATTTGGAGATTGTCAAAAATCTTACCTGTCCCCAAAAAACCAAAAATATCTGAAATGAACGACCTTCGCCCAGTTGCATTAACTTCCATTATCTTTAAATGCTTTGAAAAACTTGTTTTAACTGAACTAACGAAGGAGGTCAAACAAAATCTCGATCCTTTGCAATTTGCGTACAAAGAAAACAGGAACACAGAAGACGCCTTATTGTTTTTATTGCATAACATCTACAGTCATTTAGACACTGGTAAAACCTGTGTTCGTGTGCTCCTAGTCGATTTTTCGTCTGCGTTTAACACCATACAACCGCACTTAATGTTTCAAAAGCTTACCAACCTACACGTGAGTTCTTTTTTAAAGAGCTGGATCTTCGAATTTCTAACACAGAGAAGCCAGTTTGTGGATATAAACAACACATTTTCCAAATTACTCACAACAAACACAGGAGCGCCTCAAGGCTGCGTGCTGTCACCTGCCTTGTATACATTGTATACAAATGATTTCACTGTGACACACAACAACGTTTACCTTCTTAAATTTGCCGACGACTCTGCTATTTTAGGCCTTTTACCTAACCCTGGCCACGAATATTCTAACATTGTACAATCCTTTCATTGTTGGTGTAATAACAACTATCTTCTACTGAATGTTAAGAAAACAAAAGAGCTTGTTTTTGACTTTAGGAAAAATAACAACGATCCTGTTTGCCCTCTTACTATCAACAATGAAGAGGTTGAAATTGTCACAGAGGCCAAATATCTTGGCATTACTATTGATTCATTGCTTAACTGGCATGCGCATGTAACATATGTATACAAGAAAGCCAACCAGCGCATGTATTTCCTCAGAAAGCTCCGATTTTTAAAAGTTAGCAAAAGCATTCTGAAAATATTTTACACCATGGCTATTCAGAGCGTTTTGATGTATGGAGTTGTCTGTTGGGGAGGAAACATCTTACAAAAAGATAAAAATAAGATCAATAATTTAATTAAAAAAGCATCCAAAATTTGTATCTGTGATCTGCCATATTTTGATGAGCTGTACACTGGTGCTTGTATTAAAAAAGCTAATATTATTATAAATGACCCCCAACATCCCCTGAACAAGGAATATATAAGATCTGTAAGAAGTTTAAGGCTGTTGTCAAAGAAAACCAAAACTGAGCGCTACTTTAAATCGTTTATTCCATCATCAACTAGGATGTTACAATAATGTCGTCATCTTGATCGTAATCTGTGCACAGTTGAATTATGTCCTGCGTGTCAGGTCAATGTGTTTTAGTTAGGGAAGCATATTGTGTGCACTGTTAATTTTGTTAATTTAGTTAATTTATCAGTGTGTGTGTATATATGTGTGTGTGCGCGCTATGTATCATACTTTCTGCTTCTGTAACTGTATTGTTATGTATTCAATGATCAAAACAAATTTCCTTGTACAAGGACGAATAAAATTTATCTTATCTTATCTTATCTTATCTTATAATCGTACCTGCAACTGAATTCAGACAATGTCTACTGGCTTAGTTTGATGCATGTAATATTTTCTCTAGCTGGGTCAGTAATTCTGTCATTATTTCACGATAAGCAACCATATCCAGGTGTAAGTTTACAACAAGCAATCATAATCATGCTATCAATCCTTTCCAAGCACTTCCCTGCTATCCTTTTGCACCAGGCTAGGGCTGTTAAACCATTACTTCTCATTAAAGGACAATTGTTGATTCTGTCAAATAAATGTTAACAAGCTTCAATCACATCAGAAAGCAACCAGTGTGACAACAGATGACACCCATAGAATGCCATTTGCTGTCTTCACTGGACTGTTTCTTTGCATTTAAATTAAAGTCATATTTTCATTTACATTTTAGTTTGAACAGTAAATAGCATCTCAGGTTTGGTTTTATTTTCAGCCCAAGTGGAACAGACTTTGTTGCTGCAGCAGAAGTGGCTTGGGTCAACAGCAACATTGAAGAGTTCATACAAATGGCAGAAACCCTGAAAAATTCAGAGTCGATGCCTTTTAGCCACCTTCCAGAGCCTGGGACAGTTTGTGCTGGTGAGAAACGTAACCATTTTACTCATTTTTCAGCATATAGTTGCTTAAAGATAAGTACCAGATCCACCATGCCTTTAAAGACATTGAATTTACTGTCACGTCCAGTTGACAGAACATGGTTGGTTCACATGTCTGGGTGTGATGTTAATGAAAGCATGAAAGAAAGTGGCAGTGACCATTGGACAACGGACACAACCTAGAGATACCATCCATTTCGATTTAATCGGAATCATTTCGAGTTTCACAACTCCTGCATGAAACAAAACACACATTCACACTTTGTGTGCCAATCCCACTGGCAGCGTACATGATCTGTTTTCATGTGAGATGGTTAGTTGGCATACAATCATATTGTCATCCATCTGATCTACTGGTGTATCAGTGCTTTTGGCAAGCTTTGAGTTACAGCTACCTTATCATTGCTCATGGTGAGATTGAGATTCTCACAGTGACATATCGACATTTTTAATAATTTTGTAATTAACGAGCAGAAACGTTTTCCCCTCCCTACATGCTTGTCTGTACATAATAAATCTCACTGTCACCAAAACTTTGAAATACTGTTCTGTAAAATGGGAAAATTGTTGACACTCCAGTAAATGAGATTCACAACGAATGGGCAGACAAAGTGCATTCAACTTGCTTGGGTGGTTCTGCTGCCACATTTGAAGTTGTTTTTAAGGCATTCCATGACGTGGTGCATGTGTTCTCTTAAACAGAACAAATCAAAAACAAAAACTTCATTACATACTGACACTGTGGTGTAAATTCCGTTATCTGGCCATCTGTCGACAGGTTTCTACTTTAGTAACCACGACATGAAATTTCTGGCAGAAACTCAGAGTTAATAAGAAAAGTTGAATCTTGACAAAGACAAGTTTTGTCTTATTTCATTGGAGACAGCATTACAGAATTTTTATGTAATATCTTTGATAATAGTATTTTTTGACAAAATGTATAGTATCGTTTGTCATTATATGGTAAGACCTCATAAACTGAACAGTTTCATAAAATGGTAACAACAACACGAACTTCACCAGTCACGAGGCGCAGTACAGCTGCCTCCTTGTCACAACTCAAGCTCAGTTTCACTGGTTTAGTTTTTTGAACTTTCAGAATTGCAAAACATAGTCCAATGCAGAATGGCGTTGAACATGAGCACTTTTCTATATGAATCATTCTCAAAAGGTCGTCATTGTGGTGGTGGCCCTAGAAAATTGGTTTTCTCTCAGCTCAGCTGAAAGCATTTACTTCCACTCATAGTGCAATGCGTAGCAGACAGGTTAAAGAGATAGATTTCATAACCTCAGCTGCCACAAACACCTCAAACTGAAGAAAATGAATTAAAAAGTGAGAATTTGGTACTATTTTTGCCCTATAATTTGTTACATTGCAGGTGGGCTATCCTACATGGTCAAAACATTAAAAAAGTATGAGCTAATAAGTTAAAATTATTGATGTTTAAGATGGGGGGATGTTTAATGTTCCAAGATTCAGCTATTTGTTTACATATTGAGTTGAATTATTTTGTCCTAGTGGGGGGTATAAAATTTGATTTGAGACGTCACAGTGTCAGTCATCACAACACCTAGAAAATGATAGATCTAGCGGGAAAACGCTGACGTTTCAGTGAGTGTGAGGTGCACTGGGGCTTTCTTTGATATCTCGGGGTTTATTTTCTATTAGACTTTCAGTGATGGGATTTTAGCTTCAGTGAAATAAAAGCAAACGAAATCAACAGCCTCGTTGTCGGTCATTCTGTGACGTCTCGGGCTGTGACGATATCATCTATTCGCAAATTTTGTTTCGGTGTCATTCAACTTTTTATAGTAACATTTAGTTACTTCCGCCAAGAAACGGAAATTGGATTTCGAAAGTTCGAGTGCATTGGCGTGGTTCCGAGCATAGAAGTTGTGTGTCATCACTGGTGCTTATGTGACGTCTCGGTGCAATGTGACGTCTTGGGCCGTTCACGAGCGCCGTTAGCGTCATCAAAGCTGTCTAGGGCGACTTTGCGAGGCCAGAAAGTAAGATTGTCTAACTCGACACTGAACTATGACGCAAATTGCGACAGTTTGCCAATTTTGCAGCTCTATTGATTCGAATGGGTAAGTATGACCAACATTAGACCTATGTCAATGTGACGTCTTCGCCACAATTATTGTATAACTTTAAATCCATTCATTATTTGTGATATATGGCGTGATAGTTTATGCATGACATGAGTTTTTAGATAAAATGACAAAGGTTTTTAGCCCAGACACTGAATTATACTTACATGCTAGGCAGATAACTACCAAGACGTCACACGAATCTATGTGACTGACGGGTAGTCCGTTATTGTGACATCCTAGCTATAATTACCATCTTTTAATCTATCTATTATTTGTGATAAACCGAGCTAGATTTAGATGCAGGAAATGGCTTTTTAGAATAAAAAGATGGGGGTTTGAGCCCAGTCAGAGAGTTAGACCTACTGCAAAGCAGATTTTTGCTGAGACGTCACACTCATCCATGTGGCTGCCAATGGCAGGGCTATTGTGATGTCTCAGATTTCTTGCCATTTTAATGCATTGTTTGAATATCAAAGCAGATTTTGGAAACGTGAGTATGGATAACATGGGTGAGAAAGTTCTCAGAAAGGCAGAGATTTCTTTTAGTATGGGAATAAACTTCTTTTTCTTTTACAGTTCAGTTTTTAGTGTGTGTCATAGAAACTTATTTGAATGCATGTTTCTAAAAACTGTTATATTAAAATAAGAAGCAGTGAATTGTATACATAATAGATAATGCTAAGTTTCTTTGTGTAACTGAGTTATTTTTGGCAGATTTAGCTTTGACTGAGCATGGATTTAAAGAAAGTGCTACAGTATGTGTAACTGCCTTCTTCTTCTTTTTTTAAAAATTATGACAACTGACACTGTCATCATAGTGGCATTTCAGAATCTTAATGTTTTTTTTTGCAGGCCTATGTTTTCAAGAAATTCATCTTTTAAGTACGGTACATCTTACATCTATGATGTATTCCAGTAAGTGGTAATCTCAAGAGACTTATATTGCTAATATTGTACATGTAATTTTGTAATGTCAGTTTACAATGGTGATAATTATGTCCCAGCAGACGTATAACAGATTGGAATTTCAGGACCTGCTCACCCCTCACTTCATGCATTTTACCCCCTTTTTCTAAAGTTGAAAATGAAAAAAAAATATTTCAGGAAATGATACTAGTTAAGTGGCCAGTCAATCTTATGAAAAGACAGAAAATCAAAGTGTAACCTGAAAATTATAAATTTCTTGTTGATTCTTTTATGTTTTAAAATTTCTGTTGGATTTTTGGTACGCCCTAGTCATTTCAAAGTCACTGAAATAATGCCATAGTTCTTCTCCAGGTACCTCAAAAAAGTTCCACATCCCTAGATAGCAAGCCACCTCCATTTGACAAGAAAAGCAAGATGATTATGAAAGTGTTCAGCAAGGCTGAAGGCAGATTCTCATGTATACAGAAGACAAACTTCAAGATGATACAAAGAACAATAACAACGGCATCAAATTGATGAACAGAAGGCTCACCAGAAGAAATAAAACTAGGCTTCACACTGCAGCATGATTCAAATACCAAATTTGATAACTGGCACAATTAATTTTGTTAATGTTGAGTCTGATTTTTTTTAAAATTTATTTATTTGGTTTCTATTCAGTTTTCATTCATGAACTGAAACCTTGGATAATAAATATTTTTATAATAATATATTTTAAATTACTGGTGTGAAGATTATTGATCATAGAACCTCTATAAGTACAGGAAGCTATGAAACTGACCAAAAAGAGTGGGGCATTGGATTTATGTTGCTTCACTGTGATACTCAGTCGTATTAGTTTATTACTGGATTATGCTGGTGTCAATTTTTCAATGTTAGAAGCCTACTTTGTTTATTACTCTTGTTTCAGTTGATACGATGGCTCTTTTGTTATTGCATTTGTGCAGTCAGTGCTGTTCATGAATAATAAATCTTTGAGTGTGACAATTTGTTCATATTTTTTCTTGTCATCACAGAGAAAAAAGTTCTGTCTGGAAAAAGTGGTCAATAAAATGCTTTTAAATCTATCCTGAACTTCCTTTTGCCCGTCAGTAACAAACTGAGGCTCTTGTGGTTAAAGTTTTTTAAGCAAAACCTTTACCAGGACAACATAAAAAATGTGTGTCATCGTGACGTCTTGGCACAGGTCATGTCTAAAGCTAGGCCACAACAAATGTATAAGTGTTGTTTCACCTATAGGTATTAGGTCTACATACACTTGATACAAAACAGTCAGAAGGAAACTGCTCAAGGAAAGTATTGCTATTTAAATGGAAAAATCAGTTGATGGTTGTCAGAGACGTCACGGTGACACACATAAATGGGCCTAGATCTGACCTGAACTGGGTGAAAAAACATACATTTGATATTCATAGGACATGAATCATCATCAGAAAGAGACAGGAAGAAGTTATAAGTCAAATGGAGCTATGTGCACGGCAGGAATGGGGGTAATAGTGTGTCATCAGTGATGTCTTAGACAGGTCACCTTTTGATGTTACAAACCCCATATTTCACAAACAACGTTCAAAGTTATCTTTTAAAGTACAAAAATGGGGTGGAGTACATCACCACTAAACCTCTCCAAAGAAAAAAACATAAAAATAATGAATTCTAAAAAATAGGTACAGTGTAACAAAATGGGCACGACCTTTTGAGAATGAGTCATATGGGTTTGTATTTTATGGACAAGGAAAGGTCATTACCTGTATAATATACTGTTTTCTTTTCTTTGCTTTACAGCAAAATTTTCACAGGATGATGAATGGTACAGAGCATTGTGCGTAGGGTCCTATCCAAATTCTGATACTTGCCTGGTGGTGTTTGTGGATTATGGCACGTGTGAAGTTATTCATCTATCCCGAATGAGGAAACTGAATCCACAATTCTGGTCATTCCCACAGCAGGCAATAAGGTGCTACCTCAATATTGTTCCACCCTCAGGTAAGGGTGGACTGTGGACCAAAAAGTCATTGGCTGCTGTTCATGAAGCTTTGCACGGGAAAGATCTAATTGTAAAAATTTTACAGAAGCAGCCTTTGGTAGTAGACTTATTTGTAGAGGAAGATGGACATATGAGGCGAGCATACCAGAATGTGATTGATGCAGGATTGGCTTTGCTCCCTGAAGATGTGGAGCGCCAAACAAGTGAAACCATTCAGGATGAACCAGATGTTGAGATAGAGTCAGAAATTTCAAACAGCTGGGACCGTTGTGGTGATGCAACAGCTGCTTCATCTCATATACAGGAAGGCACACTTCACAGTAAGGGTGATCAAGGCTTGCTCATTTCTACTGAAGTTAACTCTGCAGAAACGGACAAAACAGAAGTTGACGGTGATGATGTCTGTGCTGATACGGACAAAACAGAAGTTGACTGTGATGATGTCTGTGCTGATACGGACAAAACAGAAGTTGACGGTGATGATGATAGCAGCAGTTATGAAACCACAAGCGAAACCAGCAGTGATAGTGATGAAGTAACAGCAGGGGGGCCACAGTCTACAGGGAGTGAGATATCCATATTATCTGAGACAATGCAAAGGCTCCAAATCCCTGCAGCTGATCTAACACACCATGTCGATGAAGTATTCAAAGTCAGGCAGGCAAGAGAGTTAGAAATTGCAGAATGTGGCACCGGTGATAGTGATAGGGGAGGTTCCAGCAGCGATGATGAAACTACCATTAGTAGCTTCTCAAGCGAGTTGGTAGAAAGTTATTGTGTTGTATGTAGTGAAAGTCATCCTCGTAAGTTGGATGGACCTTTAATGCAAGGGCTTGCTAAAGATGGGTTTTGGAGTGATGATTTTGAAGTTATTGGTGAAACAGTAGCACAAGGTTATGGTCAGAAAGATGGTGCAATTGAAATTCAGAAGGAAGAATTTTGGGATCCTGACACTATCATCTAACTGTCTTATTACTGGGTGCGTTGTCTGGCAGCCAAAACAGTTGGAGGAAACAACAGATCAGTGAATCAAAGAGAAATAAATATAGTTAACCATTGACAAGAGGTCATAATCTCTGGCATAATCTCCTATCAAGACAAACATGGCCTTTATGAAGTTCGAAAAGGTTGTGAAATGAAGCAGATATTCTCACTTGCCAGATCTCACCTACATGTGCATATATATATGCAGAATGGCAATTACAGTATTATAATGAGGATGTAACAAATACATTTATTTGCATCTCACAAAAACTGTTCTAACGATGGAAATGCAATACAGATAAGAGTCATAGACTTCTTTTAAGTTGTATTCCACTTGCTAACTTGTGAGGTTGTTTTGTTTGTATGCCAGATTCATTTTCTGTCATTCATTATTTTATCTTAATCTACTTTTGTGCCTTTTTGTATTAATCATTTTTTTAACAGATAGAAAAGTATGAACAGTTCTCTCTTTCTGAAGTAGATCTGGTTGTAGTTTTCTTACACATTATAACATTGCCTCTGATGTCTGGATGCAAACTCGGTCCTTTCACAAATCATTGTTCTTTCGCAAATCACTGAAGTAGTTTCACAAATTTTTCTGTATAATGCTAATGTTTCAAGAGACTCCTACAGACCTTTGTTAGTAAAAATCAGTGTTATGTGCAGTGGTGCATGAAAGAGAAGTACAATCATTTTCAGTAATTATATATTCGTGAAATTTAAATTTGCCATTGTCCATCACATCATAATCATTTTTCAAAGTTGAATGTGTTTGAAATCCAAAGGTGACTGGAAAGGAAGGGGCTTTATGTGTTGAATTTTCATAAATGCTTCTAGATATCATTCGACTGACAGTACACAGTCATTCGGGTAAAGGATCAAATAGAATTGGCTGAGTTTTCTTTGACTTTTGTCTTAAAATAAGCCAACTTTATTGCCAGGGCATGACCCATCAAGTTATGGTCACGATACTTCAGTTATAAATTTGATTGAATTTCAGTATATCATTCATATATTATAAGCACATTGTACTCAGTAATGATGAATATGTGCATGTTGCAACACTTCTTATGGAAGAGTTGCTGTCTGTATTGTCTTTATATGTGTCATATTATATTAATAAAATAATGTTAACAGTGCCCAATCCCATGAAGCTAAGAACAGTTGATTTTGGTTGGTTGTGTGAATATTTTCATTTTTTTACTTTGTCTGCCTCAGCTGTATGGAGACTTTGTACATGTATATAAACAAAACAAAACAAAAACCAATAAATTCAATTTCTAAGTTCGGAACATTGGTGTCATGAGATGCACATTTTTATGATCAAGGGATCAATTGTTTTGAAATATGATTGACAATACGGGAAAATACCATGCCAATCAACTGATTTTGTCATTATCTTTTTAGTGTTTGATATTTTGTGTTCCACTTTTTACTTTTACTGAATTTGGAATAAAGATTCGTTCCAATGGAGAGGCATTCTGTCATCTGTTTGTTGGAACTTGTGATGACTGACAGAACTTATTATGGTGAGAATGCAGACTGAAGTTTAGTTGTCAGCTGTGTCATGGTATAATTGAGGCAATGGCACAGGATTGATAATAAAATGTCACAGCCGCACAAGTTGAGAGGGAAAAAAGTAAAATCATTGTTGGGGCTTTAAATATTTAATATTTTTTGTTTCTGCCATTTAGAAATATACATGTATATGGTTCACTGGCATTTTCTAACAAAAGAAAGGTAAATTTTTGCCCTAACCATCATTTTGCTTGATATTCTCATTTTGAGCGGCGGCTGCAACATTATTACCAATTCTGTGCTGTTGACTCATATCTATAATAAAAAGTGGAACTATATGACAATTGCAGCGTGCCTTTCGCTATTCCTCTGTTAATGCTGATTCGGTGGCCCTCAGAGTTTATACAGTGCTTAGTATAGACTGTCGTCATGTTGCCGGCACAGAAAATAAAAAAATAATTGATAACTCGCAAAATGTTTTTATTAGTTTCTAGGTTGCGACACATTGGCGTTCGATCTATTTTTTCGGCAAATTAATATAATTGAGATTGGTTCCGGTATCTATCACACTCACAAAACAACTTCCGGTTAGGACTGGTTTGAATGATGAGATTGAGTTAGACTATCAAGTATGAAACTTTGTGTGTTCTCAATGTGCCTAGACTAGGAAAAAGAAAGGATCTGGAATTGGGAGATTGATGCTGCAGGGTCAAAAGTACAGGTTTGGGTTTTCAATATGCCTAGGAAAATATTATAATATTTCTTTTCCATTAACACATGACGTTATCACTTTCTTCGATGTGCAAACAAACTAACCTGTGCGCCAATCGGGAACTCAGCTAGTCAATTATAATTTGTAAAGTCAGCCCATAAAAATTGTCTCCGTAGTACATTACAGACATAATATTTTAGTGAAGATGAGAAATTAAGAAAGGGAATAACTTTCATACAATGGATTTCATACTAATACTTGTTCGAGTATTGCAAAGTGTCAAATCGAAAAGTAAAAATATCCTGGTTTACATGTATTTGTATTTTCAAAGACGTACAGAAACAGTGATTTTGCTTCCTCAATATCACTTGCCAGTGTACTTTCCAAGCTTTTCACTTTGGCGAGATACAAAATCTTAAAATGGTCGCCCTGATTTTGAGTCCAGGTGTTTCCACCATCGTAAATTCCAGAAAACAGGTTTTACCTCCATTCTAAGGAAATGTCAGGACATGAAAACCAATATAAATTCTACCTGAGAAGTGTTAGAGAAAGATATCTTTCATGTCTTGATCTTTTGTTATTTTATTTTCAAGTGAGAAAGTGTCTTGTTTCAAGCTCTCTTCAATTTCTCTCTGACAAAGAATGAAAACAGCGATCAAAATACATGTAGGTATTTCTGCCAGATGATTTGTTGTTGTAATGACAAATATACCTAATACAACATGTACTAAAAAAATACATGCATGCCACAAAAGAACAACAAATTTCTACAGAATATTATTATTAAAATAACCTTCCTGGACCGATTTGCTGGGTTTCTTTTTTCAGAACTGGAATGAGACATGCTTGTTCATCCTGTGGTTATTCCTGTGATTTAAATTTAATGCAGCCAACTGAATATCAAAGGAAAAGCTCATGTATATGTGATCATGAAATGTTTGACACAGTTTAGTTGCCTGAAAACCACCTGGCATTTCAAATAAACGAGGAGCTAATTTCACAGTAAATAGAAGTTGCCTTTGAAAAAAAAAACAAGAAAATTAGAATTTAGCATGATATGGGCCAAAAATATGATTTCATGAGACATGCATCCTGATGTGCATATTCACCAGCAAAGCAGCTTTCTGAATACACTAGTGATTGCAGTAATACATGTATTTAGCACACATATGCATGTACATGAAATTGAAACCCATCTTTTTCCTTGCCTTCTCATTGCTGACAACAATAAATGCATAGAGCATCAAGAAGTTTAACAAAGAAAATGATTGTCACACTAAAATGCTAATGGTAATACATGTACCTTTTTTTCTAAAACACAAATAACAAGAATGCAAACTTGATTCACAAGTGAACCACATCTGCTGACATCACATATCACATCCTTACATAAAGTAATTTTTTAAGTCACATACAGTAATTTACTTAAAAGCTTTAACAAAGGAAAGTTGGTTTGACTTGAGCTGATTAATTACATTTCCATTACCAAGACCTTAAGCTTTTCATATTGTGGAGAGCACAGCTCTTGCATGTCCATTGTACGTTGCTTCTTTACAGCGGCCATTACCTGTACTCGCACTATTTTAGGGGTGTTTTTGAAATTCATATAAAATTTTCTAGTAAAAGTTAAATTTATATTTGGTGTTACTGGAACACTTATTCAGAGAAGAATAATGACAATCGTATGTTTACAAACACAAAAAAACCAAAAACAGTATGTGCTATGAAAGTGCGTGTTATCCCAGATAGTGCTGGATGCCGTGAACTGCCACAGCTCACAGGCAACCAATGATGAAAGTGCGTGTTATCCCAGATAGTGCTGGATGCCGTGAACTGCCACAGCTCACAGGCAACCAATGTATGACGAGTTTTAAAACAGCCCGCACCCAACAAGTGCAGGGTGATGTGAAAAGGTTAAGACAAAGGCCAATGATATGTGCCTGAGTTTGAAGATGAACAGGACACAGAAATTGCGAGGTTGTATCTGTGCTTCCCATGTTGAGGACATTTGGTTCTTCTCAGCTTTATCCTTCGAAAAGAGCATAAAAGCTTTAGATATCCTACCTGCGGCGAGTAAATGGCCCGCTTATAGGAAATACTAGAACTCAATATTACATTAACACAATTCAGTGTTATGTTATGTGCAAAATTTTAAATATGTACAGAAATTAATGAATTATCCTGAAAAAATGCTGTTTGTTTTTTCCTTTTCATGAAACGAATTACATGTATACAATATATATCCAACTGCTTTAACAATACATGTGTCACAATAACAAATGCACCTACGGGGTAGAAAATGTTACCAATTGCAAAGCCATCGTCAACATGGCTTACAAGTTCATTAATATTAATTATTATGCTGCTGTGTCAAAAAAACTCATTACCTTCTGTTAACTTCATGAAAGACAAAAGATCAAATTCCAAAACAAGATTCAAAGTTTAATAATATTCAGGATTGTCTTAAATTACCTCTTTCAAGGTACCATTATAACTGTTCATAAGTTTGTTTTTTGTTTGTTTCTCTTCATTTCTTTCATCTTTATTGAGAAACCATCATACTGCTCTTGTATTAGTTGAAGATGAATTTTTCTGCGAGTTTTTCTTGACTACCTTTCTCCAAATATGCTTTTCAAGTGCAGCCTGGCATACAGTATACAGTTATAATATTATACATAATTATAATGCTGATGTCTCAGAATCCTTTTCAACAAAATCATCCTGATTGTCAAATTACTCTAAAAATGCATTAGTAGAAATGTATAGTTACCATAGGCAATAAAACTTGTTATAGGCATTATAGTCTGCTTCAACAGGTGGGCTAGTTGAGCAAATGAAAGCTGTTTAGTGTTTACTGTTTCACAATTCATCTGTCACAAGAGAATCTCTGAATTTTTGGTCAGTGAAAATTTACTGGTTGCTCAGCCTTGAAGACTGGATTGTTTCACACTCAACTGTCCATTCTTGACACATTTGTAGCTAAAAGCACAGAAATAAGAGGAGATGCTCTTTGGAGCTACAGTGGAACGTGGTTATAATGAGAGGTCATGTTCCATCAGAAATGTCTCATTTTAGTATACCCAAGGTCTCAATATTCCAGGAAAGAGTACAAAAAGCAAGGCAAGGGATTAAAATACCCCATTATTTTTTATGGTTACCTCCCTCATTAGCATGTCCTGTATATCAACATAAAGTACATAATATCAAACTGACGGCAGATCTCGGCCTTCATATCGGTGCTGTTTGTTTTTTTCTTCTTGTGCTGGCTGTAGCCTTGTTTCAATCAAATTACATGTACAAGGGAGTCACATAGGCAAAAGTTAGAGACAGACCAGTATGTTTGTTTCCTGTGGTTTCTCATGCTGTATCATTCAAATATAGGGAACAGACTGACACAGGAGGTGTATGCATGTCGTCATGAGGCTCGATTTAGACAAACAGCAAATGCCACGGGGCAATTAATGGCAATCAATGACCATGCTACATGTACATGTAATAGTTATCGCACATCACAGGTAGTGACCAGGCAGTACACATGTCTGACAAAGCTACGCAGTTGTAGCATGGCCTGCCCCACAGTTTGCCTCAGTGAGTGATGAACCATCACTATGAACTGACTGTGTAGTGTGCTGTCACAGCACATGGTCAGTAGGGCGAGAAAGCATACTGCTAGGCCTAAAGAGAGATGGCCAGGTGGGGCCACAACTTGCAAGGCAGGCATTGTGGGTGTGTAGTAATAAACAAAGAACAATACATGTAGTTATAGTCTGACTCCCTACACAATATTTAAATCTTAAATTATACACATATCCAACAAAATGCACGTTTCAGAATTATGAAAATTTGTCATATATACAAATTTTAAATGCTGATTTTGCTACAGAAAATTTGTAGAATGAAATGAAAACGAGTACACTGTATAACTAAAACCCTAAATGCAAAATTGATAGTCAGTAACCAATCTTATAAAATACTTTTTTTTTTTACAATACACATATAGTAAATATATTTTGAAATCTGATCCATTGCAAAGAAAGTTCTTGATTTACATTATGTTCGCCTGAGTGATAAACAGAGAAAATTCAAAGGACTTTAACCTTTTTTCTGTTTTGCCCCCTCCCAAGGATTGTCAGATCTGAAGTTTTTGACCAAAATAATGATCACACATAAGAATAGGGCAGTCAGTAAACTCTACAGTGTAATCATAATATAAGGTAACTTCTTCTGGGGTATCTCTGTTTTCTCCTGGAAACCCACAGTCTTCCAATGTCATATCAGGGGAGAGCACTGACTCGGCACTTCTTGATCTATCTCGGAAAACAGCTAATTTGGTCGAGCTGATATCTGTTTCTGCAATGATCATCTGAATAAGACCACACACTGGTAAGTGAGAGTGGACTAACAATTCCAGATGACCAGGGTAGTCACGGAACATGTGAAAGGTCACAGATCGCAGGTCAAGTAAGATGTATCTGTTGAAAAAGATGCATTGCACCAGAATTACTGGACAAATGAAGATTTCATATCACTGAACTCTGTCAAAAACAATTTGGTTATGTCTAATTAATAATATATGTGTGCATGAAGCTATAAAAATCACATCTGCTTTCACTAAGGTTTAGTATGCATCTTTCTGACCTAACAGGAAACATAATCTGCTGTGAAATGTATGCCAAAGCTATATTTAGGGCTTGCATGATGTCCTCTGACAAGGCCAGTTGTAAAGCTTAAGCTATCTTCAGCAAGTTGGGATGACCACCAGAAACTGACATCTATCTGGCTGCTGTACCCCCACACTTAATCTTTGATAATATTTCCGAAGATTATCCTCCCCTGATGCCATGTCCGGCAAGGCCTTGACCTTGCATACAGGCATCCTGTAAAATATATCATCACTGACTAACACAATATCTCATTAATTTGTTACGGTTTAGGAAAAAAGCCTGTTTCGTCAATGTGAAATATTTATCTTAGGGTGCCAATTGTTTAAAACATTTCTGCAGTGATGAATTGGTGCATACGTTTTTTGATAACATGACAGTGTTAGGCTTGACCTTGAGAAAAATATAAAAATTAATGCAATTTTGGTGTAAGTCTGAGCACAGTGATAATATAGTTTTCATACACAATAATACAGCAGAGTTTCTATTTACCTTATAGTGCCAATTGTTCAAAACATTTCCGCAGGGACAGATAGCTCATGCAATTTTTTTTCACACGATAGTGTTAAACTTGACCTCGAGAAGAATATAAACATCAAGGCAATTCTGGCACAGGTCTAACTTTGGACATTATGTTAGCACAATAAAAATTTAGTTTTCATACACAATAACATGGCAGAGTTCCTAATTTATGTTTATGAGGTATTTTTCAAGGAAAACTACTACAGTCGTCTCCACTTAAAATGAAGTTGCTTAAAATGATCTTCTTTTTGTATGATGTTTTTCTTTTATCCCTTCCCAAATGCCTCATTTCCGTGGGAAAAAAACGCATAGTATGACATCTTTCTATCCGTTTTTACTCTTTGCGTGATCTCATTTTGAAGTCCCAAAGAGGAAAACAAAATGCTTAGTATGATTTTCCTGAAACGTGTCATGGTCAAAATACACGCCGTCATCTTTCGTAATCGTCGTTTCGCTACAGCTCGTACCTGCCATTGCTCTTTGTCTGCCTCGCCTTGTTTACACCTGTTATGTCACGTACCCAGCGTGCGCCCGAGGCGCCATGCGTACGATTGGATGTGGTCGCTTTGTCCATGACTGGCATGAGTGTAGGATTTTACAAATTTTATTCTGCTGACATCACCGATCCCTCGCACTCATGCGATCTCAAATATGTTGCCATGTGTTATTCATCAGGTGGATCGATAATGCATTATAATAGTAAATGATGCATCAGATATCGTAAAATTCATAGGGCCACTGATTTTACTCAGGTTGGGCATTGAGAGCGGAGGTTACGATAGAGAGAAAAAGCAACGGTTTACCCACGTGGATGTACCGTAACACGCATGGCCACAATTTTTGAACTTTTTTTTTTTTAACTACGCAATAGAGATTCAATCGTTTTCACGGGACACGGAGCAAAGACAGTCGACGCCAGCAAGTCCACGGAGGTGTCAAATACCATGCTCACTCTGTCACCGCAGATGGGCGATGTTTATTGTGTTCGTTTAGGCTCAGTGCTACATGATGCGAGTGTGACCAGCGGGAAGGTGTTGTATGATATTCACATTTATATAAATAATACAGGAAAATGCAAGCCATGTTTGTTTGGTTGGCGTATCTTGCATGCTGACAGTCATATAACAACATAATGTTACGTCGACTGACAGGTAATATTGTGTGCTAATTTTTGCCCTTTGGTTATATTATAAGTTATAATGGAAACAGAACATTTTCCTTAGAAATGATCAGACACCATCGCTTTGGGTGAATATTTTTTTTTTTAAACAATAACCCCTCACACACCCTATTACACGTTGGCCTACACACAAAAAATATCCCCTCCTTAGAAAAAAACAACCAAAGGTCACCTACATAACAATACTGCTTCCATCATTTATCAACATCGTTTATCTAAGGTAGATAACTTAATAATGCTTAAGATGATTTAACGGATAGTAAGATGTTAAATTTTATGTCCTCTGGACATCATCTAAAGCAATGTCGACTGTATCACCAAAATCCTCAAATTCAAGAAATAGTTCAGCAGTTCCAAGAAATCCTTAATTTTATCATAAGCTAAATGCTAAAGTTCTGAGAATATTTCAGGAATCCTAAGCAATGTTACCCCAGGTTCACTTTTGAAAGAAAAAAAAGGTAAAAAGAAAAAAAAAAAAATCTCCTAAAGAGTTTGCTATACCATAGATCAGTATCTTACTTTGTTTGATGTATTTGTATTTGTATACTACTTTAATCCCATCCCAATTACAACTGGAGCAGGCACGTCATCGCCACAGTGCAGCGGCGGGGTTTTTTTTGAGGGGGGGAGTAATTACACTACTAACCTAGGAACAGTCTCCCGCCATGGTTCCACAATGCTCATCTTACAACATGGACAAGCTGGAAATTTGCGTTCTGTGATAAGAAGTTCTCGTTCATCTCTTATTCTCTGTCGGTCAAGCTCGCTCACTTCTCTGTAATCAGAATAAAAACTTAGAGAAGTACTTGCTGCTCATGATCAGGAGGCAGGTCCAAAAATTAATTATGAGCATGTTTCCAAATGTTTCAGTTCAAACATCATTTAAATTTCTACAATCCTTAAACTATTGTTTTATCTTTTTTCATAGTCTTAGCTTTTTGATAAATTTTTTAGGAGTGCAGTTAACATGACTTCTTGTTATTCCTTGACTCACAAAATGCAGCATCACATAAACAAAGATATTATATGTACAAGGGTAACATAAATTTCTAGGTGTACCTTGCGTACTGTAAACCCCTGTCCAGATCTGTGTAGTCAATTTCTCCAGCATCCTCTTCATCAAGAAGTTTACAAAGGAGATGGAGCTCCACTTTATTTACTGGAGCATTTAAATCGAACATTCCTGGAAAATATTTTGCTTTCATCAAATGGGACTGAAAATATTGCTGTAAGTCCACAAAATATATAAATGAACATATAAATTTACATTCATTCATAAACATTTCCCTAATCCTATCTATCACTTATAAAATCCGAGTCTGTAACCCCAGCATACCAGTCATGTTTCTACCAACTCACTGCATGGGGCAGTTTGATTACACATACATGTACTTGTACACCAAATTTTTCTGCATTAAACCCGTTTTCCATGACAAAAAGAATGCTAATACTCTCAGGACCAATAAAATGCTGCTGGTTGCCAATGGACCTAGTCATTTTTCTCAGGCTATGTATTTTGTTTATGCATTCATGAATGGTAATAGAAAAAAATATGTAAATACACAACCCATATTATTTCATCAAAGCCAGAATTTTTGGACAACTCTAATCTAATCTGTGCATACTGACCTGCTTTGAATTCATCATAAGACAATAACCCTTCCCCATCCAAATCAATTTGTTTGAACATTTCCATGGCAACAGCAGCTTTATCCTGTAACCATTGGTGCATCCGACTGATGAAACCATCATAGTAAACATCGTCCAATTTCAGCGTTGCTATCTGTTTTTCCAGCTTCTCCTGCAGACATAGATGTTTTTTAGGAAGTCATTTGCTGCTGTGTCTTTCCTATGATATGAACCAAGATTAAATACCAGACTAAATATATTATGCTTTTTTGTCTTAAATTTTCCTGTTTTTATGATACACAGATATGATAATTTCCTCCAAAATATCAGAGCCACAAATATACATGTATTTGCATTCTATTTTTATGGGTGAAAGATGTCACTGCTTTCACCGTGAAAATGTACCTGAAATACATCACTGGGCATCATAAAACATTATCCTGTCTATGAAGAAGACAGAGAGCTAACTGGGATTCATCATTTAGCTTTTACAATTTCTATTATCTGAAAATCTTGTGTCATATAGTACGAATTAAGGGACAATCCAAAAAGTAGTTTCCAGTTTTTCAATAGGTCAAAAAAAAAACTTTTTGCACAATTACAATGTTTTATTTTATAGTTTCATAATTATCCAGTCAAGATTGTTTCAGTCGTAGATCTGCTCCTAAACACAGTACCCTCCTTCATCTACATTAAGAGTTTAGAAAAAGTTACAGAATATTTATGTGACTGATTGAGAAAGTAATCACTTTAACTTTGCACACCTGCAACTGATTTAATGCAGGTAACTTGAAATGGAACAAAGCACCCAATGTGAAAAAATGACCATATTCAGAACTAAACAAAGTTGAACATAATGTAGATATTATACTGACAGTAGTCACTGCAGAAAAGGAGGTGAAATTCTGAATGGTGGGAACATCCCATAGGATTTTCAAGAATTAAAACATTCACACAAAAATTTGTTCAGCCCTTATGTAGGTATTAAACTGACTTCTCTTAGTATCAGTCATAGAGGCACAACATAAATAATTGAGAGTTGGGATACATACCAAAACCTTCTCAGATTTTGATAACTTTTTCTTTTTCCCTTTCTTCTTCTTCTTCTTTCCATCTGCTGAAGGTGGTTGTGTACCGGAAATGAGAGTATTTGGATCTTCCAGTCCTTCAACCTTATCTTCTTCTGATCTTGCAGAGCTCTTACCCTTGCCTGATTTTTTTCTAGGATAGATTACACATTTTTCTTCACTACAGTTAAAACAACCAACCCATATAAATGTAACAACCCAGCCAGCAACCCTACAGATTTCCAACATGTAGTATTGACATAAAGTTTGCACATAGGAATGACATCGTTCGTAGGTAGATCCGCTAGTTAAGACATCACATCGATGTCAATTTGGTGTAGGAAACCCGCCCCTACCGTATGTGAGAAGATGAACGACTTTCTATTTTTAATGTGCTTTCATGGTAACTCTAGTGCGTGAGTGAGGGACGGCCACTCATAGTAGTTTATGGGCACTTGGCCGAGAACCATTAATTGGATTATTTCCCTTGTGATACTAGCGCGGGACCCGTTATTCACATCACGGTGAAAAGCGCGCCTTTTGATTGGTCAGTTGGAAATGTTGACCACCAGGCTTCCAACTCTTATATCATGGCTTTAAGTTCTTACAACTCGCTCCTTCGTTGTTATCCACCGACAGAAAGACGGGAACCCGAATTCATTGTTGAGAGTAGGCAATACCCTATTGGTACAAAATAGGTACTCATGATAACGTTTGTTATCAATGGAGATACGTCGTATTAATGGACGAAAGTATCCCGCACAAATTTGTCCAATGTTGTTAGTCCTGACACTTTGAAAATTTATATTAAAACTATTACCGGGTTTCTGGTATAAGTAGTCAGTTAGAATTTTAGCAGCAAGTTTCTACTTTATAATGGTACTAATTTCGTTGTACTTTGATGCACATGTCCTATTGAAATAATTAATAAGAGGATCTCGGATTTAAAGTAAACCACGAGTTAGACGCATGTTATCCCCGATAAATCCAACCTGGGTCAAATTTATTCAATTACTGCTGGAGGGGTCGTGAGAGTAATTTCTACAGTTTACTGGGATATCTAATTGACTTTTGTGCGCACCCTTTTAACCGCTCTGTGGATTCGATTGTGTTAGGACCCTAACCAGTTTTATTGTCGGGCTGGACTCCATGCCCAAACATTTCACTTGTCCAAAACTGGACTAGGTACTAGCTCCCTCCTACGTCCGCGTGAGCTCATAAATAAGATGCGAGTTCGAGTGGTCAGTACACTCCATCAAAGACGCAGAGACAAGAGCCGACCGCACAGTAGTGAACCCAGACCAGCAACCCGGGCCCGTAGAAGTTCAGAGGCTTGCCGACGCTTGCCATCGCCACCCCGCCCCATAAGGCATGAAGCGGTAGCACAGGACCCGGAGAGACTTTGGGTAAGTTGGAGACTATATTAGAAGTGACTTTAATTTGCGCACCCCCCCCCCCTTTTCGGGGATGCCACGTAGAGAATGCTGATCTACAGAGACTATTATGAGTCCGGCTCAACGGTAATTGCCATTGTCATTAGACGTGTAAGATGCGCGGTGCAGTGCAGTGTCTTGATATTGTGACTTTATTGTCAAAGTTAACGTTTGCGGTGCTAGATGATAATGATGGCTCGCTAACCAAGCTATCACGATTTGCTTGTGTGCATATATATAGTGTATGTGTAGCATTGACTTGTTGTAGTAGGCAGTGAGGATTTCCTGACATGTTAATGTGGATGGCTTATGTTATAGCGAGCGGCACTATACACTTGATTGTATTACGGGTATTTGTGTACCTTGCCAGTACCACTATGCTATAGAGAACAGTGTGATTGTGATTGCGTGTTTAGTGTTTAAGATGTGTAATTAATTACATGTATTGGAGATGTATAATATTAGTTGGGCCTCACATGGGTGAGCCCCAGGATTGTTCTATGTGCGGCGGTGGATGAACAATGTTTCAGTGAGTTTGCACATGTTGCAATGAGCCCCGCCTATAGATCTACCTATTATAGATTATAGATATTACAGACGTGCTGTGTTTCATTGAGTTCGTAGGTTGTGTGAAGGACATAGTTTCGAATGTACACACTACTTTATGTATCTAGTGGTGTGTCATACGCATGTTAGCCTGGCGGCATAGCTCCGCGGCTAAGGTCAAAGGGCATGACCCTTCAGTATCGATTGGGAAGGGAAGTAACCAATACAATAGCCCTGGGGCGGGTTAGTACTAATAATGGGAGTGGGCCTATGAGGATGGCCTGCATTGGGATGCAGCGTCTGTGTTATGGACGGTCAGTGGGCCATGTTGGCCACTGCGTTATTAAGTGGAATGGCCACTCTGGATGTGCTGTACACCGGCTCAGTGGAGCGAAACTATTGTGTTCTTGCCCCTTCATTTGTTATGTCCTTCATACTTTGATTAGTACATTAGTTTATGTTGCCAGTGTACTAGGAAACTCCTTGTGTGTATGATATAGCCACTTGTAGTTGTTATTCATTAACCTTAGCGCTATTTTATTCCATGCATACATATGCAGTTGGTTATTGCTTAAATTCTATATTATGTTGTTGTTGTTTGATTTAATACTTAATACTATTACTATGTATGTCCACCATTGATTGCCTGATTAATGTTGTCATTATATCCTAATCATATTTTTGTCTTTTTCTCTTGTTCCAGCTTATGGCTGGTTGGGCTTTTTTTTTTCTTGGTAGGGTTTTCCTATGCCTTTTTGGTAGTGATACCTTTGTTAGGCTTTTTGAATAAATAAGATTGCCAGCAGAACCCCGTGTTTGTTAATCCTGTGTATCCTTAAGGGAGTTACTATTGAACCCACGCAGTAACCACATTAGCCACACGTAGTTCATCCAACACGTATCTTACCAGGGCTTCAAAATCCTACACAAATCTACATCGGCTTGAAGGAGGGATGCTGGCTGGGAAAGACCAATACATGTATAAGTATGCCAGGCATTCAGAAGTAATTATCAAGACTGCAAAAGAAGTAACAGAAATGGTAAATGTTAAATTTTTTGAAATGATGTGATGCTTAAGGTCCATACAAAATAATTAAATTACTTATAAATACTTACTGTTTCTTAAATCACAGTCACTTTAACTAATTAAGTTAATCTAAACTTAATAAATAGGGAAGTTGCTACATACATAAATGAATATTATTTTTTCCCAGTGGCACATATTTGTTTATGATCCGACCAACATAAAAATGTGGCACTGCCATGTGCCCCAGCCAGCACCCTTACATCAATCTAATGTTGATTTGTATAAGATCTCCATAGGGTTACTAGGATTACCATACTGACGGCGGCATGATGTCATGTCCGGCGGATCCTTGTACAAACAATGTCACCCCTATGAGCATACTCGACTTTAATCCTATGCATCGGATTAACGTAGGGTTACTGACTGGGACAGTGCCTGCAATTCTAATACTTTGACTTATAATTAGCCATTGCTTAAATATAATTATGACAACAGAGACATGCTGTTGTGACTTCAAGTTCTATGTTAAATGAACAAAGAAAGATCACCCAAGCAAAGGTTTAAAGACCAACTGACTGAAGTGTGCTTTTCCGCATTTTCACAACATTCCCACTATTACTAGCGGTTGTTGATTTTAACTCATGAACATATCTATTGGATTTTCAACCTGCTGATGATTTACAGAACAAACTGCTTAATAAAAAACAACATAAAGCTTTTTTTTTTTTAATTCTTGTAAATTCTAGGCCTAATCTTAAAATTACTACATTAGAGCCAGATCTACAAATGTGTGGCTGTTGTTAGGGGTGTGTGGTGCAGTGAATGCAACTCGACAGTATTTTCTCTATTTGATTTTGTAATTTACACTACACCCCCCTAACAACACTCTAAATGTACGGTACATGTTTAATGAAAAGACTCTGAAACTACTAATTGAAAAAATAAGAAAATTGGTTGACAGAAATAAGTTAACTTGCCGGTTCACATGCGCATGTTCATTTGAGAAGACCAAGAGCCATGATACTTTCACTGTTTCACCAATTTGAATCAGGGGAAACATCATCTCCACAGTCTGCCATTTTAAGGATGAATTGAAAACTAAAAAGTGTTCAACATATGCATCTTTTAGTGAGTGGAGTTTTGTTTGGTAAGTATTCACTAACTGTTTTCCTGTCCAGGTGAAGGGCTGCTTGGAAAGAGAGACAGCGAGAGAGAGAGAGAGAGAGAGATCCTGATCTTATTCACTGATGGGGGGGGGGGGGGGGTATCTTGGTTTTGTGATGTCTACTATGGAAAAATTCTCCCGCATTCCGCAGTCTGCAATAACGCAATGGTTAGCATCTGCAGTTATCGGTGGGAGACTATGGGTCCGGTCCATCCTGGGTTCAATCCCACGCCGCAGCATTTTTTTTTTTTAACCTAGGATTGCTCATTTTTAGGGAAAAAAAAATTTTTGTTTAAAGGGATTTTGCAAAACTGATGTCATGGGGAAATTGATTAATGTTACAAGTGTGCTCCAGATTACTTTATTTCTGTTCATTTTATTTATTCCAGTTCACTGAACGGGACAGAAATATAAATGTACATCAAATTTTAAACATGTAAATGATATTTTTCACTCAGTGTGAACTGAACAGCTCATCTCTCTCCATGGTAACCTGGATCTATTTGTCTTGTTTTGTTTTATAATTTTTTTTGTTTCCATGGAAGTTTAATTCATTTTTATTTGCTGTGTCTGACTTTGTCTGTGATTTCACACCCGACAAAATTGGCTAATAATAATAATTCATCTAAAAAAATTTGTAAAAAATATTCAAAAATCCTTGTCACAATTTAATACTCTGGAGCAAAGCAACGATGATCAGTGGGGGGAAAACACAGAAAAAAAGTGACCTCAAAAAAAAAAAAAAAGAAAAGAAAGTCAGATCTTGCCAAGCCTCAAACCCCCCACCCCCCAACTCGGCAGGCGAGTTTACATCTGGTAGGTTTTTGGAATCGAAAAGAGGAATGAGCGGCAGTGGAGGACGAACTCTTCTGGCTTTCTCATTTTTGCTTTCCGATTTCCCCCTCAACATGCTGTTTGTTTTTAGTGGACCATTTTCTGAATGAGAAGTGATGCACATCGTTTCTTTTGGTCATGTGATTGAGGTGGATGCTCGGGCGGCCGCCACTGGCCTCTCACTCGTCGAGCGAGGGAATTATTCGTTTCAGCTTTTCAATGTATAAAGTTATAATCTGATCTTTCTAGACTTTTATCACTCGCTAAAATTCAGAGGGCTTTGGTTCTCGCCTGCTTGTTATGGTACTTGGGCGATTTTGCATCCCATACACAGCTCTCGCCATCAAAAATGTTTTGGTGAAAGTTTCATCGAAAGCTCGACTGAACGCCATTTTAAGGAGCTCTTCCTAAATAAAAGTCACAAACCAAAAATTATAAGATTCTGATCTTATTCGCAGACGTCTGCGAATAAGGGTGGCCTTATAAATTTAAGGTAAATATGCGGCTCAGCGAATAACGCTCAGTACATGAAATATATGTGCCCGACTAAAGTTGTATAACTCATATGGTACTCCTTCCTAAGGCCGAGTAAATTTGCAGTTTTTTTTTAAATTTCTTTTTCCCTATTCGCAGAACTGGTAATTTGCCCGTTCTTATAATGATTCTTATGCATACAATAGGCCTAAAGGTAGTCTACGTGCTCCTGGAGCCTCTCGTGTAATAAAGGTTTGAATCAAAATATGGCAAAAAGGAAAAAGTTGTGTGTAGCAAAGCCTCATGTCAGAAACAATACAGAAACGATACAATAAGATGCAAAGGAAATGGAAAGACAAAGCAAACTTTGGATCAATTGATCTTCTTCAGGAAAAAAAATGAAACAGGATAGAAAACTGAACAAATAGAAAAATTGTATGATGTTTTAAAAATTATACGAGTACATTGCTGTGTGTTCCAGACTTATTTTCTGAATGCAAATTGTCCATCAATGTATGGTGACTTGAAGTGATTAAACAGCCTATTTCAGTAACCTATTTTGACATTTAATCAGTCATTTCCTTATTCCTGCCATACAGCTGACCTTTCTAGAATTTTCAAGTTTAAACATGTACTTGGAGACCATTATAATGATGTCAGTTTAGGCAGGGAGTTAGAGAGAGTACTAGACCAAAGATTATGGATGACTTTATGTTGACTTTTAATTGTGAGCAAATGGGTAATGTAATCAGGCATTTCTATGATCGGTTTCTCTACTGCAGTTTGCCAGATCTGATTTGGGGGGCTTTACTGGTACTTCCTTCTGGTCCACAGATTTCCCTGGGGTTTTTTGGTTTTTTTTTTGGTCTTTTCCAAAGAATCATGTTATGTCAGTTACTTGTACTGATAGCTTTCAGATTTCTTTTACTAACCGTTATTTTCACTAACTTGCCTTAGCCGTAAGTATGTGTCAAAGTTAAGTTGTGTAGAAGATTTCTACACGAGACTTCTGTTCTCCGATTTCTCAGGTTTTTGTTTTTTACGAAGAATCGTGTTATATCATGCATACGTATTGCATTTACTGATAGTTTCCAGTATTTTTTTTATTAACTGTCATTTTCGTTAAAATGTCTGAGTGGAAGGCATCTGTGAAAGTTCAATGTTGTTAAAGATTTCTTCATGCTTTTTGTTAGCCTCTTTGGAGTGTAATGCTCAAATCAGAGCCAGGCTTAAGGGTTGCCAGGCCCAATAATTATAAGTGTTGCTGCTGTCTTGAAAATCTGCAATATGGTGATAGGTGTGCGTTGTTGTGTGTACTTGACAAGACTGAATTATCCTGGCATGGATCCCCTTTAGGCATAGGGTCCATCTGGAAGCAGTTGGTCCAGCTGGCTTAGAGCAGAGCCTAGTTCAAGTTGTTCAAAGCAATGTAGGACCCACATGTACCAGTTTTACAGCAAGCTTGAATTTTGACATGGTGAGAATGAAATCGAGGTGGAGCGCAAGGCTCATCCATTGACTCACAGGATTTTGTGTTCCTAACCGTTTCCACCAATCATGTCATTGACTCAAAGCTTACAAAAACATACATTTATACATGTCAGACTTATTTTTTGTGTATTTAGGTTTATGCTGCTGACTGGCCATACTATTTCGGGCCAGTTCGATAGTTTTTCAGAATTTTCCACTTTGAGCCATGGAAGTGACAGTGGCAGAGGATGGGAAATATAGACTCTAATATTTTACGTCTGGTAGCAATATGTATTCTGATTTCGAAAGTTTGTCTAGTACAGTATATACGCACTATAGTTTCTGACCATACAGATTCAGTGAAAGATTCAAGTGTTCTTTTGAAATTATGTCACTGCTGTGAAAGACTGGTGAATTTGACCTCTTCAGGCAATATTCTGCATGTATACCTTGGCAGTTGGAAATCGTAAAGAGCAGGCCGAAAGGCCGCTGCCCGGGCAAAATTGAAAATTGAAATTAATAGATTAAAAGTTATCCATATCATCCCCCCCCCCCCCCCCGCCAGAATTTATTATTCATTATTAAATATATATTGTTATTAATAAATATTCAAATATTATTTGAGTTGTGTGTTGTGTGAACTGATGTGAGTTGTGAACTGCTGTGAGTTGTGAACTGTTGTGAGTTGTGAACTGCGCCTAACAGGCTGCGTTACAATTTGCTCTGAGATAGAGAGAGAGAGAGTGAGCGAGACAGGGAGAGAGAAAGAAGCAGTGCAGTGTGTTGAGCGCTTCGCCGGCAGCTCCATTCTGCTCTGTGGTTGACATGTTGTTTCTGTAAAGCGCATAGCTGCTACTGTAAGGCAGTAAACGGTACAACCTGTGACTGTCCTCACTGCCTTGTGAGTGGCCCGGGAGGGTCAAAGGCTAGGGGAGTAAACCCTAAACAAATCCGGAGGGAGGGCCCCTAAGGCAGTTGATGGGGAGGCTCTTAGCCAATCCATTCTCTGGCAGCCCCTGCAACTTTGTTGATTTCCAAACGTATGGACCCTGTCTTTCCTTTGGAGCTTATCAACACTGTCGAGAGGGGGAAAGTGTAAGATGGGCTAGACACTTTTCTCTCTAGAAGCCCAGGCAAGCAGCATGCCTAAAGGAGATCACTGCAATCCGAGCAAGTACAGTGCACATCGCCTATCGCTCAACCACAGCTAGTGCAGCATGAAGACAATGGAGAGGACACTCCATCCTTGCTGACCAGCATGGACACAACACGGGGAGAGACAGTTACGGGTTCTAAGTCGACTCTATTTGGCGAACAGAGAAGGCGCCACGGGTCTCTCTCGGCGGTGGGAGCAGCTATTCAGCTGCACTGATCGGCTACCGCCCGCCTAAACTGGGCAGCCCCCAGTCAGTAAGGTGTCGATCCGCCACGTCTGCCTGCTCTTATGGGTGTATGGAGATAGGACAAAAGCCAAAAAGCAGACGTAAAGCCAAGCACAAGGCAATAAGAAACGCAAATTTAAATCAATCCCAATGAAGTTGGGCACCTGGAATGTGAGGACAATGTGCACCGGACTTGACAACACTGATCTTGACAACACCAAAGAGTTAAGAAAGACTGCCATCATAAACAAAGAACTCAAGAGGCTAAACGTTGACATCGTGGGCTTGCAGGAAACACGACTGGCTGATAGTGGCTCAGTGAGAGAGGCAAACTTCACTTTTTTCTGGCAAGGTCTAGGACAAGAAGAGCCTCGACTTTATGGTGTGGGCTTCGCAGTCAACAACAAGCTCCTCGCCAAAATTAATACACCTCAAGGTATATCCGAACGCATCATCACCATGCAGCTGAAGACTAAGTCAGGCACAGCCCATCTAATTAGTGCCTATGCTCCAACATTAGCAGCTGAAACAGAAAACAAAGACAAGTTTTATGAAGACCTTCAAAACGTACTTGCGAAGATACCAACAAACGATCAGATTTTTATCCTTGGTGACTTCAATGCCAGAGTTGGCACAGATCAACAAGCATGGCAAACTTGTCTCGGCCATTTTGGATTAGGCAAGATCAACGACAACGGCCAGAGACTTTTGGAACTCTGCTCAGACAACAATCTATGCATCACAAATACTTTTTACAATGGAAAGGACTGCCACAAAGTCTCATGGCGTCATCCCAGATCTGGACATTGGCATCAAATTGATTTTATTATCGTCAAAAAGAACCATCTGAACAACATCAAACAAACAAGATCATACCACAGTGCAGACTGCAACACCGATCACCTGCTCGTTTTAGCCAAGACAAAGATTGTGGGCAGAAACATTCACAGAGCCAAAGAGACGAAAAGACCAAAAATTAACACACGAAATGCCAGCAACAAAGACATGCAAGCAGTTTTTCAGGGGAAGATGGAAGAACAGCTCCTTTCCATAGATGATACTACACCAGAGAAGATGTGGGCCGGTTTAAAGGAAGCTATGCACGATTCTGCTTCTCAGGCCTTTGGTACAAACAGATCAAACAATAAAGACTGGATTGAAGAAAACAAAGCAACACTATTGCCACTTATCGAGAAAAAGCGCATGGCACTTTTGGCACACAACAAAACTCCATCAGATCGCACCTTAAACAAATTACGAGCTGCAAAATCTACACTTCAAAAAGAGACACGGAAATGCGCAAACACATACTGGGAGAATCTTTGCACAGACATACAGAAAGCTCATGACATCGGAGATAGTAGAGGAACGTATGAGAAAATTCAGATTGCTCTTGGCCCACAGATTAACAAGATAGCACCACTAAAATCGTCATCAGGTGAACAAATCACAGATAAAAACGAACAAATGGCCAGATGGATTGAACATTACTCAAATCTCTACTCTCAAGAACGTACAGTGGATGACAGTCTAGAAGAGGCCCTCCCGCAGCTCCCAGAATTTACAGACCTAGACAAAGAACCTACACAGGAAGAACTCAACAAGGCTATAGATGAGCTTGCAAGTGGAAAGTCTCCGGGTAGTGATAACATACCAGCGGAAATCTTGAAAGAGAACAAAGATTTCCTCCTTCCTCATCTATACAAGCTCCTCATCCTGTGCTGGAAGCATAAAGAGATTCCACAAGATATGAAAGATGCTAACATCGTGACCTTATATAAGAACAAAGGTGATAAGGGAGACTGTAATAATTACAGAGGCATATCTCTGCTAAGTATCACAGGAAAAGCAATTGCCAAAATACTTTTAAAGCGTCTTCAACAACTAGCAGAAAGAGTACCTCCAGAAAGCCAGTGCGGTTTTAGGTCAGGACGATCAACCATGGACATGATATTCTCTTTACGTCAACTGCAGGAAAAGTGTCGCGAGCAAAGTCTACCTTTACATATGGCATTTGTCGATTTAACAAAGGCTTTCGACACACAGTCAGCAGATCAGGACTGTATATGGTGCTCCATAAGATCGGATGCCCCCCGACACTCCTCCAACTCATCATGTCCTGTCATGAAGATATGCAAGCCACAGTCCAATTTGATGGTTCTACATCCGATCACTTCAACATCAAAAGCGGGGTGAAACAAGGCTGTGTCCTGGCACCAACACTTTTTGGTATTTACTTCTCCATGCTTCTGCAGTTTGCATTCAGGGAATCCCCTGGAGATGTTTATCTCCACTGGCGAACTGATGGATCTCTCTTCAATCTTGCACGCCTCAAAGCAAAAACTAAAACCAAGTCAACATTGATCAGAGAATTGCTGTTTGCAGATGACGCAGCACCAGTTGCCCATAGCGAGTCCACACTACAATCAATGATGGACTACTTATCACAAGCATGTAAAGCTTTCTCTCTTGTTATCAGCGTCCAGAAGACTGTTATTATGACACAAGATGGCACAACACAATGCAACATCAAGCTGAACAACAACCAGTTGGAGACTGTCCAGAAATTTTGCTACCTGGGATCAACAATGACTTCTTCAACTTCATTAGATAGCGAAATAGGTGCCCGAATAGGAAAAGCAGCCACAGCCTTTGGAAATGTTGGATGAACTACGAGTGGCTAATGTGGTTACTGCGTGGGTTCAATAGTAACTCCCTTAAGGATACACAGGACTAACAAACACAGGGTTCTGCTGGCAATCTTATTTATTCAAAAAAAGCCTAACAAAGGTATCGCGGCCCAAACAAAGCCAACAAAAGAAGAGAAACCCAGAAAAGAAGCCCAAAAAAAAAGAAGCCCAACCAGCCATAAGCTGGAACAAGAGAAAAAGACAAAAATATGATTAGGATATAATGACAACATTAATCAGGCAATCAATGGTGGACATACATAGTAATAGTATTAAGTATTAAATCAAGCAACAACAACATAATATAGAAGTTAAGCAATAACCAACTGGATATGTATGCATGGAATAAAATAGCGCTAAGGTTAATGAATAACAACTACAAGAGGCTATATCATATACACAAGGAGTTTCCTAGTACACTGGCAACATAAACTAATGTACTAATCAAAGTATGAAGGACATAACAAATGAAGGGGCAAGAACACAATAGTTTCGCTCCACTGAGCCGGTGTACAACACATCCAGAGTGGCCATTCCATTTAATAACGCAGTGGCCAACATGGCCCACTGACCGTCCATAACACAGACGCTGCATCCCAATGCAGGCCATCCTCATAGGCCCACTCCCATTATTAGTACTAACCCGCCCCATGGCTATTGTATTGGTTACTTCCCTTCCCAATCGATACTGAAGGGTCATGCCCTTTGACCTTAGCCGCGGAGCTATGCCGCCAGGCTAACATGTGTATGACACACCACTAGATACATAAAGTAATGTGTACATTCCTTAAAATGAAACTGTCCTTCACACACTTACGAAACTCATATAGAAGCATAATACATCTGGATAACTATAATGCATGCACATGATATATATATATATGTCGGCGAGACTCATTGCAACATGTGTAGACTCACTGAAACATTGTTCATCCACCGCCGCACATAGAACAATCCTGGGGCTCACCCATGTGAGGCCCAACTAATATTATACATTTCCAATACATGTAACTAATTACACATCTTAAACACTAAACACGCAATCACAATCACACTGCTCTCTATAGCATAGTGGTACTGGCAAGGTACACAAATACCCGTAATACAATCAAGCGTATAGTGCCGCTCGCTGTAACATAAGCCATCCACATCAACATGTCAGGAAATCCTCACTGCCTACCACAACAAGGCAATGCTACACATACACTATATATAGGCACACAAGCAAATCGTGATAGCTTGGTTAGCGAGCCATCATTATCATCTAGCACCGCAAACGTTAACTTTGACAATAAAGTCACAATATCAAGACACTGTACTGCAAAGCGCATCCTACACGTCCAATGACAATGGCAATCACCGTTGAGCCGGACTCATAATAGTCTCTGTAGATCAGCATTCTCTACGTGGCATCCAAGAAAAAGGGGGGGGGGGGTGCGCAAATTAAAGTCACTTCTAATATAATAGTCTCCAACTTACCCAAAGTTTCTCCGGGTCCTGTGCTACCGCTACATGCCTTATGGGGCGGGGTGGCGATGGCAAGCGTCGGCTCTGTCTCTGCGTCTATGATGGAGTGTCTTGACCACTCGAACCGCATCTTATTTATTAGCCCGCGCGGACGTCCGAGAGAGCTATTACGTAGCCCGTGTTGCACAAGTGAAAGGCTCGGACATGGAGTCCAGCCCGACAACATAACCGGTTAGGGTCCTAACACAATCGAATTTACAGTACGGTTAAAAGGGTGCACACAAAAGTCAATTAGGTATCCCAGTAAACTGCAGAAATTACTCTAACGACCCCTCCAGCAATAATTGAATAAATTTGACCCAGGTTGGATTTATCGGGGATAACATGCGTCTAACTCGTGGTTTACTTTAAATCCGAGATCCTCTCATTAATCATTTCAATAGGACACGTGCATCAAAGTACAACGAAATTGGTACCATTATAAAGTAGAAACTTGCTGCTACAATTCCAACTGACTACTTATACCAGAAACCCGGTAATAGTTTTAATATAAATTTTCAAAGTGTCAGGACTAACAACATTCGACAATTTTGTGCGGGATACTTTCGTCCATTAATACGACGTATCTCCATTGATAACAAACGTTATCATGAGTACCTATTTTGTACCGATCGGGTATTGTCTACTCTCAAAAATGAATTCGGGTTCCCGTCTTTCTGTCGGTGGATAACAACGAGTGAGCGAGTTGTAAGAAACTCAAAGCCATGATATAAGAGTTGGAAGCCCGGTACATTTCCAACTGACCAATCAAAATGCGCGCTTTTCACCGTGATGTGAATAACGGGTCCCGCGCTAGTATTACAAGGGAAATAATCCAATTAATGGTACTCGGCCAAGTGTCCCTAAACTACTATGAGTGGCCGTCCCTCACTCACGCACTAGAGCTACCATGAAAGCACATTAAAAATAAAAAGTCGTTCATCCTCTCACATTCTCCCCTGCTAAGTCACGTAGTCCCTTACGTGACACATACATCAATTCAAAGGTTTACAAAAGACCACTGAAGGTATAATCAAACTCTAAGGGGCTATGATACCATCACTTAGGGTAGAACAATTGCAAATTACACACGGTGAACCGAAGTACAACAATGGTCCATCCTCTTTATAACTACTAACAGGTGGCGTGAACCGGCTAAGTTACTACTGGCATCCTGAAGATGTACACAACAGTCTCAGCTCTGGCTGTAGCAAGTTACATCATATGGACAAAACAACAGGTCCCAGACCTGCAACGGTGGTCCCAGACCACTATCAGGGTTAACGTAGGATCGAACAGTACAAAAAAAGACAATATGCTATAAGGGCACTAGTGCAATGAAAAAGGTAAGGTCAACATAGGCATAAAAGTAATTGTAACTAAGCTGTGGAGAAAGCTAACATGGGCATACTCTCTAACTTAAAATCTTGAGGCGAGCTCACTTGAATTCGGTGGTCTATCATATGGCCTGATGGAAACTCGGGGGGTCTTGATGGGTGCGCTCCCCTGCTCTTTCTGCACTCACAGTCAATGTCTAATGTTAATCACTAATAAGAGTCAGAGGTCCAATCTCTGGGGTTGTCTGTGTGGGCGGCTGGACCGTCGCACAGGAGGCAGGCGTTGGGAAGTTGTCATCCCAGGTTGAGGGTCCGGTCGGGCTGCAGGTGGCTGGCAAGGGTGGTGAGCCGGGAAGTACCAGACATCGGTCGACGCAGGCAGTGGAGGCGGGTGCTGTGGATGTGTGTTGACCACTGGGGGGTGAAATAACCGCAAGAGGTCTCCGTTGACCGCAGAGGCATCTCCATCTGGGTTTCTGATGGTAAAGTAACCACCATGCGGCGGGGGAACAGACAGGACGGTGTGCACAGGACCGGGATACAGGTCCTGAATCTTGAGTTGATGTTGGAGGGCGTTGGTCTTCGTGGCTCCATGGTTCCTATGGGGTGGGGCAGGGGTTGGCTGGCTGGCCGGGCTTCAAACTAAAAATTTCCATGGCTGGGCTTTCTACACTACAAACTAACCCTTCTGTGTATCCCACTTCAAAAATTTCCATGGCTGGGTTCTCTACACTACAAACTAACCCTTCTGTGTATCCCACTTCTTGACACCAGAAAATGTTGGATTGACTAATGGACCGAAGTATCCCACTTCTGACACCAGAAAATGTTGGATGAACTACGAGTGGCTAATGTGGTTACTGCGTGGGTTCAATAGTAACTCCCTTAAGGATACACAGGACTAACAAACACAGGGTTCTGCTGGCAATCTTATTTATTCAAAAAAAGCCTAACAAAGGTATCGCGGCCCAAACAAAGCCAACAAAAGAAGAGAAACCCAGAAAAGAAGCCCAAAAAAAAAGAAGCCCAACCAGCCATAAGCTGGAACAAGAGAAAAAGACAAAAATATGATTAGGATATAATGACAACATTAATCAGGCAATCAATGGTGGACATACATAGTAATAGTATTAAGTATTAAATCAAGCAACAACAACATAATATAGAAGTTAAGCAATAACCAACTGGATATGTATGCATGGAATAAAATAGCGCTAAGGTTAATGAATAACAACTACAAGAGGCTATATCATATACACAAGGAGTTTCCTAGTACACTGGCAACATAAACTAATGTACTAATCAAAGTATGAAGGACATAACAAATGAAGGGGCAAGAACACAATAGTTTCGCTCCACTGAGCCGGTGTACAACACATCCAGAGTGGCCATTCCATTTAATAACGCAGTGGCCAACATGGCCCACTGACCGTCCATAACACAGACGCTGCATCCCAATGCAGGCCATCCTCATAGGCCCACTCCCATTATTAGTACTAACCCGCCCCATGGCTATTGTATTGGTTACTTCCCTTCCCAATCGATACTGAAGGGTCATGCCCTTTGACCTTAGCCGCGGAGCTATGCCGCCAGGCTAACATGTGTATGACACACCACTAGATACATAAAGTAATGTGTACATTCCTTAAAATGAAACTGTCCTTCACACACTTACGAAACTCATATAGAAGCATAATACATCTGGATAACTATAATGCATGCACATGATATATATATATATGTCGGCGAGACTCATTGCAACATGTGTAGACTCACTGAAACATTGTTCATCCACCGCCGCACATAGAACAATCCTGGGGCTCACCCATGTGAGGCCCAACTAATATTATACATTTCCAATACATGTAACTAATTACACATCTTAAACACTAAACACGCAATCACAATCACACTGCTCTCTATAGCATAGTGGTACTGGCAAGGTACACAAATACCCGTAATACAATCAAGCGTATAGTGCCGCTCGCTGTAACATAAGCCATCCACATCAACATGTCAGGAAATCCTCACTGCCTACCACAACAAGGCAATGCTACACATACACTATATATAGGCACACAAGCAAATCGTGATAGCTTGGTTAGCGAGCCATCATTATCATCTAGCACCGCAAACGTTAACTTTGACAATAAAGTCACAATATCAAGACACTGTACTGCAAAGCGCATCCTACACGTCCAATGACAATGGCAATTACCGTTGAGCCGGACTCATAATAGTCTCTGTAGATCAGCATTCTCTACGTGGCATCCAAGAAAAAGGGGGGGGGGGGTGCGCAAATTAAAGTCACTTCTAATATAATAGTCTCCAACTTACCCAAAGTTTCTCCGGGTCCTGTGCTACCGCTACATGCCTTATGGGGCGGGGTGGCGATGGCAAGCGTCGGCTCTGTCTCTGCGTCTATGATGGAGTGTCTTGACCACTCGAACCGCATCTTATTTATTAGCCCGCGCGGACGTCCGAGAGAGCTATTACGTAGCCCGTGTTGCACAAGTGAAAGGCTCGGACATGGAGTCCAGCCCGACAACATAACCGGTTAGGGTCCTAACACAATCGAATTTACAGTACGGTTAAAAGGGTGCACACAAAAGTCAATTAGGTATCCCAGTAAACTGCAGAAATTACTCTAACGACCCCTCCAGCAATAATTGAATAAATTTGACCCAGGTTGGATTTATCGGGGATAACATGCGTCTAACTCGTGGTTTACTTTAAATCCGAGATCCTCTCATTAATCATTTCAATAGGACACGTGCATCAAAGTACAACGAAATTGGTACCATTATAAAGTAGAAACTTGCTGCTACAATTCCAACTGACTACTTATACCAGAAACCCGGTAATAGTTTTAATATAAATTTTCAAAGTGTCAGGACTAACAACATTCGACAATTTTGTGCGGGATACTTTCGTCCATTAATACGACGTATCTCCATTGATAACAAACGTTATCATGAGTACCTATTTTGTACCGATCGGGTATTGTCTACTCTCAAAAATGAATTCGGGTTCCCGTCTTTCTGTCGGTGGATAACAACGAGTGAGCGAGTTGTAAGAAACTCAAAGCCATGATATAAGAGTTGGAAGCCCGGTACATTTCCAACTGACCAATCAAAATGCGCGCTTTTCACCGTGATGTGAATAACGGGTCCCGCGCTAGTATTACAAGGGAAATAATCCAATTAATGGTACTCGGCCAAGTGTCCCTAAACTACTATGAGTGGCCGTCCCTCACTCACGCACTAGAGCTACCATGAAAGCACATTAAAAATAAAAAGTCGTTCATCCTCTCACAGAAAATTAAACAAAAGAGCTTGGAATAACAAAATGTTAAATAGAAAAACAAAGATCAGGATATATGAAACATGTATATTGAGCACACTCCTCTATGGCTCAGAGACCTGGACGTTATATTCAAGACATGAGAAGAAACTGAATGGATTTCACTTGAGATGCCTCCGCAAGATCCTTGGCATCAGCTGGCAAGATAAAGTTACCAACACAGAGGTCTTGAAACGGGCAGCACTCCCAACCATGTTGACCATCTTGTGCAAAAAGAGACTGCGATGGCTGGGGCATTTGAAGAGGATGGACGACAACAGAATCCCCAAGCAATTCTTATATGGTGTAATGGCTACAGGTAGCAGACCCAGAGGAAGACCAAAACTGAGGTACAAAGATACATGCAAGAGCAGTATGATAAAGTGTAACATCGATTTGAGAACGTGGGAGACGACAGCAGAAGACAGATCAGCATGGAAAACATCAGTGGACTCTGGCATAAAACACCATGAAAAAAACATTGTTGCAGCCCCTGAGGCAAAACGCCAGACAAGAAAAGATAACTCATTGCCCTATGGCACCTCCCTCATATGAAGATTCTGCGACAGAGCGTGCCTGTCGAATATAGGCAGAATCAGTCACGAGCGTAGCTGCAGAAGTAGGACACATATAGCTGCTTAGATCGTCTGCCAAGACGAAAAGAGCCTATTATTAAATGGATATGCGCTATATAAATGCTATACATTATTATTATTAGCAAACGATTACACATTTCATCCCTTTCGAATAAATAATAACTGAATTTTCAGATATGAGATCATAGTTTTCAGAATTCTTACTTTTTTCCTTTGGATCCCTTTTTCTTCTTCATGATGAAATCGAAAACTTGGACACACTTCAGCACGGATGGTTTCTATGAACGCCCTGCGGATATTTACGGCAGTGGTTTTTATGCCAGTTATATCTTATAGTTTGTCTGTCTCTACTTTGAGAATTTTTGTATTGTAGGAAGAAATTTCTTCACTTAAAATCTTTTTTTTTTTCTAAATTGACTTATCACGATATGTAGCTATAGTGCAGTGAAGAAACTGTTTCCTTTCGATGACTTTGAATGTGTTGAGGGAGTGATTTTTTAAAACAAAATCAGAAATGTTCACAACACTGTGAAAATTCTGTCATGCAGTCAGAGGGCCGCCATTGAAGCGGTGTTTGTTATCGAAAATACGACATAGTTGTCAAAGTAAAAGGAATATTACATTTCGATTACATGCTGAAGCCAGATTTAGTTGGATGACGAGATACAGCCAGAGGATATAGCGGCATAACCAAGAGGGTATTAAACTAAGAAGATAAGCCCCTAAAATTTAAATGGACAGTGATGATGGAGGGTCTGTCGGGACTGCAAGTACCGACACGAGCATGTTTTTGCGTGAGCTGCAAGCGTTGAACAAAGGAAGCGCAGAACTGACAGGTGCTTATTAAAATTCAAACAGAATAGTTACAGAGGATAAAGACCTGATACCGTACGTTATTTGAGACAGATTACGAAGAGACTCACTTTCAGTATAGAATTTCAACTCAAGGAAGCAGTTTTGACTCCAGATCCAGATCTAGTCTGAGGTCTAAAGAGGCCTAGAGGAGTAGAGGTCTGCTTACACCCCCATGACTAGTAATTACCAAATGTGGTAGATCTACTGTTTCATACTCATCTAGATCAAGATCTAGTTGTGAAGTGATGGTTTGTGTAAGCTGCAAACCCAAAATAGTGTCCTGACAAATCATTTTTTCTTTCTTCCTAAACTAGAGGAATTCTCAGCCAGCAAACACTGAAACAGGCTGGCTTTTTGAGAAGGAGGGGTCTCATGAGAAAGACCATATCTGGTTATCTCCAAAAAACAAACGTATTGGGAGAAGTTCCATAATCTATAGAGATTTCATTTCACGTTCTGAGTGTGAATCATTGAGCCAGTGTAACGAGTGTTAACTACAGTATTAGTAATGTCTATCTCTATTAACTGCGCACACTCCCAAAGTCGCGGCCTTGAATCACTAACAATTACCAAAGTTGGTAATCTTCCTTTCTTGAATTTTAAAAGGATTTGTCAGGACAATTAATTGGTACTATTAACTACTAATTGTTGCATTCTTGAAATTGCAGGTGCCGTCAGTACAGAGCAGAGTATTGCAGAAATTTTAGAAGTGTGAGTAAGCAGGTTGACTTCCACATGTCACAACCTTGATCCTAAAGACTCTATACACCTGCTGTGAAGATTGATGAACTCATCGTCTTATGATTGAAGGGGATAGTCACAATGACCAAGAGATGACGTCCCTGGAAGAATTAAATCTTGCTGTTTGGTTTTGTTTTTTTTTTAATGAGAAGGCAAAGAAAATCATTTAATATTCTAAGCCTGGTTTAGTTTATTTTGTGGTAAAGAGAATTTTCTGCCAATTGATTAGTGTCATCAGTATGGTGAAAGCCTCTAAATCATGTTGTAATGAGTTCTTCCAGGGGATTTTTTTTTTCTGGCTGCCATTCCTATTTAGCCATCCCTCTTCTTTCCCCTGAACTCCTTTTTTTTTATGATGTTAAAACAGCAACTGTTGTTCCAAAGCATCTGGAATGCTGAATTATGATGACATTTGTGTACATAAAAAAAACTCTACGTTACAGCAGAGATCACAAACAATAACATTGTCTTCTTCAGATAATCTGATCATTACTTATGAATAGCCAGCCGTCACTGAACTGGATGCTAGATAAAGCAAAATTATGGTATAGTCCATGTCGTGCAATTTCATTATAGTTTGATTGACAAGCTGATGAAGGTTTATATTTATTAATAATATGCCTACAATAATACATGCAGTTTTGCATCAACTTTCAGCTCTTATTTGAAATCATTTTGGATTAATGTAGCATCTATAGATCTTGATGCAAGTATGATATTAAGCTATTTAGCAGCTCTATTTTCTGTATCTATCATAAATTTCACTGCAGGGCTGCATCTGGGGACTCAGGTCAGTCAGCCACACTAGCTCAAGCAATGGAAACCATGATTGGAGGGAGACGATCGCAAATTATGTAAGTTGCTTGTGAATCCGCCCATACAATATTTACATTAGTTCATTTGTTAAACTTGCATTGTTTGCAACCCCGTTTGCATGCTTTTCTATCATAGCATTATCCATAAGATGCTACTGTGCATCAAGTTCCTGACAAAATAATCTGCATCAAAAATTTGAATATTCAGGCCTTCCTTGTGAAAACTGGTGATACAATGCATCTGTATTAAATGGGCCAACATGAATGTGGTGTAGTTTATCAAAAATGGGGTGAAGACAAGCAATCTTTGTTTGGTATTCCATGATTTCTGGTATTTTACCTTTAAAATGTCCTCTCTGGCTACTGCAACTTGTTGTGCAATGCAAATCTGTGCCATATTTGAATTAGCTCAATTTTCCCATTTTTCACAGTTCAGTGCATTTTGTCGCTAAGCTCTTCATTTCTTGAGCATTTCTATTGCAAAGACGAACCATCTTTTCCTCTGCCTCGACATTAAGACAACAATAATATTACTGTTGCTTTTAAAGTTGCTCAGACTTCAATATTGTGTTCTCTGGTTAACACTAAAACAGCCATTTGTTTTGTAAAACTGTGTTCATTTTACTTTTCAGGAGAGAAAATAAAGGGTTTCAGATGAACTAACTGCAATAATGGGATAAATATTGATTACTTTAACTGAGTCTTTTTTTTTCACATTTCAGTGTTGGGACTAATGTAGTCGGGGGACAAATTTTACAAAATGCACAAATTTGTTGTCACTTAGTTTATGGAGTTTTGTGATTGGAACATTTTTTTAGAATATCTGTTCGTATTACTGTTATTACTTTTGCTTTCAGTAACTTGGAGGACAATGTCGATGAGAGCAGCGTCAGTGTTTACAGCTCCGATGTAGATGTGTATGTTGCCCCAACTTTGGGTAGTTTTATTGAAAAGTCATCAGGTAGTAATAAGGTCAGTAGAATTAAAACTGCAGAATTGCAGTATAATACTGCAGTCTATACTACCAATATGTCATTCTTTATGAAAAGATGCTCACTCATGTGTCATCACCTGCGGTAATTCAAGTCAAGTCAGTCTCTCTGTCTGTTCAAATATTTGGACAGAACATATCAAGCAGACTAAATCCTTTGGGAACCAGATAACCTCAGCCCACTGCTGATTTCTTGAAAGTCCAGAAAAAATGACGGCTGATTTCTACGGTGTAATATATGTTGCGAACCACTATTCATTTTCTGCATTCTCTCCATGTCCTTCCAGCTGTTCTTAGGTGAAGATCTATAAATTTCCATTGTTATTATTAGTCTGTGTGACTTTCTTTGGAAATATGATTCTTTTGACCTGCAGGTAAAAATCACTCCAGTGGTGAATCATGTGTGGGAGCTGAAGTATTACCATGGAAATCTGGTGGCTGTTCACCGTGATGCCGTCTTTGTGGCTTATGTCCTAAGAGGTATTGTGATTTCTCATTACTGTTTAGATTGATAGTGGTTTAAAAGCGAAAAAGTAGTTTCAGACTGGACTGAAGATATTTATCTTTTGCACTGACTTTAATTGTAGCATTCAACATTTGCCAGGATTTGTTCGATGAGTTAGGAGCAACTTGTAGTATCCAAAACTGTTTACTGGCACTGATGTTGTAATTTTTAAAAATAGGAGTAATCTAATATATAGATTTAATATTCACGTCATTGCATTTGGACAGAAAGTTTAGAAATCAGCCTGAAAATATCCAGAACTGTAGAGCAAGAATTTCTCTACAAACTGGCCAAGACACAAACACTCATAACTTTGTTGCATTTCACTGTTTTATTCTTTAGGTAAATCTGGAGGCAACGTGCGAGTACTTTCACGCAAGACTGCTCACAGAGTTCTTCTGAAAGACTTCAGTGGAGCTGTCATGGATATAGCTTTTGCACTGTCAGATGATGTCTATCTGGCAGCAGCTGATGAGAGTGGCAACCTATTTGTGCACTACTTTACCATGGAAGGAGACAGTATTTCGTGTCCTTTGCTCAGATTAAATCGTAATGAATTTGTTTTCAGTTTCACCTGCAAGAGATGACTAGCTTTAGGGGGTCCTATGTTTTAAGTATTTCTTTAAGTTGAATGCACTCTTTTGCAAGAGAGAATTACTCACATTGAATTGTAAAAATGGAAGCGCATATCCGTACAACATGTTGTACAGATAGGGACAGTGCATATCCGTACAACGCACACAATTCGATGACGTATAACACACACCGGAATATTATATTACTGACCTTGTTAATTTGCATAGTTTTTTAAAATATGAATTGGCTTAGTAGCAAAACAATCCGACTTCTGCTCGGAGATTACGTGATCTGCGCTAATAAATACTTGAGTGTACGTCGATCACCAATGGCTACCCCAACCCCTTTTCGCCTGATTAGACAATCTGACTGCCGCCCATTGATAACTGACTAGACCCTCATGCTCCCAGGTCCATCTGACTATTCCATGTGTTGTCACTTTAAATTCATGAACACATACCAAGTTTTGTTTCAGCAAACCTTCGCCAGTCGCGCTTTTGGTAAACATGTTGTACGGAAATGCACTGTCCATATCCATACAACATGTACGGATGTACACTTCCATTATAAATAGATTTTACAGCTTCTTCAGTGACTTACAGTAAATTTAACGCTGTAAAAACATGAACTGCTCATAAATGAAAACTCATGAAATTCAATGGAGGAATATCAAAAATGATTGAATACCTAGGAACCTGGCTGTCTGGAATTTTTCAGTCTGTCTGCAAATTATATTTTGTAGCATTTCTACACACGTTACTTCGTTATCTGAATCCAGATGAGGTTGATATAGGGGAGAAAACATTTTCACTTTCTTATTTTATTTAGAATTTATACCGAATCTTTTTAGATACTTTCAATTTAATTATTATTCTACAAATGGACTGTGAAGCTGAGTGGCATGAAAACCATGATAATTTGTGTTTATCACACGTCAGTTTCGCTGAGCTTGATATTGGCTTCCAGAAGCAGATGATAAATTATACAAAAGAAAATAAAAAAATCATACATGACCTTAACCAACTTCAGATCAAATTTGATACTTCATATGGAGAAAGAGACATACAACATCGAATCAGATTTTAGAAGTCTGACTCGTGTCATATGGTGTCCTTATATGCCAGAGGATGAAACTGATCCTGATAGCATAGATCCTGCCAAAATGTTGGTGCTTTTACATGGAACTCAAGTAAGTGTGGGATTTTGAAATGGGGGGGAAACAAGTTAATTGGCTTTGTAATGTTTTTATTTTATTTTTATTTTTTAAGTATTGTTCTTTCATTTGCTTGAAAGCATGAAGTCTTAACTCTCAATCTTCTTTTACCAAAGATTTCGATCACCGGTGATCGACGCTTGTATCCCTCATTATTTTAATGAAAAACTGTTCAAAACTGCTTGAAAATCGTTTGTTTTGAAAGGCGAAACTGGTTTTTAACGAAAACAGGTGAAAAAATTATAAAACGAAGCCTTTTAAGTGAATAGAAAGAAAGAGAAATAAGACGATCGCGTCTCTTTGGTTCCGCCGCCATCTTGGATTTTTATCTACTGCTGAGTTACCATCATTGTCAACAAAGCGCAATAAAATGGCTTCAAACAATCTTTCTGATGAAGAAATTGAATATGAGTCAAGCGAGGATGAAGTCTGGGATGAAGAAGACGTCTCAGATTCCAGCTCTGATGAGAATGAAGCCCCATCAACCGGCCGGAACATACGAGAACGAAGGTGAAGGTTTTTTCTTCTTTAGCCTATGTAATCATAACACAAACATTTTGGATCTAGATCTAATTACAGGTATCACAGGTAATTATATTTATTGTAGTTGGCTCCTTCAATCATTGCTGAGCACCAGTCAGTCAGGATTTAGGCTTTGATCTGCTTTTTTATTTGTTCAGGCTGATTACAACTTTCCACGTACTGCACCTAGTAACCAAGGCCTATGTTTTGTTTACTGTGGTTACCATCTCTTGTATCTACTATTATGATTTTCTAGAGCTAGATTTCAACATAATTTTAGGTATATTGTATTATATTGCTACACATTATTTCTATTAATTTTTTATTATTAGGTTTGGGTATAAATGATTCTTGTGACACATTTTTGTTTCTTTTTCTATTCCTCATATATAGCTTTGGAGACTATGACAACTGGTCTAGGACGTCCGTCCCAAACTTTAACCCTGAACGACCACCCGGAGCCCACTTCCCCGATTCCATGACAAGAGGGTCCAGAAGAAAGTACCTGACACCATTCACTATTTTCCAGCTGTTTTTTTCATCATGTGTTGTGCAGCAATTATGTTCTTGGACAAATGAGAACGCCAGGGAGGTGGGACCGACAAAAGTCAGCATGTACAAAGGCTGGGTTCCTCTAGAAGAAGAAGAGTTTTATCGTTTTATTGGACTGCTTATGTACATGGGAATGATTCAAGTACCAGGAGTAGAAATGTATTGGAGTAAAAAGAGTCTATTCAATGGCATTTGGGCGCGATCATTTATGACAAGATTTCGATTTCAACAAATTATGTGTTTTTTGAAAGTATCCGACAGAAAAACTGAGAAACAAGGAGACAAGTTATGTAAAGTTCGTTTTTTGTTTGATATTATGAGGAGAAAATGCATGAATCTTTATCAGCCAGGTTTGAATATTTCTGTTGATGAGAGGATGGTAAAAAATAAAGGAAGGTTTTCATTTAGGCAATATATACGTGACAAGCCTACTAAGTGGGGCATGAAGCTTTGGGTTTCAGCAGATTCTTTGTCTGGTTACGCTTACAATTTTGAGGTTTATTTGGGAAAGACAGGGTCTGGGAAAGTTAGTGGAAATGGTTTAGCCTATGAAGTTGTTATGGATCTCTTGAAATTTCTTTTAGCTCTTAGCAATAAGGGTTACCGTCTTTTTGTTGATAATTTTTATTCAAGCATTCATTTGTTTCTTGATCTGTTGAAGAAAGGGATTTTAGCTTGTGGTACTATTCTTTCCAATAGGAGGGGATTTCCAGCAGAATTGAAAAATGTGAAACGGTGGGAGAAACAGAATGAGAGAGGGGCAATGAGATGGTGTAGACAAGGGAATATTTTAGCACTTCAGTGGAAGGACAATAAAACTGTGTCTGTGATTTCTACCATGCATGGGGCAAATGAATTTTGTATGGCTAATAGGAGAACTAAAACAAATGAAGCTTTTCAAACTTTGGAACTTAGACAACCTAAAGTGATAACAGATTATAATATGCATATGGGTGGAGTTGATAAAAGTGACCAATTACTAACCAAATACAACATGTTACGTAAGACAAATAAATATTGGAAGACATTGTTTTTTCATTTTCTAGATATTGCCAGAGTAAATAGTTATATTTTGTTTCAGGACTGGAGAAAGCAAAACCCTGATTTGAAAGAACTAGATAGAAGTAACAAGTTTAATCAGCTTGCATTTACAGAAGAACTAATCAGGCAACTCGGGAAAATTGACGACTGTGCAGATGTTCCAACAGCCTCAAAACCAAAAATTTTTACTAATCACCCAATTATTCCTGGTATTGTTCCAACTTCTCAGAGAAAGAACTGTAAGCTATGTTATGATAAATTACATGTTGAACAGAAAAGCAGATACTTCTGCAGAACTTGTAATGTTTTTCTGTGCCTGCATGACACACGGAACTGTCTTGTAGACTACCACAAAATATAATTTTATACATATTCATCATTGAATATAAGCCTCAGATGTTTGTCTGTACATGATGAAGTTAATCCTGATTCTGTTTAAAATTAAGGTTGTTTCCCTGTATAAAATTCAAATGAATAACAAAATATTTATATAACATGACAAGTTGTACAACTTTTTCCGTTGTGGTTTGTGGCAGTTCTCGGCACAAATAGTTCACATATATGCATTTCAATTTTTTTAATATTTCAGTCATTTACTGACAGAATGTCTTGAAATTTGGATATATGTTGTAAAATTGGATGTAGTTTGTTAAGATAATAAAGTTTTTCAGTTTCCTTCAAATCCTTTTTTTTTCTTCTATCACAGTGTCCATTGTGGTTGTAAATTTATGTACTTTTCAATTTTTTTTTCCATAAAATTTGGACCCCAGATCTTTTTATTGTCATTATAATTAGTCAAAACTATCATCAAATGGCAGCTAATTCAATTCTGAATCCATTGATATATAACTTGCTACTCTATCTTAAATAGAAAAAGAAATAGGGCTCTTTATCTGTCGGCAACATTCAGTTTCCATAAATATGCCATAAAAACCAAAGAAGATTGAGGGTTAAGCCATGAATACAGACAAATCTAGCATTGATTACAGTTGCTTTTTCATAGTTTTTTCGAAGATAACTTACCACAAAATTGTGCTTGCGGTCACATGATTTGAGCTTAACTTTGGATACCAGAAATGACAGAAAGAAACAGTAAATTTATATGATTGCAGCAAGCAGATTCTTCCACTGCTTGATGTCCTTTCAAAGATATAACCATGAAGATGACAGGAGGCTTCACATATATTTGATAATTTTTGAAGTGCAAAAGAAGTCGCATCTTTTTCTAGCATTGGCAGTGCAAGAGAGAACAAAAGAGAGTAGAAGCTGGCAAGAAAGGATTAATTTATGTAATTGTATGGCAACAGTGAGTTTGCCAAAATAGATTAGTTTCATAAATAATTGAGGCTTGTAGACTCATTAGTGCATTGTGCATGTTTTCTGGGACAACTAAATGAAAAGAGATACATGTCTTGTGTATACAGGCAGAAGTGTGGAATGTGGATGCTGTGTTCAGAAAAATGGGAAGTGGCCCTGTGTCTTCCAAGTCAGTCAGCTCAGGAGTGATGTGCATAGAGCCTTATGAGCCTCTTATGGTATGGTTTTGGTCTTTGACACAATCTCTTGCATGCTCAACAAACATGCCAATTTAAGGGGCTGGTTTGTTATTACCTCAAGCACACAAATGTTTCATCGGGATATCACTGTGATGGCAAAAGATGTACTTTCATGGGGTTACTGGTACAGTAGTTGGGCTCTTTTGTTGTTGTTTCTAACAACTCTGTCTGTCTCTATCATTTAAGAAAATATGATTTGTGGTAAGAGCAGTCAGAAATGCAATGTATTTATATCAGTTTCATTCTAAATATAGGTCATCTGTGGAATGTTTTATATTGAATTTTCTTGCACAAGAAAAGCAGTTCTTCTTTTGTATCATTCGTCAGCCAGTGGTAAATGCAGCGTTTGCACCTGATGGTTCAGCCCTTGCGGTTGCTTATCATTCTGGAACAGTCAAGTTTTTCCTAGTTGATTTGGACAGTGAAAGCAGTGATATAGAGTAAGTCGTATAATTTTATTCAACCTCTCGACAGCTTCATTCACAGTAGAAATGTTAACATATGTGTGAATTTATGATCCATGTATCTACTGAGTTTGTGAAGGTTTTCTGAAATCTCCCATTTTAAAAAAAATTAAAATATCCCCGTATCCATATAGTACTAATTGGGAGGTCTGCTCATGTGTGTCACAATGGCATGGCTCTTTGCACTTTGTTGGTAGTGGTTATCAAATTAAGAGTATTTATATATGAGATAAATTGGACATGATATTCACCACTAGATGTACTATGTCAAATAGTGTTTTTAATTTCTGTGTTTTAATCTACAGATGTATGTATGACTGGAATCCGCATGATGGTAATCCTGTCACCAGCTTGTATTTTCTCGATGACCATAAACATCCTGTTTCAGAGTAAGCGATTAGTTACTGAAGAATGAGACTGGGTGTAAATTTTTTATTTTTTTTTTTGCATCAGTGGAATGTCCTGAAAATAACATTAGTAACTTGCCTTTGTGATTAAATTGCTATTGTTAGATCATCTTTTTTTTTTTTTTTTGGTGGAGATATAAGTCATTTCCATTGATCGTCACTTTGATGTTTTTATCTTTGCTCAACTCTACGGAGAGATTGGCTGTATAACCACTTACCTGGAGCGTGATATTCAAGTAGTCACCAATGATGGAACGAAAGAAATTTAAAACCTCTGGAAAGTTGGTAATAAAATTTGTCTTTTTGAATTATTTTTCTGATTAACAGTCACCCCTCTTGTCTATCTACAGTACTTGTCTTTGTAAGATTTTCCCCATCAGTTGTTCACATTGTTCAGATTTAGTATTAAAGTAACATCTTGTAATACTATATATTCCTTGCTTCTGTATATTCCTGAAAAAATAGTCTTCAGTTGTGGAAATTCGCATTGACGGGTGCTCGGCACAATACAGAAATCAAGCTGTGGAGCTGTGAAACTTGGGCCTGTGTGCAGACATTAAAGTGAGTTCCTGTTTCTCTTTTACTGAATTACTAAAGTACTTTTTCATATGAAACTTTGATCTACAGCTGTGCATTTTAATTATTAAAAAATAAACATGTCTTTGATCTGATCTGATTTTAAGAAGTGTTGAAATTTGAAGCAAAAGTGACCTGGAAAGACAGAATGCATCGCAGTGAACTGAGCATGTTTCAAGGTGTTATGGGAATATTTCATTAATCACATGAAGTGCAGCAGATGTGATGTGAAGAAATCATTGATACAGCTGTAATAAAATCAGTGAAGCTTACCAAAAAACAGGTCATTCCATTGTCAGATTGGAACAGCTACAAGTTGTGGCAGCTTTGGGAAGGAGAAATGTATGGTATTTGTTGTTTTTAATCGCCACTACTATCTGTCCATCCTGAAAGATGTCGCTAATTGTGTTATTTTGATCACCTAATTGTGATGGTTATTGCTGAAGAGAGGAGAGGTACCTACTGATGAGGAAGATGAGAACAATGGCATGTCTTTTCCACGAAAAGAAGAAAAAAAAAGACAGGAAATTAACTGTGATCAGAGGAACAATGAAAATGAATTTTAACAGAATATTCAGTGAGCCTTTTTTTCTTACAGAAGTTAAACTGAGAAATCAAAGTGTATTTTTTTTTTTTTTTGTGATTTTGCAGTTTCAATGCTCCCATGAGACAGCCAGACCTCCAACTGCGTTTCAAATCTGAGATTGATCTGACTTCAAAATATTTAGCACTCTCAGATATAAATTCAAGGGTAGGTGAGGCCCCCAAGAAACAAAATGCCTTCTAATTTGTGTGAAGGATATGGGGTAATTGAAGTTCTTTGTAAAGGCTGAGGTGGTGCAAAGGGTAGAACTTTGTTTTTGCTATTTGTTTTTTGTTCTTAAGGGACAAACATTAATGTGCTACATCACTTTTTAACAGTTTGCTGACAGAGCTGCACGTATTTGGGGGGTGTGGGAGGTTAGACATATATAACACATTATTCTGCAGTATCACTGTGTTAACGTGCAGCAAACTAAGTTGTTAATGGCAGTGGGGGAGTGCATTTGAGAGGAGACATATTATAAGGACATCTTCAAGATTCTGGTTTCTCCAGTTTCTAGGTTTCTTGGTTTTAATGAGCATTTTTTTTTTTTCTTAAAAAAGGGATGTTAATTATTCAGTGACATTTTCTCAATTCACTGTGCATTTCAGATACTGTATGTGCTTCAAATCTACCAGGACTACAGCAGCAGCACTTCTCATGTCAGCTCTTTATCCCAGTTTTCTCTAACCCAACCTTGCCTTAGTTTTGCCATTTTTGATGCCGGTGTTAAAAAATTCAGACATTCTGCCAATGATTCTCATCTTGATGAAATTACTACAGGTCAGTGGGGTATTACAGTGAAATTACTACAGGTCCTTGTGATGAGGGGTAGTGTGTTTTGCATCATTTTTACAGTGTTAGGAGCAGAATGAAATCAGGATTGTTTAATGACACCTACTTAAATGTGGTCATGACACCTAATTAACTCTTTCAGAAAGCCAGTATACAAATATATTGAAGGTATAAAGTTTTGAGCATAGGTGGGGTTGACAGAAATTTTTTAATTGAATGTGTATGAGATGATGAATAATGTAATAGTGACTCTGTGTCGGTTGCTGAAAGAAAAAAAACCCACTAAGGCAGGATCTTTGCCATCCTGTGCAAGCCATGTCATGAAATGCATATCACCATTCCCTGCATCTCTTTTCTGAAGAATGGAGGAGGTAAATCAGAGAGCTTGCCAAGCCAAAAGACAGTTGCTATTGTTAAGTAAATTATGCCCATGAAAGGGATAGGTATGTGATTTTTGTTTTAAAATAATTTTTAAAGGGGCGGGACGTCATGGCCTAATTTAAGAGATCTTGATCAAGCCTTGTCTGTTTCATAATAATACGAGATAACTCTTTACAGGATACAGTGTCGGTAGTCCAGATTGCATGTTTTTGGGCTATTGTAAAAGACACCATGAAAATCTTTTTTTTTTTCAGGTTTAAACAAAGAGTTCAGAGATTCATAACTTGAAAATACCTTTACTTCACGTAAGGGTAAAGAGAAAACTTGGAATTCACATTATTTATTATCTAAGTGTAGAAGTGAGGCCTAAACTAATTTTGAATTCAGATATATACAGTAGCGCTGTGTCTGGTGCATTGTATAAAATAAAATCTTCGCAAGCTACCGACAAATGCACTGTAAATAAGATGAAAGTTCAAACGGCATGTAAAATTTGAGACACCTTTGAACCCTGGTCTGTGCTTCCACTATAGGTGAACTGAATGAGAATCAGGATGAAGATGAACAAGATGGCAGAAATGGCGTTGATGCAGTTGGCAAAGTCACAGCAGGAGTTCAGATCAAGATGTATGGTGTTCATACTAAGTAAGTATTTTATAGCGTGCCAACTTGATAAAAGATTTTTTTGTCATAAGAAAGATGGCAGTGTTTATATTTTCATGTGTAGTGAGTTCACAGCAGAAAATAATGGATGAGAACCGTGATTTTGTCTAAACATAGTAGTTTTAATCCAGTTTTGTTCAGAAAATAACAAAGTCTCTAATTTCACTTCATGTCAGCAAGTGAGCAGGAGCAAAAATTTGTAACTTGATGCATCTCATGTAATGAATAAATATAATTCCTCACATGCAGTGCGCACGAATGATTGCATCTCGAAAGTGTGGTTTAACAAACTTTCTGTTCTTCCCTGACTTACGCTTATTTTGTCCTTGTATGACAGATCTTTACAAGAGCTGCTAATTCGCTACCGTCCAGAAACAAGTGCTCCTCGTCCACATACTCCAAGCATGAGTTCTATGTCACAGGAAGATCCAGGTAAGGCTCATGTGCCATACTATAGTTGTAGGCTATAGTATAAGGAGTTTGTAACTGTCAGAGGAGCCACATAGTTTAGATACAGTGCCTCCGTGTAAAATAAAGCCCCTTGCCTAACTTTTGTCCTGAAATGTTACTAATTATTTGCTCACAATTTGGAAATGTGTTAGGGATTAAGTATCTTTGGCAGACCAAACTGGTTTGCAGTTTGATAGGTCCCGGCAATAAAAAGTGTGAAGAAGATGGATTTTAACATGGGGGGTCCAGTTTGATGTCTTTTTTTGGTGATTAGATTCTGCAAAATACATTTTGATGGTAATCTTCAAAAATGTCATACCTCTTTTAAAAATCTTGTTATGACATAGGCTTTTGCCAACATTTTGGTCATCAGTATCAGGAGCAGTGGGTTATTTCCAATAAAAATTACTAATATAATACTTGGAGCATGCAAAACCAAACTTAATGAATGCTGAACATTATGTACTGAACTGTTCCTGAAAATTTGATTCTTTATTCTTTTATTTTGCTGATGCCTTACACTGATCTTATTCAGCTAAACACACTTAAGTTGTGTTCCTTTATTTTTTAAAAATAGGTCTTAGAGATGTGTTATCTGACATGAGTATGGATCAGACTGAGGGCATTCAAGACCTATCCAATGTCCCCATAGACTCATCACAGCCATCTCTCGGGGGAGCACAAGCCTTCACTACATCTAGTCCCAGGTTAACATACTCACTTTCACTATGATTTGTTTGCACTGAATTATGAACATGGTGAGAATCATCACCTGTGCGGATACATGGGGAAATAAGCTCATGGCTTTTTTCACAAATTTGGCACCTTATAAAACAAACAGGGACCTTCATGTTGTAGTGATATTTGTCACAATTTTCATACGGGAAGGATATATTCTACTTTGAAAAGCTGGATATGATTTATGAAATGCTATGTTAACTTTTTTTCACTTGAAGTTTGCTTGAGTCCTTGGCTTATTCTTTTGCCATTCACAGTACAGTAGATTTTTTTACAAATTTTTCAGGACAAGTAAAAACAACAAAGAATTTTCATTATCAGACTCAAGGTATGGTATTTTGAAAACATTATTTAACCCTTGGTTTCCAGAATTTAAGCCCCAATTTTTAACACAACCTGCAGGCTGTCACCTACAAACATACCAAATATCTCACTTTTTAAAGAAAGTTGAGGTATGATGTTTACAATGTGGCCCTCGATTTGTACTTTCAAAATTCTTTAACAGAAAACTTGTTTATTTTGTCCATTATGTTTTATCATTTCTTATATTTTTTCTCCAGTGTTCCCAGGGCAAATATCATACAAGCAGACCAGACAGTTCTGAGTGCATCAAGCACTAGTAGCTTCACTCAAGTCACTGCTATGAATGAAGATTTGTTAGATGTCAACTCACCTCGCAGCTCTGTTGAGCCATCTTCTATTTTGACACCCACTAGCACATTTGTTCAGGTGGGCTTTCCTGATTTTCACCACAGATGTATTTATAACATGGCCAATAGGCAAATGTATTGTAGTCATGATGTCATTGATGGCTTATTAAATGTTACTGGAGATGTGGTTTCTGCAAGACTGTTTAGTGGTATGGGAAATAATAAAACTGACATCGGAATTATTAACAGTGCTAAAGGCATAAAAATTGTGATTTTGCAGTGATAGGCTATATATTTGCTGATTTTATATTGTAAAACCCCATCATCAAGAAAACTGTTGGCTGGCAAGCAGAGAGACGAAGTGTAGTTTTTATCATCGTACATGGAGTAGTTTCATCAGTATGTCTTTTGTAAAGAATGTTAAAGCACATCCATGAGTGGTTTCTTATTTATATTAGGGTAAGTGCCAACTTTCATTTAGATAATCAATGCTTACAAAGTATCAGCATATACAGTATACTTATTCATTATTGTGAATTTGATTTGGATTGCGTGCATTGTTTTGTAAATGTGAGAAGGAGCTCTCTGATTGTCTCAAAATAAGTGTCTAAATGTAAAGCACTTAAGTTGTATATGTGCAACAGGAATAATGATGAATTTGTGGGTGAACTGCAGTATCACGTTTTATGTTCCCCAGACACCTTCTCATGTGAGACCTTCACCAGGCAGTGTCAGCTTATCTGAAGTGCCCCTCCCGCCAGTTACAACTACTGAGGAAGATGAACTGGCTACTCCTAAAGCTTCTGCACCTGGCAGCGCTGCAGGATCAGCCAACCAGTCTCTGAATGCATCGGTCCGATCAAGCCAGGACATACTGGAAGACATGTTTGGCATGACCCAGTCTGGAGGGAAAGGCAATAATACAATTGAAAGTACATCCAGTACTGGTTCTTTCCCAGTGGGAGGCCTGATGGTGAGTTGAGTAAACTAAATCATACTGTGAAAAACTGTTAATATTGTAGGGGGCATCAAGGCAGCCAGAACCCATCAAATGCGATTTTAGCACTGGGGACTAGACAAAAATAACATTGTAGATGCTAAGCTGCAGCCAGATGCATTGTGCTGAGATGCCACCCATTCCGATTTAGTCAGAATCATTCTGATTTTTCGTGAAAAGTCTGATTTTCCGATTAGCTAGGCTGGTAGTTTTATGTATTTACTTCTCGTAATTGGCCTTTTTTTTTTGTGTGTGTATGTATGTGTGTGTATTTGTCCTCTGTATTCTAGGTTGCCCCTTTTAATGCATTATCAGACTGAGTCTCAAAATGACAAAAAAAATGCCAGTTAAATAGCAATGTTGGCAGTGTTGTGGCGCAACCAGATGGTCAGTCTGACAATGCATCAAAATGGGCAGCAGGTCAGATGAGTGTTTGTAGTGATAAAAAGCATCATCATTTTGATAGTTCATTCATTTCTGAGAGAGACATTTAACATTTATGAGTTTTGCGTTAATAATAAATAAGAACGTTTGTTAGAGGTTTTTGAATCAACCTATAAGAAATAAAAATATGATTGACTGATTATTTTATTTTCTTTCAAAGACGATTTTCAAACTTTTAGTAATTGACTTATTGCAGCATTTTTTTGTAAATTTCTCACGAAGCCAATGAATCAAGTTATTATCTATGTACAGGATGCTTTCAACACTCAAGATGACAAGTATGATGAAAATGACCAGGAGGTGGCAGAAGCACTAGGGCTGCAGAAAGAGGAAAATTCTGAAGATGCAGTGGAAGCAAGAGATTCTTCAGACCACCAGGAAGACAGGAAAGATCTGGTGTGGCCTGAACCTCCAGATGTCTCTACAGAGGCCAAGCGATTGGTGGATGAGGCAATAGAACAAAGGTAGCCAAGGGTATTAAACTTGTGTCATCCACCTATTCAACCCACCTGTCTCACATATATTATCTTGCAAACTTTTATCAGCAATAAAGAGTAATGCTCCAAGTTCAAGAGAACATTTTTCTAAAACAATCATGAATTAAGGAGTTTGTGATTCACTTGAAATAAACAGCAGTTCAGAGATTCTCAGTAATTGATTCTAAGTGGCTAATTTCTTTAAACAATCTTCAATTTTTCCATCCATTTAAGGTTTTCGCAATTTCATGTTCATGTTATTTTATGCAATCATTTGTAATCATGTTAGAGTTAGTCACTGTCAGTACAACATGAAGACGAAGTGTTTAACCATTCTTCACAGTAGGAGAGTATTGTTACAGATCTCAGGCTTCTTTTTAATAATTTTATAGAAAACTCAGTTGAGTTGTCATTCTGTAACCACACAAGACTTAAGTATACTGACAAGAAATGCATCCATTATTGTTACTAGTACGCAAGAGGAGGAAGATGAAGAAGAGAAGGAAACCGATTTCTATGACGATGAAAATGATGACGAAGCTGAAGTGGAAGAGATCATACAACAACACGGAGGAGATGATGACGATGAAGTTGTGGTGCCAGATTATCCAGAAAGACCTCACAGGTAGTACTGTAGGAGATAGAAATCTTTTTATTGTCATAGTTGACGCCTCAGAGACATTTCAGAGAAATTGTTATGTCTTTTGTTTTTATCAGTGATAGTTGCACAGACTTGACAAGCATATGCAGTTTTTGCGGCTGTAGTTCATTGTATGAATCTGAAGTAATTAGAGCAGGATTGAAGAAATGAAGGAATAAAAGTGGTGGTGTTGGTGTATCTGATGTCTCATACTCAGGGTCTTATTCAATCCCCTATTAGTCTTTAGCATTTTGCTAGTGTTCCTGCTTTAAATGCAGAAGGTAGTAGTGCCAATTGGGTCCCCTGGCATGAATTGAAAAGCTTCACTGGGTTCCGTGAACAGGCCTTCACTATCAAGATTGTTGTTTTTTTTTCTTGGCATCAAACTGATGAGACTAAAGTGTTGTGCTTCAGATTTGTTTCAGAATTAAACAATCTTATGAGTCTGTAGAGTTTCAATAAAATATGTTTGCCATGTCAAAATACTCAGTGAATATCAGTCTTGATTCCTCTCAAATGAAAAGTAAATTTTTATTGTTAATTAAATAAATCAAGGGTTGGCAACTAAATGTTTTATGTCCAAAATAGTCAAACCGAGAAAGAATGAGTTTGAAATTTGTAATTTTAATGAAAATGTTTGGCTGAGTTGTATTGTTTTTATTTCAGACCTGAACCAAATCAAGCACCAGTGCAGGTTTTGACTAGCGTAAGCCACTGCCTAATTGTGTTTTATGTTTGTTCAGTGATATTTGTCATGTTTGAAGCACCTCAGTACATATATTAGCAGCATTATTTACTCTTATCAGAGTGGTCTCATTAACCAAAGAGTTATATGGGTAAGGGTAGATCATCTGTTTGAAACAGGAGGCATGTATCAGTTTTGTGACCAAGATTTCTTGTTACATCAAGCAGTATGTCAGAAATTGTCAATGGCAGTGTTGTCATTGGCAGGATGTTCATACTATGTGCTATTAAAACTCAAAATACAAATGCATCTTTTTCCATAGAACCAAACTTTTATTTTCCAGTTCTGATTACTGAAAGAAGATCCCATGTGTTTAGTAATGAATTATGAGAGAGAAATTTGCCATTGCAGATTGATACCAGTATTGCCAAGTTGGCTGACCAACTGCACCGGCAGCAAGAAATGATGCAACAGATGCAGGCAGAGCTGAATCGCCAAAGAGAAATTCAGCTTCAACTGCATCGTCACCAGATAGAACAGGAGCAGCTTCACCAAATGGCCGCCCAACAGCCCTCGTTGGAAAACGATATCAGCAAGCTTGAAGATATTCTGGTGTCGCGCATGGAGCATTCCCTTGCTCAGCATATGCAAAGAGAGAATATCCTTTGTCACTTGTGCTAATTACAAAATTCAGTCACATCACTTGAAATTTGAATGAATTGCATCTTTTCCAATATAATTATTTTGCTCCCAGCTAATTGTAAGAGTTTTTCAGTCAACTGTTTTCACTTTGTTATTTTCAAATTCATCTTGAACATACTACATTGCTTGTTGGAAAATGACAAAATTCTGCCAAAGTTTAAAATTGCACAACACATTGTTTAAAGCATATGACTGCTGCTTGATTGTCCACATTCATTTTGAGTCGCTGCGGGCTTCAGGCGGATAGGGAGTTTCTTAAACTCATAGTTACAATGACCAGCAATATATTTTACTAGATGATCTACCGGAATAAACAATCATGTGCCCCCCCTCCCTCCCTCCCTCCCTCCCTCTCTCTCTCATATATAATAAAATTAATAAACTACAGTCTTGCTTCAGAACTCATGCGCACCAGAACACTACGCACCAAACTGAACGCTTGATACGGTTACTTTTTATGACATGCACGGTACTATATATTACGAAACAAACATGCAAAAATACAGATGTTACATAGCAATAAACATTCGTTGTTTTTTAAGAAATACATGCTTGAAGTAAACAACTTTTAATTATAGCCATCATCTTCCTTATCTCAATTGCCACCTTCCTGCCAAATTTAAGGTCTGAAGAGTGTATAGTTTGGTCAGTTAGTCATGCCAAAGGTTGCAAGTTACTGAAATATATAATAGATGTTACATCTTTAGTCTTAGTACTTTCCTTTACTCGAGTACCCCAGAGATTGCAGGATTCTCTGAAAGTGAGTGATACACAGCGCAGAGAGAGAGATGATTCTTTTCACTCAGCTATGCTTGGAGAGATAACACGAACTGTCAAAGATGCAGTGGGAAATATTATTCGTACGGAAATCAAACAAACAGTCAATCCAGGTGAGTCAAAATATGACAAAAAGAAAATGTATGTAGCAGGGGCTTGCCAAAAAAAATGATACAGAAACGATACAATAAGCACAAAAGAAAAGGAAAGACAAATCAAGCTTGGATGAATCGATCTTCATCAGGAAAAACAAATGTAACAGGATAGAAAATTGAACAAATGAAAATATTTTAGAATGTTATACAAATACGAGTATTTAACTGTGACTTCCAAGTTTGGATTTTTGGAGTTCAGCATGTCCGTCAACGCGGCATTAAACAGACAGTACAGACACAAGTGCAGGAGACTTGATCATGAGACACTCAAGGGATCACGTGTTACATTAAAGGATTTTTACCAAATTTGCACCCAACTTTTCTTTTCATACACCAACTTAATCAAGATGATATGGATCATTGTCTACCCACTGTCAACAAAAGAAAATGACATCTGCGAAATTTGATAGCAACTTAATCCATTTGTCAGTAGGTCATCAAGTAAAACATCGTACATCCCATGCATAGTCTCACCAAGATAGTTCTTTTAAGCAATTTAGTGGAGATCCATTGCACTTTTAACAAGATAGTTCTTTTAACCAATAATGCGGAGATCCATTGCATTTTTAACAAGATAGTTCTTTTAACCAATTGTATGGAGATCCATTGCACTTTTAAAAATTTCTTCAGACAGTCGTGGACAAACAGTATTGTGATATTTCCTGTTTAAGTAGTTGTTATTGTTTTTATTGTATTTTTCTCTTCCAGGTCCTTTTTTTTTAAAAAAAAAAACCTAATTGTCTTTCAGCAAGATGGTTACATTTGCCTTCAACAAGCCGAAAAATATTAAGTTAGCAACCAATCTAAAATTTATACTTGTATGTGTGTGTGTTTTGTTTTTGTTTTTTTAATATGTATATTGAGAGACTGAGAAGGAAACGTCCACCATTAAGTAATCTTACCTACTCCCATCTGTAAATAAAAAAACCTAGGTACTTCACGTGTGTGTTTACTAGCCATTTAAAATGTTTCTGTTTTCATTTTACCAGCACTGCATAGGTTTGTCGAGCCAATGAAAGAGAAGATACATCAGGAGGTGGCCCATAGATTAACTGCTTGTGATTCTTTACTTAAAGACAACATTGCTAAAGCTGTCAAATCCAGGGTGAGTATGAATAGTGTTGCTTTTCATAACCAGATTTTGTAACAGTCTTTGTTCTGTTTTGTTCGTGTTTTTTTATTTTCCAAGGATTCTTTTGTTTTCCAGTAGCTTCTCAGTCCTTTGTTGTGGATGCTGCAGTATTTTCCACCATCCCTTCACTGCATTGGTAGTAAAATTATTGGGAGAACACTTTAGTACCAGTAGCATTTTCTTGTAATATTGGAGGCTGCACAAAAAAGCATGTTTTGACCAGATAAATATTTACAATTCTGTTTTTTGCTTATTGATACTGGGAGCTATGCCTTGATGTCTGTAATTAATTCAAGTAATGTTTAAACCACTTTGAGTTTATGAGAATTAATTTAAAGCATTTTGTTTCGTTTGTTCTTGCAGTCTACCATGGATGTGTTAGCGTCATCAGTGGGTGATGTGATATATCAGCAAATGCAGCAGGCATATACAGACACCTTTAAAAATGCTATGTTGCCGTCTTTCAAAGCTACCATGGAGAAAACAGTGCAGGACGTGCATGGCATTTTTCAGCAAGGAACTAAAGAATGTAAGACTCACAGTTCATTCATGCATGAGCAGTTGCACTTGAGAACATAATTGAGAGCATGTATTGAATTCAGATCAAGTATTATTTTTCTGTTACCCAAAAACTTTTTAATATGAAGGCAATGCCAACAGACCGCTGCTGCTGTGGGGAAAAAAACGGCAGTGGCATAAAATCTGACCCCCATGTTAGAAAAGGCCCCACAACTTCCAGACTAATGCACACAGAACAATATATTATACAACAAATTCAAGCTAAGAAATAGATCTTTCCAATGATGTGTCGTCTGTGTTCGTGAGGTCAACAAGAGCCAAGAAATCGAGGTGGAATGAAGAAAAACCGAGTGTTCGAGCAGAATGAAGTGAGCAGACAGGATTTTTTGGGGGGGTTACCTACTTTAGCGCTTCGCGGAAGGAAGAATTTTTAAATGACGGAAATAGCAAATATTTAGCCAATCGGAGAAAAGGATACCCTTCACTGTGAAGTTTTCACAACGGATGTTGGTACAAATTGAAAGGCGCTATAAGTCAGCAAAGTTGGAGGACTGTGCTCCGAAATTCAGACATTTTAAAGCTTGCACTCTTCTTGCGCTTTTGAAAGGATAAGTTGAACTTTATTATGTTGTAAATTTGTCTACATATGCCCCTCCAATAGTCTGCAATTCAGACTGAAAGACATTAATTAGTCACAAAAATTCTGAAGCTTGTTTTGCATGCTGCAGGCCTCGGCCGGGAAGCCCCACACGCTGGGCAGTCGATAAACTGTGACATCACAGGTTTCTAATTTGCGGACGCCCATTGGTTCTAAGCTAGCACAGACCCGTCTAACTATAGCGCTTGGATGGGAAATCCTAGGATAGTGTTGAGGAGGAAAGCTGTAGTGTTTATTGGAGTTTGGGTTTAATGGCACTTCAGCACGAATACGAACAAATTACGCCTGAAGAAAGGGGAACATTATTAATTAGGTCTAAAAAGCAAACAAGCTCAGTTTGCATTTATTTTTCTTTTGGGTGTGCATGGAAATAAACTCAAGCCCAGACTATCATCTTACTTTTCCTAATACAATGTACTGGTTGTCGTAATCATATAGACGTGCTTTCTCTTTGTTTTGTCTTGTATTTCATTCTTTTTCTGTATATACCTGGGGTGTCTGTTTTACCTCGCACATTCAAGCCGGGGGTTATGTCCTATACCTCAAACAACCACACACCTAGATCTAGTATTTATTCTATAAAATATAATTTTTATTGATTTTCACTTAGATCTACGTCTCTTTATTTGTGGAAGTGGTTTGAAATAGTTATATTTATACAAGTTGTATCTACTTTTGTGTTCTGGAAAATATATTAAGTTTACATAAAATATACATTTTTGCTGCTTGCAGACAACGGGGCATTGTTGTAGAGTTGATGTTGTTTGCTGATATATTAACTCACATATGTTCTTACATCAGTATTTTCTCCCAAACACTAATTATTTAATTTGGTCATACATTTAGTGCCGTTTTCACTCCTACAGGAATGGGGATATCACGGCTGTTTCCTAGTGGGATATTTAGTTTTTTTGGCCACTGAGTATTGGTTTACAGATGGCCGAGGCTCCATGGTCAGAGTTTCATTGTCCATGGTCCAGCCCGGCTCTTTTATCGGTTTTCGTTCTGCCCTGACGTACATGGGTTTGGGAATGCAGCAAAACTCTGGATTTTTAAACATTTTTCTAAACTTAAACTTCATATTTCTCATCACTCAGACATTGGATTTAAAAAATTGACGATTGCAAAAAAAGTTCCAAATGTTTTCTTTATTGATGTCACAAAACCATAAAAAGATACAATCATAAATCACCATTACAAGGCTTCCAAATAATGTTATAAAATTCTTGTTAGAAAGTGAAAGTAAAATTTACAAAATTAATTGTGCTTCTGTCAGAGCATAGACGGAGATAAAATTTACATCCCCATCAAGTTCAAATATTGCACTTTACAACACAGGTTTTGAACTTAGGGAATCATTAATACTTTTTGAGTTATGAGCTCACCTGTGCACACAATCAACTGAGGCAAATGGCTGTAGAACAGCATAAACGATTCAAACAATTAGATAATAATTTTGCTATGGATAAACATATTCGATAAATCCATATCAGTAAATGAGGATCAAGATCTGATGTGAAGAAGCACATTGCTTAATTTTTGTTTACAAGCCAACTTACAGTTGTGAGTAAACTGCTCATACTGAGCTCCCATGTCAAGTTCTTCAAGCAGATAATATTCACATTTTCACCAACCCAGTTAGTTATAAGAAATTAAAAGGTACCATTAATACCATCACCAAACCATCAATCATGTGTACACAATGAAAGAAAAGGGCCTCACTTAAAATAATTGCCTGAATTTGGGCCTACATTGTTTTTCTCTTTTTTACTGGGAGCTCTTCTATAAATACATCTGGGCAAACCTGCGTGAGATGTTTTTTGATGATACAATGTAACTTGTCTGTCTTTCGTAAAACTCTAAGTGTTTACTGTTCTAACATAATGTAGATGTTTTTGTGAAGTTGTTCCCCACCTTGTTCGCTAAACAGTCATAACCCGAATCTATGTAACTCTATCCATGGCAAACAGTGATCCTCTAAGAAATGAAACTTTGGGTACACCTTTGCCTTAAATGCTTTCCTATAAAATCTGCAATATGCCTGTATTGAGGTAGCAATTAAGCTAAAAGAAGTAGCTGAGACTGGTTTGCTGTGTGATATGAGAGAGTGAACATTAGAATATAGCTGATCCAGATGATCAAATCTCTGTTTTGCTATATATGCTTTTATGTGGGTTTCTGTATTGTTTGTTGCTGTAACAGTGCGGCGTACTAACTGCTTGGTAATGACTTTGTAAAGACGTGTAATTTGTGTATAAATTTCTGTTTTTGGATGACGAAGCTTTAACATTGTTCCCACAAATGCGACAAAGTTTTTCAACAGATTTCATGTGTTGTGTGACAAGCTGTGATCTGACTCTACCGTGTTAGGAGCTTACATTTTGGTATCACCTGAAACAAAAGTCTAAAATCATAATGTTGATATATATTTTTGTAATCTGTACTTTACCTTAAACATAGAAAGATTAAGTGATTCTGCCTTCGTAAGTTAAATATAACAGAAGCAAGCCTCAAGAACATGAGTAAAATTTCTAAACGTGAATAAAAAAAATTCATTATAAAATCAATGACGAATGATTTCCAAACTGGATTTTAACAGATACCTAGATATGCCTTTTTCAAATATGCTTATCACAATGCAGTCTATGCTTTGAGTAAAAAGTTATGGCCATTCGCTGTATAACCTAGAATCTTACAATTTAGAATCAAAGGATATGTAACAAAAACTGTAATAGACACCACTTACCCCATAAGTATTTCTACGAAGTTGTGATCAGTAAAAAGCTGGAATATTTTTCTATCGGACACTGGAGTCAACCAAACATTCTTCTGCAGACAAAGCTTGAAATAATGGAAATAAAATGATCAACTCCAAATTTAAATTGCACCACTCTTCACGGTGGGTAAACACAGGTAAAGCTGGCCTGCCCAGTACCTGGCCTGGATATCGTATTTCACAAGGCAATAAAACTGAGGGTCAGCATGGATCAGACACCAAAACTAAATGTCCTCCTGTATAGAGACTGGAAACAGCCGTGACATACATGATGGTAGTTTCCTCACTCTGCATCATTTTGGACAGAAAAATAGACTTTTGCATAAATTGTGCAATTATTATGCAAATGAGCAAATTAATATGCACATATTTTGATGTAAATAATAGTTTCTGCAATTTGGGCCTATCTTTACCAATACTACTACTACTATTTCCTGTTGCACCCACTGGTGCTTAGGGCAGCAACAAAGGATCTCCAGCCCTGTCTGTCCTGGGCCATCTTTGCGAGAGTTCCCCATGAGTGATTGAAGGATTTCATCTCTGCCTCGATTGTTCTCCGCCAGGTTGCCTTGGGTCTGCCTCGCTTGCGCCGTCCCTCCGGTGTCCACTGAAGTGCTGTTTTGGTTATAGAATTTGCTTCCTTTCGCAGCACGTGTCCAAGCCATCTCCATCGTCTCTTCGTGATGATGTTGGCTATTTCTTCTTGCTTGCATCGCCTTAGTAGTTCCTGATTAGAAATCTTGTTTGGCCAAAAGATGCGGAGAATCCTACGAAGACATGTGGTGTGGAAGGAAGACAACTTGGCGAGGTCACCTTCTGTCATTCACCAACACTCTGATCCATACAGGAGTGTGGATAGGACACAGCTTTGGTACAGTCTGATCTTGGTGTTGATGCCATATTGTGTCGATTTCCAGATGTTGCTCATACTTTGAAAAGACAGCCCTTGCATTTCCCAGCCTACTTTGGATGTCCTCCTTTGTGCCACCCTCTGGTCTGATAATGCTACCAAGGTATTTAAATTTGTCCGTCTTGGTGAGGTTCTTGTCATCTACTTGCACTGGTGCTGGAGTGTCTACATTTAGGGTCATAATCTCTGTCTTCTTCTGGCTAATCCGAAGGCCTACTTTGCATCCAAAATTATGTAGTCTCTGCGTCTTATCTTGCATGTGTTGGTGACTATGTGACAATAGCGCAAGGTCATCCGCAAAGTCCAAATCCTCTAGGTTGTCGAAGAGTGTCCATCTGATGCCTCTTGGTGCATCCTCTGTAGTTTTCCGCATAATCCAGTCGATTACGAGGTTAAACAAAATTGTTGACATCACACATCCTTGCCGTACACCAGTTTTCACTTCAAAGGATGCATCACTGTTTCCGACACTGCAACTGAAGTTCTTGTAAAAGCTTTTGATGAGTTCAACAAGCTTGCTGGGAATCCCATAGTGCCGAAGAATGCGCCATATACTCTCTCTGTGGATGCTGTCGAAGGCCTTTTCGAAGTCAACGAAGTTCACATAGAGCTGCCTTTGCCATTCTGAACACTGTTCTATGATGTTTCGGAGTGTGAAGATCTGGTCAATGCATCCTTTCCCCTTTCGGAATCCGGCCTGTTCCTTTCTCAGTGTCTTGTCCACAGCATCTGACATACGTTGCACAATGATCTTGGCAAGGATTTTGCTGGGTATAGAAAGGAGAGTGATACCACGCCAGTTGTTGCAATCGCTGAGTGCTCCTTTCTTGGGTATTTTCACTATTCTGCCTTCATTCCAGCTCTTTGGTACTGCTTCTGCTTCCCAGATAGCTGTGAACAGTGGCTGAAGGATGGTGGCTGACTGATCCGGATCTGCTTTGAACAGTTCTGCAGTCAAGTTGTCTTTTCCTGGGGCTTTGCTGTTTTTTAGGCTCTTTATTGCTGCCACTATCTCTTCTTTCTTTGGTGGATCTATGTTGATGTCAAGGTCTTCAGCAGCATCTTGTATTATTATTCTATCTTCAGGTGGTGGCCGGTTTAGTAATTCCTGAAAGTGCTCTGTCCAGCGTGTATCCTGTTCTCGTTCTGTAGTCAGTAGTTTCCCATTCTTGTCTTTGATTGGAACACTTGGTCTTCCACCGTACTTGCCACAAATGCGCTTAGTGATCTTGTGGAGCTTACCCTGTTCTCCTCTTGCTGCTGCCTCCTCCGCATCTGCCGCTAGCTGTTCCATGGCTTCTCGTTTATCTTTCTTTACTAGTTTCTTCACTTTCTTATTTAACTCTGTGTAGCTATGTTGGTACCTCTCTTTCAGCCTTTCCGATTTCACTTGTAGGAGTTTCTTTTTCATGACTTTCCTCTCCTCGATCACATCCCATGTTCTTTGTTGGATCCACTCCTTGCTTTTCCCTTTCTCATTAAATCCAAGGCAGGCTACACTGCTCTCTGTGTACACTGTAGTTACTCTTTTCCACTCTGAATCGATTCCTCTTTCTTTAGGGTTGTTCTTATCAGACTCTCGTAGAGCCTGGAATCGGTTCTTGACTTGTATGTTGAAGGCATTTCTAACACTTGCATCTCTCAGTTTCTGAATATTAAGGTGTCTTTGCTTTGATGTCTTGATTCCGGTCTTGTTCAGTTTAATTTTGATAAGTGCTGCCACTAGATGGTGGTCGCTGGCTACGTCAGCTCCTCTTTTCACTTTCACATCTAGAAGGGATCGTCTCCACATACCGTTGATCATCAAATGGTCTATTTGGTTCTTGTCTCTTCCATTTGGAGAATTCCATGTGAGTTTCTGAATTTCTCTGTGTGTGAAAAGGGTCCCTCCGATGACTAAGCTGTTCAAGGCACAAAAATCCACAAGCCTTTCTCCATTGTCATTCCTTGTTCCAGTTCCATGTTTTCCCATTACTCTTTCATAATTTATATCATCTTTACCTACCTTAGCATTGAGGTCTCCCATGACAATGATGAGATCATGCCGTGGCGTCATGTCCATTTCCCCCTGGAGTTGTTCATAAAAGTCGTCTTTGTCTGTGTTGTCATTTTCGTTCATCATCATCATTGCCTTTCTCACCCTGGATCAGTTTATAGGCCACCAACAAACACTTTCCATCCCTCTCTATCATGGGCCAGTCTCTTTACATTATTCCAAGTCTTTCCGCTTCGTTGCACATCATTTTCTCTGGCTCTTCTCCACGTTCCGCGCGGCCTTCCTCTTGATCTCTTGCCCTGGGGATTCCAATCCAATACCTTCTTCGTGATGCTGTTTCCTGGCCTCCTGAGAGTGTGGCCGATCCATCTCCATCGCCTCCTACCAATTTCCTCTCTGACTGGGCTCTGTCTTGTTCTTTTCCATACAATTTCATTGCTGACCTTGTCTGTCCATCTGATCTTAAGTAGCTTCCTCAAACATCTGTTGATGAAAACTTGGATTCTCTTTATGCAGGCCTGGGATGCATTCCAAGTCTCACATCCATACAACAGGACTGACTTCACGTTCGAGTTGAATATCCTCAGCTTTGTTTTTAGAGATATATCCTTGGTTCTCCAAATCTTGCTTAAGGACGTAAAAGCTGCCTGTGCCTTTCCAATTCGTGCTTTGACTTCTGCCTCTGTTCCTCCCTCATTGTCAATGATACTACCAAGATAGCACAAGGACTCTACATCTTCCAGTGGTTGATCTCCTACTCTGACTTGTGCGCTTGGGCGTGCAACAATTTTTAGGACCTTCGACTTCGCAGGATGTATCCTCAATCCAATAGATTCTGAAATTTTGTTTAGAGCTGTAGTCTTTGCTTGCATCTGGTCGTGTGTGTGCGACAATAGTGGCAAGTCATCTGCAAAATCTAGATCGTCCAGTTGTGTCCATGGGGTCCATTGTATGCCATTTCATCCTCCACTGGTGGTTTCTTTCATAAGCCAATCAATCACCAGGACAAACAGAAATGGGGACAGCAAACAACCCTGCCTAACACCAGTCTTGATATCAAAGCTGTCAGTAAGCTCGCCATCGTGTACGACTCTGCAACTTGTCCCCTCGTACATGCTCTTGATAAGGTTCACCATCTTCTCTGGGATTCCATAATGTCTCAATATTCTCCACAGTGTTTCTCTATCGATGCTATCAAAGGCCTTCTCGTAGTCAAGGAAGGTCATTTTCGTTGGTTGGTGCATAACATTGGATGACAGTGATGTTTGTGTGTCGTCCTTTCATCCTCATCCTCATCAGTCTGCTATTGACTGGTTTCCACTCCAACAAGCATTTGTCCAGTCCTTTCTTTAGGATGATGGCTACTCCTTCATGATGTTGGTCATCCTCTCTTCCAGAGTAGAGAACGGTTTCTCCAGTGGATGTTTTGATCCTTCCAGATCCAGTCCATCTGCTCTCACTTACACCCAGGATGTGTAGGTTGTAGCGCCTCATCTCTGATGTTACTTGTGCTAACTTACCCGATTCATACATTGTTCTAACATTCCAGTATCCAATCCTGGTCTTGGTTTTGGCGGTGTTCAGTTCCTCCTTCATCCTGCTAGCAGTTTCCTTTCGGCTTTCACTACTTGCATTCATACGAGTCGCGAGGTACTCAGAAGGTCCATCACATCCAGAACGTTGGTTTTTCCATGTTGCTGTTTCCGTAACGATTTTTGTTTCTCCAAGTAAGGTCACCCAAACAAGGATTTCAGGGTAGGGTTGTTAGCCCTACGCCCAACCCCCGAACCTGGAGGGCCGGTCTGTTCAATCTTGTCTGGTCCTTCCCCCATGACCTGTCCAGCTTGCTTAAAGCTTTCAGGGGCACGAGGCCTCCGCTGGCTTAGCTCCTGGGATCACTGGGACACGCAAGCCACTCCTCCACGTCAAGGCATGAACAATTGGAGCAGATCTTTACCAATACTTGAAGGAAAAAAAAAAATTTTCCCAGTATGACAAATTACTTTAAATCACAACTGCAACTATTACTGATTCTGGCTTTTTTTTTCTTCCCAGTTGCATAATTTATGCAAATTATCTAATTAAATATGCAAGTTAGCACACTTTCAATGTGCTTATTAGATTCGTCATCATGAAATACTTATGTCAGGGTTAGAATTTGAATTGCCGTGCTGGGTCACGGTTTTGTTTATTTCATGTCATCATTGATTTTGGCCAGTGCAAACGTCCTTGAACTGTTCCCGTGGACGGTTTGTTTTTGAAACGCTTTTTCTTAAAGATGGAAAGAAAGTGGGGCAAGATAGAACGAATGGATAAATTAACAGTGACGATGCAGTTTTCGACCCCGTGGTTTGGGTGTACTTTAACAGGGAAAGACGGGGCGAATAAGGAGTGAATAAATTCGTACATAAAACGTTTAGGGTGTAGAGACTTTGCGAACGGTTTTGATATACTTGAGTAACTTTGTCTGTTACTATTAATAGAATCTATTGGCGCTGCGAGCTGAGCTTGAAGCGGATGCACCAATCAAATTTGAGCAGTTCGCTGGGTCTGCAGAAGATTTAAGCGAAGCCATCTTTGGATTTGACCACTTCCATGTAGATCCTTCCATCTGCGAGGGCGGTCGGCTAAGGTTCAGCCAGAGAGAACCATAAGACTGTTAAGACATGTCTATGTCCTGGATAGACAATGAAATAACCCACAGCTATTTTCTCCAGTTCCCTGAAATCGTTTCAGGGAACCAATCGTAAGTGTCTTCACAATGATTCGAGATGATGTGAATCTGACCCTAATTTTCCAGTAGACGTGCTACCAAAGGAATGCAAGACCATAATATTTTACTTGCAATTAAGATCTAGAATGAGTGACTGGTATACACATTTGTAAATTGTAATTGATGTGTCTGGATGAGGCTGGGGATTGCCAGTCCATCCTAGAGCAGATCTAGATCTATCTTAACTACGTCAGTGTGTCTTGACGTTTTGATCCTTTATAAGTAATTAACTGAGTTAACATTGTCGTCTGAGACATAAGAATATTATTTGTGAGATAGTAGGCAGACTATATTTCTGAAGATAAATAATTACTAAGTAAATTGTGAATGAGTCAGAATGATGTGGATTTTCTAATCTTTAAGAACCTAGAGGAGACTTCTAGTTATGTATTATACTATTTTCATTTGATGCTGCTGATGTTGTCTTTTTAATATGTAAACGATAGACGAAATTGTTAGGAATTTTAAGTAATAAATTTGTGGCCCTACAAGGTCCTTGATATAAAGTACTCGAAATTGTTATTAGTGTATGTGGCATGGTATGGCAGAGTAATTTCTAAAACCTCTCGATATTTTATTAAATGCAGTCGAACACCTAAATTTCATAATATACCACCCCGTAACATTTGAGGGCATACCCCACACTCGTAACACTGGAGAGGGACCCTTAAAAGAACTTTAATAACGCCATGCCACTTAGTTAGATTATTTTAAAACCTATTGTATTTTTTTTTATTCCATCATTTAATATTGTACTCTTGTAATATTATGTTTTCAGGTCCTTTTATTATCGACTTTAGGCAATTTGTATTAATCTAATATTTTGTATTTCAATTTCATATGGTGAACTCAACATCCCATTGACCCGTGGACACCGGCGAGGGAACCCTTTCACCGTACAGATCTACCTCAGACGGAAATACAGTTTTTTGGGCTTGGAGCTATGGATTGAGGATATTAACATCAGAATTCCTCAAAAACAAAGATAAGTGAACCATCTATCTAACAGTCTTGGGGAGGGCGACGTACTTTCCGCTCTGTGTGTGTGTTCCAGGCCATTTTACTATTTACTATATGTTTAGTTTAAGTGCGGGAGGTTGGTTGGGGTCATAGTTTAGCATATCTTCTTTGCCATTACGAAGGATATTGGAGTGCCTTGGTGGCTATTTATAATAACTCGGGGGGATTTGCTTCACTGTGAATAGTTCTTTTAGGGATCCATTATTCGTATAGATTGTGGCGTTTCTTACTTCCTCACTTTTCTTTAGGAAGATGTCTCTCCTGTCTTTTTCTTAAACTTTCTGTAATATAAGTTAGGACTTGTAGGGTCTGTTATCGTTCGTTTTACTTGTCAGTATCATCATCATCATTGCCTTTCTCACCCTGGATCAGGGTATAGGCCACCAACAAACACCTTCCATCCCTCTCTATCATGGGCCAGCCTCTTTACATTATTCCAAGTCTTTCCGCTTCGTTGCACATCATTTTCTCTGGCTCTTCTCCACGTTCCGCGCGGCCTTCCTCTTGATCTCTTGCCCTGGGGATTCCAGTCCAATACCTTCTTCGTGATGCTGTTTCCTGGCCTCCTGAGAGTGTGGCCGATCCATCTCCATCGCCTCCTACCAATTTCCTCTCTGACTGGGTTCTGTCTTGTTCTTTTCCATACAATTTCATTGCTGACCTTGTCTGTCCATCTGATCTTAAGTAGCTTCCTCAAACATCTGTTGATGAAAACATGGATTCTCTTTATGCAGGCCTGGGACGCATTCCAAGTCTCACATCCGTACAACAGGACTGACTTCACGTTCGAGTTGAATATCCTCAGCTTTGTTTTTAGAGATATATCCTTGGTTCTCCAAATCTTGCTTAAGGATGTGAAAGCTGCCTGTGCCTTTCCAATTCGTGCTTTGACTTCTGCCTCTGTTCCTCCCTTATTGTCAATGATACTACCAAGATAGCAGAAGGACTCTACATCTTCCAGTGGTTGATCTCCTACTGTGACTTGTTCGCTTAGGGGTGCAACAATTTTTAGGACCTTCGACTTCGCGGGATGTATCCTCAATCCAATAGATTCTGAAATTTTGTTTAGAGCTGTAGTCTTTGCTTGCATCTGGTCGTGTGTGTGCGACAATAGTGCCAAGTCATCTGCAAAATCTAGATCGTCCAGCTGTGTCCATGGGGTCCATTGTATGCCATTTCTTCCTCCACTGGTGGTTTCTTTCATAAGCCAATCAATCACCAGGATAAACAGAAATGGGGACAGCAAACAACCCTGCCTAACACCAGTCTTGATATCAAAGCTGTCAGTAAGCTCACCATCATGTACGACTCTGCAACTTGTCCCCTCGTACATGCTCTTGATAAGATTCACCATCTTCTCTGGGATTCCATAATGTCTCAATATTCTCCACAGTGTTTCTCTATCGATGCTATCAAAGGCCTTCTCGTAGTCAAGGAAGTTCACTATCAGTTGGGAGTTCCACTCTAGCGACTGCTCTACTATGATTCTCAGCGTGGCGATCTGGTCGGTGGTTGATCGATTACTCCTGAAACCAGCTTGCTCCTCGCGAAGTTTTTTGTCTGTTGCATTCTGTATTCGCTTGAGAATAATCCGATTGAAAACCTTTCCTGGGATGGAGAGAAGTGTGATTCCTCTGTAGTTACTACAATTGCTGAGGTCCCCTTTTTTTGGGAGCTTCACGAGGTGTCCTTCCTTCCAGTCCTTTGGAAACTTGCCTCCGATCCAAATCCTCGAGAATAGTGAGTGCAGACCCTCTACAGCCCCAGCAGCATCTGCCTTCAGCGCCTCTGGTGGGATCTGGTCTGGTCCAGCTGCCTTGCCTCGATTTAACTGCTTTATGGCATCATTAATCTCTGCTTTAGTCGGAGGGTCGCAACTGATCGGTAAATCATTTCTTGCGGGTAGAATGTCGGGTGGGTTGCTTGGTGGAGGTCTGTTCAAGAGGCTGTTAAAATGTTCTATCCATCTTTTTGCCTGAGCTTCCTTTCCAAAAATAGCCTTCCTGTTGTAATCCTTGACAGGAACTTCAGGTTTTCCATATTTTCCAGCAAGAGTCTTTGTAGTCTGGTAGAGGATCCTCATGTGTCCTCCTGTTGCTGCCTTCTCTGCTTTCTCTGCTAACATTCCTATGAACTCCTCTTTGTCTTTTTTAATTGATTTTTTGACCTCTTTAGCTGATGCTCGGTACTCTTCCTGGTTACCAACTCTTGAGCTTCTTGTACGACTTGCATTTACCCGTTCTTTTAGGTCTCTTCTTATCCTTATCAAGTCCAGTGATTTTTGACTGATCCATTCCTTGTGTTCCACTTTCTTTTCCCCAATAACATCCTGACATGTCGATGTAAATACTCCTTTTACCTTAGCCCAGTGAGTCTCCAAATCTACTGTCTCTTCGAGGTCAACAAGGGGTTTGAATCTATTCCTCAGTGTCAGCTGGAACTCTTCCTTCTTGTCTCCATCCAGAAGGCTCACTTGAAACTTTCTCCTCTTTGTTCCTGCTCTGGTACCTTGTTTCTTGAGGCGGAGTTTGAGTCTTGCCAGCAGCATGTGATGGTCAGATCCAACATCTGCTCCTCTCTGTACTATGACATCCTCTAGTGAGCGTCTGAATCGTCGGGTGATGCAAAAGTGGTCAATCTGATTTTCAGTTACTCCATCCGGTGAAATCCAAGTGGCCTTATGGATCCTCTTGTGTGGGAATACTGAACCTCCAATCACATAGCTGTTAAATGCGCAGAAACTTGCAAACCGCTCTCCATTCTCATTCATTTGTCCTAAACCATTGCACCCCATAATGTCCTCATACCCTGTATTGTCCTGTCCTATCTTGGCATTGGCGTCTCCCATTATAATGTTCACATCTTTTCTTGGCAATGTGTCAACTATTTCCTGAAGCTGGTTGTAGAAGTCGTCCTTGTCCTCATCGGTTGCTTCATTTGTTGGGGCGTATATCTGCACAATGTTCATGTTGATGTTCTTGTTCTTAGTAGTAAATGATGCCAATATAATTCTCCTTCCATAGGGTTCCCATCCCCTCAGTGACCTCTGGGCGTGCTTGCTCAAGATGATCGCTACTCCTTCTGTATGCTTTTTGTCCTCCCTTCCAGAATACAAAATCTTTTCCCCAGTATTAAGTTGTTTCAGTCCGGACTGTATCCAGCGGGTCTCGCTAACTCCAAGTATGTGCAGTCTGTATCGCCTCATCTCCATTGTAACCTGGGCACTCTTTCCTGCTTCATACATGGAGCGGACATTCCACGACGCAATCCGGAGTGACTTGCTTGATGAAGGAGCAGTCGGGCCAGTGGCGTCCTTTCGGCTTTGTCCATTGTCCTTCATTGAATCTACAGGTGCAGATGCTCCCCCTTCTCCCAAGATAAAAGACTGATTTGAAGTATTTGCTTGTGTTTCTGTAACTGGTTTATTTTTACAGGGTGGGTAGTTGGCCCACCGCCAACTGGCTCTTCTCGGGAGACCAGGACCTTTGCACCTTTAGTCGCCTCTTACGACACGCAGTATCACGTCAGATGTATTCTCTGCTGTCCCTCTTCTACAAGAGAGCCCCGCATCTGCACGGGCGACTTGTCAGTATATGTCCTGTTTATTGTATTTCTTTTTGCTTCATTATAAACTTTAGACTACTATACTAACATTGATATGTTTACAATATATGCCTGAGGTGTTTCACGTGCTAAAACCACGTTGAATTGTAATCTGGTATTGACATATGAGAGAGGGATATAATAAATTGTTGTCACGTGACAATTTCACATTGAAGATAGAGGGAATAATTTTGCAGTGGTAACAGAAGACACTGCGTGTCCGCGTTTTGAGAAGAGAGAGATATTTTAAATTTGTCGTGTTGAGAGAGAGATATATTTTTGATTCATCGCATTGAGAGAGCGATTCGTTTTTCACAGTGATAACAGAGGACACTGGTTCGTCGCGTTGAGAGAGACGTAAATTTTGAGAGTGATCACTCGAGACATTAATTTATCGCAGTAAAGGCGATATATAGTATTTTATTGCAGTGGGAGCAACGGATAGACGGCACTGCCTTACTAGAATTTATATTCAGAGAGAGAGAGAGAGATAAAGTGTTTGCAGTTTAAGTGATACTGCCTGTAATTTTCAGAGAGAGAGATAGAACGTTCTTTTCGCGAAGCAGTGCTAACATAAGACACTGAATTAATATTAACAGACAATATCTGTTCATATAATATAATTGATACCGCGATACACCTTAATAGTAGGTAAATACTTACTATTTACAAACTTTAACATATCATGGCTGATTTTCTTAAATACTTTGAATCTGCCAAAGTTCTGGGCATACCAGAAGAAGAACACGCCGCGTGGTGCGAACGACAAGTACAACAAGACCGAGAGCGCGAGGATCGAAAAGAAGCAAGAGAGAGAGAAAAAGAAGAAAGAGAAAGAGAAAAAGAAGAAAGAGAAAGAGAAAAAGACAAAGAGAGAGAAAAGGAAAGAGAACGAGAAAAAGAGGCCGTAGAGAAAGAAAAAAGAGAGCATGAACTTGCAATGAAAAAGTTAGAGCAACAATCGCTTGTAACACCCACTACTGCCACCAATACTTATGCTACTAAACCAAAACTACCACCATTTAATGAAAAACTCGACCGGATCGACGCATATTTACATCGGTTCGAGTTACACGCTAAATGCGTCGGATGGCAGCAGGCGATGTACAGTTCATGCCTGTCCAATTTATTAACAGGTAAGGCTTTAGAGGTATTTCATAGCCTCAAGGTAGAGGATGCCAATGATTATGACAAGCTTAAAACAGCACTGCTTAAGCGATTCCAGCATACCGAGGATGGCTTTCATCAAAGATTTCGCTCATGTAAACCTGAGCCATCTGAAAATTTCTCAACTTATGTGAATCGGCTGAAACATTATTTAGATCGCTGGATTGAGCTCGCGAACGTAACTACCGGAAATTATTCCCAACTTTACGATTTGGTCTTAAAAGACCAAATCTATACGGCATGTCATTCCGATTTAGTTGCCCACCTTAAAGAGAGGGCACCGACATCCTCTGAAGAAATCACATCGTGCGCGGAACGGTATGCGTCCGCCCACCCAAATCGTCCTTTGGCAAAGCCTTCAACTACAACACCGTGTTATGCCAACGTAGGCAAAGGAGCGCCAACCGAACACGATCGTTCAAGGCCGACTCGTCGTCAGGCCCCAAATCCGCGCTCTCAATCAGAGCCGCCTTTTTTTTAGACAGAGAGATTTCCCGAATCGAGGTAATGTATCCCCGCGTCGAGGATACCAGAGTTATTCTTTTTACGAGCCTCGGCCATATTATCGTGGCAACTATCCAGGCCAACAATATAACCGGCCTCAGGGACCGCCGCGACGAGTGCATTTTGATGATAATCATAATTATAATAGACCGCAGAGTCTTCCTTATCGTGGAAACGATCTTAATCGTACTATATGTTTTAGGTGTAATAGGGTAGGCCACATACAGAGATTTTGTAACGCCAAAGTGGAAGCAGCAAATGCCTGCTCGGTTAAATCTACACCTTATGAGACTGACGGTCATTCTGAATCTTCATCACAATCAAAGACTATTCCAGTCATGTCCGCCCTACATGAACTGGGGGAACTAACATTTTACCAGGGCCGCGTGAACGCGATTCGCGCTTCTGTTCTACGTGACTCCGGATGCACGACTATCGGCGTTCGACAGTCACTAGTCCGTCCGACACAATTTTTGGACAAGGAGGTAACTTGTATTACTTTTGGCGGATCTGTAGAGCGATTCCGTCTTGCAGAAGTTTATATTGATACACCTTTTCTCACAGGTATTGTTACCGCATGTGTACTGCCTAATCCGGTGGCTGATATAATCATAGGGAATGTACCTCAAGTAAATAAGTTTCCTATCGGTAACTTGGAAATTTGGACTGAGGATGAGAGTGTTGCTTGTGCGAGAACACGCCTACAATCGAGTCGACGAGCAGATATTCCATTGAGTAATCCTACTATTGAAGTGAACATTACGTCTAGTGCATTTCATGATGAGCAACATTCAGATCCCACATTGAAACATTTGTTTGCTAAGGTTGATCCTACCGCACCGGATACCTCTAACTTTCTTATTAAAGATGACTTATTATATCGTAATTTTCGGAATAAGCCAGAGGCCATTATGCAACTTGTAGTACCGAGATCTTTTCGTCGCGACATTATTCGTCTCGCGCATGACACTTCCTTGGCGGGTCACCAGGGAAAGGCCAGAACTAAGTCTCGAATACTATCGCAATTTTTTTGGCCCAGCATTTACGCAGATGTAAACCGGTTCGTATCAACATGTGACGTATGTCAGAGACGTACTCCTAAAGGAAGAGCATCGCGAGCTCCTCTGCAGGAGATGCCAATGGTCTCCAGACCATTTGAGCGCGTTGCCGTAGATATAGTTGGACCTCTACACAAGTCAGACAGAGGACATCGTTTTATACTTTCTGTCATTGACTACGCAACCCATTGGCCAGAGGCCATTCTGCTAAAAGACATTTCAGCTGATCATGTCGCTGAAGCCCTTATTACTATTTTTTCACGTCTTGGGTTTCCGGTTGAAATTTTATCGGACAGAGGTCCACAGTTTACCTCTGAGCTTTTTAAGAAAGTCTTGGAATTGGTCGGGATTAAACAAAGATTGACATCTCCATACCACCCACAGTCTAATGGCTGCTGTGAACGGTGGAATGCTACGATGAAAAGTATGCTTGCGCGAGTTTCCGCCGACAAACCGAGTGATTGGGATCGACAACTCCCCGCTATTCTTTTTGCATACCGAGAACTACCGAACGCATCGACGGGTTTTTCCCCCTTCGAATTATTGTATGGTCGTAAGCCCCGTGGTCCAATGGCCATACTTCATGATTTATTCGCCGGATCAGACACCGACGACAACGATACGCGTTCTGCATATCAATACGTTGTAGACTTGCGCCATCGAATTCTTAACGCATGTCAGCTCGCACAAAAATCTTCAGCTGCGCATGCTAGTCTTTATAAACAATATCGTGATCAAGGTAGCCGATTGCGAACCTTGGCCGTCGGAGACCAAACTCTTGTTCTCCTTCCGGAGACCAAAAATAAACTCCTTCTTACATGGAAGGGACCTTTTAAAGTTCTAAAGAGACTTTCTCGAGTAAATTATCTTATCAAGATTCGAGGACAGGACAAAGTCTTCCATATAAATATGTTAAAGCAGTACCTGTCCGACGATGATAATCGACAGAATAATCGCCGAAATGTGGTTGCTCAGGCCAATGCGGCCTTGGTTTCAGTTGACGATGATGATCCTATTAAGATTGAGAATTCAATCCCCCCACTTCGATCTTCTGAAAACACTTCGGATGTGAATATAAATCCAGATTTATCTGAATCGCAAAGACAAGATTTAAGAGATTTGCTTGACGAGTTTACTACAGTCTTTACTGATCTACCAGGTAATACTTCTTTGGTACAGCATGTTATAAGATTAAAGACGGATATACCCGTCTTTGTTAAACTATACCCGCGTCCGCTGCACGCACAAGAGACTATAATAACCGAGGTACGTAACATGTTTCACCTGGGAGTGATAGAGCGATCGACGAGCCCATATAACTCACCCATCGTCTTAGTGAAAAAAAAAGATGATACCGTGCGTTTTTGTATTGATTATCGTAAACTTAATGAGGTTACGATATATGACGCTGAACCGATTCCCAACCAGGAGAATCTTTTTGTTCAGTTAGCGAGGGCAACAATTTTTTCTAAAATTGATCTTTCCAAAGGCTATTGGCAAATTCCGCTTGATGAGAATAGCAAGCAATATACCGCTTTTCAGACTCCGTTGGGTCTTATGCAGTGGCGCTATATGCCTTTCGGGTTAGTTACAGCCCCTGCTACTTTCGCCCGTATGATGACAATATTGCTCCAGGGTATGAATTCCGTATTGTCGTATTTTGACGACATTTGTATTTATGAAACCGATTGGTCGGGACACCTCGCAGCCCTACGACAAGTTTTTATTGCTCTTCGTCGAGCTGGCCTTACGGCGAAACCCAGTAAGGTGTTTTTAGGATATAATGAAATTAATTTTCTGGGCCATACAATTGCCCACGGCGTTCAGACTCCTGATGACAAGAAGATAACTACCATCTTAAAGCTCCAACCACCTCGAACTAAGAAAGAAGTTCGTAGTTTATTGGGCTTTCTTAACTATTATAGGAAATTCATTCCAAATTTTTTTTCGCTTACAGCTCCGTTATCGGACCTCACAAGAAAGAATTTTCCTAATAAAGTGAAATGGACAACCGAATGTGCTGATACACTTCGTACCGTTCAACAACTGTTTTCCACTTCCCCCATTCTCATACTACCAGATATAAACCAAATATTTATTGTCCGCACTGATGCGTCGGACAAGGGATTGGGAGCTGTGTTATTACAGGAACGAGACGATACCTTGCGGCCATGTCTATACGCCAGCCGCAAGTTGCTAGATAGGGAATGCCGCTATGCAATTATCGAGCGAGAGTGCCTCGCTATCATTTTTGCTGTAAACGCATTTTCGCGATATCTACTTATGTCCGAGTTTATAATTGAAACGGACCATCGTCCGTTGTTATTCTTAAAGACTAACAGGGCTAAGAATGCTCGATTAACGAGGTGGAGTCTTGCACTCCAGGAATACCGGTTTGTTATCCGGTCTATCCCGGGCGGTGACAATTCCCAAGCTGATATTTTGTCACGTCTCATTTAAATTCCTATTAAAGAGTGTTGTGTCTTGTATTGGGGTTGGATAGTGCTTGTCCCCCTCAATTCTAGACGGTGGATGGATTCACATTTATCTTGTTCATTACTTTATGAACCATTTTTACAATCCTTTTTTGTGAATATCCTCTTTCCACCAGCGTCATTCCTGACTGTGACCTGAACTTCTGGCAAACCTGACGCCCTTGTCAGCGGGTCAATGAGATGAAGACATGGCAAACCAAGCTACCAGAGCTACTGCTGCCATTGGATACCACAGTATTTTAATGAACAATATATTGTGTGTGAATGTGTATATAAGCAGCAATTGTGTGTGTTGACTAAATAATTATAAGCCTATTCCTTCAGTAAGGCTTCATTATTTGATAATAGTTATGCTTTAATCCAGCAGTATACAGTGATATACTTATTATTATTATAGATGTTTCTGAGAATTTTGATTGTGTGCAGTAAGAATGTTTAAATAGGATAAATTCTATAGAACGTGCCATTAATAATTGTATGCTGTTTGTCCATCCAATATGCACGTTCTTAGTTAGATTTTTCTTCTCAAGCTTAAGGCTCATCTTTCTACAGTACTACTTAAGCCCCTACCACAATAACTTTGGGATTTCTTGGATCCTATCGTGTAAATTTTATTTAAAATTTTCACTGGGGTGGGGGATATGTCAGGGTTAGAATTTGAATTGCCGTGCTGGGTCACGGTTTTGTTTATTTCATGTCATCATTGATTTTGGCCAGTGCAAACGTCCTTGAACTGTTCCCGTGGACGGTTTGTTTTTGAAACGCTTTTTCTTAAAGATGGAAAGAAAGTGGGGCAAGATAGAACGAATGGATAAATTAACAGTGACGATGCAGTTTTCGACCCCGTGGTTTGGGTGTACTTTAACAGGGAAAGACGGGGCGAATAAGGAGTGAATAAATTCGTACATAAAACGTTTAGGGTGTAGAGACTTTGCGAACGGTTTTGATATACTTGAGTAACTTTGTCTGTTACTATTAATAGAATCTATTGGCGCTGCGAGCTGAGCTTGAAGCGGATGCACCAATCAAATTTGAGCAGTTCGCTGGGTCTGCAGAAGATTTAAGCGAAGCCATCTTTGGATTTGACCACTTCCATGTAGATCCTTCCATCTGCGAGGGCGGTCGGCTAAGGTTCAGCCAGAGAGAACCATAAGACTGTTAAGACATGTCTATGTCCTGGATAGACAATGAAATAACCCACAGCTATTTTCTCCAGTTCCCTGAAATCGTTTCAGGGAACCAATCGTAAGTGTCTTCACAATGATTCGAGATGATGTGAATCTGACCCTAATTTTCCAGTAGACGTGCTACCAAAGGAATGCAAGACCATAATATTTTACTTGCAATTAAGATCTAGAATGAGTGACTGGTATACACATTTGTAAATTGTAATTGATGTGTCTGGATGAGGCTGGGGATTGCCAGTCCATCCTAGAGCAGATCTAGATCTATCTTAACTACGTCAGTGTGTCTTGACGTTTTGATCCTTTATAAGTAATTAACTGAGTTAACATTGTCGTCTGAGACATAAGAATATTATTTGTGAGATAGTAGGCAGACTATATTTCTGAAGATAAATAATTACTAAGTAAATTGTGAATGAGTCAGAATGATATGGATTTTCTAATCTTTAAGAACCTAGAGGAGACTTCTAGTTATGTATTATACTATTTTCATTTGATGCTGCTGATGTTGTCTTTTTAATATGTAAACGATAGACGAAATTGTTAGGAATTTTAAGTAATAAATTTGTGGCCCTACAAGGTCCTTGATATAAAGTACTCGAAATTGTTATTAGTGTATGTGGCATGGTATGGCAGAGTAATTTCTAAAACCTCTCGATATTTTATTAAATGCAGTCGAACACCTAAATTTCATAATATACCACCCCGTAACATTTGAGGGCATACCCCACACTCGTAACAACTTAGGTATGGCAAGTTTCATGCTGGTCGGACAAAAAAGTGCTCTGTCTGCTGCATTATATCTGTGCATGTTATGATCAGGTGTCGTTTCCCTTAGTATTTTCCTATGTGTATTTCTTCTCCAAAATGCCTCCGGAATCTTGTACAAAACCGGACATAATTTTGTTATTTCTTGATGGATTTTCAAAATTCAAAAAGCATTATGTAATTCAATTCAGTATCTACAATTTGATATTAAAAAAATGATCTTTCTATCATTACAAATTTTTGCATTGGCATTGCTAAATATGAATTAGATTTCCTAGTTGTCATGTTTCACATGCTTGGAATTCAACGAGGGAAATCATCCTTATTTTGCTTGTGTAATTAACTTGTGCTTTTTATTGGATATTTATCTGTTTGGTAATGATCTGCATTAATTAATATTCCTTAGATCAACTCTACATGCGTCAGAACATCGATCAAATGCTTCGTGAAAGAGTTGCATCAGAGGAAATTGTGAGCCGCATGGAAATGGCAGAACACCAGTTTGCACAGAGTACAGGACAAATGAAAACTTTGATCATGAACAGTGTCAGAGATGAGCTGGGAGGACAGGTGGCCCAAGCTGTCAGTGGGTGGGTTTACTTTTAGCACTGTTAATTATCATTATTAATGGCATGGAAGTTGATAAGCTGGCACACTTACTCATGAGTATCTGTGTCAGTAGAGCATCTTGAGTAGGTACTGAGAAGGGAACGTTTCCATTTACCCTATGTCCTCTTATCCTTATCTTCCTTGAGGTGTGCCAAATGCCAGCATACATGCCTCCTTATTCATTCATACATGCATGTGCCCACTGTTTAGATTTTTTTATCGCAGTGCGTGGACCTACAATTTCACTTTATTTTTATATGTTAACTGTTTTCAAACTGTGATATTGAATGGAGACGCTGATATCAGACCAGTATGCTTACTATTACTTTTTGAGTGCATGATATATCATTGTATGATGTTCTGTCCATAATATTGTGTGACCCATTGTAAAGCTTTCACTTCAGTTTGATCACAGTTTTAATCCTTCTTGATTTATTTTAAAGGACAAGGCAAAACTAGAACGAAAGGGTTTGGGGGCTGGCAGGTTTACATGTCAATTCACAATGGTTGAAAGTTTATTTATATTCTTCTTAATTGGAAGCAGGAGCTTACTAATGGATGTTTTTATCTAAATTATATTTAAGAGTAAAAAAAAGAAGTTCATGTTTTTTTCAATATTTGGCTGCTCCATTTTTCTGCACCTACAGCTTAAAGGAGGATATTCTTTCTGATGTGCGGCGGATCATGAAAGAAGAGATGAGCACAGCCTTACGTGAACATGGAGCTAGCCTTAGTGACAGGCTTACTACATACCTGAGGTCTGGTGCTGCAACTCCAGTCTCACTAACTTCTGATGAGGAGATCAGCAAAGAACGAATTATGCGTGAACTGCGATCAGGAAGAACTAATGAAGCTTTTCAGTGTGTAAGTATTTTCTTCAAAACATGCATAATTATGAAGAAAACCTTATTTATTTGTGTGCTCGCCTGACAAAATGAGGCGCATCGCGGCACTTCCTGATTCGAGAAAATTGTTAAAAGGCATCATAGGGTCAATTTTATCGATTTTGAGTTTTCAGTAGTTTTGAAAAGTTTAACCTCTTTACTATTCTTTTCCAAATGACACTGCTCATTGAGAATGGTAAATGCCTCAAAACTTGCTTTTAATCGAGTCACCATCAATAATTTTGTACTTCTACGCTGAAACTTTAAAAGTGTTTTTCTCCAAACTAGGGTTGTGTCACTTCCTGTCTTTGAAAGGCCATATCTTCTCAGCTAATTAAGTTACAGCAATAATTTTTTTACCAAATGAAAGGGCTTTGAATAACTTATTTTGGTGATACCAGTATCTCCATACCCCCAAAATGCGAGAAGTGCCTCATTTTGTCAGGCGGCTACACATTTTATTAGTAGTAGTCTTTCATTATTGGGTTTTTTGTTGTTTTTTTTTCATCATGGAACATGAAGCTGTCCTTGAAGTTATATTTGGTAGATTTGGTATATCTGCAGACTAAATGATTAGCAAATGAATTAATATGTCAGAATGTCTTTTTACTTTGATTCTCTTTTCAAGTTAAGAAAGTTTCAAAGAGCACAACAACACTGCAATTGCCACGTTATGCTGTTGTTGACAGTTAGACTGCAGGAGCAGTCTGCCATAGTCATGAAAATGGAATAATGTTATGTACTTTGTTATTTCATGGTATCTGTGAAAAGTTCGTTAAGCTGTTTATTTCATGATATTCTACGTTCTTTCACAGGCTTTGTCAGCAGGCAATTTAGATCTGGTTGTATATACATGTGAGGCAGCCAAGCCGATGGATATATTTGCACAAGTTCCATGCCCTCTGACCCAACCAGTTCTGCTGTCTCTTATTAGCCAGTTATGTGCCAGTTTGGAGAAAAACTTTGATCTCAAAATAAAGTGAGTACAGCATGCCATTTGATTCCCTACATCTTATGAATGATTACAAACTGGTCATGCAAGAGCAGAATGATAAGGCAGTGCTGGTTATTTTCATACAGACTCTCATACATAAATAGGAATTGTGTTCCTTAGCCGTACAGAGATTTTTGTCCACTCTCTCCTTGACCATTCAGAAATTTAGAACTTCTGGACTTGCGTTTGTGCCTGGTATGCAACAAAGGCACCGGAAAAGAAGTAAATCTATGGAAATTGTGGAAAGACAGCTCTACTTGGTCATGTTTGAATTGAAACATCATAAAAGGCAAAGAAGCCGATCAAAAAATGTTTGACAATACCGGCTACATTTGCTCACACTTCAGCAATGGAATCTTCCTCTCTGTTCCTTTTTCTTTTCTTCCTGTTCTAATTCTTACTTAAAAGGGGGAGTTTTGTTTTATTAATTATAAATACTGGTCAAGTTTAAAACATTATTTTATGTATTGCAGTTGGTGGCGGCGTGTTACGGCGAAAGTTCAGGAAATTTTCCTATCAGTAGTTCCCATCTCTGCGAGTAACTTGCCAGCCCATTTTTACCTACATTAAAAGACAAAAAGGATCATTTTATTTTACTAGTTGAGGTCCCGGCCCTGCCGGGGATAAATCGGTTTGAATATTGGTTTCAGTTCTGGGTGGTTATTATGGACCTGCTTCATCTGGCCTGTTCCTATTTGTTTATTTTATTTTTGTTTGTTTGTTTTTAAATAAGTCTTACTGCTCTGCCTTTGTGGGTTGACACCCTGCGCATCCCGTACAACTGCATGATTTGCGCACGGGTTAGTGTGTTTGATAGTGAACACATCGCAGGTAATGATAACGAAACCTTAAAATGGCGAACCATGACTCGAAATAGATCTGAATGATGGCGAAACAATAAATTTCCAATAAAAAAAAACTACAGCGATTTGAGACTTGTATGCCTACCGATAGTACGTTTTTTAGGGGGCATGCTGCATCAGTGCATGCTAGATCTAGCTCTCACAGACACTACTGTGATTATGAATCGAATTCCGGGGCCGGAAGTGAAAAAGCGATTAACAAAGAAAGAGGTCATAGGTTAACGAACGTATAATTCGGATCAAACGCTCTCGCAAATTTACTGTTCCATTCTTATCGCATTATTGGAATAACTCACGAATCCCATAAGCTTTTTTATGCCTATGTACATAGGAACACTGGTCAGTATCGTACAATTGTGTGTGCCAAATTTCAGTTCAATACGTGCAGTAGTTTTTGAGTCCATAGGGAACAAAGGGGTTTTCTTACATTTTTTTTGTATAGATTCTGATAGCAATCAACACAAAAAGTTTGGTTAGTATAGGCGCTGATACATCGTCTCATGTGTTTCTGATGAGCTGGTTGTGCCCCTTCTGTTTTCTAACCAGCAGCTGTTGCAGGCTGACTTTGTCATTTGAAATTCTATTACATTTAAAATGTTAAGAAAAGTTTTATTTTGTTCAGCCAGCTGAGAAAGCTTGATGATAGGGATTAGATATTATTGGGTTCTCAAGTTAAGCAATTAGCACCAGCACCACTATTCATGAATTAATCATCTGAACTCTTTTCCTTCATCGAATTTTTACTTTAGCTGCTGCTGTGAAAGGTGGGGGGGGGGGCATGAAAACAAACAAAAAATGTATGTGTTGTGGTTTTTTTTGAGCAGATATCTTGAAGAAGCAGTGACAAATCTGGACCCAGACCAGCACATGACATCAGACCACATTCCCAATGTGCTTGGAAGCCTGGTCCAAAGACTGCAGGCTACCGATGCCCATGGTGGTGATGCTCGAAAGAAGAAATCAATAAAGATGCTGATTATGGCTGCCAGTTCCTTATTGACGTGACAGGCAAATTAGTAGAATAGGTATTACTGATAAATAAATGTCTGCTAAAAATCTCTCAGGTGGCAGATTCTGTTGTTTCAAATTACAGGAGGACTGTCTTCCACTGCTTTGAAATTAATGGCAATTTTCTGTAAGCATCCAAATTATTTATGTTTAGTTTAAAAATGTTTTAATTGGTGGTTTTGTCAGGGGACAGGTTTTTTTTTTGTTGAGATCTCTTTGATTTGTGGTCTTTTCTAATACCCAGATTAAAGTTGATCTGTAATCCATAAAGTCAAGTTATTGAAATGTAATTTTTTTATAATAAGGAGGACTAAAGTGAGGATTAATAGAAATTGTTTGTGATGTCTTGTATGAATTAAATGTAATTATTTTCTAAAGGGTGAGTTTTCCTTTCATCCAGCAAAATATTATTAGTGTTCAGGAAACATTTTTATCTCTTTGATGTCAGCATTTGCCATTGTGGTCATGACAGTTAAGTACATGTGAAAGCATGGCCAATATGGTTAGCAAGAAGTGTGCTATCAAATTCACGCTAAAGAACTTTGTGGACACAAATTTATGAGTACATGAGGTTCTCTTTATTTGAGAGATGGTATCAACTGGATTGCCTGCTACAACATTCTCTAATAATTATTTTAAAATAGGCAGTGGCTACGTTTACGGCACATTACGCTTATACCCAATAGAAAAAAACAAAGAAAGGAAGCGCTGCTGTACGAACGGGAGTAAAGCTGAACAACGAAAAATAGTGAGTTGTGTTCACCGGCTGCCGTAAACGTAGCCACTGGCTTTAAAATATGTGGAAAGAAGGAATGACCCAAGACTAAGTACAGAAAATAATTGACACTGAATCCACAAGCCAGGGCAGTTGATCATAGTTTATGTTAAAGATGCAGAGGTAGGAAGTGATAGCAGTGAATCTTTGATTTCAGTGACAGTACCAAACAATACCTTCAGGGGACAGAAAATCATTTCAGCACTTAACTTTCAACGATCTTGACACATATGAGAGGTATCAAATCGAAGAGGCTGCTTGTCAAAAATGGGCAAGTTGGATTCAAGTCTCTGAGTCTTCTAGATTATTTACCCAAGTAGAGAAGCCATACTGTATTGTATGTTTTAGTTCTTTAATTTTTTCATGTGTTTTTCATGATGTTCTCAATTGTTCTTGTGAGATGAAAACTGCAGTTTGTCTAAACCCATTTCAAAATTTTTTTTACATATCTAAAATATATTTTTTTAATGGTTTGAAATGAGAAGGTTCATTTTTCAGAATACGGACCATAACAGATAAACTAAAGACAGTTATGTATCTTGGCTGTCATGTTATATCATGGAAGAAAAGTGCAGCATTTGCATTGTAGTAAGAAACTGAGAACCACTTTTGGATTTGTTAAACAAGTTTCAGAGGCTCATTTTTTGTTCCACTGTGACATTACTTTCAGTTGACAACAGTGCATTTTATACTTTTAGCATTGGAATATTCATCCCACCTGTGAAATATAATGGCAGACACTTTCACTTTCAGTTTGTTTTTGTGAGCTGTACAGATCCAGTTATGGTAGTTTTCTGCAGTCCAATCCACTTATCTCGACATGGCTTTTCTCGACATTCTGGGTAACTCGACACAATCCTTAAGTCCCAACCTGTTCCTTCTTTAATGCTACTAAATATTTCCCCGTAACTCGAGGCAAAACAAATGCACTAGATCTACTACTGTGCTACCAAACATGCCCACGCAACTCCCTGCACATAAGACCTCTTCATTTCTTTTTCCAGTGCTGGCGGGGAGGGGAAGGAGAGTTAGTGTGTGGACACAGAGGATGAGTCTTGGCTTCAGTAACACGAGTGTGGAGTGCCTTGCATAAGGGTAGGGCAATAAAAGTACAGAGTGCTACAGACTGAGTAAAAAATTTTTCCCCACAAAACATTTGTGAGCTGTTGATACTAGGCCTTGACCTAGATCTCTCGGTTAACTACCGTACTGTGTGTGTATCGGTATCATCATTAAATTCTTCTGAAGAAACAGGTCGAGGGTAAAAAACAAAGTAAAGCACTGCGCATTTGATAGCTACAGCATTTCTCCAATATCAGCAAATCTTTGCCACGCAAGTGCTCCGCACAGCAGTGATACTGGAGGAACGGGTGACAATATGCCGATAATTAAAAGAAAAAGGGACATAATTGCATTATTTATTGGACACTTCCCATTATGGTGATGTTTGATCTCCCACCCCCCCCCCCCCCCCTTTTTTTTTTTTTTTTTTTTTTTGCTCTTCCGCCATTAATCTGCTATTTCGACTTTCTCTGTACTCGACACAAGTCAGACGATCCCACTGATGTCGAGATATTAGGATTGCACTGTATTTGATTCACACCATTATTGACACTTGAAAACATTTACATTAAAAACAAAACAAAAAGAATGTTTCAAGAGCAGCTTGTACATGGATGCAGTGAGACTTGAATGTTTGCAATACAATACAGAAAAGTTGGAATAAATTTTTTAATAGCGAAATGTGAATGTTGTCTGATAGAATGTATGTGTTATAAGTGCTTTCTCTAGCAGTTTTGAAAGTTAATGTTGATCAAAATGTCCCAGAATAGGATGATTAGCTTTCAGTTAATGTGATATTCTTAGTAATGTCATACAGTATATAATTTTCTCACATGATTTTATTTTTATTTCTTCCACAAACTCTTTCTAGATATTGTATACGATATAGAAAACAGCTTTGTACGTCAGAAATAGTGACATCCATTATTTCATCGCTGAACAACGGAAAACTGTGTAATCTCAGAATATGTTATTCATTCTGTCTATGTTACATAACATCTTGTACATAGCAGCATATATTTTTCTACATCATCCAACACTGTAAAATAAACTGTTCATAGTTGACCCGCTGTGTTTGTTCACTGCATACTTTTGTTACTGTCTTACTCTCTTTGTTGACATTCTGATTTTGCAATAGATCTGACAAAATTCCAAGCTGACAAGAGTAATGATTAACTTGGTAATAACAAACAAATGGATGAATGTATGAACTTAATCTGTTGATCAGGAACACTAGTCATCTGTTGAGCTGTTGCTGCACTGATCATGGAATGGCACTGTAAGTCTAAATTTGAACCTTCAGGAGGGGGGTTAATAATTTTTTTATGTGCGATATGAAGAAGATTCATTTGAATATGTATATGCTTCATATTGCCAGAAATTTTAATATTTGCTTTGAATTACCAAATGGTGTCTTTCTCTTTACACTTTCTAGACTTCTATCATTTCCATTATTAAAAAAATTGGTGTTATTGAGATAATATGGCTCTGGATGCGACAACAATTATAACATTTTCAGTTTGCATTACAGTGTAGCTCTAAATATGGCATTAGTAACAAAAGTTTAGTAAAGTGCTTTATCTATATTTATGACAGCATTGTTAACAAAACTTTCTGTCTCTTTTAGCTTCAAATACTGCGGTGTAAGTTAATGTACAACTTACATTTCCTGACACTTGCATACATGTATTTTTAATCCTGAACACTGTAGTATCTCTAACTGCGACACTATTTAAAATGAAATCTAGAACTACTAGCAGCATTATTTTGTAATGTAGGATATTAAAAATGGTTTCTAGCAAAAGGCAGACTTATGTCTATATGAACCTGATTTTATCCACCTTATCTGTCAACCAAAATGTTTTGTTTAGGTCAGTGATGGGACACGGCCCTGGCGATTAGCCATTGAAATATTGGAAATTTTGGAAAATGAGATGCAAGATCTGTTTGAACATTAAATTATAGTGTCACACCAAAGAGATTATGAACAACTGAGCACCAAATTTGTAATTGAAATTGATAGAATGCCTCTCAGACACTGACCTATTTGACATGATTCAATCACGTATACAAGGGTGCAATAAACAATATGTGAAAATGGAGACATCGTTACAGAGGATGCCAGTAATGAGTACAGTTAAAAAGATAGCTAAATGGCTAAAAAAGAAATAATATACTGACTGACACTATAACAACTGCCTATAATCCGAGTTCTCATCAGTCACTTGGACAAGCAAGCTTTTGCTGAAGATGAGAAGTTATGGGTGGAAAATTTAGAAAATGGAGACATCGTTACAGAGGATGCCAGTAATGAGTACAGTTAAAAAGATAGCTAAATGGCTAAAAAAGAAATAATATACTGACTGACACTATAACAACTGCCTATAATCCGAGTTCTCATCAGTCACTTGGACAAGCAAGCTTTTGCTGAAGATGAGAAGTTATGGGTGGAAAATTTAGAAAATGGAGACATCGTTACAGAGAATGCCAGTAATGAGTACAGTTAAAAAGATAGCTAAATGGCTAAAAAAGAAATAATATACTGACTGACACTATAACAACTGCCTATAATCCGAGTTCTCATCAGTCACTTGGACAAGCAAGCTTTTGCTGAAGATGAGAAGTTATGGGTGGAAAATTTAGAAAATGGAGACATCGTTACAGAGAATGCCAGTAATGAGTACAGTTAAAAAGATAGCTAAATGGCTAAAAAAGAAATAATATACTGACTGACACTATAACAACTGCCTATAATCCGAGTTCTCATCAGTCACTTGGACAAGCAAGCTTTTGCTGAAGATGAGAAGTTATGGGTGGAAAATTTACACTTGTAAAGTCTCCCTGTGTACGACTGAACAACTAAAATTGAAACCAGGACTTTCGGATGTCTAACTGCGAAGGAATTGATAGAGGAACCATAAGCAACGCAGGAAAGCAGACAACAAAATAATAATAATAATCACAATCTGAAATGAAAAATGGGATAGATTGTATATCTTTTGAATAAGAACTCATTTGCACTTCAACTTCAAGTACATGTATCTGCTTCGAGTTTGAAAATGTCGGCTTCTGCTGATTCCACCCACAAATTACTTTTTAAAAAATACATATTTTGGCATCATAAGAGACTTGATCTGCTTTCCTCCATCGGTTTGTACACTGTATTTCAAATGGGCTTTATATGTAACAAGATTATGTAGCGACAGGGACACTTCAAAATTTAGTATTCTATATCTAGGTCTCTCGTATGTGTTTGTAACAATGTCACCGTGCGTATTAATAATACAGATCACGTGTGTATTTAGTGATTTAGCAAATGAACAATAAATTTCTGAAATGCTCAGTACTAATATCGGGTGAATTTCATCACGAGTAGTGGAAACTTCATTAATTTTTGCTCTCGCGAACTTCCTTGTACGTTTACAGACAAGTGCTGACAAAATTGGGCAAAAAGAAAAGGTTGTATGTTGCGAAACCCGGCGTGAGAAATAAAACCCAAACAATACAAAGTAAACTAAAGAGAAGACGGAAAAATTCTGACATCTTGTACATAGCAGCATATATTTTTCTCTACATCATCCAACACTGTAAAATAAACTGTTCATAGTTGACCCGCTGTGTTTGTTCACTGCATACTTTTGTTAGCAAGGTTATGTAGCGACAGGGACACTTCAAAATTTAGTATTCTATATCTAGGTCTCTCGTATGTGTTTGTAACAATGTCACCGTGCGTATTAATAATACAGATCACGTGTGTATTTAGTGATTTAGCTAATGAACAATAAATTTCTGAAATGCTCAGTACTAATATCGGGTGAATTTCATCACGAGTAGTGGAAACTTCATTAATTTTTGCTCTCGCGAACTTCCTTGTACGTTTACAGACAAGTGCTGACAAAATTGGGCAAAAAGAAAAGGTTGTATGTTGCGAAACCCGGCGTGAGAAATAAAACCCAAAGAATACAAAGTAAACTAAAGAGAAGACGGAAAAAATCTGACATCTTGTACATAGCAGCATACATGTATATTTTTCTCTACATCATCCAACACTGTAAAATAAACTGTTCATAGTTGACCCGCTGTGTTTGTTCACTGCATACTTTTGTTAGTCTTACTCTCTTGTTGACAGTCTGATGTTGCAATAGATCTGATAATGTGCGGAATTTGTCGGTCATCTGAGTACAATTCTTCGAATGCTGTCCGGGAAACGAAAGACGTAAACAATATGGCGGCGATCACAACCAACTTTACTGATAATTGAACGTCACATTGTCGCTGCTGCACAGTCATCCGCTGCAATGGCTCTTGTAAAGTCAGACAAGAAAACGAAACAGTTTAACTGGAATGTTCGGGAAACCACAAGTATCAGAAATAAGTGTAAGTGCAAGACTTACTTTGGTATCCTGAATATTACTGGCTGTTGCCGTTTCACTGGTGTTACTCCAAGTGCAGCTTGCAATATTAACTTTTTATCTTTAGATCTAGTATTTTTGTCTGTTTTCAGTTGAGGCTGCATTTTCTTTATTTCGGCTGAGAGAACCACGTATATTGAATTGCCTTTAAAAGATACGGGTAATGATACTGCAAGTCAATACATTTTTTTGTGACTGTGTGTATACCATGTTAGTCATTCGTATGAATATCAATTTAATTTGTTGAACCTCAGACTTCCACACCTCATTCACTCCCTAAATCCATATAGTTATTTAGAAACTTCATAGAGGTAAAGTGGATTGTTTATTACAATGCACATTGATCCATACTTCCACATCTGAAACGTTTTCAAAAGCAGATAAGTTAAAAAAACGTTTTTGCCGCATCTTTGAATCAGCAGCCTGAAAGTAGAAGAATCCTGATTAGTAATAGTATCGTTAGTAGTCCAGCCATGCATTTGAAGCTTCTCTGCAGACCTCTTTGGAGGGTTATAAAACACCTGGAATATATCATGAGCTCAATTACTACCAGTATTTATTCCAGTTGAGATTGCAGATACATGTATTATGATGTTGAGGTTTTACCAAGTGCAGAGGAACCTTAAAACATAATTATTATAACAGCATATAATAAGGTGTTTTTTTCTGTGAGTTAAAGGCCAATATTCTATAATCAAAAGCTCATCCAGTAAATTCTCAAATACTTGCAACTCTGCTAACAGTTATTACTGGCAAAGTTAAAGCATTTTTATCATGAATGTTACATAGCAAAATATTGAGATGTAAACATTACATTAAACAAGCCATGATTTGGATGGAAAGAAATTGTTTCTTCTTGTTTAGCATGATATGAATCACAAATCAAATTTAGAGTTTGCTCATTTGGCAATTAACAAAACACTCAGGAAGGAACAATCATAGTGAGAGAGAATTGTATTTTGGTCTTGACAGATGATTCATTATCTAAAGCATTAGATATATCTGAAATTTGTGGTAAAAGTAAAAATATTCTTCGTTCTCTTAAAAATGTTATCATGAACTAATGAAAGCTTATCTCATAAGGAATACCATTCTGATTAACTTTATTAAATAGATTCATTTTTTCTCTTACAGTGCCAAAGATAACTAAAGTTCCTACTATTGATTATGACAAATTATCCTGGCTTTGTAACATAAATGGTTTGAAATCAAGGTAAGTTCATGTTGTGTGCTGATAACCCAACTTTAGTCCTAAATTATAGTTTTGAATCAGCTCCATCCTGACCAAAGAATTTTTCTGTGATAAAATTTGTTGTTGTTATTTGCATCTGTCTATAAATTAAAGATTCTGACCCAACACAAGAAAAAACAAAATCTTGGAAGAGCATACATTATTTTGTATCATATGACAAGGATGAACAGAATATAAAAGGTAGACATCACAGTTGTTCCAGTGTTCTGCAACAATCTCATTTTTCAGTTAGCAAACAACAACTACCTGTAACTGTTTTTTATTCAGGCATTTTATTTCAGTAGAACAATATCATACTTTGATACTAAAAGAATTTTCTGTTTGTCCATATTCAGAGACAGAATACTGAAAGAATATAATTTCAAGAAAATATGGAAAATGTATCAAATGGAAGTAGTTTGTTTTAATATCAGAGTGATTTCCCAAAGATTTAACTCATTATTAACTTCCTTCTCACCATTTTCTTCCTATATCTATGGCATTGACAGAGACAGGACAGAGACATCGCAAGAAGCTCATGAGGTCTTTATGCAGAACTACAAGAAGATTTTTGTTCTTGAACCAGCTAAAATTGGCTTTCCTGTTCACACACAGAGGAGAGCAGGGTAACATACCTTCTTCATAAGGTGCAGCTTTAGGCAGTAGGAAATCTATACAAAATACACAGTGAGAATATCATGGAGGCATTATACCTAATTAAGGCAGCCATGTAATGAGTTAGGTTATAGTGAAGAGTTATATATGACTTATGAGCACCAATGCAGTTCTCTCTATATTTTGTTTGGTATATTACATGCTGAATTTTTCCAGGGGTAGAAGTAGCCTCATACTTTCATAGTAAAAATTATATATCTCAAGACATTTACAAAGTATATCCACATCAGATTTATATGTACATTTGATGAAGTCAGTTACACATTGAAAAGCAAAAGCAGATTTAGTTGACAGGAAATTTGTCATAATAACAATGTGCATGCCTAAGAAATCAACACAATGCAAAGCAGTCTAAATTTTTGTACTGGAGATTGTAGTATTCTTTATTTTAGCTTCCATTACAAGCAGACTGTGTAGTAGAATGTTTCTTGATTTAATTAAGTTTCAGTCAAAGGATTTTATATTTTGAAAACAGAGCCACATCTGGGTCAACAGGCAGTGTGAGCATTCGTGCAACAAATACAAGTAAGTACAGGTTACTACAAGCACAAAAAGTTAATACAGTCCAATCTCGACATGCCTTTTCTCAACATTCTGGATAACTTGACACAATTTTTAAGTCCCAACATGTTCTTTCTTTAATGCTACTAAATATTTCCTGGTAACTCGACATGTTATTCCATTCTTTCCTCTTATGTCGACACATTTCTTCCCGACCGCGGCAAAACAAGTGCATTAGATCTACTACTGTGCCACCAAAAATGCCCACGCAACTCCTCGCATATAAGACTTATTTATTTCTTTTTGCGGTGCTGGCGGAGAGGGGTGGGAGAGGGGGTGTGTGGACACAGAGGATGACCCTTGGCTTCAGTAACGCGAGTGTGGGGTGCCTTGCATAAGCGTGCGGCAGTAAAAGTACAGAGTAGGCCTACTACAGACAATAATTTTTTTTCCCCCACAAAACATTCGTGCACCGTTGATACTGGGCCTTGACCTAGATCTCTCAGTTAACTGCTGTACTGTGTGTGTATCGGTATCACGACGTCTTCTGAAGAAATAGTCAGGTCGAGGTACACACACAAAAAAAAAAAAGTAAAGCAATGCGCATTTGATAGCTACAGCATTTCTCTGATATCGGCAAATCTTTGCCAAGCAAGTGCTCCGCACAACAGTGATATTGGAGGAACGGATGACAATATGATGATAATTAAAAGAAAAGGGGACATAACTGCGTTATTTATTGGACACCAGGAATATGGTGATGTTTGATCCCCCACCCACCCACCCCCTTTTTTTCCTTCTCTTCCACCACTAATCTGCTATTTCGACTTTCTCTTTACTCGACACAAGTCAGACGGTCCCACTGATGTCGAGATATTAGGATTGCACTGTATGCATGTTGTCACTAAGGTCATGTTCTATAGATCTTTGACCATGAGATAAAGTACTTAATTTTTGCGTGTTGTTAGAGACTGTGGTATCATACATAGTAAGCTATATATATATAGTTGAATAGTGAACATATTCGACTTTATGATTATTGTAATTTTTTTATTATTTTTTTTAATAAGTGTTGACATGCGGATGTGGTTTCATGGAGTGAAATTTTCTCAGAAATTAATAACTTTAATTTTGTTTTGGGAATAAATGCATGATATAGGTCATGTCAGATTGTTGCTTGATGAAAAGGCTTTTTCTATTGGTGGGTGTAAATTGTGGAACAACATCAGCGTTGACACCAGGAAAGTGAAAGCATCATCACATTTAAAAATAGGCTCAAAACTGAATTGTTTAGGACTGCTTTCATTGAAATTGAATGATGTCCCTTTTTGGTCTCAGAGGTTTGAGGATGAGAGTAGATCAAGTGTTTGTTAACGTGTGTGAGTGGGAGCATGATGAATTAATTTTATGTTAATCCTGTTTTTAATTTTAGTTCAACACCTTAGAAGTTACAGCACATCATTGTTTGTGGATTTGAGCACAATGCAAGTTAATTATTACATTACACAGGTTCATGTGATGGAAAATATGTAAAGACTTTATTTCAGTCGTTTTCATATGGTTCAGAGAGCAACAAATCTAAATAAAATGAATTGTATATGTATTGTATCTGATTTTTAATTTTGAAGCCTTTTCACAATATATGTTTAGGCGATTCTGTCCAGAAGGCTGCGAAGAAAGTTTACTCTGTGGACGAATTTACATATAACATCAAAGACTACCTCCCCTTACTTCATAAAGAAAGAAAGAGTGAAGACCCAAAAGCAATTCGAAATGAAAACATTCGAACACTGAGGCAAATCCTGATAAAGCAGTAAGTCATATTGTTACAGAAAAGATGTCAGAGGGAGAAATCTCTGTAAAAATCAAAGTTCTCCTGGTAAATTATAGGTGCTAATGTTGGATGAACTACGAGTGGCTAATGTGGTTACTGCGTGGGTTCAATAGTAACTCCCTTAAGGATACACAGGATTAACAAACACAGGGTTCTGCTGGCAATCTTATTTATTCAAAAAGCCTAACAAAGGTATCACTACCAAAAAGGCATCTATAGGAAAAAGAAGCCAAGAAAAAGAAGCCCAACCAGCCATAAGCTGGAACAAGAGAAAAAGACAAAAATAATAATAATAATAATAATATATTGCATTTATATAGCGCCCAACCCCGTCGATGACAAGCTCTGGGCGCTTTAACAAACTCTTACACACACACACACACACGCATACACAAAAGAAATTCAAAAATATTTACTATTGTTGCTGCCGAAAAACACCTAGCCTAGTTTGTCTGAAAGAAATGGCTCTTCAGATGGCGTTTGAAAGAACCAATGTCATTAATTTCCCTGGTTGTCTTTGGAAGGGTGTTCCAGATGGTAGGGCCAAGAAATGAAAAGGACTTTTCTCCTACAGTGGACAGATTCATTTTAGGTACTTTCAATTTTGTAGTGTCAGATGATGATCTTAGTTGACGAGATGGAACATAGTAATCAGTTAAATCAACTAGGTACGATGGAGCAGTATTATTGACACATTTGTGACAAATGGATGACAATTTGTACATTATTCTTTTCTCGACTGGCAGCCAGTGCAAACTCTGCAGAAGTGGCAGTGCTGAATCTCTTTTCTTTTTCTTCAAAACAAGTCTCGCTGCATTGTTTTGAGCAATTTGGAGTTTTCTAATATTTTTTTGTGAAATTCCAGCCAAAAGGGAGTTGCAATAGTCAAGCTTTGAAAGTACAAAAGAATTTACTAAAACAGCCGCAGTTTCAGTTGAAATAAGATGTCTGATTTTACCAATTTTCCAGATTTCCATGTATAGAATACGAATGAGGTGACTAACCTGAGATGACATAGAAAGATTTGAATCAATGTAAACCCCTAGGTTTTTTACTTTTTTTGAAATTTCTATTGAATTAGTGCCAATTATCATCTCAGTTCTGTCCACTTCTTGCAGAACCCGCTCACGGCCTAATAAAATAACCTCAGTTTTATCCTCATTTAGTGCCAGTTTGTTTTGGTTCATCCAGCTTTTAATTTCTGTTATACAGTTTCCAGCCTGCTGCAGAAGGCTGTCAACATCGCATGGCAAGGCAGAACTGTAGAGCTGGGTATCATCAGCATAGAAATGATATTGTAAATTAAATTTCTTTATGATTAGGATATAATGACAACATTAATCAGGCAATCAATGGTGGACATACATAGTAATAGTATTAAGTATTAAATCAAACAACAACAACATAATATAGAATTTAAGCAATAACCAACTGGATATGTATGCATGGAATAAACTAGCGCTAAGGTTAATGAATAACAACTACAAGTGGCTATATCATACACACAAGGAGTTTCCTAGTACACTGGCAACATAAACTAATTAATGTACTAATCATAGTATGAAGGACATAACAAATGAAGGGGCAAGAACACAATAGTTTCGCTCCACTGAGCCGGTGTACAGCACATCCAGAGTGGCCATTCCATAAAATAATAACGCAGTGGCCAACATGGCCCACTGACCGTCCATAACACAGACGCTGCATCCCAATGCAGGCCATCCTCATAGGCCCACTCCCATTATTAGTACTAACCCGCCCCAGGGCTATTGTATTGGTTACTTCCCTTCCCAATCGATACTGAAGGGTCATGCCCTTTGACCTTAGCCGCGGAGCTATGCCGCCAGGCTAACATGCGTATGACACACCACTAGATACATAAAGTAATGTGTACATTCCTTAAAATGAAACTGTCCTTCACACACTTACGAAACTCATAGAAGCATAATACATCTGGATAACTATAATACATGCACATGATATATATATATATATGTCGGCGAGACTCATTGCAACGTATGTGTAGACTCACTGAAACATTGTTCATCCACCGCCGCACATAGAACAATCCTGGGGCTCACCCATGTGAGGCCCAACTAATATTATACATCTCCAATACATGTAATTAATTACACATCTTAAACACTAAACACGCAATCACAATCACACTGCTCTCTATAGCATAGTGGTACTGGCAAGGTACACAAATACCCGTAATACAATCAAGTGTATAGTGCCGCTCGCTGTAACATAAATAACCATCCACATTAACATGTCAGGAAATCCTCACTGCCTACCACAACAAGGCAGTGCTACACATACACTATATATATGCACACAAGCAAATCGTGACAGCTTGGCTAGCGAGCCATCATTATCATCTAGCACCGCAAACGTTAACTTTGACAATAAAGTCGCAATATCAAGACACTGCACTGCACCGCGCTTCCTACACGTCTAATGACAATGGCAATTACCGTTGAGCCGGACTCATAATAGTCTCTGTAGATCAGCATTCTCTACGCGGCATCCAAGAAAGGGGGGGGGTGCGCAAATTAAAGTCACTTCTAATATAATAGTCTCCAACTTACCCAAAGTGTCTCCGCGTCCTGTGCTACCGCTTCATGCCTTATGAGGCGGGGTGGCGATGGCAAGCGTCGGCAGGCCTCTGAGCTGCTACGGGCCCGGGTTGCTGGTCTGGGTTCACTGTGCTGTCGGCTCTTGTCTCTGCGTCTTTGATGGAGTGTGCTGACCACTCGAACTCGCATCTTATTTATGAGCCAGCGCGGACGTCCGAGAGAGCTATTACGTAGTCCAGTTTTGGACAAGTGAAAGGCTCGGACATTGAGTCCAGCCCGACAATAAAACTGGTTAGGGTCCTAACACAATCGAATTTACAGTACGGTTAAAAGGGTGCACACAAAAGTCAATTAGATATCCCAGTAAACTGCAGAAATTACTCTAACGTCCCCTCCAGCAATAATTGAATAAATTTGACCCAGGTTGGATTTATCGGGGATAACATGCGTCTAACTCGTGGTTTACTTTAAATCCGAGATCCTCTTATTAATTATTTCAATAGGACATGTGCATCAAAGTACAACAAAATTGGTACCATTATAAAGTAGAAACTTGCTGCTAAAATTCTAACTGACTACTTATACCAGAAACCCGGTAATAGTTTTAATATAAATTTTCAAAGTGTCAGGACTAACAACATTCGACAATTTTGTGCGGGATACTTTCGTCCATTAATACGACGTATCTCCATTGATAACAAACGTTATCATGAGTACCTATTTTGTACCGATAGGGTATTGTCTACTCTCAAAAATGAATTCGGGTTCCCGTCTTTCTGTCGGTAGATAACAACGAAGGAGCGAGTTGTAAGAAACTTAAAGCCATGATATAAGAGTTGGAAGCCCGGTGGTCAACATTTCCAACTGACCAATCAAAAGGCGCGCTTTTCACCGTGATGTGAATAACGGGTCCCGCGCTAGTATTACAAGGGAAATAATCCAATTAATGGTACTCGGCCAAGTGTCCATAAACTACTATGAGTGGCCGTCCCTTACTCACGCACTAGCGTTACCATGAAAGCACATATTAAAAATAGAAAATCGTTCATCCTCTCACACTAATAAATAAAATCGCTGTCAAAGATTGTGTAGCTGTGGAGAATGAGGATTCTGTCAGTTCCTTAGATTGTAATTAGAATGGCTGCTCTCTGGCTGTTCAGTGTGCAAATATTTGCCAAAATGTCAATTTTAGGATAAAAGTTATGAATTTAGAAACTTCATTAATGTTACATTCCCATCACACAAACAAAAAAAACAAATGTATGTGATAGTTTTCGTAAAAGTGCTACTTTTTGAAAATTGTTTGTAACTTTTGAATGATTTGTGGAACTGTCTCGCTGTGTAAGCATGAAATATTTTGCTTCACTCAGCCCATTTGAGCGGACTGCAAGTGACAATGACAAAATCTTCGCCATCCTGCGAACCATGAATTTCTTCCAAGATAGAGTAGATCCAGCCATACTGAAAGAGTTGTGTGTAGTGGCCCAGTTAGAAACTTGGAAAGATGTCGACTTTTCTGGTAAGGATTTTGTTTGTGCATGTCTTTGAACAAGCTTAAAAAGTGTTCACTTGTCCAACTCCATTTCCAGTTGTGTCCAAAAAATCTTACAGTACTGATGTGGCTTTCAATAGTATTTGTTCCTTCTCCTCTTTAAATCTTTTTTAGTTTACCCACATTGTGATTTGCATTTTCCATAAACTTGTCATTTTCTGAGTGGTTATATCCATCCATTGTTACAGTGGGGAAAAAAGAAAGTTTTTATGAAGCCATATATTGTTTTGGAAACTTAGAACATAGAAGGATTCAGATATACTGGTAAGGAGTGTGTGTGTGTGTGAAAATCTACTGTATCTTTTCTGTGTTTGCTATGGTCTTCATTTAATCAGTTCTCTTGTGCTTACCCACCACCATGGGGCTCTTTGCAAATATATATATCTGATTTTTTATTATTTTTTTTTGGCCCCACTGTAGTATAATTTTATACACATAGTCCATCTGTGACTCACTGCTATTGTTGTCCATTCAACTCATTCATTATTAGGTTAAATTGAGCTCATTACAGATGCATGTAATGATGTATATTTTACTTTTTTTTTTATGATGCATTTGTGATTTGCATTGTTTGAATTGAGGGGATGTGATATCAGTGTCATTTATGGCTGCTTAGCTGGTTGACTGCTGATCATTACAGTTTATGGGAAGACGGGTGTCCATATGATATTGAAAGGATCTGTTACACCAATGTATGAGCCTTACCTCGTGGCAGGAGAAGATGGTGTGTACCCACAGACCTTTTTCAGCCTTGAGTCCTCTGACTTGGAGGAGGAGGATGTGCCTGAAGTAAGTATGATGAGTGTCAGTGTACAGTCTCATTTGCCACAGCAAAAAGCCACAAGTACAAAAACTAAAAATTTCTTTGTTCTCAAATGAATCATAATATTGACAGTATATATATCATCATCATTCTCTAAGACTGTAGTAACTAAAAAATTAAAAACATTGATTTTTGTACATATTTAACTACATTCACAGCTGCATCAAATGATCCTGGTTATAGGATTGTAAGCCAAAAAATAAACAAATAGCAAACTTTCAAAAGTCCATCATAACCAGTTGTGCTAAAATAAAACCAGTTTTTTGTTTCTCCTCAATAGTAGCCAAAACAGATTACTGCAGTTTTAGGGAACAGTGATGATATGATAATACCTTTATGTTTTACAATCCAAAGTTAGAGGTCTACACATTGTGGCAATAAAAAAAAGCAGTACTCCACTGAAAGCTTTTACTGGTCTAAAACTAATCGTCATCTGTCCTACCACACTGGCATATCAACAATTTTTCTCATGCTGGAGAAGAGCGTTTCTAAGTTTTGGTCACTTTCATTGTTTTTGGATGTGGCAGAAAGGTTTCTGCTTACTCATAACTAAAATCAAAGCCATTAAAAGTATTGATACCTCACTCTATGAGAATATCAATCTCACCACAAGCAGTGATAAAGTGCTCATAGCTCAAAACCATCTATACGCCACTATGTGAGACGGACAACGAAATATCCCTGTGAAAATGGATCAGTTGAGACACCCATTTTTGATGATCATGAAGAGAGTTTTGACATTCATTTAAAGCATTATTTTTTGTATTGTCAGCTGACAGTAGGAGATTCATTTGGAACCTGGTTGCACTATGAAGAACCATATACGAAGTGAGTACACTAGGTTTTAAGATAAATACATGTAGTCACTAAACCGTTGTATATAAATGTATGATCATTGGCACTAAATAATGATATTATTTATTACTATTAGAGTGCTAAATAATTTCTCTACATACGATTTCTGTATATACACAGGTATTTGATCCCCATGTGATTTTTAAAGGTGGAATGCGTCTTTAAAAGGGAACCAAAAAATTCAGTTTTGCATGATTTGCATCATTAGTGACATTGTGTAACCTGACAATTTTACATATTCCTCCTGCCATGGTGTGTTTAAACTTATCTTTGATGTTTTGAAAAGCTGCTGTGGAAACAATTGTTGGCGATTGTTACGATGTTGAAAGGGGTGATAATCCCCTCCAGTGTTACGAAGGGATCTTCTCAATGATGGTATTATGACTGCATTTAAATCGAGAGGTATTTAATATCTAAACTTTCGTACCATGCCACACACTAAGAACAATCTGAATAAGTTTCATAAACAGACCTGCAGGGCCACAAATTTAATTACATTAATTACCCTAACAATTTTGTCTAGATCTATTATATAGTAAAGACAACATCAGCAGCATCAAATCCAAATTCAATAATACCTCACTAGAATTCTACTCTAGATTCCTATAATATTATTATACTTCTGACTCACTAACAATCTAAGTACTAATTATATATATCTCAGATCTGGTCTGCCTACTATATGTCAATCAATACACTAATATGGTCTCTGGCGACAATGTCATCTCAGCCATTTGTGCCTCACGCTTATAATAATCGAGCCCGTCAATACAAACTGACGTAGTTAAGTCTAGAGATCTACTCTAGGATGGGCTGGCAATTCCCAGCCTCATCCAGACAAATCAATCACAATTCACAGATGTGTATGCCATACATTCATACTAGTTGCAAGTCTATATATATCTTTATCTTGCATTCTTGGGTAGCACTCCTAGTATATGCGACAATCCTGTCCTACTGGATAACTTATGTTCAGCTCCTCGTTCATGGTTGAGTCATCAATAGACAAACACTTACGATTATTCCCTGGTGGACACCAGGGAACGATGGACAATAGCGGTGGGCATATCTCATTCAGGCATATGGATTCATCTCAAATGTCTATAGTGGACTAGACATGAGTCGTACAAAACTTTATGATTCTTCAGGCAGAATCGTGCCGACGCCTGCACAGATTGGAGTTTTCTGTATGGAGTGCAGGATATATGTCTGGGCTGACTTTTATACTGTCTAGCCACTTGCATTTTCATTGGTGCGGTCAGCTCCGAGCTGAGCTCGCAGTATAATTTATTCTATTGTATAAGTCGGTTACGGCCTTGCACTAAGACAGACAAGGTCGTCTTCTAAATAGGTTAATAACAATTAAATCCAAAAATCTTACTAACTTGACTCAGCACAATTCGTGCTTTCACGAACTACTGAATGTCAAAATCAATTACAACCACCTCACACAGTCTAAAAATGCTATTACTCCCGAACTGGAGATATTCTGCCATCCCTAGTTTACCTACACATATTCCTTAACCATTTGCAAGGAAAAAAAATGTTTCAAAACAAACTGTTCACGAGAACAGCTCAAGGACAAATTACGCTGGATCTAATCAACATCGTAAAAAATTAACTCATGCACTCGTGACCTAGCACGGCATTTATGAACTTAATCTGTTCTTGACAGCGATTCTTCCCTTTTAGTTCACCAGATGATTGTTTCAGTTTTAATTCCATTGACAACTTAATTATTATGAGAAATTTGGACATTGAATTCAGTGAAATTGCTTTTTTTTCTTTCCCCTTCAAAAATGTCATTCCTGAATATCACTTAAGTATATGCTTGAATCACTTATACATTGAACATGACAATACTGGCACATATAGCCTACTTGTACAAGCAAGCATTATGCATTTATTGTCACTTCCAACAGAGAACTGAGTGTTGTGACAATGGAGCCAAACTGTGAATTTCTGAAGATTTCTGTCAATGACTACAAAAGAGTCATCACAGTAAGTTGATGTCACATGATAAAGATAAAGTGTAAAGTTAACTTTGATACGCCAATGTTTATCCAAACAGACATCGTGAATAGCTTAGGACTGAATATGTAATGTAATAGTAACATTTGTGGGCTTCTTGCAACCTGAGTTCTTGTTTGTTTCATCTCCATTTTCTGAAAAACCGGAGGTCTTAGTATGTAGAAGAGTTATAACAAAATAATGCTCACTTTGACACTTGTTTAAAATGCATTGTGGCACTTATCAAGCTGTTTCACTGTTCCAATTTATTCTAACTCCATATCAGAATACTAAAGTTGCTAATGTTTAATGTTGAATTTCTCAGTTGTGCAAAAAGTGGAGTTGGAACAAACAAGAACTAAGATCGCGGAATGTTATACTCTATCCAGTATTTTGATAATCTGAAAAAATGTTAGGAAACACATCCTAAGGTGCTTTTGTGTTTGACATTCCCTGCAGTAATATATTAATTTGTTCAATTTTGCTGGGTTTAAATCTTTATCACATAATAGGGGATAACATGGCATCAGTTCTTCTTGGCATAAGGCTTTTAATATACTTGTTAATCCTGTTTTATCAGGGGGAAAAGAGGATCAGTTTCTCTTATTTAAGCATTTAGGCTGACCTGAAAAAACTAATGTCTTTGGGAAAATCTTTCTCTCCTTTCTCTTCACTACTTTGTAAGACAAAGCTGAAAGCATTGTCAGACTGCACTGCAAATTTAGCACAGGTAATTGAATATATAATCAGCCCTACCAGCTATATTGGATGACCAAATACAGTCACTATTCATGCGTTACTGCATGTTTAAAACCATATCTTTTCCAGCAAATTAAGCACCGTGAGCACACAGAGAAACTGAACTTACTGTTGTCATGTGAGCAGTACAGACAGTGGCCCAAGCAACCACTCAATTCTGTAGCAGATTCTATAGAATGGGTCACATACCCACCTAACACAGGTGATTTACTGAATATTGTTATCTCTGTTGTTTTTTTTCCTACACCAGGCCACACAAACATCTGGAACTGTGCTCATAGTATACTCTTTACATTTATAAGTAGTCATCTAAACTGCCCCGCTGAAGGGGCAAAATCCCGTCTTTGCATAATTTTAGGCCAGCATTACATGGCTGCTAGTGCTGTGTGTTTATGTAAAACGGCATGCATCCAATATCAAAATAAATTTCAATTCTTCTTCCGTCAAAATGTACAATCTTTTGTATTGTTTATTGTGTCTAGCTGTGTGTTTTTATTTATTGAGGAAGACAGTCTTGCCGTTTTCACCCTGAGCCGTACCTATTTGACTTACTCATTACAAAGGATCACAGAGCGTCGCGCTGATGTAGCACACGAGTTTGAAAATAATTCATACAGAAAGCCAGATAAATGAAATTTAATTCAATATACTTTTCATCCTGTTTAAGATTAAATGCCCCCAAAAATCATTTGTTGAAAAATTTGTTGACGGAGAAACTGGCGGAAACTTTTAATAGATCAGTATCAAAATTATATGAAAATGAACCTCAGCATTTGTATTTTCAGGGGATGCCAAAATGGGACATGGGGCATGTTTTGGCGCTTTAATAATAAGAATAATAATGGAGATCATTTATATAGCGCCTAATCCAAACAAATTCACTCTAGGCGCTTTACAGAAAGTCTTGTTCTCTCGATTTGCATCTCTCTCTCTTTCTTTCTCTCTCCCTGTCTCTCTCACTCGCTCTACCTCTCTCTTTCTCAGAGCAAATTGTAACGCAGCCTGTCAGGCGCAGTTCACAGTTCACAACTCACAACTCAAATCATAATATCTGAATATATATTAATATATATAATAATGAATAATAAATTTTTGTGGGGGGGGGGGGGGGGGTGATATGGATAAATTTTAATCTATTAATTTATTAATTTTAATTTTGCCTGGGCAGCGGCCTGTTCGGCCTGCTCTTTACGATTTCCAACTGCCAATGTATTTTTAATGTGCCCATAAATAATTTACATTGCCCGTGCACATGGGCAATCCGAATTTTTTTTGTCCTTATCCGAGAAGACTAGGTACTCGATCCTACCCTCCAATAGGATCAAGGACACGAAAATGTGAGAAAAATCCGAAACTTCCAACATGCCTGCACCGGCTGGGTTTTGAACTTGGTAGCCTTGGCATGAGAGGCGAGCACCTTGCCTCTAGACCACCTTGTCCCCAAGCTTTGCACCGACTGTTTTTATAGATTCACCCAATGCTTAATTTTTTCACCTTTATCCAACAATCAGGGCTAAGTCAATGGTAGCACAGTTGACCTCCTCTTCAATTTAAGAAAAACATTATTTTTGTCTCCCTTGTAAGAGTTCACAAAGAATTGACATCGGATGAAGTCTGATGTCTAAAAAAAAGTAAAATGAGATGCGTGTATTATATTCATTATTTGTACCTCTCGAAAAAAAAATTGAGTGTAATGTACACCCCCTTGACTTGAAAAAGAAAATTTTTAATGCCGTGACTCAATAAACTGTCATTTTATGGGCAGTCAAAGTTGGGCTGTCGTGCAATTTGCAGAAGGTAGCAAATTCGAGGTGTTTTTTTACTTTTCAAAATGCCATAACTTTCAAAGCCTTTAAGCCATAATAATAAATTTGGTATCAAAATTCTTAAAAAAGCAAGCTCCTTCAGATTAGACAATAACTGGTGAGTTATGAGAAAAAGTAATAATCAGTTTGGTCTACCTATTATATGTAGGTACCCCAAACTGATTTTGGAAAATGGCTATATCAATAAGTTTTGTCTTCCAATGGATAGATCTTAGTATTCTAAGAATTTTGATACCAAATTTGTCTCTGTATCTCCATATTTAAGAAAGTTGTGTCATTTTGAATTTTTAAAAATTTGTGGTAATTGTGTCATCAGCCGTAAAACCAACTTTGACCTCCCATAAAATGAAGGTTTATTGAGCCACGGCATTAAAAATTCTCAGTATCCACGTCAAGAGGGTGTACACTACGCTTAATTTTTTTCGAGGGGTACAAACAAAATACAAGCATCTCATTTTACATTTTTTAGTCAGCAAACGTCATCCGACGTTATTTTTTTATGAACACTTACAGGGGAGACAAAAATAATGCTTTTGTTGTTTTTTTAATTGAAAAGGTCAGCCAGGTCACCATTGACTTAGCAGTGAGTGTCGGATAAAGGTGACGAAATCAAGCACTGGATGGGTCTAGAAAAACAGTCGGCACTTCGACACCAAACATTCCCCATGTCTCATTTTGGCATCCCCTTATAATACAAAGGCTGAGGTTTATTTGCGTATTATTTTGCTCCTGATCAATAAAAGTTTCCACTAGTTTCTCGGTCTACAAACTTTTCAACAATGGATTTTCAAAAGAATTTCAACTTAAAACACGAGGAAAAATACATTGAATTAAACCTCATTTATCTGGCTTTCTGTGTGAATTATTTTCAAACCTGCGCTACACCATATTGACGCGCCGCGACCCTTTGTTATGAGGGGATCAATTCGGTGCGCGCAGCTCAGAGCAAAAACGGCAAGACTATGTCCTGTTCAAACGATAAAAAGACACAGCCAAACACATTAAACAATACAAAAGGAAGTATATTTTGTCAGAAGAAGGATTGAACTTTATTTTAATGTAGGATACATGGTGTTTCACATAAATACAAAAGCAGTAATAGCCTTGTAATGTTGGCCTAAAATTATGCCAAAATGGGATTTCAGTCCTTTAGCGGTCCAGTTTGGGGTACCTATATATGCTTGAGGGGGAGAAGGCTGTTTGCCTCCCAGTTCACAAAAAGTGCTTTTATTACAAGAGGATGTTATAATGGTAATATTATTGTTATGAACTTGAGAACAATTTTTGTGTGTTGAATCTGATAGAAATGAAATCTAGGCTGCAATGAAAAGGTGCTTGGGTACATTATTTGTTTCCAATATTCAGACAGTGGGCTTGCATTGGAAATCATAATGGACATATCCTCCCAATTTCAAAGTTTGGAAAATGTGATTTAGTAATTTTTAGCACTAGAGACTTCAATTGTTTACCTATTCAGATACAGCCTACTTCATTTCCATGTAAGCATTTCGCAGAACAAAGAACTCGGGAACAATGAGAGAATTCTAAATTCTATATTTTTTTGTCTCATATCAGGAATAATGAGTTCATGTCCATTCCTCTTCCATTATGTGATCCCTTGCCTAAATGTATCAAGGCTGAATTAGGTATACAGAAAAATTCAACATGCTGGTGTTTTGTTCATAACCTGTATTGTATTTGGACTTGAGATATGAATTTTAGAGTCTGAGCAATCATATTGTCATCCATTTCATGTACCGGAGTATCAACAATTTTCCCATTTCAGAGTTTTGACGAGAGATCGTTACATAATGGCAACAACGTTTGTGCTGATAATTTCAGAACTGTTAAAGAGCTTATTAAAGATACTGATTTGTCACTTTGTGAGATACTGAGAATATAAATCTCGTCATGAGCAGTAATAAAGGAGTATGTCAAAACCACGGAAATTGTTAATACACCAATTCATGAGATCGACAGTGATATTGTATAACACTACTATTATGAAAAAAAATGATCACCTTCATCAGCAAACAAAAATAGTGTTTCATCTGCAAATTTGTGTTACCAGTGATCTCTGCAGTTTCCCCAAAGAATTGACTGAAATCAGAGATAATTTTTTTTTTAAAAGGATGTGCTCTGAAATCGAGCTAGAATGAAATCTACCGCAGTATACTTAAAAGTTGATAAAAAACATTATTTTTGTCTGAACAGTTTTAGTCAGTGAGGGCTACACGTCTCCATTTATTGGTTTCATTCGTTCTGGTGAATGTCATGTACTGAGGCAAGTGGATGTTCTACAAACGTTCAAAAATGGCAAAAAGGTAAGTATCTTATCTTACATGATAAAAAAACTCGCAGGATTTTTACAAGACCTACTGTTGCTCAGACAGCTTGGATTTACCTGAAATTTGACAGGTGCCTTCCTTTCGACCTGCCATTGGTTCTTTTTAAGATTGGAAGGCCTGAAATAGTTGGGAAGTATTTTTTGTGTGTTGCTAATTCAGTAATTGACTCCTGACTGCCTCAGATCCTTCATTTTCACGAACACATGAGCCCATGACATCATTGCTTCCTGAAAAATTCTTGGTGCACACCACCCATATACTAGGTAGTCCAAACTACCCCACTGAAGGGGCGAAATCCCGTTTTGGCATAATTTTAGGCCAGCATTTACAAGGATACTACTGCTGTGTATTTATGTAAAGCGGCGGGTATCCTACATCAAAATAAAGTTTAATTCTTCTTCTGTCAAAGTATATTATCTTTTGTATTGTTTAATGTGTGTAGCCATGTGTTTTTATTGCTTGAAAAAGACACAGACTTGCCATTTTCGCCTTGAGCCGCACATACCGATTTGGCCCCCTCATAACAAAAGATTGCCGAGCTTCGCGCCGATGTAGTGCAGGTGTTTGAAAATAACTCACACAGAAAGCTAGATAAATTAATTCAATGTATTTTTCATCCTGTTTTAAGTTGAAATTCCTTTAAAAATCGTTTGTTGAAAAGTTTGTTGATCGAGAAACTGGCGGAAACTTTAATAGATCAGGATCAAAATTATACGTAAATAAACCTCAGCCCTTGTGTTAGGGTGTGCCAAAATTACACTTATGCCATGTTTCGGCGCAAAGGACCGACTGTTTTTATAGACAAAATATGCTTAATTTCGTCATCTTTTTCTGACACTCAGTACTCGTCAATGTCGACGCGGTTGACCTAATTTTCAATTAAAAAAAATAAAAAACAATATTTTTGTCTCCCTTGTAAGAGTTCACACAGAATTGACGTCAGATGAAGTTTGATGACTAGAAAAATAAAATGAGATGCTTGTATTATATTAGTACCCCTTGAAAAAATTGAGCATATTGTACACCCCCTTGACTTGGAAACTGATAATTTTTGATGCTGTGACTCAATAAACAGTCATTTTATGGACGGTCAAAGTTGGACTATTGTGCAATTTGCAAAAGGTAGCAAATTCGAGGTGTTTTTTCACTTTTTAAAATGCCATAACTTTCAAACCCTTTAAGCCAGAATGACAAATTCGGTATCAAAATTCTTAGAAAAGCAAGCCCCATCAGATTAGACAATAACTTGTGAGTTGTGATAAAAAGTAAAAATCAGTTTGGATTACCTATATATACTGTCCTATCTGAGTTTTGTGGATGACCCCGTGTATCTTGGCATCAATGTTTTGTGCTGATTCCTTTCAGTCTGAAGTGGTGTCCTCTGTTGTTTGTTTTCACCATCCGAAGAATGGGGGTTACTAGATATAAAAAAGTAGTTATGGGAGTGATTCATTCGCCATTTTTTGCTCAATCCTACAGCCTACATAAGTTTCAGAAATTATCTAAAAATTTTCTCAAGTGTCAAATGATCTAACCCAATCGCTTTTGAATCAATCTGTTTAAAGTTACAAAAATGTAAAATACAATGGCCTCCTCTTTGTGTGCTCCTTTCAATAAGCCCATGGGATGGGAAGACTGTACTTTTTTGACAAGCGTTCAGTTAGTGCTTAGTGCCCTGCCACCCACGAGTTCTGAAGCAAGACTAGATTATTATGGGAAATTGTCTAGATCAGAAACAGGGAGAGAGAAGGGCTGGAATACAGGTTTGCCGGGCACCTCATCTAGTAATGATAAAATGATTTTATAGACACAATAACAATACAACAGACAAGAAAACAAGAGTGAAACCAGCACCTTTATTGACAATACTTAAATTTTTTATAAAGCTACTTTTAAATGTGTGACCTTCAATACAATAAAGACAGAATACACCAGTGTTTGTACAAATGAATTATATTATCAGCTTCTTGATAAAGGTAATTATGCCAAGATCAAAGTCTTGTTTTTGATTTATAAGACAAGAAAAGATATGAGCATTTTATGTTATCATTCAGATAAGCACCTCATCGTACAAACAGGTACAATATCCATGCATAGTTCAGTTGATGTAACAAAATTGCATAACAGCTATTGCTACAAGATTTGATTTTTAATCAGCCAAGCAAAATCTCTTTGCTAATACCAACTCCTGTTTAAAGATGACAATGATGATGAAGAAAATCAATGAAAATGACATTATCTTTGCAATCACCTTTGAAGATTGAGTTAAGGTTAAGGCCTTCATAGAAATGTGCCTTATCGGAAACACAAACAGCTATTTCAACCCCACCTGGTAGCAATAGCCACAGCTCATAATATATAGCACAGTGATGAGTTAAAATATAAGAGACCATTGAAAATTTTTCTCTTAAATGAATGTCAACTCAGACCTGTTACGATTCCTTTCCAGATTAGTATCCAAGTACTATTTTAGTAAATCTTCCGTAAATGACTTGATATGAATTATTATTGCATACAGCCATATAAATGAAGCTACATGTATTCCTGTAATCCTGCTCGGATTTGAATTTGAATTTGGGTTTTGCAATGAATTGGCATGATAACAGCCACTTTGTGCTTTTCACGGTCTATTTGGGTGCCATATTTACGTGTATGTGTTTATGTTTCATATTCAGGGCTTCACCAATTTAAATTTCACAAGTGGAATTAAATAGTTCCGTATAAATCTTGTTACACTGTAAAATTCTCAAAAGTTGTTTTGTATGGATTTGAATAGAGTTTCTTTTGCTTCTTTCTGCAAGTTTGAAGAACACTTTATCTTTCAGCTCAGATCTGTACCAGCTTCTCCATTCTGATTAAAATTTCTCTTCGACAGGAACAACGGACAAAACAAGTGGTGATGGGAAAACTAGGCCCATTTGATTCTTTTGCAGAGATCAGCCTTCTTATGGATGAGCCAATCACATGTTCTATTGTAACAGCCACAGATGTAGAGCTGGGCGTGGTCAGGCCAGAGAAACTAGAATGTAAGTTGTTATCTCAACACCACAGTAATACAGTAGACAGCAGTTAAACCGAAATCGGCGGGACCATGGGTTTGTTTTTGGTTTAGAAAGAGTTTCGGTTTACCGATAGGAGGCTTGAAAAATGCCAGTATCAACAGATGTAGTCCAGATCACTATCAAAGAGGACAAATGTAAGTGCATTTAAGCAAGAGAGACTAGCACAACCTCAGTTGCTCTGTGTTTTTAACTGAGAATGAGGATGGGCAATTGCTCAGGCCTAGGGACACATGAAGCATGGATATGCGGGTGAATGTGGGCAAAATCTCAGAGCAGAGAGGCATGAGTCAGGATGGACAGTACAGAACTACCATCCTGCTGGTTTCGTCACCTCTGCCGCACACAGTGCCATGAACTATGCTGTCTGTGGCTGCCAGTACACCGTATTGTCTTTTTGATGACATACATTTTACACAAAACGTCACCCACGATGCGCCAAAAGTCTTGCCTGCTGCCATCTGATTTCAGACCAGCAAGGTTATAGGCCTCCCACTCCCCCTTCCCTTGTAGCAGAGATGCCAACCAACATAAAAAGTACATATTTTATATGAATTTTTCTCGCCATTAAAACAAAATGTGCAGAAGCAGCAAAATTACGTATTTTACATGAAAAGGAAAAAGCACAAGAAGCGGAACTAACGCTTATAAATTTAATTGCAACAAAGTGGTGTCAGAAACACTTGATTCCTACACAAACAAGCTGTGCACCCTTTTTTTAAGATAGAGGGTGTACATGTAATCACGAAAGGCTTTTTAATCACCAAACTGTAAATTCTACAATATATCCTATCACACATAGAAAAACATAAAGGTATACGTGGGCATATATTTTAAAGGTTCTTGAAGTTTGCTGTATTCTTAATACTTTCGTTGATTTTGAGCCACAAGTGAATTGAACAGAAGAAAGTGTTCCGATATTTTGAGCTGAGCAAAAAAAAAAAGGCATTTCCGCCGAGTAGAATAAAAAAGTATGACAGAAAATTTCCTTCTGCGCCTCAGTTTACACATTGGTGACCAAAAGTCGAAACTCAACTTTAAAAATCACACCTGTGTATTCCCCGAGACAGCAGGCCAACCCAACTAGTATTATAAATTAATAGTACAACATATAGCTTATACAAATACAACCAGGCCTACAACGTAAGGTAGACCTGTAGGTAACTATAATACTTATAAAGTATATGCATCAAACAGAATCTTGACAATGAAGAATAAATAGGGGTTACATCGGGGCCGAATATAGCATACCAAAAACAAAAAATGTTTGCAATATGTGTTTTACTGCATTGTATTTAAAAGCTTGAACTTACATGTTTGAGAAAATGGGGGAAAATATACCAAGTTGTGAACTGTTGTGAGTTATGAACTGCGCCTAACAGGCTGCGGTTACAATTTGCTCTGAGCTAACTGAGATAGAGAGAGATAGAGAGGGTGAGAGAAAGAAAGAGCGAGTTAGAGAGCTTCTGTAAAGCGCATAGAGCATTTCTAATGGCAATGGATATGCGCTATATAAATGCCATCCATTATTATTATTGTTAAATTAAAAAAAAAATAATAACGAACAACTGAAATGGGCAGCATTCTATACTGTGACCAGTTGATGTAATTTCTTCAGTAATAGCTGACACTAGTGTAGCTGTCAAGACAGGAAGCACAGTGTAAAGGGGGTGTTGTTCTTTAGTGAAGCTTGATTGTCGTAATTTTTCAACCATATGAAACTAATATTTTTGTGTTAAAAAAAAAAAAAATCATTGCAATAAAGGGGGAAATTGACATCATAACTGGATGCTAATTGCAAAAATGCAGTGCAGTATCATCACTCTATTCAGTTTCATTAATTCTTTGGAAATGTAAATTTTATCAATTGCCTTTATAATATCCCTGTCATTTCTTAACTGCAAATACTCTGTCAAAGAGAAAACATTATCAATATCCAGTGCAAAAAATTAATCATGAACATATATAATGAAGAACTTACTAGCCATTGGTGTCAGATATATTTACATGTATATTGTTGAGGAGATGCTGCACTGAAAAACTGCGTTAAAATATGGCAAACAGAAAAGTTGTATGCTGCAAAACCTTGAGTAAGAAATAATAAAGAAACAAGCGCTTCAGACCTTGCTGCGACCCCACAGATTATCGGTGGTTTTGGTAATACTGAAAAACGGCAGATACTTAAATTACTTTTTATCTTCTATTTGTTTGCTTTCAGCTCTAGATGAGGTGACAAGGCAGTTATTCAGACAGTCTAATACACGGACATTTGGAGACTTAACAAAGGTAATCTCTTTCATAGAGTTGTATTACAATATCCTGGAAAAACATAAGATTTCTCAGTTTCAGCTCTTGGTTCATCTAGAACTCTAATAATAAGTTGTTGCCCCACTGTATCTCCTGAATGTCATTTGCACATGTAACATCCTAGTTTGGCTGAATGTAAATCATGAAAAATTTCAAATACCATTTGGAACCTTCATTGAATATCATATACATGTACCAGACAAAAATAATTTAATCCTAACTGTTAAACACAGGCTTTGGAAATCATTGACATTTGAATGTAAACAAAATGTTTGAGAACAGGATGACAATGCTAAAACTAAAACTTAAATAATGAAACAAAGACCAGCTCAGGCATTTTAACATAGTTCAAGAATCAACTGATTTCCAAAAATATTTACTGGACACATTTCCAATGGTCCTGCTGTAACTGATATCAGGATATTAAAATTTGACAAAAAGAAAAAGTTGTATGTAGTTCTGTGGTTTCTGTAATATTATCACGATATTAGGATTGCGCTGTCTGTGTATTTCTTATGAGTAACTAAACTATTTGTTAGGCCCATGGAATAAAGTTTTTTGTTTGTTTTTCTTTCTGTTCAACAGGAAGATATTCAGAATGAGTACCTGCAACAAGAGTTGAAGAGAGAGTGGAATGAGTTCAAACATGCTCAGGTGGTTGAGGTTATCAATGCCTATGGTGTCCGACCAGGCTATGGGAAGTGGGCTAAATGATTGTCACTGAGTACTCAAAGATATGCTGTTGGTCTCACTAGTCTCAAATACAAACAGCATAAGTCTAGTAAAATGGTCAGCTTTACAGTAAAAAGAAGAAACTTCCTATCAAAAACCATCAGATATTTTCCATGTTATTGTTTGGGCATTTTTGTCTTTTCAAGAAAAAGAGGACCCAAACTTTGAAGAGCTGTGTAAAATCAGTGGACAATGTTACGTCACAAACGCATGCCTCAAAAAGTTTTTAACCAATTGGAATGACACTTGAAATTAGGAATGAGAGAACCATTTTCATGACAAGTTTCAAGTTTAGTTTATTATAGGCCTGGCGGCCAATTCAAAAACACACAAGAATCATGTGAACAATCTTAGAAAACATTAAACAAACAAACAAACAGACAAAATGCATGATCGTTCACTCTCTCCGCTCCCTGCAGCATTTATACACTTACCAAGTTGCTCCAGCTGGCCCCAGGTAAATTTTGCAGTTTTCATGCTTTTATAGGGTGCATTACTCGCTTATTTTTTAATACTTTTCAATTCCATTTGGTGGAAGTGTTTATAAATGAATACAGTCATCATTTTCAATCCCCCCCCCCCCCACATAACCGATCTCTCCTCACCTTTATCTGTTGTAAATTTACTATAATTGAAAATATCACTATAATTTATTCTTTCACTCGAAGGTGAATTTAGTTTTCAGACTTCGCCAGGAGAAGTCACAAAGCGACATTATTGTATTCGTTTAGAACATTATCGCAAAACAGTGCAAACGAATGTAGTTCTCTATCGTGCATCGACGACAGAAAATGTATAAGCTTAAACATGCTTGGTCTAACAAGTAGCCAAGACGGTAAAAACTGTTTCCTTATATCTTTGAATTTTTTGCAAGTTAATAACACGTGAAATTCGTCCTCCAATTCATTACAGGTCTCACATAATCTCATAACATACTCCAGTTTAGGCCTCTGCCACCTTCCCCTCTCCACCATAAAGTTGTGAGAGCCCAATCTTATCTTTGCTATGGCTATCCTTAAATGCTTCTGCTTTACTTCATGTAAGTAATTTTCTGAGTAAAATTCAACAGCTAAATGTCTATATAGCCGATTCTCACTTAAATGTTCTATGTCACTTCGACATGTTTGTTGAAAATTGTCACGTAGACGTTGTTCAAATTCAGATAAAAACAACGAAGTTTGATCAACCTTTTGACTTTCCCAGATGTATCCAAATCCAGATTTCTCCAGTATTTTCTTTGTCAGTGAAGCCCAGTTAATTGTACTTGTGTAGTTTTCTGTGGCTGATAATAATCTGCTATAAACTTTTTTAACGGTACTATTGTCGTCTAAGCCTAATATTTTAACCCAGAATTTCAATAGTCTAACCTGACGGTGAATTTTTAGAGGGTAAACTCCCAATTCAAAATATATAAAAGCATTTGGGGTTGTTTTTCTTACACCTAGAATAGACTTCAGAAATGTGAGGTGGACTCGCTCAATGGGCCAAGCTTCAGCAAATCCCCAGATTTCACAAGCATATAAAAGTATAGGCTTTATTAATGTATTGAATAGTCGTAGCTGTAACGAAGGACTCAGCTCTGGATTTTTATGCAAAATAAGCCTTCAAACCAAATAAAGCTCTCAAAATCTCAAAATCCGCAAAATTGCGCATACAGCGATATTGCAAAAATACCCCACGATATGGAAAAAAGTGAACTGAAATGTATGGTTTGATCACAGTGCATTAACTCATTTCTCCCCAAGTAAATTTGGCCAAGTTGCTCCAGCTGGCCCAAGTAAATTTTGCAGTTTTCATGCTTTTATAGGGTGCATTACTCGCTTATTTTTTAATACTTTTCAATTTCATTTGGTGGAAGTGTTTATAAATGAATACTTTATGATATTCTGTGGTTGTTTTTATTATTGTGTGGGTATAAAGTAGTAATTTGTAAATTAGAATTGAAAAAAAAAATATAAGGTCGGGACCAAAAACGTGGATTCCTCGTTCGCGAGGAGAAATGAGTTAATGTACATGGTATTTTTATTGTGTTCCATGTTAGGATATTTTAACACATAATGTCCCCTTCTAATCTATTTCTAACAACTGATGTACAGAGGAGCTCCGAGAATGTCAGTCGAGTAGGATGACATTTTAGACTTGTTGTCAGATCACACCAGATCAAGAAACTCGACTAAAAAATATAAAATAATTTTTATCATTTTTGTAAGTGTGCACTGTCCTGTGATTCCTAACCCCATCCCAAAAATGATGTGGTTCAGGAATAAAGGACGGTTTTAATATCTCATTAGAAAATGACGAGAATGCCTACAGGGAAAACAAAACAAAAAAAATACTTTCTGATCAGCCTGAGAGCCTCAAATCAAATCTTGGCTGGAAACAGTCGAGAAAACTGTTTGGCCCGAGCATTTTGTATTATCAAGATAACCAGTGACACGTTTCTTTCTGATTTAGTCATCTGAAATTGTTTGAGTTTTACGGCACATTAACAGCCATTTTGCGCCTTTCATGGTCTGAAATTGTAAACTGAGGGCTCATTCAATCACGTTTTTGCTGAATAGACTATCAGTCTCGACAAGAGACATTTTGTCATTCCTTCATCTCATTATTTGTAATGCATTTCCCATTACATGTATATTTTATGCGATTAATAAATAATATTTCAGTTTGAACAGTTTACAATGTTCTCGTGTTTCTTTTCTCATTTAAATTAAATAGGAAATGTAAAAAGTATGAAAAGAAGCACAAACATGGTACACACCTTACATGCATCATTACATAAGCATATCATAACTCAAGAAACTCAATAACACTTTTAACCGGCATTTGAGAAGTAACACAGTAAGGAATCTTAGTGAAATACAGCTCAACTCTAGTCATATCTTCTTGAGGCGAATTGCCGAGGACAAAAACAATCTTCCTTATCTTTCTCTTTCTATTTACATACAGTAAAACCTCGTTATACCGCCAGGTAAGGGGCAAACAGAAAATTGGCGGTACAACGAAAATACCATGTAGAACAAGGGAAATAAGTAATTAAGTAATTTACCAACATTGGATTGGCTAACATGTCTAAAATGTTGCAGTTATCTCCCTTATCTCTCCACTAGACATAAACCTTCGTGGTCAATGTCATTTTGAAGTTTACATTGCTTTCATTTGTATATTTTTGTTGTTGTTTTTTGTGTTTATGTGTGTTGGAGTTTATTTATTCAGGAAATCGCACCTTAAGAGTAAAAGTATTGTGTATTGCAACACGACAAATAATGCTACATTACAATTCAGCAACAAATGTGCGTTGTTTGCATCGTACCCTGTGACCGGTATGAACCAGTTGAAGCATCACCTCGGGCACGCTTAAGTTCGTTCACAAACTCTCTATTGAACTCTCTATTGAACTGTGACCCGTCGTTCCCACTGCATGCCCCATCAGTAGGCCTATCAGGACTTCAAAAGCGAAGACTGTGTAGTAGGATTGGTGTTTGAGTAACATTACTAACAGGCACAGACTGTGGCGCCAAGTGATGTTCCGACTGTTAGCTGGATTTAGGTAGATGTGAGGAGTGGGGGTTAAATTTACGTTGGCGCTATAACGAGCAATATTTACTATACTCAAGTTATGAATGTAGCAGTCAAACTGTTGGCGGATGGCGGTATAATGAGATTTTTAGTGACTTTGTATAGGTGTCAGGCCCGTACCACTGCGAAAAGCTGGCGGTATGCGGGAATGGCGGTATAACAGGTGGCGGTATAGTGAGGTTTTACTGTATTTTCCTTTTAAAAAAATGAGCCACAGATCGAGTCATGGTGGAAGGTGTTACTGTTAGTAGACAAGTTTTAAAAGGCGGATGCATCATAAACATCATGAGACAAGTTGATAAATCTTTCATGGGAATAATAAACCTTGTGGAAACTGAATTCATTTTTCTCTCCATTGTTATTATTAAGAACACTAATGATCAAGGGACAAAATATGTCAGTAAATACATGGATATTATTTTTGTTTTCTTTTTCACAACTCTTCAAGAACACTTTTTATTAGCCTGTGAATGTACTACGGCTGTGAAATCATAACGAGGAACTTTCATACACAGCATACTGATACTTCAAACGGCTTTTTTTAACCTAATAAATCAAAACTTTGAAATAAAATGTTTGGCCCATTTGTGCTTTATTCATCCACTATCCAACATTGCAGGAAGGCTGAGCACTGGAGAATCTTCCATTGTCTCACAAGTGGAATTCCACACTATTTCAAATGAAAGCTCTTAGCATCCTGCACTCAAGAAACTCAATAATAGGCATTTAAGAACTAATATGGTAAAGAATCCTAGTGAAATACAGCTCAAATCTAGTCATAATATTTTCTTAGGGCGAATTACGGAGGACAAAAACGATCTTCCTTATCTTTCTCTATGTATACATATTTTCCTTTAAAAAAATGAGCCACCGATCAAGTCATGGTGGAAGGTGTTACTGTTAGTAGATAAAGTGTTAAAAAGCGCATGCATCATAAACATCATGAGACAAGTTGATAAATCTTTCATAGGAATGGATCTTGTGGGAGTGTTAAACTGAATTTATTTTTCTCTCCATTATTATTATTAAGAACACTAATGATCAAGGGACAAAATAATTATGTCAGTAAATACATGGATATTATTTTTGTTTTCTTTTTCACAACTCTCCAAGAACACTTTTTATTAGCCTGTGAATGAATTATGGTTGTGAAATCATAACAAGGAACTTTTATACACAGCATACTGATACTTCAAACGGCTTTTTTTACCAAATAAATCAAAACTTTGAAATAAAATGTTTGGCCCATTTGTCCTTTGTTCATCTACTATTCAACATTGCAGGAAGGCTGTACATTGAAGAATCTTCCATTGTCCCACAAGTGGAATTCCATACTATTTCAAATGAAAGCTCTTAGCATCCTGCAGCATGTATAAATGCAGACAAAATATTGATGGTTTTGTAATCATTTGAGTGTCCAGAGTTGCCTCAATATCCAAGCTTCTTGAAACATGCAAAACTGAGTTAAAATAGCCCAATTGATGCAAAATTTATACATGTACATCAACATCATGAACAGAAATTTCAATACAACTGAAATACAACATCATGATGTTTCAAGGGGCTTTTCTACCAGATATTGTAAACCTTTTTGAAATGCAATGTCTGGCTTATTTGTGTTTTATTCATCCACTATCCAATATTCTGGGACTGCTGAATGTTGAAGAATCTTCCAGTGTCCCACAAGTGGAATTCAGTACTATTGCAAATGAAAGCACTTGGCATCCTGCAGCATATAGTGGGTATGACTGCAGTCAAAATACTGGTAGATTGGTAACCAATAAACTCTCCAGTCCCCGGAGTTGACTTATTCAAAGCTTCTTGAAACAAGTAAAACTGAAGTAAAAAAAACAACTTAATAAATGCAAAATTCATTTATCAATATCATGAAAGTAGGTAGTCCAAACTGCCCCGCTAAAGGGGCGAAATCCCGTTTTGGCATAATTTTAGGCCAACATTACAAGGCTGTTACTGCTGTGTATTGTGAAATGGCATGTATCCCACATCAAAATAAAGTTCAAGCCTTCCTCTGACAAAATATACATACTTCCTTTTGTATTGTTTAATGTGTTCAGCTGTGTGTTTTTATAGCTTGAACAGGACATAGTCTTGCCATTTTTTGGTCTGAGCTGCGTGTACCGAATTGACCCCCTCATAACAAAGGGTCCGAGAGCGTCGCGCCGATGTATCGCATGTGTTTGAAAATAAGACACAGAAAGCCAGATAAATGAGGTTTAATTAAATGTTTTTTTCATTGTGTTTTAAACTGAAATTCCTTTGAAAATCATTTGTTGAAAAGTTTGTAGTCCGAGAAACTAGCGGAAACTTTAATAGATCAGGATCAAAATTAGACGCAAATAAACCTCAGCCTTTGCATTATAAGGGGATGCCAAGATCAGACATCGGGCATATTTTTGGCGCAAAGCGCCGACTGTTTTTCTAGACCCACCCAATGCTTGATTTCGTCACCTTTGTCTGACACTCAGTGCTAAGTCAATGGTGACACGGTTGACCTCCTTTTCAATTAAAAAAAAAAACAAAAACATTATTTTTGTCTCCCCTGCAAGAGTTCACAAGAAAATAAGGTCAGATGACGTTTGCTGACTAAAAAAAGCAAAATGAGATGCTTGTATTATATTTGCACTCCTCGAAAAAATTGAGCTTAGTGTACACCCCACTGACTTGGAACTTTTAATGCTGTGACTCAATAAACCGTCATTTTACGGGCGGTCAAAATTGGACTATAGTGCAATTTGCGGAAGGTAGCAAATTTGAGGTGTTTTTTCACTTTTGAAAATGCCATAACTTTCATAGCCTTTAAGCCAGAATAATAAATTTGGTATCAAAATTCTTGGAAAAGCAAGCTCCATCAGATTAGACAATAACTGGTGAGATATGATAAAAAGTAAAAATCAGTTTGGACTACCTAATGAAAGAAATATTAAACCTCGTCCCATGTTAAGTGAACTCGTCCACGTAACGCCCCGTGAGGGGATAGCCAGCGGCCAGCCAGCCGGTCGTTCGCGTGTTGCCGATAACCTCTGCGGTCGGATCAATCGGGTCCTTTTGAAGACCTGTATCTTGTTTACTTTAGGACGTAACAACAACAATAGCAGTGGATAAATTGCAAGTGACCCCTATGATGTTTGGATAAAGTACTTGTGATAATATGCAGTAAGTTCTATTGTTAAATAGAACAATAATCAAGAATTTTTCTGTATTTACATGCCATTTATCACACGTTTAATCCTTTCCCCAAGACCTCTGCACTTTTTTTTTTTGGTCCCTAAATCAGGCGATGCAGGTGAACAAATTATTTTTAAAGCCAGGCACTTAATTTACTTACCACACGTATCGTGGCATTACCTTCTCCCGCCTCCACTATGTAAAGCTTCCACATACTATGATGTTAGTTTTAGCAAGAGATTTGATTTCCAGCTCATAGAGTACATACATGTACTGAAAAGCTGTTTAATCACAGCAATACAATATCTCTCTAATTACCACATCAAATAAAGACAATGACCAACAACAAAGTCGGTCATTTTCTCCCAGTTTTCCCTGAAGCAAAACCTACTAACAGACGCCTTTTGCAGTATGCTCTAATATTACATCAGAATTCATTATTACAGACATAGAACGGTTTCTCAAAAACGCAGATAGCCCCTTTCTTCTCATTTCACATGTAGACGACAACCAGTCTCAAAGTAAAAGTTTCCGCAAGATTTTCCCCAGTTCGAACTTCAGACCGTCAGTACTATTACATGAGTATGATGAATAGTTACGAATAGTTGGATCATACTAAATGTAATCAGACGATACCATTTTGTTAGACATAGTAGGGGTCACAGGATAGATAAACACATGAAAATAGTGTGGAATAAAAAAGGTGAAAAAAACGAATCGCGTCAAGCAAATAAACAAAACACAAGGAGTAGCGTTGCTGTACAATATAATTGGCCTCCTGCAAGACCCGGTTTGCAGTCTGCAGGCCACAATATTGGCCTCGTGGGTTGCGCGATAGCATCCTGATGCTTCAAGAATCTTTCATACCCGATAATGTAAACCTCTGAAATGCAATTCTGGCTTACTTGCGCTCTATTCATCTAATATCCAATACATGTAATGCAGGACTATTCCACAAAGAAGACTCTTCCAGCAATCCCACTAGTTGGAGACCATACAGTTGTAAATGAAAGCTCTTGGCATCTGGAAACCATGCAAATATACTGGCAGTTCTCTTATCTAATCTATTGACCCTATGTTCTATGTTCCCCGAAGTTGCCATACCCAAGGCTTCTTGAAACATGCAAAACTGAATAAAAGTAGTCCAATGAATGTAAAATTTATACACCAATAACAATAATAACAAAAATTTCTTGATAAAATGTTACAAAGTGTTGTGAACATAACATTCTTTGATGGTGAGTGATTTGTTTCAAATACAACGGAATACTGTGCTCCAGGGGATTAAGATTACTTATGTATTATACATGGCATGCATATAGAATAGACTGTGAAAACAAATATCTTGTTGTATAAGTAATACAGAAAGTTCCCAGATGCATGTGGCCTTATTCACAATTTGCCACAAAGATTTAAGAATGAAAAATGAAGGACATAAAATTACTCAAAATTATCAATGTATTATTCCTGACACTCTGCCATGTTTTACGTGCCTCTGGGTTAAATGTCCATGTAAACAATCAACAGGGTTACTACCCAAGTATTGATTCACGGTGAGGGTCAAGTTTGCCATGCACAAATCAACTGCTACAACTATGAGAAAATTTCCCTGCTCATGAAGACGCTTTTATCTCCATTTTCCACAAATCTTATCAATGTCCGAACCCTTTCTTCTGCCCCTGCATGATTCCAATCATATGACTCACTTGTAGTTTGTTTCTCCTCAAAACTGCTAGACAGCTGCGGCTCAAAACCGGCACTGAATTGTGGACAATTGTCTTTGTTTTCCTCAATGTCAAGGACTGGGACAAAACCTTGGCTTTCTGGTAAGGTCAGTTTATTATGGCATTCTACTGGTAGTTTTTTAACACTTGACGTTCTTTGATTTACAGTTCTCTCATGCCCTGTATTACTGCAAGAAGGTGCATCAAAACTTAAAATGGCTTGGGAATTGAGTGATGAATATTCTAACAATGACTGAATATTACCAACACTTGTGTCACTTCGTCCAACAACTTGAATCTTCACCCTATGGCACTTTTTTCCTCTGTGTGGCTCCAATCTTGTCAAATTCTCAGCTCCAGTGCAAGTATTTAACTCAGCTTTAGTGTTTCTTTGCCTGGTCATTATTTTATTATCTCTGTGGTTTTCTTGAGATGACAGTGTAGCCTGTCTTTTCCTTGAAGAACGTCCAAGTAGACTGCCACACTGACTGACAGTATCACTTTGTAAGTCATATTGTAAAGACTGATTCCTGTTAGCCATTATGTCAAAAAGTTTCACAACCGGCACCTCCATTCTGGGTATATCACAATGACTGACATCTGAATGGACTTTTGAGCAAGATGGATTGTCAGTTGAACCAGTCAAACTGTTTCTGCTTGATGATGAACATGGTGAAGATGGCCCCACTGCAGTGCCTTTTTCCACATTACCAGGAGGAGACACAACTTCCCTCCTCTCAGTGCACACATCCACCAGTTTCACAAATGGTATCTTGGTGTTACTGAATCTATCAGACAGTTTCTGACGCAACCTGGTACACCTGATATTACTGACTGGTGTACAGTCAGCAACTGCTGGGTCTTTTATGGGCAGAATTCTGTTTTCCTCCCGATCCCTTTTCTGTGATTTCCTGCAATGGTTCCTTTCCTGGATACCTTTTAAATTTAAACACCTTTTTAGTGGAGCAACCATGGTATTTTTTGATGAAGATGCACTGCCTTTCAGTTGATAAAAAGGGGATGCCTTTCTCTTTCCCTCAGCCATAATGTCAAAAAGTTCCACCACTGGAAACTTTGATAGTGTCTTTCCACAGTGGTTTAATCCATGAGTTTCTGCCTCGTTTGCCCCATCTCTAAATCTGGTACACACAGAATTCCTATGCAAAGATGTGCAACTGGCACTTTTTGCATCATTTGTCAATGATTTGTTGTTCTTGACAGTCATAATATCTGTCAGTCTTATAACTGGCATCCTGATGGTGGGCATTTCACAATGGTTCAAATTATAATCTTTCATGTCATGTGACTTTCTAATCAGACCTTCTCTTGAAAGATGTCTTTTTTTCTGGTTGTAGTTTCTATTTGAAAGACATGCTTCAGCTGACCCATGACTAAAGCAAACATCTTGAAATCTCCCTTTGACTTTATTTTTCTTAGTTCCTTCTCCCCAGACTCTCTTTAATATAGAACTTGAAGGAATTACATTTTCATTATGTGAAATATCTAAATTATCGCGGATCTCTTCCGTAACAGATCCTGATGACAGGTTATTTTCTACACATTCTTGGCTATTGCTGTCCAAAATAATACCTCCTTGCGGCGGAGTTATAGCATCATTACTGACTTGCTGGGCTAATGAACGATCACAATTTTCTGTTTCTGCTAGACTGTTTTCACAGGAATCTGAACAGGGTTCAAGTTTTATTACTATGTCTTGAAGCGGTTGAAAAGGTCTGTTGTCTTTTAGCATTTGGTGAACACAGGTTCTAAAAAGATCAATCTCTTTTTCCACAGGCGGCTGCCCAGAAGTTTCATTTTCTGTATCAGAAAAAAGGTTATCCGAGGAGTTCTTCTTGTGCACAGGGTCTCCATCAGAAGAGTGACAAGTAGACACATCTTGACAGCTGTTTTCACCACATTCAGATGACAGACTGTCAGAAATCTTCCCAGACACTTGTCCTGGCACACTGGCATTATTACACTGCATGTTATTGACTTCTCTGTTGCTTATTTCACTGCTGGCAGACACTTCAGAGTCTGTGTGCAAGCCTGAGGGACAAAATGAGCAAGAAAATTGTACTCAACCAATAGTTTTCCTCGTGCAAATCACGCTAAAAACAAACCATCAATCTATTATTTTTTTTGCATTATCTTAAATATCTAAACTATTTGCTTCTTAGTAAACACCTCTCTTATCCCTGCCAGTGTCAGCAATTTTGTTGGAATTTGTATACCTTTTTATCCTTTAACTGTTAACACTAAGTACAATTCATACTAGCAAAGTTTACACAAAAGATATTCTTACTTGCACAAGTTATTTATGGCATTTCCATGAAATTACTGATCATTTTGGATCTTGCTATGTCTAATGAAGTTTCTTGTCTTCATGTTTAATTCATCTCTGGTAATCAATCACATTACACCAGACTATGATTTTTTTGCAGAAACTGTCACACAAACTAACGTATACAGAAGAAAGTGAGTTAGCTTATAATATTTCTAAGTGCTAATACAAACTTGTCATGTGATGTCCTTACTGTTAATTCATTAAATTTACTCTTTTAGTGAGATGGGAATGTTTTCAATATGACTAAAGTTTCATGGTCACTGATACTTACTTTTGGCTGCCTCTTGTGAAGTTCTCTCTAATACAACATCAACTGGAGGAAAGCTTTCTTCTGCTGGAGAGTTCAAACCGTGTGACACTTTGCTATGAAGTGATTTAAATGCAAGATTATTAGGCGGTTGTGGACTTTCACCACTGTTGTGGTCAGAGAACAAGCTTTCTGAACCGCAGTTTGCAGATGAGTCACTTTGAGGATTACATGGCTTCATCTGTGAAGATGAAGTGCTTGATGAAGGAGGCGACTCTGATGACGGCAGTGCTGGAATTTCACTGCCTGAATTCCATTCTGAGGAAGAAGATGTATGTTTCATTCTTTAAGTATATGTGACTCACAAATGTATTCAGCTGACAGTGACTACCAATGGTATTAAATTGTAGTCCAGTGTTTATCAGGTTTCATCAATGACAATATACAACGCAGGTACGGTAAAATTCAAGGCTAAATAAATAATCAGAAACATAAATCCTATAACTATAACATCTAACACCCAGCATAGTATATATATGAAACATGTCACCTGTACCATTTATAAAAAAAAAATGCTTTTCTTAATCAGAAATATTTATATTTTTGCACTTATTCGACTATTATAGTTTCACACAATTCTGAAGTCTTGGATGAGTCTCTGTATGTCTGGGCACTTGAGGGTTAACACAAGAATTTTCAGAATCAAACAAAATGCCATTCTAAAGCTATTGTTTTTTCCTAAGCATGGACATTTTCTTAGAAACCACGAATAATCATACCTGGCAATTGAGAGAGTTTACGTCTTTCGTCATTTGAAACAAAAAACTGATCAAAACTGATTAGTGGCTGTGGATGGACTTCACCATGGAGATCATAAATCTGGTTGACTGAAGAACCTGCATGCAAAAAAAAGAAAAAAAGGTCTCAATAAATAGTGGAATAACTGTTATCACCTCTTTTTGGGCAGAGGCCCTGCTGAACATTTCATCAATCCTACAATAAAAATTTCAAAACTCAAATATGTAATGAACAAATAATACTGTCCCTCCCATTAACAAAATCAGAGAGATGAAATTGTCCATAGTGGACTCTTTCAGGATCATACCCACCACACAAGCTGTTTTTTACTCAGAAAGAAAGATCCCCCAAAATGTGTGGCATGTAATTGCCAACTGTCAGCAAAACATATTTTGACTGAATGTGTAGATTTTTTGTGTATCCGAAGAAGACATTATGCCTGCAGATCCATGAAAGAATTATTTTCTGATGTGGACACACAGCACGTCTTGTCCTTTCTGAAAGAGGCTAAGATCTACAACTTGATTTAAGAACTTTTTGTACTAATTTACAAGATTCTTTCCAGATCCATACAAAATCACTTCTGAGAATTTTACCAATGTAATAAAATTATACAGAACTATTTAAGTCCATTTGTGAAATTTATATTGATGAAGCTCTGAATAGGAAACATAAATAAAGTACCTAAATAGACAGTGAAAAGCATAAAATGGCCGATATCATGCAGATGCATCATAAAACTCTAACTCAAAACTCAAATTCAAATCCAAAATCTAATATTTCTAGGACAATGGAACAGTTGCTTCATATGATATTGCCATCAAAATTTATTTCAAGTAAAAGTCCTAATCAGCATTACTATAAGGTACCTGGCCTGGGCTGTGAAGATGAAGTGGTTGACAAAGGAGGTGACTCAGAGGAGGGCAGTGCAGGAACTTCATAGCTTGAACGCCATTCTGAGGAAGAAGATATAGGTTTGCCAAAAGGCCATAAACACAGCATGTTTCATTCCTCACATGTATTCAGATGAGAGTGACCCGCAAGCAATAGTACTAAATTAAAGTCCACTACTCATCTGTTTCCTCAATGGCAGCATACTAAAATTAATATAACACGTAGTTGCAGTAAAACGAACACTCTAGCACCCGGCATTCAATGAATGACACATGTTACCTGGTACCCAATATTCTAAATTTAGAACACTTTCTTATTCATCAACAAATAGTTTTTTTCGCCTGATATATTTAAATTTTTGCATTTTACAAATTTATTTCACCATTTTAGATCAAATCAAATTTTGCATATTTCAGAAATCTTTGATAAGTCTCAGCATGTCCTAGCACCAGAATTTTCACACAAGAATTTTCATATAATGTAAATTTTTGTTTCTAAGCATGGACAATTTCTTGAAAACCACGAATAATCAAACCTGGCAATTGAGAGAGTTTATGTCTTTCATCACTTGGAACAAGAAACTGATCAAAACTGATTGATGGCTGTGGATGGACTTCACTGTGGAGATCAGATATCTGTTTGACTGGAGAACCTGCAAGCAAAATAAAAGAAATGTAAATTGCCTCAAAACATAATGGATTAAACTGTTTTGACCTCATTCCCAGTAACTGCCCTAACACGCATTTCTTAAGCCTTACAATCTTTTTACACCAAAATGTTTCAAATAGTCAAATAAATATGTAATGAACAAACAACACTTTGCCAACGCTTAATATTTCTGAGTCAAAGAATGTTTGCTTCATATTTGTAGAAACAATCGAGGCTTACCTGTAAGGTGATGATTGTTTCTGATTTTGACGATCTGTCGTCAGGAACGGAGTGGTAAGATGAGATGAACGCCGGCCCATACCAGTCACACTTTAGCCAGTCACAGTTGTGAGAACCTGGTGACGCTTTGCTTAAGTAATAGTTATACTATAAAAATGGATGTATAATTCATCCTATGTTTTCGGGAGGGATATCGGGAGGGCATCTTACCACTCCGTTCCTGACGACAGATCGTCAAAATCAGAAACAATCATCACCTTACAGGTAAGCCTCGATTGTTTCTACAATTTTAACTCAACTGCCGTCAGGCACTCCTGTGGTAACATGAGATTTTAGAGACACAACTGTGACTGTTCTCAAATTTATCAAAGATATTATACATAAGTCGGAAGAATTAGGTGGGTTCCTTGTTAGCATCTTTAATGTTGGACTTCAACTTTCACCAGTCATATTGTCTAAAAATAATGCAGTGGTTGGCAAACAGAGCATCACTAAAAGCATATCTATATATACAAACGCTTGACACAGCTGTCAAGATGTAACAACATGATGTATATGCTGTCATGCAAGAATCATAACACAATAATATCAGAATTAGTGGAGCTTGTGACTATATACATATAATTAAGTACATTAAGTCACACAGTAGGTTATTCGCTGTATGAACAATATCAAAAGAGATTAGAATTTGGTCCTTGTACGAACCAGAAACAGTAGTGACTACAAAGATATGTATGCAGGAAAGTGTTCTATGTAGGTTTTTTCGGAAAATATGCCTCTAATAATTTTTGTCCAAAATTTGACTTAATTTCTTTCTTGTAAAATTTGGCAAAAGTACTTTCCTGGGACCACCCAGCAGCAGCTAAGATTGTTTTTACTGGTATGCCTGCCTTTAGCGTGAACGACGTGCTTGCTGCTCGCGTACTATGTGCAGTGAAGGTTTGTGTGTCAATCCCTGCCATTTCCATGACAGTCTTGATCCATCTTCTAATGGTGTCTTTGCTTACTGGCTTGTGGGGGACATGAAAACTAAGGAGTAATCGTGTACTTTTCTTCTGAGTTCTATAGTCTTTTGTCCTCTTCAGGTATTCTTTCATGATGTGCACAATGCATAAGCTTCTATTTTCGAGAAATGCTAAAAATTCTATCGGTTCCTGGTGATGACCTCTTCTAGAGTGCTTCAACAATTTGCTAATGTAGAATACACATTTGTCATCTGTAATTTTCATGTTGTCTATTTCTAATGAGTGAATGGTTTGACAACGCTGACCGGACAGAAGTGCTAACAACATAGTCAGCTTTAAAGTTAACTCTTTTAATGTGAGCGAGTCATGAGGAAACCAAGGTTCTAGGAAATTCAGCACTTGCTGAGGGTCCCACGTAGCAGTTTGACTTTTCGGTGGAAGTGAAGGGTTTTGTTCAAATGCTCCTTTTATGAATCGTTTTACACAGTCCAGGTTACCGAAGTCATCTATGTTCAAGTAACATGAGAGGGCTGACCTTGCAGTACATAAGGCTGAACAAGAGGCCCCTTCAGTAAGTAACTCTGTCAAAAAATTAATTGCTGCTGCTAAAGGCGGCGAAACTGGATCCACTTTGACCCTAGCCGCATACCTTCTCCACTTTCTAATGTATGAATCATAGACTTTTTTGGTGTTTGGCCTCCAAGAGTCCATAATGACTTCGGTAGCCTTTTCTGAAAACCCCTGATCTTTGTATCTGTCCCTGATACTTTGCATACTAAGAGTCTGAGCTTCTTCTGTAATGGATGTAGAACATCCGGGTGGCTGGGGAGAGTTAACAGGTTTTTTCGTGCCGACAGTAGAACAGGGTTGTCGATCAGCTGTTTCATCAGAACTGGAAAAAATGCTTGTGTGGGCCAGAATGGCGCAACCACTACTCCTGTTGCTGAATCTCTCTTGATCTTCTGCAGCACCCTGGGTAACAGAGAAAATGGTGGAAATGCAAACAGATTATAATCTTTCCAGTGTACTGTGAAGGCATCGATCGCAACCGCTCCTGGATCTGGTCTGAATGACATGTAATTGTTAAATTGATAATTTAATCTGGACGCAAAAAGATCCATGTCAGGTGCATAGTCTAATATTTTAAGTGATGACTTCAATAGCTCTGAATTTAGTTTCCATTCCGTATCAAGATTAACATGTCGGCTTTCATAGTCAGCCTCTATGTTTTCAGACCCTGGTATTCTTGCCACAGAGAGCCAAATGTTTCGTTCTATGCACCATTCCCATATCTCTTTGGCCAATTCATTCAATCTCTCTGATTTACTCGAGCCCATTTTGTTCAGACAGGCCATGGCAGCTGTGTTATCCATGTAAATTTGGACATGTGCCTTTGTTATGTTCTTTGAAAATGTTTTTAATCCTAAAAATGCTGCCAGCATTTCAAGTTCATTTATATGCATGTGTTTGGCTTCCTCATGCAACCAAGCACCCCCTGTCCTAACACTTTCCCAAACTGCACCCCAAGCCTCCATGCTAGCATCAGTTTTTATGATGATTTTGGGGTCAGGCTGATGGATCGGGCTAAATGAACAGGCAATGTTCTGCTTCCACCATTGTATTTCTTCAGTGGCTTTTGATGACAACGTCATTTGTTTGTCCCACTTATTAGCATTGGCCTTAAGGGCCTTCATTTTTCCCTTTTCTAAGTGCCGATAATATAAGGGGCCATGCTGTACAGCAGGAAAGCTAGCTACGATTAATCCAATGAGTCGGGCTACGTCCCTTATTTTATTGAAACGATTGCTGGAAATCAATTCACAACATTGAAAAAGTGTCTCTTTTCTTTTCTCAGTGAGTCTGACTGTCATGTCTCTTGAGTTAATAATGAACCCCAGATACGTAATTTCTTGCATTGGTGTTAGCGCTGACTTGTCTGGGTGTACTATAAAACCTAACTGGTCAAATGCTGCAATGGTATCTCCTATGGTTGCCAGGCATTCTTCTCTTTCTTCTGCTATTAGCAGGGAGTCGTCTAGATAGCCTGTGATTGTGTGCCCCAAGCTGTGCAGATGAGCATAAATGGGTTTTGTGATTTTTGTAAAGCACCTGGGGCACTGTGCCAGTCCATTGCTGTAACATGTGTATTCGTACAGGTCCCCATGCCATAAGAATTTCAGATATTTTCTGTCTTCTTTAGCTATTGGAACGCAGTAGTATGCAGAAACCAGATCTATGCTGGCCATCCAGCAATTCGGTGCAACCAGATTTAATGCAGCTTTGAAAGTGTCCATTTTAAACTTTTTACAGTGCACTCTCCCGATTACGACATCTCCGAATAACGACATTCTCCCGATAACGACATTGACCCCCGGTCCCGATTTTTTTACTATATGTTATTAGTAATAAAACTCTCTAAATAGCGACATACTTTTTAGACCACTCTGCGGATAACGACATTGAGTTAGCAATAATCGGCTGTGACTTTGCTAGATACAAAAATAAAAATAGCTAAAATATTGTTTCCGGTCAGTTTCATTTCATTCTCTGAGCCAATAAAAACACTTCTTTTCCGACCAATGAAATGTCCTACCAGAGGCACCTCATAGCCAATGAGCTCGCTTTGTTATCGGCCAATGAGATCGCTTTGTTATCGGCCAATGAAAACACACCTGTGTCTATTGTCGTCGGAACAAAAAGGGTGACGCGCATTAAATGAGTCAGTCATCACATCGCTGACCGCTGAATCGATTGTATTCACCCGAGAACAATAACGCACCCCAAGATAAATGCACATAAATGCTGCAGTCTATCTGGTATTTTTCTGGATCAGCACCAAGTTTTGATACATGCACGAGGGGAGGCATGTCTGAATAGTCTGTCTGAAGCTCTGGCATCTTTTGTGTCTGGAAATTGAACAAAAACCTGAATGCAGAATGTCACTCTTAACAGTATGGTGAAATAAAGGAAAACTTTTGAATTATAATACATGTATGTACAAACAAACAAACAAAAAAAACAAAACAACACACACAACACACACACACACTTCGTGTATTTTACATGTTTGGAAAGTCCGATCACTGATCACCCACTATGGTTGGTACGTTACATTCTAAGGGTCTAACCACACCCCTTTTTCCGCCATCTTGAAAATCTCCGAATAACGACATGCACCTCTGGTCCCGAGCCATGTCGTTATCGGGAGAGTGCACTGTATATTCAACATTTTTGTTAAATTCCTTTAGATTCAGGATCATCCTATGACAGCCATCACTTTTCTCTCTGGTGAAAATCCCCGAAATAAACTCTCCATCCTCATGGTTTGATTTTGCTATTACTCCTGTTTTTAGGAGACTTTTAATTTCTTTATCCACTATTTCTTTTTCTTGACTGCTCATGAAATAACTCGAGTCAAGAGCTTGTTTGCTTTGTTCTATGTGGTCATTGAATTCTATTGTAGTACCTGTGATCATAGACAGGATTGTTTGATCTGATGTAAATTGCTCCCATTCTTCTTTACGATCTTTTATTTGTCCGGCCTGGAACCGGCCGACCTTGATTTCCAGCAATCGTTTGATTTCCTCAGAATCTTCAACTCTTACCTGTTTTCCTTCTATTGTGGTCATTATTTGCGCATCGCTGGTTTTCTGTTCCAGCCTCCTTGATTGGAAGCGTAGCTCGCTTGGCCCCGCCTCCTCTGGCCGGCTGTCTGACCCCCGCGCTTGGCTAAAAAATGCCCTCTATTTTTGCGGTTGTAATAGTTGGGTGCGTGGGGGGTACGCGAGCTGGAGGGTGCATAGAATGGTCTTGACTGCGATGTTAATCGCTTCCTTTCTTTGGCCTCCTTTATCTGACTTTTGAGGTCATCACCGTATAGCCACTGATTTCCATCGGATGGCATGTCACAGATACCCCGCATATCATATGGGAGCGCCGTTCTTTGTGATTCTTTCCTTTGTGCCGTGATTTTTTGCTGCGCATTCCCTAGGAACGACACGGCGTCTGTCAACCCTTTTATAGCCCTTTTTGCCTCAATGCCGCGATCTTTCCCGGATTTTGCCATTTCGGTAATTATGTCAGCCGATCTGGCTATGGCAATTGTGGCTTTGCTGACATTTTTCTGCAGACCTGACAGTTTCATGTCTGTCTTTTTATTATGTTCCCTTAGCATGGTCCAGATTTCTTTGTTCGTTTGTCGCACAGACAGAGCGGGACAGTTTTTCGGTTGTTTATAGGTTGTCACCTTTTCTTTTATTTTGTCTTCCTTGGGTGGTTCTGAAAACCGTTTTTCTATGAACAATGCTAAATTCTCCGATATGGGATCTCCAATCTCATTGTCCGCTTCAAATTCAGCGTTCGCTTCTTTAAACCAGTCAGTATCACTGTCTGAATTTTCCCCAGGGTCATGTTTCCCGGTAGGCGAGGTTTCACCTTCATCTGAGGAATTTCTGGCTATCGCCTCTGTGAGAAATTCCTCACCTGACGAAAGTTGTGCGGGGTCAGATGGTGCGACTTCTGTGGCTCTCCCTTTCCCCCCGCTCTTTTTTGCTGGTATTTTCTTTGTCTTTTTCATGCCTGATCGGCCCCGTGTTGGTGCAACTGATGATAAGGACGATGTAGATGACGAAGAGGAGGAGGATGAAGAGGAGGGCGAACGTTTGCGCTTCCTGTTTCTTTGCTGTTTCATAATCAGCAAGACATTTGACATTATTTCATTATTTCTTTCTAGAATTTCCTGAAGATTTCGATCATTTGTGGTGTCTGTTGTTTCTATTTCTCCCTCTTCGCGAATCGAAATCGCATCTTGATCCATTTTGTCGTGTGCTTTAACTAGTTGATTGGGAGAGCCAGGAAATAGTAATAATATGTTTTGCTGAAAATGTTTTATAACGGTATTCCGGGGAACTGGGACAAAGATATATAGATCTAGATCTAATATTGATAGAAATTTTCGTTGCTCAAAGGCTGTAATATAAATTTACCCAGAAGGGTATAATACGATTGCCAGGAGAGCTAAATAAAATAATATCCCAGAAGGCTGTATAAAACAATTGCCCAGAAGGCTGTATAAAACAATTGCCCAGAAGGCTGTATAAAACAATTGCCCAGAAAGCTGTATAAAACAATTGCCCAGAAGGCGGCAAAGCCAATTGTCCAGAGGACTTACGTACTTTGTTCAAAGGGCGGCAAACTGTTTTTGGGAGTTATCGAACCGTGGAAATTTTTGATGAGTATCAAGTGCCCAGAGGGCTGGGAGTTGCTAATCAACAAAGACTGAAATATTGTTATGGGATTTGGCCCAGAAGGCAGATGATTCAATGTCCCAGAGGGCAGAGTACACATAGACTTAATTAATATCGTGTTATGCAAGGTCGAACTTAATGCCAGTTAGATAATGAAATATCAAACTGAAACAGTAGGTCCAAGTAATTTTAACCACTAGAAATGAAACGAACAGTACTTTACCCTTCCGTAAGTATCGTCTGGGAGCCGGTATAATCCACAAAGAAATTATAACACCACTAGGCAACTACTAAAAGTAGCAGGATTATATTCCACGGTGGGAGAATTTACGGTAGCGTGTGAACTGGCCGAACGCTTCGCGCCAAGTGACTGGTATGGGCCGGCGTTCATCTCATGTTACCACGGGAGTGCCTGACGGCAGTTGAGTTAAAATTATATAACAAAGCTACTAGCCAAATTTATCCAAATACAGTGGTGCCATGTTCTGATAAAAATACATGTATCTCTTTATACCCAACTCTGAAGTCTTGCGTGTTTTTTGGTTTCGTCTTGTTTTCCCAGTTACCTCCCTTGTTAATAACTGCATACAAACTGAGACAGATCATATGCTTCGGTCAAATTAGAAGATCGCATGCAAAAGCTAGAAATTCAGAAGAGTGCATTTCCAATGGTTTTCATACTACAGACGACTCCACTTAAAATGAAGTCGCTTAAAATGATCTTCTTTTAGTATGATGTTTTTCTTTTATCCCTTCCCCAATGCCGCATTTCCGTGGGAAAAAAACGCATAGTATGACATCTTTCTATCCGTTTTTACTCTTTGCGTGATGTCATTTTGAAGTCCCAAAGAGGAAAAAAAAATGCTTAGTATGATTTTCCTAAACCGTGTCATGTTCAAAATGCACGCCGTCATCTTTCGTAATCGTCGTTTCGCTACAGCTTGTACCTGCCATCGTTCTGTGTCTGCCTCGCCATGCTGACACCTGTTATGTCACCTACCCAGCGTGCGCCCGAGACGCCATGCGTACGACTGGATGTGGTTTCTTTGTCAATGGGTGTAGGATTTTAATTTTATTCTGCGGGCATCACTGATCCCTCGCACTCATGCGAGCTCAAATAATGTTGCCATGTGGGAAAACAAGACGAAACCGAAAAACACGCAAGACTTCAGAGTTGGGTATAAAGAGATACATGTATTTTTATCAGAACATGGCACAAAGTTCCACTGTATTTGGATAAATTTGGCTAGTAGCTTTGTCATCAGGTGGATTGATAATGCAGTATAATAGTAAACGGTGCATCAGATATCGTAAAATTCACAGGGCCACTGATTTTACTCAGGTCGGGCATTGAGAGCGGAGGTTACGATAGAGAGAAAAAGCAAAGGTTTACCCACGTGGATGTACTGTAATGGTTCGTTCACACCAAACGGGCATGTGAACACGGCCGAGCGCCCGTTTTGAAATGACTAAACATGAATATTTACCAACAAAAATTCTTTTATAAAGCGATAAAACGCCAAGCCTTCGCGCCCGTACCTAATTTTGGATCGCTGAATTCAAATCTGTGCTAAAAAATAACACTGGATGAAAAAAATTGTATTTTCAATTTTTCTTCAAGCCTATGCTTTTTTTTAGACGCCATGGGCCTGGCGGCTTGGAGTACGCGAAATTAAAGAAAAACAATCCCACGGCTGAGTGTTGTTGAAATTTTACTGCAGCGGTAAAAGTGAAAAGTCGCACGGGCGAGAGAAAATGACCCGTCTGTTGTGAGTAGGTTGGTCTGAATCCGATATTAATATGATTTAGAGAAACTTTGTACCGTTGTTGCTCGGCCGTGATTGCACGTCCGTTGTCGCCAGTTTGGTGTGAACGTACCGTAACACGCATGGCCACAATTTTTTTAACTTTAAAAAAAAAAAAAAATGCAGTAGAGATTCTATCGTTTTCGCGGTACACGGAGCAAAGACAGTCGGCGATCGGCGCCAGCAAATCCATGAAGGTGTCAAATACCTTGCTCACTCGGTCACCGCGGATGGGCGATGTTTATTGTGTTAGTTTAGGCTCAGTGCTACATGATGCGAGTGTGACCGGCAGGAGGGTCTTGTATGATATTCACATTTAAATAAATTTAATAATACAGGAAAATGCAAGCCATGTTCGTTTGGTTGGCGTATTTTGCATGCTGACAGTTATATAACAACATAATGTTAAGTCGACTGACGGGTAATATTGGGTGCTAATTTTTGTCCTTTGGTTATAATGGAAACAGAACATTTTGCTTAGAAATGTTCAGACACCATCGCTTTGGGTGAATATTTTTTTTTTTTCTAAACAATATCTCCTCACACACCCTAATACACATTGGCCTACACACAAAATATTCCCCCTCCTTAGATAAAAAAACAACCAAAGGTCACCTACATAACAATACTGCTTCCATCATTATCAACATAGTTTATCTAAGGTAGATAACTTAATAGATGCTTAAGATGATTTAACGGATAGTAAGATGTTAAATTTTATGTCCCCTGGACATCATCTTAAGCAATGTCCACTGTATATGATCTAATGAATATGAAAAGAAAGACCGCTTGACAGTGATACAGGGAGCGTAGCAAGGTGTCTCAGGATGGAGCCAGTAACCCCAAAGAAGATACGGGGAAAGCAATAAAGAATCTGTAATGACACACAATCCACATGTCTGACAAAGTTACGAAACTATTGTCTGTGGCCAGCCCCACAATGATCAATCTGCCACATCCCCTCAGAATTTCTTTCGCTAAAACCTGGGTTTTGATTATCGATGGTCAACACTCAAATAATTCATTACATAGCCCATAATAACAATAATAATAATAATAATAATATATTGCATTTATATAGCGCCCAACCCCGTCGATGACAAGCTCTGGGCGCTTTAACAAACTCTTACACACACACACACACACGCATACACAAAAGAAATTCAAAAATATTTACTCTTGTTGCTGCCGAAAAACATCTAGCCTAGTTTGTCTGAAAGAAATGGGTCTTCAGATGGCGTTTGAAAGAACCAATGTCATTAATTTCCCTGGTTGTCTTTGGAAGAGTGTTCCAGATGGTAGGGCCAAGAAATGAAAAGGACTTTTCTCCTACAGTGGACAGAGTCATTTTAGGTACTTTCAATTTTGTAGTGTCAGATGATGATCTTAGTTGACGAGATGGAACATAGTAATCAGTTAAATCAACTAGGTACGATGGAGCAGTATTATTGACACATTTGTGACAAATGGATGACAATTTGTACATTATTCTTTTCTCGACTGGCAGCCAGTGCAAACTCTGCAGAAGTGGCAGGGCTGAATCTCTTTTCTTTTTCTTCAAAACAAGTCTCGCTGCATTGTTTTGAGCAATTTGGAGTTTTCTAATATTTTTTTGTGAAATTCCAGCCAAAAGGGAGTTGCAATAGTCAAGCTTTGAAAGTACAAAAGAATTTACTAAAACAGCCGCAGTTTCAGTCGAAATAAGATGTCTGATTTTACCGATTTTCCAGATTTCCATGTATGGAATGCGAATGAGGTGACTAACCTGAGATGACATAGAAAGATTTGAATCAATGTAAACCCCTAGGTTTTTTACTTTTTTTGAAATTTCTATTGAATTAGTGCCAATTATCATCTCAGTTCTGTCCACTTCTTGCAGAACCTGCTCACGGCCTAATAAAATAACCTCAGTTTTATCCTCATTTAGAGCCAGTTTGTTTTGGTTCATCCAGCTTTTAATTTCTGTTATACAGTTTCCAGCCTGCTGCAGAAGGCTGTCAACATCGCATGGCAAGGCAGAACTGTAGAGCTGGGTATCATCAGCATAGAAATGATATTGTAAATTAAATTTCTTTATTTCATGTACAAGTGGAATAGTATAGATAGTAAACAAAATAGGACCAAGCACTGAGCCTTGTGGTACGCCATACTGAAGCGCATAGGAAAAAGATCTTATTTTGTTGGTTACAACAAATTGGTGGCGATTTGACAGATAAGATTCGACCCATTTAAGGGCGACCCCTCTGATTCCAAATGATGTTTCTAGCCTTCTGAGCAGGATTTCGTGATCGATGGTGTCGAACGCTGCTGATAGATCCAACAAATTTAGCAGAGTAATATTTCCAGAATCTGCCTTTACTAATATGTCATTCATGATTCTTAATAGTGCAGTTTCAGTACTGTGGTTACTTCTGTAAGCAGATTGAAATGGTTCCAACAGGTCATTATTTCTCAAATGACACATTAGTTGTTGTAATATCACTTTTTCAAGGATTTTTGAAAGAAAAGGAAGGTTTGAGACGGGTCTATAATTTTTCAACATGTTTTGATCAAGAGTCGTTTTTTTCAAAAGTGGTGTTACCCAGGCTGTTTTAAAATAATCAGGGACAGACCCACTTAAAATAGAGTTGTTTATTATTTTTGTAATAGTTGGAACCAGTTCATCAATACAAGATCTAACCAAAAATGTAGGAATAGGATCGAGGTCACAACATTTTGATGGCGATGCCATGATGATAGATTTTACAGATTCATTCGACACAACACCAAAAGTGTCTATAGGATTTCCCTGAAACTCATCAAAATGATCAATGGCATCAAAACTGTCAAGATTTTCTCGGATAGTTGTAACTTTTTTATCAAAATAATCAGCAAAAACATTGGGCAACAAATTGTTCTCGTAAATTGTGGGTAGAGGTGTTTCCTTTCTTTTCCCTGTGAGTTCATCACAAATACTAAAAAGTTCCTTGCAAGATGTAGAATTTTGAAGTTTAGTGACATAGAAGTCTCTTTTTGCAAGTTTAATAACACATTTCCATTTGTTCTTCTGGTGTTTGAAAATGTCCTTGTGGACTGTAAGACCAGTCTTTAACCATTTCCTTTCTGCTTTGCGACATTCTGCTTTGGCTGCTTTGACATCTAGGGTGTACCATGGAGCGAACGGTCTGTTGGAGATTGACCTGGTCTTGATAGGTGCATGTCGCTGAAGTAGATCTTGCTGGATGTTATTATAAGATGTGATGTCGCCTTCAAAGTTCTCGAGAGCATTGGCCATTTCCGTCTTGAAGGCATTGATGTCGATACCTTTTATGTCTCTGGACGACACAACTTTTTTGATGATATTTGGCTTTGCGAAATCAATATTGAGTACGATGGTTTTATGATCCGAAATGAGTTTTTCTAGGACGGCGGTGTTGGTGAAGGTGCTCAAGGTTTGTTTGATGATCACTAAATCTAAGATGTGACCAGCTCGATGAGTTGGACATTTGATTATCTGAGACATGTTGCATTGGTCGATAAGTTCTTTAAGTCGTTTTACTTCAGATGATGTTTCAGAATCAAAATGAAAATTAAGATCGCCCAAAAGAACAGGGTATCCTTTCTCGCAGGTTAAGCGTGGTAGGAGAACTTCAAGTTCACTCAGAAAATTGGTTTTACTGCCTGACGCTCGATAAATGCAGACAAAATGAAAGACTTTGGTGCCAAGATCTAATGATTACAACAGAGAACAGGGATTCACAAGTTTCTCTCTGTTGCCAAGGTCTTTGTTACCAGTGCCCTTATACATGATGACCCACTGTAATACCTCTTCTGCTTCTTCTTTCGTTCACCAATCTAAATCTGCAGATTTGTTCTTAGTTTTAAGAAAATCTACGGTTTTCTGCAGTTCTGGCTGAGCACCATAGAGTTTGACATTCGGGTCACTCACTTATGGCAGATGTTCCTATTTTAAACTTGGCGAACATATGGCCTTTTGTGACCAGTTCTTAGTCTGAATAATACTTATTATCAGTCCTGATCAGCATTTCCAGGACATTCATAGGCTAATGTCAAGAGACTGCTACTGAAAATGACTTGCATTACATGTACTGATTCCCAAAAGCATCAAGCCTGAAGCTCTGAAATCTCTCAACATTTCAAAACAAACCCAGCTCTCACAATTGGAAAACGCTTCCACTAAAAATAGTTGTCAAACAAATCTGTCCTTCTGTAATTATTTTTCCTCAAAACATGGTGAATCTCATGAACATCAAAATTTGTCTGTTTAACTATGACCAAAAATCGATTCTGAGAAAGACTTACCAAGACTGAACATGCAAATCATTTAACAATTCAATCAATCCCTACCACCAAACATACATAAAAGTAGTACATGACTAAGGCTGAGACAATGCTATGTCAAAGTAATAATACATTATGCCTTTTGAACGCACATGCAATTATCCAAACAAGTTCTTTCCAACACTTCACTCGAATAGGTGCAAAATGCAATATTATAAGTTGGTGACGACCTGTGCTATTAAATCAAACGATATTAGGAGATTAGAGTACATAAAGTCTACTTACAAGGAAAAATTTCTCCTGCTATGGAGATAGCAGTTAGGTCATCGCTAGATCCCTGATTGACCAAGTTGATTAGTGCACTCAAGTTTTGGCTGTCTCCTTCTGTCGGTTTACACTGTGATGGATCATCACTAGATCCCTGGTTGGGCAAGTTGATTAGTGCACTAAAGTTTTGGCTGTCTCCCTCTGAAAATACACATTCTGATGAGTCATCACTAGAGTCAGAACTGACCAAGTCAATTACTGCACTCAAGTTCTGGCTGTCTCCTCCGGCTGGTTCACACTTTGATGGGTCATCACCAGATACCTGGTTGGCCAAGTTAAATAGTGCACTCAAATTTTGGCTGTCCCCTTCTGTCGGTTTACACTGTGATGAGTCAATACTAGATCCCTGATTGACCAACTTGGTTAATGCACTCAAGTTTTGGCTGTCCCCTTCTGTTGGTTTACACTGTGATGAGTCATCACTAGATCCCTGGTTGGGCAAGTTGATTAGTGCACTCAGGTTTTGGCTGTCCTCTTCTGTCGGTTTACCATGTGATGGGTCATCACTAGATCCCTGGTTGGCCAAGTTGGTTAGTCCACTCAGGTTTTGGCTGTCCCCTTCTGTCGGTTTACACTGTGATAGGTCAACACTAGATCCCTGGTTGGCCAAGTTAGTTAGTGCACTCAGGTTTTGGCTGTCCCCTTCTGTCGGTTTAGACTGTGATGGGTCAACATTAGATCCTTGGTTGGCCAAGCTGATTAGTGCACTCAGGTTTTGGTTATCTCCTTCTGTTGGTTTACATTGTGCCACGCTGGTTAGTACACTCAAGTTTTGGTTGTCCCCTTCTGTCGGTTTACACTGTGATGGGTCAACATTCGATCCCTGGTTGGCCAAGTTGATTAGGGCACTCAAGTTTTGGTTGTCCCTTTCTGTCGGTTTACACTGTGATGGATCATCACCAGATCTCTGGTCGGCCAAGTTGATTAGTGCACCTAAGTTCTGGCTGTCCCCTTCTGTCGGTTTACACTGTGATGGATCATCACTAGATCCCTGGTTGGCCAAGTTAGTTAGTGCACTCAAGTTTTGGCTGTCCCCTTCTGTTTGTTCACACTGTGATGTGTCATCACTAGATCCCTGGTTGACCAAGTTGGTTAGTGCACTCAAGTTTTGGCTGTCCCCTTCTGACGGTTTACATTGTGATGTGTCATCACTAGATCCCTGGTTGACCAAGTTGATTAGTGCACTCAAGTTTTGGCTGTCCCCTTCTGTCGGTTTACACTGTGATAGGTCAACACTAGATCCCTGGTTGGCCAAGTTGATTAGGGCACTAAAGTTTTGGTTGTCCCCTTCTGTCGGTTTACATTGTGATGGATCATCACTAGATCTCTGGTCAGCCAAGTTGATTAGTGCACCCAAGTTCTGGCCGTCTCCTTCTGTTGGTTCACACTGTGATGAGTCATCACTAGATCCCTGGTTGGCCAAGTTGATTAGTGCACTGAAGTTTTGGCTGTCCCCTTCTGTCGGTTTACACTGTGATAGGTCAACATTAAATCCCTGGTTGGCCAAGCTGATTAGGGCACTAAAGTTTTGGTTGTCCCCTTCTGTCGGTTTACATTGTGATGTGTCATCACAAGATCCCTGGTTGACCAAGTTGATTACTGCACTAAAGTTTTGGCTGTCCGCTTCTGTCAGTTTACACTGTGATGGATCATCACTAGATCCCTGGTTAGTAAAGTCGATTACTGCACTCAAGTTCTGGCCGTCTCCTTCTGCTGGTTTACATTGTGATGTGTCATCACTAGATCCCTGGTTGGCCAAGTTGATTAGTGGTCTCAAGTTTTGGCTGTCTCCTTCAGTTGGCTCACACTGTGATGGGTCATCATCAGATCCCTGACTGGCCAAGTTGATTAGTGCACCCAAGTTTTGGCTGTCCTCTTCTGTCGGTTTACATTGTGATGGGTCATCACTAGATCCCTGGTTGACCAAGTTGATTAGTGCACTCAAGTTTTGGCTGTCCCCTTCTGTCAGTTTACACAGTGATAGGTCAACATTAGAACCCTGGTTGGCCAAGTTGATTAGGGCACTAAAGTTTTGGTTGTCCCCATCTGTCGGTTTACATTGTGATGGATCATCACTAGATCTCTGGTCAGCCAAGTTGATTAGTGCACCCAAGTTCTGGCCGTCTCCTTCTGTTGGTTCACACTGTGATGAGTCATCACTAGATCCCTGGTTGGCCAAGTTGATTAGTGCACTCAAGTTTTGGTTGTCCCCTTCTGTCGGTTTACATTGTGATGTGTCATCACAAGATCCCTGGTTGACCAAGTTGATTAGTGTACTAAAGTTTTGGCTGTCCCCTTCTGTCAGTTTACACTGTGATGGATCATCACTAGATCCCTGGTTAGTAAAGTCGATTACTGCACTCAAGTTCTGGCCGTCTCCTTCTGCTGGTTTACATTGTGATGTGTCATCACTAGATCCCTGGTTGGCCAAGTTGATTAGTGCACTCAAGTTTTGGCTGTCTCCTTCAGTTGGCTCACACTGTGATGGGTCATCATCAGATCCCTGACTGGCCAAGTTGATTAGTGCACTCAAGTTTTGGCTGTCCTCTTCTGTCGGTTTACATTGTGATGGGTCATCACTAGATCCCTGGTTGACCAAGTTGATTAGTGCACTCAAGTTTTGGCTGTCCCCTTCTGTCGGTTTACACTGTGATAGGTCAACATTAGAACCCTGGTTGGCCAAGTTGATTAGGGCACTAAAGTTTTGGTTGTCCCCTTCTGTCGGTTTACATTGTGATGGATCATCACTAGATCTCTGGTCAGCCAAGTTGATTAGTGCACCCAAGTTCTGGCCGTCTCCTTCTGTTGGTTCACACTGTGATGAGTCATCACTAGATCCCTGGTTGGCCAAGTTGATTAGTGCACTCAAGTTTTGGCTGTCCCCTTCTGTTGGTTTACACTGTGATAGGTCAACATTAGATCCCTGGTTGGCCAAGCTGATTAGGGCACTAAAGTTTTGGTTGTCCCCTTCTGTCGGTTTACATTGTGATGTGTCATCACAAGATCCCTGGTTGACCAAGTTGATTAGTGCACTAAAGTTTTGGCTGTCCCCTTCTGTCAGTTTACACTGTGATGGATCATCACTAGATCCCTGGTTAGTAAAGTCGATTACTGCACTCAAGTTCTGGCCGTCTCCTTCTGCTGGTTTACATTGTGATGTGTCATCACTAGATCCCTGGTTGGCCAAGTTGATTAGTGCACTCAAGTTTTGGCTGTCTCCTTCAGTTGGCTCACACTGTGATGGGTCATCATCAGATCCCTGACTGGCCAAGTTGATTAGTGCACCCAAGTTTTGGCTGTCCTCTTCTGTCGGTTTACATTGTGATGGGTCATCACTAGATCCCTGATAAGCCAAGTTGATTAGTGCACTCAAGTTTTGCCTGTCTCCTTCTGTTGGCCTACACTGTGATAGGTCATCACTAGATACCTGGTTTGCCAAGTTGATTAGCGCACTCAAGTTTTGGTTGTCTCCTTCTGTCGGTATATCCTGTGGTGAGTCATTATTAGATTCATAACTGACGAAGCTGATTGGTGCACCCAAGTTTTGGCTGTCCCCTCCTGTTGGTTTACATTGTGATGGGCCAGCACTAGATCCCTGATTAGCCAACTTGATTAGTGCATGCAAGTTTTGGCTGTCTCCTTCCGCTGGCTTACACTGTGATAGGTCATCACTAGATCCCTGGTTAGCCAAGTTGATTAGTGCACTCAAGTCTCCTTCTGCTGGCTTACACTGTGATGACTCATCATCAGATCCCTGGTTGGACAAGTTGATTAGTGCACTCAAGTTTTGGCTGTCTCCTCCTGCTGGCTTACACTGTGATAGGCCATCACTAGATCCCTGGTTAGCCAAGTTGATTAGTGCACTCAAGTTTTGGCTGTCTCCTTCTGTTGGTATATCCTGTGATGAGTCACCACTAGATTCATAATTGACCAACTTGATTAGTGCACCCAAGTTTTGGCTGTCTCCTTCTGAGTCATCACCAGAGCCCTGATTGGCCAAGTTCATTAGTGCATTTAAATTTTGTTTATCTCTTACTGTAGATTGATGCTGAGACGGGTCATCGCCAGATGCCTGATTAGCCAAGCTGATTAGTGCACTTAAATTTTGGCTTTCTCCTTCTGCAGGTGGACAGAGAGATGAATCATCACCAGAACTCTTGATGGCCATGCTGATTAGTGCACTTAAGTTTTGGCTGTCTCTTTCTGTATATTCAGCAACTTGGCTGGTATCGGGGTCTTCCCTTGGAAAGAGAATTTTGAAAATAGAAGGATAACGCTGACATAAGAAACCACAAACACTTCAACTTCAAAGTAAGTGTGATCACTGTCACTGCCTATCAAGGATTTTCTTTCAGTGAACACCCATTCTTCATGTTTAAGTTTTTCTATATAACCATTTACTGCGCATCACTACAGTGTTTCAAAGGAATATAGACAAATCAGTTGAAATACTGAAAAGTTTGAAAAGTTATGATGAAATTCTGGTAGTGACTGCATTGCTGTTTCTTTCATATCTACTTACCATACCATAAAATGGTAATAGTAAATAAGAATATCCAAAATTGCTTTCAGAAACACTTACACCAGGTTTAAGATACAAGTCTGCATACATTCTTGGATACTTGGAACTGAATTCCTGTGAAAGACATAAATCACCGCATTTTCATCAATTCAATGTCTGAACAAAATTTATCACTTAGATATACTATTTTGTTGGTTTCATTGTTTTGCAAATTGGAACATTGTCTCCAAACCTGTTTATCTCCAATACTGAGATACCTTTACTTGCTGAGCAAAAAACATGCACACAATGGCATCAAAAGTTAATCAATACCAACAGCCGCTGCATGCAACTGTTCACAGTCCTTTATTCACACAATTTGCAGCAATAGCACAGAACATTTGAAATCATGTGGAAAGAGACTGCAGAAATATATTTGTTATCAGTTAGTCATTACAGAGGTAATTTATAGTCAGCTGCCCAGAAAGAGGGTTTAAAATTAGGCTAAGCTGGACAACAAATTGATAACAATGGAGAACAGCCATCAGTGGGAAAAAAAAGCACACAATGCATAAACTACAAAATCTGACGATATTCACTAACATGCCATATTATTAAACTTACACATCTGGTTGATCACGTGAAAACAAAAGTAAATCATCAGATGCAGGTTGCCAGTTCTCCACTCTTATCTTGAATTCAAACTTGCTGTCCTACAAAGTTGATGGGGAAAAAAAGAGGAGAATTTTAAATAAAGTTAGATCTAATGATGAGCAGTTGCTTTTTGTTGATAGTCATATCTGTATGCTGTTCACAAATTAAACTATGCAGTACAAAACACATTTTGAAACAAATATATACCGAACTTTCAAATATCATATGTGAAATTTCCACTAATGAAGCTATGGGCATCAAGCTTAAATAAAGTACCAGAAAACTGTGAAAGGTGCAAAATGGCCATTATCAAGCTGATGAGCTGTTAAATCCAAACTCAAACCATGCAGATGGATGAAACATGGATGCTTAGAAAATGGACTATTAAAATATAAATGGCAGTAAAGAAAAAAGCTGCTTCCCATTATCTTTTCTGGATTTTTTTCTCCACCAATGGTTGCAATAATGTATGACATGACAAACACTAAATGTCACACTTGGTTGATTGAAAGCGATTTAGTAACCAAGCGAATCCAAGGGTTTCTTTTCCACGCAAGTGTAGAGAGAAAAGCACTAAACCACATAAATAAAGAATTTAAAGCAACACACAAACCTTTGTTTTAATGAGACTGAAGGTATGATGCAGAACATCAATGACCATGCCATCTTTCAATGTATCTGGCTGTATACTTTGGCTCCTTAAGATAAACAATCAAAAACTAGCATAAAATTTCTTTAAAATGCAGTGAGAATAAAGTACTCATTAGAAATTAGCATGGTATCCAAGAAACTATCTTTTCAAGACACAATATGAATACAAATTACACAATAGATTTCAGTGCCTTTCTCTCATGACCTCTTCCCTCTTCATATTTCCAACATATGTTCCACGATTTCATGCTACTGTTTACACTCCATGGTACATGAAAAGAGAGGACAAGAGTTGAAGAAGGGGCCAAAATAGTAACTGCTTTAATTAAATGGTGAAATTGGCAATTCCTGAGGAAATCCATTTAGCTACACACTAATCTGCTAGTTTCACCCTGGTTAAAATATGGTTAAAAAAAAAGTTGTACAGAACATATTTTCTAGGGTTTTTAAAGAAAATTTCAGTAGTTTCAACCTGGAAGTTTAGACAACTAGATTCCTCACAAATGCAGTACACCAATTCAATTATCATATCGATGGTGTTGGGCGCAAACCAGCTAAGTCCGAAAATTTCATATTTCTTGTTATAGTACCAATTTATGAAGATTGGAACCCCGCATCATCTGTAAGAATAGCTCTTACCATAATTCAAGAGAAACATTCAAAATAAGCATGTGATCAAACCAGCTATGTACATTTCCCTTTTGCGTTATCGGCAACTTTTTGTTCTTCCTGTAAAATTTGCTCATCTTGACTTGGCTGGTTTGCGCCCGACACCATCGATATGCCTGTGAGGACTCAATTAACTTCTCAGTCTCAACAGAATATGTGTGGTGGCCTGACAAAACCCACCACATGGTGAAATTTTTACATTTTACATAAATGGTACAGCTCCCTGCAGCAATCATTTCTGTTTACTGTGCTTTTCAAATTATTCAAATTGGTCAATTCAGGACAAAATTATGAATTTTTAAAGACAGCTAGTCAACAAAAACAGAAACTGAGAAAGTCACATAAAGTTTACATTGCGCACTAATTACAGTACAAAGGTAGTTTGCTGTATTTATGTGCACTGGGTAGGAAACGAAGGTATGGCAAATTCCGAACAAAACCGTATATGACATGATAGGGTTTGGGAAAACCTTTCACACGTGTAAATGCATCCCCACTTCACGTCTTTGTCCAAGATTTTAGTGCCGATTTCAGCAAATCTGTTGTGACATAGGCATCATAAATAAATGATAATAAAATATTTATACACAAAATTTGATTTTAAGCAGCTAACAAGTGATAGAAAAATGGATGACCATTTCATTTCTGTATGTAACTATATTTTGACCCAGGGTCACATTTTCGACATATTTTCAGCTCTACCTCAAAACTAGGCAAAGCGGCTTCCGACGGGTTTTCTCAGGCCGCCACACATATCACGGCTGTTAAGAGGCGGTATTCTAGTTGCCGAACCCAGTCGAGCGGCCTCCCCGCTATTTTTGGCCTGACCCGGTCGCGACCTCGTTAACTGGGTCAGTGACCTCGATTCAAGGGGGGGTTTCCCGGGTCCCGCTTGGCGCTTTTAACTGGCTGTTTTTTATCGGTAATCAAAGCAGTCTCACGCCGAAATAAGTCCACAAGCCATACTTTCAAAAACACACAATAACTTTCCGATGTATTGTAAGTGTATACAATAAATCATGAAAATGTATTGAACAGCGTAATAGGGATATACAGGCACGAACTTAAACAGTATTTTCACAAATTAATACATTGTTAATAAATTTCAGATATGAAAATAAATATGATCGCTTCCATCTAAGGTGATGAAATCATCATATAACATGAGAAATAGGTTAAATTCCAAAACTCACTTGACCGCATCCATACGAAAATATTCAGTCCCGAGTTATTTGAGTTTGAACAATCGTTTTTCGTTTTCCTCACTGTCGCATCAAGCTTGCACTTAACCCGCCAACACATACGTATCACAAATAATTAATAACAATGAAATAATAAATAGTACCGGTATCACAGATTAAGATTTTGTCTTCCTTCGTTTGACTGGTGGAGCACATGCTTGGAGTTCTCGGGAGGTTTGTAGATGTTGTGATTGGATGATGAGTTGAAGTTGATGTTGTTTGTTTTTGATGGCTGCTGCCCATCTTTCTAGCTTGGCCACAGAAGCATGAATGAGCTCGCCCCCTTGCTCACCATGTAGTGCCAAACCAAACCCGTATTTCTATATCCAGGGAAGGCAGTGCTTCTCTAGAAAATGTTGTTTAGGTATGACTTTGTTGGGGAAAGAACACCTGAACAATTCCATGTACCTAGCAATGCAAGTTTGAATGTGTGGAATGTTGTCGGGTGGCACAGGTTTTCCATGTGAAATTAAAGTGTGGACTTTGGCGTATGCTTCGTTTATCTCATTAAATTTGTCCCGCAAGACGAAAGCCATGGTGAGTATGCTCTGTTTGTGTGTGTTTTCCTGCGTTTTCTTGATAATAAATAAAGTTATGTCTTTATAAACTTTAGCAGTGATGTATTTGTGGCAGTGGTTTCCGATGAATGAACGGCTATGGTATGACTGAGGTGTAATGTTGTGTTTGTCAAGAATGTTGTCAAATGAATGAGAAAATAACTTGTCGTGTTTAAATGCTGGTGATATGTTGCTATCTTTCGTAAGCTTTGTAGGTTTGTGCGGCGTTGATGTAGCAATAGGGGGGCCGCTCAACTCCGCCTCATTAAGGCCACTGCTGGATGACGGCGTGTATTCTGTTGGTGCTGTTGTGTCCTCGCATGTTGTGGACACACCAAAAACAAGCAAAATGTCACTCTCAAAGTCCGTGCAGTTCTTTGCATTTCGCTTTTGCCTTTTTTGTTGTTTGGTTAGTGTCCTCCCACCGCATGTCCTACACAGTTGATGGAGACGCTCAACGTGTACACGTTCATCGTGGTGCTCCATTTTGCAATATTAATTATCAAACAAACTGCAAAAAATACACACCAAAAAATGACACAGAACCACGTCGATTAACTCGCACTTTTTAAAAAATCATAAAAAATCACACAGAATTTTCGTACACATCAAACTTGCACAGGTTAGAGATTAACCTTTGTGCTATCAAAACATAGATTTTATATTGAAGTTAAAGGTGGCATGTGTAAGATATTGATGATCAAAGTGACTTATTGTTGAAAATCAAATTTCAATCTCTAAAAAACACACACTGCAAATATCCGTCGATAAGTTCCACAATTTTGTAAAGTAAGGAGCAAAAATTATATCGTCTTGTCGGTAAAATCCTGACGTTTAAAATGAGATCTCGCATGGTGCTCTAGCATCATTAGATCGGAAGATATTACGTTGCAAAGGTATGCGAAAATTGATGGAATCGTATTACTCAGGCCTGGCCAGGGATCGGCATGCCGTCACGGATGTGCACATGGCTGACAGGTGATTTATGACCGCATTGCGGGAGGTCGGCGGGGGATTTCGGTCGGCAACTAGAATACCGCTTTCGAGGCGATTTAAACAGCCGTGATATATGCTTAGGACCAGAAGTCTGGACTACTAAAAAATTTCTTACCACTCGCTTGAATCATTGTTCAAATTTGACAGAAAATCAGCTGGTATTTGGTACACACCATCTGTGATAAGGGTTTGCTGCTCCTGGGAAAAAAAAATATGACTGTTTATTCATAATAATGATTATTCTTAAAATGCAGACTCCTAAAGACTATAGAGTAATGATTTCATTTCCTTTGTACCAATGATTCTTTGTTCCTTCTTTCCAGAATAAACGAAGATCATTGTGATCATCCGCTACAAATAGACTGAGTCTTATTTATGATCGTCGTTTATTGTTAGACAAGGTTCAACTTCAAGATGCCAACCATCAAATGCCCTGTCCCCGATTGCCGAGAAACATGGGACGCAACCCTCCCCGAAGCAATCCTCACCAGACTGATGGATGGTCACTCTGCGCACGTCCACCCCGCAGCCCCCTGCCAGCAGCCAGGGCCGAGAAGGTCCGACGTCCAGGCATCACATCAGGTGTCACCTCTGAGGACTTCAACTACTTCAAACAGCGGTGGACCGATTACCAGGCTGCTACCCTGCTGTCTGGCACAGACATTATATACCAACTACTAGAATGTTGCGACGAGAACTTGCGCAAAGACCCGGCTCGCACTTACGGCTCCCTGTCATCTCAAACGGAAACCACAGTGCTCGACTACATCAAGAACCTCGCAGTAAAAAAGGAGAACATTATGGTCGCCAGACACGACTTCCACATCATGCAGCAGGACCGCGACGAACCTGTGCGCAACTACGCCGCTCGACTGCGTGGTCAGGCTGCCATATGCAAATTCCAAACAAAGTGCACACAATAAGGTTGACTATAGTGCGATCGAAATCAGGGACGTACTAGTCCGCGGACTCGCGGATCCTGACATCAGGGAGGACATTTTCAGCCTACAAGACCAAGACATTGAACTGGAGAGCGCTATCAAAATAATCGAAGCGAAGGAAGCCGGCCGCCGATCCATAAGGCAGCTGACCGTTGCTCAGGGTGGCGCCACGGCTGCCGTCAGCAGCACATATAAGAGACGCGAGAGACAGGAGAGAAATCGAGCGAACCCACCTAATGACACTCATGCAGGCCCACCCAACACATTCACCGGCAAACAGCGATGTCACTACTGTGGGCGCCAGGGACACTCAAGCCAGCGGAACGTTCGTTTACAGTCCTGCCCTGCATACAATCACACGTGCTCCAAATGCGGTAAACGTCACCACTTTGAGGCCGTATGCCGCGGCCAACAGAACCCCAACACCCCACCAGCACATCAACACTCCAACGCCTCGTCAACATACCAGCACAGGCCGACAACTGATGATGCTTCTACAGTATTCCAAGCCCTCTGCCCCATTTCAATGGACAATACCACACCTGCCCCCGCGGATACGCGCTCGAACACCCCCCCGAGCTGTGACACGAACTCTGATGCATACATAGGCTGTCATAGAAACAACGGCTGCGGCCCTGCTACGAACTGTGAATCTAACATGAACAATGATGCAAAAATTAGCTTTGATAAGGACTGCGGTACTAACATAGACTCACAGGGACAATGATCCTAAACCGGGCTACGTTGACATGGACACAGACAGGGACAAAGGTACTAAATTGGGTTACGACAAAGACTGTAATGACATGAACCCCAAGACCCATACGGACTCTATCACCATAGACCACCACATCTACAACGAGCTTTGTGATGCATGGGAGCGTCGCGCATCCGACCCCCAACCTTTCCTTGATGTGTCTCAATCTTCCCCCCCTCTGCAGACAACCGTGGCAGAATCGAGCAATGGCTACTGGACTACTATAAGGCAAGTGTTTTTAACATATGTGAACATCAACCGCTCCCCATGATGTCCGGCCCACCCATGCGTATCATAGTGGACCATAATATGACTCCCGTGGCACACCACACGCCCATATCAGTACCCATCCACTGGCGGGAGGCTGTAAAGGCCGGACTGGATAGAGATGTTGAACTAGGTGTCCTTGAGCCTGTACCCGTCGGCACACCGGTCACCTGGTGCAGCCGTATGGTGATTGCATCAAAGAAGTCGGGTGAGCCACGAAGGACAGTCGATTTCCAGGCCCTCAACCGCCATGCGGGGCGTGAGACACACCACACGCCATCGCCATCCCACCTGGCGCGATCGGTTCCCCCCAACACATACAAAACCGTCCTCGATGCATGGAACGGCTATCATAGCATCCCACTGCACCCTGAAGACCGCCATTACACAACATTTATCACACCATGGGGAAGGTATCGCTATTGCGTTGCCCCTCAAGGCTACATAGCCTCCGGTGACTGCTATACCAGGCGTTATGATGAGATACTGACGGACATCCCCAGAAAGAACAAGTGCGTGGACGATGCCATCTTGTGGGACGACAGCATGGAGGAGGCTTTCTTCCACACGGTGGATTTCCTCGATGCCTGTGGCAGGAACGGCGTTATCCTCAACACCCCGCCCAAATTTGGATTTGCCTTGACGACGGCACAATTTGCAGGCTTTGAAATATCCCCAACGTCGGTCAGCCCATGTCCCAAATCCATCGAGGCGATTCGATACTTCCCCACCCCTCGCAATATCACTGATAGTCGCAGTTGGTTTGGGCTGGTAAACCAAGTATCCTACGCATTTGCATCCGCACCACGCATGGCCCCATTCAGATCCCTCCTGAAACCAGGTGCCCGATTCGTCTGGACAGAGGAGTTGCAGGAGGCTTTTGAACAGTCTAAAGCCATCATCATCAGTGAGATACATAATGGAGTCGAGATTTATGACAAAGATCTCCCTACTTGCCTGGTCACAGACTGGTCACGAGAAGGTATCGGATACTGGCTACTTCAAAAACATTGCACTTGTACCTCCAACCAGCCACTCTGCTGTAAGTCAGGATGGAAGGTCACATTGGTCGGTAGCCGATTCACCTCAAGTGCAGAGTCCAGATACTCGCCTGTAGAAGGCGAGGCCCTGGCTATCACGGACGCCCTGGATAAAGCTCGTCACTACGTCCTGGGCTGCCCCGACCTCACCATAGTTACGGACCACAACCCACTGGTCAAACTCTTCGGCGACAGGGCGCTCGTGGACATCCCAAACCCTAGATTACTGCGCCTCAAAGAGCGATCCCTACGTTACAGATTTAAGATCAAGCACATACCTGGCGTCCGTAACCGAACGGCCGACGCCCTCTCACGTCACCCTGTTGGAGACCCCAGCACAGACGAACATGTGAAGGCAACCCCTCAGTGCATACGACCTTCCTATCAACCATTCGTGTCCTCGACCCTCGCCCAAATAAGACCTGCGTACCTTCCCACCAAGACTCCGACCTCACACAATCAGTTACATGGCGTGACGTGCAGATTGCCACAAACAACGATGACTCCATGCTCCAACTTCGCATGCTGATAGAGGAGGGAGCCCCTGACAAACGCGAAGACTGGCCTGAGGACACACACCATTTCTTCAGATTCAGAGAAGATCTGTCATGCTTCGATGATGTGATCCTGTATCGCGACCGGGTCGTGATCCCTCATTCCCTCCGCGACAGAGTTTTACAATCCCTCCATTCGGCTCACCAAGGAGTCTCTCAGATGACATCTCGGGCGGAGAGCTCATTCTTTTGGCCCGGCATGACCCCAGCAATTGCAGATCTCCGAACACGCTGTAATGAGTGCAACAGAATGGCCCCATCTCAGCCAAACGCCCCACCTACCCCACCTAAGTTGCCTGTCTACCCCTTTCAATGCATAGCTGCAGACTACTTCACATTCAAGGGCAAGAACTACGTGGTTGTCGTTGACAGGTACAGCAGTTGACCGATTGTAGAAATGGCAACTGACGGAGCTGCTGGCCTCATTGCTTGCCTTCGCCGTATTTTCGTGACATATGGCATCAGTGAAGAACTCGCCTCGGATGGGGGCCCCCAATTTACCGCCAATTCCTCAGCAATTGGGGTGTGCACACCGCCTATCTTCCGTGGCATTCCCCCACAGCAATACACGAGCTGAACTTGCCGTGAAAACGGTTAAGCGCATACTGGTCGACAACACTGACCAAAATGGATCACTGAACACTGACCCCTTCCAAAGGGCCATGCTACAGTACGAAATACCCCGGACCCAGACTCTAAACTATCCCCTGCCATGTGCCTGTTCGGACGTGCCATACGAGACTTCATCCCGGTTCACCCAGGCAAATACGAGCCCCACCCCACGTGGAAGTCAACTCTCCAGGACAGGGAGATTGCCCTAAGGAACAGACATATGAAAATTCACGAGCAACTTTCTGAACACACACGCCACCTGCCGCCGTTGCGTGTGGGCGATACAGTCCGCATACAAAACCAGGTCGGGCCCCATCCCACCAAGTGGGATAAAACTGGATTGGTCGTAGAGGTACGCCAATTTGACCAATACGTTATACGGGTGGACGGATCCGGCCGGGTCACCCTCCGCAACCGGAAATTCCTCAGGAAGTACCTACCGGCCGTACCCAGGCCACCTCCCCATGGGCTACCTCCCGTCCAGAAGACCCGTGAGCCAGCCACTCATATTGCTCGTCCAGTGCCAACGAGACCAAATGTCCCAGCCCCATCACCCAATCGCCCCGAGCCTCCTCCACAGCTGGCACCGTCAACCCCCAGGCCAGATGGGTCACGCCCACAAGACATACATCCAGTGCCTCCCCTGCAGTTGACACCAACTCCCCAGCCCTATGAGCCAACCCACCCCGACCCGCCTATGTTAGCTGACAATGACACTCCCATTTCCGATACACCTGACAGTACCAAAGCCCAATCCCCAAACAATACTCCTACTGTGACAGGAAAAGCCAATAGAGTACCAACTATGCTCCGACGACTTCAGTCATATAACAAACCTGGCCTTGCAGAATAATTATTAATAACATTTTGATGCCCAGTTCTTTAGTATTATGTTTAGTGTCAAGTTAAATCATTTGTTTTGTCAGTCCTCCACACTGCGTTCAAGGACTTGGGGGGCATATAGAGTAATGATTTCATTTCCTTTGTACCAATGATTCTTTGTTCCTTCTTTCCAGAATAAACGACGATCATTGTGATCATCCGCTACAAATAGACTGAGTCTTATTTAAAGACCATTACAATCTTTTTTTTCTAAATGTCTGCGCTTCAAACAGTGAAACAAAGGCATTCTCAGATTCTGTATATTATTTTCTTCAACCATATATAATTATAATAGTGCGTCACTATGGTTTCAGTATTCAACAGGGAAAACAAAACCCTTTGAAACATTCAAATGTTAAGATGAAATACTACAAATAGGCTAGTTGCATTGTTTCTTTATATGCATCATTCCACAAAGTGATAACACTAGTACAATAAATGGGAAGTACAACAGTTTTTACATTTCTGTAGCCTCTTGGACTTGTACAAGTCTAAGATATAGGTCTTATACAACAGTGAATAATTTTATCTCGTCTGAGTGAAATTATGGAGATTTCCAGCAGACCATTGTCAGAATTCTCCGTGCCCTCATAAAGGCACACAAAATTATTACCTTTGTAACAATGATTTTTGCAGTATGCTTGTTTGAACCATGGTCAGTAGAATGGCTGTCAGACTGAGCCAAGATAAGTTCACTTTCAAGCCATGAGTCTTCGGCTTCCAACTCCATAACCATGTGTATCAATCTTTTAGTCCAAAATAATAAGCTCCATGAAACAAGAAATCTGAAAAGACAAATTTTAGGAAGATTATCAAATCTGGTTATTTCCAATGGCAACCAACTTAAAGATACAACTTTAGGAGCGTCTGTGCTTGGGGGGTCACAACTTGACTGGCGAGCTAGACCTCTGGGTGGATATTTTCTTCCTTATGCAGTTTAGCAATGAACACTCAGAACACAATAATATACCCTCTTTCAAATGGATTATATAACCGGATTCAGAAATATTTCTCTAATTTTAATGCATCTGTCTAATAACAGGGCTGTGAAGTCTTATTATAAGTTATCAATACACAATTTCCTCACCTGGAAGATACTTCAGGACCTGATAATATTTAGTACGTAAAATAGAAGTAGATCTAGAATATTAGATCATGCACTTACTGTTATAGTAATATACTTAATAGATCATACACTTGTTATATGGGCAAAGTGCAAAATCTTGGATTATGTTTACCTCCCTTCAACATTCTACATGGCGGCTCTAGAAGTAAAATGCGGTCCCTGCGTCTGGGCGGATCGAATACTGTATTCCGAATCGATAAGCAGCGGTGAATACACTGATACACGGAATTGATTCCGCCCACACGCAGCTCAAATGCCAAACGGGGGGCCGGTGTCACAGGATATTTCGGAACCGGACGAATGGGAACCATTCCGATTTATCCTGGCCCTGGTGGCAGGATTTTTGGGAACCATTCCAATTAATCCTGACTCTAGTGGCAGGATATTTGGGAACCACCAGGATATTTCGGAACCGACTAGAAGGTCATTAGCCCACATGAATTTTTGACTTTATGACTTTTTCTAAACAGATTTTATGGCCGCTTTGATGAGGTTGTGCAATAAATCTCTTCTCACTACCTGTTTATCTCTTTGTTTATGATGCATTCACGCACAGAAGGCCCAAATGGCTTCACTAATATTCTGTTTGCATCATTCCATGTCAAAATTCACTGAGTTACAATTCACTGTACTCCAGCAACGTGAGGTTACCAGCTACAGCGAATACGTGAATAAAATCCAGGGCGTGAGCGACCGCTCCCTCGATGAATAAAATAGTAAAATAGTTCAAGAAGCGGCCGTTGCATTGAGCTGTCTGATGTCTCTCTGTCGCCCGCCCCGCCCGACCAAACCACAACTCGTAAACACTCCCACCTCAACGAAGACAATACATTGCACTACCAATGTACACCCCCTGTAGTACCTTGTAATGTATTATGTAGCTCTAGCCTAGACCTAGGTGACATCAAGATTCTGTGAAATGGAGAGAGAAGTGCTACATGACGGGAATATTGTTTTTGATATCCCAGATATTATCTGGGAACAGTTGAATCAAGGCAAAGAAGTGAAAGAATGGGAGGCCTGAGCACCCAAAAGGTCAAGTACTGCTGGATGGTGAATGGTCACAAGATTACTGAAACCCTGGTCACCAGGAAGGTGCAAGGGGATGGGAACTGCCTCTTCCGTGCGTTGGCCTACCTGATATCTGGTGACCAAGAGGACCACTCCTGATGGTCAGAGTTGTCATTACAGAAGCGATTGCCAATGCAGGTCCAGGTTCAGTGATCCAGCAATTCATTGGGCGGGAGCCCGTCTGGAAGTACATCCTACGCACCAATATGCCACGGTCATCAGTGTGGGGCACAGAAGTTGAAATATTCACAGCTGCCCAGATGGATATTTACACCTACACATTTGGGCAAGGCACTTCACCCGACCAGGACAAACTCTCCTGGGGTAGATTCCCCTACGTGTCTCCTGCAATGGTGGAGGAACAAACAGCCGCACAGAAGGCCGCTGCAGAGGAGTCGAAGAAACGAGTGGACCAGTGCAAACCATACAAGTTCACCAAGGACCAGCCTACACCGCGCGCACTTTATCTGGACAACAGCACCAGGTGTCACTATGCACCAGTGGTTGGGTTTAGATGAACGAGTTTACTTTTTTACTTGTTTTTACTTGTTTATTTTGCACAAACTCAAGAAGCTCGCCACTGGTATAATTCTACCTAAAATAAGTTTGCATAGTTTTGCATTTTAATTATGTTTGGAAGTAAAAAACGTTTATGAAGAATACAAGGGAAGTGCTTTGATTTCTTTTCTCTTTTCTTTTTTTAAAACTTTTATTTTGATGCTTTTGAAATTTTGAAGTGTGTACTGGAAAGTTACATTGCCAAGTTTTTTGTTGAAGCCTGTGTGCCAAATGTACACATATAAAGCTGCCATGGATTGTGTCATTTTGTTCTCTGGTTCTATGTTTTTATGTAGCATTTCAATAATGTAATGATTGTGGGTTTGAAAGTTGCCAATAAAAATGTTTAAATTTATTCATTTGTCTGTTTCCTTTGATTGTGAAGTGTGAGATACTGCGTATCACACAGGGATGACGGTGGTTCCGAAATATCCTGGAGGTTCCCAAATATCCTGCCGCCAGGTGCAGGATAAATGGGAATGGTTCCGAAATATCCTAGGATTTTTGGGAACCAGTTCCGATTTATCCTGGTTCCGAAATATTCTACGACACCGGGACTTATCTGCTAGTGCTACATGGCTGTAGCCCATCATGATCAAGTGCATGTCTTCAATTAATTTAGATCTAATCTAGATCTAGATCTAGATCTAGTCTAGCTTGGAGTTCACAAAAACTTGCAAAGCCAAAAGTGTGACTTCACAGTCACACACAGGGATAAAAAATATCATAAAACATCTGGTCCAAAAATGAAAAAAGCAAACAGCTGGGGACACTCAGAAGTCATGGCGTGGGTGTGGCTCAATCTTAAAGAATCACTTTGGAAAGTCTGGAACTAAATCTGGAAGGTCTTCCGCCCGTCCGCGCCAGTCAAGAAAACACAACTACCCCAGTCCCTTTTCGCCTGATTAGTCAATCTGACTACCGCCTATTGATACAAACTGACTAGATCCTCACGCCCCCAGGTCCATCTGACCATTCCAATGCAGGTTGTTTAAGCTTATATCTTAATCATATTATGTTTGTTAACTTTTTGGTAAGTGGCGCGGACGGGAGGAAGACCTCCCCTAAATCTGACACACTTGGAATAAGATCTAGATCTAGATCTAGATCTGCAAAATTGTTTCCCCCTAGATCTAAATACTTCTGAGGATTAATAAACTAATACTGTGGCCATTTATATAAGTGCACTGGCACATAGTTTCAGTTTTGTAGTTGCCTAAACAACGCACGTTTGACAATCGATCCTAATTGTAGGCCTAGGCTGCACATCTCAGCACTTTGTGATGCATGATAGCAGAGAGCTTAGATCTCTGATGATAGTGGTCCCGAGATCATACGGGGTGTATCGCTCAGAGTTGCCAGACTGAAATTTAAGTTTAAGCCAAACAATGCTAGAAAAAAAGCCAGAAAAAAGCCAAAAGCTCCAGAAACATGTTAATATCATCCTCCCCACTATAATGAATGGAACATTTGGCTTAAATCTTTCCGTTGCGAAGTTTTATTCTTTTTTTTTTAAAGCATTCCTGTTGGTGCAGTAAAAACGTTCGCAATATATTTTTTTTAAAGCAATAGTTCTGCCCCGTTTCTCACAAAAGCATCAAGGCGATTCAGCTGCACTCTGCGTTTTAGTCTTATTTTTAACAGAGGGTACATGAGAAAAATGAATGTCCTCCTAAGTACAGCATTGCTGACTGGGGTTATTAGGCAAACAAAGACGAAGGTGGCCAGCTCTTTAAATGTTTAATGGTGAAGGATATCAACCTAGAACCACAGAGTGTTTGTGGGGGGGGGGGGGAGTTCTAAGGTGGGTGACATTCTTTAAAAAAAACGGGAGCAATTAAAAAAAATATGAACCATAGAATCCAGTGTCAACTGGACACTGACTTTGCCGGTTGGCGCTTTCTTGACCATTAGCGGCAGATATCTTGGCATATGCACATATTAATATTATATCTAACCAAAACATATTTCCTCGACAAGAAGTGTTTTAGAAAGAGGGTGGTGTGTTTTTTTCGTGTAGATAATTTTAATAATGTCAGAAAAAAAGCCAGGAAAAAGCCTAACAGCTTAATGAATTTTCGGACGCCGACCATAACCAAGATATAGCCAAATTTCTGGAATTTAACTTTAAAAAGCCAATCTGGTAACCCTGGTATCGCTCTTTTTATTTCTGAACACAGAAAGTAATAAAAATAATAAAAAAAGATAATTATTATTTTGGTGATTTCTTGGGTGACTGCCGAATAAACAAAACGAAGAAAATGCCGAGTGTCGCTTTGCTTTCTCAGTCGGTCAAAGGTCATTAGTGACTAATAATGTCTTTTAAATTTTATTTTCAATATAGGCCTTCTTTTCATAATGCATTTGTGTATGTGTGTGGAGGGGGGGGGGGGTGAGCAGATTAAAAATTTGCTGGTGTGTGTATTAGAATGTGCTACTATGTATTGTGAGAACATGTTTGCCCTATCTAAACACGAGTTTGATTTGTTATGTAGGGCTTATGCTAATATTTGTGCTGGTTATAATTTTTGCCGCACGTATAGGTCTACTTATATCTTACTAACACCAAAGATACCCCGGTACTTTCCTAAAACCGCAGTCTGAGATATTTCAAATTTATAAGGAGAAATCATGGACATAGTTTGATCTAGTTAATTGTTTGTTTGTTTGTTGTTTTTTTACTTTGTTCAAAGATAATAGAAACTATAAGATGAGACACTGTCTTCCTCGCCCCACTAAAAAAAAAAAACGTGCACACAATTTGCGCGCTGATCGGGGCCGAGTCCCATGGCGCATAGTATGAAAAGAATGCTTGATATAACGGTAAATTCGTGATGCAAAATCGAAATAGTGCTACTGCGACCAAAAAAAAAACAAATAGCCAAAGTTTTCCCACAACGATTAAGGTTATCATTCCACAATAAGTACGGTAACGTCAATCAAGGCCTGTAGCGATAGCTGAACAGTAAACAAAATTCAGTGTTTTCCCTATTTGGCTTTGTAAAATACGGCACTTTTCATGACTTCCGAGCGTTGGCCGTTAGGTGGCGGTGCGAAATCTGTGTACGTACGCTAAAAGCACTAGTTGGAAATATCTTATCAATTTTTGTATCTTTGCTTTATTCTCGCGACGCCGCCGCAAACAAGCCAACATCTTGAGACCCCCGCGCACCGGTCGATTTTGATCGGCCGACGAGTTGGGCGGTGACTTCACTGTGACATTTAGTTTCTATGAGATTCCGTACTCCAACCAACTCATAGGATCTCGTCAAAACTTAAGGTCGTGACATCACCATTGTTGATATGTATGCTTCATTCATTAGTTCATTCACTTATAATGTTAAAGTAAAACTACGAAAAGTACCAACGTTAAACAATAGCTGATTAAGCGAGTAATTGAGATTGACCGCCCTTGGTTTTTATCTTGTACGCTGTCTACTAGTGTCGATTAAAGTTCTCCTGAAAGTTACTTTGAGTGCTGTTATTTCATCACAAGATGTGTTAGTCACTTGACAACATGGTGGCAGCGATAAAGCTTAAGTAGTTTACGTGTAGCGATTGAGTGGGTCTTCACCCCCCTTTGTCCACAAGTACGATTGTCGTTTGCCTGTCGCCGTATCGAACAAAATAACCCCACGCCGCTCGGACAGCGAACTCAAGGGAGGCCACTCTAAGAAATAGTATTCTCCATTCTCTGAACAGTTAATTCCCTGGACATGGCAGAAGCTAATTTTCGCTTACCGCCTGAACTTAACCTATCGTCGGGGAATGTAGCGGAGAATTTTCGAAAACGGAAACGACAGCTTGAAATATATCTTGAAGCATCTGGAGGCTCTGCCAAGCCTAAGAAAACCCAGACAGCAATAATTTTACACTGTGCAGGAGCACAAGCTTCGGAAGTGTATGACCACTTCCAGTTTAATGATGACACTGAAAAGGAAGACCCAACGAAAGTCTTGGAGAAACTACAAGCTTATTGCAACCCACGCAGCAGTGAAGTTCTTGAAACGTACCGATTCTGGAACACACCAGTCAGTGAACCATTTGATGCATTCATCACAGAACCCAGAACCAGGGCAGAAAGATGCAATTTTAAGGAGAAGGACAGAATGATTAGGGACAAAATCGTGTTCTCTGTGGAAAAGAAACTACAGGAGAAATTACTGCGAGAACATGAACTCTCATTAGCCAAAACAATTGCAATTGGACAATTTTTTGAACAAACAAACAATCAGCTACGAAAAATGAGCACAAAGATAGAGAAAATGCACATGGAGCCACCTAACCAGCAGCGTTCACTGGAAAAACAACAAAAACTTGTAAACAAGGAGCCCCACCACAAGACAAAGATTAACAATTGCAAGTTTTGTGGGCGTAGCCATGAACTGGTCAAAGAAAAGTGTTTTGCATGGGGAAAAACTTGTTCCAATAGCCGGGGACGCAACCATTTTGCAGCAAAGTGCAAAAAGATGAAAGCAGTTAAGGTCACTACAGAAAATGACAATGCTGAAGACAGCAGTGAAGAGGACTGGTTGAATGCCGTCAGTGCTAAAAAAGGAAGAATGACTGCTCTTCTCATTGTCAACAACAAAGATGTTCGCTTCCAGGTAGACACTGGAGCTGATGTAAACATTATTTGCAAGAAGTCTGTGCGAAAAGACCAGGCAATGAAGACTACACAGACATTGACAATGTGGAACAAAACAAAGTAAAACCAGCAGGAGAAGCCATACTGGAAGTCTCGAATCCAAAGACAAAAGAAAAGACAAATGTCAGGTTTACAGTGGTAGAGAATAACTTCTCTTGCCTATTAAGCTTCATCACCTCAAAAGAGTTGGGATTAATAACCGTGAATGAACACAACTTCGTTGCCAAACTTGAGACCACAGAAGTAGAGTCAATTGGGGATCTTGGAGAGGCGAAACTTACAGTTGACCCGACAGTCAAACCAACTGCTCTTCCAAGCAGAAAAATTCCACATGCCATGAGGGACAGAGTCAAAGAAGAAATTGACACCTTACTGCGCAGAGGCATCTTGGAGAAGGTGGACGAACCAACCGATTGGGTGAGTCAAATGGTGGTGGTCACAAAGCCAAGCGGCGCCATACGGATTTGCATTGACCCCCAGCCATTGAACAAGGCTTTGTGCAGGGAACATTTCAGGCTTCCAACGTTTGATGATATACTACCACAACTACAGAATGCAAAAGTTTTCTCAAAGGTGGACATTCAAGAGGCATACTGGCATGTGAAACTAGATGACGACTCAAGCAAGCTAACCACAATGATAACTCCATTTGGATTTCGGGTACGATGGAAAAGGCTACCATTTGGACTGAAGGTGTCCAGTGAAATATTCCAGAGAAAACTAACAGAAGCCCTTCAAGGTCTCGATGGATGTGTGAATGTGGCAGACGACATAGTCATAGCCGGCAGAGGTGATACCAAAGAAGAAGCACAAAGAGACCACCAGAAAAACCTAAAGAACTTACAGACAAGATGCCTAGAGAAAAATATCAGACTCAATGACAAGAAATCAAAATTTGAGCAGTCAGAAATCACCTTCATGGGTCACAAAATTAGTGAGAAAGGCATCACACCTTCTGAAGATAAGGTCAAAACAATATTGGACACAAAACCCCCATCTGACGTTCAAGGTGTGCGACGTTTCTGTGGCATGGTACAATACCTTGCCAGATTTCTCAACAATCTCTCAGAGATTCTGACACCAATCAGGGAACTGACAAAGAAAAATGTAGAGTTTCGCTGGACAATGGAATGCGATTTATTTCGAGAAATCAAAAGCAAGATAACCAAAGCTCCAGTCCTGACATACTACAACCCGGAAAAATCCCTTGAAATTCAAGTTGATAGTAGCAAAGACGCAATGGGAGCTACACTCATGCAGGATGGACAACCAATCGAGTTTGCATCCCGCAAGCTGACAGACACTCAAAAGAGATGGGCACAAATAGAGAAAGAAATGATGGCAGTAGTGTATGGCCTAGAAAGATTCGACCAATACACATTTGGCAGAAAAGTTACTGTTATCAATGACCACAAGCCACTAGCACAAATACTGAAGAAGCCTCTGAGCCAGGCACCAATGAGACTACAGAAATTGTTGATGAGATCTGGCAGATATGACTTTGATTTCAAATGGATTCATGGTTCCCAACTGATGATTGCTGATTACCTCTCAAGAGACTGTAGCTCCCCAATAACTGTGGACACAACTGAAGATGCAGATTGCCGCCAGATAAGCAGCGGCATACCTGATAGCATCATTGAGAAAGTTAAAGACAACACAACCAAAGACCCAACACTGCAATCACTGATCGAAATCATCCAAGAAGGATGGCCAGATTCAAAGAAACAGCTACCATCACAGCTAATGGTCTTCTTTGATTTCCGTGATACTCTATCGGTAGATGATGGTGTTATCTTAAAGGGAGAGAGGATTCTGATTCCTGCGAGTATGCGTCAAGAAATCAAAGCAAAACTGCATGCTGCACATATGGCCTATGATAGTATGATGCGACGCGCAAGACAGACTATCTTTTGGCCAGGAATGTCAGCAGAAATTAAAACAATGGCAGAAAAGTGTGAACTATGTCAAGCAACAAAACCAGCAAACCAAAAAGAGACACTGATACAACATGAACAGAATACAGAACCATGGGAGAAAATTGGGTGTGACCTTATGGAGATCTCCGGAAGGCGGAAATGGTGGTACATATACTCCTAACAATATGAACATTCCTAATGAGCAAACCCCTACTGACAACCCGACTGCAACTACACGACGGCCCAAAAGGAACAGAAAACAACCAACTTGGATGAAGGACTTTGAACTAAACGGAAAATGAACAATTCGAATTCAAACCTCGGTTAAAGATCTGTGTCATTACTATCAAAGACAATTAATTAGTAGTTTTTAATTAGATAATCCTTCATCATCATCATCATACTATCTGTATCGTATGGCCTAATCAATATTGTGAACAATTTCATCTGTCAACATCTAGACCTACTCTCCATTTTGTATTATTAATATTACTTATTAGATTATCATTATTATTATTATTGTTGTTGTTATTGTTATTATTTATTGTTCTTATGTTTATTATTTCAATCACTCATTTTATTCTTTTTATAATTAATATAATGTAATCATACAAAAGCTTTTGTAAACAAAGGAGGATGTTGATATGTATGCTTCATTCATTAGTTCATTCACTTATAATGTTAAAGTAAAACTACGAAAAGTACCAACGTTAAACAATAGCTGATTAAGCGAGTAATTGAGATTGACCGCCCTTGGTTTTTATCTTGTACGCTGACTACTAGTGTCGATTAAAGTTCTCCTGAAAGTTACTTTGAGTGCTGTTATTTCATCACAAGATGTGTTAGTCACTTGACAACAACCATCATATTAGTCGGCCGACTAAAATCGATTAGGTCTAATGGCGACCTTGCTCACAGCATCCCTTTCACGCATAGTTCTCTTTCTGTTGTTTTTCCACCGCATACTCAAAATGCTCCCTCAGTAAGTGGTATGTATAATTAACTCCACTCACAGGGCTCACTCTGGTCAGGCGTTTCAGATCAATGGCCCAATCACACGTCACTTTCACACTGAATTGCTATGTCGTGTTCTATAAAAGCTAGTGGCCATACAGTTGTAGTATGCCAAAGCACAAACCTGTACTGTGTCGTCTGGGGACAATGCCACTACAACAACTCTCACAGATGTGATTTAGATGAGAACTCGTGGTATTTTGTGGTGGCGGAAATATATTTTACAGGTGTTGATGAAACATGATTTGTTTATATTATTATAATCATGGTCATCGTGTCATATTATAGTAAAAAAAAGGGGGGGGGGGGGCTTAACATCTATATTTGATATGATGATAAAATGTCACAACTGGAGTTTTGAACAGACTACAACTCTGAAGATAAATTATACATTGATCTTGTTTCATTTACATTCCCGATATTCTCAAAATATTTGCCCATTAGTTGCAGTCTATGATATTAATTATAACGAAAATAAAATAGTGTGGCTGACGAACTTCTCTTACTTAGCTATAGGTATGTCTGTTGTACTTAACTGACCCGACCAGCAATCCTACGGAAAGATTTCCCACAGAACTGATCTCAAGTTTGTACATAAGAAAGACATCTTTCCTATGTAAATCTGGAGGTTGCGATCCCTCGCCGTCGTCGGTTTCATGTAGGAACCGCTTCTACAATAATCCTACCAACCATACAGAAATCCTACCAACCATACAGTAATCCTATAACCATACAGAAATCCTGTACAAATCTACGTCGGACTGACGGATGCTGACTGGGGAATGATTCAGAATAAAATCAAAACGGAACGACGAAAAGTAAGACAATTTTGTTTCAAACTGGGATCTGTTAAGACTTGATATATTACTTGGTGTTTGATTAAGCTCGGTTCGTCATTTCTCCAACTTGCTGCAGATTAGTTTGCAATGTGGATAAAGCTTCTGGGCACTTTTCTTCAAATACTTTGCAAGTTATTTTCCTTTGGCAAATTAGTATGCACTACTACCAATAAAATTACCATATGCTTTAACAAAAAAAGAAACCTTTGTTAAATTTCAAGGAAAGCTCCCGAGCACAGAATTGGTGGACAGTGACCAGCTTGGACCCTCTCTATGATCAGAGTTTGCTGACTTTGAACACAGACCAAGAGGAGCAAGGAATCTCTGAATGTTGGGGCAGTTTCCTCGGCATTGGACCGTCTTGCAGACCTCCCTGCATTTGACTCCGTCTTACAGATCTCCCTGCATCTGACTGGCACATTGTGCACACTGGGCCAAATCCTGCTATCGTGCTTCTTTTGTGTCATCCGTAAACTGAGATTCACCAATTGAAATGACTTTTATCTATTCCCAGGGCGGTTTCATAATGATGACGGGGGTTTAAATGTCAGCAGTATCAAGCTGGTTTCAGGAGTAATCGATCAACCACCGACCGGATCGCCACGCTGAGAATTATAGTAGAGCAGTCGCTAGAGTGGAACTCCCAACTGATAGTGAACTTCCTTGACTACGAGAAGGCCTTTGATAGCATCGATAGAGAAACGCTGTGGAGAATATTGAGACATTATGGAATCCCAGAGAAGATGGTGAATCTTATCAAGAGCATGTACGAGGGGACAAGTTGCAGAGTCGTACACGATGGTGAGCTTACTGACAGCTTTGATATCAAGACTGGTGTTAGGCAGGGTTGTTTGCTGTCCCCATTTCTGTTTATTCTGGTGATTGATTGGCTTATGAAAGAAACCACCAATGGAGGAAGAAATGGCATACAATGGACCCCATGGACACAGCTGGACGATCTAGATTTTGCAGATGACTTGGCACTATTGTCGCACACACACGACCAGATGCAAGCAAAGACTACATCTCTAAACAAAATTTCAGAATCTATTGGATTGAGGATACATCCTGCGAAGTCGAAGGTCCTAAAAATTGTTGCACCCCCAAGCGAACAAGTCAAAGTAGGAGATCAACCACTGGAAGATGTAGAGTCCTTCTGCTATCTTGGTAGTATCATTGACAATAAGGGAGGAACAGAGGCAGAAGTCAAAGCACGAATTGGAAAGGCACAGGCAGCGTTCACGTCCTTAAGCAAGATTTGGAGAACCAAGGATATATCTCTAAAAACAAAGCTGAGGATATTCAACTCGAACGTGAAGTCAGTCCTGTTGTATGGATGTGAGACTTGGAATGCGTCCCAGGCCTGCATAAAGAGAATCCAAGTTTTCATCAACAGATGTTTGAGGAAGCTACTTAAGATCAGATGGACAGACAAGGTCAGCAATGAAATTGTTTGGAAAAGAACAAGACAGAGCCCGGTCAGAGAGGAAATTGGTAGGAGGCGATGGAGATGGATCGGCCACACTCTCAGGAGGCCAGGAAACAGCATCGCGAAGAAGGTATTGGATTGGAATCCCCAGGGCAAGAGATCAAGAGGAAGGCCGCGCGGAACGTGGAGAAGAGCCAGAGAAAATGATGTGCAACGAAGCGGAAAGACTTGGAATAATGTAAAGAGGCTGGCCCATGATAGAGAGGGATGGAAAGTGTTTGTTGGTGGCCTATACCCTGATCCAGGGTGAGAAAGGCAATGATGATGATGATGATGTATAACGTGTATGATGATTAGCCTAATAAAGCGTGTGTCTGAACATACTATTGGCCTTTTCCTTTCTGTATTGCTTGTTTGTTTGCTTGTTGCAATAGCTATCATTCTAAAACATATTGGTGCCTGTAAATGAATTACGAGGCGCTGAATTGTAGAGATTAGCAAAATACGCAATCGCGTACATAGTTATTATTACGGTATCTTCTCTGTTTTGCACAAGTTACCGCCACGATTGTAATGTAGTTATTTGAAAGTACTAGGAAGGTGTGTTGAAAAATGTTCGTTGTATACATATTGTGTAGATGAATTTCATTCTGTCTGCAGCGGAAATCATGGTAGGCTCTGTACCGCCCTGTTTCGAAACTGTTCAGTTTGATCATATTTATTTCAGTGAGATTATCCAGTGATGCATCGAGTGTGGCAGCTGGCGAAATTGGCGTGGTGGACAAAAGTGACACTGCAGTTCATGATACTTCTAGTGTGCAGGTCTGTATCCACCTTTGTTAATGTTCTTTCCCTTCAGTTTCCCCTTTATCAAAGATGTCAACAAACTGTTATTTCACATTTAATGCATTTTTTTGTACACATAGGCCTACATGTTCTGTTACACATGTGTAGCCTACGTGTGCACGTCGGCGTCTCAGTTATGGTTTATGGCAGGATTTGTAAATTGCTGGTACACAAGCGGGGAAAGGGTCATTCTCTTGGACACTTTCAGTTTGATGACATTGCCTTAAAGCCATATAACGGAAAGCTGCTGCCAGAAATGATGTTTCCGACTTGAGAGTCAGTTCTCTTTAGAATAAAACCAAAAGAGAGAGAGAGAGAGAGAAGGAAAAAGAGAGAGAGAGAGGTGTTAGGTTTTGTTTATATTACATGTATACATGTCTATTTCATTTCACGTCTTCACTCTCCATTTACCGATTTCTTCTCTCTTTGTTTTTATTTTTTGTTTTGTTTTGTTTTTTAAAATGTGTTTATTCATTATCTAGATTCTTCATTCAGTGACCTTTTGTTTTGTTTTTTGTTTTTTCAAATTCTCTTTAACATATTTTTGACTGACTTCATAGTTAATTCTTGGTCTTTGTTTCGTTTCCAGGACTACCGACCAACTGCGATAGCCGTCGGTGCTGGGGCATGCATATTCATGACTTGCGTGGCTTTGTTCATCTTATGTCTGGACATAATCACTTTGGGTTCTCACATAAAGATCATGAAAAGGTGAGCAGGATACATTATCGATATTGCATTGTCCACGCCGTGCAACAGTTTAGGATGCCTACTTTGTGTTTAACTTTTTATGTATTCCATCTTCGTGACTTCTTCCTTTTCTCCTTCCGCCTCTTCCCTCCCCGTTGCCCTTCCCTCCAACATCCAATTACATCCTACAACTTCAGAATAACTTTGTTCTTTCAGAAATTTATCTTATCGTTTTGACTGCCTGAAGGTAAAGCCATCAAGTGACAATGTAAGTGATGCCACGACTGAGCTAGAAGCAGTTTCAGCTGAAGATTTTATTCAAGCAGAGTAACCGCAGCTGGGACGTCAGCGATGAAGGGACTTTCGCAATGGATTATTAGATTATTGTCTGAACTGACGGAATTTGTTTTCTTATGGTTTAAACTTACGTGGTATGTAAAACTGAAAGAGATAAAAAATATTGAGTGTGAAACAATATTCTGTGTGTCGATCTTTTTTTTTTTTTTTTTTCATTGGCCTCATTCTACATTCTTCTGCAACTTAACCGAGAGCATGGTTGTGTGTTGAATATTATATTATGTAAAACACCTGTATACAAATTTATGTTAAGAACATTTTCCAAACTCTTTTTGTGATAACAGCTGGTCTTAGAATCAGGGGGTGGTGGGGAGATCGTTTGGGGGAGCAGGGTACATTTGGGGGGCAGTTAGTTTTTACTGATATTGCATGGACAAAAATTAACGTGATTCCAGTGATTTGGATTCAGGGGCGAGGCTTCCTCATAATCAAATAATCAGTGATTACCCTTCGAATATTAATTCTAGAATTACTACGCTTTTCCGATCGAGCCCGACTCCAAGTCCATTTAGTCAGTTCAGCATTCTATTCTACTTTGCTATTTTGGGTTTGTTGTTATAGTCTAACACCCCTCACCGAAAAGCATCTTTATAGGGACTTACACCATATGAACTGGTCCAAAATCAGTGATTAACAAAGACGGAGAAGACTTGACTACACCCAGAAGCTAGCTTGAGCATAGCCTGTTTTCGTCAAAGCGGCGCCGCAGACAGCAAAATAGTGGGGGGAAAAATAGGTTTATAATCAAAGTTTGACCCGATTTTACGTACCTATGCAGGTTTTTCCCTATGCGGTCGTTTTAATCCTAATCGAAAGGTAAAGAGTACATGTAGAGTGAAAGAGTTTGTGTGGATCTTTTTTTTCTGTTTGAGGTAATCTAAGAATAATTTACTCTACGCACAGCAAGAGCTATCAAAGAATAATAACTATTATAGTCTAGATCTAGATATATCTGTGATCAAAATCAGTCGAACATATTAAGAACATCAATTCACTTGATAGGTCGCTTGAACCTAAACCGCAACGGCAGATAGCCACTTCTCCGAAATCGCTACACATTGTTGTGTCACAGAGATGCCATTTAAGCACTTTCTACCATTTAATGTTAATGGGTCCTTTCCGAGAAACTTTATGAGATGGTAGAATAACAAAATCTCTGGCTATGAATATGACAATGAAAACCTGCCGTTCAAATTATATTTTAAAAAATGGGTGAAAAATATGCGTTTATAAGTCTGTTAGTATGAATGAATAGTTTTTCAGATTAGTTTGGCTTGTAAATTGCTGATTCCTGTCCTGTTGACAAGAATAGTCGGCGTCTGGGCAGTTACTGTAGTCAGATTGACATATCAGGGAAAGCCCCCGGGGTAGCTATGTATCATCTCTTTTAGTTAGTTTCTGGTCTTTGGCGCTCGAGTACGGAACTCCTTCCGAATAGTCTGCTCTCCAGATTTTTGCAGTGCCTAGCAACCGTTTCATTGTTTTAGTCGCTGCATTTATGATTATGTGAATATGATGTAGCGATACGTCCTATTATGAGGATCTTACTAGCTTAAATTCTGATTACCCTCTGCAGAGGACCACGCTTCGCCCCTGTTTGGATTCATGCGTTTTGACAGTTTCTGCACCTTCCAACCTCATTACAGGGTGACAGATAATTTCTGTGCTTCGTGATTACATCGACTTGTCTATGGCGCACCTTAAACTCACTGAAATGTGGTTCGGGTTTCTCACTGGGGTTATTTTTTAATATTTTCTGTCATAATATAATATGTATATACAGAGTGAATAAAACAATTATTTTTCCAGTGTACACGGTCAATGCTCTGTTTTAGTCATGTTCTTGGTGTTTGTCTGAGTGATTTGTTAAGGTTTACTTTTATTTAAATTGTCATGGTGAGTGAAATGGTAAGCGAAAAGTCAAAGCTCGGGGATCCTCTTCAATCAAGTCCGCATGTCACAAAATTAGGGAGACGGACAGACGGACGGACAGACAGACAGACAGACGGACACACAGACAGACGGGCAATGAGAGAGAGGGAGAGTCATATTTTACGGAAAAGACAGGAAAGTGAGCCACATGACTGTCACGAGTGGAGTGAGTGCAATTAAGGGGATTGCTACAGAGCGGGTGTAGAGTAAGAAGGGCTCACAGTAGACAGTAAGTTAAGCGTGCTGTTGTGAGTAGTGGGGGGGGGGGGTCTGAATGAGGCGAAAGCGCGGTATTACTATCACTGCAAGTTAGAAGGTCCTACGGAGCGGACCTGTGAATAAGAGCCCATCGGGCGGACATAAAGGGAGCAGTCGAGAAGACTAGTGAGAGAGTCTTTCCAGTAATGACTGGTATGTAGAACGTTGATTGATTATTATGATTGATGTATTATATTATATTCGTCTATTACCATGATGTGAATAAGTATATGTGAGGAATGTGGAAGTCCTTGATATTGGATATAGCAATGTGCGCCATGAGCGATAGATGAAAGTGAGTTCATGGATGTGTAGCGCGAGTGAGTAGTGTGTGCTCCGATGGAGGTGTGTTACCGTAGGATGTGTGGTGAGTGAAAGGTGAACTAGTGTGTGTACGCTTCATGGATTGTAAGGAGAGGTGGAGCGAATAGAAATGGTAGGGTATTATACCAATGTAATGTTATTCTTGTAGGTGTCGAGGACGGGCCGCAGAGCCACCTCGATGAGCACAGGGGATAGGCCAGCATAGGGCCGGAGGCCACACATAGGCCAGAAGTGAGGCTGTCAGTGCAGGACAGTAGAAGCACATAAAGTCGTGGCAGTCAGGCCACGGACAGGGACGTAGATATGAGCGTGAATGTGATAATGCACTATTGCCAGGTTGAGGGGAGAATGTACTATTGAATTGAAATGATAATGTGTAATTGCCCTGCTGAGGTGCTAGGGGAATGCTGAGGTGTATGACAATAGGGAGGTGATATTGAGAGACTGCGGTGCCAGTAAATTATTAATGTGCTATTAAGACCCTGAGGGGAGAGGCTGAGGCCGAAGTGCCTTTAGGAGTAACTACCGGATTGTGGATCCGAGGGAGAGTGTGTGTGAGAATAAGGCCGTTGTACGGCAGTTGATTTCAATAATATAATGTATGTAATTGCGCTATTATTTGTATAATTATGGTTAATAAATGTGTGAGTCTGATGGATTGTTCTGTTAAGTGTTAACTTGGTTGTTCGTGATTGTTGTCCTGTCATAACTTATTACATCTCCCAGTCTGGGATTTGTGACACTGGGGGCTCGTCCTGTTTACCTGTGGTCATTTTGACATTGTGTATTCATTATATCTAGTTGTTTTTCTGTTGTGCTAGGAATTCGTGCTGTTGTCTTTGTTCGTGGGATGAATGGAAATGTCATGATGGTATGATTTATGTATGGTTATGAATAATAATATGTATTGATGCATGTATTTTGATGAATATGTATTAATGTGTACTTAAATTTCTGCAGAGTGTGTGTGCCAGCCTGAGGAGTCAAGCGGCCAGAGCTCCGATTAAGGGGAGGAGTTAAACTCAAAATTCGAAGTTAAGTGAAACTGAAATTTTGTACCCTGGATCGGGGGCTGTTCCTTTAATCTGTCTTTTTCTCTGTTTTTGCTGTTTTCGTTTGCTGTGTTGAACCTAGTTTATCCTTTAAAAAAAAGGTGTGATAAACTTGGAACTTCGTTCATCACGGTGAACATTCTGTAGGGCTTTGTTAGTGTTTAGTTGTAGCGTCGATATCTTCTCTGTTCCGCAGGAAGACGTATTCTCTTGTCCCTCTTTCTACCTATCTATAGATACGTTCTTTTTTTTCAGACTCTGTTCTTGTTCGTACCGTGTAGTGTAATCGGCGTAGTTAGGTTGCATTCTTTTTTCCATTATATTTTCTTTTTTAGGTCTTTGTCCTAGTCTGGTTCGTTGTCCTTGACGTACTTGTGGTCCTTCTACTGTATTTCTTCATTCTTGTCGTTTCTATTTTCTTTTATAATTAATAGTGCTATACATTTTATAGATATAGAATTAGTTGTGCTGTAAAGGTAAATTTCTGAATTGTATTTGAGACAACTGGGTATTGTTATATCTGTTGTGGTCTCAGGTCTCTGGTCGTATCGTTAGTGATCATACCGACAGGTTGGTCGTCTTATAATAGATACCATAACCATAAATCTGTGAAATGGCGGAACTCCAACAACTAATGAAGTTGGGTAAGGAACTTGGCCTGGAGGGAGAGGAGTTACGCGGCTGGATTAAAGAACAGCAGGCGGATTTGCGCGATGAGCGTGCTAAGGATAGAGAGCGAGAAAAAGAGGCTAAGGCTCAGGAGCAGGAGAGAGAGGCTAAGGATAAGGAAGAGGAAAGAGAGTTTAAGTTGAAGGAGTTAGAGGCTCAGCAACAGGAAAGGGAGTTTAAGTTAAAGGAGTTGCATCAGCAACAGGAGAAACAGGCTCAGGAGAGGGAGTTAAAGTTAAAGGAGATAGAGGCGCAAGTAAAGATTGCGGAATTAGAAAGCAAAAAGAATACGCCAACGGAAACGGTTGAGCGGCAGGTACGCAATAAAGGTGGCGTTAGGATTAAGCTCCCTACGTTCGACGACCGGAAGGACGACATAGACGCCTTCCTTTACAGGTTCGAACTGAACGCACAATTGCAATGGGGGGAAAATAAGGAATTATGGGCCACGTACCTGGCATCGCTATTGCAGGGGCGAGCGTTAACCTACTTTAAAGAGCTACAGCGCAAAGACGTGCAAGATTACGATAAGCTGAAGGCTTTGCTGCTTCGCCGATTTGCGCGTACCGAGGAATATTTCCGGGAGCAGTTTAGGCGAGCACGTGCGGATACCAGGGAGGACTTTGCTGCCTTCGTCGCGAGACTAACGGAGTATTTCGCGAACTGGGTAGACTTGGCGCATGTGGGCACGGATTTTGCTAAACTGAAAGACCTAATGATCCGTGACCAGCTGTACGCGTCGTGCCATAAAGATCTGGTGGCTTTCCTGAAAGAGAACGAACCCGCGACGGTGCAGGAGGCGTCTAAGTTGGCGGAGGCATACCGTACGGCGCATCCGTCCAAACCAGTCGCCAGGGCGTACGTCCAAGATGCTGGGTACGTCGCCGTTGTCGAGGGGTCGCCGGCAGGACTTAGGGACAGGTCGCGTCAGCGTGGTGCCTATAGCGGGCAAGCCCAGGGGCAGCGTAGGGGCTATCACCAATCACCGGCATATGGATCCGGTAAGTTTGACCGAGCAGGAGGGCTAGGTCGCGGTAATGGCCGGGGGCGAATTGTGACCTTTGCCGATGACCGACGGCATAGGGACTCTAGTTCCGGTCGCGATGGGTCACGGGGACCCAGGCCTAGTACAGCACAGGGAGCGGAGTGTTGGACTTGCGGACGCGTGGGTCACTTTGCACGCGAGTGTAGGGCCGCGAAGTGTTGGAACGGCGGAAGAGCAGATCACATCAGCGTGAACTGCCCTGCAGGTAGGATAGCGGCGAACGTGGACAGTAGCTCCAGTCCATGTTCCCCAAATAAATTTCATCATGCGGCTGCGTGTGTTACATCGGACAACGGAGGCGGACAGTATTCTAAGTGTCCCAGTTGTGAGAAGTTATTATCTTCCGGTGTTTTACCTTGTGGGAGAAAGATCCCCGTTATAAATTCATGTCATACAGGAGGTGGTCTTAGGGTTTATCCGGGGTTTGTTGGGGACGAACCGGTCTCGGTTTTACGAGATACAGGATCTACCGTTGTGGGAGTGCATAGGGATTGCATTCGGGATTCACAGCTTACAGGTGAGACTGTCCCGTGCATCCAATTTTCGGGGGCCATTGAGAAATTACCCATGGCAAGAATAATGATAGATACACCTTTCCTTAGCGGGGAAGTCGAAGCAGTCGTTGGTTGTTTTCCAGGCGCCCAGCTCATCATTGGGAATGTATCACGGGTGGTTTCCCCTTCCGATGAGAACGTGCAAGCATGGTCGCAATCAAAAGGTATTGACTTTTGCGCCGCGGTCGAAACACGTCGACGGGTAGCTGATAAAGATAAGATTAGACCTTTGGCGACGCCAGCGGTCAACCTAGATATCACGCCAGAGCGCTTGGCGAGATTACAAAGGGAGGACCCATCATTAAACCCATGTTTTGGGGAAGCGCGAACCGAGAAAACGAGGAGATATAAAAACGGGTCATCCTCTTTTTTTGTCCAGGGAGGCATTCTGTTCCGTATGTACGTCACAGTGGCTTCCGTTCAAAAGCAGGTCGTCGTGCCACGGTCGTTAATTGCTACAGTACTGCGTCTGGCCCATGATGTTCCATTAGCGCATCATACGGGAAGTGCTAGAACCAAGCAGAGAGTTCTGAAAGATTTTTATTGGCCGTCAGTATACAGAGATGTACGGCTATATTGTAAGACGTGCAGTGCGTGCCGAAAGACGACGCATAAGGGTCGTACACCCCAGGCTCCTCTTCAGAAGATCCCCACGGTTTCGGAACCGTTTAAAAAGGTTTCGATAGACCTTGTTGATTTAAGAGAAAGATTATCTTCAGCGCGCACTATAGCAGAAGAAGCTTCTGGTATCGCTTCGAAAAGAGCAAAAGACTATAAAGATAGAGGTTCCAAACTGAGAATTTTTAAGCCAGGAGACAAGGTTCTGTTGTTGTTACCTACGGACCATAATAAGTTATTAATGACATGGAAAGGTCCTTATGTTATTGAGCGAGTTGTTTCAAAGGTAGATTACGCTATCCACATTGATGGAACGAGTAAGGTTTTCCATGTTAATATGCTACAGAGATTTTATGAGAGACCACAGTATCTGTGTGCACAGACAAGACCAGAGGAGACTGTCTTCTCTACTGCTTGTACGGGGGTCGTAGACCAGTTGGACTGTGACGTAAGCGACACCGAGGCACAGGAAGAGTTACAAATTCAATTGCCGGAGTTAACTCCGACACAAGGTTACAGGGACGTAAAAATTAACCCTGACCTTACGAGTTCAAGGAGTAGGGAACTTGAGACCCTGTTAGCGTCATTCCCGGATGTTGTTACGGATTTGCCGGGTCGCACTACGGTGATCCAGCACCAAATAAAGTTGACTTCGGATAAGCCAGTATTTCTTAGACCGTATCCGCTGCCTTTTTCTTCGAGAGATAGAGTCATAAAGGAAGTTGAGTCAATGTTGAAGTTAGATGTGATAGAACCATCAACATCGCCGTATTCATCACCCATCGTCCTCGTGAAAAAACTTGATGGATCGGTGCGGTTCTGTATTGATTTTCGAAGACTGAACACTATTACGGTAGGCGATAGGGAGCCTATTCCGTTTCAGGAGGAATTAATAGCTTCATTGGCCGGGTCCACGTGGTTTTCCAAGATAGATTTGACGAAAGGGTATTGGGAAATCCCGCTTACTGAGGAGTCTAAACAATACACGGCGTTCCAAACGCCCATTGGATTATTCCAATTTAAGGTCATGCCATTTGGGTTGGTAAACGCACCAGCGACGTTTGCACGATTAATGAGATTAGTGTTGAAGGACATACCTAATGTCGTGTCATTCTTTGATGATATAGCATGCCATACGTCGACATGGTCTGATCATATTCAGACACTAACAGTAATTTTTCAACGATTACGTCATTTTGGGTTAACTGCTAAACCCGCAAAGATGGATTTGGCATGTCCAGAGATAGTATTCTTAGGACATATTGTGGGTAGAGGTGTTCAGAGACCTGAAGAAACAAAAATTGACAAGTTAGTAGGGTTGCAAATCCCAAAAACAAAGAAACAAGTCAGAAGCTTAGTGGGAATTTTAAATTATTACAGAAAGTTCATTCCAAATTTTTCCTCCTTGTCATCTTCTCTTACTGACCTTACTAAGAAGGGACAACCCGATAAGGTCCAGTGGACGTCTGAATGTCAGACAGCATTTGATAATTTGGTGACAGCGTTATCATCGTCACCCATTCTGATATTACCCGATTTTCGATCTAATTTTATCCTCAGAACGGATGCGTCGGACTCTGGTGTCGGCGCTTGTCTTCTACAGGAGAAGAACGAATGTCTCCATCCTGTATGTTATGTCAGTAGGAAGTTATTGCAGAGAGAAAGAAAGTATTCTGTGATAGAGCGTGAGTGTCTTGCCATTGTCTGGTCCGTCCAGAAACTAGGACGTTATCTCATGGGACGAGAATTTTGTATCCAGACAGACCACAAGCCACTGACATTTTTGTCGAAGAATCGTTCGTCCAGCCCACGCTTGTCTAGATGGGCATTGGCTTTGCAGCCGTATACCTTCGTTATTCAACCAATTCCAGGAACCAGCAATCATATCGCCGACTACCTTAGTCGAGCCTAGGGGAGGAGTTCAGCGGCTTATACATCGGAGGACAGGAACATTGACAGGATCTGTGTGAATGAGTCGACTTTAAAATATTGACATTATAAATATGATATGAAGAATGGTTGATAGGTTGATTGGCTTTTGATTCTGTATTAGGTATTGTGTTTAGTTAGCTATTGATGATGTGACACATATATGCATATTGCAGGGCATATTGATCCCCATAATTTCCCCTGATTTCGGTAATTTATATACTAGGGGAACTGCTAGGTCATTTTTTTTAGTGTAGGTATTGCTCACGCTCACTCGTTGACAGTCATCTTGATGCGATTTGAAATTAATTGCATTAATTTTTTTGGGGTGGGGGATGATGTCACGAGTGGAGTGAGTGCAATTAAGGGGATTGCTACAGAGCGGGTGTAGAGTAAGAAGGGCTCACAGTAGACAGTAAGTTAAGCGTGCTGTTGTGAGTAGTGGGGGGGGGGGGGGGTCTGAATGAGGCGAAAGCGCGGTATTACTATCACTGCAAGTTAGAAGGTCCTACGGAGCGGACCTGTGAATAAGAGCCCATCGGGCGGACATAAAGGGAGCAGTCGAGAAGACTAGTGAGAGAGTCTTTCCAGTAATGACTGGTATGTAGAACGTTGATTGATTATTATGATTGATGTATTATATTATATTCGTCTATTACCATGATGTGAATAAGTATATGTGAGGAATGTGGAAGTCCTTGATATTGGATATAGCAATGTGCGCCATGAGCGATAGATGAAAGTGAGTTCATGGATGTGTAGCGCGAGTGAGTAGTGTGTGCTCCGATGGAGGTGTGTTACCGTAGGATGTGTGGTGAGTGAAAGGTGAACTAGTGTGTGTACGCTTCATGGATTGTAAGGAGAGGTGGAGCGAATAGAAATGGTAGGGTATTATACCAATGTAATGTTATTCTTGTAGGTGTCGAGGACGGGCCGCAGAGCCACCTCGATGAGCACAGGGGATAGGCCAGCATAGGGCCGGAGGCCACACATAGGCCAGAAGTGAGGCTGTCAGTGCAGGACAGTAGAAGCACATAAAGTCGTGGCAGTCAGGCCACGGACAGGGACGTAGATATGAGCGTGAATGTGATAATGCACTATTGCCAGGTTGAGGGGAGAATGTACTATTGAAATGATAATGTGTAATTGCCCTGCTGAGGTGCTAGGGGAATGCTGAGGTGTATGACAATAGGGAGGTGATATTGAGAGACTGCGGTGCCAGTAAATTATTAATGTGCTATTAAGACCCTGAGGGGAGAGGCTGAGGCCGAAGTGCCTTTAGGAGTAACTACCGGATTGTGGATCCGAGGGAGAGTGTGTGTGAGAATAAGGCCGTTGTACGGCAGTTGATTTCAATAATATAATGTATGTAATTGCGCTATTATTTGTATAATTATGGTTAATAAATGTGTGAATCTGATGGATTGTTCTGTTAAGTGTTAACTTGGTTGTTCGTGATTGTTGTCCTGTCATAACTTATTACATCTCCCAGTCTGGGATTTGTGACAATGACCCTGGCACAATTATTTCGAAGCTGAGCCCTTCGTTCTAGCGCTTCTCATTCCTCATTTATTTCTCGCCTTTGTTCTTTTCCGCACCATTCTGTTTCTTGGATTCCCTATCATATCACCTCCACCTCTGGGCAATTTAAGTTTCCCTGTCCACTCACCTTTCAGATCGGTTGGTTTACTTCATTAGGGGTGAAACAGTCCAAGGCTTTCGAGGCGCAAGACCTGTGGCTCGCCACCCATAACTCGTGCTTCACACTAACACACCAGGCACTGCCCGCTGCAACTTGGTGGGTCGCAGTGTGGGCAGTACTTACTGTGCTAGACTACAGGAAAATTTATAGGTGGTGAGCCACCGGCGCCTGCTCCAGCCTTGATCTGTGTCATCTCTTGCTCTGATGCAAAACAAAACTAATTAATTAGTTCATGCAGATGGCACGATTTTCAAAAGCCTTTGATATACATGTAGCTGTCAACGCTCATTAGAAATTCTCGGACGACTTTGCTACCAAAATGTCTCCGCACTGAACATCAATGGCAGACACTGTGTTGCTAGTCGTTGAACACTGTGTAGATAGTCACTGAAATGACGTAACCTGAAAATTTAAAACTCAGAGGCAGACACTGTGTTGCACATACCATTCAAACATAATTATGATATATGTTATTTATTTAAACTACAATAAAACTATCACGCAACGGTGGGAATTATGACATCCTCAATGACTGAACGACTAGCTGATATTAAAATTTATCCTGTCTGCTACAAGTATGATCATACAAATTAATGTAATGCAAACTGCGCCCGGAGACGGGTTTAGACCTGGTGGTGGTACATGGTGTGTATGTGGGTGGGGGGGGGGGGGGAGGCACTTCAAGTTCGGTGGACCCCTCATATGCAGAAATCAAAACACACGGCAAATCACCAAATTTACACTAAATTGAAACCGACAAAAATATACAGACACAGAAAGGTTAAATGAGTTATACATCTGAAGTACATACCAGGTCAGTATGTACATGTATACCTGTAAATACATGCCAGCAAAACTCTTAGATTTTCGGGTAAGACAAACTACAAAGAAAATATTAATCTGCTACGAACTCTTTAGTTTCCATATAACAATGACTAAGTTGAACTTATTATGTTTCTGTATAGAAGGGGCGCCTCTCTGGCAGGGACGTGGCAATCTCCCCCTTTTGTCCCCCTTTAAATCCGGCCCTGACTGCGCCAGATAGTCATTGAAATGACGTAACCTGAAAATTTAAAACTCCGACTTATACCTATTGATTACCCAGTTCTGAGTTCTGCAAAATTAAGTAAGATAAGAAGGTTCTGGATCAGCAGCTGTTCACACCTCGCTAGTCAGTCTTTTGCCATTCTTTCAGTAGTCAATCGTTTTCATTGCCACACTGCTTCTCAAGGTGGGGCGTGGCAATAACTTGGTGGGTCGTGGAACTTCAGAATGAGGCACAGGAATTTTCACAGAAATCCAATTTCATGGTGTATTATAACTTAACTGTAAAGATTCCTCTTCTTCTTTCGTTCACCAAATCTATATTTATATCTGCTGAAGTTGGAGGTAGCTAACCAGAGTAGGGCGCCTAACCTAGATATCACCACCCATTTCACCGTTATGTCTAAACCGTAGAGGTAAACTGTCGTTTGATATGTCATGTTGGTGGTTTCCTTGTATAGCTCGAAATTCTTAACAGATGCACGACTTTGATAGTTGTGTATAAACTAACTTTGTCCGATCATAGTGGGGTGCACGGTGTTTTTTGGGGGGGGGGGGGTGTGATTATAGTGGGGCCTAGGGGAAAAAAGGTTGAGAAACGCAAATATAGAGAGTCGGCATTTGACCAGTCAGTGGTGTAGCTTAATGTTTGAACATCTGTTTGTTTGTTTGTTGTTGTTGTTTTTGTAAGTTTTGTTTTTGTATCACAGCAACTGACAGCTTCTTGTCATTTTTATACCGTAGTTGATTCTTTTTCTACTCTGGTACTGGCTATGATCAGTGGCGGACCTACATTTTTGGAACCCTGACGCCTGAACTGTTATTTAGCCTCTTTGCAACCAGCAACAAGAGGGCAACATCTAAAATTCGCTCATTAACAAAAAAGTTTCTTCGGGACCTCTCCTGGGATAGGGGGCGCAGCGTCCTTAGTTTCGTGGTACATCTGCCTCTGGCTATGATGATTCAAAGCTCACACTTCGTTTAGCCTACATTAGGAATCAAATAAATAACAAGCATTTACAATGGAACAACACGTTATAAAAATTAACAGAGAGTTAGTCGTATTTGATTTAAACATTACAGTTTCCATGGCAGGCTGCAAGTGCCTGGTGGAATTAATACAGATGGGGCTTGTACATAACGCCCTGGGTGCCGACAGTAACTATAAACTGTCTATAAAAAAGGCAATGCAGATTTCAAAGAACCATAAATGGCCTGATTTACTTTCAGAGTTATCGATTTTACAAATATACTTCGGGCAGACGTTGGTAAAAACTAAATAATGTTGAACAATTCAACAAGTGTCGTGGCTTAACCGTGGAAATTATAACGATAAGATTCTATCGCATCTGCCGCTGCCTACAGTAGTGGAAGAGTTGTGGGACATTTCAAGCTCTGTCAGTAAAGACAGTGAATACCAAATGAACAAACTGATTCGGCGTTTGGGATTGCAGAGTTTTAAAAGATGCATTACCTAAAGTTCCCCCTCCCCCCGCCGAATAGATATTTCATTAAATAAAAACAATAAATTCCAAAATAATTAATAATTAACGAAATCTAAGCAAGCTTTTGGCTATCTTGGCAACGTTTTCCCATAAATAAAAATACTAATTATTATTTAAGAATAAGCCTAACAATAATAATGATAATAATAATAATAATGTGCTACTGTTCTGATAAATAACTGAAACACCCCGACATCGCAACTGAATTAGGCCAAGGCTCTTTCGGTCTTCCCTTTCGCTCAATCATCCTCGTACTCTTTTTTCCTCGCCTCTTTCAATACCCACATAGGCATCAACCCTACGCCAATCCAACGTAGATTTTCGTAAGACTGGTAGGATTACTGTAGGGGCGGGTTCTCTACATTAAACATGATGTCGTGACGAACGGGTCCAAGTAGAAACAATGACATCCAGTATTTCTCTCTGTGCAGTGTGCTTCCCGTCTCTATTCACCGTAGGTCTATTGTTCATTCATAATATTAATTGTTCTCTCATGTCTAATTTGTTTTTGTTTTTTTCGCTCTGTTCATTCCAGGACTGTCCCCACAGAATTGCTATGTCAATTTTACACAAAATTTCTCTGGAAGAGAGATCGATCATCTGTCAATATGAAGACACAAAAAATGAAATGATCAAATCACAGGGTTCCCGGATGTAGCCTAGTTGTAATACAGATTTAATAGCAAGTAATTGTTGAGCAATGGCAACCTGCAACAACACAACTCGTATTCTAGGCCCGTGAAAGCGTGTCATTCCTATTCATGAGAGCCATATTAAATTATCAGTTAGTGCCTATACACTCCTGTATTCCTCCACACCCCGTTGCCCCTTGTCCTATCAAATAATGTTATGGTCATGGTGATAGTAGAGGAATCGTTTTAAGAATAAGACCGGCTGAAATTGCTTTCTTTCCAAGCTCCCCCACCCCTTTCAAACTGACGACAAAGCGCCCGGTGAATGTCGATAGCCATTTATACCGTATACCCAGTTCTTATCGATACAAAAATGTAATATAGGTTTGCTTGAATCTAGAAAGTGCGCTGAGGAATGAAGTGAAGAGGAACGCCGAGTATTATATATAAAAATGATACAAAGATCTTTTCAAGTGCAAGCAATGCAACGAACGAACTATACTATCTATGCACAGGCCCAACAGGGGCCGAGATTTTCTACAACGCCCTTTACGAAAGCACAGTAGTTGCCTACACAAAATATTATTACTGGCCCGCTGTGAAATGTATGGGAGGATCGATTGCTTATGGCGGCACACTCGTCATGACGACGGATGTAAACAAAGTTGGTGTGTAACTTGTCCCGCACACAGCAGGCAAAATTTACTTTCATCTTGCGAGGGGATTTTTTTTCTCTGCACACTAGGCTGAGGATTAAAGATATCATACTTTGTATTTAAAGGTGAGTCTTGTGGAATATTATTTTTATACAGTTTGAACGAGTGATCGAAGAAATTGTGAGCCGAGACTACTCTGAATATAATAATATGTCCCTATCAATTTCGTGGTTCCGAATGAACCATACCGACATGTCATGTAGTAGAGAAGAGGAAGTATCCAAGCTATAGCAACAATATTTATTCTTTGTTGTGGTGTTAATAGGCTGCGTAGCACGTCATCCGTACCTAAAAAGGCTTCCATAAGTGATGTTTGCTTAATGCGAAGCGTGTGATTTATACCTTATTGTAATCGAGGATCAATCACCTATTGGGCACGCTCGATTAGATACCGTGCAAGAGGTTAGAATGGTCTTATTGACAAGGGGTCAAAAGCCTGACAAATAATGGCCAGTGTAGGCCTATACAACAAGCCCTTTGGACAGGAAATGTGATAATGTCTGTCAATGGAACATATATTGAGCACATTTTAAGAGCCCTATGCCTGTCACCAACGATAAGGGAATGAACGCTTAAACACTATTGGACCGTTTTTGTTGGTGTTGCTGCTCTTTCGCATGGCGCTTTTTAAGGGCAGCAAATGATACAGATAAACGAGCAGTAATAACGCCCACCCAATTTTCGATGTATGGAGTGAATAACAGATATTTAGAGAAGTTTTTTTTTTTTTACATTTTTGTTTTTGTTGTTACTGTTCTTCTTCTTCTCAGACACCCCCCCCCCCCCGCAACACACACATTCAAACATACAGATGGATGGATGAATGGATGGATGGGTGGGTGGACGGATGGATAGATGGATGGATCCTTACTTCATAAAGCCAGCACAATTTGAAATAATTACGTTCATTCGGTATACACACATTCCATATAAATGCAATAGAGAAACAAACAAGACACGCCCACGTAATATACTTCACGAACGAACGATATGTACATTTCGTCATGGGCGTTTGAGCTAGGGTACCGGGGGCTATTTCCACCACCACTACCACCAGCACCCCTCACCCCTCCACACACACACACAAAATCGGGTGAAACGGGAAAATTCGGACAGAGCAACAATTTCAAAGGAGCAAAACAAAAACGACAAAAAAATCGAAATGAGATTTTTAAAAAATAACAATTTAATGATGTAAAATTCGGGCAAACCAACCCCTCCGCCCGCCTTGCCAAAGAGTTATCATACGTCTATGCATTTCATTACAAACTTAACAGATTCATGTACAGGTATTTTATCCTACAGCAGGAAATCTATGAAGATTTTATGCATATTTATACATAATTTGAACGAGTGAAATTAATGCGGAAGTCTAATCATGTCAGTTTGAATGGATACTCAACTCTTTTGTATATCAATGCATTTTAATGCATGTTTGTTCCTTCTAAAATGTATCATGATTTACAGGAGTCGAGAATGTATGTATGTACACCAAAGTAAACTAAGGCTGAAATAAACTGTTATTATTATTTTCTCTAAATTGCATTATGACTTGTTGGTGTCAAGAATGTCTTCATGTTTGTATTAATATGATATCTGATGACAGTGATGAAAAACAGACTGAAATAAACTGTGGTCTTGACTTGTTTTTTAAAAAAAAGTAGGCGGTATAATCTGGACTGGGAGGGCACGTTGCTTGCTTGCTTTACTTGCCTGCTTGCTTGCATCTTTGCATGCAAGAGTGACTGGTGACTAATTATGGTAACGGGCATTTTTGTTGTTGTTGTTTTTGTTGTTTGTTTTCAGACCACCAGTCAGTCAACCATGTCCTGCCGTGGAGCATCAAGGGGAAGCCAGAAGAATTGCGAAACAAAGTAAGAGAGTGGCATAATTATGTTCGAAATACTTTCCTGCTGGGCCACTGGTTGCCCAGTGGGGGGTTTCAGTGCCTCTCAGTCTGGTAATAACTTTCGTGGTCATTATTGCGCTATAGAATAGATAGCTCGATCGTGACAAACAAACCAAAAGCAAAAAAAGCATTGGCAAGAGCGTCGCCTGGTTAACAAAATATAATTAAAGCATCATAAATTAGTGCACTGTCATACTTATCTGTGGTTGGTGTCAAGGAGCTAAAGAAGAATAAGACCAGTGGTGCACTGCATCCCAGGCCAAAGTATTCCGAATGTTAGATATTTGCATATCTCATTGTAGGTTTTCTCGTTCTTTTCCCTTTTCCTCCCCGGTGTAACAGGCCAAAATATACCCCCCGCCCAGACTACACCCGGGGTTAAACTGGCCTAGCCCAGACTATATCCCGGGGTATATTCTGGGCTAGGCCAGTTTATACCCCGGGGTTACTTTGGGCTAGGCCAGACTATACCCTCCCAGTCCAGATTATACCGCCTACTTTTTAAAAAAAAACAAGTCAAGACCACAGTTTATTTCAGTCTGTTTTTCATCACTGTCATCAGATATCATATTAATACAAACATGAACACATTCTTGACACCAACAAGTCATAATGCAATTTAGAGAAAATAATAATAACAGTTTATTTCAGCCTTAGTTTACTTTGGTGTACATACATACATTCTCGACTCCTGTAAATCATAATACATTTTAGAAGGAACAAACATGCATTAAAATGCATTGATATACAAAAGAGTTGAGTATCCATTCAAACTGACATGATTAGACTTCCGCATTAATTTCACTCGTGTGTGTTGATGATATTATTATTATTATTATTATTATTATTTTGATAGTTGGTTGGCCATGAGTAAAACATGCATTGTATTTTTTGTTACAATGATGTAGAGAGAAAAGGCCAGAAAAGAACACACAGAAAAAAACAAAAACAAAAAAACATAATGATAATCCAACTGACAGATAGTGCAATTCCATCATCCAGCAGACATAAAACTAAATAGGCACTAAATGTTTGCGACTGATGAACTCCACCTGTCCAGATCCACTTGAAACATTACAGAATGCTAACCAGTAACAATGATAACAATAAGAACACGAAATCATGTTATTTACTCTTGAAAATATAGAGAAATATCAATATCAGAATCATCATCATCATCTTGGAAATTGCAAAGATATGAGAGGGGGTGTAAAAATGGCAGCGTAGGCCTACAAATCATTCTAGAATTTATAAGCAGCAATGTATGTGTATCAACTATATATAAAAAACGTGTTAAATCTTTTCAAATATTCAAGTAAAACTGGACAGAAAGCTTTAGTGAAATAGCCTTGACAGTTGTGTAAGCCGACAGAGTAAGTCCATTGAGACAAAAGTAGTGCGTTGTAAAAGGTAATTAGATCTATAGCATGTTGAGGCCAAATTCAATGGATCGTGTTACATTAACAGTATTTCTTGTTAGTGAGTATCATTCTTTGATAGGTTATTTGTAGAAAGATATACATTTCATGCACATTACGGTTTAAGACACTGGATTAGTTTGCAAGGCTTTTGAAAGATTGAACCTATGTGTTATAGTGAATAAGGGTATGTCACTCGCGAGTGAAATAATAATAATAAAAAAAAAAGACCTTGCCCGTCTTTACCTTCCTCAGCTTAACACGTCCCTTGCCAAGGGATTTAACAACTGTGTATTTGTACACAAAAAAAATTATTTAAAATGACTTCATTTTTATGAGTCCGTTAATTATTTCATCCATTGGGACTAAGTGTATGTCAGTGCCAAACAAACAGTACCGTGCAAATTTTACTCAATGGCAACCAACTACAAAAACAACTACAACATGCCAACGAACGTGAGTGAAACTAATCCAGTGCCTTAAACCATGAGCTACATAAAATGTATACATTTCTACAAATACGCTATCAAAGAATTTACTAACAAGACATGTTCATGCAACATGATCCATCGAATTTTTGCCATAACATACTGTAATTACTTTCTGCAATGCACTGTTGTCTCAGTGGATTTAATCTGTCATTTTACATGACTATCAAAGCTACTTCGCTAAAGCTTTCAGTCCAGTTCTACTTGAATGGTTGAAAAGATTTAACACATTTTTTTTTTACATGTACTTGGTATACACACACATATATTATTGCTGCTTATAGATTCTAGAATGATGTGTAGGTCATTTTTATATTCCCTATTATCTTTGTATTATTCCAAGATGATGGTGATTCTGATATTGATTATATTCTCTTTATTTTCAAGAGTAAATAAGATGATTTGGTGTTCTTATTGTTATTATTGTATATTACTGGTTAGCTTTCTGTAACGTTTCAAGTGGATCTGGACAGGTTAAATTCATTATGTGAAACAATTTTAGTATGTATAAGATAAGATAAGATAAGAAGATATGGCTTTATTATCCTGTTTCCAGGAAATTTGTTGTCACAGCAGCAGTAACAGTACAACAGCAAATACAATATCTAAGACCTACAAGTCTTTAATGCCTACAGCACACACGCACATTGCTCACACAACATTACCAACAAGTAAGAACATTGCTCATTTAGTTTTGCGTGAAGTATTTAATGTCTGCTGGATGATGGAATTGCACCATCTGCCAGTTCAGTTGTTAAAATGTTGTTGTTGTTGTTTTTTTCTCTATGTATTCTTTCCTGGTCTTTCTCTCTGCATCAGTGTAACTTTGTATGTAGATCTAATTGTTCCGACAGATCAAGCACATTTCTGATTTTCAAAAATTAAAATAAGATTCAGAACTTTACACTTATGAGTCATATAATTAGTTCATACCTTGACACTAAGTATATGTTAGTGGTGCCAAACAAAAAGATTACAATAGGCCTACATGTTTAACTCATGGACAACTAATTATACAAAAAACCAAAACAATAATAATACCAACGGACACAGTAAAGTTAGTGTTAAAGTTTAATTATATCAGTTTCAAGGGATTTTCAATCCTTTCGTATATCAATGCTTTTTAAGCATGTTTATTTCCTTTTAAATTTATCATAATTTACAAGAGTAAAAAATGTATGCTTCAATATGATATCTGATGACAGTGATAATGGACAATTCAAACTAAAGTTGAAATAAACTGCAGTCTTGACTTGTTTTTAAAAAAAAGTAGGGGGTATAATCTCAACTGGAGGGGTATAGTCAGGCCTAGCCCAAAGTAAACCCCGGGGTATAAACTGGCATAGCCCAGAATATACCCCGGGGGATATTCTGGGCTAGGCCAGTTTAACCCCGGGTATAGTCTGGCGGGGTATAATCTGGCCTGCTACACCGGCATCTTTTGTCTGTCAATCGATGACAGAACTTTGATTTCAAGTCTTTGTGTCATTATAATGATTCGTTCTGATTCACTTACCCCCTGTAAGAATTGAGACTGTGATTGAGGCCGCGTTCACAAAGTTTACCCGGTGTATGGTACATTATTATATATTTTTGAATAACATGACTTTTCCCACTAACATGTGTCCCCAAATAAAGTGAACACAGCAGGCAATACTTCTAAAAGCAAAATCCATGCTTGTATTTTTTTCTTGTTTGTTTAAATTACGGATACCAGCGGTAATGTTTGAATCAAAATGCTCAGAGAAACAAGTTTTGAGCGATTCAGAATTTAAATTCGCAGAATTATTCGTTCTGAGAAGTTAGTTTAAAGTAGGTACATTATAGTTTCAGCCAGTTGCACCAACTTCCCAACCAAACCTTTCCTGCGCCATCTACGCACTCAGTACGATCGGGGATTACCGTTTCCTTGGACTAGCAAACTATAATATTGAAAAACTCTAGATCTAGATCTAGTCGCGATATGGTGACATCATGCAGAGAGTCGATAACTTCCTTAGCAACAAAGTGTCTGTTGTTTTCATTCTGTGTCAACGCAAGGACAACTGAATTCTTCGCGTCAGACTACAATTTGAAGGTAACATGTGGAAACGAAAAATTGAATAAAGAACACGACATGTTTATCTAGTCTAGATTTTATGGATGGTAAAAGTAACAGCAATAGAAAAGCAGCGAATAGCTTTTCAGTGAACCAGATTTTGGGATCATCCACTTCAAAATATCTGGATAAGCAGCACGCAACTTCGCGAGTGTCCATGCATGGGGAGGAGATTGTGTGTGTGTGTGTTTGGGGGTGGGGTGGAGGTATATTTTTTATCGTGAAAGAGGGCAGAAAACGAAAAATTCTTCCTTATGAAATGAGCTTCTGATCTTAAAGTCGGAAGCGGGTACCAAGCGGGTCGCAAACGTATCCGGATAATGCATTGTTCTGTTTAAACACCTACATGTATTATGATATCCAAACCGAATATTAGTCTCTCCCCCAGCTGTATCAAAAACAGTTTAAATTATGAAAACCTATGAAAGAACTCAATCCATGTTTTTTATTGAAATAACACAAATGACTGTTGTAGAAATGATATACTAACACAATAACACAAGCCACCGGAAGAGGATACTATAAGTCAAGAGATATAGAGGGGGCAACAAGAGGCTAAAAAGCCTACAGCCCTCGATACCATACCATACCATACCATACCATAGACAGATCTATGTAGAAATAGACCTTCAGAGAATAAAATGACTTAATGGGTAACTTGAGGGGTCATTGGTAATCTATTATATATTTCAGTAACTTGCAACCTTTGGCACGACTAACTGACCAAACTATACACTCTTCAGGCCTTAAATTTGGCAGGAAGGTGGCAATTGAGATAAGGAAGATGATGGCTATAATTAAAAGTTGTTTACTTCAAGCATGTATTTTAAAAAAATAACAATGTTTATTGCTGTGTAACATCTGTATTTTTGCATGTTTGTTTCGTAATATATTATAATATCGTACATGACATAAAAAGTAACCGTATCAAGCGTTCATTTTGGTGCGTAATGTTCTGGTGCGCATGAGTTCTGAAGCAAGACTGTAGTTTATTGCTTTTAATATAATTATGAGAGAGAGAGAGAGAGAGAGAGAGAGAGAGAGAGAGAGAGAGAGAGAGAGAGAGAGAGAGAGAGAGAGAGAGAGAGGTGGGGGGGAGCACATGATTGTTTATTCCGGGCAATGCCCGGTAGTCATCTAGTAAGACATAATATAATTATCTTATTTAGGTGTCAACTTTATAATGGGCATCTGAATTCCTTCGCTGTAGTCGGCAAGTTTCTTTTTCTTCTTCTTGTGGGTAATCTCATATATTTTTTTGTTTGTTGTTGTTTCTTTTTCAATACAGTGGCAGAATGTCAGGTCGAAACGATCACTGCAAAGAAAGCCGCCCAGCCGTGGCAGCCCAGGAGGTGAAACGCCCATCTGTCTATCTATCTATCTATCTATCTATCTATCTATCTGTCTGTCTGTCTGTCTGTCTGTCTGTCTGTCTGTCTGTCTGTCTGCCTGTCTGCCTGCCTGCCTGTCTGTCTGTCTGTCTGTCTGCCTGTCTGTCTGTCTGCCCGTCTGTCTGTCTGTCTGTCTGTCAATCTAATCTATCTATCTATCTATCTATCTATCTATCTATCTATCTATCTATCTATCTATCTATCTATCTAACCACTCATCCATCCAACCACCCATCCATCCATAACATAGATTATTACTTTTTTCTCATATTTTGTGGCTTGGCACTGGGATTTCCCAAACCATGGGCGGGTGTATATAAGGGGGGGGGGGGTTCAGTGCGACCATAAACTGATAAAGGACACATTTTCATGTAGGCTACATAATGCAATTCCTCTGGTCACTTTATAACCTCTTTTGCGATGTTAGTGCATTCAGCCAGGGAGGCTAAGATGTACCTGGGAATTTTGCTTCATTTATCTGCGATTCGTAATATCGCCACTAGGATAAATCTGCTACTGCCCCCTCTTCCCCTCCCCCTTGTCACTCCTTCTCTCAGATATATTCTACCAGCTGAGGTCCCCGGCCCTGCCCGGGATAAATCGGTTTGAATATTAGTTTCAGTTCTGGGTGGTTATTATGGACTTGCTTCATCTTGCCTGTTCCTATATGTTTATGTTTGTTTGTTTGTTTTTAAATAAGTCTTACAGCTCTGCCTTTGTGAGTTGACACTCTGCGCATCCCGTACAATAGCATGATTTGCGCATGGGTTAGTGTGCTTGATAGTGAACTCATCGCAGGAAGTGATAACGAAACCTTAAAATGGCGAACTATGACTCGAAATAGATCTAAATGATGCCGAAACAATGAAAAATGAAACGTAGAAGCCTGAACATTTCATAATTTCTAATATAGCTCATGTTAATTTCGCATTGATAATATGCTGTTGTGCTAAGTTTGAAGCCTGAGTGTGGTGCGGTTCCTGAGCCTTAGGTGACCAAAGTTTCGAGTTACCAAAATATATAATTATATAGATATAGATAAAGCCTCACTGGCCCACTTTTTCCGAGTCCAAATGATAAAAGTGGTGAAATAGTAAAAAGGTGTGTGCCGGTACTTTAATGCGCAGCATTATTGTTCACGAGGCATTATTTTAGGCTACTAATCATTTCCCCATGCAAGGCAATTTTGAAAGGAAGTTTGTCGAAAGTGGACAATATGCGAGGACGAAATGAATCGAACGGTTTTTTGTTGTTGTTTTTACGCCTTCGTAAGTTAGTATCAGTCATTATGACCTGAGTGTCAGTTGTAACCTGTACAACATTTTTGAAGCTTATATATGTAATAATACATGTATATACTCTTTGCGACTTAACTGGTAGCTGGCGCCAAACATCGGCAAGTCCTGAAATTTACAGTAAACTGGTAGCCTACTTTTTCGCCATATCAGCATACTGCAGAAGTTTCATATTGGAGAAGCCACCGTGTTTGTCACATTTGGTTCTTATGTTTTTTAAAATAATAATATAGGATTGTCTCTTTGTGTAATAGTCAGACACTGAAGATGCTGCAGACCGCCGTTACGCGATCAGTCGGAAATTTTTCCCACGCGGATCGTACAACAGAGATTTGGCTGTCTGCAAATGCATTCGGTAGCACCTATTACACGTCGTGGACAAAAAATGCCAGCCTTGGATATTATGAATAATGATCTGCTGGTCCAATCACCCTGTCTGACAAACTAGTTCATCTGTTTCTGCGATAAGGGTACACATGCATCGATCGCTTATTAACATTTTGTTGTTCTTGTTTTCACACGCCTCTTCTAGATACTTGTAATTTCACACGAGCACTTTTCATGAACCATGTTGATGATGTTAGTGAATTTTATCATCACTCTTGTGTCCGAATTTTTTGTTCATCCCCATGTTTCTCAGTACCCAGCCGCCCATGGACAGGTGATCGTCTTTATGCGCTATAAAGCTGAGATGGATCGCCGCATCAGGAATGCACTTATTCGTATGTCAGGCCGCATTAAGCAGTATGGACCAGGGCATATTGTTGGTATTGCGAATAAGGTAGGCTATGTAGGCTATCCTACGTCTAGACGCAATACAACAATCACATTTTTTTGCCATCCACACATTTTTCTCTTATTGTTACTCATTCTGAAGTAATGTGTTTCTTGTACAGCCTAAAAATGTTATGATTAAATTCTGATCACTAAGGGGGTGTTTAATTATACAATTTGTCATGAACAAGAACAGTAGAGCAGTGCAAACATGCCAGCAACTTGAGTGTCTATGTGGTGTTTCCATTTCTACTTCAGCTGAGTTCTTTAATTTCTTTGTAGGGATGCTGTTGTCCCTCATTTTCTGTTACTACTGCTGATGATGATCACACCAGATATCTGGTGCAGGATGGTAATCTTGAGACATTTTGTCGCTATAGATCTGTGTCGTAGAGGCCCCGCCCCACAGCGAATGGCTGCAGCGTGATGATTGGTGTTTTGCTGTCTTTGCCTTCCCCAATGAGCGCCTGGCCAATCTGTGGTACGTCAGTGAACCGGAACTGAAACAGCATGACTTTCTCCCGCCCAGTGATGGCGTTCAACTGTTTTCCATGGACATTCGATATTTGCCACAGATGGGTAAGGAGAGGAACTACTGGAGTGTTTATTTTTAATTGAACTGCACTGCATTTCCAGTGTGATTGAACAGATAGTCGAAGAAAACCCATTTATACATGTATGTAGAGTTTGATGTTCTACCCTAAGTGATGGTATCATAGCCCCTTAGAGTTTGATTATACCTTCAGTGGTCTTTTGTAAACCTTTGAATTGATGTATGTGTCACGTAAGGGACTACGTGACTTAGCAGGGGAGAATGTGAGAGGATGAACGACTTTTTATTTTTAATGTGCTTTCATGGTAGCTCTAGTGCGTGAGTGAGGGACGGCCACTCATAGTAGTTTAGGGACACTTGGCCGAGTACCATTAATTGGATTATTTCCCTTGTAATACTAGCGCGGGACCCGTTATTCACATCACGGTGAAAAGCGCGCATTTTGATTGGTCAGTTGGAAATGTACCGGGCTTCCAACTCTTATATCATGGCTTTGAGTTTCTTACAACTCGCTCACTCGTTGTTATCCACCGACAGAAAGACGGGAACCCGAATTCATTTTTGAGAGTAGACAATACCCTATCGGTACAAAATAGGTACTCATGATAACGTTTGTTATCAATGGAGATACGTCGTATTAATGGACGAAAGTATCCCGCACAAAATTGTCGAATGTTGTTAGTCCTGACACTTTGAAAATTTATATTAAAACTATTACCGGGTTTCTGGTATAAGTAGTCAGTTAGAATTTTAGCAGCAAGTTTCTACTTTATAATGGTACCAATTTTGTTGTACTTTGATGCACATATCCTATTGAAATAATTAATAAGAGGATCTCGGATTTAAAGTAAACCACGAGTTAGACGCATGTTATCCCCGATAAATCCAACCTGGGTCAAATTTATTCAATTATTGCTGGAGGGGTCGTTAGAGTAATTTCTGCAGTTTACTGGGATACCTAATTGACTTTTGTGTGCACCCTTTTGACCGTACTGTAAATTCGATTGTGTTAGGACCCTAACCGGTTATGTTGTCGGGCTGGACTCCATGTCCGAGCCTTTCACTTGTGCAACACGGGCTACGTAATAGCTCTCTCGGACGTCCGCGCGGGCTCATAAATAAGATGCGGTTCGAGTGGTCGACACACTCCATCATAGACGCAGGAGACAAGAGCCGACAGCACGGTGAAGCTAGGCCGGCGGCGGCCTGCCGTGGCGCGCCTCGCCCAAGACATGGCCTAGTCCAGTTGCGCCAGTAGCAGAGAGACTTTGGGTAAGTTGGAGACTATTATATTAGAAGTGACTTTAATTTGCGCACCCCCCCCCCCTTTTCTTGGATGCCACGTAGAGAATGCTGATCTACAGAGACCATTATGAGTCCGGCTCAACGGTAATTGCCATTGTCATTGGACGTGTAGGATGCGCGATGCAGCGCAGTGTCTTGATATTGTGACTTTATTGTCAAAGTTAACGTTTGCGGTGCTAGATGATAATGATGGCTCGCTAACCAAGCTATCGCGATTTGCTTGTGTGCATATATATAGTGTATGTGTAGCATTGCCTTGTTGTGGTAGGCAGTGAGGATTTCCTGACATGTTGATGTGGATGGCTTATGTTACAGCGAGCGGCACTATACGCTTGATTGTATTACGGGTATTTGTGTACCTTGCCAGTACCACTATGCTATAGAGAGCAGTGTGATTGTGATTGCGTGTTTAGTGTTTAAGATGTGTAATTAATTACATGTATTGGAGATGTATAATATTAGTTGGGCCTCACATGGGTGAGCCCCAGGATTGTTCTATGTGCGGCGGTGGATGAACAATGTTTCAATGAGTCTACACATGTTGCAATGAGTCTCGCCGACATATATATATATATCATGTGCATGTATTATAGTTATCCAGATGTATTATGCTTCTATGAGTTTCGTAAGTGTGTGAAGGACAGTTTCATTTTAAGGAATGTACACATTACTGTATGTATCTAGTGGTGTGTCATACACGTTAGCCTGGCGGCATAGCTCCGCGGCTAAGGTCAAAGGGCATGACCCTTCAGTATCGATTGGGAAGGGAGGTAACCCATACAATAGCCCTGGGGCGGGTTAGTACTAATAATGGGAGTGGGCCTATGAGGATGGCCTGCATTGGGATGCAGCGTCTGTGTTATGGACGGTCAGTGGGCCATGTTGGCCACTGCGTTATTAAATGGAATGGCCACTCTGGATGTGTTGTACACCGGCTCAGCGGAGCGAAACTATTGTGTTCTTGCCCCTTCATTTGTTATGTCCTTCATACTTTGATTAGTACATTAATTAGTTTATGTTGCCAGTGTACTAGGAAACTCCTTGTGTATATGATATAGCCACTTGTAGTTGTTATTCATTAACCTTAGCGCTATTTTATTCCATGCATACATATCCAGTTGGTTATTGCTTAAATTCTATATTATGTTGTTGTTGCCTGATTTAATACTTAATACTATTAATATGTATGTCCACCATTGATTGCCTGATTAATGTTGTCATTATATCCTAATCATATTTTCGTCTTTTTCTCTTGTTCCAGCTTATGGCTGGTTGGGCTTCTTTTTTTTGGGCTTCTTTTCTGGGTTTCTCTTCTTTTGTTGGCTTTGTTTGGGCCGCGATACCTTTGTTAGGCTTTTTTTGAATAAATAAGATTGCCAGCAGAACCCTGTGTTTGTTAGTCCTGTGTATCCTTAAGGGAGTTACTATTGAACCCACGCAGTAACCACATTACCCACTCGTAGTTCATCCAACATTTTCTGGTGTCAAGAGGTGGGATACACAGAAGGGTTAGTTTGTAGTGTAGAGAACCCAGCCATGGAAATTTTTAGTTTGAAGCCCGGCCAGCCAGCCAACCCCTGCCCTACCCCACAGGAACCAGGGAGCCACGAAGACCAACGCCCTCCAACATCAACTCAAGATCCAGGACCCGTACCCCGTTCCTGTGCACACCGTCCTGTCTGTTCCCCCGCCTCATGGTGGTTACTTTACCATCAGAAACCCAGATGGAGATGCCTCTGCGGTCAACGGAGACCTCTTGCGGTTGCCAGCCAACCCCTGCCCTACCCCACAGGAACCTCAACCTGGGATGACAACTTCCCAACGCCTACCTCCTGTGCGACGGTCCAGCCGCCCACACAGACAACCCCAGAGATTGGACCTCTGACTCTTATTAGTGATTAACATTAGACATTGACTGTGAGTGCAGAAAGAGCAGGGGAGCGCACCCATCAAGACCCCCCGAGTTTCCATCAGGCCAGATGATAGACCACCGAATTCAAGTGAGCTCGCCTCAAGATTTTAAGTTAGAGAGTATGCCCATGTTAGCTTTCTCCACAGCTTAGTTACAATTACTTTTATGCCTATGTTGACCTTACCTTTTTCATTGCACTGGTGCCCTTATAGCATATTGTCTTTTTTTGTACTGTTCGATCCTACGTTAACCCTGATAGTGGTCTGGGACCACCGTTGCAGGTCTGGGACCTGTTGTTTTGTCCATATGATGTAACTTACTACAGCCAGAGCTGAGACTGTTGTGTACATCTTCAGGATGCCAGTAGTAACTTAGCCGGTTCACGCCACCTGTTAGTGGTTATAAAGAGGATGGACCATTGTTGTACTTCGGTTCACTGTGTGTAATTTGCGATTGTTCTACCCTAAGTGATGGTATCATAGCCCCTTAGAGTTTGATTATACCTTCAGTGGTCTTTTGTAAACCTTTGAATTGATGTATGTGTCACGTAAGGGACTACGTGACTTAGCAGGGGAGAATGTGAGAGGATGAACGACTTTTTATTTTTAATGTGCTTTCATGGTAGCTCTAGTGCGTGAGTGAGGGACGGCCACTCATAGTAGGTACCACAAACTAAAAATGAGATTTGAATAAATGGGTGATATTTGTGTTTATTTTCATTGTACTTTTGAAACCATGAACAATGCAACAAATTTCATCAAAATCCGTCAACAAATAAAAAAGTTATGGTTACATAAATTTTTTCGGACTTAGAAAATTTACGGACATTTTGTAAAATATGGTATTTTAGGGTTTTTGAACATTACAACAAAATTTCTAGTACTCCATTAACACAAACTAATATAAATAATCAAATTAATGTCATATAGACAGTGGTAAACACAGAAAACATTCTGGATAACATCAAATTTTTGGATCTCATGGGGGCTCAAACACAGGCGAAAAGTTTAATTTCACGTCAAAAATATAGCAAATCGTCCAATATGCCAAGTTTGATGCCTTGTATTAAGAAAATTTGATCCATAATTGAGCTAGAACTTTAATAATACAATCTGATACTGCCAAATTATAAGCTCAATTTTTCTTAGCTCAAATGAATGAAAAATGGCAACTTTATGTTCCAGTCTATATGCTTCAATGTGCAAAAACGACAAAATGTAGAAAACCGGATCAAATTGCCGGGAAATTGAGCCAATTTTATAAAATTCATAAAAAATTAACTAGAAGAGATATCAAGATGAAATAAAAACCATTGTGAAGGGAATTAAAAGCCTTATTTCCTTATGAGAAATACATGCTTCTTCAGTTATTAGAACATTTTTGAATGTGACCTCTTTTTTATCATAATTTTTCAAAGAATATCATGAATAAATGCTCATAAAAAAAAATTCTTTTTTTTCAAATCAAGTTAAAAAATTATAATGGTTACATCTGCCATTTGATTGATCATTATTTGCATTATGTTAAAAGGCCATTTAAATTTAGAAAACTGCTATATCATTTTTTTATGGGATGGCACCTACTACACTCTATTCATCTGGGGTGAACTTGATTGTGCCCAGCATTCATCTTGGTCGCTCAAGTCAGTATCAGTATCAGAAAAACTTTTGGTGCTCAATATGTCCAACTCCTCTGAGTCTGAGGCTGTGTCCTGACAAGCTGACTCTGAATCTGTGTCTTTTCCAGTTGACTCTAAATCCATATCCTTTTCGCTCTTTTGGAGATCCTCATCAGACTCATCTGCTGCTGAAATTTTTTCAAGTAGACGGGTATACATCATTTTCCTTGTGCCAGTCACCTTTATGTCTTTCTCCTTCATGAACAGCTTTCTGTATTTAAGCTGTGCCTTCAAATCCTCAGCTTTCCCAGTTCTGTACATATGGTCAAGTTCATGCTTGGTGGTGATCAGACCTCCATCCGACAACACTTTCGTCAAAAGCTTTGCCTTAATTTCCTGTTCTTGATTCTCCTTCTCTTTCTTCTTCCTCTCAGTTTCTTCTAATCTAGCTTTCTGTTTCTCTCTCACTGCATCAACAGCTGCATTGTGCTCCTCTCTCAGATGTTTGCCATGCATCCTTCCTGCTTTCATAATTGCATCTCTCTCCTTATCAGTCTTCTTGCTGATCCACTTGACTGTGTCATTGTGCTTAAACATATTGATGCTGGATCTGTGGTGAGTCGAGGCGTACCTTCTTTTCGACATGTCGAAGTCAAGATCACCAAACAACCGTTCTCCAGTGAGATTAGTGAGGGGACATGTGTCAAGCAGCTTTTGAACGTCAGGATGAATCTCTCCCCCGTAGACACCTTTAGGAAGGAAATCGTTTAGCTGTCGGATCAAGACATCTTTAAACTTGAGGCATATTCTGTGAAAAATGGTCTGGAGGACATCTGTGCTGTAGTCGTCTGATGCAAGGAAGTCAATGACAGTATCCTTTTTGATGGTAAAGTCATCGAACACTGGGTCTGTATCAGCAGATACTGTGAAGCCTTCTGATAGCCAATGGTCAATGGTGCTGCTCATGGACTTGACATACTGAGGAAAGCTTCCATATGGTAAGTAGCTATTCATCAATCTCCAGTAGGGACCTGTAAACAGAACATGTGCTATGGCTAGTGCACCGACAGAAGACATGACCCGCTTGTCTTGTAAATCCAACAGAACACTCTCCAACAGCATATTTGACTTAGGAATCCAATTTGTAAGGAAGTCAACTATGTGGTTGCGATGGAAAATGACTGCTTCAGCATTCTCAAATAGATTATTAAATCTGTTATCACGGAAGCTGGTGAACCTGGAGCTGATATTATCTTTGTGACAAAAAGCCAACCAGTGCTGGCGACATCCACTCTTTTCGTCTCCTCGGGGGCCTAAGACAGATGTTGCTGTGCGGATTAGTCTTACTACGGCATTTTCCTTGGAATTGGATCCAGAAAAACTTGAGTATGCCGCACTTGCGTCCCGTCCCATGGGGCCTCCCTCTTTGATCAGCTCCTTCTCTTCAGTTGTCACTCCCTCTTTTGCAGCAGTTGAAAGGCCCAGCAGGAAATGTGCGTTGCAGAAAAGGAAATGTGTACTGGCATCAACATCTTTTTCTTCACCAAGGAAGTCTTTCTTGTATTGGGCCATTTTCTGATCGAACAACTTCATTACAGATGCCCTGTCTGACATGATGCACTTCAGTTTGGAAATGATCTCCCACATGATTTCATCAGAGGTCTCGGAACTTGTCCCTTTCTCTTCAGCGGCTTGAAGATGGATTTTGGTCAGCTCCTGAAACAGTGCAACTGACTGTTCTAAAAGAGTACTTGCGTCATCTGATGCTATTTCAGCGTAGCCCAAACTTAAGACCTTTTTGCTGCCTAAGATGATATGGCGCTCCAGGAAATTTCTTCTCTGTCTGCTAGTTCCATCTAGACCATAAGTGAAATGCTCACTTTGCATTATGCTTTCCACTACATGCTGCTTTGCGATATGATGGGCCTCATCCGCAAAATTGATGGCCGTACTCGCTGATGGCAATCTCTCAAGGCCAATGTCGTATCCCCAGATATACTTGCAGATGATCTGTACAACCTTTGAGGCATTATCTGCTGATACATTTCCTTCACCTTGAAGTGCCATGTAGGCCAGTCTGACGTCATTAGTGAACTGGTTGTACTTTGATCCTCTAAACTGAGGCTCCATTCTGTCCTCCGTAGGCATATTCACTGTGTACAGCAATGCTTCAGTAACATTCCGTTCCAAATCCAGTTTTTTTCTCAGTTTGCTCTTGTCTGTCTGGACATTTTTAAGTTTCTTCTTAAGACAAGAGATGTCTTCCTTTGTGGCCCCAATTTCTTCCTGATGACTAGACATCAATTCTTCCATCTTCACCTTCAAGCTTTCATTCTCTAATAGCAGTTTATCATTGGTTTCCGCTGCCTTTTCTGTTTCCTTTCTTAGCACTGAATTCAGATGATATGTCCTTGAAACTTTGTACTTCTTGATCTCTTCGTTCAAAATACCTATCTCTTTCTTCAGCTCTCTGTTCTCCTTGGCTTCTTTCTCTAAGATGTTCAATCTGTCCTTAGCTATACTCATCTCATTCCGGAGTTGTTCCCTTTCTTCTTTCAAAATCTGGACTTCAAGTTGGAGCAAAAGTTGATCTTGGTTGTTAGTAAGTCGCTCCACCTTGCGCCTCAGTTCTTTTGCTTCTTTTGCATGGTCACAAGTAGTCTTGGTGTTCATCACTTGTGGATATAACTTCAAAAGTTTTTCTTGAGGTGCATCCTCTACATTTTCATTTTCTTCAAAAAACTTTTCTGAAAGATAAGAGTTTAATTCCTGAACTTTTTTGGAGTTCTTCAATTTCTTAACCATTTGCAAAGTTTTCAAAGCCTTTCTTTTAATTGTTGCTTCTTTGCATTCACTGTTGGACAACCGTAGGATCCAACGAATCACAAAAGTCATTGGGAGGCCTTCCATGCTCCTGAAAATGTCTAAAGTCATTACTACATTGTTTGTTACAAGTGTGCTGGGGTTTGGTGAGAAGTCTTTAGCATCAGCTAATAAAACACTCCTTGAAAGTGACAATTCAGCCAGGACTGGGGACACGGCATCAAAGTCAACTATTTCAGACAGGAACTGAGGTTCGCTGATGAAGGTTGACTTCAGGACAGTCTGTATCTTGTGTTGCAGTCTTCCCATTGTCACATCCACACTGCATAGGGATCGGTACCATGATGTCATCTGAAACATAGAGAGAAAGCTCACATGTATAAATAAGCAAAAGACAGTGATTTACCATGATGTCAATGTCAGAAGTGAAAGTCTGTCCTTAGCACTGAGCACTGTCAATGGATTAGAAAATGATCCAAAGTACACTGGGAGAAAACAAAATCCGCCATGAGCTATCGCAGGCCTAAGCCTTTTCGAAAAATTGCTGAGGAGAGAGACAATCACCGTAACAAGATTGAAAGGGGGGGGGGGGTACTCAAGAGAGAGTATGCATACCAGGAGAAAAATAAATTCGCCATGAGCTATCGCCAGCCTAAGCCTTTTTAAAGAATTGCTGAGGAGAGAGACAATCAAGAAGACTGGGCATTGGTCATTATAATAGGTGTATAAAGAAAATGAAATAAAGACTTACGTCATCAAAACTTGATCCTCCTTCTTGTCTAAGGAGATCCAGTTGTAAGATCAACTTGTTCGTTGAAGAAACAGGTGGGCATGCTGGTCTTCTACCTTTCCCAGTCATCAGGAACTTGCTTCTCAGAGCATCATATACATCGTCCCCTGTGAAGTTGAAAAAAAAAAAAGACGAAATTGATATTGGACTTCATTTTGAGAGAGAGAGAGAGAGAGGGGGGGGGGGTGGTGGTGGTGACTAGGAAAGATTTAAAAAAAGAAAAAAGGAGGGGGGGTGCAGGGGGAAACAAGTGGGCCAGTTCAAGTGGGGAGGGGTGGGGGCATTCGTTTACACTCTATCGTTCTTCTTCTCTCTCTCTCTCTGTAGCGAGATCTATCCACCTTTCTTTACCCACAGGTTAACTAAAATACACTATTAAAACTATTTTATTCGCCAATCATCCAAAATGCCAATCTTATTCCATAGATAGATCTAGATCTAGCCCCACCCCCCCCCCCAAAAAAACCCACTCTAGGCCTAGCCTAGGCTAGCCTCGACAGCTGACCTGGTACCTTCGCTCGGCTGTTCCTTCTGTTAACATTACTCCCGATTATTTACTATGATAAAATAATAAACAAACAAAGAAAGAAAAGTGTTGAACAACAAAATTGAAGTGTGTTCATAAGCAATACTCACGGAGATATGCGTTTAAGTCCTTAATCTGTTGGGGATTGGGGTTTGCTTCATTCCCAGCGTCGATAGATTCAGTGTTGACGGGAGCTAGTCCCAGCGGTTCCGCCATTAGTCTTTGTCTTGCCTCTGGGCAAGTGAAAGGTGTGGACACACGTTGACTTTGACGCTCGATACTTTCGTCCAGGAACCACGCAGTATTGTAAAATTATCACAAACACATGGAGAATTCCATAACGCGTATTCTGATACCCGTCACGTCGAAAAAAGTAGTCAAATCATAGCGAATTTCTTGATCCAAAGACTTCACTTTAACTTTCGATGCCTTTCTTCCAACAACATCCGGACGTGCTTGGTATCCATGGAAAGCTACGCATGCCCTGGTTTCGTATGATGTGCGAAACTACACATTACGATTGTCTGGGCCAAAGTACAGCGCGATTTATGAAGCGTATCAAAAATTTTGCTTGCCCGGGGCCGAGCGGGCAGCCCGTAATTGCGTGATGGGAACCTTTTCTCGGCTAAAATTACGGCAATTTGTTTATTTTGCACTGCACAAAATTATACACCGATGGAAAGGACAAAGATCAAGCTAAACAGTGGTACCATTTTTATTATTGATTCTCAAAACGATTTTGAGTACGAGCGATGTGAAATTGACGAAAATCGGCTACCGTAAGCACTACGGGATATTTTCTGCCATCCGCGGCGTGCAGTCTGGGGTACCTACTCATAGTAGTTTAGGGACACTTGGCCGAGTACCATTAATTGGATTATTTCCCTTGTAATACTAGCGCGGGACCCGTTATTCACATCACGGTGAAAAGCGCGCATTTTGATTGGTCAGTTGGAAATGTACCGGGCTTCCAACTCTTATATCATGGCTTTGAGTTTCTTACAACTCGCTCACTCGTTGTTATCCACCGACAGAAAGACGGGAACCCGAATTCATTTTTGAGAGTAGACAATACCCTATCGGTACAAAATAGGTACTCATGATAACGTTTGTTATCAATGGAGATACGTCGTATTAATGGACGAAAGTATCCCGCACAAAATTGTCGAATGTTGTTAGTCCTGACACTTTGAAAATTTATATTAAAACTATTACCGGGTTTCTGGTATAAGTAGTCAGTTAGAATTTTAGCAGCAAGTTTCTACTTTATAATGGTACCAATTTTGTTGTACTTTGATGCACATATCCTATTGAAATAATTAATAAGAGGATCTCGGATTTAAAGTAAACCACGAGTTAGACGCATGTTATCCCCGATAAATCCAACCTGGGTCAAATTTATTCAATTATTGCTGGAGGGGTCGTTAGAGTAATTTCTGCAGTTTACTGGGATACCTAATTGACTTTTGTGTGCACCCTTTTGACCGTACTGTAAATTCGATTGTGTTAGGACCCTAACCGGTTATGTTGTCGGGCTGGACTCCATGTCCGAGCCTTTCACTTGTGCAACACGGGCTACGTAATAGCTCTCTCGGACGTCCGCGCGGGCTCATAAATAAGATGCGGTTCGAGTGGTCGACACACTCCATCATAGACGCAGGAGACAAGAGCCGACAGCACGGTGAAGCTAGGCCGGCGGCGGCCTGCCGTGGCGCGCCTCGCCCAAGACATGGCCTAGTCCAGTTGCGCCAGTAGCAGAGAGACTTTGGGTAAGTTGGAGACTATTATATTAGAAGTGACTTTAATTTGCGCACCCCCCCCCCCCTTTTCTTGGATGCCACGTAGAGAATGCTGATCTACAGAGACCATTATGAGTCCGGCTCAACGGTAATTGCCATTGTCATTGGACGTGTAGGATGCGCGATGCAGCGCAGTGTCTTGATATTGTGACTTTATTGTCAAAGTTAACGTTTGCGGTGCTAGATGATAATGATGGCTCGCTAACCAAGCTATCGCGATTTGCTTGTGTGCATATATATAGTGTATGTGTAGCATTGCCTTGTTGTGGTAGGCAGTGAGGATTTCCTGACATGTTGATGTGGATGGCTTATGTTACAGCGAGCGGCACTATACGCTTGATTGTATTACGGGTATTTGTGTACCTTGCCAGTACCACTATGCTATAGAGAGCAGTGTGATTGTGATTGCGTGTTTAGTGTTTAAGATGTGTAATTAATTACATGTATTGGAGATGTATAATATTAGTTGGGCCTCACATGGGTGAGCCCCAGGATTGTTCTATGTGCGGCGGTGGATGAACAATGTTTCAATGAGTCTACACATGTTGCAATGAGTCTCGCCGACATATATATATATATCATGTGCATGTATTATAGTTATCCAGATGTATTATGCTTCTATGAGTTTCGTAAGTGTGTGAAGGACAGTTTCATTTTAAGGAATGTACACATTACTGTATGTATCTAGTGGTGTGTCATACACGTTAGCCTGGCGGCATAGCTCCGCGGCTAAGGTCAAAGGGCATGACCCTTCAGTATCGATTGGGAAGGGAGGTAACCCATACAATAGCCCTGGGGCGGGTTAGTACTAATAATGGGAGTGGGCCTATGAGGATGGCCTGCATTGGGATGCAGCGTCTGTGTTATGGACGGTCAGTGGGCCATGTTGGCCACTGCGTTATTAAATGGAATGGCCACTCTGGATGTGTTGTACACCGGCTCAGCGGAGCGAAACTATTGTGTTCTTGCCCCTTCATTTGTTATGTCCTTCATACTTTGATTAGTACATTAATTAGTTTATGTTGCCAGTGTACTAGGAAACTCCTTGTGTATATGATATAGCCACTTGTAGTTGTTATTCATTAACCTTAGCGCTATTTTATTCCATGCATACATATCCAGTTGGTTATTGCTTAAATTCTATATTATGTTGTTGTTGCCTGATTTAATACTTAATACTATTAATATGTATGTCCACCATTGATTGCCTGATTAATGTTGTCATTATATCCTAATCATATTTTCGTCTTTTTCTCTTGTTCCAGCTTATGGCTGGTTGGGCTTCTTTTTTTTGGGCTTCTTTTCTGGGTTTCTCTTCTTTTGTTGGCTTTGTTTGGGCCGCGATACCTTTGTTAGGCTTTTTTTGAATAAATAAGATTGCCAGCAGAACCCTGTGTTTGTTAGTCCTGTGTATCCTTAAGGGAGTTACTATTGAACCCACGCAGTAACCACATTACCCACTCGTAGTTCATCCAACAATTATATAACAGCTGCATTCTGTTCTTGAAACTATTACTTTTACTTTGTATTATTCTGGGCAAAACAGGGTTACTCAGCTAGTTCTGTACATGCACATGTAAATGTATATATATATAATGTTCATTGGTTTTATGGACGAAAAAGAAGAGAGATCAGTAAGAAGACAGAAATGACAGCTTGGGTAGTGGTATTTTTGATATTCAGGATAAGATGATGTAAAAGATGATGATAAACACCAGTCCAGAAAATAATATTTTGTATCTGTCATAGAGATAATAATAATGTTTGCAGGCAGTAAGATGCTCTATAATACAATACATGTACAATGAAATTAAATGAATACACATGTTCATCTGTCACAGGGAAAAACACATTCAACTGGATTGAATTGTCCGACATCAAAAGCAAATCCTATCTCCAGTCTGAATACATTGACAAAGCGGCCAGGCTTCTCGACACTAAAGGTGTTAACCACGGAGTGGTGTTTGTCAAGGTTAGTGAATGGGTGCCACTTGTAACACTAACACTCAAACAACCAACTCTTGATCTTGCTAGGTCTAGCTCCAAACCTAATTGTTGAATAGATGTCATCATTAATTGTGCTGTCTTAATCACTGTCTTCAAAACAGTGTCTGAAAATGTTTAGTGTTATCTAACTCAGCTCAGCTATAGTCTAATGTAATCGGATAAACAGAGAAGACAGTATCGTACATTGTTTTTCTTCAGGACTCGGTAGTTGATGAGAAACTGAACCGCATGAAGGACACATGGATTCCCTACAAGACAATGACAAACTTTGCACTACATCTATATGACAATGAGGATCAGTTCTGGAGTATCTACAACAGTGGTGAGTGTCTACTTTTGCTCATCCGGTTTTCTTTTAGTTTTTACCCAGCGTATTTTCTGATTCTGACGCTTTTATAAAGTTAATACATCGCAGTCTTTCGGAATGTAATCAGTGATGCCATTAATATGAAATATAATGAGTTAAAAGGGGTGCGAAGGACTAACCAGAGTATAAAAGAAGACTATCACCTTGTCTAATGATTAATTGAAAATCGGGAGACTGCTAAAGTTACTGAACAGATGCAGAAATGGCATTTTACTTTCTAGTCCATTTATGCTAGACATCAAATTTTGAATCAGCACAGCAATACAAATAATTGCAAAGATAGCTTGTAATTCAAAATCATCTTCATGTCAAAGTGGCAACTGTTTACGGTTTGCGACAACACACCATCCAACAAGAGTGAATTACTGAATCTTTATATGTACCATTTTGCCAACTACCCTGTATGTCTCTTAGATCACTCGGTGAACAATCATGTTCTATAAATTTTAGGGCCCCAAAACCTGGAATTCGCTGCCTCAAAACTTAAGAGATGTACAAAACACTGAAATTTTCAAGGAACATCTCAAAACAGACCTTGAGCTTGTATTTTGGGACGATGTGCTTAACACAACGGTGTTTAAATGTTATGTATTATTATTAATACATGTATTATTATTGCAAGTAAAATAACCATAGGTATTTTAGAAATCTGGTACTCAGTGTTCTGTCTGTACCTGTGTTCCAAGTGTTTTTGTATTGTATTTTTTTGTATTTTGTATACTTTCTTAATTCCATTTGGGAAATTTGCCTTAGTGTCATTGCAGCCTAGCTACAACTGGAGCAGATACATCATTGCTGCTGTGGTCTTGTGCTTTATTTGGGAGGGGGGAGTGGTAGGGATGATTTTTAAAAAAAAATATTGCCCGAGCAGCGGCCTGTTTGGCCTGCTGTTTTCAATTTCCAATTGCCAAGGTATCTTTAACATGCAGACGGGCCCTCTGAGTTTTTCGTCCTTATCCGAGAAGACTAGGCGCTCGATCCTACCTACCATAGGATCAGGGCGGGAAAATAGGAGAAAAATCCCAAAATTCCAACATGACTGCACCATCCAGGATCTGAACCCGGTACCCTCGGCATGAGAGGCGAGCACCACGCCTCTAGACCGCCGTGTCCCCTATTTATAGAAGTTAGAACGCTGAGTACATGTGCCAGATTACGTACTGCTTAACCAATTAACCTACTAATCTTTCATGATAAATTAACACATTTCACTATTTATCCTTTTGCATTCATTTTACTGTTTATAAGCTGTTTTGGAAGTTTTTAGAATTTTTGGCTGAAGGAATCTGTCTGGATGCAAGAGGGTTATTGAAAGGTATGAGAAAGTATTTTCGCTAAATCATTGTGTGCAGTGTAGTTTGTTTTGGTTCTCTCTGTTACAGCTGACTACCGCCCCCTGAGGGAAGCCAGGCACCAGTTATGCAATACAACATCGCTGCTGTTTACAGTTGATCCTCGTGTGGCCTAAACATCATCATTTGAAAGGGTGCACATAAACATGAACTCATGTTATTAGTTAGGCCTTCATGGGAGAGAAGTTGATTTGATAACAAGACTGTTTGGTAAGGTGCAGGAATATTAATTTGTATCAGTTTAGATAACACTAAACAGACTATTTGGTAAGATGTGGGCATGTATAAGTTTATAAATATAGATAATGTTTGCTTTTTTTATGCCTTTTTGTTTCTGACACTTTCTGAAATATAATTATGCAAGATAAATCAGTTAAGTTTATGACTGAAACTTGACCCATACAAACTGAAAAAATATGTTGAGAATAACAAAAGTATGAGGGAGAGATCAATTTCAGTGTGTGAAAAAACCTATTGAGTGTATTCTTTTGGGTTATACAAATGTCTTTGCCATCTTTGTTGCACAATAAGAAAAGACATCACACTTTCTACATGTACCTGGGAATTATGAAGGCCCCTGTGTAATTGTTTAAATTTGGAAATCATTAAAAATTTGTACATTTTGTCCTGCCCAGAATGGGAAAAGTTGTAAAATCCCCCCTCCCCCAGTGTTGATGGTTATTCTACGTTCAGCTGAACTCTTCCTCACCAGCTGCCATTAGTGAGACCTGATATGTAATGTAATATGCCAATATTGGACTTTTTATATTTTATGTTCAGTGCATACCACATCAATGTTAACATTTGCTATAAATCATGCTTGACTTTGTAAAGTCTGTATTTTTACAAGACAGGCTATAATATATAATTATTTATGTCCCTCTGCAATTATGACAAAAGCTGTTCCCTCTCATTATCAGAAACACTGTCTTGTTCCCTCATTGGGCAGTGAAATTCTTTAAGTTTGTTTCATGAAGTCTTGGCAATAATGAAGGTGCTGTTAGTATTTTTAACTTCTCTTCATGCTCATGTTGTGTTTCCCACGAAATACATTCCAAAATATGTATTACTTGGAATAAAATTCAAACACCTTGAAAGATTCAGACATCTCAGATGATTCAATTCCTAAACCATCTGTTCAATTTGTGAAAAACCTTCATTTTTTCTTCTTCTGTTTTTGTTACCATCACTGTCAGACATTGTCATTGAATTTGTTGCTTTCTCATGCAGAATATGAATAAGTGTTGCTTATCCCATAGATAGTCCCCAGAAGTTGCATAATGGACTGTAGGTCTTTATTGAGATATACTGTACCTGTATTTTGGTCCTCAGGAATCTAAAAATACAAAATTCAGCACCTTAGTACCCTGTAGAGCTAAGTTGTTATACAATGCATGAGCTCCCCAGTATACATAAAATGCTTTCATGTTTTGATTGACAGAAGCTGAATACTCAGTGGGGTACATGTGCTGCACATTTATCTCATATCTTTTGACTACCTCCATTTGTCTTGATGCAGGGAAAAACAATTGTCAGTTTCTCAAGAGAAATAACACTGTCTCCAAGGTTAAGAACAGTTTCCTGACATGACCAACACTAAATACTCTCAACTCCCTGATAAGAGCAGTGTACTTGACTTTTGAAAGACGTGTCTTCTTAATAATGTCAGTCATAATATGTTATAGTATAGTTTTTCTCTCCTCTTCAGTGACAATGACATTTTCCATACCATTCTGTCTTAAGAGAGTATGAATGCAAAAGAATCCACCTCATACTCATAGTAGTCATAGCTTGTTTTAAATTTAAGAATTCTGTAATAAACTGTTTCAAAACATGCACATGAACTGTATGCTTTTTTTTGCTTTTTTCCGAGAACCATACATGTATTTTCTTCAAGCCATATTTGCTTAAATATTTATAAAAATACATTACATATATATTTTTTTCTTATACATAGATTTTAGTTGTGCATAGCTGTACATATGTTGTTTCCAATGAAATATATAAAAATATTTTAAAATATGAGTTGCATCTGTTTTCTGTACAACATAATTCAGTGCTTTATGTTACGCTGATGGTTGGGTTTGTGACATCGTTGATTGATTTTTGGACATCATGGGCTGTGGTGGTCGGATAGAAAAGAGAGAATGGAGTGCGATAGCAGAGTTGCCAACCTCTTTAAAAATTTGGGGGGGGGGGGGGGGGAAGATCTCTCCCAATTTTGTGGGAGATTTCATTTTTTTGTGGGAGATTTTTCATTTTACCGTCAATGTACGCAAAACCACATAAGAGTATTAATAGTGATGAATTTTGGCAAGAGGCTTACTGTTTCAAACAAAGACCAACGTCATGGGCGGAAGTAGGCCTTGATAATCAGTTTCCACATGCCTCATTGGCCAAATTGGGCCAAAATAAAATCCTCTCTTAAACTTGTTTTTATTAGAGTAATATTTTTTTGGCTTTTCGACAAATTAAATTTGGTCAACTTTTTATCGTATCTGATAAGGCCACTCTTAAAACCGGTGTAAAGTTAAAATTGTATCACACCAGAATAATTTTTCCCGATTTTTACTCAATTTACGTCAAAATGACAGAAATGCGTGAGATTTCTCGAATTTTCGGGAGAGCGTGAGATTCACCGAATTTGCGGGAGTCTCCCGCAAAATGCGTGAGAGTTGGCAACTCTGCGATAGAATAAAGAAAAACCACATTTTCACTTCAATTTTTGCCAGATCATTATGACCACCCAAACTTCAGTCATATCATTGACAAACAATTTCATTTCAGAATGTATTTATTTGACAACATATAACATCTTACAATGATATCAGAATACAATTATTTACAAAGATCAATCAATGAAAACATCCACATCAATCAAGTACATGGCACAGACATGCTTGCCTCTATTTAACTAAATGCAGGCTGGAGTACGGGATCAAGACATTCATTTTCATCATGAGTACATTGTATTTATTTCAAAAACACTTCCAAATAAAAGAACAATGAAACAAGGAAAAAAGATGAATCATAACTGTTTTGATCAACCATTACCAAGCTGGGTTTTTTCCTGATACAAAACATTAAAGAAGACAATCTTCTGTGTACTGGTACTTCCTGCCAAATTCTCTTTTTGACTTTTGATCTCATAATTTGTTTTCTTTCCTCGAGGCCTCTCTCAATCTCATCCTGTTGCAGACTGACTGACATGACAGCCTCACTTATTTCTAATCCATTTTTGTTCATATAATCACAGACACACATGTGGATGCATTCATTGCATTTTTGTCTCTTGCAGCCTGGGGAAGGGACTGAAAATACTGAAATGAAAACAAATCCGCTGTGTCTGGGCCTTGCACTGGCTTAAATTCTTATAAATTGCTTGAGTGAAACCTACCAATGTCAGCAGGGTACTATCACTTTTATTAGTTCCAGGCACAGCCACTTACTACTTTGACCATGTACTTTGTATACTTGTTCAATCCAATATTGAAAATTTGCCTTTGTGTCATTGCAGCCCATATGTATACAACTGGAACAGACATGTCGTCGCTACACTGCACTACTGACAAATAACTTTCTTTTTAAAAATCTGATCAGACTAATCACAAAAGAAGAGATAACACTAATCACAAAAGAATATAACAACACTCCCACACCAATACACGAAATTTAAGAATTCTCTCTTATGTCTTAGAGAGAAAATGAAGTACAATGATCTGGGGGTAAAAAAAAAATAAATCAAATTGTCATTAACAGTAACACAACTATTGGACAATCTCAAATGATCACCTAATACATGAGATGGCACGCAGGGTTTCGCAACATGCAACCTTTTCTTTTTGCCCAATTTTGACTTTGCTTATAGCCCTGCTGCGACCCCACAGTTTTTCTGTGGTTTTTATGATATTTCATGAAAAAGTATGTTTCACCGCACCCCTTCAAATCCCACTGTACGGATTTTATGTTAATTTACAACATCGTAGAACAAAACAAAACCGGAACCACACAAAGGCAAACAGCCAAGGAACACAAGAAACTGGCAGATTCTGTATGAAAAAAAAAAGTTAATGAATATTTGCATTTGCTAGGTGCATGTGATCAGGAAAAATGCTCTCTCAGGGGTATTCGTTAGAATAAGAAGCTGGAGGCACATGGAGAGGACGCATGATGTAGCACCATTAATATTCAGATCTGGAAAAGTGAATTCTCCTTAACCATGTGAATTCTGCTCATTCTCAATCAAGGCTGTTGTTATGTACGTATGCACGCCAAGCGTTTTGCACTAAGGGTGCATACATATAGCACCTACCCCCAGCCCCATCCTTATCCTCAATCCTAAATCTTATCAAATCCCTAACCCTGCCCCCTACCTTTCAACCAAAAAAACAATAGAAAAATAAGAAAATCTGAAAGAATAATTAATTACAGTTGTTAGGAGTACATGTATTTCGGGAGGAGCTCTCTTGCTCTGGAGTCACAAAAGGCTTTAAAATACATACCCCCAGCACAAAAAACTTGGGGGACATACATACTTGTAACAACATTCCTGAATATTTCATTATACAGAAGGGCATAAATTTGACCACAATCCCTCTATGGGACCGTGTCTCAATAATTGCCAAAAACTTTGAGTGTGTCACATGCTGAAAATCAGAATGAAAGAAGAACCACTGTGTTTACTGAAGTTTTACAATATTGGGTAAAAAGGACCCACAAAACCATTCTTCCTGCTCAGATCATTACATTATACCACTGTCAAATTTATTCTACGGCAATCAAAGTAAATTCAAAGGCCTGAATTATTAAAAACACCTGATGGTTTCCTCAAATTCCAGGAATTGAACTGTGGTGGTGGAGGTATGTGGTTAAAATGTACCGTAATTTAACGAACAATAATTCTATTAAGCCACAAACTACATCAAGAGATATCTTACACTAACTAGATCGTGTACCTCTATTGGCTGACCTCCCAAAATCCGTGACCACTAAGGAAAACTGCGGCCATTATTGCAAGGCATGCAGAAGTGACCTTCAAACCTCTGCCATACTCAGGTCTTATGATACAGAAAAGAAAACGCAGGCTTCAGAACATGCAAGTTTTCAGTCTCTGAGACCTTCATCAGAAAGAAAGAAAAGAAAGGAGACACAACAACACCTGAACAGAACAAGGAAAATGAATTATAAAAGAAAGAAAGCGAAGTAATTGTGATGATGTTATAATAGGTGAAGAAGGAATTAGGAGTAGGGATGGAAGGGGGATGAGTTGGACTAGTGATGGAAGTAAACAGAGGAATGAAAGAAAGGATGGCTAAATGTCGAAAAGAAACTAAAATTCTGTTCAGATGTGCTACTTATCTGTGGGATGCACACTGGGTGGCCGCCAAATCAATTAATTATTAGTCTTGTGGGACATAGTGTGTTGGCCATGGATTGGTGTGGATATCAATTAATGGTCAGTTTTATGTCATTCCTATTGTATGAACAGTGAGCAACAGTGATGGTTTTCCAGTCATTGATGTTTTTTCCCTTGCTACAATACAGGTATTTTTGTGAGGCTTCTTCCGGCTGCAGGCTTAGAAGATTGTTCATCTAACAGTTATCAGGCGAAACCTAATGCGGAGCTAATCATGACCATGGAGTTATATTAAAGATATTCATAAGTGGCTCAACAAAAGAACAACCTGTGGGCTTGCTGCCACGAAGAATGTGAGGCCACTTAAATCTCAAGTCAAAAGAAAGGTTACTGCTCACAAGCACATGAAAGTCCTGCTGGCCGAATTAAGAAATATGGGCTTAGTAGAGGGTGCTGCACAAGAGTTGCTGAAAGAAAGATTTGGTGGCATGTCCCTCATTTTATTTAAACACATTTTAAAAATCTCCACTCAAAACAAAACTGGACACACCTTTGGTGTAAAATAAGAACACTGAATTATTTGTCCCCAAAGGCATATGAATATTTGAAACCAATTCTCTGCCTCCCACATTAGGCAACCCTCAGAAAGTGGAGCACCACTAACTGCCATCTAGGGTTTTTGAAGAATATGCTAAAGGCTGCTGGTGATAGAGCCTGCAAGCTCTCGGATGCAGGGGAGACTGGAAATCCTCTATGTTCACTAATGGTGGACAAGATGAGCATAAAAAGGGAGATAATGTGGTGTCCTCACACTCACGCATACTCTGGATTTATGGACCATGTTGATGGCCCGATGGATGAATAAAGTGAAGCTACTACTGCCCTTATATTCATGTTACGTGGGCTAAAGGGCCAATGGAAAACACCAGTAGCATATTTCTTGACTGATCATATCAACAGTAACAACCTGAGCAGGGGACCTGCGAAAAGCCATCATTACAGTACAGTTGCCCATCAAGACTGCTGTGGCAGACGGTCTCAAAGCCAACATGAAAGCAGCTGTGAGATGTCCCCGACCAGCCCGAAACCACCATTTCTACATCTGCATCAATCATACAGAAATGAGATTGTGTAGTTCATATGTGACCCTCCACATATGCTGAAACTCATGCGGAACTTATCAGCAGAGAGGGGGACAATCTAGGCGCTCTTACAAACAGGCCGGTCACTCGGAATCTAGGTCAAATCATTGAGGGCTGGCACAGATGGTGCATAACATTATTGCAGCACGCTTCGCTGGCGGTGCCATTTTGCCCGGGAGATTCCCATTATAGTTATCGATATAATAGATTTTTTTTCTTTTGTGTATCAACACAAATACAGAGTACTTTGGTGTATGAGAAGAACAGGGGAAAAATCAGCTATATTAATGATGTCTCTAAATCAATAAATTTTAAATCACAGACGCTTGAAACAGCCGATAAGAATATCTCGATACCGATGTCGAGTACTAGATAATGATAGGCGTCCATCTGTACAAAGCAGTTAATGTGTAAACAGTACCATGTGCGGATGCTGATGCTGTTGTTTGCTTATTAATCCAGTTGATACGCATTTTCTAACCTCATCTATAAAGTTTTCATTTGCCTGTGCCAGCTTATTCTCAGGATTCACCAGTTTTCACATTTGAGATAGTGGTTCTTTCCTTATGAAAGGTAAAGTTTTCGTGTTAAGAGCCATTTTCTCTGGGACCTGAGTAAGTCCTCTGATAAAGTGATAGTAGGAGTGACTGACCAGCATGTTGTAGCATTAAATGAGCATCACATGTGTAGCACGATTGTAATGAGAGCAGCAACGTTAAGGATTGTGAAATTTACTATTAACTAGGAAACGTTGATTTAAACAGTGGTATCTTGTGAGTAGATTTCTGATTGATGAGACGGTGAACATTCATCTTTCAACATGGGAAGAAAATGTTCAGTTTATGGCTGTAAGACAGGATATGATAGCCAGAAAAAGAGTGGAAATACTCAGCTTGCGGTTTACGGATTCCCAAAGGATCCTGAGGAGCGGCAGAAATGGGTGTCGTGTTTGCCCAATAAATTATCGGTTGACGATATCACTGACTACATGGGTGTTTGTGCTCTTCATTGGCCTGCAGATGTGACTTTAATTCGAGTCTGGGGAAGGTACCATACACCATCAGTTCAACCTTCAGTGTTCCAGAATGTGCCAAAGTCCTGTCTGCCTACATCATCTGACACACCTCGCACCACATCAAAATCAACAAGTTCTGCAAGGGCCCTCGACATTGATGAAATGTCACAGTTTAAAAATAGGGATAGTTTTAAGCAGTCTACATTCGCTTCAGTCCTGATCCCAAATCTTTCTAACTTTGGGTTTTTAGCCTGTGACAAAGAAAACAACCGATATGTTTTGATAAGTTTCACAAGAGATGGACCTGTCCCTACATTTTCCATATACTTCAGCCAGATAGTGAAGGAGGATGGCAACATCAGAGGGCTACAATTTGAAGCCTATCAGAAGCTGGCTGCTGTGAGACACCCACTGTTTCCTAAAGGAATAGTGAACTGCTGGAGTCAGTTTGACGAAGTGATTCGTTTTGTCACCATGTCCAACTCAGACCAGGAAAGCAGGAAATGGCAGCTTGTGCTTCGACAGCTGCAACTTTTGAATGCACCCAAGAACTCACGCCTTTATTCACTTCATGATATATGCAATGCTTTATTCCCAGCTGAGAGATTTTCTGCAGATCCCATCAGTCTCAACTCTACGGAAGATCACCCGGATAGCAAAGAATGTTGAGGATGAAACACTTTTCAGTTCCTTCTTCAACAGCCAGGAACAACAGAGTAAAAGCTGCATCATCATCGTTGATGAAATTTATGTAAAGGCATCCTTGACTTACCGTGGAGGAACACTGTTTGGGTATGCTGAAGACCAGCCAGGCAAGGTGGCCACTACACTCCTATGTATCATGGTAAAGTGTTTTTTTGGATCTAGGGAGTTCTTGGCCAAACTTTTACCCTGCCATGCCCTGACAGCACAGTTCCAATTTGATTGTGTGCAGCAGGTGATAGGCAACTTGGAGAAATCTGGTGCCAGAGTTGTGGCTGTTATAAATGATAACAACAGAGTAAACCAGGCATTCTTCAAGATGTTCACCCCACTGGATACAAGGACACCATGGAAAGTTCACTCTGTCGGAACAGATTCAAATAAGCCATTGTTTCTTCTCTATGATCCAGTTCATCTCCTGAAGAATATAAGGAATAACTGGATGACAGAAAAGTTACAGACTCTGGCATTTCCTCATTCAAGTGGAGAAAAACTGGCCAAGTGGTCCGATTTGAAGAAACTTTTCAGTGAAGAATCTGAGAACCTTGTCAAGCTCTCCAAGTTGACAAAAGCATCGATCGCTCCCAGTAACATTGAAAAACAGAAAGTGTCACTGGCACTTAATGTTTTCTGTGAAGAAACAAGTGCTGCCCTGAAAACTTCAGCATCATCAAATGATTCTTGGAAGACCACAGCACTATTCATTGACCATGTCCTCAAGTTCTGGAAACTTGTAAACTGCAAGACACCAGTGCTGGACATTCGACTTAGAGATGAGGCCCGCATTGCCATTGACAGAACAGAGAAAGGTGACAGGGGACTGCAGATTTTGCGGGACTGGGCAGATTTTGCGCAAAACATGCGGGCGTCAAGTGGTGTGAGAAAGTCCTGCCTGACTAAAGACACATCTGATGCTCTGTCGTGGACTTGCAGATGTCTAGTAGATCTCAGCAGCTACTTACTGACTACTGACTCTGCTGACAAACATGACTATGTTTGTCTTGGATTCTATCAACAGGACGATCTGGAGCAACACTTTGGTCACTTCAGAATGGCTAGTGGATGTAATTTTTATGTGGCTGTTCAGGAAGTCATGAGCACCCATGCCATTGATCGTGCAAAACTGATACTTGAACTGGACCTAGACGTTGAGGACCATAGTTCATGCCATCGCTGTCATCTCTGTGACACTGAGCTGTCAGATTCAGAGCTCCTGTTGATAGATGACTTGCCAGATGCTGTACAAAAAATTTCACAAAATGAAAAGATGGCCTTATTTTATATTGGTGGCTATGTTGCTTCCAAACACGAGGAATTGAGAGGCAGTGTGTCAGAGGGGTGTGACGACGATGTTCTAGCTTTCTTGTCAACAATGAACCGCGGTGGACTGAGCTATCCCTCAGAGGCATTTTTTCATTTCATCCTTCTGGCATATTGCTTTTTCATAGAAACTAAGGAGCTCCTTTGTCGAAACAGGCTGGTGAAAGTATTCTCAAACTTTACAGCATTTTTTCATGTGGATGTTTGTGTCAGCAAAGTGGCATTGTTGCGTGTTGCTAACATTCTTTTGAAGAGATACGCTGATAAAGTGAAAGGCACTGACAATAGTCAAGAACAGAAGCGCCGAAAGATAGCAAAACTTTCATCATCATCATCCTCTCACTCAACATGACAAAGGTACGAAATTATTACTCACTTTGATTCACCATTCTCTGTAACCTCATGGACTAATGCTACTTCACTACTACAACTACTAATAATGTATTCTTTAGCCCAGTAGTAGTACCCTCTTTTGTGTACCACCATCATCTTCATCATTACTTACAATAACTTACATTCACATGTAATGACGCATGATAATTGTTATTCTTATCAATACCTCGGGTGCAGTTTTATAGTTAACATATAATTTATTTATTCTCTGTCTGTTTTCTTGAATGTTCTCTGGGATACCGAATTCTTGCACATTCAGAGAGAGGAAGGGGGAGGTTGGGGGTGGGAGGGAGATTCGGAGAAGGAAGCGTAAGCAAAACTACTATGTAAACATAGTACCGTGCATTGTCTGCTACCTACCAGCTGGCTGGCTGGCCGGCCCTCAATGATTTGACCTAGATTCCGAGTGACCGGCCTGTTTGTAAGAGCGCCTAGGGGACAATCTATCACAAGAATTCAGCTGGAGACACGGACCCAATAAGCTGAGGGAGTATATTACTAACGAATGACCTTCAAAAGAAAGACTCCTGGTACCTTGCAGACAAGCTCAGAAGCAAACACATGAAGTAACAAAATGTGAAAATGAAGGTCAGTATTGCAGCCCAGATTTCTTAAATCTCGGTCCCTACAGCCACCGACCACTTGAGGGACAATCTGAAGCTTCCCAACGAATGCGCAATCTAGTTAAAGTAAGATATCTGTGACTATATCAGTCAATTCAAAAGTTATTAAATTACCCTTTAATTTCCAGGAATCGTAGTTTGCTTTTTAGGGAATTTCAATATCATATGAAAGGATTAAGCTAAAAAGAGGACTTAATAGTATTTGTCCCATCTTAGAATTGTCCTTGTTGATACCCCCCATACCCTGCCTGCATCTGACCCCCCATTTGACCCTGATTCATGTTATTTTGCCCACCCGCCATCTGACCTTGATTAGCATTGCCTTGTGGGCCACCCATTTGATTGGGCATGCTGCCTTGTGGTCCTCCCATCTGGTTGCCCATATTACTTTGCGGGCCCCCCATTTGGTTGCCTATGTTTCCCTGCATTTGTCCCATTTGATTTGACATGCTGCCTTGGCCTCCCATTTGAGTGGGCATGTTGCCCTGTCCACCCATCTGATTAGGCATATTGCCCTGTGGTCCACCCATCTGGTTATTCATACCTCCTTGGGGCCCACTCATCTGGCCCTGCATTCCTCCCATTTGATTTGGCATATTTCCTTGGCCCCCCATTTGGTTGGGCATGCCACTTTGTGGCCCACCCATTTGATTTCCCATATTGCCTTGTGGGCCACCCATTTGCTTTTGACTCATATCCCCATGGGGTCCAGCTCCCTGTGTCTGTGGAACACCTATTTGATTGGGCATGTTGCCCGGAGCCATTTGCCCAGCCATGTTGCCCTGTTGCCCCATCTGTTGGGCCCCACTCTGAGTGCTGCCCATGTTCCCTTGCTGCTGTGCTAACATGCCTCCAGGACTCATCATACCTTGCTGTCTGTTAAAAGGCACATACCCTCTGGGATTACCCTGGTTTGGTTGATTCTGCATATACTGTCCTTGTGGAGGTGTGACAGTTGGTCCAGACTGAGAATATGGAGGCTGCTGTCCTTGCTGTTGGGGCTGCTGTTGCCCACTAAACTGCTGTTGCTGCTGCTGTTGCTGTTGGGGGTATCCTTGCTGACTGGCAAACTGTGGGCCTAGGGAAACAAAAAAAAAAACCCATTATAATTCATTATTTTTTCATAAATACGGATTTGAGTAAACCAACAACACTTCAGGACTTTCAGGTGCAGAGAACAAGATGAGAAAATGAACCATGGCTTAAATAATACATGTATTAAAAAAAAAATGTGCATGAAACTAGAAAATTGTATAGTCCCTTTTATAAAACATGAAGGTGTGTTTATACTAGAATTATTATTTTCATTTGGCATAATTATAATAACCCAATTGCATTTAACCTGGGCAAACCCAGCCTGAAAATATGGTGCATGGATTATTTAACCCGTCCTCATCGCTGATTCACATCACGTTTAACCTAGCATGCCAGCCCCCCCCCCCTCCTCTTTTCTAATTCGCAGTTTTGAAAGGAGGAACATCACAGACATTACATATCTATATCATACATCACTAGGTAGTCTTCAGATGTCGGTGGGAGGTGGGGGAGGGGGTGTTCTCAAGCAATACTGTGTACCTCATCTAGGTAAATGTTTTTTTTCTCTTCTTTTTCTCTCCATTCATAGAATGGCTACTTTGCTCATACTTGTATAAACAAATCAGAATAGCCATGTTGCCATAAACCCTATTTACATGGTGTTTAGGTCTCTATTATAGGAGGTTCGCTGCCATTGGCATTTACACCTCACATTTGATGTTTTTTTTCCCTTGATGTGGTAGGGCTTAGGCTATTGTTTTCTTTTTGTTCAGAATTTTGCTCTTCTCAATTTCCAACTGCCAAGGCATCTCTAACGTGTACGACGTTCACAAGGCCCTCTGATTTTTTTACCTTGTCCAAGAAGACTATCAGGGACAGGACCCCCCCCCCCCCCCACACCGGGACTAGATAGTTAAAATTGGGTATACAATTTTAATTCTTATTTCTCCATAACCAGAGCACAGATTGCCCCCCAAACTTTGCACACATGTAATTGGGTTTATGTTCTTTGATATTACAATGGCCAATTTGGGTTACTTTTTTGTGAGCTAGAGCAATTAGACAGCCCTTAGGGCCTTTCTGTTTCTAACACATTTTCACAATTTCAGTCCTTAATTTCTCCATAACCAGTGAACAGATTGCCCTCAAAATTTGCACATGTGTTATTGAATATATATACTTCGATGTTACAACGGCCGATTTGGGTCATATGTGATATTTTTTCAGACAGAGTAATTAGAAAACTGTGTCTGGTTTTTTTACGGGACAAAATATGACATACTACTTTAACTCATTCACTACCGCCAGCCGTGTTTCACGGCTCGTCTGGCAGCCATGGCTGGCCCGCGCGCCGTGTTTCACGGCTCGACTAATACACATCCAAATCCAGACCGATTTTTCAAAGTTAAGAAACACAAATCCAATCCAACATTCTGGAATGGTTTATGAACTTCCTGTTGCTAAATTCAACCGGGAAAAGACACATTAGAGCTACTTTGAAGAGAGATTATCGATCAAGTTTTGGATTTTTTTTCATTTTTTGTGTGTGTCAGCGGTGTTGGTTTTCTTGCTGTAACTTTTTATCTCTCTAACAATGTTCGTGAAATTCACGTGGATTATATATGAATGGATTATAAACAATATTGTGGAGTTTGAAGCCCATTGGAGTTTTTGTTCCTAGATCTACGAACCGTAGGTTGAAATTGTGTTGCTCATAATCATAATTTTTTTTTTCTTCACATTGTTTTTGTTTAACCCTTACAATAATTTTTATCTCTCAAAATAAGTTTTGATCTACATATTTATAAAGTTCAGCATTTTACCTTTCTTTTGACATATAACATGTGTTGGTTGGTTAATACAGATGTAGCCAAAAATTAGAATTTTATAGAGAGGTCTAGCATCAAAAGTAGGTCCAAAATCTGGCCCAGGCCAGATATGGAAAATGCCCTGGTAGTGAATGAGTTAAGGTTGGAATATGACCAATTGGATAGATTTATTGGAAATATGGTGTTGTAACTCTCTTTGCACACCCATTCTTGACTTAAATGCAAAATTTGAGCTCATTTCAACTTATGGTTTTCACAGAATTATTAATTAAAGAATGTAATGAAAATTCAATACGGCCACCGTTACCATAGCAACTGCAAAGTTTAAAAAAATTTTGAATACATTTTTCAAATCATATTTTCATTCTGATTCACTACCCCAAATTTTATGGAAATTTATTAACAACTAAGGAAAATAGGATTTTTACCCATTCCTCCCCTTAAGGGGGCCCGATACCAAAATTCCAATTTTCGTTATTTTAAACTTTTATGACCTAAATGATATATGGTTATGTTCTACAGGCTTGTGTAAGTACAACTATATTGTAAAATTGTCCATACACATTGCGGTTGCCATGGTAACGGCAGCCATATTGGATTTTAATGAATTTTTATTTTCTTAACCATTTTCTTACTTATGTACATAGTGCCAAAATTCTTTTTGCATTCTTTCAAGAACACCTGAAATTAAATAGCTGACAACTTTTTTTTTTGTAAAAATGAATTTATTTTGGATATGACACATCTCTGTATAGTGTATGTATAGGTTTCTCAGCTTATGACAATAATAAAATTCATGGGGTCACAAAATCGAAAATACTGAATTTATCAAAAATGTAACTTTTCAGCTATAAGTAGTAATGTCTTATGAATCATTATGCAAACTTTCAAAGCTGTGGGACAGATATTATAAAAATGTCTTAGAAAAAAATACCCACATCCACAAAAAAAAAACAACAATTTGAGAAAATGAGGATGAAAAGGTGAGGATGATGATCGAGACCTTTGAGATAGGGTGTTTATAACGCATTTTAAAGTCACTTATCATTAAAATGTGCCACAAGAGTTTAATATAAGTGTAAAAGATATATTATAGGAATGATTTAGCCAAAAAAAGAAAAAATTGGAAAATTTTACCGAAAATGCAGATTTTTCCGCCCGCGGGCCCCCTTACAAGAAAAAGGGACATAATTGCGTCATTTATTGGAAATTTTCCCCATAATGGCGATGTTTGATCTCCCCTCCCCCCTTTTTTCTCTTCCATCACTAATCTGCTATTTCGACTTTCTCTTTACTCTTCGCAAATCAGATGGTCCCACTGATGTCGAGATATTAGGATTGCACTGTATTTGGCTTTATAATTAGACTATCCCTAACAAAACAGGAAAAGAGGAGTGTTGGGTATCTGCCAGACTCCTGAGTGTAAAATGGGGTTAAAGCACCTCAAGGTAACCATAATAGAAAGGGTTAAAGGTAGCAAAGTAGCAAAATGTTCAGCAAACAATATAAAATTAAATACCTGGCTGTGCTCTACGATAGCCTCCTTGTTGGCCCATTGGTCGTGTACTCATCATTTGGTTCTGTCCACCTGACATCATCATTGGATTGGTACTTTGACCCATACCTTGCTGGTGTTGGGACATCATGGGCTGGTTCTGAGACATAGGCTGGTTCTGTGACATCATAGGTTGATTCTGGGACATCATAGGCTGGTTCTGTGACATCATGGGCTGCTGAGGTGACATCATAGGCTGATTTTGAGACATCATTGGCTGCTGCTGCTGGGACATCATAGGCTGATTCTGTGACATCATTGAATTTGTATTTTGACCCATACCACTCTGTGCCATTTGCCCCATTCCGCTTTGGGACATCATAGGCTGGTTCTGGGACATCATAGGCTGCTGCTGTGACATCATGGGTTGATTTTGTGTCATCATCGGCTGGTTCTGTGACATCATTGGCTGATTCTGTGTCATCATTGGTTGTGTTTGTGACATCATTGGTTGATTTTGGGACATCATAGGCTGGGTCTGTGACATCATGGGTTGTTGTTGTGGTGGTTGACCCATCATGCTCTGTTTCTGCATGGGAAAGTTTCCTTGCTGTTGACCATAACCCTGGTTAGCCATTGGACCTTCACAAAACAGTGAAAAAAAAAGTTACGTTACTTGATAAAACTATGGGTTGAGTCTGGGTGAAAAGTTTTGGACTATAACAACAACGACATTTGCAGAAAGTATGACAAACATTGGAATTATGATGCAAGCATGACAAAATATTTTACAATAGGTGTGATATGTTAAAAAGCACTGCTGATTAACATGGATATAACAAGATAACATAAAACAAAAACATTCCTTACCCTTACCTCCACCCAAATGGCCACCCTGGTTTGGTGGCCTCATCTGATTCATCTGTCCCATGGGACCACTCCCCATTTGATTTCCAGGAGCCTGAATGAATATTAAAAATACTGTTGCAGTCCTAACAAACAACAATGAAAAATAAAATAAATGCAAAGCAGGCGGAACAAAGATATAATATATCAAAAAAGATGTGTCAAATCCTTTAGCAAATGATGCACTCATTTGTTGCAAATGTAAGAAATATTATGTTTAACGCATGCTGATGTCAATAAAGGGCAGTCACAGAATGAAAAAATAAAATAAGGGAAATATTTTTTTTTTTTAAATGATAAAAAAATAAAAAAGATTATCACTTCATGACACAGTGAGGTTAAAAACAACAGCAATGAAGCACCAACACAGTATCATTAACAGACTCAGTCTCAGGTTAAATTAACTGCAGACGAAAGCTTTCTGCAGTATTGAGGAAAAAAGGCACAGCTGCAATGCAAATTTTTGTAGATGTGGAGCTTGATGTATTCCCATGGCTGGTCAGGATATGCAAAAAGAAGGGAAGAAAGAAAGAAAAGACCCAGTTTTGCCGTTAAATCAACCCCCCCCCCCCCCCAAACAAAATCAGGCAAACCAATATGTCACTTACTGGCAACAAAGCATGAACATTGGTGCTGGAATCTGCCAGATTAGCCAGATACACTAAATTACGGTGCAGGAGCTGCTGATACCTAAGGACAGAAAAGTTATAGCAAGGAAAAATAAACAAATTACAATTACGGTGTTGTAGAATGTGTAGAAGATGTTGCTGACTTCAGATTGCGATGTTGGCATGTGCATATATTACATATAATTTAATAGTGTGTAGGGGATGGTGGTAACTGCAGAGTGTGACAATGGCAGGCAGTGATCAGCAAACTGAAAGTGAAGACAAGATGTTAATTTTCAAAAAAGTGAAATTCCTTCAAAAGTGAATAGCTGCTATTTCTAGCACAGACAATTGGTTTTCTGTGACTTACATTGATTGCTTTGATTAACTATCATGTTTTTGAGGTACGAACACAGATAAATGGTCATATGATGCCTTGCACTGAGTGCACCTAAGGATTCAGCATGTATTAAAGTTTATATGAACTATTTAATTCTATTTGCTAAATTTAAATTGATGAAGCCCTGAATACCAAACATAAGTACCGAAAAAGACAGTGAAAGGTGCAAAGTGGCTGGTATCATACTGATACGCCGTAAAACTCAAACTCAAAACTGATTAATAACACAAATTTATTTCACATCCCAAAGAAATCAAGATTGATGTTCTTGACTTTAGGTAGTTTGATGTGGCAAATCAGTTCCTAACAATAGCTTGAGAGTTAAAAGCATTAAATTAACCATCACGTCGTGTGAGGGGTTGAAATAAGGCATCCACTTCCCACATATTCACTCTGCATGGGCGTATAGATATGCAAGGTCAAATTGACTTCGCAAGGCAGCAGCCGTATTTTCGCGTATATGGTCACTGTCCTCTTGAGATGCAACTACATGTACCATCTTACTGCTCATGTATCTTTTCTAATTCAAAGGCATTGTGACAAGGACATGTTAACCAGTGAACCACTGGTCGGAATCACGAAGACTAAGATTTCAAGGGCTCTCCCCACACTTTCAAAAGGTGTAACATCGACATGTGAATTGTTGCTCAACAAATTTGCAATATTATCTCCTTTTCTCACTCGCTGACCATCATTTAGAGTTGTCTGTATCTAAGAACTAATCAGAAACAAGCTCTGAAACGATCTTTTCCCCAAATGCCCACATTGGTTCATTAGTATGTGTCAGTCCGGATGAAACAAGCTTGGATTAGGGCCTTGGGGAGCGTGGTCAGTTATCATGTTTCGTTCTCATGAAAATCACAGCTGTCAGTTTGGTATCATAAATCAGATCATTGGCTAGAGAGACTTAGAGACAAAGGTTTTGCTGGCTAATTCATTATCAAGTGTGATAAGGCATAGCAGCGAATGTTTTCATACCGATCAAATGCAAACCAAACCACGTGGACAGTGGTAGTGTGATCATTGCACATCAGCAAAGGGTCAGTGCGACCCAGATAAGATTCCCCTGGAGCAAGGTCACTGACTGGTCAGCAGGCTTTAAGGCGTAGCGCGCGGCTTGTGGGTTACGAGTTAAAAGCATAAGCACATAATAATACTTACTGAATACATTCAGTACTCTTCCCTTTCATCTGATATTCACTTATAGTCTGTATGAGTTGTGTATTTTCATCAAGCATCTGAAACGCCAATAAAAAAGCACAAATGAACATAATTCAAAAATTGTTTGGCAAACAGAGCTCTTCAAAATCTAAATCCACAGAGAGCTCTCGTCATCCATGTACCCATATTGACGGTTGGCATAAAAATCATAATGAAGATTATCACTGTTGTGAATATATAATATCCATTAACAACAAGTTTTGCATAAAAAGGAAAACAAAATGGGTACCTCGTTTTTCAAACAAATTTTCAAAATCATTCTATTTGGGTGTTTTCACCTTAATTTGTCACATTTCATATTTTACATGATACTAAACTATAAACTCTCACACAGCGATAACAGTATCATCATGATGTGGCCTTCCCAAGCACCCACAGGGATTTAAACAGCTGGTGACAAAATGGAAGGAAAAATTTGCCAGATGCCGCAGTGTAATTAATCCCAACTGTTTTAAAAGAACAAAGCCTGATGTTGGTAATTAAATTAAAATTACTAGTCTTGGTCCCGGGTGTTGCCCGGGATAAACTGTTTATTAGTTTCAATTCTGGGTGATTATAACCAATATGCTTCAGTATGCACGTTCCTCTAAGTTTATTTCATCATTACTTGTTTGTTTCTTTGCTAAAGATAAGTCTTTATTGCGTTATCCATGTGTGTTAATGCTCTATGCACCCCGTCCAGCATTTGAGGCAAAGTTCGTCATGAAATGGCGGTAATCCGCATACTGGGTGCGTAGTTTGTTTAAGTATCTCCTTACCAACATTGTGAGCGATTAAGGAGATGGGGGAAGCGGTCAAGTGGTGTGTTCTGTTCTGCAGCGAATGAACGAAAGTAAGCTCGATGAGTGTTCACAAAAGCGTGTCGACTCAGCGTGGATGGTCTCTAGTTCGAGAATTGACATTTCCAGTAAGAGGCGGAAATGATGAAATTGACGGAAGAACTTTATCACGTCGTATTCGCAATCACTAATTGATAACTGATAATCATAACTGAATTTCTGGAAAAAGTAAAGAGTTTCGGGAAAAAATGATTAGACCATGTACAGGCTTGATACATTTTACATACATGTGCCAAGTTTCATTTCTCTACATTGCATAGTAAAAAAAGCCTTTGCGGGAACAAAGTTGGGCCCAAGCTCCATTATTATATGGTACATTATGTTAAGGGAAAGACAATAAGAAGAAATAATCTGACACACTTACACAGTTACAAAAAGGGCTGTACTTTATTCATTACACTTATGGTCTTTTGCTTTAGAGGGACTGGTGACGTCTAGTTAACCAGAACAAAACAAGCACAATGTATAACTGTCTTGGCTGAGTTTCTTCAAAAAGAAGTTGATACCGATCCCTGTTTGTGTCAATTCCCTTTTGATCTAGACTTGGAGACCTGGCTCTAGATTCTTGATCTAGATCTAGTCTCTTGCCACCTGAAGTTTTTCAGAGTCACGCCCTCTGTGCCCATAGCACTTGGTGACAGAATCAAAAGTTTATTCGTTCTGGGAAAATATTCAAATCTCACGCCAGAACTAGCAAAGCTTTTTAGCATCACCACCACCAAATTCCGTGTCGGTGTTGGAAACTGCAAGTGAAACATCACTAAAGGCAGCGAGGCTACACCACTAGGCCAGACCTCCCAACTTGTACAAGCAGGATGTGGGGAGATTTGGTTAAAAAAGTGGGGAGATTACCACAACCTCTTAGAAACTCGACATATAAACAAAGAAAAATTAAATACAATGACCGTGCAAAAATTATAAAAAATCTATGTGTCGCATACACCCCTCTCCCCCCTCTATTAAGTGCTGAAAATGAAGATGAAACTGCTAGATCTACTCTCATAATTGCCACTCCCAAGTTTGCAAGACCTCAGTAGATATATATATGTAAAACATTTTTGACATGGCTGAACAAAACCTAGAGACAATTTTCATGCTGAATCTAAGCAGTCTGGTTAGTCCAACCTAGTAATTCAATGCCATAATCAGAAAGTTAGCTTAATATTTTGGGCACTAGAGGTCCTATACCAAGAAGAAGATAGTTTGCCTGTCGCTTTAATGCAGGGCTGCGGAGTCGGAGTCGGGAGGTTTCTGAGTGGAGTCGGAGTCAGAGTCGGAAAAAAAAAGAAGGCCGGAGTCGGAGCTACGTGAGCTGGAGTCGGAGAAAAACGTTCCGACTCCCGACTCCGATGACCATAAAAAAAATGTCTGGAAAATTATTTACAATGAAGTAATGACCTATGGTCTGTTCTCTATAGGCCTAGTCTATGTCTAATTCCAGTGTGTGAAGGCCCTTTTCTAGGCCTATTGAGTATTTTGGTCTCTAGTCTCTATATATTATATTAGCTACTGAGGTAGCTACCCCTAAACTGAAAGTGAAACTGAAACTGAAACTGAAACAGAAACTGCTATGTTGGTTGTTTCTGTTGCTTTTTCAAGGAGTAGGACTATGAGGTAGTAACCATTGCATTGAGAGTGAATTGAAAGTAAACATCATTTTGAAATACCTCCAGTTTTTACTCACAGTTGAGTTTGCAGTTTGCAGTCCTCAAGAAGATATTGAAGGTCTTATTTTGTTTGCCAATTGCCAAGCCAGAATTTTCATGCAGGTAAGTGAACTACATGTACAAGTAAAAATCAATATTTGACTGATGCAGTATGCAGGCCCAGTTCTAGGCCATAGCATGCAGAAAACAGACTTTCCCCTGCTCTCTTCATCTCCTTTTTTCTCCTCCCCCTTCTCCCCGCCCATCACCCTCAATTCGGCCTATGACTTTGACCTCCCAACTCATCCCCCCCCCCCCCACCTTTTTTGTCCTAGAGTGCTGAAATGCTGTACACATCTTCATAGTATCTACTTACCTTCCCCATTGTTTCCAAAAGAAAATTAAATGTCTTTTTAAAAAATATTTCTTAAAGTGGCCAAAGTTACCCGTTTGGTTCAGTCGATTCGACTGATGTGTTTCATTTGACACTAAATATAAAATATAACTGTACTGCTTGACTCCATGCAAGTGTCATATCTTTGTTTTGTTATTTTTTTTATTATTGTTGTTACTATCCTTTCTCATCCAGCTTTAATTCATTATCTATTGTTATTTATTATTATTATTTTCTTCACTGGTATTAGTAGTATACACAATTTTCACTATTGTTATAATTTTTGTATCATTTTCATAATTGCTTCTGTTATTTATATTATTATCATTATCATCACTGATATTATTATTATTATTATTATTATTATCATTATTATTATTATTACTATAATTATCATCATAATGTATAACTAAAATGTCCTGCAATTCGACTAGATCTACTTTCACTGAAGCTTTCTCTGTTACAAGTTAAACAAACAAAAATTATACCAAAATTACACTTCAACTCTAAATATAGTATAAAAATTATACAAAAACTATACAGTATAAAAAAAAAACCTATACCTACTTTCTCGCTATACATTATTCTCTCACTTTGCCGAGCAATCTACGATCGTATTTGTGCTCAAATGTAACACAATTGAGCATTCTACAAGTATAGTTGTGTGCTCAAATGTAACATGACTGAGCATTCTACAAGTAATAATTGTGGGCTCAAATGTGACATGACTGAGCATTCTACAAGTATAGTTGTGGGCTCAAATGTAACACGTTGCGCAAGCAGAAATCATGCATCAATAAAAATGCTATTCCTGTCCACTCAGTTGCGATTGTCTTTCTGGTAGTAGTTGTGGTAGTCTTGTGTCCTTTTCCAATAGGAACAAAAATCCTTTCTTTATTTTAATTCTTTTTCTTTTCTTTTTTTCACAGTAGTGTTCTTCACAATGCCACCAAAATCTTCGAAAAGATCATCAGCCTTCTCGTACTTCGAGCTACAAGAAGACTACTTCATTTGAGAAAATGACGAAGGAGAAAAGATGCGCCAGATTTTTTCCCAATTCGCTGATTTATATCATTTTTAATTTTGGGTATTCGTTATGGAAGTCCTTCCGGTAACAATATTAATAAAATTCTAATTCAAGAAATTAGATTTTGTGTTTGTTATACATATTTATTTGTATGTCTCATTTTAATTAATCTGATTTGCCAGGCTAGTTATACTGTAGCCATTGTAAGCTTGATTTTTATTATAATTATAAGAGGCTGGAGTCGGAGTCGGTTTCGAGTTTGACGCCTGAAGTCGGAGTCGGAGTCGGATGATTGATGAGGAGTCGGAGTCGGAGTCGGAGTCAGATTGGGAGCCTGGAGTCGGAGTCGGAGTCGGAATAAGTTTCAACCGACTCCGCAGCCCTGCTTTAATGGCAGATTGATTACAATCAGCTAAATTGAGGGAGTCTTGATATCACAAAACAGCCATTTTTATATTTTCCATGAAAGTTTTTTTTTTTTTTTTCATCAGATATATAAGGACTTTTTAACATCTCAGCAGTGTCCCTTACAGTAAACAGAATAGTAAATAAACCTGCGGGTTTATGACTACTGGATATTAGAATTTCAATGTGTGACTGCGACATCTGGACAATCTGAAAGACTACATTTTTCTTTTTCAAAATTCAATGTACCAGACTCCTGGTACTTTTTATTGACAAACTGCCCTACGATGATTCGCTGCCTTTTATCCACTTTTTCTGGTGCTGATTCATTTTTATGGCTTCGGTAAGTGCTGAAATTGAGGGTAAAGATGTTACCATAATGTATATATACCAACACTTGATTTTTCAAAACCTCCATAGGTCTATGAATGTATGTAAAATAAGCACAAGCTGGGGAGTCTCAGGCTGATTTTCCTCAGTTCAGTTTTTTTTCCCCCCCCTAATGATACTACTAGTACTACTGTATACATAATGCTCATGAGGATGCAACTCTGACCCAGGTAAGCAGACAGTCTCCATCCCACATTCACTCCCCCACTGGCACTGGGTTATGCTGGTGGACATCAAAGTGAGTAGTCCGACACTTCCCTAGACATGCCGGCGCCGACCAGTCTCAAAACTGTTCTCCTGGGGGAAAAAGACTGGTGTATTGTGGCGGTGCGGGTCCCCTCTTCGTTAGTTTTTACCCAACCCTCCCTACCCCCAACCGAGTGGGCACTGACTGTCCCATGCTGCTCACAGAAAAATGCAGACACTGTATTGGCCAAGCGGCACTATGAAAAAGCATAATCAATAATTTTCTTGTGATCGGCAAAACTTGACTTAGGCCTAAGTTTTGTTTCTTTCCCTTTTTCCCCAGAAACGGGGAGATTTCAAAGGAACACCCAACATAAATATACACTACAAACATTAATACACTACAAACCATAAAAACAATCTTGTAAGTCAAGTGGATCTTAAAACAATGGGAGCCACTCACACAATACTTCAAGACAGAATGTGATGTGAAGAGGAGAGAAAGACAGCCAGAAATATGGCTAGTAGAGAGGGCACTCACATTCACAACAGGAAGAGGAATGTGTATGAGAACTTGAAGTCTTAGAAGTCTATGGAGCTGCATGTGCTGTACTTAACTAGATCTAGATCTACTTGAACTAGATCTAGAATCTAGTCTAGATCTAGATTAGATCTACATCATTTCTGTCTTTGATCGTGGCAATGTGGAATTTCAGCGTGAGGCCCTCCAAATCCACAGGGGAAAATGATGTTGAGAACAATCAAAGACATGATGATGGCTTGGTGGCTTGTATAAAATGCTCAACAAATCGTCAGTCTCACAGAGCAAAGCGTCTGTTCAGCTCATTAGCGGAAGTAGCAAGTGCGCACCAAGCCACGTTGCGGAAGTGTGAAACTGAAAGTAAGCCAAGCCAAATACACATTGTATTTGTAATTCTTTGCACGAATGAGTCAGTAGTTGCGTTGTTAAAAAGTGGGATCGATCGGATGGTTCCGAAACAATTCATTAAATTACTATTTTCCTCTGCGGGCGGGACAAAGGCCTTAAATGCGGGGATGTCCCGCAAAATGCGGGACACTTGGCATTTCTGCTAAACTGACCATCATCTAGTGTTGTCTCTGTTTAGGAACCAATCAAAAACCTCTGAAATGACTTTTGCCCTAGATGCTCATATTAGCTCTTTTATGTGCCAATCTGGAGGAAACCATTTTAAATTTTGTTTCCGGATTGGGGGCATAGCTAGTTACTGTGCTTCATTCTCAAGAAAACTATATCTATAGCTGTCAGTTTGGTATCACAAGTCAGATCTTTGATTAAAGACAAAGATTTCATTGTAATGACAGAAATGTTTTCATTATGATTGGGAGTCGCATATGTGCCTACCAAAACAAACCATCTGCACTGCTGTGCTGTGTACTTTGGCAAGGATCATTGACCCAAAATTGCCCAAATAACATTCCGCGTGAATTAAGTTACTGAATTCATCAACGGGCTTTACCTATTGTGTGCAGTCTGGGGTTAAAACGTTGGCAAAACTGCAAAAGGAGCTATTTTCATAATACATCCTCCATAAATAGAGGCCATCGCCGCTGTGGCATGATTCTCCGTCATCACCCACACACCTGTAAATATCTGGGCATAGGCCCCTATGTCAAATATAAAGTGCATGGGAGGTCTTCCCCCCGTCCGCGCCACTTACCAAAAAGTTAACAAACATAATATGATCTATATGGATATAATTGGGTAAAATTGGACGGTTGTACTCTATAGCTGAAAAAACTTCTGAACGTAGAGCCATGAAAAAATTACTGAAAGTAGTTCAAAGACTGAGCAAGGTTTGTATCAATTCATTTTAATGATGTAACAACCTTAAAAATTTAGAAAAATAGAAAACAAAATGGGCTGTTCGAGGTTTTCCGATTCGTCATTTTCACAGCTCAGACAGGGCCGAGTGTAGTAAGATATTTTGGTAACTCAAAACTTTGGTCACATAAGGCTCAGGAACCGCATCACACTCAGGCTTCAAACTTTGCACAACAGCATATTATCAATGTGAAATTAACATGGGCTATATTAGAAATTATGAAATGTTCAGGCTTCTACGTTTCATTTTTCATTGTTTCGGCATTATTTAGATCTATTTGGAGTCATGGTTCGCCATTTTAAGGTTTCGTTATCACTTCCTGCGATGTGTTCACTATTATCAAACACACTAACCAGTGCGCAAATCATGCTATTGTACGGGACGCGCAGGGTATCAACTCACAAAGGCAGAGCAGTAAGACTTAATTAAAAACAAACAAACAAAAATAAAATAGACAAATAGGAACAGGCAAGATGAAGCAGGTCCATTATAACCACCCAGAACTGAAACTAATATTCAAACAGATTTATCCCGGGCAGGGCCGGGGACCTCAGCTGGTATACACAACCTATTGGAATGGTCAGATGGACCTGGGGGCGTGAGGGTCTAGTCAGTTTGTATCAATGGGCGGTAGTCAGATTGACTAATCAGGCGAAAAGGGGCTGGGGTAGTTGTGTTTTCTTGACTGGCGCGGACGGGCGGAAGACCTTCCAAGTACATATATATCTCAATTGAAATTTGTTATATGTTTAAGATATAGTCTAAGGGGAAAAGAAATCAACCCGCTGTTCTGAAACTATAATGTAATTAGTAACTTTAGAACACGTTGTGGAAATCGAATGTCCGAAATGTTATACATTCCGAAATGAAGATTATCAACATTCTACAATCTGCCGCCAATGAAATGATCCTTGAAAATTTGATTCACATTTCATGCATACAATGGAAATTCACCCACTTTCTGTATTGTCGCCTGAGTTGGTGGTGGATTCGGCGGCTTCTGGTGAGGAGGCACATATGCTGTCGACATTGTGCTCACTTTCTTGGACTGACAATAATGAAGAATACTAGAACTCTTTTGAAGCTAAATGCAGAGTAGGTCGTATGCGCGTCGCGCGTGCGCTCAACACGGCGCCCGCTGAGTGGAGTATTTTTTGTACGTCTCGTTGAGTAGTGTATCTATGGTACGTCTCGAACTTTGAAAAAAGCAAAATAATTACACGACAAAAGGGTTGGAAGGCTCGATTTTTGGCAGGTTTTTAAATACCCCTTTCATCTTATAAACGTTTTTCATACGTTGCCCCCCCCCCCTTTGCACGAATAGTGAATATCCCTATACTATTATGCTATTCTTTTTATGGAATGACTGTTTCATAAAAACGTGAGTAAAACCAAATTTTAAGTTTGGGGGGGGGGCGGGGTAGTAAAAAACTTGATAGGTTCGATTTAAAAACTAAACTATGCCACTTTGCTTTTACTTTGAAAAAAAATAATAAAAATGCAGTGAGCCATTTTATTATTATGTAATGCCATCGTATAATCTGACATGATATAGATCTCATCAGCATGGGTTGCCTTCACAACCTACCTTTTCAATTAATCAAAAGCTGGTAATATATTACATGTACATTCTCTGGTATTGAAAAAGAGATGAACAGAATAATCTCAACATATGAATAACATCTGAGGGCGTTGTTTCACTATGGACCTTGTTAGACATACAACAAAACTTGTTCTCTTTTAAAGAAAAGCAACCACTGTATAGAGAGCTATATCTTTCCTCGACGTCTAAGTACTATACATTTCTTCGAACTCAAATTATACCGGGTAAAATTGAATTCACCAGGATCTTTTGAAGATACGGCGCATTAGCCACTAATAATCCATTTACTGCTACCCTCGTACCGTCGCCGTCTTTCAACTTCCGGCTGTTCTTACGCTGCAAAATTCAGTTCACGGCATCAAAATGAGTGACAGATACGACAGAGCTATTACTGTCTTTTCACCGGATGGACATCTCTTTCAAGTCGAGTATGCCCAAGAAGCTGTGAAGAAAGGCTCAACAGCAGTAAGAAAATTCGTGTTTTGATGTTGAAAAACATGATTCCGGCACGTTTGTATAAATTCAACATCAGAAAATTGGTTTTTCTTTCCACTGTGTTCTAGCCTACTTGGGAGCAGGGAAAACATTGTTTACAGTGTTTCAGTTCATGAAACCAGGACTTTCAGTACTCATCTTAAGATTTTGAATCTGATTCACAATGTTTACACAGATCTAGAGTCTAGATCTAGAATCTAGTCAAGCCTAGATTTGCTAAAAAAGTAAAATCTCACAGGAAATTGATTTGCAGCTTCAGCTCTGGACAGTCTGGTGCTGAAATTGAAATAATATTATAGTCTAGATATAGACTACATTGGAGTTTGGATAATTTGAAGTCATCCGGTAATGGATTAGACTTTAATTTAACAGAGTTCAATTTACCTCTGAACAGAGAAATAACCATTATTAACCCTCACCCTGCGCGGGGCGGCAATAGTCGGTATTGACTTGCAAGCGCTCACGCCGCACGGGCGGCAAAAGTCGCCCAGGTCAAGCTGACCGCGCCACGCGCAAGCCGTATTTTCACGCGTCGGGTCACGACCTTTCTGAGACGTAACCACTGTGTTATTGTTCACTGTATCTCTTCTAAATCAAACGCATTGTGACATGGACATGTTAACCAGTGAACCACTGGTCGGAATCACAAAGACTAAGCTTTCAAAGGCTCTCCCCACACTTTCAAAAGATGTAACATCGACATGCGAACTGTTGCTCAACAAATTTGCAATATTATCTCATTTTCTCACAAGCTGACCACCATCTGGAGTTGTCTGTATCTAAGAACCAATCAGAACCAAGCTCTGAAATAATCTTTGCCCCAAATGCCCACATTGGTTTATATTAGTATGTGTCAATCAGGATGAAACCATTTGTGTAGGGCTTGGGAGGGCGTGGCTTGTTATCACGCTTCGTTCTCACGATAACTACAGTTGTCAGCTTGGAATCATAAGTCAGATCATTGGTTAGAGACTGACAGACTAAGGTTTTGCGGGGGCATTGCAATTATCGTGCGGCACACCCTTGCGTTCATCATCAAGACTTGCCCTTTTCAGCCTACGACATTCGAAATCCTCGCGGCCGAGATCATCATCAACAAATTCACCATCGAGTTAATTTGCATTTATCGTCCGCCACCCAACAAACTTAACAAACTGTGCAACTTTGTCCACTTTGTGTCAGAATTCACCGATCTTCTAGATTGTTACAACAATTCGACAAAACAGACCATTATTTGTGGGGACTTTAACTTTCACTTCGACAACAACTCCGACACGTACGTCAACAACTTAAAATCGTTACTGCACCAGTTCAACATGTCTCGAATCATAACAACTGCCACCCATCGCCACAATCACATCATTGACTGGCTTATCGTAAGGGAGGACAATGACATCACTATAACAAACTCAACGGTAATTCAAGACCTGCTGTCTGATCACTTCATCATTCAATTTGAACTAAACGTCCCCAAACCAGCCAAAGGCAGTTTTAACTTTCTTTCCAGAAATATTAAAGAAATCGACAACAATGAATTCAAGGCGGACATCAACAAATTAGTCAACGGCGATAAGGACGGTCGATTGACATCATATACCTGTGGTCTTAGGACTATCCTCGACTCGCACGCACCACTCATCCGGCGGACCGCACCGGCGAGGACTTCCGCACCGTGGCACACACTTGAACTAAAGCAAGCAAGAGCTAAAAGGAGGCAAGCAGAGCACCAATGGCGCAAGTCGGGACTGACCATCCACCGGCAGATTTATATTTTTGAAAGGCAAGCTACACAACAGCAAGCAGCGACTGCGAAGAGAGACTATTACAGCACAAAGATTTCAAACTCAACAACATCAAAAGACCTCTACAAGATAACTAACCATCTCTACGGCAACACAGAGAGAAAGATAATTCCTACAAACTTACCTGAAGCTGACCTGCCAAATCATTTTAACACTTTCTTCGTTGACAAAATCAACAAGCTGCGCCGGGATTTAGATCAGTGCGATTCCTGTCAGGAGGGAACAACATTTGAAGGAACTAAGTTATTTAATTTTACAGAAGTTGATGAAAAGGTCATAAAAGAAATCATACTAGACAGCCCAAAGAAATCATGTAGTTTAGACCCACTTCCAATTGATTTGCTGTTGGAAAATTTAGATGAGTTGTTGCCCTTGTTAACATCGATTGTTAATAAGTCTCTAGTGTCTGGTATTGTACCAAGTGATTTTAAACATGCTTTTGTGACACCTATCATTGAAAAACGAAGCCTCGATCCAAATATTATGAAAAACTATCGACCAGTGTCAAATTTGTCATTCCTATCCAAAATCACAGAGAAGGTAGTGTTGAAACAGCTTCTTCGTCACCTAAGGCTAAATAACCTTCTCGAGCCATTTCAATCGTCATATCGGAGCAACCACTCAACTGAGACAGCATTGGTTCGTGTCATGTCAGATTTATTGATGAAGGCTGATGAGGGTTGCATTTCCATCTTAGCTTTACTTGGTCAGTCTGCTGCTTTCGACAGTCTAGACCATGATATTCTTTTGAGCAGACTTGAAAACACATTCGGCATTTCAGGCACTGTCCATGAATGGTTTAATTCATATTTGCAAGAGCGCACACAGTGTGTTTTAATTGGTAACGTTAAGTCTGATGTCCTGCCATTAAAATATGGAGTGCCACAGGGATCTGTATTAGGGCCAGTCCTTTTCACCTTGTACACACAACCATTGGCCAAAGTCATAATCAGTCACCACGTAGACTATCATTTCTATGCAGACGACAATCAAATTCATAAGGAATGCAACATTTCTGAATTTGGAAACACCAAAGCTAAAATTGAAAATTGTATCAAAGATGTTCAGACGTGGATGACACAAAATAAGCTAAAACTGAACGAAGATAAAACTGAGATTCTCTTTGTTGGTTCAAAGTCTAAAGTTGATCTGCTGAAGTGTAAAACTATACATGTAGGAGAAAATGATATCACTCTGTCTTTTAGTGCTAGAAACCTCGGGGTAATATTTGACTGCCGACTGTCACTGGAAGATCACATCAACAACGTTTGTAAGAATGCTTTTTATGAGCTTAGAAAAATATCTGCAATAAGGAAATATCTTTCTGTCAAAGCTACAAATCAGTTAGTAATATCGTTTGTACTATCACGGTTAGATTATTGCAACGCTATGTATGCTGGTTTACCAAGTGCAAAGATTAATAAATTACAACGAGTTCAGAACAACGCCGCAAGGCTTGTTTTAAGAAAACGCAAATATGAACATATAACACCAATGTTAGAACAGCTTCACTGGCTCCCAATTCACAAAAGAATTCAATACAAAGTTTCAACTCTTGCCCATCAAGCACTACATGACACCATGCCTCAATACATTCAAGACCTGTTAACACCATACTCTCCATCACGGCATCTCAGATCATCCTCTGAAAACCTTTTAAAAATCCCACATGTCAACTGTAGATCCTTTGGAGAAAGATCTTGTAATTACCAAGCCCCGACTGAATGGAACGCATTACCATCTGAAATTCGGAAAGTTGACAGTTATGAATCATTTAAAAGAAAACTAAAAACCTATTTGTTTTCTCGCTAGATAATATCTAGTGTCAGCTGGCAGTCAAGCAAATTCATTCATGATGAATCACATAGTAATGTTGGCGTATTTATATCTGTGAGTGTGTCATATACACGTGTAATATACGTGCATGTGCTGTTATTGTTGATATTATTAAGGGTGTGATTGGATGTCACCTTGTTTGGATGATTATTAGTTAGAGATGTGATTGTATTGATGTGAAGTCTGTGAGACTGCCTCTGCGGTGATATGGACTATAAACCCATCTTTATTATTATTATTATTAATTCATTATCAAGCGTGATAAGGCATAGCAGCGAATGTTTTCATACGGATCAATAAAAACCGAACCATGTGGACAGCGTATGTGGCCATCGCATAGCGGCACGGGTCAGTGACCCCAGATAAGATTCTCCGTGAGTAAGGTCACTGACCATGCAGCGGGCTTTACGGGTAGCGCGCGGGGTATGGGTTAATGGGGAGGTCCTCCGCCCGTCCGCGCCAGTCAAGTAAACACACTAAAGAGGGACGTTTTATTGGGCTTATCAAAAGGTTGGGTTTAGTATGTATGTATGGGACAAAGAAAGAACGAAAGCGCAAGTTAGGGGAGGTCTTCATCATATTATGTTTGTGAAGTTTTTGGTAAGTGGCGCGGACAGGGGGAAGACCTTCCTATTAATGCTGCTTGCTTCGTACTATGTATGTAGCCTAATTACATCCCTTCCGGCAGCCCCCCCTCCCCTCTAGCCCCAAAGCACAGGCACCTGTATAATTTTTTTTTCTTTAGAACTAGAAGTGACCATACCTTGGTGGTAAAACAAAAAAGCAACATTGAATGGCTTAGATCTAGACTAATAGCTCTAGGCAGCAACCTCTATTGCTTGTCTTTGACTTACCTGTCTGTATTGTGTAAGCAGGGTACATACTATTAGTACTAGTAGGCCTACTGGTGATGTTGTCAATCGACAAAGCCATTTCCTTGTGTATGAACTATGATGTTCAGATGCAAAACTGTAGCCCTATTACAGTATTAGTACTACGTTATCCCTCTTGTTGGCTGACGTTGCTATCGAGGAATGACCATTAGCAGTGCAACAATACCCTACATTGTGCTTGTGACCCCCCCCCCCCCCCCCATTTCAGGCCCTGTTGCAGGCCTGCTCGCTGCATTGCATTACCCTTTCTTCCTCTAGATCACTGATGCTAAAAGTGTTTGAGCCGGGCTTTTGTAGGTATGAAGGTTTTCAGGGGGCAGGAAATTCAAAGTTATTTTGGGTGAGCAAGCTTAATGACTTGATATTATCGAAAATTGGTCAGTACGAATTCAAGTGATACAAGAAAGAATAACTGGATAAAGAAGTGAATCAAAAACAGACTCTGAAATTACTTCTATAGTGTAAAAGAAATTCTGTTCAAGTTCGATTAATGTGGACTCCACTGTATCTTGATAGTAATAATAAATAGGGAAAGAGTTCTGCATGTCCCGTCCACCCAGACAAGGGGAGGATAGCCATTACCTGGTTATCTGCCTGGTTAGTTAACCCTCTATACTGTGTATGGATGTGCAACTTTGAGGTGATTAACTGATGTGTGCATTTAGTATTTACGCCACACAGTGAGCAGTGGGTAAAGCCCATTGTCTCACAATTAGTGTTACGCCTTATCACAATAAATTATGAATTAAACCTTTGTCTCTAACCAATTATGTACAATTTTCGTGAGAATGAAGTATGATAACTAGCCATGCCCCCCAGCCCCAATACAAGGGTTTCATCCATATTGGCATACACTAATGAGCTAATGTGGGTATTTTTGGCAAATGTCATTTCAGGGCTTGTTCGTGATTCGTTTATAGACACAGACAACTCTAAATGACAGTCAGTTGAGGAGAAACTTAGATAATTATGTTACAAATTTGTTAAGAAACAGTTCGCATGTCAATGCTTCACCTTTTGTTAGTGTTGGGAGAGCCTTTGAAAGTAATGAAAGCCTTTGAAAGCTTTGTGATTCTGACCAGTGATTCACTGGTTAACATGTTGTGGTCACAACATTTCTGATTTAGAGGATATAAAGAGAGCAGTAAGACAGTAGTTACATCTCAAAGAGGGCAGTGACCTGAATCATGAAATCACAGTTGCCGCCCTGCTTGGATCAGCTTGACCACCTGTATTTTCACTGTAAGTACAGTGAACGCTTGAGAATGTGGCATCATGATGATGTGGATATCGCGATGTCTGGGTTAAACGGGTGTCATCTGGCACCCTTTCGGACAGAAATTAAAAGGTTAGGCATGAGGACAGGATTAGAGTTAGGTTCAGGATACATCTTGACTGGGTGGTGGAGACAGAAGGAAGTCTTTTCCTGGATAGGCCCATGTCTTGCTTTTTACACTAACTTGCTTGTGCTATACTTTCATTCATGTAGAATAAAATTTCATAGATTTTCCAACACGTAATACTAATAGATTGTAATCATTTTTTTAAAAGGTTGGGGTGCGTGGTAAAAACATTGTGGTTCTAGGAGTGGAAAAGAAGGCTGTTGCTAAGCTTCAGGAGGACAGAACTGTCAGGAAAATAGCACTGCTGGATGATCATGTTGCCCTTGCCTTTGCAGGTAAGATCTGTGATTTTCTTGAGTTAGATTTCCTTCTGTGTGACAGTGAGCTTGAATTAAAGGTGAAAATATTTTAGATCAGGAGGCCAATTTTGTTATTTAGTTTCTTTTTCCTCCCAAATTGTTGCTATGCCTATTCTATTTTATTACTTGGATGACAAGTCACCATCCATCCAACTCTTTCCATTGTGAATAAATTTGAGTTTTATACTCCTTCACAGTAGTTACACTATGTACTGTATGAGTGAATTCTATTGAGAAGCTTGACACAGCATATTATTGTTATTCCATACCAGGTTTGACAGCTGATGCTCGCATCCTCATCAACAGAGCTCGGATAGAATGTCAGAGCCATAGATTGACAGTAGAAGATCCTGTAACAGTTGAATATATAACGCAGTACATTGCGCAGTTGAAACAAGTAGGTATTGTCACATGTTATACATGTATATGATGCCACTCTAAAGACGTGCCTGTAGTCGGGCTGGCAAATCCAGCGCCTACCGAAATTGCATGCATCCAACTTGAAATATCTTTATTAAAAATGAATGAAACTTGTTTCAAACATACATCTTCAGATGGATTAACCTTTTCTTTGTTGAATTACCAGTATGTTTCAAAATGTTGTTTTTGTGTTAATTGAACATTTTTTAGTTCATCGAAAGAAACCGTTTATAGGGAAATTCCCTTGTGCAGCTCCGCCTGAATCAGTGAATTTTTAACGTACACCCTTGCTCTTATGACCTCATGCAGCTGTAATTGACAAAATGGAGTTTTGATTGGTTGAATCAAAAAGTACAAATGTTGATCTTTGTGGTGGTGTGCTATGGTCTATGGTAAAGAAGAAGTACATAGAGAAATTGCCTTGTTAACATTTTGGATGAGAATAAATACCCATACGGCACAGCAGCAGATATAGAATATCAAAGGAAAGGCCATCCATTTGACATTTTAATGGTAAAATATATCATTTGATTTGGAGCTATAGCTGCGCCAACGCCCAACAGTTTTAAGGTTGTGGCTGTCACACCGAATCCAGGTGAGTAATGAGAGTGCCGAAGTGCAGTGGTGCTTATAAAGACTGTCAATTTGGGCACTTACAATGGATACCAGAGCATGTGTTGGCAAATTATGTTTGCGCCATTACTTTTGTGTTAGTGTGGACTCATTTGTTTTGCACAAGTTATTAGTTCTATGCTAGGTTTATTTCTCAAGGTGAACTGAATCAGTCAGAAAACAGAGTCACTCGATTCGCACCACAGCTGCCTAATCATCGAGACTGTTATGTTTTTGTAGGCCAGCCATCATAAAAACATTAGAATCAGTGAAATCAGTTTTCATAATCTGTATTCCAGGGCATTGCTAGCTCTACTTTTGAAGGAAGTGAGTTATTTACTAGTAGACTGACGGTGCAAATTCTAAGACAGCACTATACTGTGGTATTTTCAGATTGAAATTGGGCATGATGTCTAGAGCCAGATATCTGTGGCCAGAGCTAGACTTTTTGCACTAGGCAGAAAAGGTAGTAAATAGTAGTTAAAAGACAAGGAATCAGATGTCTCATTTGAAATAAAAGAGAATGGCTGAAAATGAGCAAATGAAATTTGTAAAAGAAGTGGCTGCTTTATCAGAAGTCAGTTGTTTAATTGTTTTCATATCAGTTTGATAATATGGCTGAGAAATTTAAATTGAGAGGGCAGAGGATTATGTACAAACGCTGTCTTGCTATTATTTTTAAAGAAAAACTTCAGGCTGAGCATTTTCCATTTTCAGCGCTACACTCAGAGTAATGGACGCCGCCCATTTGGCTTGTCTGCCCTTATCATTGGTTTTGACAATGACGGAACACCAAGACTCTACCAAACTGATCCATCGGGTACCTATCATGAATGGAAAGTGAGTGATAAGAGCTGTTAAGGGATAACCATTTGTATTTTGTGTTGTACATACATGGTGCCAGTGAGAGAATCAAGCAAAGACCATACATTTAGAATGCCTCCAAAAGGACCCTTAAAGATTTGTCTAAATCATAGGATACCAGCACTGGGAAAGGACAAACAACCCATTTTACAAAATATAAATAGGGCCTACACTCCATTTTGACAGAGGACAAAGACGGGTCATTTGCTGACCATGCAATAAGCAAGCAAAAATTGGCTTAACCCTCACCCTGCACGGGGCGGCAATAGTCGGTATTGACTTGCAAACGCTCACGCCGCACGGGCGGCAAAAGTCGCCCAGGTCAAGCTAACCGCGCCATGCGCAAGCCCTATTTTCAGGCGTCGGGTCACTGACCTTTTTGATTCGTAACCACTGTGTTATTGTTCACTGTATCTCTTCTAAATCAAACGCATTGTGACATGGACATGTTAACCAGTGAACCACTGGTCGGAATCACAAAGACTAAGCTTTCAAAGGCTCTCCCCACACTTTCAAAAGATGTAACATCGACATGCGAACTGTTGCTCAACAAATTTGCAATATTATCTCATTTTCTCACAAGCTGACCACCATCTGGAGTTGTCTGTATCTAAGAACCAATCAGAACCAAGCTCTGAAATAATCTTTGCCCCAAATGCCCACATTGGTTTATATTAGTATGTGTCAATCAGGATGAAACCATTTGTGTAGGGCTTGGGAGGGCGTGGCTAGTTATCATGCTTCGTTCTCACGAAAACTACAGCTGCCAGTTTGGAATCATAAGTCAGATCATTGGTTAGAGACTGACAGACTAAAGTTTTGCTGGTTAATTCATTATCAAGCGTGATAAGGCATAGCAGCGAATGTTTTCAATAAAAACCGAACCATGTGGACAGCGTATGTGGTCATCGTCTAGTGGTACGGGTCAGTGACCCCAGATAAGATTCTCCGTGAGTTAGGTCACTGACGGTTCAGCGGGCTTTACGGGTAGCGCGCAGGGTATGAGTTAAAACTAGATTCAGCAGTAGCAGGTTTACTAGTATGTGATGACAAATTAATGCAATGGAAGGTGAGATTCTCAATAAATTGAACTTGATTCAAGGAGCTGTGTTGCCCTGGCGAGAAACAATTCAAGATTGTGAGGTGCCCTGACCAATGGCTTTTTTAATAGGGGGTGTTGACATGATGAAATTGTCCCCACCTATATTCCAGATAGGACATGTTCTCTTCCACCACTTTTCTCTTAGCATTCCCATGAAGAAGAGAGAGAATGGCTGTCAACTTTCAAACTAAAAAATAAATTTTAATTATCTAGCATTTGTTGACACTTGCATTTATGAAAGGACATATTAGTTATTACCTGCTGCAAACCACATATTTTACAGTCTGTTTTAAATGAAATTTGAACTTTGTTAACATATTCAATTTTAATCTCATTTGAGACAGTATTCCTATTCAGTCACCTTCATCGTAAATCATTTAATTGTGCAACCAATTTTCAGGATCACACTTCCATTGTCGTTTCACTTTTTTTTTTATTGTCTTATATTCTAGGCAAATACAATAGGTCGCAGTGCTAAAACTGTTCGTGAGTTTCTTGAGAAGCACTACACAGAAGAATTGCAAGCTAATGATGATGAATGTATCAAATTGACCCTCAAAGGACTGCTGGAAGTGGTACAGTCTGGTGGTAAAAACATGGAAGTTGCCGTCATGAGAAGAGGACAGCCACTACAGGTAAGCCAGTCTATTATACTCATCAGTGGTACAGGACATTAAGCTGATTGATGTGTTTGCAATTGATGATCAGAGAGATTGTTTATTGTTTGCTGCTGCCATAACAATGTGAATCTTTTATATAGGATTCTGTGGTTTTATATTTCCATTGATAGGAATGAACTAGCATTTCAGAAATGTCTCTGCTGAGGTTGGTCTAACATTACCATATAAATTCCATTCAGCAGCGAGAGAACTCCATAGAACAGCAGTTGTTTGGGATATTGTCTTCAATTAGAATTCTTGCAAATATTTTTGATAGAAGTTGCATTAATGGTAAAGTTCTTGGTGTTTCAGGTGACACCATTTCTCAGAGAATGTTTAAATTTTAAACACCAAAGTTGTGCCAGCTGAGAAATTTGTGTAGGTATTGAATTTTTGAAGATGAGACACATTTTTGTAATACTTTGGCATTCTGGCAAGGCCCACTTTTCCTGTCTTCACAACACAGTAAACAATGGCATGGCTCATAGGATTGATATATTCACATTTTGTAACATCTCCATCATGAATTTTTGTTCAGAATTAAGTTTTATTTTTTTGTCTACACTCATATTTTGCAGATGATGGAATCTGATGAAATAGAGAAATACATTTCAGAAATAGAGAAGGAAAGAGAGGAAGAAGCAGAGAAGAAGAAGCAGAAGAAATGATGTTAATACATTTATCGAATAATGTTATAACATTTCATTTTAGTATATGTGATGATTGGATTTCATGTTGCAGTAGACAGTGACATTTATGTGGAAGTAATTTTCAAATCTGCAAATGAGGAAAATGTCTGAAAGCCAATTGTTAACTACTCAACTGCTATGGTCTCCATCCTGAGACATTAAGCCAACTTAACAGCTTTTCAGAACATTTTTGATTTTACTGCTCCTTGAGCGAGTCATACATTTGTAGCATTCGTTAATGACACTCTGTGCTATGAAAATTACAACAGATTACCATGTTGATTTGAATGTAGCAAATGTGAGGTGGTTGCATATATTATAGAAACTAGTGCAACTTTGAAAAAAAAAACATGATTTGACGTTTACGCACCCTAAAATACATATCGATGGTAGTGTGCTCTAACCGTGTAACTGGAAAAAATTGGCCAACTCATTTTTTTAGTTAAACATGGTCACCACGTCTTTCCGGGGGTTCCCTATTCAAATGGGAAGTCTACTATAAATAGCAAAATTGAGCTTCGAAGCCTTCAATAGTTACAATTCTAACCGTGTATGTGGCTGTTCAAATCATGTAACTGATTTCTGTGGCGGAATTTTGTCGTGCTCTAGTTGTGCGTATCTCTAATTGCGTAAGTGCCCGACAATACTTTGTGTAACAACCGCGTAACAGGATTAACCGGCTTAAAGACCTGCATTTAAAAAAAAAAATATTTATTACGACAGAAAGACACGTTTTGTTTGATTAATACGACCAAAAAGATGTAGTAGGCCTACTGTTTAAAAAAACTCGCAAAAAGATTATTTTTTTTTTCGTCTCCTGGAAAACAATCCCAGCACCAGTTACACGGTTAGAGTACAACACCATCGATATGCTGTCGTATAAATTAAATACACAAATTTTAATTCAGTTCCGTTTTCTCTCTTTGATCTGGATACATTGTATAGGTTTGTGTGCACTTTACAAGGTGAACTTGGTCTCAGTAATCTCTTTGCACTGTAACAATCTGGGTTTGTGTCTAGCAGATCTCTGTCATTGCGTTCTGCCTCATGACTGCATTCATGTAAATTTTTCATTAAATAAGATGTTTCATGGGTGAAGTAAAAATGTTTTTGAAGTATGGATGTGAAGTTTTTATTAAAATGTGTTTCACTGATGGATTTTTCTAATTTACTTTGTTGTACTGTGTTTTTTTTGTTGTTTTTTCTACAAAATTAGCAAGCTAAAATTATCAGTTATTTGAGCCAGATGGTATATGTGAGTGTGTAATGGAAAGTCTTTGATTTTTGCTTCTGTTCCAATGATGTTGCATTTCTGTTTACTAAAACTTTAAAAGATTAAATTTAATACAACTGTGAATGAATACCCCAGACAAATGTTTTGAAATGGAAATTGAATGTTCAATTGCATAAATTGTTGACAAACAGTCGACATTGCTTAGCATGATGTCAGGGGTACATAATGAATAACATTACGCAGTCCATCAAGCTCTTTCTCCCTATCGTAACCTCCGCCCCCAATGCCAACCCGAGTAAAATCAGTGGCCATAGGCAATTTATGACATCTAATGCATTATTTACCATTATATTGCATAATCGGTCTATGTGATGAATAACACATGGCAATGATTATGAGCTCGCCTGAGTGTTAGGAATAGGAGATGCTGGCTGATAAAATTTGTAAAATCCTACACTCATGGACAAAGCGACACATGCAGTCATATTTATGCATGGCGGCACAGGCACACGCTGGATAGGTGACATAACAGTTGTAAGCAAGGCGAGGAGGACACAGAACAATGGCAGGTACTAGCTGTAACGAAACAGCGATTACGAAAGATGACGGCATGCATTTGACCATAATACGGCTTAGGTAAATCATACTAAGCATTTTTGTTGCTCTATCGGTCTTCAAAATGAGATCACATTAAGAGTAAAGATGGACTCCAAGATGTCATGCTAAGTATTTTTTTCCGTGGAAATGAGGTATTGGGAAAGGGATAAAAGAAAAACATCATGCAAAAAGGAGATCACGTAAAGTGACTTCATGGTATGTGGAGTCGTCTGTACTCCAGAAAAACTGGAAAAAGCTGCTGGAAAGAATTTGTAAAAGTTTCAACATTTTCAGTCCTAAATCAAATGCAATAATATGAGCCATTACTACATTTTTCATGAAACAGGTGACTTCCAACATGAGACTTATAGGGAAGTAAGAAAAGTTTTTAAAAAATTTTTTCTCTTGTATCCTTGGCCTTGCAACAACCCATGAGGAAAGATAAATTGGCAAAATGAAAAAGTTGTATGTAGCAAAGCCTCATGTAAGAAATAATACCCAAACGATACAATAAAACGCAAAGAAAACGGGGGAGACAAAATTTTTCTTTTTGCCAATTTTTTACGTTGTTTTAAGCCTTTGCTGCAACCCCACGGTTTTTCTGTGGTTTTTAATATATTTCTTGTGGAAAGATGAAATAAGAACATGAGGTGTCGGTAACAATCTGCTTTTGATCAGAGCTGAATTTATTTTTAAGGCATGAAAATTGAATCAGTCACTGCATAAAAAAAAAAAAACAACAAACAGTATCAGAGCATGTGCTTCTCGGTATATGAATTGTCGGCATGAAGCCCTAGCCATGAAGTTACATTACTGATGTTGTCTACATGCACGTCTTTCTCATCCACTTCCCCTCAAGAACAGACAAAAACCAAACTTTATCAGAGCCATTTCACAGGTTCAGTAGCTTCTTTGATTTCAGTTTCATTTTTTGCTGTTTTAGAATACTTTTTTTTTTTTTTGCTCTTACAATTATTCTCTTATGATCATGACACAACAAATAAAGAAACTCAGTCCATGGGGATAATTTTGGGTCAACTGGAATTAAACAATTTTCATGTGAATCCATGGATATAAATCTATCCTCAAGAAATTAGACCAGCCACTGAATTGAATTTTTAAAATTTTTCTCCTACGTGACAAAATCACTGCAATTTTGACTCAAGCTGAGCAAGTGTGACACAAAGATTCACTGATAATAAGTGATAAACAAAAATATGATTTAAAATCACTTTGAGAATAGCAGGAGGTGTTATGGCTAGGAATTTTTATCTGCCCTATGGACAATAATTATTTTTATATTGCATGCACATGGCATTTATCATATAATGTAATCACTAATAGTATCCAAAATTGTTTAATGTGTAAGCAATCATTATTCTTTCATGACACGATATAATTCGGCAGTCATAACAGAGGATGCAGATCAATTGCATATTGAATGATGAAACCAAGTATATTGTAGCATAGATACAAATGTTAGTTAACCAGTGGATGAGCATAGGTTCTCCATCATATTCTGCTCTCATAATTGGATCACCTAAATTTCATGAAAGAGGAATGTTTACCAGAAACCAGAGTCTACTCATCTGGATTCAGATCCAAAGTCTCAACTAAGTTCTCAAAAATTGGATATTACTTACTGAATTCTAAATCATTATGTGTGTATATTGTACACTGAACATGTATACTCTGACCACTGCCAAAACTCAAGGATTTTCAAGGTCGTTTTGCCCAATTTAGGGATTTTCAAGGCCATTAGTCTCTTATCAAGGACTTAAAAACTACAATCTCTGGTCGTATAATGCATGTTGTAATAATTCAACATCTTTCACTGCACTGATATTTGTACAGTTTGAAAGACATGCACATATATGCTTTTGATAACAACCAATGAAACAGCAGTTCAGCAGCACACAAAGGCACAAGAAAACAAAAGTCAGATGATCTGAAAAATTGTTTTTAATGCCTATTTATTATCAAACCGCAAGCACAAGTTTGTGTGTGCAGTGATTACACACATCATTGTACAACCATTGTAACTTACATGTTAATCATTCAGTGATGAGAGAATGGGACAGAGAAAGCATTGTTGAATTAACCACACAGATAAATCGTATGGAGAAAATTTACTGAACTCTCAGACAATATGACAAATCAAACTCACAGCACAAGCTCAATTTGGACATACAACACACCACTACAATTCTAAAAAATATTAAGGTAACTGGACTTACTACAGCTTTGTTGGGTCAAACAATTCATTATTTCAAGTTAGTATTGGTACATATGAAGCAGCTGCATGCTAATACTCTTCGGATTGTTTCATGTCAGTTAACAAGAACTACAAAATGGGCACTCCAGTGTCAAGTGAAAGAACTGAACATGGGACTTGACACAACATTCTACAATGTATTAAAATAAATAACAACGTGCAAATTTCAAGACTGCTACACTAAGTCTTGATGAATCATAAAGAAATAAACAGTAGTTTTTACTCATTTTCCACTTTGTGGCACTCAGTGAACTACACTGTACATAATGTACTAGTTACTTTTGTGACTATGACAAAATGTGCATAATAAATACAAGTACTTGTACTTAATACATTAGTGATATCACTATCATACTTTATGACTAATGTTTTCAGTAAAATCATTTACCATGAATAGAGCAACTTACAGTTATCACAAACATACTTGCAATTTTATTACAGTGCACTCTCCCGATTACGACATCTCTGAATAACGACATTCTCCCGATAACGACATTGACCCCCGGTCCCGATTTTTTTACTATATGTTATTAGTAATAAAACTCTCTAAATAGCGACATACTTTTTAGACCACTCTCCGGATAACGACATTGAGTTAGCAATAATCGGCTGTGACTTTGCTAGATACAAAAATAAAAATACCTAAAATATTGTTTCCGGTCAGTTTCATTTCATTCTCTGAGCCAATAAAAACACTTCTTTTCCGACCAATGAAATGTCCTACCAGAGGCACCTCATAGCCAATGAGATCGCTTTGTTATCGGCCAATGAGATCGCTTTGTTATCGGCCAATGAAAACACACCTGTGTCTATTGTCGTCGGAACAAAAAGGGTGACGCGCATTAAATGAGTCAGTCATCACATCGCTGACCACTGAATCGATTGTATTCACCCGAGAACAATAACGCACCCCAAGATGTCGACAGCTGCTGTTAAAAAAAGAAAGATACTGACAATAGATGCCAAGCTGCAAATTCTGGCTGATGTGGACACAAAGACATTAACCAAGAAACAGATCCACTGATCACCCACTATGGTTGGTACGTTACATTCTAAGGGTCTAACCGCACCCCTTTTTCCGCCATCTTGAAAATCTCCGAATAACGACATGTTCCCGATAACGACATGCACCTCTGGTCCCGAGCCATGTCGTTATCGGGAGAGTGCACTGTATAAGATAAGCTATGAATTTTAACATACATGTAATCACTAGACAGTAGGAGACTTAGACTGAGTAATAATTATTGCTCACTTTGAAGAAGAAAACGTTGAAGTCTCTTCTTGACATCAGTTTAATTAGAAAATCAATTAAAGCACAGATTATATTTCAGTTTCAGTGCTCACTTAGGGTGTTGGCAAGCAAAACTAATTGGTCAGTTACTTGAAAGTCTGGTGCACAAACACATTCTTCTAAATCTTTAGGCAAAAATACTGGTCGCATGTTAAGATGTAACATTGGACACAGAAATCTGAAAGTTCCCACACTAGTATATGACTTTTTCTTTCCTTCTTTCTCTTTCTTCACAGTCTTGCTCTATTTTAATCTTTCTCTGATCTCATAACTTTAAAAGTAACACTGCATACTGCTGTAACAAAAACAGCTTCCAATGACAATAGAAGGACAAGGATGAGGGTCAAAAAAAGCCAGAAGACTAGAACCTAAACAACCTGAATCTGACAATGACACAATGACATCAAGGATAAAAATTGCCAATACAGAAAGCCAAATGTAATTTGAAAGTTAAGAAAGTATGTATTTAATCACACATGTATCTGATCTAGATGTAACACACAGGTCTAGCAAGTTGAAAGTGGCACATACTGGACTTAGAAAAGCAGTGAAAACATTACAATATTCTCAGGGTGCCTGTAATCAGGGATAGGAATTACTGACAGAAAAATTTCCTGAACTTTCGACAGAACGCATCTCCGCCAACTGCAATACAGACATACACCAAGGCCATTTCATGTGTTCGACAACAAACATAATAGCTTTCACTTAGGAAAAAAGATTAACTGATTTTAAAAATCCGAAAATCAGGAAATTTCCGGAGAATTCTCATCCCTGTGTAATGCACTTTGACGAATGAACAAAACAGCTGGATTCACAACACATTTAGATAACATCTTGTATCAAAAACAAATATCGCACATAAACACATGTAATAACAAATCAGCAATCATAATGGTAACCTCTATGCTTCAATGATAATTGATGAAAATCTCAATCTTGCACCAAGACTTATGCTCTGGTTTTATCATAAGTCTTGCAAATCCTCGATGTTTTTAAAGTCTATCATCACTTTGCTCCAGGAATGAATGAATTCTTATTTGCATTCTTGCATAAAGATGGTTTGCGCTGTGATGATGATACTTCACTGTTCTTATTCATTTCATTCAAATGAAAGGAAGAAGAAAAAAGAGTTTAGAGGAAATTTTCTTGCCATTTTTACCTGTTTTCTAATGCAACTCTTATCATTGCATTGATGGTAGGCCACCAGAACTCCCCCTGATTCAAAATCTCCACTCTCTCAGTTGTATTCTAAGGACAATAGTTTAAGCAGTATAGAATTAGAATGCGTTTACTTCACCTGATAAATGTGTACCAGTAAATACATGCACATATAATAGTATGGCTTTCAACAGTGTTAAGTTTAGCATGAATCTTATGATTTCAACATCTTCAAGCTGTGTGGCAGTGTGGCTGATCAGATATTACATGACCCAAAAGCAACTTTCAACTGCCCTAATTCTGCTAAATATTGCTTCTTTGACATGAATTTTTATGACTTTTTCTAACATTCATGTTACTTCATACCTACCTAAAACAAAATTTTAAAAAGCAATGAATTCTACCGGCCAATAAACTAAGTGACCATGTTCTGACCACTACCGCCATCAATGTTATAAGATCCCATCATAATCCACATGCCATTGGTGATCAGGTTGAACAAGAACCGACTAATCACTCAGAAGTGCCACTGGTCATATAAGACCCGATCACTAGAGCATTTAGCAAAAATCATTCACACAACATGCCCGGCTACAACTGGCAGACTGGCCCTTAGCCATAAACATCTTTGAATTTTTAAGTTTCCAGAAAAAAATGCATTAGTACATATTTAAACCAGTAACATGCCACATGTTGACATTTTTCTTTCTAAAGCACTTATAGTAAATGGTCCAGGACTGCTGATCTGAATACAAAACTACAGTATGTATATGGCATGTGAATAGGGTACATTTTCAACTTAAGGTTGTTGCATGCAGATGGATACACATGAAATACCACGTAATAACAGCACATTTTATGACATTATTTCAACAGAAACATTTGAAAGCAAAGACAGAATTTACATATTGTGTATAACCAATCTAAAAATGTCATGAAAGATAAAAAATGAGTTATTTGCTGGCTTCAGGACGAATGTTTGAGAGAATCCCATCACTTTGTCATTCTCTGCATTGTTCTAGAGGAAGGAAATAAACAAACAACAAGGAAAAAATATGAGTTATAATACAGAAATTCTCAAGAATACATTACTTCTTTAGCCAACATCCTTAGGAAATTTACCAATGTACCGTGATAAATACTATAAATAGCTGCTATATAATATCCTTGTCTTACTAATTAAAAAAAGCTAAATGTATGTGTACAGTGCTCTCTAGTTACCTCAACAGTGCACTGCAAAAAAAAAAAAAAAGAACTGACTGGGCTAAAAAAATATGATGTCATGCTAAATGGACTCTGAGGGAAATAGCAACATTTTCCTAATTGATTATTTCCACTGAAAATTCCACCAGTGTCTAAACTATCTGTGATGTTTCTCCCACGGCCAACTGTTACGTCTCTTAGTGTCCACCTTTGACTCTTAAAAAATTCTTTAATTCACACTAAAAAAATCAGGATTTGAAACAATGGCGATATGAACATGAGATATTTTTAGCACAACAATACATCTCACAATGATTATAATCATGTTTCATTGTATATACACAAACCTGGGCTGCTGCGTGTGTCTATTGTTATCTTATGGGCTATTTTTCCCATGAACAGCACATCTATCTCACTTAACCTCTCACTATATACGGGACCAGTGCATGCAGTCTTACAAGTATCATTCAAATTCGTATCCCAAACAAATATTTTCACAGCCAACAACGTCATGTAATTATTGTCAAAGCTCAGGTCTGGTTATGCTTTGACAGTGGGGCATGTTTCTGGCGTGACTCCAGAGGAGGGGGGTGGGGGGAGGGAGAGAGACGACAACTGACTACACATACCTATACACCCTCCCCTCTTAATGATGAGGACTGAAGTGCTGTGTTCTAATCATGTGCTGTGCTTCTCTTTTTTTTTTTTGGTAGAGTGGCACCAAAGAAGATAGAATACCATCTTTTGTAGACACATGCTCTCAAGCAAAGCAACCACATGGATGGTCAGCATAACAAAGTTTAATAAAACAAATGAAAACTTGCTGGAACCAAATAAACTGATCAAGGTAGCAGGGGTACAGCTTAGTAAAACTGCATTGTACCTGTGGCTCAAAAACACTGTACATAGACCATCCTGTATATCCTTGTATTCTTCAGGCAAATTAATAAAAAAAATCTCCAAAATAGCTGTATAAACTAATTTACCTTTTCATCACCAACTTTTGCATTAAATTTATTACAAAATTCTTCCTTAAATCCTAATTCAAATAAAGATAGTTGTATATTATGGATGTAATAAATCTGACGACGGAAACCCCAAGATGGTTGTAAATGTTTTTCACTTTTCACAAATACTTACCCTTAACTGACCAACAACAGTAATTAGGACACCTCCATCCATTGTTGGTTGGCAGTCTACTGTTGTTATTTGTCTGAACATATTATCAAGGGGGATATTCTGTAAAAGTAAACAGTACAATTAGAAAAGACATGCAAGAAATAGATAGAAACTGTCTAGATAGGTTTTTGTTTTTTTACTGAAACTCTAGGCTTACTGCTGTCTTGCTGCTGATTCAAATTTGTGATGGTGCAAAATGATGTGTTGTGTAAACTATCCCACAGCCTTCTTAGAATCTCTTGAAACAGAAGTTCAGTTGTTTTAAAACTAAACGTATTGGTATGATCAATGATGATCCTTTCAGTGGTGATATTTTGCTGCATATCCTTTGTCCGGCCAGCGTCTTAAAAAAAAGCCACATTCTTGTGGCCGTACCGTATAAAAGCGTAATGTACTACCACAGCCAGTGTTTACATTATGGAACGGGGTGTCGTTTGGCCGGCCGATTTGTCTGTTTTGCACTTTTTCTGAACGCTGTAACAGAACGATTGTTCCTTCAATCAGCCCGAAATTCACACGAGGCACTCATTAATACATGTTCTAAGTGCATGCTTAATTTTATGAATGTAAGTTTCATAGAAACTGATGTGCGAAGACTCAAAGTATCCGTGTTGAAGCTTTTCCTACGTTCCACTGCATGTTGTGCAAATGGTAGGATTTGAAAACTATTTCTTGTTGCGTTCCTTTTCAATGAATTTGTTTATAATTCCGTGTATGCATTAAAAAGTGGTTGGTGACACCTGGTTTTAAATTTAAAGACAGTGTCTTTACCCTGAATGTGGTTATTAACTTTTAAAGAGGGGTAAAAAAATCCGCTTTGTTACGCTCTGGCCGGTTTTATCTCCGCCATTTTATACATGTCTCATTTGGCCAGACCGTACTAAAGCGTATCGCCACCATAGCCTCCCCGCCCGTGAAGGCTGTTCGAGTGCCCGGGCAGCCTGTAGGCTTAATGGTGACACATCGGGGTGTAACATTTCTTAAATATTACCATACATATTCTGTTTGGAGGAGAGATTTGTAAAGACACGAAGACAACAGGATTATACTTATAGATTCCACTCCAGACTAGTAGACGGAGCACTAAAAATACGTGTTTTATTGTTTAAAAGCGCCATACAAAGTACTATAGACTGTTAGCCGACTGGGAGTGATAAAAATGTTTTACACATGTTCCAGTAAGGCACTGTTAAGATCGCCAGCCTTTTCACACATAGAGTCTAGATATAGATGTACATAAAAACATATAAGACAAACATTCTTAAACAAATAATATTAAAGGCTGCTTTTATTTTAAATGAATGTGTCCAGGTAACTCTTCGTCAAAAATTGATGCAGTACACCAAGTTTCATTTTTTATGTCGTAGTCGTGAAGTTTAGCTGCTTACATGTTCAACCTCTAGCTCAATTATAGTATAAGATAACAGACAGCTAGATGCAATCAATCATTGCCACCCTGGGCACCCTTTCTCAACGTACTGCTGTTGGTAGGAATGCGTTTCCATATTTTTTTTCTAAGCACTTGTGGGCTTAATCACAGACAAGTAAGATTACCTGTCAAGTCTACAAGAAAAAAAAAACTGCAGAGAATTACAAGTATTCAACTCTTATTACTCTTAAGATGATTTCTAAGAGACAACAGGGTCATTTTTTATTTTAGCCCTAAAAATGAGAAAATACCCTTAAAATGCATGTGTACGACTTTTAAGGAAATCATAATCAGGTAGGAAGTTTGTCAAAGAAAAAACACTGTATAGGTGAATAACCAGTCGTAGTCAAACATCAATGGAAAGAACTGAGTGAAGAAAACAAAATCAACTTGATTTGACTGATTGTCTTCCAATATTATAAAGCACAATCACTGTTCTATAGCCAGTGCTAGTACTGGGCATCGCGAGTGATTTTTAGCTTTCGAGGTGATCTGCATAAACGGGCCGATGTTGTCACAACAGGCTGGCGTGAAAATGGCGTGAAGGAACGTGCTGACTCTGCAATGGCATCGTCCGTTTGGGTGAAGCTAAGGCGTCACGTTTGGCAACAAGATTTGAAGAGGATGAGATCTTGCACGCTTTTTCGTGGTACATGAACTGCCAGAAACATTCCTGGTGCAAATGAATCTGGCACTGTAGACACCCATCCCTCGTTTCTTTTGCTTTGCCGCTTCTTGTCCTTATCTTGTGCTTCATGCAGAGGCGACATGCCCTTGGTCTGCCCGAAAAGACAGTTTTTTGGTGTCCACGTCATCATCAGTTTCCCAGGTGCAGGAATCAATCTGTGTGCATGTGTCTAAATTTTTTTTCAGGGGGATATCATCATCTGTTTCCCAGGTGGAGGAAGTAATCTGCGCCCAGGTATCCTGTTTTTAAATCAGTTTTCAGTCTCTTTAAAGGCACGAGGCAATCACCCCATTCATTGTCAACGACTGGCAAATGCAATGGTTCCAGCACTGTAAATGTCTTCTCAAATATTTCCTCGTCTGAATCCAAGGGCACGTCCCTTATTAATGGCACAAAGTGATTTGGTTCGAAGACACCTGCAACATCTGTGCATAATCTGGACCACAAATCATAATAATTACATCATCCAGATTTGAATTTTCTGAGAAGAGAGAGTTCTGTTATACAGTAACTGCAGCGTTAAGCATAATCCTTTTGTGTTTGGGTAAACGGACGCAAGTCGACGCCCAATGACATTTGCAAGCGCAATGAAGTTTAGCAATCCGCTCCAGTAACCACTGCAAGCTGTTTTCAAAGCAAGTTGTTGTTGTGCTTTGATATCACCATGCTCATGCCAGCATTTTTCAATGTCATCATCGCTGATGATCATAGCCACAGTCAGTCATGGACAGATTGTCACTGATGACAGGATCTTTGAAGTAGTTGTAGTCTCTTCTTAGTTCTTCCTAATTCTATTGATGTGAGGATTTGAAGCGACTGAGCGAGATAGTCTGAGCCAATCAGTGCAATGGAAACAGCATTGAAGAGACAATTTCCATCTCCTACCGTTGCCAGGGGTCGACGTTCGGAAAAGGATGCTGGAATGATCTTCTGTTCTTCACTGTCAGTAGGCAATAGTTCGTATTGTGGTACATGTACTGCGCTTGTAAGTGTTGACTGGAGGAAGTGACTATAGTTTCTTCTGAGCTGCTCCGTCACATTTTCTTGTTTTGTTGACAGCGCTTCCCTCAGGGTGTCAAGATCGGTTGGTGTTATCTGGAGAAACAGTGCATACATTGTTATTACTCGTGATGGTAGCAGAAATGAATTACGTAGGTCCTCTCTCTCCCACTTACTCACCAACTCACTCACTCACTCATTCACTCACTCAATCATGCAGTCACTTGCACATTAAACAAAACCATTAGCTAAAACACAAAGAAAAATTGCTATGAGGCTCACAACTGAATGAAAGCAACCCTAACGTGTTTGGGAATTTTGTTTGGTTACACAGTTGATAATTCATCAACACTGGTGTTGTTTTTTTTTAATTACTGAATAAAAAACAAGAAAAAAAAAAGCAAGTCTTACCTGATGATAACTTGGATCTATGATTCTTGCACAGGATACGCCTATCTTAAAAAAGAAGTCAAGTGATGGTAGACTTGGAACGAAACCCCAGTCAGGCCGCACCGTATTTAAGCGGAAATCAACGACCACCCGCAAAACGGCCATACCGTAATAAATTGCAACACAGCCTTGCGGAGGAGCAGCCAGACCGTATCATAGCGTGCATTTATATAGGAAATTACGCTTTCTTACGGTACGGCTATAAACAACCGGCAGAAAAGGATTACGTTTTATTCCGGTTTGGCTAAAGTATGATACTTGTGTTACCAAACACCGACCAATTAACGACCTATACGCTTTTTTCCGGTGCGGCTGGTCATAGGATATGTGTGCATCATACATTTAGCAAAATTTACAGGAATAACCTGACATAAACAGAAGCTGACTGCTGGCTAAAATTGAGAAATACAAAAGATGACCCTCAAAAATGAAGGCGCATTTAATTTTTAAAAAATGTTTATTTCATTCTCGTCACCCAGCCCCTTCGCAAGAATATCTAGCACACTGCAAAAATACAAGTTCAGAAAATATTATTATTCATCATGACATTACATTTACTGCTTTTCACTTACTTTCATTTTTTCTGCTATTGCATCAATACCTTGAAACCGTTGCCCTTCAAATGTTAACATTGCATCTGTGGGCTGAAAAGAAAACAATTTCCAGTGAAGCTTGACAGGTTCAAGAAAGGCAAATTTCAAATACCAGAGAGCAAAACAAATTACATGTCACAATAATGTACCACGGTTAACGAATACAACTTTCTTTGTTCATGTAAAATGTGTGAGACTGCAGTAGTTTTTGTTCTACAACATGAATATTATTTCCTAGTTATAATATCTGAATGTGGGAAAATTTCTCCACTAAGTTTGTAAAACCTATCACAAACACCCAATGGAAAAAAAACATGTAACCATGGCTTTTGTGCGTGTTTATCAATAATATTTTTGTGTCCCTTGAACCAATAAAATAGATCCTGTTGTCTCCCTTTCAACACTGCTAAGCTGGGTTTTCCTTTGTACGGAAACAAAAAACGGCAACTGAAAGGTCAAAAACCCATCGTAGTGAAACAGAACTACATAGACATGATAATGGAGGTTTGACGTTTTCGTTTCCATACACATGAAAACAAGGCTTAATAGTAAACCGTTGCCCGACTCGCACTGTTTACGACCCCCATGGTTATAATAGAAGCGTCAGACCTATAGGCCTCACTCACGCCTGATGTATAAGTATCGTTTATTGGACCGAATGAAGTGAAATCCAGCTATGCCAATGATAATTGATATTGACACCAGAAAACTAAAAAAGTAGAACAATTTGAGGCAGGCTCCTTCAGGCCTTTATAACCTAAAGCATCTGTCATCGGGTTGATCTAGTACCATGATTATTCGTAGCAGTACAGCGTGTATCGATACAAATTTAGGGGACATGCTCGACCTTGACCTAGATTCTATGTTTTTGCGTAACAGTAGTAACACATCAAATCAGCCAGCACAACACATTCACAGTGCACAGAAGCCAAAAACCGGGTATTCCAACCAAAAGCATCCATAGTCAATCGATAATAAAAGATCATAGATCTACCATTGCAGGCGTCTTTAGCATTAACTATGGTAAGCCTGACACATATGAGATGAAGTCAGCGCAAAACATGCTAGACTACGTCCACTGAAAACGATACGCGGAACAAGCGGTTCTTGACCGGACACAATACGTCATCTTTTGACCCTGTGACCCGTCGCTCACTTTCAAGTTCGCGTTATTGTCAGTGCGATAAAGAGCAGCCGATGCATGTTAAGTGCTAGATCTAAAACTGTGAATCAGCCAGAACATGACGGTAGCCCTATGCTGACGATACGCCTTCCGACACTGTGAATGCTAAAAACAGATGCAAATTAGGCCGATATCTCGAATCAACGCTTGCGCCTTTTTGTTTTGATTAACCAGGTTTTTTTCTTTGGTTTTTCAACTCTTCATATGATCGCGAAACCGGAGGTCTGGCACCCATGCATATAAGTTACACAACTTTAGACCGGCACATTTCTTGTACTGGCTGTTAATCGCTGAGCCGGGCATGTACCATAAAAACATCCATCTAGAAGATTAACTCGCCAAGGAGGCTTTCCCCCCGTGTTGCACTGAAAGGGAAAAATTATAATAAATCCAATTTAGCCAATGACATTTCAGTGACGCTATTGTTACCAATGTGTGCAAAGGTTGAGGCTGAACCTCAGAGATATTGGGGTGGACTGAACAAGAGAGAAGGGTTAAAAAAGGAAGGTCATTCACACTACAGAACCTATGCTGGCAAATAAAAACAATCCTAGGAGAAATGTTATTGGTCAGTGCTGACAAATAGTCGCTGCATTTGTGAAATCATGATAAAAATAAATATCTTGCTCTGTCTAGTGTCTTGACAAATCTTCAGTGATAATTGAACAGCAGCTTACGAACATTAGACAGATCTCTAAATCTAGAACCCATGCAAGATATGGAACATCAGCAGATTAAGCCTACAGTAGTAAGTACAGTTGAGAGTTTTAATATTTGGGGGATCTAAATCTAGTCTGACGGGACAGTCACTGGAAAGGAGAGAGAGAGAGAGGATAAAGATACTGAAAATCCAAAAGAAATTAGAAAATTAGTATTGGGTCATGATTAGTTGAGCATAAATCTAGATGTAATCAAGGGAGGTCTTCCCCCTGTCCGCGCCACTTACCAAAAAGTTAAAACATAATTATAATTAAGATGAAGACCTCCCCTAACCCGCGCTTTCGTTCTTCCTTTCTTCTTTCTTTGTCCCATACAAATACTAAACCCAACCTTTTGATAAGCCCGCTAAAAAGTCCCTTCTTTAGTGTGTTTCCTTGGCTGGCGCGGACGGGCGGAGGACCTCCCGTAATCAAAACATTTTCGGTTCACTCTTGGATCTTACATGATACATGGCTGCGACCTGGCCCCTAATATCTTTGTTGTCAAAAACGGCGTAATACTGTTCGACAAACTGCTTGCCGATTGTTTCAAAGTTTGGATTCATCTCCTAGTTTCCGAGTAGGAAGGCGGTTATTATCAACAAGGTCTTGTTTAGTGACACTGCGGCCCCTTCCAGCAGTCCTCCGACCTGATGAGTCTCGCCGACGTTCAAATGACGGCTCTACGCTCTCAGAGTGTGTCCACAGTCGCCTACCGGAAATCCCCAATACTGAAGGAAATTTAAAAAATATAATCAATGCTTGATTTCAGCAGTTCAGCCAAGTTTTTTTTGTTTTTTTAATTGCCTTTTACGATCAAGCAGAGACCATCCATTCTAGTCAACAGAAATTTCCTGGCGAAAAGGAATAAAATAATCCTATCTTCTGCTCATTCTAATGATTCATTGATCTGTCTGCCATTATAAATGTATTTCTTGAAATCTGAATATGTGCGCTTGTCTATGATTTAATTAGTATAGTATTAGGAAATTATCTGTTCAATTTTCCATCCTTTTTTGTTGTTGTTGTTGCTGTTTCGTTTTTCCTGAAGAACGTTTCTAACCGAAAGCTTGATTTGCCTTTCCCTTTTCTTTGTTTTACTGTATCGTTTCGGTATTATTTCTTCTGCGAGTCTTTGCTACAAACAACTTTTTCTTTTTGCTGTTTTGTGATTTTTGTTTTTGTTTGTATGATATAAATATAAAGAGCTCAGACCCTGCATAGTTGTTGGCGGAATGGAGTGTTATAGAAGTGCTGTGTATGCTTCTTATTATTATCCACTTTCCACGTTGGTTTCTATAAGGAGAAGGGAAAGAAAAGACAAATCTAACAGCAGGGACCAATCAGAAGGTCATTTGGGCTCTACAGGACTTGTGCTTTTGCCTGGGTGGGTGAAGGGGGTTTACGCACGGAAAATAGATTTTTTTTCTGCATATCATCTGCCTTTAAGTTCCATGCGCTATCTATGGTGGCAAGGCCTGTCGACCACCTGGGTCATCGAGGAAGTGAATATTGGCCAATATTGGGAGCCAGCTATACATCATCTCAATTATGTCTTAATATCATTATTTGTGTACCTACAGATACTTCAGTGGCTTTGTGTTGTGAGGAGTAACTCAGTCGTTACAGCTCTGAATATGAAACATAAATTTATAAAGAAAATGTTTCCAACAAGACCGCGAGGGACTCAAAAAGGCCGTTATCATGCCGTCGCGCCGTAAAACCCAAACTCAAGCTACCCCGGGGGCTGAAAAAAAGTTGATTTCTTTGGGGGGAGTGGGTGATGATTACTGGGTAAGGTATCCTTTCTTGCTTATGCCATTATCACCTCACATACTTTACAGTTGTAGGGACAAATATCTCCCATTTACATATTATGTATATAATGGTGGATGTTGGAAGGAATCAGGGGCATTTAAATAAAAAAAATCCAGATGCATTGTAACTGCACATGCGCACCAATCAACACTTATCAGTGCAAGCTCTTACTTGAAAAATAAAAAAATAAAAATATAGCTATTGACGGTGGTTTTGGTTATGATTTGTTAAATCATTATAAAGCAGCGGTTACTAAAACAAGAAAAGGGAATGTCATGGCATTAATGTTCTGCGTGTTGAGGTAATAAAACATTATTTTCAAATTCAACAATCAATGCACTGAATTGTTCTGTTAACTTTTGTTCCACAATTTACTTCCGCTTGAAGAAATCGAAAATAAACATCGAAACAATAAACATGGCGGCTGCCGGTGTCTACTTCATCGGCTGTATTGGCCTGATATTGAGAATAGGTCTCATGCAAACAAACCTACCAAAGTGGTTACAGACTAAGAATGAGGTCATTACACCATTGACATCATGGAAGCGGGGTAAGTCTTTTTTTCTAGATCTAATCGGTATTTTTTTCTTTTTCGAAGCAGGACCTGGAGTGTCTAGACTAGAACTAGATCTAGCTAGACTCCAGATTATAAATATAGATCTAGACTCTAGTAGATCTAGCTTAGATCTAGAGTAATGTTATCCCTCTCATTGACATTATTCATTTTGTACTTGTAGACCTATTTAGCCTATTACTATTTATTAGTTGACTAGCAGGACCAGATCTGGGGGAGGAGTTCCATTTGAGTTAGAATCTACTTAGACTCTAGTCTCTAGATCTAGATCTAGATCTAGTAGGAATATAACAAGGATGCGACTTAACCCATACCCCGTGCGCTACCCGTAAAGCCCGCTGCACGGTCAGTGAACTTACTCACGGAGAATCTTATCTGGGGTCACTGACCCGTGCTGCTATGCGATGACCACAAACGCTGTCCACGTGGTTTGGTTTTTATTGATCGGTATGAAAACATTCGCTGCTCTGCCTTATCACACTTGATAATGAATTAACCAGCAAAACCTTAGTCTGTCAGTCTCTAACCAATGATCTGACTTATGATTCCAAACTGACAGCTGTAGTTTTGGTGAGAACGAAGCATGATAACTAGCCACGCCCTCCCAAGCCCTACACAAATGGTTTCATCCTGATTGACACTGTGTACTAATGGACCAATGTGGGCATTTTGGGGCAAAGATTATTTCAGAGCATGTTTCTGATTGGTTCTTAGATACAGACAACTCCAGATGGTGGTCAGCTTGTGAGAAAATGAGATAATATAGCAAATTTGTTGAGCAACAGTTCGCATGTCGATGTTACATCTTTTGAAAGTGTGGGGAGAGCCTTTGAAAGCTTAGTCTTTGTGATTCCGACCAGTGGTTCACTGGTTAACATGTCCATGTCACAATGCGTTTGATTTAGAAGAGATACAGTGAACAATAAGACAGTGGTTACGTCTCAAAAAGGTCAGTGACCTGATGCGTGAAAATATGGCTTGCGCATGGCGCGGTCAGCTTGACCTGGGCGACTTTTGCCGCCCGTGCGGCGTGAGCGCTTGAGAGTCAATACCGACAATTGCCGCCCCTCGCAGGGTGAGGGTTAAAGAGTGTCCGTGAGTGGGGGGCTCATGGGGGAGGGGGAAGGCAGTGTCCTCCTGGCGAGTTAGTCCTCTTGATGGATGGTTTTGTAGCAAATGTGGGCTTCGGTAATTAATACTCAGAACATGAAATATGTGCCAGACAAAAGCACTGCAACTCCTATGGTACTCTCCTCTTCCTAGGGATTATGGACTCTGCAGCGATCAAATGGGAGGACTTCCAGATGTGTCCCATGGCCAGATTTTCTTTTAATAATGAAATATTTCAAAGGCTGCCATTATCCGCCAACATTATCGGTGAATACTGCCCAGGGCCGATATGCATGAAGCTGTCTAAACGCGTTTATCTCCTATCCGCGTATAAAATTCCGTATAAGGTGAGGGATTCCCGAAAAAGTCGTATGCACGAAGCAGCGGTTAGCATGACTTCATTTCCAAAACCCGTATAACTTTATTGGACCTTCTCACTGCGTTTAAGTCGGCTATACGCGTTTAGTTAGTGGCTGAAGATGGCGACTTTACATATTCTTAGACTGAGACAGAGGAGACTTTTAAGACGAGACAGAGTGTTTAGGGATAAAACGCACCCTTTCGAAGTGTTTGATGATATTGAACTTTATAGAAAATTTAGATTTAGGCGACTGGATATTTTGGATATTACAAACGAAATCACGGATGTGATAACTATTGCAAATCGTAAGAACTCTCTAACTCCACTACTTCAAGTGTTGGTAACTTTACGATATTTTGCTTCTTCAAGTTTTCAAGACGTGTGTGGTGAACTTATTGGGGTAGATCAAGCTACAGTAAGTAGGGCTGTTACGCGGGTTATCAATGCTTTGTTCCTAACTGCCCATCGCCATATACGCTGGCCAAATCAGGAGGAAGCAGATGAGACAAAGAAGAAAATATTCACCCAGTACGGTTTTCCCAATGTAGTGGGCTGTGTGGACGGATCACAGATTCGCATCCAAGCTCCTCATGAACAGGAACACGAATTTGTAAACAGAAAAGGCTATCATTCAATGAATGTACAGGTACGTTTTTAGTTTCAGTTTAGGCTTAAATTGTATGTGTGTCTGTGTCTGGTTTGTGTGTGTCTGCGTGTCTGTGTGTGTGTGTGTGAGAGAGAGAGAGAGGGAGAGAGGTGTCTAAATCTATTCTATTTAATTTTTTTTTCAGCTTATCTGCGATGCCGACCTTGTGTTCAGTCACTGCATCTCTAAATGGCCCGGGAGTGTACATGATGCACGAATATTACGTGAAAGTCCTCTCTTTGAAGCATTTGAAAGTGCTCAGAAGCCACTTGATGGAATAATTCTTGGCGACAGTGCTTACATGTTACGTGAGTGGCTGTTCACACCGCTTGCAAATCCAACAACAGCTAATGAGAGGGCGTATAATGCTAGGCACAGTTCGGCAAGATCAATAATTGAAAGATCAATTGGTGTTCTGAAAAGACGGTGGCATTGTTTGCGACGTCTTCGAGTACAGCCCACAAAGGCATACAAGATAATTATGGTTTGTGTTGTTCTACATAATCGTTGTCGACGCTTAAATGTCCATTCTGCAGACTCCGACAGTGATGAAAGCGATGATGAAATGACTTTCGACATTGCCTCACAGCCCAACGATAATACCTATGATCAGGAAGAATCGGCTGCTGTCAGTGCCAGACTGACTGAACGGGTCCGAAATGCTGCAGGAGCTGCTGCCAGACGTAGACTGATTGCAAACTATTTTTGAATCACTGAGAGATTGAGCACATACATATTACCTAGCATAACCTTGGGTTTTCTTCCATTGTGGTGGAGTAAAGTATTTGAACTCTAAAAATATGTTATATCTTCCTCCGTGCTTTTGTGTTACACTAATAAGATTTTCAGAGCATATTTATCATTGATGGAAGGGGTGATCATTATCTTTCTAACATATGTGTATGTGTCAAAAAAGGGGGAGATGATAAATTTGGTCCTGAAACAATTGGACATAATAATAATAATAATAATAATAATAATAATAATAATGATAATAATAATAATAATAATAATAATAATAATAATAATAATAATGATAATAATAATAATAATAATAATCAACACCCAATACTCAAGATTAATAAAAAAAACAACAATATTGTTATCAACTTTATTTCAAATTGTTAGAAACATATTTTCAAAAGATGACATGAAATTAATACAAACTAGGGTGTGCGATGTTCAAAGATGTCAAGGGTGACATTAGCTGGAGCCCAATCCTCGCCCATTTCCCTCTCTCCCTTTCTCAATTTCAAATACAAGACTGCTTGTTTAAGCTGGGCATTTGTTCTTTTGATCCCTGTAAGACGTTTTTGTTCCTTTATCATTTCCACCTCTAGGAGTAATTTTTCTTTCTCCACTGTCAATTTGTCCATCTCTAATTGAACTTTGGCTTGATTTATTTTTGCCAACTGCAGTTCCTGAACTGCCAGTTCATCGATATTGTCTCTTTTAGATTTACTCGTAGATCCTTTTGTATTTCTTGACTCAGTAGTAACAACCGAGTAAACATCAGTCACGTCGTCGTGCTCTTTAGATTCTGTGAGTGAAAAAAGTGAAAGTACGTAAAAACTTTAATGGCAAATTTAAGGTAATAACAGGATCATCATCATCATCATCATCATCATCATCATCATCATCGTTATTATCATTATTATTATTATTATTATTATTATTATTATTATTATTATAATAATTATTATTATTATTATTATTATTATTATTATTATTATTATTATATACATACTGCAATGAGACATCAAATTTATATTAGACATTAAATAAAACACAAATTGAATAATATATGTGTTGGTTTCTGAATTCTTGTCTATAATAATTGTATTTCTTACCGTTATTCGTAGAAGCAGGAGACAATGGAATATCTGTGGTGTAGATAGCAGCACTGGAGGTGTCACTGGATGTGCTTGGTAGAGATAGATAGATAGATAGATAGATAGATAGATAGATAGATAGATAGATAGATAGATAGATAGATAGATAGATAGATAGATAGATAGATAGATAGGTAGGTAGATAAGTAAATAAATAAATAAATACATATTAGTATTGTATATAGACATTATGGAATCCCAGAGAAGATGGTGAACCTTATCAAGAGCATGTACGACGGGACAAGTTGCAGAGTCGTACACGATGGCGAGCTTACTGACAGCTTTGATATCAAGACTGGTGTTAGGCAGGGTTGTTTGCTGTCCCCATTTCTGTTTGTCCTGGTGATTGATTGGCTTATGAAAGAAACCACCAGTGGAGGAAGAAATGGCATACAATGGACCCCATGGACACAGCTGGACAATCTAGATTTTGCAGATGACTTGGCACTATTGTCGCACACACACGACCAGATGCAAGCAAAGACTACAGCTCTAAACAAAATTTCAGAATCTATTGGATTGAGGATACATCCTGCGAAGTCGAAGGTCCTAAAAATTGTTGCACTCCCAAGCGCACAAGTCAGAGTAGGAGATCAACCACTGGAAGATGTAGAGTCCTTCTGCTATCTTGGTAGTATCATTGACAATAAGGGAGGAACAGAGGCAGAAGTCAAAGCACGAATTGGAAAGGCACAGGAAGCTTTCACGTCCTTAAGCATGATGATGATGATGATATAGAATAAAGATTTGAGGATGCTCCGATGATATTCAAAACGAAGTGGTTATTTTCAAGGCATGCCTTGGAACTAACGCCAGCGTTATTTTCAAGGCATGTTTCATTGACCAATCAGAAGCTGTTTCAGTATTTCTAAACGTGGAGCCTTAGACTGTGCATTGTCAGACTGATATGTAACGACGTGAGGGTCTAGTCAGTTTGTATCATCGAGGCCGTAGGCCGATGTTCGTCTGGGTAGTAGTCAGATTGACATATCAGGGAAAGCCGCCGGGGTAGCTATGTATTGTTTATTGGACTCAAGGTATGCCTTGGAACTAACGCCAACGTTATTTTCAAGGCATGTTTCATTGACCAATCAGAAGCTGTTAAGGTATGCCTTGAAAATAACGCTAGAGTTAGTTTCAAGGTATGCCTTGTAAATAACGCCTTGCTATTCAAAATAACATCCTCAAAAGGAACTGATGGTGGGGGAGACCCTCCCTCAGTCTTTCGTTCATCTCTTTTCCTTTGAAGGGCCGCACTCTTCATTGCACGCCATTTTTCTTTGCAGTCTTGTACGCTTCTATTTGCCACTCCTATCGCATTTATTTGGGCTGCTATTCTTGCCCAAATTTCTTTCTTCCTTTGGTTTGTTACCGTTGGACTGTGGCTTGAAAAAAGAATGGTTGGCTCTACAGAAATTTGTTCTAAAAGAACACGAATCTCACTCTCTGAAAAATTAGGTTTTCTTGGCCTCTTCGCTTCCGTCGCCATCTTGCCTATAGCCTAAACAACGCACTGTAGAGCACTGACAAAAATATTGGAGTCAAACACGTTTTCCCGATATCTAAATATAGAACATTGGACTATGCGCTGTTAGTTAAACGGACCCGTTTAGTGCTTCGTGCATACCAAGAGCGGATAAAAGATAAACGCGCATAGTGTGCGTATAGCTAACCGCAGTTAGGGACTAAACGCGTATAGACTTATACGTTTTTCCATGCATATCGCCCCAGGTCTATCCGCCGATAATGTTGGCGGATACTGCCCAGGTTTATCCGCCAGCATTATTGGCAGATACCAGAGAGTATAGATTTATCTATACCCTCTGCAGATACTGCCTGGGCCGCCAACACTATCAGTAGATGTAACCTGGGCCGACAAACATTATCGGCGGATACTGCCTGGGTTTATCCGCCAACATTATCAGCAGATATTGCCCAGGTTTATTGGAGGATACTGCTTGGGTTTATTCGGCAACACTACCGGCAGATCTTGGGTCACCAACAGTATCGGCGGATAAAGCTCAGGTTTATCCACAGCTATTCGTGTTGTCTATGACAAAAACAAACTGGATTTATTCCTAATTATGTTGTTGGATAATAATTTCAAAAAAAACAAAAAAAAAACACCCTGCTGAGAATCGAACCACTGTCCCCCAATTGACAGGTGGAGATACTGAAATAGAAACCTGAATTTATTCCGTTTTTGTTCTTGGATTTAAAAAAAAAAAATAAAGATTGATTCCGAATAAAAAGTCTTTTAATATTTTTTTTTTTTTTTAAAACTGCCCTCCTGAGAATGGAACCATGGCCCCTGACTGGGGGCAGAGATGCTTACGCTACTGAGAATCCTGAGTAATTGTGAGGGAATTCTTACTAAATAAGCATGACGAAACCAAGAAACCATATCTACAGATAAGATCTGAACCTTCATATGTAAAATTCCATTTTTATTGCACAAAGCCTCTCCAATTTCAATTATGCCATCGTTTTCAATACGTGCGCAATACGAACGTTGATCGGGATGAAAGGAACAAGGGAGGAAGACGGAGAAAGGTTCGAATCAGTGGAGATCACTCACAAATGCAGAATTTATGTTGGCGGATAAAAAAAATCCTGGAGGAAATTTCATCCAACAGTATCGGCAGATAAACACTTCTTATTTCAAATTATGGCCAAAGTGGGGGAGTATACAGATCACCACAAGGACACAACTTTAGGAGCGGTAGTACACAGGGAAGGGGGCTGTAGGAGTGCAGAGCCCCTATGGCGAGTTAACCCTTTATTAAATAACGCATGGCCCAGTGATGAACAGCTGCAATTAAAAACTAATTTGGAATTTTGCAAAACACTCTGAGCGTGATGGGTCTCAAAGAAGAGAGCCCACTGCTGTCATGCATTGATTATAATTCACAGTAACCATTAGGGACATGGGCCTCATAGTGTTTCCAGTTGTTAAAGATTTTTTGCATGCCATACAGGATTATGATGAATGGGGGTCTAAATATGTTGTTATCACTAATGCATGGACCATGTCAGTTGATATGAATTTCTTTAGTCCGTAGGATGCTAACTGTATGTAGATCATGATGATGAAATTGTATGGGGAATGTGATGATCATGTATTGTAAGTTTGTGTATTTTTTGTGTGTCTAGTTGAAGAGGGCTTTGCCTTACAGGAACAGCTGATTTCACCATATTCTGGGGATATTTTTCATGAGGTAAGTCATTCATTCTTAACATGCTTTGCTGTGTTTCGTGGATTTGTTATAGAGGATTTCTTAAAATAATTATTGAACAAATCAAAAGAAATAATGAATTTCAAATGAGACTTCATGGATCATTCTTATTAACTGCCTGTTTCATTTTACACTAACAATCTAACATGTGTACTTGGTATCAAGTTCATTGAGTACTTGTATCTGCCAAGATGCCAGTTATAATTGTTTCCCAGCTTGAAAATAGAATTGACTGGCTTATTATTCAGTGAAATTATTCAATGAAGACTGTGAATGTTCATGTGGATCAAAATTTCCTTGGTTGGACATCATGGTTTGTTTTATATTTCAGACTCCGTTAGCTCTTCGGGGTTTAAAGATAGTGCATTACTTTCCTTTTGGTGTCAAAGGATTTTTCATAGTAAGTGAGCTTTAGTTTTATTCTTTATCATTATTTTCTTGTAATGACTTCACTCTGTTACAAGTATTAATTTCTCATGATTTTGTCTCTCTGACCATTTTTCACCAGACAAGTTTATAACAGATTGGCTGAACATTTTCAAATTCAGTGAGCCAGAGTTTTCTTATAATATTTCTGAAGGGTACTACTGTACATGTATTGAAAAGCAAAACTGGGTTCAAAAATATAGCATTATGGTGTAGTAAAAATGTAAAGATTTGATAGAGCATGATGTGGCTCTTAGTCAAAATTTAGTCAAAAACAAGAATGAAACCAGGTTGATAAAATCTTTTGAATAACATTAATTATTTCCAAGGAAGGGGGAAGTTCAGAGGGATTTTTGAACATTAATAAGCAGCTTCAGTTCAGCAATTAACACATTCCTAATCCTGGTTTATGTTATTTAGTGATCAAATAATGTTGATTCCCTTGTTACCAATGTTTTCTATACACTTTTGTCTTTCTCTTTCCCCACAGGTAATTGATCTCCTCACCATGATTTTCCTGTACAAGACAGCGATTGTGTTTATGAAGCATTTAGTGAGTTGGTACTTTTCTTTAAATGGACAGATGCTTGGAAACTCAATCCAGCTGTAATGGATGAAACAAGTTGACTATCATATTAGTATATTTGTGCAGGCAAAGTTGTGGGTAACACTCTGTACTAGCCCCTGCTCAGCAGTAGATTTCAAAAAGATTGTTTTATCAAATGCAGAAAAAAAAATTCTGTCAACAAATGGAATTAATAAAGGTTAGATTTAACATATTATTAACTGAAGAAGTAACACTGATATTTACATTGAAATGGTCAATAGTGTCTCAACAATCCATGGTGACAGTGGTTACATGTAGCAGTTTCAGCTGGAAATTGTTGGTTTGTAGTCTTTAATTTTGCATAAATATGGGAAAAACGACACCTTTCAGTGGCTCATGTCGCTCCTTTATAATACAAACATTTACGTCTTTATTTTTCAGTCTCATGAACAAAATAAGTGCAAGAAGGAATACTCATCTAAGGCACAATCCATCCTTATCACAGATGAACAACTTGCTTGGTTACCAAGTTTGGCTGTGGCCTCGTAAGTAGGAATTTTTGCATTTATTATGGGAAAAGAGCTTGTATTGAACCTGCTTGGACATTTTGTAACTTTAAAAAAAAATTTAATAAAGAAAGATTCTTTTTATAGTGGACTGCATCACGTTTGATGTATTCACGTGCAGATATTTAATTTAGAGGTGTGTCTTGGTTTCTTATGTGTCACAGGAAAACTAATAATTGACTGGAACAAACCGAGATGTTGTGGACAGATAAAGATTGGTTGTAAGAAATGTGGTCGTGCCCATAATATTAAAGTATCAGTTTTATTCGACTTGTGGAGCTTTAATAGACATATTTGCAGCTCCAAAAACGAAGGTAACTTTTTTAAATCTAAGTTTTACGGAAAGTTTCAAGATGATTGTACACACCCACGACTAGGTGGAAAAGATCACATATAAAGCAAAGATGACAGTCTTGTAGAAATCTTGGAGACTGTCATAAGAAATTCCTTGAAAGGGTACAAGAAAAGTCAATGTGGGACTGCTCAGAGGTCTCCAGATTCAGACCTTCACAAGAATACAACTTGATTGAAAGATGTTTGTGATTTAAAGCACTGTATTTCACCAATTTCACCTGTATTTCAATTTTCAGACATGTGCTGAACCCATTTAGCATTATGACGACACTTGCTCTGTCAACGGCAGCTGTTACAAATCTGGCCACTTTATTGGCTTTCTACTATTTAGTAGCAGGTACTTTTCATTTTTATCACGTACACTGTGCAGCAAAGAAGGCTCTAATAAACTTTCCATTTATTATATATCCATTATTTCATATGTAAATGTGTTTGTGAATATAGGCACATTCTCAGAATTAGAGTGACACCTCTATTTCTTTTCATGCCTGTACGGCTGGATTTAATAGGAATCTTATCTGGATAATGAAGCTCCGTTGCAGAGAGGTCATTTTTCCCAACTGAATGCCAAAGTATTACAATTTGTTGTAGTCTGGTCAACAGATGCCAGGCGTAATGTACATGTTTAAGGGGAAAAGTTCTTAGTTCTTAAAATTGTGTCACATGATGGTAAACATGGATCTTTCTGTCATTGCAAAAAGGATTATTTGATATTAACATTTACGTGAAGGCATGACTGCTTTATTGAGTATATTCATAATTTATGTATGAAAATTCAGTATCATCAGCAACACTGCGATCGTATCAAGATTACCGAAAGACGCCTTTTTTTCACAGGTCAGCCGGGGATTTATTACGTTTATTAAAGATGGTTTATGGTTTATATGACAAATTTTCTAAACAAATTTGTGCCATAATTATTTGTCTATAGCTGAAATTAGGATATTTGCATATGATTTTGTGTAGCTGAGAATAAAAGCTGGTCACAAAATGTTCATACTGTGTGACTGAAATCTGTATCATTCAATGTTTCCAGGAAAATTTTATAAACAGTAGATTTTGTTTAACAGAGTGGTAGTTTATGTGACATGCAAATATTTTACATCAGCTCCTGTCTGTGCATGTTGACTTTGGAAGTACATGGTTATTTAAGAAAAACAAAAATGTTTTTTATGCACGTCTTTCCACAGGCAATAGATTGCTTTGCACCCTGTTTTTGGCATTTTCTGCTTACCAGTCCCTGTATCCACTTATTTTCATTGTACCAGTGGCTCTACATTTTTATAAGGTTTGTTACTCATAGTCTCGCAGCTTGATTTTACAAAGGATATTTCCATTAGAGACCATCGATAGAATACTTGTGCCCCCACCCCCCCCCCCCCCCCACCCCCAATCCACCTCTTGTTTGTTGTTTTTCATACTCTTGGGGCAGTCAAACTCCCTCTCCCCCCTCCAGGCTTACATACTTTATGGATGGCCTACTTTAAAGAATTATTTTATCACGGTAGATTTCACTTGTATTCATATAACAGTAGGTTGTTTTTCTGGAGAGAATATGTCTGAGAGAGAAACATAATTTCTGACCTGCACCATTGTACGTGTGCTGGACTTATGTCAGTAGACTGAAGCAGATTTATTATACTAACTGAAATACCCAGCTTTGCCTGGGATAAATCTGTTTATAGTTTCAGGTCAAGGTGATTAGAAAGGATCTGCTTTACCTTGCGCATTCCTTAAAGTTTATTTTGTTGTTGTTTGTTTAGATAAATCTTATTGCACTCTCTTTGCACATTAATCTCTCACACACCTGTAAGCATTCAAGAGGAAGATTTTCATGAAATAGCAGTAATCTTTGCACTGGGCAGTTTGTTTAATTATGAACACATCGCAGGAATGGCAAAATCATGAGTTCAAGTAAAAGAAATGATAGGGCATGAAATTAGTGACACAAAACAAACTCAGAATACTTCCCTGTCTCTTGAAGCCTCCAAATGTACAGGCCAAAAGGAAAAGACCTATAAAATTTCAGGTAGATCTGAGCTATATGAGTGGCAGTTGGCCTTGGTAAAAATCCGGCAAGTTTTTTATATAAAGAAGGTTAAATTTTATTGTGACAGAAAGGATGTATAATATGCGTTTTTTTTGTTGTTTTTTTTTTGCAGTTGAGCAAAGCCTTGTCTACTCCTACTTCCTATGTGAGTAGGGAAGCTGTATTCAGTTACATCGAGACTAGTGGTTTATTCTTTTTGTTTCTGGGTCTCCTCATTGGTTTCTCATTTGTGTCAGAAGGATCATGGGAGTTTATGCTGTCTACCTATGGTTTTATGTAAGTCTCAGTGAGATTGCTAAATCAAGCTTTTCATACTTGAATGTAATTCAACAGTATTTTTAAATTTTTCTGACAATTTTCTGCTATTTATGATCTGCAGGCCTTTTGCCAAAGCATTGAGCATTTGTCAAGTGACAGTTAATGTTAAAGATTTCTGTCTTTATCAATATATTTAGTTAGTGTGCAAAGCATTTAAACATTGCAATGTGAGGAAAGTGTGCCATAAATAAAGAAAATTTTTACAGCTCATTTGTCAAAAATATTACATTGATTAACATGTACATTTTTTCCCTTTGCTGTCTTTCAGCCTCACTGTTCCTGATCTGACTCCAAATACAGGTGTATTCTGGTATTTCTTCACAGAAATGTTTGATCATTTCCGTACTTTCTTTGTGTGTGTTTTCCAACTGAATGCTGTGGTATACACTGTACCTTTAGCTGTAAAATTTGTGTAAGTGTTCTGTGTTGATTTAAACTGAAGCAATTCTTAATGATGAATAAGACCATCATAAACATTTTGATGTATGTCTATGGCATACAGACATGTCCTTGTCCCCTTGTTTTATTTTTCATAACAAGGGAAATTGTGTATATTATCAGTTACATATATATATATCAGTAAGTCTGTGTTAAATTGTAAAATTTCTTAAAGAGTTAACTCATAGTGAAAAATTTTAGTCTGAGTCAGAGAACTTTAACTGAAAATGATGAAATCTTAATAATTTGCTGCCTTACTGATTGCCCCAGCGAACAGACAAAGAAAGATACACGCTCTTAAACTGCCAATTTCAATAAATTTACTAAATATTGTGCACATGTAAATTCCAGGAATATGTTGAAGTATTGAAAAAAGAATTCAAACCAGCCTTCGTCAAAACAAGAGATTCCTGCATTCCTGCACACGGTCACACAGACATTCTATGAGAATAAATGTAACTTGCTGCATCTTTCTCTTTTTTATTCACAGGGAGAGGCCATTTTTCCTTATGTACATCCTGTTATTCCTGATCTCAATATTCAAATCATATCCAAGCTATGCTGATGCTGCATTGTATTTTAGTTTACTGCCACTCTGGAAGCATGTGTTTTCATGTAAGTTAGTGAGATAAACAAATGTTTTGCATATCAGAAACTACACTGTAAGAGGTGTTCTAACACTGTTTTGGGTAGACTGAGAGAAATGAATCCTAAGAGATGACATAGGCTTTGATTTTCTATGATAAAGACAAATATCTTCGCAGGTAAAGACTGAGGTCATGTTCTCGATAGGTGTAGTATGCTTCATTTACAGACTATGGTGTCCTTTCGTTCAGACAATGATGATATGAATTTCAGTAGGGACTTAGATGTAATGTGAATGATTGTTCAGAACTCTAAATTGAATTTCATGAGTATTTTACATTCCCATAGCTCTTCTGTTTCTCTTCCTACATATTTATCATTAACTCTGAGCAAAATTTTATTTACACAGATGCACATTTCATAAGAGTTTCTCAACAGGCAGTTCTGTAGATGCTTGTAAATAAATCAAGTTCAGGGTACATTTTGTCTCTGTGCTTAAGACTTTCTTTTTCTATCTCCAGATCTACGCAACACTCTTGTTGTTGGAGGAATGTTTCTGTGCTGCATGGTTTTGGCACCCATCCTCTATCACTTGTGGATTTTTGCAGGCAGTGCCAATGCCAACTTTTACTTTGCTATAACTCTTACCTATTCCACTGCCCAGGTGAGTTTTCCTATCATGAAGAACAGCCATTGTGTTTGAGACCAACCTTATTCAATTTTTTTTCTCTCTTGAGCTATTGGAGATTGGCATAGTTAGGAATGATGCTTTAACCACTAGATTGGCAGCCCACAGGCAAAAAACCTTCCTTGGAATCACCATCAAGGAAAATAACTCTAAATGACTTTGCGATTGGTCGCAATGAAAAGGTCATCACTTTCTTATTTCTTGATCAATTTTAATAAAATAAATCTTTAAAAATCTAGAATTGAATGACCTTTCCATTGATACCATGCAATTTGCATTTTGCTTGCATTTTGATTGTCAAAAAATTTCTGAACTTGAAATCAGCCTCCTCTGGCTTACTCTCATCTTCGGGAGTATATCGGGAGTAGATCTAGGTCTAAGGGGATCATCTAAATCAAGTTCTACATCACTTTCACTATCTTCCCCTTCATCTAGATCTACAGAGGTAGAAATGTCTTCATTATCTTGATGAAAATCACCTGACGCCACCAAACTTTTCAGAAAATTGAAGGCCATTTTCACTAATGTCGTATCAACAGCTGTCTCCACATATTTCATTCCGGTAAAAAGCAAAAGGAAGTAGAGCCTTTATAGAGCATTGCATATCTAGTGGTTAACCCTAGTCCTGCGGGAGGCCACTATATTGGCCTCCCCGCGCAACACGCGAGGCCACTATTTTGTCCGACACGCTTAACCGTGGGTCCTGCGGGAGGCCACATTTTTGTATAGCAACGGTGCGCCTCGTGCTATGTTTATTCGGTTGCCAAGGCTGTCGTTGTTGTTGCTTTTTCACGTTTTTTTTCCACACTATTTTCGCTTGTTAATCTATTCTGTCACCCCTACTATATCTAACAAAATGGTATCGTCCGATTACGTTTATTACGATGCAACTATTCGCAACTATTCGTCATACTCGTGTAATAGTACTGACGGTCTGAAGTTTGAACTGGGGAAAATCTTGGGGAAACTTTTACTTTGATGCTGGTTGTCGTCTACATGTGAATTGAGAAGAAAGGGGCCATGTGGGTATTTGAGACGCCGTTCTACGTCTGTAATTATGAATTCCGATGTAATATTAGGGCATGCTGCATAAGAGCGTCTGTCAGTAGGTTTTTCATCAGGGAAAACTAGGAGAAAATGACTGACTTTGTTGTTGGTCGTTGTCTTTATTTGATGTGGTAATTAGAGAGATATTGTGTTCCTTTGGTTAAACCGCTTTTCAGTACATGTCATGTATGTGCTCTACGACCTGGAACTGGAAATCAAATCTCTCGCTAAAACTAACATTATAGTAAGTGAACGCTTTACATAGTAGAGGAGGGAGAAGTCAATGTCACGATACATGTGGTTAGTGAATTAAGCGAATGGCTTAAAAAATAATTTGTTCACCTGAATGGCCTGACATAGGGACAGAAAAAGCGCAGAGGTCTTGGGAAAATGATAAAACGCATGTTAAACGGCATGTAAATGCAGAAAATTCTTGATTTGGGGCCTTCCATTTCACAATAAAACTTACTGCATATCATCACAAGTACTTTATCCAAATATCATAAGGCTCACTTACGATTTATCCACCACTATTGTTGTTATTGCATCCTGAAGTATACGCGATACACGTGTTCACAAGGACCCGATTGACCCGACCGCCGAGGTTATCGGCAACACGCGAACGATCGGCTGACTGGCCGCTGGCTATCCCCGCACGGGGCGTTACGTGGACGAGTTCACTCAATGCAGGACGAGGGTTAATATTGCTCAGGGGCATGTTACATATTTCTTTTGTGAATCTGACATTTGTCGGCATGTATATGCTCTTTATTATTTCTATTATGTCGGAGTTATAGCTTGCGTTTTTTTTTTAACTTCAACTTTACATTATCCACTTGATTTGATCAGGTTTTATGAGACAGCTTTTGTAGAAAAAGATGATTGTTTGAATCAACAGCTATAATTAATGTCTAATTAAACTCACCTGTGATGAGACATTCGTAAAATATGTGACGTGACCATAGAAAACCTGGCACTTGTTGCTGGGTCATGTTTCATATGATACAGGGCAAAAACAATAAAAATGTGGCCTCTGATCAAAATTGGGTCAGTGGCATGAATGGTATCTTAGACCATTTCTAATCATTGTCTGAAAAGCATTTAATTAGGCATCCAAAGTATTTTTATAAAATTATTTTCAAAGCCCTTTTGGGAATTTTTTCCTTTTTTTTTTTTCACAAAAAATCCCCCAAATCAATTGTCATGAGGCTTTTACACGCATATATAGGGAATTAAACCCTATCATGTCACATGCAGTTGTTTCAGTCTTTTTCCAGTCTTTCTTGTGATTCAGAATATGAAGATGAAAACCTCAGGATTATAAGAAGTACAAAAATACACGTAAATAATCATTAACTGTCAAATCTTTCATTCCCCAGATATTTCTAGTCACCGATTTGTTGTTTGCTTACCTAAGGCGAGAATACGATCTGTACAACGGAACTGAACACAAAAATGCAGATGGCACAAAGGCTCAGATTATACTGGAGTAATGAAACAATTGTCAAACTATCTTTCCATTAATTATATCTGCAAAACAAGTTGTCATTGTGATTTTCCATGTAATGTTTATCTCTCATAAGATCCAGCTGAAATGATGGCATGGCAGGGAGCTATATAAGCAGCCTGTGACACAAGGTGATTAACTTTTCTACAATGGTTTGCATGTATCACCATTGTGAACAACTGTATATGGGATCATTTGTCTACCCGGCTGATGACCTGAAGACTGCAGAATCTAGAATTTTAAGAGTCGGTGCTAATATAGTTCAAAGACATGGAATAAAAGTGGAATGGTATGGATGAAAATTTCTCTGCCTTACTCAATACATAGCAGTAAAGTGAGACAAGGATATATATACCAGCTTCAGGAAAGAAGAATACACTTTGTAAATTTGTTTATGCCATTATCTTAATTAATTCTGTGTAATTTGAGTGAAAGACTCTTGGTATTTCAAAACTATCATTGAATAGTAAACAATTTTTCTTAAGGAACTATAGGCTGTTTGATACAAATTTAATGATTGTATTCTTCTGCAGTATGAGATATATTTATATATTGACCGTGGTTATTTTCCTATATTCAGAGTTATTAAAGTTCGAAATGTTCATTAGTAGTAAGATTTGCATGAACATGAATCATAATGAGATATTTAAGATATTTGAATATTAAAAGCTGATTATTGATCATTGAAATTTGGTGGGTAAGAAAGAGGTGGGGTTTTTTTTGGTTGGTTTTTTTTTTTTTGAGCTGTCAAGTGATTTGGCTCATCTGTATAGTAAGACTTACAATAGAGTTTAATATGTTATTAGTCTTTGACATTCCAGGAACAATGAGATGGTTGAATTTTATATTTGGAATGGATGGAGGTATAAAGCAAGTCAACAGAAAATGTAAGAGAATTAACTATCGAGTGGAGGTGGAGGAAGCGTGAAACCAGTGATTAACAGGAAATCAGAAACAGTTGACTCTTTCATGATTTTTTTTTACCAAAATTTTTTGAAAGAGGGCAACTTTATTGAACGTTTCGGATTTGCCTGGACTGTTGATTGTTTGAATAATGGTGGATTAGAACAGTGGCCTTGTTAATGGTTTGTCAGATAAGCAAGCTGTGAACAATGGAAAATCGGGGAGAGATAGGGTAGACATAAATTTTTTAAGCCGTTTTAAAATAACTTGAACTTGGCTGAAACCATTTCAGTCTTAATGTTACAATAGTACATACAAGAAATAATTTTGTTTGAATGTGTTTTAGGTTCTTCACTGCCCTTGGCATTTGCACCTCAAAATTGTTGCTTGTATTTCAACACAACTGTTATTTCTACTCACTGACTTTCAATTTGCCCAAGGGTTGCTCTGTACTTACCTGCAAGTAAACTAGCCCCAACAAGGCCTTGGAAATATTGTGAAAGGGAAACAAAACATACTGCTACTAGTCCTGTGTTAAACCTGCTGTCTCTACTGATACATGTTGATGTTAAACTCTCATTATTGAGGACAGTTACCAAAACAACTTTGTGCTTGTTTGGTATGTTGCTCATGGATAAATATATAAGGCAGACTAAAAAGGATGACTTCCATAAAAAATATGATTTTGAGATCTAGATTGAGACTCTTGAAAAGATTTTTCGCATTTTGATCCATGTATTAATGACCATTATGTGAAATACTATGCAAAAATAGTCATGTCCATGGTGTGAGTGAAGTATTGGATGGTTTTGGTAATTCCCTGTAACTCAGTAAAGAATCGTGTGAAAGTTCTAAGGAGAATATATAAACTGTTGATCAAATATAATATTATTTATTTGTGTAGTGTTATTTTACTAAGATGTTATACCTTTTTTTTTTTTTTTTACATTTATTATTATGTGTTGTCCGTGTGTGTATGAAAACGCAATACAGTAGGAATGGGTAAGCTAGAGTTTAGGGAACCAACAATTGTATTTATATCAACAGTATTTTGGATAAAGGGTAGTTGATTTAAAATCATAATTCTCAGTCTCTTAAAAAATTAAAAAACAAAACAAAACAAGACACCATGGTAATTTTACTTTACTACCTTGCTTGTTGTACTGTATCTAATAATGAAAATGTGATGCTGTTTGTATCTGGGTAATATAAATGAACTGCCAAGACGGTGGGTGATGATCGATCAGTTGTGTCAGTATTGTTGGTAAATGTATTGTAATTGATGCTGTACATCACAAATTTATGGTTGAAATTTATTTTTTGAATGGATGCATAAAGCAGGTGAAGAGAACAGTTGACCATTAAACGGAGGAGGTGTGAAACCAGTGATAAACAGGAAATCCAAAGCAGTTGACTCAGGAAAAGGTGTGAAGATGAGAAGGTGGCTACTGCTCACTGCAGCTGCTCCTTTCTGTCTAATGTCTTCTCTGACCAGTTTCATTACATTATGGACACATTCTTGACTGGTTAATCACAAGAGACGACTCCGACATCTTACATGACATTCAAGTCAGTGACAAAGCACTATCGGACCATTATGTGATATCATTTTCATTAGATATCCCAAAACCTGTGTCCAAGAAACTTAACATTTCGTCCAGAAACATGAAAGTCATCAACATTCTTGATTTTGATAGAGACATTCAAAAGGCAGTGTCAATGAACTGTATTCCAACAACTGACTTAGCAAGCTTCTACAACAACCAGCTCACCAATGTCCTGGACCAGCATGCACCACTGAGAAGTCGGACTATTAGTCAAAGAACATCTGCTCCATGGTACACACTCGAAATAAAGGAAGCCAAAAAACAGCGTCGGGCAGCAGAGAGAAAATGGAGAAAAACCAAATTGACTGTACACAAAGAAATCTATGTGCACAATACTAACAATGTAAAAGAACTTATCTTAAAAGAGAGAAAAAATTATTTTAATGCCAAAATTTTAAAATGTACAAGTTCAGAAGCACTTTTTAGTGTCACTAATGAAATGAAAGGAAAATCTTCTACATCTTTGCCCTCTACAATAGCAACAGCAAGCCTCCCTGACACATTTGGGCAGTATTTTATTAACAAAATTTCTGGGATCAGGAGTGGTCTAGACGATGACTCATGTACATCTGAGTCCAGTAATGACTATTTTAACTGTTTTGATGGTTCATATTTTAATGAGTTTAAGCCTGCAACACCAGAGGAAATTAAAAAGATTATTATGACTTCACCACCCAAATCATGTCCTCTTGACCCTATCCCAACTACTCTTCTGGTTCAATGCCTTGACTCCCTTCTTGATATTATAACATCTATTGTCAATCAATCTCTTCAAACAGGAATTGTTCCAACTTGTTTCAAAGAAGCCATCGTTATTCCATTATTGAAAAAACACAACTTAGACCCTGAGGACCTAAAAAATTATCGCCCAGTTTCTAATCTTCCTTTTATCTCAAAGATCCTAGAAAAAGTAGTATTGGCTCAACTTAAAGATCATTTAAAAGCTAATAACCTCATGGAAAAATTTCAATCTGCATATCGTGAACATCACAGCACTGAAAGTGCACTTCTAAGAATTGTTAATGACATCTTACGATCAAGCCATGAGGGCAACATTACCATTCTTACGTTGCTAGATCTATCAGCCGCTTTTGATACCATTGATCATTCGATACTCCTTGAAAGACTATCTCTAACATCTGGAATCTCTGGCATAGTTTTGTCATGGTTCAAGTCTTACTTGACAAAAAGATCTCAGTCAGTGTTTATTCAAGGTAGTTATTCTACCAAATTCCAACTTAAATACGGAGTACCACAAGGTTCTGTTCTGGGCCCTGTTTTATACACCTTGTACATGTCACCATTAAGTAAAGTTTTTGTATCACACAGTATGAAATATCACATGTATGCAGATGACTCGCAGCTTTATGCAGCATCTCAGTTGGTTGACTTTCCTTCACTTGTGAGTCAAGTTCAAAATTGTTTTGACTCTGTAAAAACCTGGATGCGTACCAGCAAGCTCCAGCTTAACAATGACAAAACCGAGGTTATGCTATGTGCCACTGAATCAAAGCTAAATAAGATTGAAGTCAGTGAAATACAACTAGCTGACACTGATATTCATTTTTCAGAGAAAGCAAAAAACCTGGGTGTCTTTTTGGACAAAAATCTTTCCATGGAGTATCAGATTAATTACATCACCAAATCAATGTTTTTGAAATACGAAGGATTTCACGTATGAAATCTGTTCTGACTCAGGAAGCAGTGAAAACATTAGTTATCTCCTTGGTTTTGTCTCGCCTTGATTACTGCAATTCACTCTATGCTGGTCTCTCAGATGAAAAGATTTTTTAACTGCAAAAAGCACAAAATTGTGCGGCTCGTTTAATTCTTGGAAAGTCAAAATTTGAAAGTAGCACAGAAATGCTCAAAATCCTTCACTGGTTACCAGTAAAAGCCAGAATAGAATACAAAATTGCTGTGTTTTGCTACTGTAGTGTCACAACAACTGCACCTACATACATCAGTGAACTTCTCTGTCCCTATGCTCCTCCCAGGGCCCTGAGATCTCAAGACTCGGGGCTCTTGGTGGAACCTAGGTGCAACCTCAAAACGTTCGGCGACAGGTCATTTAGTAAAATTGGACCTGCATTATGGAACTCACTACCAAATTCCCTGAGATCAGCATGCAGTGTAGAGAGTTTTAAAAAACAACTAAAACCTCACCTGTTTAAAAAATATTTAGATAAATGATTTGTGTGTGTGTGACCGTTCTTTAGTATGTGTGTGTGCGAGTATGGTGGACAATGTTAAGCGCCTTGAGGCCGAGGCCTCAAGGCGCTATATAAATGCTCTTATTATTATTATTATTATTATTATGACATACACACACAAACACACCCAATAAGTCTGTATAGTCGGATGTGAAATGAACAGGATATGAATGTTTTCTTCACAATAAAGGGAGTGCAGTTTAGACACAGCACCCTCTCTCGACCGCGTAAGTGAGAGAGGATCTTACCGTTAAGATGGATCTACATGATTTTCTTTACATAATATCAAAACATAAACTTACAAGAAATATAGAAGGATTGAGGTGGGACCATGAAAATCTTTCGTATCAAGGTGACTTGACTGTTTTTTAGTATGTAATCTGGCTTTGGCTTAAACAACTTTCACTGTATACATTATTGTTATTTTCCTGCAAACTCTGCTATGTGAATTGAAAGTACATGTACTTCATTAATCTCCTATTCTTTTCCTGCAAACTCTGCTATGTGAATTGAAAGTACTTCATTAATCTCCTATTCTCACCTTTGGTCGAAATTCTTATACTTCCGTTGTCATATTCTTTTTGTGTCAATCATTTCAAATAAAAATGTGGATTTTCACTTATTATGTTTTTATGAAATTTGTTTTGTGATTTGGGACTGCATCATTGTTTGAAGATAATGTAATGAGACCATTTTACAAAGAGTAACATTTCTATTTAACAACCCAGTTTCCACCATAATCATGTGTTTTTTCAAACTTTCTGAGTTGTTCTAAATTGTGTTTGCCAAATGCTCTGCCAAGTACAACAACCAGACAATAATTATTGTTTCACCCTGGATGGGTCAAACAAGTTCTCATAAGATTATGTGATTATTATAGGTTTATTTTAGATTAAAGCTATGACCAAACTGCCTCCGGTAGCTCTTAAGTCTTCTGCCACTGTTGGCGGTGAGAAAAGGGTATTCATTGGTTGTCTACGATCACCATGCAACTAGGAGTATTTGATTAAAAAGAAGTGTTCTTCCATAGAATGACTGGAGAGGGAAACCACTGAATGTAGCAGCTATTAGTATTACCCACTGATTCATTCTCCAAATGCCTTCAGATTTCTGAGGCTAATAATATAATTGAAATTCACAATATCACCATTATTGCCAACAGCGGAGACAAAATACTTTCACGTCCATATTGTTCCAGCTGTGGAGTGGATGTTGTTACTGTTAGGACTTCATGATTCAGTACAATATGTACATTGTATAAGCACTTACTAACATTAACTGAGATTCACATTCTTGTCAGAGAGGGAGAGAGAGATGGGGAAGAGGGGTATAGAAAGAGGAGGAGAGAGACAGGGGAGGGGGTGATAGAGAGGTAAGGAAAGGGATGGTAGAGAGATAGGAAAGGGAGTGATAGAGAACGGTGTGAAAGAGTGTTGGTTTTAGACCGAAGAAAGGCGATGGTAGAGAGATAGGAAAAGGATGGTAGAGAGATGGGCAAGGAAGAAATAGGGAAGGGGCTGGTAGAGAGATAGGAAAAGGGCGCTAGACAGGGTGCGGAGGAGGGTGGCAGAAATGTGTGGAAGAAGTTGGAAGAGAGATAGGGATGAGGTGGTAAAGAGAATGGGGAGGATGTGGTAGAGAGGTAGGGAAGGGGGTGGTGGTAGTGAGACGGAAATGGGGGGTGGGTGGGTAAAGGTGTGGTAGAGAGATAGAGAAGGGGGTAGTATTGGGAGAGAGAAGGGAGGGGGTGGGTTTAGGAGAAAGGGAGAGAGCGGAATCAGGTTTCAATTCGTAGAATTGGCACTTTATTGTCATGATAAGCTTAATAGATGGTAGGCTCCTACTTTCAACTAACTGGCTGTGAAATCACGTAGGATAGTAAATGAAGAGTTCAAGTAATATTGTAATACATGTAACTATGAACATGTATGAAGCTTTGAATAATGGCTTTAACGCGGAAAAACCGCAAAGACGTTCTATCAGCTTTTTCAATATCGCATCGATTTTATACACGTAGTTTATTAGTAGCCCAGTTTATAGCGCTTTTCTATTGCTTCCCCCAATTTCTCTTCATGCCACGAAACTGACTGTGAACTTTTAACAGGAGAAAGCGGAGGCACTTCAGGGTGACGCTCATTCTGATACGGTAACGAGAGGCAGTTATTACCGCACCAAGCTCATTCGTCTGATTACAAGCTGACGGATCAATGGAGTAGGTATGCCTATGTCACTGTAGTGGGCGAGTCAGTGGGTTCTCCCAAAACAAGTTGCTTTTTCATAGGCCTAGATTTCGTAGTGCAATTATTAAATTGTTAAAAATAAACGTATTATTTTTTACTGTGCTGCATATAAGTAAAATGAGTAATAGTTTTTAGAAAATGCAGGGCGACGAGAGGTGCGAGAAAGAAGAGCTCGGGGTGTGCTCTGCGCTCAGAGAGCTAACTGGACAGTTGCGGTACCGGAATCTAAAAAATCTGAGAATCATTGCAATAGAACATCAAAGGCAACGTTGTTGGTCCTTGGGATTTTGGGGCTACCTGGTGATCTTGGTACTTTGTAAAAGATCTTTGATTGTTCGGGCTTTTGCATATACATGTATATTATGTAATTTGCTGTTACACGTATTTCTTTGTTAAAAAAAAAAAATCACAAAATTGCCGAGCCATCCACAATACCAGTCTTGCAACCGATAAAAAGGCAAAATAGCCAAATTGGCCAAGGGGCAGTTTGAGATTTCCTGTGTAATAGGATCCTCAGCATGATCAGCGAACTGCTTAGTTTAAATTCAATGTACATGTATAAATTGGTTAAAAAAAAAAATCAAAAGAATCTTGGAACTTTAAAAAAATTTTCACCGGCAACAATGCTCCTAGGGGAGATTACTCTGAACAACTTGCCCGCCGTGTTTACGCTTACAGCATAAGACTTTCAAATTCATGAGACGAAATTTGTTGGTTTTTGTGGCAAAATAATGTAGGATTAGAAAGTGGTAGATGTGGATTGGTAGATGCAGTTTGGTTGTGGTGGAATGACAGCGCCAGATCTGGTCCACATCAAGAGTTAGTTCTAGATCTAGATTCTAGATCTAGCCTATCTGGTTCAAAACCCCGAAAAAAAAAAAATGGACATTGATACCTTGAGAGCACAGGCAAATAAACCCCCAAGCTTTTTGTCTATTCTGACGGGTGAGTGGACAGAACTGGCAGAATCAGACAGGGTGAGTCTACTGATTTTCATTCTTCTTTGGTACACTAGGTAATAACACTATAGACTAGTATAACTCCCGATTTTCTAATTTAAAATTAACTGTCTGTAGTATAAATTGTTTAGGGCGGCTACATTCCCTTTAATTTTAGTTTTTCATCTACAGGTAGGCTATTGGGCTGGGCCAGTAATTTAACTTTTGTTTTCTTCATAATTGGGACAGTCCTGTAGTACATGGGTGACTGTTTCTTCTTGACCACAACTGCAGAGTGACGACTGGGTTATTTTTATTCTGTTAAGATGTTTCTTCGGAAGGTCTTCCGCCCGTCCGCGCCAGTCAAGAAAACACAACTACCCCAGCCCCTTTTCGCCTGATTAGTCAATCTGACTACCGCCCATTGATACAAACTGACTAGACCCTCACGCCCCCAGGTCCATCTGACAATTCCATGTGTTGTGAGTTTAAATTGATAACAGTGACAATGTGTAACCGTGGGCTTTACTTAATAGCGGTAAAAATTATGGCGCGGACGGGTGGAAGACCTCCCGTTTCTTCAGTTTTGCGTGCCCTGTCCTTAAGCGGCAAATAATCACTTGATCTTGTCTTGGGAGTTCATAATATGCGTCCTTGTTTGGGGAGTAGGTTGGAAAGGTCTTCCGCCCGTCCGCGCCAGTCAAGAAAACACAACTACCCCAGCCCTTTTTCGCCTGATTAGTCAATCTGACTACCGTCCATTGATACAAACTGACTAGACCCTCACGCCCCCAGGTCCATCTGACCATTCCAATGCAGGTTGTTTAAGCTTATACCTTAATCATATTATGTTTGTTAACTTTTTTGGTAAGTGGCGCGGACGGGGGGAAGCCCTCCCGTAGGTTGTTTTCATTTTTTGATCTATCAAGGTTTTTATTTCTGAAAAAGAGGTTGGGACATTTGTTTGCATTTTTGAACTTCCTGCCTTTGCCAGTTTGCTGATTTTCATAATTATCACAATTATCACTGTTAATATTAATTTTTTAGGAAGAGTTCCGTATGTCCCAACTACTCTTACAATTATGCAGGCAGCCCCCATAATTTGTCGCTTTTCTCTGGTTGAAAGTGTAACACCCCTTTCACACGGCGCAGGTGCACTTTTGCCTGCACTTATGTGCGGGGACCACACAGACTTAGGGCTGAGGTTTTCAATGGAGCCTTTCACATGATGCGGAGACTTTTGCCTGCACTTATGTGTGGGACCCACACAGACTTAGGGCTGAGGTTTTCAATGGAGCCTTTCACATGACGTGGTGTTCTGGCAAAATTTTGTATGGGTGTCTCTAGGGGCCTAGGGTCTCTTGCGGATCTGCCCCCACACATTGGTGGAAGGGGGTATTATATGCTTTTCAATGGATGCTTTCACACATAACAGGCAAAACCCATCCCCGCGCATAGCTCTAAGGACAAATTCCTGCATACAGTGTACAATTTCAACTTGATTTTATGTGTGTGTACTTTATCCCGTATTTCCTTTTGATTCTGACTTTGTTTTGTTTATTTATTCTAAACAGTATGGATGCAGATATTGTTATAGAACTGCTAGGTAATATCATCAGTGCTAGGGAGGCCAGTTCCGTGGAACAAGTTCTTTCATCAATCAAAGGATACTGTATCGATAATGTACATCCAGGCCTCCTCTTCTGTCGCAAATACAACATATACTAGAAGGAGAAACCGATCTCTGTCCACATTTTACGACTGTAAAATGTAAAATTGAGCAAAAAACTGGAGAGATCTAAGTGTGGGTGCGATTTTCACCCCCGCTATGTGAAAGGGTGTGCGGGTGCACCTGCGCTGTGTGAAAGAGGCCTAAGGAATAGGCTGATACTAAGTGATAAGGAATAGATAGGGATTGTCTGGATGGTTGGGCTGGAGGGAATTCTTCCCATTTTTTCTTGAAAGGCTTTTAATTCTCGACGCAACTGTAGAATTTGGATTGCTTGAGTAACTAGGTTTTTGTAGGATGAAACAAAAAATTACATTTTGATCAGGTTTGGATGTATCAAATGGGCATTCTATCTTATCGAGATCTAAATTTGTACATTTTGAAATAATGTCCATGGACAAAGTGATCATATTCATAGCCAACTTTCTGTAGCATTTTCATGGAAGATTTTCATTGTAAAGAAAATTTAAAAAAAAAAAAAAAAGAAAGAAATTTATATAATGCCATTTGTCAAAGAAGCTAATTTATTGGTAATATTAACTAATTAAGTCATGAAAACATCGCCCTGAGAAATTTTTTTCTTGTGAGATTTATATGAGGCCATTTACAGAAATGAAATGAATGCGAACAAAAAGATAGTTCTGTTTTTTTGTAGATATCATTTTGTCACTCATGCACATAATTTTGTCACACATTCTCTCATAATCTACAGCTGGGAAAATGTCGCAGTGTAACAGAATTCGAGAAGTTAAATCGTGTAGGAGAAGGAACATATGGCATTGTTTGTAAGTATCCATTTAATCTAAGTTAACTGAGGATATATTGGAACAGAATCAGTCATTATATATTACAATAAACCTATCAGATTTGATTGAAAGTACCTGCAGAGCTGCCAAATTTGGAAAGACATCTGAAAATGTCTCAGATCGGTATTGCCAGCTTAAAGATCTTTTAATGTACTCAGCAGTTAAGCTGAACTAGGAGTTAACAATGAAATCACCCCAAAAGAGGACTGCCTCTTTGCAACCCCCAGCACGCTGCCACTCAAAAAGTTGAGTCCTTTCAAGGATACATATACCCCTAGCTACAAATTGGTGTATTTCATTACTATAAAAAAAATCTGGCTGTGAGACTTCATCAGAAGTGATCTCCCAAATTCAGCTGAAAAATGAGTGTTGTAGAAGTACAATATTGTGAATGATATACATGTACCTATTTGTAGCGTCCTACGGGCTAACAATGTTGTCCGCAGTCCTTGGCGACCCCTCGTGTGCGAGTTTCTACTTCTCTTTGATGTCTCGCCATGTGACGTATTCGTTTTATTGTAGGTCAATCGAGAATGTACTATACCATTCATGTCGGAGTAGTTACGCTAGGTTGGCCTTGGAGTGACGCAATTCTGTGGCGTGACTGAGTTTAAAATTTGAACCTGATGAAACGTTAACATTTTTATTGATCCATGCGGCAGGTGCTTTTGACAAAATTACTGAATAATGAAGTAAATTTCTTCTGGTTCAAATTTTAGAAAATAGCTAATTTAATAGTTGCAGAAAGAGTGCCATCTACTTGTATAGTTCAAAATGGCAAAGTCTGTATTTGTCAAAAGTAACTGCTAGAATCAACTTCTGAAATAACGAAAGAAGCAAAGGAAATTAACTTCACAGACCAAATACAAATAATTTACTTTTATTGCCTGTAATGAAATAATCAGGAAACTCAATATGTGGTCATATGGCGGAAAATTTGAAGTTTAAACCTTTGATGGGCCTATGTCAAAATTTTATTAAAATGATAGGCTATTGAATTAATCCATATTCTTTTTTATTCGGTGGGTAGATCGTGCTAGGGATACTGAGAGCAATGACATTGTTGCACTGAAGAAAATGAGGCTGGATACACAGAAGGATGGTGAGTGGATTTATTGGAGTTTGAAGCATTCTGGAGATAAATAAAATTAAATAGAAGATACACATGTGAGACAGTTAATAAATTATTGGTTGTAACTAGAATGAAATTGAATAGAAAGCTTAATTAAGCATCGTGCTGGACAAGTGCTTAAAGTTTTTCTTTGATGTAAGTAATAAATCCCCATTTATTTTGTTGTATTTTGTTTTCAATCTTCTATTGTTGAAAGCGTTTGTTTTTATTGTCAATATTTTATTATTGGCAGTATTGATATCTGAAATGATCTTTTATGTGGACATTTATTTCTGGTATTTAATAACCAGGTATTCACATAACGGGGCTGAGAGAAATCAATATTCTACTCAACATTCGCCATCAGAACATTGTTGAAATGAAGGAGGTTGTAGTGGGGAAGAGTCTTGAAAGGTGAGTTGTCAGTCCTGTAATGATAAAAGTTAATATTGTTGTTTTATTGACAGACCAAGTTTTCTTCTTGTTTATTTTACATAAAAATCAATCGGGTCTCGGTATCAACGTTTATTATCAAAAACTTTTTTGCATTAGGTTTACTAACTTAATTATTAGCATTAAGAGACATTTTATCATGCATACTGTAAGATGCCATGAAAATGTTAATAAATGTATGCCATTTTGATTCAATAACAAAATTTACAGGAGTTACTTGGTGTAGTGTTATAAGTAAGTTTTATATTGTAAACAATCGATATAATGGATAAAATAATATGTATACCTCTTTGTTGTACTGCAAGTTTTTAGAATATTTCGTAATCAACTGCCCATCTACTTATATATTTGATTTCAATGTCAGCATCTTCCTTGTAATGGAATACTGTGAACAAGATTTGGCCTCCTTGTTAGACAACATGCCAGCCCCATTTTCAGAACCTCAGGTTGGTTTTGTCTTAGGACTTAGATTTATATTTATCCTGCTAACTCAATGACCTGTAAATGTGATCCTCTTCTTTACTTTTGATGAGAAAGAAGCGCTTGGAATGATTTGGGTTTGGGGGTGGCAAAAATTAAGAAAAATCATTTACAAGAACTGAGCTGCATTGTGATGAAATCTATTTCTCACGTTTGCTGCCTTCAGTGGAGTCATCATATACGTTTATCTCTGTTTTGTTTATTAGTTCAATGATAATGAGTTCAATGGTTATGTTTTGTTATGTTTTTACTTGTTACCATCTTTACTTATGTTGTGTATTCCCTAATTGAAACTCTTTAACAGGCAAATCAGGAGAAACAGGGAAGAGGGGAAGTTTGATTGAATAAAACTGCCAGTTATCATGTATTTCCTTTGCAACTACTCTATTATCATTACAATAAACTGAATGGGGAAAGGATAGAAATAGTGACAGGACTGAAAAAAAGGTACACAGCTGTTACACCCTTATGTATTAAGTTGAGAACTGGCATTCAGAGAGTAAAAATGACAAGATCATATGAAGAAACAAATTGAAGTCCGTTGGGATGTTTACACCCTTTTCACTTTCAGATTTAGTACATATGTTAAATTGTTTGAAACTGTTTGTATATTTAGGTAAAGTGCATCATGCTACAAGTGTTTGCAGGCTTACAGTATCTCCATGAAAATTTCATCATTCACAGGTGAGATTGAAATTATTACCTGTAGATGAAGCACTTTGATTTTGGAAAAGTCACTTGACTATGGGTTTTCTTAGTAAATATTTAGAAAATTGTTTATGCCTAACCGTGTAAGGCCAATGAAATTTCCTCATATTAGATGTGTTAGTGCCTTTGGAAGTGGAAATGTTTGTTTGTACACTTTACTCTTATTTGTAAGTGCTTTTTTGTTATCCAGAATAGCAATTGTTAAGTTTGTGATTGTGAGCTATAATCATCGATAATCATCAGGTGGTAAGTGTCATTTGAGATTGTGTTGCTTGGAGTAAAATATCGAACAACCTACATGCAATTCGTGTATGTAGTATCACCATTTGATACTGGCAAACTAATTTTCATGAGGTGAAGTAATTTTTATGTCATTCTTTCTAACAGTTAATATCTTGATTTATGTCATGGGAGGAAGAATAGATCAGTTCCGTCAGTTCATTTACAACTATTAAAGAAGCAGAACTTGTTATGCAATGATATTAAGTGTTACAAATTTGATATACATCAAACAGAGCACTTGATAAAGACAAGTTGGTCAAATGATGTCTATCATAGCAAACCTGAAAAAAAAATGCTCATTTGATAACACTGACTGAGAAATCATAAAAGCAGGATATGACTCAGGCAACAACTCTTGGAGATGCCTGGAGAGAGTCGGTACCAGAGTCAAGAATCAGTCCATCACCAGCAGTTACTAATTGTTGAGACAGATGGCCAATGCTGTTACTGTGTTAGCTGTAGCCTTTTTTGCATTTTTTTAAAATGTCCACAGAGATCTGAAGGTGTCAAATCTGCTGATGACAGACAAAGGCTGTGTCAAGATAGGTAAGTTATCAGTGTTAGTGAAAAATTCTGTCAATGAATATCTGATGCTTTAGCAAGTTTGTTCGTAGAAAGAGTCATATATTTCATGTTCATGTTTAAATGAAGCTGTTTGAGAGGCAGGTGAAACAGTATTAATAGGTGTCAGACAATATGCATCAGAATTATAATTTTTCAAAAGTTTTTTTAAAGAAGGAAGACATCATTGAAAGAATGATGTGGAGGGATTAATTTTCTAAAGGGTTTTCATGATTGTTTCCCCCCAGTTCCAGGAATCAAGATAGATATTTATGTTAAACCTTGATGGCACCCCAAAAGATATACTAAGCATTTTAATTGTATCCCTTTATCTTTAACTGAACTGTGTTTGTCTTGAATTTTCTCTTAACTCTACCTTTAAAAAAATCTGTGTACTGATACTCGCTGTGTAGAAAAACATTTAATCAGAAATTAGAAAAATTCATTCAGAATTTCGATTTGCATGCTCAAAAATTGAAGTTTTTATGAAGTTTTAGAAATTCTTGACACAAATGAAGGACTATGTTAGGAATGAATGGGCATGTTTGAGCGCAGGCATACAATTATGCAAATTATATCAGTGTCTCTGACTTTTGTAATATCTTTCATTTTTATTATTTTTTCCAGCTGATTTTGGTCTGGCCAGAAAATATGAACTTCCTCTCCGCCCAATGACTCCGACAGTTGTCACTTTGTGGTCAGTATGCTATGAATGTATGATAGCATGTATTTTGTGGGGCTAAAGCCGTGTGTCTATACTTATTGTTGTTGTTTTTTTGTACTGTTGACATGCTGAAACTTTTCAGCAGCCTGGGAAGTGTTGATATGGCAGTAACAAGATTTTAGTTTTGAGTCAAGAATGTATTATTTGCACGTCATTCCTTACAGACTATGTTAAATAAACCAGTACTTCATTTTTACCAGGTACAGAGCACCAGAACTGCTGCTTGGCTCAAAGACCCATACCACAGCTGTTGATGTCTGGTATGTAGGGTGGTATGCAATAACCTGTCACTTTGAGAAATTTTAAAATTTTGAGCAAATGAATCAGTGATATGGAAGGAAAATGTCCTTAGTTTTGTTTGGGCTATGATTCAGGATCTGTTTTGCTCTTTGTCTTAAAATCAGGTTTTGTGCAAAGAGGTGGTTTCTGCTTATCCCATTCATATTGTATAATTACATATAATTCCTAGTCATAAAATTCATTGTATTTCTTTTTTTTCCTGTCTGTCATCCACACCGTCCCATATAGTAATGCTCAGTGACATGTGGAAGAATTAAAAGAGAGATGAAGTTTTTTTCAAATTGCTCTTAATTTTGATAAAACTTCTTGTCGATGTCAGTGTTTGGTGATATTTTTAATCGGTAAACGTAATGTAATCATACATACAAAAAAAAATCGAATGTGTTTGTATCTGGAAAACCAATTTTCATATTTCTTATATTATTTCTTATACAGTGGAACTTGGTTATAAACGAGAGGTCATGGTCCACCAAAAATGTCTCGTTATACCAAAAAGGTCTCGCTATTCCAGGAGAGCGTCAAACAGGCATGGCAAGGGGTTAAAATACCTCCACTATGCGCGGGACATGCTAACAAGGGAGGTAACCATGAAAAATAATGGTTACCTCTCTTGTTGGCATGTTCTGTCGATCAACATAGGCCTACATAATTTACTGTTATATCAAACTGACGGCAGATCTCGGCCTTGATCTCGGTACTTTTTTTTTTGTTTGTTTTGTTTCGTCTTTATGTACTGACGGTAGCCATGTTTCGATCAAATTACGAGAGAGACAGGTTCAAAAGTTAGAGGCAGACGAGTAATAGATTGGTCGCATGTTTGTGACGAGTGTAGGCATGTGGTCAGGAAGCCGGGTGCGGCGATCAATTACGATCAAAGACCGTGCTGCGAGTAATAATTGCCTTGCGAGTTGTGGCCCCACCTGGCCATCTCTTGCATAGGCCTATTAAGCTTTCTCTCCACATTGACCACTTGCTGTGACAGCACACTACGCGCAGCCAGCTCAAAATGATGACTCATCACTCACTGGGGCAAACTATGGGGCTGGCCATGAAGGCTACAACCGTGTAGCTTCGTCAGACACGTGCACCCTCTGGTCACTACTTGTGATGTGCACGGTCTTTGATCCGTGTAAATCACTACCGGTAATTTTTTTTGGTTGCGTGGATGGTGGCATAGTGTGCGGCCAGTAAGAAAACAAAGCTTCTTTGTTATTAGCAAGATCTTAAGAGATGATTAAGGCGGGTGGGCGGGCGTAAATATATTGTGTGCGTGGGTGGTGGAAGTAGACTACGCTTGCTAGGCCTACGCAAGACATGACTGGACGGGTGGGCGGGCATAAATTTATTGACTGCGTGGGTGATAGAGTACAGTGCTGTCACGGCACATGGTCAGCAAGTAGACAACGCTTGGTAGGCCTACGCAAGACATAATTGGACGGGTGGGCAGGCGGGCAAATGTAAATTTATTGATTGAGAGAGGGGTAGTGTAATGCACTGTCATGACACGTGGTCAGTAAGGAAACAAAGCATTGTCGGCCTGAGTGAGAGGTGTCTAGACGGATGGGCGTGCAGTAACAGACAAAGAACAGTATATATCTGACTCGCTACACGCTGTACTGCGGCCGCTCCCACAATTTGCCGTATGAACTCAGAATTAATTCTCTCGCTATAACAAGTGTTCTGATTATCGATTGCCGTTATTCAAGTATTTTAATATACCTAGTGGCTATTCTTACGGCAGTTTGTTATTCAACTTAATGCTGGGCCTACTTGGGGCGCTTTTTCGGTTGTTCCCACCCCAGTTAATTACTTACGTAGGCTATATTAGTCGATTGTCAGATTGATATGTAACGACGTGAGGGTCTAGTCAGTTTGTATCATTGAGGCCGTAGGCCGATGTTCGTCTGGGCAGTAGTCAGATTGATATATCAGGGAAAGCCGCCGGGGTAGCTATGTATTGTTTTCACTCGGACTGGAACGCATTCGGAAGTCCTTCCGTTAACTAAGGAGGATCAGTTGGGAAACTGATGCTGTAAGGTTGGCCTTTTCTGGCACACGATGTTCAAAATGTTACAGAGCCAATGTATTTATGCCCTACGTCATCATTTTGCGACTACCGTAAGAATAGCCACAGCTTTTAATATATAGCTTATATAGTAGAAAAAACGGGGATTTAAAATGTTCTTGCTACAGGCAAAGTTCTCGTTATTAGCACTGTCGTTAAACATGATGGTCCACTGTAATAGTTTCTGTTTTGTAAATTAGTAAACTCATCCTTCACCTCATTACTTGTTAAATCCTCGCTATTATACATGGTGGGCCAAAAGTAGGGTTACAGTTTTAGATATAAATTATAGTGTTAACTGTAACCCTACTTTTGGCCCACCCTGTATAATGTTTTTAAATGTAATCACAACTTGCAAAGTTAAAACAGTTCTTCCTCCAAAGGAGACCATCATATTCTAAAGCTGCAACTTTTCAAGTGACATATTTCATGAATTTTAACCCTTATACTTGCATCAGGTCAGCTGGCTGTATACTTGGAGAACTCTTAGCTCATCGGCCCCTTTTTCCTGGAAGCTCAGAGCTGCATCAGATTGATTTAATACTAGACATGCTAGGAACACCCAATGAAACAATCTGGCCAGTAAGTAGCATTTAGCCAATTGAAATATTTTGGCTTCACAGTGACTCCCACTGGGGAACCAGTAATATTAACCCCATTCTGTCAAACTAAATCCAAATATCATGACCATGAAAATAGACTGAATTTTTGCACGGTTCTTGTTTCAGTTTGAGAATATGTGACCATTGTGCTGGCATCTGCGTTTTTTGCCAAATTGGGGCCTAAAATTTGCCAAATTTTGTCAAAAAACCCCAAAATTTGTCAAGAAATTTGCCAAAAGGGCCCACATTTGTCAAAAACATTTGCCGGGCAGAATTAAGCATCCCAGCAAATATGAACATGCTATATGGAAAAATAAATAAAAAAGACAATTTATAGTTAAAGGAGGCAGCCTTTATTATTTTCAGCACTGTAACTGTAACACTTCTTCTTCTTCTTCTTCAGCGTTCCAAGTCATGCTTTTAGTTTAGTGTGGGCCAGGAACTGGGTAGTCAGGTGAAGGTCTGCCTCACTGCCCCATAGCTTGGTGTGTAGGTCCGTGGGACTAGGCCAATAGTTTTGTCGTTCCGTCCTGTGGAGTGGACAGTCCTGGAGGACATGCTCTGGAGTCTCAGGGCCGGCTCCGCATGGACACTGGTTTGTCTGCGACAAGCCTATTCTGTGGGCATGGTGGTTGAGGCCACAGTGTCCTGTCCGGAGGCGGAATATCTGCACCTGCTCTTTCCTTTCAAGGTGTCTGATAGGGTCCTTCCTATGATCATACTCTGGGAACCTGTCTCTCCACTCCTGACTAATCTTATGTTTAAGGATCGACTTAATTTCATTATATGATAATGGGTGCAACATCTGTTCCTGGTTGCTGGCTGTCTTGGCAAGTTCATCGGCTTTTTCATTGCCCGAAATGCCACAGTGGGCAGGAATCCAATGAAGGTGGATAGTTGCGATCCTTGAAAGGTCGGTCAGCTGTGTGGGGAGCTCCTTTGTCAGGGTGTCCGGTTTTGAAGAGCTGAGTGCCTGGAGTGTTGACAGGGAGTCGGTCAGGCAGACTATCTTCATCTTGGGTGTAACTATGGTCTTGAGATGTTGCAGGGATTGCAGTAGTGCTACCTGTTCTGCTCTGTAGTTGGAGCACAAAATGCCTGCAGGAACACTTATCTCATGGGTCTCTCCACTAGCAAGTCGGATGTAGACCCCACATCCACCATTTTTAACTGCTTCCTCCGCTGATCCGTCAGTGTATACTCGTGCCCACTGGGTTGATGGATAGTTCTTGTCTAGATGCTCGAGGGTAAGAGAGCGTTTGATAGCATCTGGCTGAGAGTTTCTTCCTTCAAGGCCCGGAATGCTGGTGGTGATATACATAGGCGTCTCATCCGGATTCCATTCCTCGATTGTAGTCTCTTCCCTTGTCACATTTTTACCAGTGTAGTCAGGGTATACCCTTGCAGCATCCTTGGCTTCGTGGTTTGGGCTGCTTCTCTTCAGTCGGTTTTTGGTTTGGGCAGTTAGTCTCCTGCAAAGTGGATGGTCTGGTATCCGTCTTATCTTTTCAGCTTGTAGGATGGTGTGTGTTCTCCTTCTGAATTCTAGGGGCTGGATGTTTGCTGTTTTCTCCATCTCCGAGATAGGAGTAGATCTCATGGCTCTAAGAATGATTCTGAGACTGCGGTTTTGAGTTTTGTCCAGCATCTGCTTGTTGGTTTTTGCCGCTGTGGACCATGATGTTGCAGAGTATTCTAGCGTGGGCCGTACTGAGCCAACATAGACCTGTGTGAGGATTTTACTGTTGGCACCCCATGCTGTTCCAGCTAGCTTCTTCATTACAGCTTGTTTCTTGATCGCCTTGTTGTTTATTTGTGTAAGGTGCGGTTTCCAGGTAAGGCGACTGTCAAGCTTAACCCCTAGGAAGGTGGGGGTGTCTGTCCGAGGAAGGGGGTTCTCATTCAATTTCAGTACAACTTCCTCTTTCTTTGTGGAGAGAGAAAACAATGTTGCCATTGTTTTGTTCGTGTTCAGCTGAAGTTCCCAATCTTCTGTCCAGGATGCAACCTTGTTGATGCTCTCTTGAAGTTTTACTTTTGCAGGACCCAGGTGTTCCGAGGAATACCATACTGCACAGTCGTCCGCATGGAGCGAGTGTGATACAAACTTTGGTAGGTGATCTGGCAGGTCGTTGATATAAATCAGAAAGAGGAGAGGAGCAACAACACTTCCCTGGGGCACACCAGCAAGCAGCTTTACTTTCTGGCTGTACTTTGTGTCCACTTTTGTTCTGGCTTGTCGGTGGACAAGGAAGTTTTGGAGCCAGTGGTACATCTTGCCCTTGATTCCCGTTTTTAGCAGCTTGAGAAGGAGACCATCCCGCCAGACCTTGTCGAAAGCCTTTGACATGTCAAAGAAAACCGCTAAGGTTCTTTTTTTTTTTTTTTTTTCTCTTCTTTTCTCTTCTTTTCTCTTCTTCTCTTCTTCTCTTTTTTTCTTGGAAAGCGTTCTCGATGTCTTGTGTTAGACAGGTGATCTGGTCCTCAGTGTTCCGATGCTGGCGGGATCCAGTCTGGTTGGGGCTCAGCTTCTTGTTGGTCTCAAGGTACCATTTCAATCTAGTTGAGATGATTCGCTCCATAAGCTTACCCACACAGCTGAGGAGGCTAATTGGGCGGTAGCTGCTTGGGTCCTTTTTGTCTTTCCCAGGTTTGAGGATGGGCTGTATTGTTGCATCCTTCCAGATATCCGGGACTCTTCCAGTTTTCCAGCTGTGATTGAAAATTATCAGGAGTATGTCCTCTGCTGCAGAACCAAGGTGTCTGAGCATGTCGTTTGTGATGCCGTCTGGTCCAGGTGCTTTCTTTGGGCGTAGTTTGTGTATCGCTTTCTTTAGTTCACCATGGCCTATCTCTGTCTCCATGCAGGGTTCATGGCTGGCTTTGGAGAAATGTATTTTAATATCTTTCTTCACAGCCTCTGCTCGCTTCTTAGGTATGTTGCACCTGCTTTCACTTTCGTAGTGTCTGGCCAGGAGATTTGCAGCATCTTTTCCTGTAACTAGCTGGTCTTCATCCCGGAGGACAATTTTCCCTCTTGATCGGGTGTCACCATTTAGAGCTCTTGTTAGGCTCCATAGCCTGTTGGTGTCTCTGTCGAGGTTGAGTTGTCCTGTCTTCTCATGCCAAGCTTTTCTGGTTTGGAAGTCCTTTTCCTTCACAAAGTTCGCTTGTGCTTTATTGTAGGCGATGACATTCTCATTGGTGGGTTCCCTCTCCATGGTGTCTCGTTTCTGGGAGACTGTCGCATGTAGAGTGTCCAGCTCAGCACTCCAGTTGGGTTGGTAGAGTTTCCTGTGTCCCCTTGGGATTGATCTCTTGGCAGCAGAGAGGATGGCTGTGTTGAATGCCTTTATGTTTTTGTCAGTACTGTATGTCATCTGGATCTCTGCGCAGTACTTGTCTGTCAATTTGCTGAAAAGGGGCCAATTGGCTTTCTTAAAGTTCCAGCTTGCTTCCCTGTAGGCTGCTTTTTCTCTGGGGATATCTCTGATGTTGAGCCTGACAGGCCTGTGGTCGCTTCCACCAAGCTGGGAGCATACATCTCTAGTGGTCTTCTGCTCTACGCTGTCCGTGGCCATTGCAAGATCTGGAGTGGAGGTTGTGCGCCATGGTCTGGAATAGAAGGTATCCTGGTCATCTGGATCATTGATGAGGGTAAGCTGGTTTGAGATCATCCATTCCTCCATGTATTCTCCCTTACTGTCAAGTTCCTCGTACCCCCAACTAGGGGAGTGGTCATTGAAGTCCCCAGTGACAAGCCATTCTCCTTCCATAGGTAGGTGATCAAGGTCAAGTGTCACAGCTGGGGGAGAGTAGACATTTAGAATTCCAAGTTTCATGTTTGGAAGGATGATCTGCACACCAAGATATTCTGTCCCTAGGTTTTGTGATCTGCAAATGTCTGCTGCGGCGATGGAGTTTCGGACCAGGGTAAGCACTCCTCCTTTGTGTCGCTCTTCCCTGTCCTGCCTGAAAGTTTCATGTCCTCTTACGTGAAATCTTTTGTCAGGCTTGAGGTGAGTCTCCTGGATGCAGCATATGTCGATGCTGTCCTCTTTTAGTCGTGCCTCCAGGGCACGTTTCTTGTTTGCCACTCCCTCAGCATTCCAGTGGACAACTATGAGGGGTCGCATGTATTGTTGGCCAGTAGCATTTCCCGGGTCTCTCCTGACTCCACAAGTAGGCTCAGGACTGCCAGTCGCTTGGTTTGGACCCTTTCGAGGCTTAGGGCCCGGCACCACCTCCACCTGGCGATTTCCCATGGGGGTGACACCATCACTTAATCTAGGTAATAGATACTTTCGCATGACTTCTATGGTGGGGTTCGTATGCGCCCAATTCCTCCCCGCACAAGGCTGGCACATTCCGTATTCGGGGGACCGATTTGTTCGAGTGTTCTCTCTAGAGGGTTGCTAACCGAGCTGCGAGGGTCCCTCTCCCCGGGTTGCATTTTGGAGTTTTCCATCTCCTAGAAGGTTGCTTGACTGGGCTATGAGGTCCTTCTCCCCAGCTTTGATTTACCAGGGTGTGCTCCCTGGGTGAGGTCTTGGTGGGAATCGGGACATGTCCACTCGCCGGTGGGCCCGGCATTGCCGCACCTTTCGGGGGACCTCACTCCTCCGGGTCTGAAGTTTAGCCCCCACAGACTCCAGGGGGGGCTGGTTTGTTGGCGCCAGCTACTCGCCATTTGCCAGAGCCGTGTCTGTGAGAACAGGGAGCACCGGATCAGGGAGCGATCACTCGTGAAGGTACGGTTGGCTTAGCTGGCAGAGGCATAATCACGCAGGCATTTCTCACTATTTAGGTGAGACCTGGCTTACCAGTCCTTACTCCCCAACTGTAACACAAATACTCTCAAACTTTCAGGCAATCACATACTCCCTCTCATTCACAACACTACCACTATTATCAAAATTTCACAACTACATACTATCTCAAACACACTCTCTCTCACATTCAAAAAAAGAGGCATCAGTGAACTTATTGTAGTAAAGGAAAACTAGTCCTTTGATGTTGTCTTCCGTGAGTCTACGCCTTCTGGAAGACAAAATAAGATTGTACGAAGAAAAACTTCGTTCAGCATCAGCTGACGAGCATGTTGAGAAGGCATACCGGGACGCCAGTGCAGCGAGAGCAGGAACATAATCTTCCGCAGACTTCCAGAAAACAGTCAGATCAATGTTCCCATTAATGGACTCTCTCACGGCACTATCCAGCGTCTTCTGCCGCTTGGCTGTACCACTACTGGTGTCTGCCACACGCTTCATGGAGTTTTTGTGCTTTATGGTTGACGCGTGGATGTCCACAGATGACTTCCTTTTATGATTAAGCACAATGTTGCACGAGGTGCAGAACAAGAGCTGACCACTGACATATGTCCAACTCTTGAACTCACTATGCCTTTCTTGAGCTGTTGTGTGCCTGCCACACTTTGAATCTTTTTTCAGGAAATGATCCATGACTGAAATGACTGTTTGCGCTTAGATCTAGATCTAGTCTAGATGACTCTTGATTGATTTGATGATCTAGGTACTGGTAGGCTTCGTGTTGAAAAACAGGAAGACAGGAAGTAATCAAGTTCTAAAGAAATTACTAAGTGAGTAGCTTCCCTTGGAGTTTAGGCCTAGGGAAAGCTGCAATATTTCTCAGTTTCGCACTTTTTTTTTTTGCGCTATTTTTTTGCCGAAATTTGTCAAGATTTGCCAGTTTTGGGGAATTTGTCAAATTTTGTCATTGGCCCTAATATTTGTGGCCACAAATTGCCATTTGTGGCCGCTATAAATGCAGGTGCCAGATTGTGTCTTCATGTAGCATGTCTACATTTTCATGTATAGAATAAGTGTTCTCTCCATCAGGCATTTAAAGAAAGTTTGTTCTTATATTAAACACAGTAGTAAGAAGCACAACCGGGTCATGTCTTAGAAATAGAATAACATCTAGAATTTATATCACATTTACCTTCAACATGAGAGAAAGAACAATCGTAATCAGTCATTCAGTAGTAATCTTTCCTTTTAGATTGGTAGCCAGTACATTGCATCGTTCTCTATTGTTTTTGCCCTGACCACCATTTACCATGGTCAGTGGAAATAAAAATGGTAGTTGTACATTTTAATTTGAAATATTTTATCCTTTAATTATGAAATGTTTAAGCTAGTCAGTTTTTTAGTGGCACTTATTCTTGAGTATTTTAAGTAAAACAATCTTGAAGGAATATTTCTTTCTATATCATTGAAGTTCTCCGAATCAGATGATTTTGGGAGTGTTGTATCTAGTGCTTGACTACTTATATGTGAGCGAGCCCCATTATCCTCAACGGAAGTCGCATTTTTTCAGTTTTGAGTCATGGATATCACCATAAAGTATGAAATCTCATCTTTAATTTGGTGTAAAAATTATTGTAATGTTCCTTTTTATCGCAAAGTTATGGCTTTTTTAAAGACACCTACCCCCTGGTCAAAAATGGAAGTAACTTCCGAGAAAATGGCCATTAAAGATGGAGGAGCGATGGGTGGCCTTACCATCTCCCTACCAGCGTTACTTGTTATTAACCTATGGCTTTGAAATTTTGCTTGTATGTGCCAATATAAATGATACACGCTCTGTAAACATTTTGTGACAATAGGTTTATTGATTTTGACGTTATCAGAAGTTCAGTGAACCCCATTATTGCTGTGATATTCATGTCAGAAGCAAAATTAAAGGCATTAAATTAAATTAAAAGCAATATTTATCATATTTTGAGGCTGATTTGAGATCTAATATTTTCACAAAATGTAGAAAACTGGTTGAACTTTAGGTACCGACCAAAATAAATTTTTTTTCCAAAAATCGGATATTTGTGTTTAATCGCGATTTTCTCCGTTTGGTCCAGTGCGACTTCCGTTGAGGTTAGTGGGGCTCGCTGTCATATGCACTGCCATGAAGGAGAAAACTGAAATTACCCCTGGTTCTCCTGTTATCCCCTGTGCAATGTGGGATCATTATCCCCATGAACGCAGCCTTATGTTAACATGGCTTTGTCGCTCAATTTCAGGACTACCCAAACTTACCAGCTCTGCAGAATTTCACTTTGAAGAAGCAGCCGTAAGTCTTAAACGTTAGACGTAAATGGAAAAAGATGAAAAAAGTTACCGTCCCCCACCCCTCAGATCAAAGCTGATATAGCAGTTTTCACATTTCCAGTTTGCAAAAATGTACAAAAAACAGAAAAGTGGGAGGGAGGGGTATATCTTGTTTCTTGACACTAATGATGAATTCTAAGAACTTCTTTGTCTTGACTGGACATTATTGCAGAGGGTTCTTTCCCTGTCTCTGTACAAAGCTTCACCACAAGTTAAAACAATGGATGAAGTCCTCTGCAGTAAAGCTTAGTCCAGTTATTGTGCAGTTATTGATCTGGTAGATGTAAAAAAAGAATGATAGGGAGGAAATTAATTTTCAAGTAAGATTTTGTGTGGCAGTTGGCACACAAGAGGTTGTTAATGAAAGACTTTGTTATTTGCTTGTAGAGCAAGTAGAGATTTACTATTTTGTCACTGTTGTCGAGGTCTCATTATTACTAATGTCATTGTACATGATGATCCACTGTGTTACATCAGTTATGAAGGATTAAGTGATGATCAAATGTCCATTTTCAATAAAGATGAATTATCCCACTATTTCCGATAAAATAAAATAAAAAGTTTGCTTTTAACAATCAAGGAATTATTTTGAAGGGGATCAAACTGACCGTGACACTGTGTTGTTGTGTTTAGCATCTCACATTACTGCTTTCAGGTACAATAATTTGCGGCATACATTCCCATGGTTAAGTGAAGCTGGTATTCGACTTCTTCACATTCTCTTTATGTATGACCCCCAAAAAAGGTAAGATATTGTTAAAGATTCGCCTTTCAGTGTTTGAATCTAAATTTGCTGGTGACATATTTTCCACAGGTGCCCTGGACAAAATTTTCAGGCTGCTGCCTTGGATGATAGTATTTTTTTTTTTGTTGTAAATCTGTGAAGAAGTATGCAAACTGATCTGTTACTGATAATAGATGAATGATTCCATGTAGTTTGTTTTTATTTGAAAACAGTCTAGCATGGACAGCATTAATATTAAACCTAAGAAGGAGAAATAAGAACAACATTAAAAATAGTGCAGTAATCAAATTCACAGCACAGTTATTGTAATTGTAAATCGTAAGAATATAGCCTACATGTATGTACTAATGAAATTTAATACTTCAGCACCTCCAGCAGAATAATTTTTCATTCTTGCTTTTCACACTGCTGGTTTTCATGAGAAAGTTATACTTGACAGTGATAATGCTCCTTACATGTTGAGTGCTGACTGGTTTGTTTCCATAACATAGTGATACGTCTCTTCCTCTACATCCTAAATTCACAAGATGTAAACTTCTTTAATAAAAAGTGTAAATCATGCAAATTCTCAGTGATTTTTTGCTATGCCAAAATCTTTATCCACAATGCATTACAGGTGCTGTTTTTAATGAATACTTATATGCAGCATGGCAGGGAATGTGATTTGATGAAGTTTCAGTCGGGGGGGAAGGGGGGGGGGGATGTGTTAAACATGTATGTTTTTTACTTTTATTTTTATTGAATCAAAGTTTTAACCCATACCCTGCGCGCTACCCGTAAAGCCCGCTGCCCCGTCAGTGACCTTAGTCACGGAGAATCTTATCTGGGGTCACTGACCCGTGCCGCTAGACGATGACCACATACGCTGTCCACGTGGTTCGGTTTTTATTGATCCGTATGAAAACATTCGCTGCTATGCCTTATCACGCTTGATAATGAATTAACCAGCAAAACTTTAGTCTGTCAGTCTCTAACCAATGATCTGACTTATGATTCCAAACTGACAGCTGTAGTTTTCGTGAGAACGAAGCATGATAACTAGCCACGCCCTCCCAAGCCCTACACAAATGGTTTCATCCTGATTGACACTGTGTACTAATGGACCAATGTGGGCATTTGGGGCAAAGATTATTTCAGAGCATGTTTCTGATTGGTTCTTAGATACAGACAACTCCAGATGGTGGTCAGCTTGTGAGAAAATGAGATAATATTGCAAATTTGTTGAGCAACAGTTCGCATGTCGATGTTACATCTTTTGAAAGTGTGGGGAGGGCCTTTGAAAGCTTAGTCTTTGTGATTCCGACCAGTGGTTCACTGGTTAACATGTCCATGTCACAATGCGTTTGATTTAGAAGAGATACAGTGAACAATAACACGGTGGTTACGAATCAAAAAGGTCAGTGACCCGACGCCTGAAAATAGGGCGCGGTCAGCTTGACCGGGGCGACTTTTGCCGCCCGTGCGGCGTGAGCGCTTGCAAGTCAATACCGACTATTGCCGCCCCGCGCAGGGTGAGGGTTAAGCTTGATTGAAAAATATGTCATATTTACTTTATGTGCATACCAGTTAAATCCACTGAGAATTTTTTAATCAGCAAAACGAAGTCAGTTACACAACACCAACAAAATCAGTTACACAGCACCAACCATATTTGAGATGTATCAGACTTACTATACTTCATGTATTGAGTAATGATATTATGAACAGATTTTGGTAAGAAATGTTTCAAACATCGATGTTCAGTCTCCTCATTGTGCTTTTCTGTGTGTCATTAACAGAGCTAGTGCTGAAGATTGTGTTCAGAGCTCCTACTTTAAGGAACAACCAAGACGTAAGTGCTCACCAACTTTTTGATGTCTACAGTGAACTTCTTGTTATAGATAATTTCATACAGTGAAAAAGAGTGTATGAAAAATCTAACAGGCTTCAAATTATGGCTTTCACCATTGTATACGGCTGGAGACACATTTACATATCAGTTCGTAATTGTGTTATAACCAGATCTCAAATGCAAACTCAACAACAGTACAAAAGTTTAGGCAGAATCATGAGATATTCCTTCCTTTGTTTCCTTCAAAATAATTTTATTTTCCTTTGAAACTTCATGTTTCTGCAGATTGAAATTATAGTTGTTGTGAACACAGTCTTGAGAGAGACATGGAATGAGACAATCTGTGCAATTGTAATATGACTGATTTGTTTACTTATGTTACTGTTCTCTGCAGCATGTGATCCTGAGTTTATGCCATCGTTTCCACAACACCGACTGAAACGGAAACAAGTAGAAAAGAAAGAAAAAAGGTATTGCAATGCAGTGTAGAATTTGAAATATTGCAACCTCAGTGGCAGTACAGCATTTTTTGCTAACATGCTTATTTATTGGTGCCTTTTACTTAATATATTAGAACATTCATGTGATGAATAGACTATGCAAAAGACTTCATCCTCATTAATTATTTCTGGTCTTTTGTCCCTTCTTTTTCCAGCCTCAAATCCTGAGATGAACAAACTACTACGGGGTTAAAAGAATACATAGTTTTTTACATACTGATTAGGAAACCTTTCCTTAGACAGGAGTCATATACATGTATTAATCCAATCTTGCCTAATGCGACATTGTCGTATCTACCTAATGCAACTTGATGCGACCATGCTTGTATCTGCCCAATGCGCCTCCTATCACTGTGCTGTTTATAAAGTCTTTTAGCAGCCAGATCTCGCTGGCATTGTAATTTAGAACTATCGTCACTTTAAAAACGAGATGTCTGCTCTTCGGTTAGGAAAAAACTAGATGTGTCCAGCTGCGAATTTTTTTTTCCAGTGAAGTGTTGAAATCACTGAACATCTACATTTTGGTACCATTTTCATCAAAATTGTTCAATAATTGTGTGCACAAATATTTTAAAAAAAAAAAAATCAGTGGTCAGGAAATTAGAGTTGTTTCACAATGCTTAGGCTTTGGGCAGGAAGAGTTGGAAGCTCCTTAGGGATTGGGATGCTGTCTCTGCACGGCCTTTAGGCAGGAAAGGATTAAATACAATTAAAGTTTGATGGAGAAACTTTCCCTTAGAAGTCATACATTAAATAAAATTAAGTGTGAAAGCTTTTATTGCTACTATGGAATACAATATTGATAGTGAAGTGAACTGATTTTACGTAAATGAATTTCCATTATTTCATTTGATGCATACTCTCTCTGAGTCGGAGCTGTGTTCATTTACTTGCAGTCATGATAAACCCTGAACCTTCTATGTTGACTTGCTTTTTTCTCTTTAGAAGGTGGAATTGGATGGGAAGTAATATGAATCATACTGGTACGTTATTAATTTTTATGTATTTGAAATTAATGAAGTTTTCTTCTGTCTCATTTATTCCTGGTGATAGGAAATCTGTTGATGATTCATTCAAGTCCTTTGGCAGCAGTTCATCAGGTGTACCTCTGTAAGTATCCTGAATGAGTGAATGCATATATGTTATATTTAATTGTGTTAGTCTGAATGATTCTGTCAGTCACATGTTGAAAAGTGTATAGCAAAGGAAGTTTTTTTTAAAAATCTTCCTGAATACATAAGAGATTACCCCTTATACTGCAGTTACAGTCATGACGGATGTTGTATTCAGCAGATGTGGATAAACATAATTCTGCTGTCATTTACCCTTACCTGCAAAGTGAATCTGGCCATAGGTAGACTGTTGAAGTTGATGAAATGAAGTTGTTATTTGATTCTATTGTGTTTGCAAATGAAATGGTGGTGGAATATATGTTGTTTCACTTTGTTTCACCTTGCAAAATGACACATGCTCCGTCAAGATCAAAAGCTTGTTCGTTTTTTTTCCCTGTCTCTTTATTTATGGCAACATGTCTATATTGTTTCTGGCGAAAGAGTTTGCAACATTTGGGGGAGGGGGCGCAATATTTTAAAATAGCCTATATTCAGCTCTATTCTTTGGCTTTTTATGCCAGGGCTCCTCTAAGTCTAAGTATTTGCTTGTTTAAAGTCTGTTTTTTTTTTCAGTAAAAGGTCGACTGCTTTCATTCTTCATTGTTACATGATTTATTTTTATCTGTGTTCTCAATTCTGTCATAAATAAAGTCATTTTCTTTCCACGTATCTGTCGCAGGAAATGATTAATACTGTTTGTTATTGCTATTTCTTTCAGATTGAAACGCAGGAAACAAGAAACTAGTTAGCACCATGAGGCAATTAGGTTACCTGTTAAAAAATTTATGATGTTATTGTTAATGCCAGACATGTGTTTGTCAATATTTTTGTTTTCTATTCATAAAAAAATCGACTATAGTTCAATTTGGACAAATTTTTCACTTTGGTGCTCTTCCTTCAGTTTCATATCCGTGCATTTTGCAGGGATGGAACCACGCCACAAAAAAATTTCCTGAACTTTTTCCGGCACGCGCTTGGTACCCGCAGATGTAAAAGATGACTCAAGAATACATACAGGCATGTCAATATCACCATCAGGAACCTGTCCTAAAGATATGAATAAATGATAAGTATGAATGACATGAGGTACCATCTTCATCACGTGTCTTTTAAGACCACACTATCTTAGATCTAGATGGGTTATAGTGCAAGTTTACATGCTAACTAAAACGTATGATATAACATATTTATATCACCAGTGACTTTATCCAAATATTTGTTGAACTAATCCCTACCCAATGAAAGGTAGATCTAACTTTGTTTGGTAATTCCTCCCACTTTTATTTAACAAACAAGTGAAGATCAAGATAAGCTCCATTTCAAGTCCAATACTCTAATTAACACAACTCATAATCTTTAACCTACCAAGTCACAATTCATCCTGAATGAAACACTAAAAAGAAAGGTAGGCCTACATATGCTAGATATGATCTTTTTCTTTTTCTAGGTCTCAGCTAAATTTTGAAAAAAGTGACTCTGACATTACACCAAGCTGACAAAGTGTCTTTGTGCCTGGTTCTTCTGGATTTAGTGCAGACCTAGATCTAGGTCTTGAGGCTGGTTCTCTGCTTTTATTTGGACGATGCCGTGAAAATTAAAGTCTAGACCCCAGATCTACTAGATCTAGATCTATTAGGCCTACTTGTCGTGAAAATTAAAGACTAGATCTACCATTACTTTACTATTACGATCACTGGCACTACCTTGAAATATCATCTTACAGGCTTCACCAGTTATAAATCCAACAGAAAATCACTCATGAGTCACGAAAACGATCACACTCGATGCTTCATCACGTTATCTCTCTTTATCACTCAAACGCAAAGGAAAGAGCTGAACTGACAGACAGTAGCGCAGCCTAGACCTACACAATGAAAAGTACCCCGGGCGAAAGACCGGAAGTGCCAATTTGCTAATTTCCGGTCATCGTTGTTTTCCGGCAATCGCTCTTTTCGCAGTTTAACTTCTCTGCCGGACAAAATATCGATATCAAGGGAATAGATGACGGCGGAAAAAAAATTTCCGGACCTCCGGAATTTCCAGAGCCGGTTCCATCCCCGATTTTGTTTCTAAGTGTGGGTAGGTTAGAACAGATACAACTTTCTAATTACGTTAGAGTGCTTCTATTTTTTGACGAAAACATTTCTACAAAGTCAGATCAAGTACTCAAAATTGCCGTCACTGTATGTTGTGAATGTGATACCATACAACACAAAATAAAAGAAACAAATAAAAAAAGTTCACCTGAAATTGTGTTAAATGATTTATTGATACATTAAATGTGCAAGCAACTCCTGGTAGTATTTTACATGTATTTTACCCTCGTTCAAATCTTTCACACAAATTATATTGAACTTAAAATAAAAAAAGGAAAAAAGATAATGATGAAATTAAATAAACAGCACTGGTGGCAATCCAAAAGCATAACATTCACAACAAAATTAGTCTACTGATCTACAAGAAAACATCAAATCAAACTAACATATATTTTCTGTTACCACCTCTATAATAGTAAGTTTCAAAGTATCAGCAAAACTGGGAGGCAGTCAGAAACTTTTAGAGGATGAAAGCTAGGTAAGAGTTCGCACCATGTTCTAGTTAATGATGATTATGCACAAGCTAATCCAGTGTGAGGGTGTTCTTTCCCAAACCTTTGGTTTCCCTCGGATTCTCTGTAATAAAACCCCTTAGTTGAACAAACTCACCTGGTCAATTTGCCTCTGTTTCAAATGAAATATGGTTTGAGTATCTCCACTCCCACTACATAATAAAACTATTTCAGGCTAAATTTTCCACTGCTTATAAAAACTCTTTTCCATCTTGGAAGAATACAATCACACAAAATATAATTCAAACTAGAGCCATATGATTCATCAATCACACATTTATCAGTCTTCAGGATTACATACACTTAACAAGATCATAGCAAAAGGAAACACTCATACACATCAAAATATGAGACCTGAAGTTAATCATAAGAATAAGATAATTCTTCCACTGGCAACCTGACCAGGCAAAAATACTTGGAGGAAATTAATTTTGCTACATATTTAAACTAAAGTACAGACATTCATTTTTACACATACCCACAGCAATATGCAGGATGACCTCAAAATCTTGAATATCCTGACTTTGTTAAGGAAAGCAAAAACTAGGCACATCTGAATGAAATAGTGCTACACCTTTCTCTTGTATACATTACTTTCATCCCCTAGCATGGCTGAAATTGAACCATCCCTGTGATATACAGCTGCTGGTTTAAATATTATATGTGTCTGAATGCAGAGCCGATGGTGGAATGCCCATAAATCAACACGACCTTGCTGAAATTTGAACAGCAACCTCTCAATATCAAATTATAACTAAAAATCATTGGTTGTTAACATTTATATAACAGACCCCTGTATTACTAGGTTGATAAGGTGATTGAACCCAACTGAGTTACATTTTCTTCATTCATACATTCATTCATGTTAACATTGAAACTGAAGAAAAAAAGAAAGTGATATTGAAAACAGGCACACCTTCAGTTAACCCTTCAGCAAAGCAAAGAGAAAAACATTCAGGAAGGAATACCAGTGTTTGGCTCTGTGCACCCCCCAGTTGAAGGTACCTGAATGCAAGGTTTATGGTTATCTGAAAAAGTGCATCAGGACAACTGTCCATGACATCTGATCAGGATGACTTCCAAACTTATTTCTCCACCAAACGACTTCTAAATCCACTACAAAATTCAGTTCTAATTTCATTCCATTGAGCTTGACACCATATCGATAGAAAAGCACGAAAAAACAAGTCCATCATATAGCTATTATTTTGATAACTGAAGTTTTGGTGACCACAAATACTTCTCAAGCGAGTTATACATTTCCATGAGGACAAAGCAGAAGAACAAGTAAAATTTCTATCTTTAAAATTTCTGCATACAGTAATTTGATACAGCAAACATACTTTGCCTTGCCCTCTCATTCACAGCAATGACATCTTTCCATGAGTTCTATCAGACAAAATAACTTCTGAAATTTACACTAACTTTAGATAACAATTGTTTCTTTTGAAAGGTTGCCATTAGGTTCATAATGCGGAATGAAATTTTACACCTATGGCGAGGCAATCAGATGAAAAATCTTTCGTCTCCATGCAGAAAGAAATAAGCTTTTATTGACTATGCTGAGAAAAGCAAACAGTTGTGAAAAAGAGGCTGAACCATTGAAATGTGAGAGTTAACAAGGGAAAAAACAATTTGGGAACTACAGATGATTGAAAGCAGATACAAATTAGAGGTCTTGAGGTTGGCCTTGGTGGTGATATTTTATGAAAAACTTGTCCCATAGTCAATCCTACCCTCATTTCTCCTTCCAAGGGTAAGTTTGCTGTTGATAAAAGAGAACGAAACTGCTTGTGTCATAATATAATTGTGAACATATTAAATAATATGTAATTACAAAACTAAAAAGTGCTCCCTTACTTTGCATCCTTCCTGAGACTGATTAGGCACCCAACAATTTCTTTGCATGTGTATCTATCTTATGATCATAATGGGCATAGTGCATGTCATACGATTTGTATGGCTGACTTTGATCCCATTACTGTCACAATGCCCATGTACCTTTGTCTTCCATACCTGCATTAGGCTTATTACAGGGATGCCAAGTCAGGTTTTCCCATCAGTTCCGATTTATTTAATTATATTTTGTGTGTTAGTGATTATTTAAAAACTGCAAAAAAAAAAAATGTTTGTTTTGGTGCGAACACGATGACATGTTCATTTTTCAGGTTGTTTTTCAAAAATCATTTGGTATCCCTGCTATTATTATTAGCCCCTAAAACCTGGCTGAATGAAATTTGATACCCCACCCCGCATACACTGCGAAGAAAAACAATCTGCCAAGCCTAATCACAAGTCAAAGTTGTGACTGGAATGTCATAAAAGTGCAGACCAATCATGCACATGACGGTACAGATAGTCAAGGAGCAGAATACTAGTTGGCAATTTTTTTGTTAAAGAAGAGTGTTCAGACTTCATCTCAGTACAATCTCATTTCATAAACACCATGCACGAAAATGCTGCTTTGAAAGAATGGGACTCAGCCTTCAAGGAGAAAATGCGGTGACTTTCAGCCACTCAATTATATTGGCATAATTTAGGAGACGGGGAAACCCGTGTATTGTAAGTTTTGATCTTACAAGTACTGAATACTGTATCTCATTAATTTCACCCACGTTTTTTTTTGCACACAATGCTAATGCCTGGTCCCTGGAATTGTGGCCTGCATGTTCGTGACTTTTTTTAAAAGTAAAGTTTTGACAACTTTATCCCGACAACAATCTTTTTAAAAAATCCAAAGCTTTTCCACAGATTCTGGCCCACTTCTCAAATCCCACATATGTGAGTGTGCATGAGAAAACCCGGTATAAGTCGGCAACATGACATTTTGAGTTCTGTACATATAATAAAAGAGAAGACATTTCTGATAAATTGAAGACAATGACCCCCCTAAAACAAGATTTTGAGAAAACGGAATTTAATCGTATTAGTGGCCATAGCTAATTGACCAAGTAATATTGGAGTGATTGCTGTTAGGAGACCGTAGTCTAATAACTAAGCAGTTATAGAGATCATAGTGGGTAGTGTTCACTGCTCATCTACAGTTTACCCTGTAACATGCCACGGTCCCCTAGCAAACAGCCGAGTCGGAAGTTTTTGGATCTTGTTAGGAGGCCGTAGTCTAATTACAAAGCCGTTATAGAGATCATAGTGAGTAGTGTTCACTGCTCGTCTACAGTTTACCCTGTAACATGCCACGGTCCCCTAAACAACAGCCAAGTTGGAGGTTTGTGTCGGACCCATATTTTCACTTCAAAGCCGTTTTTCTCAAAATCAGCTCTGCCGACTTATACCGGGTTTTGTCATGCACACTCACATATTTTCCATAAATGGAATCTCAAATCCCTAATTCCATAGCAGCACAAACCCTTGGGTGAAGGTTGCTATCCCCTGAAAATGGTTCATTATCCACATGCTCTCAGTGAGATAAATGGTTGGCTGACAGAAATCTCAATCAATTTTTTTGCCTAACAGAATAAATAAAACAGAGGTCTCTACATTTTAACCCTCGTCCCACATTGAGTGAACTCGTCCACGTAATGCCCTGTGCGGGGATAGCCAGCGGCCAGTCAGCCGATCGTTTGCGTGTTGCCGATATTAACCTCGGCGCTCAGGTCAATTGGTCCTTTTAAACATGTGTATCGTGTTTACTTTAGGACACAATAACAACAATAGTGGTTGATAAGTCTGTGACAGTAAGTTCTGTTGTTAAATGGAAGGCCCAAAATCAAGAATTTTCTACATTTACATGCTGTTTAACACAGGTTTTATCATTTACACAAGACCCCTGCGCTTTTTCTGTTCCAAAGTCAGGCCATTCAGGTGAACAAATTTTCTGAAAGGAAATTAAATGTAGTTTCTAAATATGCCATGTTTTTTCATCTCAAGCAATATGCAAGGTAACAATACATGAAATTATGTGAAAATTTTTTTAAAAAAGAAAAAAAGAAAAACAAGTTTTGTGTTTGTCTTCATTGAACACACATGTAATATGAAATTATGACCTCCCAGGCACTTTGAAACATGCCCATAAACACAATCAGCAATGTCTCATCAAATGTCTTCATGGTGTGATAAACCTCGAAGCATCGGCCAAGACACAGGCCAGGTTGAAAGGGACACCCCTAGATTTAGATTTCTTGGCTGACACCTTCTTAGTTTTATCAGTGGTCACTGTTCTTTTCACACCTTTACCCTTGCCGTTACTAGTACTAGTGCTAGAACTAACACTGGCACCACTAGTACTAGATCTTGTACTAAATCTAGCACCCTTCCATGTCGTAGACCTGGAGTCACTGTCAGAAGAGTCTGACCCCTTGACAAAACATACTCAGACCCAGAATCCAGGAAAAAAATTGTCTTCGCTATCACTCTGTCTCACTACATCTAGATCTAGCTCAAACAGTGATATTCTTTCTCTTTTTCCCAGCTTGTTTACAAAGTCACAATCAAGTCGACAGTGACGAGAGGAACGCAATTGATCGAAGATTATTTGTTCTGGTGAAGCGCTAGCAGTAAAGAAATTTCCAAAAACTGGAACCGAGTATGCGTAAAATTCAATGCTGATTCAGAATTTTGCCTGTACTCGCCCATAGCTTTGAAAACAAATCATTTGTAGAGCAGTTTTAGTATGCAGTACCTGGGATGTCTACATGGTGTTGGGGAACCCAGAGTATCGCAACTTCTGTGACATACTTGGTATGGCACAGCAGCAAAAATTGCACAATTTTATGACGTACCAGGTACGTCACTATGGGATCAAAAGGGTTAATTTACTAACCACACGTATCATGGCATTGCCTTCTCCCACCTCTACTATGCAAAGCTTCCACATAGGCCTACTATGATGTCAGTTTTAGCAAGAGATTTGATTTCCAGCTCGTAGAGCACATACATGTACTGAAAAGCGGTTTAATCAAAACAACAGAATCTCTCTCTAATTACCACATCAAACAAAGACAACGACCAACAACAAAGTCGGTCATTTTCTCCCAGTTTTCCCTGATAAAAAACCTACCGACAGATGCCCAAATGCAGCATGTCCTAGTATTACATCGGAATTCATAATTACAGACACAGAAGTATTAGGACGGTTTCTCAAATACCCACATGGCCCCTTTCTTCTCATTTGACATGTAGATGACAACCAGCATCAAAGTAAAAGGTTCCCCAAGATTTTCCCCAGTTCGAACTTCAGACCGTCTGCACTATTACACAAGTATGGCAAATAGTTAGGAATAGTTGCATCGTAATAAATGTAATCGGATGATACCATTTTGTAAGATATAGTAGGGGTGACAGGATAGATAAACACATGAAAATAGTGTGGAAAAAAAAATGTGAAAAAAAAAAACGACAGTCGCGGCAACCGAATAAACAAAACACAAGAAGCAGCGCTGGCCTACAATATATTGGCCTCCCGCTGGACCCGGTTTGCAGTATGTAGGCCACAATATTGGCCTCGCATGTCCCGCAGGACGAGGGTTAACATTTAATCATTACTGGTCTCTAAGTTACTAACCTCAAACTTCTGGAAAAGGGAAACTAAATGGTTGCCTAGAAAGTCGATCCTTCTGGTGGTTGGGCTAGTCGATTTTCCTTCAACATCATCATTTCTCTAATGTGTTGTAACAATAACTTTATACTGCAGCTTTTGTGAGTCCATATGCTATCCACTTTCCGAGGATCTACCTGTAATAAAAAAAATCAGGACACAATGACTTCTATGCCCGTCTGTCACTTTTCTTATATATTTTTTTACACTGTTTGGCATGGGAATGGAAAGTGTAATTCAGTTTTCAGTATTATAAATATAATACATTTTAAGAAAATGCACATGAAGTAACTTTTTTTAAACAGAAGTCCCCAACATTTTCCATCTGAAATCAGATAATTTCACTCCTATGAGGCTTTTTCCTCACTACACCTATGCATTAAAACAGTCCACTACCTTTTCCATTGAGAATGTTGTAAAGTATTCATTTTAATTCCCGGAAGTACAAGAAAGGCAATGATACAGTAAAATAAGACTGTAGTTCAATTGCATTCGATGAAATGGCTAATAAATTAATTTGACCATAATGAAATTGAGATGTATTAAAAAAAACAAAAAAAACATACACACTAACTTACGATTCCATTTTCTTTGTTGACACAGGTCATGTTAATACGAGTGATAAACCTCACTTCTGGAGCTTTTTGAGGGTAGTTCTCTCCACACTTCACTCGAAGCTGATACATTCTGTTCTCAAAACTTGTCTGAAATAGAAGTTGCAGTTTACTAAGTACAGGAAAGTTAACACAATATCTGTGACAGAGGCAAGAAACTGCTAAAACAAATTTATTTTTACTCATTTCTAGACAGAATGTCATTATCATTTTCTTTCAAATCAGAGTACAGTCCTCATAGCTGAGACTCTCAGTGAGAGGAATTTCTCAGTCAGCCTCAACACAAAATAATCAGCTGCAGTCTTATATTATAACATTTGAAATATTTCATTTTACTTTCAAAGCACAGGTATGTTTGTTTCAATGTTTGTAGCACCTAATTTTTCATTCCACTTCAAGAAATGGGTCCAAGCTTTTTGTTTCAATATTTGTGGCACCTAGTTCTTTATTCAACTTCATGACGGGGGACCAAGGTATTTGTTTCAATATTTGTGGCACTGTTTTTCATTCCTTCAAGACAGTAGTCTAAAAGTCAATCACAGCAATGTTATTTTGTATCTCTTCTAAATCATGCCACCTACCATATTCAAACTTTTACTTTGCATAAAAACATAACAGAATTAACACCTTACTGTCATTAGAATTAAGTTGAGCTTCCAACTGTAAGTATGGTACAATGAACAACAATATAATAGTTACTCTACCTTGGGTGGTCCAATAATGACACATTGCCAATCTGTCATTGTCATGTCCCCATCATCAACAAGTCCCCAGCTAATTGTCCCATCTCCTACTCCTTTCTGGCCAGCTTCAAGCTCGTCCAGCAGGGTAAAGTTTCTGGGAACCACTGGAAATTAACATATTACATTCGGTGATAGATCCTCTTGCCACAAGGAACAGGTAAAATGATTCAGTCAATCAATATTACTCATTTGATGATTTATTGTAATTAATGTTCTCCGTCAGCCACATTTCATTTCTGTCACACACAAGACACATTCAAAACCATTTTCATAACCTATGACTTATATCGGTACCCAAACTTGTCAGTATTCACCGCTGAGATAAAAACAATCATGGGCAGAAGTGAGTTACTGTCTTTTGTTCTTATCTTTCTCTGAACAAAAGACATTTCATCTATTACTCTCTGAAAAAAAAAAAAAAAATTCCATCTGGGTGTAGCCCAGGCCAGAGGGAAGTTTACTGTTTCAGAAAGGAGAAATCAAAATACATGTACATGTACCATTAATGTTCAAATGCCAGGTACATATGTAAGGCAGGGATGAATACAGTGAATTCCAAAAACTAGTGTCAAGCACTAAATCTCAAATAATTTAAAATTTTGGGTATCTGGAAAAGTGTCTAGGGAAATTTACACATTTTCTTCACTTTGTCCAACTGTTGTGACCTGAAGATTGTAGGCCCTACCACTTTTGTCCTTGATTAACAATAATATATCATTTTGCAAATTGGTCTGACCCCAACAGTACTTCCACTGTCCTTTTTTGTGCCGAAATCCTTGTGACAATACATGTAGTCCTACTCTCTAGATCCCCTACATATAACTTTTTTTTTTTGCCCAAGTTTGACAATGTACAGGTCATGTGTGTTTTGGCTGTTCCATCAAGTGGGCGCCCTCCCAAATGCATTAGAAAATTAGTGAATATTTTCACACGGTCCATAACGGGAAAAGTCATGGGGCTTTAGATGAAATTCTGGGCAGGGAACAGCCGAGCCAGGCGTTTACTATAAAAAAAAAAAAACATCCCTGTGGAAGACTAACTCGCCAGGAGGGGCTCTCCATGTGACAACCCCTCCCCCACCCCCCAAAGCCCCTTCCTCGTTGGGATCCTTATACCCCCGCAATTTGGAAAATGAAGCATTACAGAGGGAGTTGGTTTGCTCTGGGAATAGCGGAACTTGGATGCGCAGAAAAATGGGGGGCTAAACTGCACTTTAGCGAAGAGTGGCTGATCCCTGCTTATTTTCTGGCCACTATGTGTAATTGGAAATTTCCAACAGAGGAAACAACTTTCTTACAAACTCAAAGTTACTGTATCAGGAGCTGCGCTATCGAGAGTGATCCTAACGCCCTCTACTGGGTCTGCTGAGATGACAATGCCTACTTTCTAGGGAGCCGTAAAGGGGCTGATCAGTTGTTTGAAGTTGATAAAGATAGGAAAAACCACTGTCTGGAAGAAATTATTTGGGTGGTCGCGCTTCAGTCCAGTCAATGGTTGCACTGGAGTCTAATGTTCACAAAAGGGTCTAGTAAATTTAACTTCTGAAGGTGTTGTTGTACAGTGGAACTTGGTTATAACGAGAGGTCATGTTCCACCAAAAAATGTCCCGTTATACCCGATGTCTTGCTATTCCAGGAAAGAGTACAAAAAGCAAGGCAAGGAATTACCTCCGTTGTCAGCATGTCCTGTGTGTCAACGTACATATTATCAAATTGACGGCAGATCTCAGCCCTCATAATGGTACTTTTTTTTTGTACTGATGGTAGCCATTTTTTCATCAAATTATGAGGGAGTCAGATGCAAAAGTTAGAGACAAACAAGTATGTCTGTTTCCTGTGGTTTCTCGTACTGTATCATTCAAAGTATGGGAACAGACTAGCCATGCGTTTGTGACACAGAGAGTGTAGGCATGTGGTCATGAAGCCTGGTGTAGGCAAAGAGCATACGCCGCGCGGCGATCAATGACCGTGCTACTTGTAATAATTATCGCACATCACAGGTAGTGACCAGACAGTGTACATGCCTGTCAAAGCTACATGGCCTGCCCCACAGTTTGCGTCAATGAGTGATGAGTCACCCCTTTGAACTGACTGCATTCAGTGTGCTGTCACAGCACTTGGTCAGTAGGGAGAGAAAGCATACTACTACTAGGCCTTTAAGCGAGAGATGGCCAGGTGGGGCCACAACTTGCAAAGCAGGCGTGGTGGGCAGATGGTAACAAATAAAGAACAATACATATTGTTATTGTCTGATTCCAAACATATTTTTCTGATGGCCAGCCCCACCATTTGCTGTACGCACTCAAAATTAATCCTCTCGCTATAGCAGGTGCTTTAATTATCGATTGCCGTTATTCAAGTATTTTCAGCTCATATAGCAGAAAAAAACGGAGTTAAAATGTTCTCGCTGTTGGCAAAGGTCTCGTAATAATTAGCAGTGTCGTTAAACATGATGGTCCACTGTATGGATTGTTCTACGATAGATTGTGGTGTGGCTCTGCGGCATTATTATCAATGGATGACCTACAGTCACACTGACCAATAAAAAGTATTGCTACCTCAACCATAAATCCAATAACTGGAAGAAAACAAAAGTGACTGCATACCAGTCTGGTTACTCTGGATTTAGGTTTTGCGAGCCTAATGCACGGGGAATTGTCATCTATATTTGTGGACTTGAGATTTTTCGTTGCAAAAGGTTTCTGAACCACTCAACACTCAGACTTCAAAATTTATATATATGGTACATCACAATGGATGTAAGAGTGCACAGTTTTTAATAGAAGTCTCAAATCGATGTAGGTTTTTTTTATTGGAAATGTATTGTTTCCACAATTTTCACTAGGCTCATTGACATGCTATAGGCTTTTATGACATCATTACTTCCTGAAAATTTTCAGTGCGCACCACTGCACACTGTGTACTGTCCTATCGCTGAGTTTTAGGGATGACCCTACGCATCTCGGCTTTTGTTCTTCCTTTCGGTCTGAAGTGGTGTCCTTTGTTGTTGTATCTCTCTTATAAGCTATCTATGCAGCATTAATGCCTTTCTTAGTTCACAGGCGTCTTAAGTTTTACCCCTCCCCCCCCCCAAAAAAACAACCAACCTACACAAACCTGGGTACTAGCAGATAAATGCGGCCCCGTCGCCTCGTTCGCCATTTTACCTGCGTGTGGCCGGAATCGATTCCGCGTATCGAGGAAGGAGTTCCGTACTCGAGCGCCAAAGACCAGATGCTAAAAGAGATGATACATAGCTACCCCGGGGGCTTTCCCTGATATGTCAATCTGACTACTGCCCAGACGAACATCGGCCTACGGCCTCGATGATACAAACTGACTAGACCCTCACGTCGTTACTTATCAATCTGACAATCTGACAAAGTGGCGCTCGAGTAGCCTAAGGTACTCCTCCCTCAGTGTATTCACCGCTGCTTATCGATTCGGAATACAGTATTCGAATCCGCCCAGATGCAGGGACCGCATTTCACTTCTAGAGCCCAAACCTGTTCACTGAACAGGTACTCAGCTAGACTAGTAATTGATAAGGCAGATGTTTCTTCCCATGAACTATGTAGTTTAACACTCAATCACTGCTGGCACAATCTTCTGTGAGGCAACTGTCCACTTCACGTAAGTCTAACTCCTAGCCACTAACGTTGCTAAAACACTTGTAATGGCAACAGTTTTTTGCGGAACAGTGGGTTGTTTTGGGACGATGTGTGCCTCTATGATAAAAGTCGTTTCAAAGGCGCTGGCGCATGACACATTTTGGAGACAGCATTTTTCATATATTTTTTTTTTTGTTGTTACTGGCAAAATCTGCAGATGCCCATCTCAATTTCCCCGAGCACGTCGTCACCTTTTCAGGTGTACAAGTAATGGTAATAATCCCATTCGCCGAAATGTCCCTTATTTCCCGAGTCTGTCAATATCCCTAGTACCCATTATCCCCGTTCTGTGGTAACTTGTAAGGTACTGGTTTCCTATATAGTGTTAGAGTAACCTGCAAAGTGGACATAACATGAGCTATTGTCATAAAAATGCGATGAGTTTTAATTCCCTTACCCACTCCCGATCCCTGAGAGGCACCCGCCATGTTGTATCATGCATTTACTGCGGTCCTGACGGATTGTATAGGTATCGACACACACACCGGATGTCTGTGAATTTACGGTGCCTGCAGTCATTAAAAACAAGTGAAAGCAGAATCGCAACATAATAAATAGGAAGCAGACATTGAGTATGGTTTCCATTACATGAGAAATCATTAGTGTCATATGAACTTTATGGGAAGGCAAGGCCTTATCGCAAACTTATAAAACTGAACCATGAGACCATCAATAAACGCTAGCCAGTTTATCAACATGAGAAAGGAAGTGGTCCTTAGAATGTTGCAAAGAATTATAAACATAATGATTTATTGAATGCTAGCCTCTTATTAAGCGCAGAAACTATGTAAATGCAGTCTCCTCTTTCAGAAGTACTCGCATTTAGAAAAACCGACTTCCAGTATCTTTACATAAATTACTTCAATTTCACGAATCGGGTAAGTTGGCATAATGCCATCTCAAAGTAAAAATAGAAACACGTAGGTGCGCTCAAGACCCACTACGCCGAGTGGGTCTTGGCGTGCGTTATGTATTCCTTTCTTGGCGAAGGGGTTGGTTGCACCGTACTGGAAGTTTGTCATTAGAAACAAGTATTTGTACCATTCGCACGAGGTTTAATTGTAAACACTTCCAAAATAGACACGCAATAGAACAAATTCGGTAGCTCAGGGTCAAAGGCGTTGAGCATCATTAAATGACATGCATGTATATCCAAACAACAAGAATAATAATTATATATATATATATATATATATACCAATGCACATAGGATCAGCAATTATATATTATATACCAATGCACATAGGATCAGTAATTAGACTGTATTCATTTTATCAACACTTCAGCTTTTGATGCACTTTTCATGCAAGCGGGGCCGCCACTTTTGTTCGAAAAATAACTTTAGTCCACCCAAATGAGAATGAAACATGTCCATATGAACAAGGGTTAGCCGTCGTGTGAAAGATGGAGTTTACAAGGCAGAGCAAAAGGCAAAGGCATTAATTTCACAGCTAGCCCTACAGAGAGGTAGACGAAGAATAACATATTCAGAGAATTTGAACAGATGGGCGACAGGGAAAAACCAGGACAATTTGGGCTTTTTGAGAGCATCCGAGCCGAAGAATGAGTGGCGAACCATGATCGTCGATATTCTGTTCCAGATCCGGCACTCGAAGAGAGAGAGAGAGCCCTACATGGCAAGGTTCAGTGCGCACCGTGAATTTTGTCAGTGGACGCGTGCGTGGTGTCCCACTCGTAATAAGTAGTAAATTGAGGCAAACAGATTTTTGTGCCTTAGCAGATGCCTGGATCTCATTTATTTTCTGACGAATGCGCCTTTGCTTGTAACTGTGAAAAAGAAATGAAACTTCTCACAAAGGTAGGACAATACCCACGTTTGGGGTATAAAGTGAAATTTGAACTTTCCAAAAATGCTTCGTCGTCCATTTGTCCTCAAAATTAACCGGTTATTTGCCCATTTTGCCGAATATTCCTGGGTGGCAACTTATAATATTATGTGCCCTTAATTAGTCTTCTATGGCCCGCAACCATATTTCACATCTGCATGCAACATTTAAGAGAATCCTTTCAGTAGTAGTTTTCAGGTCTATTGATAAAGGGTTTTTCTTGGAAGTAGTATAGAAAAAACTGAGACATTAATTTGTTTTTTTAAAAAGTGGGATCTTCATGCCGCACTCTTCACATGTGGTTCTTAGGTTGGTGGCGTGTTCCTGTAGTAGTTCCTCTTTTTCGTGTGCAAGGGACTGGTCGTCAGCAAAAAATAGTTCGCTCAGTGCTTCTGGGTTGGGGTCTGCCTCTTTCGTGATGCTGTCCATTTATATAATATATACAATGAACATAAGCGGTTATAAAAGTCACACCCCAGATGTGATCTCAAACCAGTCTTTGGGTTCTTCATGAGTTCGGACAGCGCTCGAGCTGTTTCCGTAGATGGCCATATATTGTCCATAAGTTGGCCTCGGACACTGTAGTCTTCCAGTACTCGCCACGGTAGTTCTCTGTTGACCCTGTCGAATGCCTTCTCTTGGTGTATAAAGGCCTGGTTCATTTCGCTGACATAATTATTCGATGTTTTTTTTTTTCGCTCAGCTGCCTCAATGTGAAGTTTTCATCAATGCTCCCTCCTCCTTTCCTGAATCCCAGCTGGGCCTCGCCAAACAAAAGCAACAGTGGCGACGACGAAATACGCGTACAAATGTGGGCCCTATTGTGTCTACTTCAGATTGTCTGCGTCTGGGAGCGATTTTTCTGCCCCGCGGGAGCGTCCAGTGCTCGATGAAAGAACTATTGTTTTATACACCAACCAAACATTACAGTAATAGATTTCGCTGTTTCTTCTGCGTAGTTATGGATAACCCTAAATCAGCCAGCATTTCTACCCCAATCCGACATAGATTTGAGTAGGATGACCGCAAGGCTGGTAGGGGCGGGTTCCCTATATCAAACCGATGTCATCAAAATGTCATAACCAGCGGATCTACGTAGGAATGATATCATTCTTATGTCCAAACTTTACGCCTATCCTATAGCCTACGTCAGATTTCCGTAGGGTTGCTAGCTGAGATTTGCTACAGACACGCTTATTTCGACAATGGCCATATCGAGTTATCCGTCACCAACAGTGTGGATTATCCTAGCTGAGTCTCCACATTGTATAAATAGGCATGTAAAACAGTTCTTTACTGCCTTCAGAAGAAGAAAGGTAACAAAGAAGAAGAAAAAGAAGACTACGGGCAGGGAATGTCGTGGAAGAAGAAGAAAAAGGAAAAAAGAAAAGATACGACCTCAATGAGAGAAGATTTATCGTGCTCATTATTACTCTTGCATTATTTCTATTTTGTTCTTATTTTTAAAGGTGTTATTCTTGCCTTAACTATAGCTCATCTGCTTTGGTTAGATTGATGTGGGGGCATACTTTTTAGGGTAAAAAACAGAACGTGCCCCCAAGTAGAACTGCAAGCACTCTCCCCCCTCCCGTCCCCAAAGAGGTACACACATGGTCGAAGTTTGAATCAAAACAGAAGATCTATATAATTTGTATATGATCGGTTTTATTCGATAATGTAAAGACGTATCTATTGCAAATCATTGCTTGAGGATAAAATAATACTATTATTAATAAAAATTTAATAAAACCAACAACGCTATGTAGGTCTATACATACGATTGGCTTACGTGCAATTGAATTCAGTTTCATATGAAATATGTGACGATCCGACAGTTCAATAAAACGTAACCCACCTGTACGAAATTGAAGAATATTAAAAGTAAAGACAAAGACAATCTTTTTTTTTTTTTTTTTTGCTTTAATAAACCGGAAACAATGCAATTGGAAATACTCCAGCAAAGCACATTAAAATATATAGGAGAAGCAGTTGATTTTTTACAAAAAAATTTGGTAAACTATCATGCCGATCATAATTGAAGGTTCTTACACCATTAAAATACATGTACACTCATTATTGTTTTCCACGTGTTTTTCTCACCGGGGTAATCGAAGCTCAAAGATTATGTGCTAAAATGGAATCCACATAAAAAAAAAAAAATGAGCAAACATTACATGTGCAGTGTTGTTATTATTAGACTGTATTGTACTGTATAACTATAAAAAGCACTATAATTATTATTAATTGCCCCCCCCCACCCCCCAAAAAATGATTGGAACAATCGTGAAAAAGAGCAGTGTGCGTTTCTTCATCACTGGCACCAGATTGATTTTTAAGGCACAGACTATAAATGAAAGGCATCAGTAAACCCCCCCCCCCCCCCCCCGTATGTTCATTGTTCATGCTTGCCAAAATGATCACTCCATAATGCCAGGTCCACAGATTTCAACAACATACAAAGGCACAATACTAAATAACGCGCCCGGGCCAGCTGCCAACGTCAAGGATAAGGTTTGTATGAAACGGAATACCCTAGCAGTTGTCTTGGTACTCCATAGTGGCTGGACCAAAAGGTCAGACTAACCCCGTGTTTTAACCCTGCCTTAAGAAAAACAAAAGTCTACATGGCCAATTTCTTATAAAAAAAATTTTTTTTTAAATCTGCAAAAATCCACAAAGCCAAAAAAAAAAAAAACCATTACGTAAAGAAACAAAAAAATCTTTAAGGCCAAGACCTAAACAAGAAGAACAGAAGTTATCAGGCTAGAAACTCAATGCGTAAACAAAAATAAAAGTCTGAAGGGCCAAAATATTTTTACAAAACAAAACCCCCCAAAAAAAGTCAATCAGGTCAAAAACTCACCTAGAGCAAGAAACACCAACAACAACAGAAGTTTAAAAGGCTAAATTCAGTTTACTCCTACTTAATTTGCATCCTACTATTTTTGGAGGTCTGGGAAATACGTGGGACCTGACTGAATGCATCCATAGTGATGAATAAGATAAAATAATAGCCACATAATACTATGTTAAGAAACGCTCACAAGAATGAGCAGAAAAAAAAAATATATATAGATATAAAATGTGACCGACCTTGTGTCATGGTCCAGGGCTACTCTTTTTTTGCAAGAGAAACCTTTTTTTTTAAATTTTATCTAAAACGTCACAACTGTCATGGCGTTCATAACAGTTCTAAGAGAAACATGGTGTCATGTGAAAGTTCATAGGAAAGGTAGTGTATAGGCAATGTATATTGTGGGAAAAGTTCCCTCCTCACCATCATTGTGTAAATGCAGACCATGGTAACGAGTAAAACAAAATGACATTGAAATCCTCACACAATTTCTGCTTTATTTCTGGCCACAGTATAAGCAAATGGGATAGATGACGGTCGTTACTACATGTCAAGGCGAACATCGAAAATAAAAAGACTATCGTACCCTGTCTTTGACAGGCTGTAGCTGAAAAGCTATGATGCAGCTGTCTTCAGAATAAGGGGTTAGCAGATTTGGTGAAGTGACATAAATTATAATGGGAATGTTTACTGGGGCTACATGATCAATATTATCAAAAGAAAAACTGCGAGAAACGGGTGGCCCAAATAATGTTTCAGGGGTGGGGTTTGGTTATGAAGACTACATGTAGCCCCAATAGACATAATTATATAGTTTAACAAAATATAGTTTGATTATGGCAATATGTAGCCTATGTAAGGTCACCCAATTATAATGTCAGGAGAATGAAAGGGTTTGCTGAGTTAATGTATCTTAGTACAGTGACAAAGAGGACAAAAATGAAATACATGTACTGTTAGTAATATATATACATGTAACTACATGTTTGATAGAAGTAAAGAGGAATAAATGGTGTACTATTCAACTTTAGTAAAAATGTTCATATCCACTTCAGGACCTATACGAAATCTAGCCCACAACATTTGAGCAAGTGTACTAACTACTGTTATTGTTCCAATAGAGTGGTTTAGTGGCCGTTATCGTTCTGATGGACCATTAAACCCAAACTCAAACTCACAAAAGTGATTTAAAACAAAATTTACCTCACCTGTCTAACAACATATATATATATATAATGTGTAGTTTTTTCAAAGTCAAACAAACGTATGTTGACTGCATTTTGAAATACCTTTTCTGAGTAGATAATAAGTGCGGATTATGGCACGTTCAACTGGATTATGAACATTCACTCGAAACGCACACATACAAACAAAAAAAAAAGACACTAATTTATGACAAATGATAGCATTACATAATTGACACTAATTTATAACAAATGATAGCCTTACATAATTATACTCTGCAGAAAGATGAAAAGCTCATGTAAAACTAATAGTCCAACTCATAACAATAAAGATAACAAGAAGGGTTTAGCTTTTCCTTACGCACACGATGAAAATAACATGATGATGATGATGATAACGATAGCAGTGTCTGCAATTATAATGACAAGAATTAAGTGACATAGCTATTGAAAGACTCCAAAAAATGGCATGTTCTTTATGTTTTTAGATGGACCTGAGACAAATAATAACAATCTGGGCGGATGTAGTGTATGGTGGATGTATGGTGTGTGTGTGTGTGTGTGTGTGTGTGTGATTGGTTTGGGGATAACGATAGCAGTGTCTGCAATTATAATGACAAGAATTAAGTGACATAGCTATTGAAAGACTCCAAAAAATGGCATGTTCTTTATGTTTTTAGATGGACCTGAGACAAATAATAACATTCTGGGCGGATGTAGTGTATGGTGGATGTATGGTGTGTGTGTGTGTGTGTGTGTGTGTGTGATTGGTTTGGGGCTATGAATAGGTAAGGGGTATATGAAAGGGGAGGGGGGGGGCAGGCTGGGGAAATGCAAAACTTCCTTACATTTGTGCACCTTTTACGTAGTTAAAAATACTGTTCCATAGATCTTAATATGAACCCTCGCTACACTAGTAACAGCATCACTGTTGGGTATATAATGGTACAAATAAGAGGGCATATAATCGAAATTCCTGGTATTTTTGGTCTCACAGGAATAAGTTAAATGTCTCAGCATGCATTATAGAATAAACCATACACTGTTAGTGACATTAAAACAATAATGCTGTCCATGCTAATAGGGCACTGACACAAATATACAGGCTTGACTCAATCTACCAATAAAATGTTCCTTTGACCACAAGCAGCTAAAATATCATAAAATATGCAGTGCTAATATTAGGCAGAGACTTCATTTTGCTGTCTTGAATTTAAATAAAGAAACAAGGAAACAAAACCCAAAAAGGAAAAAAGTCAACCATTAAAAAAAAATGACTATGTCAGTTAATCAACATAAATTTCGATAGCTTTAATTTTTTTGTGGCCTAGATTTAAGGTGATGATTTTGCTTTTGACATTATGTGTACCACAAAAATATAAGAAGTACTGTAATAACCAATATGGTTCAAATTATTTTGACAGAAAAACCGTCTGGATCGTCCATCCCCAATAACGCAAGGCGTGATTATTAACAACAGCTCTATGATTTTACAAAAGACAGGCCCACTACTGTTTATGGGAGATTTATGTACAGAAAATGATTGTTACACTATTTCAACCCAGTATACTATCAATACATTTTTCCAGTATAGCATCCAAAACAATGTTCTTATGCTGACTGAACTGCTATGGGCTTACGGCACACATAAATACTTGCTTGGGTATATACTTCTTTCCTTTGGTTTGCTTCTTTTAAATCCCTTCATTTCTCTTAACAAGATGTTTTGTCCATCATCATACCAACTTTCATTTCTTAAAGACCAGTTTCTATTTTATTTAAAGTGGAGATAATAGCAACTGCAGTACTGATAAATAACTGGCACTGATGATAATGTCTCATAGATAAAGGTAATGACGGCAATAGTGATATTATTAAGGAACTGATAATAATATTTATGTACGAGATAATGAGATAAGATCTTTATAATGTTGAGGACAACGCATTTCATGTAATTTTCACAACCAAGCACAAGTTCATATTCTTAAAATAGATGATCTACCTCATAAATAAACACGACCATAAAATAAGTAAGAAATCTATACAAGAAAAAGATGCTTGTCTCATTGGATAATCACATAAGTAACTCACCTTGTGCCAAACTAAAACAAGTGAAAAAATGTGAAGCTTGTTGACCTTTCACTATTGCTTCCTGAAACAAAATTTCCACTCAGCGGATCCTATGATACTGATGACAATAAAACTCTTATAAGAATTTATCAATGTTATGATAAAAAAAACAAAACAAAACATTACTCATACAAATAACCTCTTACATCGTCCAAATGAAAGATGAAAAGTGATCATCATTGTGTCATAGAATAAACATTTTCATACAGGTAATCCATCTCCTAGATCGTTTAAATAGAAGATGGGTAATATGAATTACATGTGTCATATATCATATTATAAAATAAACACCTCTTGAACAAGTTCTTTTTTTCAAACAACGTCAGTATGATATACAATGAGATATGATATAAAAGCACTCTGCTTCATAATACATATATAAACACCTCTCGCATAACTAATTCAGCTCTCAGTCTCACGGTTCTCGGTAAAATGAAACATGACATAAATTACCTGTGCATCACAGAAGAAACACTTTTCATACACGTAATTCATTTCTTGCCTTATTCAACAAAATTATGACAACGTGTCCTCATTGCACCACTGCCAAGCTTACTACAACACCAATAAATGTTTCACTTTCTATTACTGCATTCAAATTAAATTGAAGGTGACGATCAATATTTCATTGTAATATGATATGCATAGGCCTAATTCAAAGCACAATCTGTACACCATACAAATATTAAATATGTACTACAAGTCCTTTCATGCCTATTTCTTGTCATGCTCTGTCCACAAGCATAGTAATAAACACCCTAGCACAATATAGAACATTTTGCACATGTCTACAAGAACAAATGTGAAATTCTCTTTTCAAGATACTAAGAGGGAAAAACCCATGTTCACAGTCTTTCTCAAATCATCTGAAACGGGAAAAGCTTTGAAATACAAAAAATCATCTTCTTTTCACATAACATTTAAACTATTCTTTAAAAGGTCAGACTGACTGGAATTCATTTAAATTTAAGGGGAAATGGAATCTTTTACGCAAACTTATCATAAATGTAAGGTAAATTTTACTGTTTCAGTGCTGTCATTAAATCAAAGTAATACATAAACGGAATTAATACTGTGTATTTATTCACTTGCAAAAGCAACTGAAGTCTTCGAATTTCAGTTGTTTATTTCATCCAGGCTTTGTACTGTTGGATGAACTACGAGTGGGTAATGTGGTTACTGCGTGGGTTCAATAGTAACTCCCTTAAGGATACACAGGATTAACAAACACAGGGTTCTGCTGGCAATCTTATTTATTCAAAAAAAGCCTAACAAAGGTATCGCTACCAAACAAAAAAAAGCCCAAAAAAAGAAACCCAGAAAAAGAAGAAGCCCATAAAAAGAAGCCCAACCAGCCATAAGCCAAGGTCTCTCCGGGTCCTGTGCTACCGCCTCATGCCTTATGGAGCGGGGTGGCGATTGCAAGCGTCGGCAGGCCTCCGAGCTTCTACGGGCCCGGGTTGCTGGCCTGGGTTCACTGTGCTGTCGGCTCTTGTCTCGGCGTCTTTGATGGAGTGTCTTGACCACTCGAACCGCATCTTATTTATGAGCCCGCGCGGGCGTCCGGGAGAGCTATTACGTAGCCCGTGTTGCACAAGTGAAAGGCTCGGACATTGAGTCCAGCCGAACAACATAACCGGTTAGGGTCCTAACACAATCGAATTTACAGTACGGTTAAAAGGGTGCACACAAAAGTCAATTAGGTATCCCAGTAAACTGCAGAAATTACTCTAACGTCCCCTCCAGCAATAATTGAATAAATTTGACCCAGGTTGGATTTATCGGGGATAACATGCGTCTAACTCATAGTTTGCTTTAAATCCGAGATCCTCTTATTAATTATTTCAATAGGACCGGTGCATCAAAGTACAACGAAATTGGTACCATTATAAAGTAGAAACTTGCTGCTACAATTCTAACTGACTACTTTTACCAGAAACCCGGCAATAGTTTTAATATAAATTTTCAAAGTGTCAGGACTAACAACATTCGACAATTTTGTGCGGGATACTTTCGTCCATTAATACGACGTATCTCCATTGATAACAAACGTTATCATGAGTACCTATTTTGTACCGATAGGGTATTGTATACTCTCAAAAATAAATTTGGGTTCCCGTCTTTCTGTCAGTGGATAACAACGAATGAGCGAGTTGTAAGAAACTTAAAGCCATGATATAAGAGCTGGAAGCCCGGTGGTCAAAATTTCCAATTGACCAATCAAAATGCGCGCTTTTCACCGTGATGTGAATAACGGGTGCCGCGCTAGTATTACAAGGGAAATAATCCAATTAATGGTACTCGGCCAAGTGTCCATAAACTACTATGAGTGGCCGTCCCTCACTCACGCACTAGAGTTACCATGAAAGCACATTAAAAATAGAAAGTCGTTCATCCTCTCACAGTACGAGTACAGTGATAACCATGATTTTATTAATATGTAAGTTGTAATTATTATAGCCTTATAAGCCTTGCATAAAATTGAAATTAATAGATTAAAAGTTATCCATATCACCCCCCCCCCCCCGCCGCCAGAATTTATTATTCATTATTAAATATATATTGTTATTAATAAATATTCAAATATTATTTGATTTGTGAGTTGTGAACTGCTGTGAGTTGTGAACTGTTGTGAGTTGTGAACTGCGCCTAACAGGCTGCGCTACAATTTGCTCTGAGATAGAGAGAGAGTGAGCGAGACAGGGAGAGAGAAAGAAGCAGTGCAGTGTGTTGAGCTCTGTGGTTGACATGTTGTTTCTGTAAAGCGCATAGAGCATTTTAAATGGATATGCGCTATATAAATGCTATATATTATTATTATTATTATTATTATAACACATCAATCAGTATTATAATTATGTATGTTGACTTTTCTACATAATTAAAAATGACAAGGAAAAAAAAAGATTTAAAAAAAAAGATGGGCAGGAAAGCAAACAGGGTTCCATAAACAGCTCTCTCTGCACTGCTTTTGTCTCTACAGGAACAAAATCTTCGCTATGTATTCCAGTATATTATAGCAAATATCAAAACACGTTTTGATTCAGTTTAGTAATATTTGTTTTTATAATTTAAAAAGAAATGTTTAAAAAATGTGTGCCTCAATTCTACATTCCAGAAAGCATCATTTCACCAAGGCACATTATGTTCTCAGTGTCACACAGCATTATTTAATCTTATTGGCTCAATTATTCGGATGAGATAACTCGCATAAATTCTGCAGTGATTAAAACTACAAAAGCAAGCCGATAAAGTATAAACGTCCAATCCAAAAATACCGTCGCAATCACAAAACAAGCATCAAGGACATTTACAAAAATGCTTACATCAGTAATTATACATTTCATTTTACAGAACATTTCTTGTAAAAACACAAAACAGACATAGTGAATAATGTCATAAAACAAGTATGTTAACATCTGTTATTCCATTCCATCTTAAAAAAGTTTTGCATAAAAAAAATTGAATATCCATGCTTAGTAAGTTGGTATTTGAAGTAAGGCCTCCCTCAGTTGTAATACTGGGTCTTGTACCACATGTTTATATCTTACAGCGGCCGTCACAAGATATCAAGATCTTTCACTAAGATCTAGTCATGCAAGTCACTTTGTCTTGCCAAGTATGCTGCTGAGATCCTGGTGAAATTATAAGACAAAAATAAAAATAAATATATGATTAATGCTGGCTTGACCGTTCTCCGTCTTTGTGTACACGCTGTTGATTAGAATGGCCCAAGAAAAGGAGGAGAGGACAAAGAAGAGGAAAAGAGGAAAACGGAGTCTGTGTTGGTCTTATCATCTCAGCGACCTCAACTTCGTTGAGCATGGCAATACTAAGTGATGCGGGGACACGGTAGGGATAGGGGCATTGAAACAAACAAACGAAAGTATTTGTGAAGCCTGCAAGGGGGAGTAGGGGAGAGAACATTCGATCCTTTCCAAATTCATCTAGGTCTTCATTTAACTCTTCGACCACCGAGGCCGTGAACGCTGGCTTTTCTGGGATCCTGTGTATATAATATCTAATCTACATCCGCTTATTTCAAGTACAGTAGTTCAAATAGTAACTTAGACTTAAGAGTGTAATAATTGTGAAACTGAAACCTACTTCAAACTCCCTAAAGCAGAACCGACATTTGAAATTGATCGGAGATAATACAGAACCCACAACAACTCTGTGTCAGTACTGAAAGGGTTAAAACGCTGGTGCTGAGTCAAGTCTGTTTTGTGTCCGTTTTGACTCAAGACTTGACCTTTCTTTGAATCAACTAGCAAGACACACTTGTTACAGTCTCACTAGTGCACAAGGTCAATTTTAACTCCACAAAACAACGGGAGAAAACTGGCTTGACTCACCAGGGCAAGTACAAGTACATGTATTTCTTATCTTTCTTTCTCAAAGAAACACGATGAGTAAGAACAAAGAAAACAAAGAGGTAAAAGGAAAAGAAAAAAAAAAATTGTGAGAGGAAACTCAGTTAGGCGGTGATAACATCACAATGAGGGAGAAAATAAAGCTGTTGTAGTGGATTTATCATCATTGCAGTGTGAATAAAAATACATGTACTGTATTTATAATTATAAGAATAACATTTAAGAAGATGGTGGCTGTAGTAATTAAATGGTTGCAGCTGTGTCTGCTGAGATAAACAATAACAACAATGATAGAGATGACAAATTGGAGAAATATGTGATCTCAAAGACGAGACAAAAATGATTAAGCAGAGCAATTAAAAATGTTTACCGGCCATTTGTACATTTATCTAAATTTACATATATTATTTTATGTTCCTTTAAGTTATATTTCAATATCACATTAAGACATTTACATGCTTATTTTATACATGTGTCTTATTAGTTAACATTTAACACAAAATCTTTTTTTTTTTAAAGGTAGGCTCTTGTGTCTTCTGAAAGAGAACCCAGCAGGTCTTGGCTTTGGCGTTGCCAAGGAGTTTAAACTCTCACCAGTCTTTGACATTACAATAACCATTGTAAGTCCATAGGCCCTGTTGCTTCGACACTAAACCTGCTTGTGATATAACACGTAAAAGAAATGGCAGGACTGAACTATTTAACCAGTCTCAGGAATGTCAGGCCCCTGTAATATCTCTTATCCTCCCACCCCAACCTCCCTTTTCAATATGTTAAATAATAACATTATTTCACTTGTGTTTCTACGCCACCTGACATACCTGTAATACCCACAATAGTGTTTCGTGTACTGTAAACTGTTGCTGTATTTGTTGTGAACTGTTAACTGTTGCTGTATTTGTTGTAAACTGTTAACTGTTGCTGAAAATGTTGTAAACTGTTATCTGTTGTTGTAAACTGTTAAGGCTTGATATATATGTTGCAAACTGTTAACTGTCACTGTGCTTGTTGTAAACTGTTAACTGTTGTTGTATTTGTTGTAAACTGTCGACTGTCGTAAGCTTTTAACTGTTGCTGTATTTGGTGAAAACGGTTAACTGCTGCTGCACATATTGTAAACTGTTAGCTGTTGTTGTATTTGTTATAAACTATTAAATGTGACAAGCCGTTAACACTATTAAATGTGACAAGCCGTTAACAGGTGTTGTACTTTTTGTAAATTGTTAATTGTTGTTTTATTTGTTGTAGAATGCTGTAAATTTTACATGACAACCGAGGACTACTATATCACTATAGTAGTCCTTGATGACAACGTATAATAAATTGCTCACCTTCGTATTGGAATGTGCTAATATCCTTTCAATAGCACTCACGCGTTGCTTCAGATCTTCGGCTTTCTCTGACTGGTGTTCTGCAGTGGCAAACACATCGTACATGATCTTTAATGTCGACTCAGCTTTGGTTTTAAGTTCACTGGTCAGTTTTTGTTTGCCGTCCTTTAAAATGGCCCGGCAGCTGGACTTGACCTCATCTGACAGTGTGTAGTTAGCTTCCTTGATCAGACGGCCCAAGATGACGATCTGTTCCAGCACCAGGAGACGCTGAAGTTCCAAGTTCCATTCCTTCTCCACTTGGGCCGGCATGCTCCTTTGGATAGATATGATCGCAGCTCTGCACCTCTTGATCTTTCGGCCTTCGGTTTCAGTATTCAAAGCACAATGGATGTCGTAAATTTTCTTCAGACAATACCCAAACCGTATTTGCATTGTCAAGGCCAAGGCATGGTTGGAATCTATTAAGCCCGGTTTGTTTGACAGAAATTCTCCTTCATCAACTTGGCAGAAACCATGCAACAATTTCTTAGATGCTAACAATGTCTTTATTTTTTCATCAGGAACACCTGCATATTTTATGAGGTTTTCTTTCCGGTTTTCTCGCCGTTCCGCCCGTCGTTTGTTCTCGGTGTCATATCGGCTGATGCCCTGAATCGGGGCAGAACAATTTGGGCATCGAATATAAGATGTTGTGGAATTGTCAACCTTTTTCACATGATTGTCCAGCTGAGTTAGGGTAAATATGTGCCCACACCGGGGAATTTTCATCAAAATGACGTCTTCAGTTATGTCAAATTTTTTAGTCCTCTCTCGTTTGTCGTGAGCTACTATATATTCTGGTTTCCTTTTGGTGGTAGTATCAATGAGAGAGAAATTGTCCTTTTCACATGGATAACACAAATGCTGCTCTCCACATAAAGACCAACATTTGTGTCCACAACTCGGCACTGCTTTACCACATCGTTTGCTACAAGGTGCCTCCAAACATTCGTCAAGACAACGTGCTCGGCAAGATTTATGTGAACAAACCAAGGCACAATTTTCCATGCACACTTCACAGGGCTCACCACATGTCTGTTTGCCGCACGGCCCGTGCCTACACGACGTCGGACACCTAAGTCCACACGGGACACACAAGCAACCACAAGGTCCTTGGCACGGATGTCCACAGGGAAGGGGTTTTTCGCATTTCTCTTTGCAAGCAACGTGGACCCGCCCCGACAAACAAGTACCACACTTTCCCTTACAAATATGGCCACATTCAAGCCGTTCCTTGCACGCTGTTGGACAAGGCTCTAAAGATACATCTATGTGGCATTTTACAGTGTTTATGTGTGCACATGGCCAAGACTTTTCGACTTTTTCAAGACATGGGTGATGTCTCTCCTTCTCCCTGCAAACACCACACTGTCCTCGACACTGGTGACTACAAGGAAGTGTCTCCCTGCAACTCTGTGAACAAGTAAACTCAACTGCATCCAGATAACAAGGAACCTGGTCTACATGGCCACAAATGGGAATTGTTTTCGCGATTAGAACAATGCAGTCTCCACATTCTTGACAGCACTCTTTCTGGCAAGGATGCCCTTGAGGACACACCTGTAGACATGGTTGTTCACACTTTGTGTCCTCATGAAATCGATCAGAGGCGTGACACATTCGGGCACAGGTATGGCCACAGCGAAGAGGTGCAGCACAAGGTCGATTGCAGCCTCCCTCGGGAACTTCCTTCTGAAAATCTTCTGGATTAGTCACATATGTCACATGATTGGCATGATTAACACATATCAATTTCATGAACATACCACTAACGTGGTCTTCTTGAGCAGTGGTTATAATTGTCCTCCACAATTCACTCTTCGTGGCCAGAAGTTGAAAATTACCCATTACAAATAAACCTTTCTTTGCCCTTGACAGTGCCACACATACTCTATTGTCTGATTTCAAGAAGCCAACATGGTTGTCTTTGTTGCTCCTGACGAGAGATAGTAGCACGATGTCACTTTCTTCTCCCTGGTAATTGTCAACTGAGGTGACTCTCACAAACTGGTAGACGTCTTCCTCGGCTGCCATCTCATTCCTGATTGCCCCCACCTGTCCACTGTATGCAGCCAATATTGTTATTTGCTTTCCCTGGTAACCATGCTGGAGGAAATACTTGCAAAGTTTGACAAGAAATCTAGCTTCATGAATATTGGCTTTGCTTGTGGTATCGTTGACATCACTCTCTTCATATGTATGATGTAGGAAAAAGACATTAGAACAGACACCCCGGATATCTTCATAAGACATCACTGAGAAATGATCTTGCAGTGATGGATAGATGGACTGGAGATATATTGAGATTTCTGGCCTCATTCTATGTTGCGTATTCAATGTCACATGTGGCACGTTATTCCTGACCAAGCGTTCAAAAAGTGAGATCTCTAAGTCACAATCAACGGCCAGTTTGTAAACCGTCGGATTTGGACGCAACTGCTGGTGATCACCGATCAAGATGAGATGTTGGCAGTTTTTGTTCAGGGTAGTGACAATGTGAGCTTCCAAAACCTCTGCAGCTTCTTCCACTACAATGATGCGGCATCCCACTTCCTGGAGAACAGATCTCAGTCGCGCAGCTCCTGTGGTCGTCATCCCAATCACACGCGCTTTTTTCAAGATTCTGACGTCTTTCACGGCTTTTATTTCCCTCTGGCTTTGCAAAATAATCTTGTATTCTGTAGTAAGATCAATCAGTCTTTGGGTAAGTTTCGTCCTCTTTTCTTGCACCCAGTACTTGTAGAGCTTGTAGCGTTCCGGCAGCTTAAGACTCCATAGGTCCTGAATCTGAGATGCCTCTTCGGCTGTGAAGGGTTCAGTGTCGTGGAAAAGCTTGAAGACTTTTCCATAAGACATCGTGTCTGCTGTTTTCCAATCTGGGTTTTCTTCTTGTGGTTCTGACAAATCAACGCCCAACAACTTTGCCCTTTGTAGCATTACTATATCTTTGTTTGAAAATTGCTGAAAACCTTCCTTGATATTTCTGATGTCACTAATCTTGATGGTATCTCCGTCATCCACCTTATTCCGCTCATCATTAGAGCTATTATCTGTGGACTCACCACTGTCTGAGTTATCATCATCATCTTCACTGTCATTAATGACCCAGCGATCTTCATACTCATTCACTTCTGTTGCAACCTTAGATCTTCCTCTTCCCACTTCGGTTTGTGTATCTGTCCTTGTCTCAGTTAGCTTCTCAATTGCATCCAACAATTCATCAGCCCGTGTCAGTTTACCCAAAAGCCAGTGCTGGATGAAGCAATCCTCATTTTCCAACACTTTGTTTTCCAATTCAGCGCATTTTTTAATCAGTTCGTAAATACTTTCACATATAAAAGGTTTCAGCTTTTCATCTTGTAAAATGCAAATTGTGGCTTGTTCTTGATCAAACATTTGCTGCCAAATCATTCTTTCTTTGTCGGGGTGATTGCTGCTGAGGAGAAGCTCTAGCGTCTCCTCATTTTTTTTGCTATAAAGATGAAGCCAATAGCAATAAATTCTTACACGAGTAAAGAAATCGGTTTTAGCCACAGTCAGCTGGTCTGTAAGATTCACATCGCTCAGTGTTTCCTGTCCTTTGGCAATCACTGTTGACAAATGTCTCTTAGCAGCTTTCCTCAAATGGTTGGCCACGTTGACATTTGAAGCTTTCAACCAGGAACTCATTATATGGAGATTTAATGATTCATTTCTCCTGGAATCTGCCAGAGAGCTGACATGGAGCTCACCCATCTCTTCAGATAAATCATGAATATTCATTATTGTGGTTTCAAGCCTCAATGATTCTTGCCAAACTTGGTTGATTTTCTTACTAGTAACCCTCAACTTACGCCTGCAATCGTTCAGGTTCCTTTGTAATTTTCCAAATAATTTGGTCTCTTGGCGGAGCGCGTTCAAGTTGAAATTTGCAAGGCGTTCGCTGGAACTTCTGCCACCGACTCGGATGATTCCATCAGGACAGAAATCCAAAACTCCTTCTAAAAATTGATCAAGGGCATGGTTTGTGAAACAAACCACAAGAATCGGACCTCTCCCCGAAGACTGCTTTATTTCATTGTCTAGTAGGATCCTCATAATTTTCAATCCTACATAGGTTTTCCCAGTGCCGGGTGGCCCCTGAATGACAGTCATTTCTTTAGTCAGTGCCAGTCTCAGTGCCTTGAGTTGGGTATCATTCATCAGAGTTGAACTGGCGTTAGGCCAGTCGCTATCATCAAGAATAGATACAAAGTATTCATCGTGCACTTTATCCATTATAGAGGCCATGTCGTAGCAGGTGTCCTTCTGCAGGTAGATTGGAGGGTACAGTTCTTTCATGCATGAAATTATGTATCTCTCAAGAGGTATATTTCTCATTTCTTGTAGTCCTTCCAAAACATGTCTGTATGATTCAAAATATGCTGTGGTTTCAGCCATGATAAAGATGTCCCATTCAGATGAAGTAAATACTTCTTCAAGGTTGGTTTGAAAGACAACCTCTAAAACTCCTCGCCGGAGCTTTGCCTCATCTCTGTCGGCAACTGTTGCAAAAATTGTGGTTTCGAAATTATCTTTGGAGAAAACTAGAAGTGAGCCAAACTTTAACCGCTTTGAGTACTTCCATTCTATATCTTCAAAGGGAGTTTTGTCGAATGTTATAAAATGGGAGATTCCATGATGAGATTCTGAAATCTTCACAATTTGAACACTGTAGTAAAATCTTAAGTCATGCTCTTTTGGCTGGTTGTTTTCTTCCAGTGCCTGTTTGAAATCTCGCAAGCCAGTTCGTATTGGCGACAAATAATCCTCTTTCATGAGTCTAGCATGAATGTCAAGGTAATGCTGGAGGTCTCTATAAGCTCCTCTGGTTTTGTTGGCCCTAAGAAAGGGCTCCACTGATGTATCCAATTCTTCTGTGTCAGGAAAAAGAGTCATTTCTGAAAAATCATCCGGAGGAATTGCTTCATCGGGGGCTGGGATAAACCTGTTCCGTCGATAAGAAAGAACATCAGTACTATCTGGAATGAGAAATGCATCAGTCTGTTCGAAGTCTGAATGTCGTTGAAGACGTTGTGCTCTGTACGTAAGAGGGTCACCTTCTGAGAGAACATTGAGGCGTTCCCCGACTTGCAAAAGTGTCCGTAAAGATCGAGCACAAATGCTCATATGTTCTTTTATGTTTGTTGCAACAAACTCAATAAGATCAACAATACTCTGAAGGCATGTGTACGCATTTGGAAAATCTTTCTTTTCTTGCAGTTCAGACAGAAATGCATTTAGATGTATGGAAAAAAATTTGGTATCACACACAGATCTGATAACAAGTCTCAGCGATCCTTTCTGGTGTTGAACGTTGAGAATTTTTTTGAATATTGTAAGAAGCAGGCTGACTTCGTGAAATGCCAGTCTATCTCTTTTAAGCAGTCTAGATAAGCCTCGTGAATGAATATTCATGTCGAAGAGCAAGAGAATGTTGGTTGGATGATCTGCCTATTCCTGTAGTTTCACATGATTCAGAACTTCAAAATCACGCTCTTTGCTGGAGGCATATCGTCCACCTATGGGGGATTGCTGGTGTATTGGGGGTGAGATTTTTGCATTATATGGTCTTTGCTGGTTATTACCTTCCCCTTGATTTGAAAGTAATCTCTGCCCTGTTGGTGATGTGTAGGCAACTTTGTCCTTGTGGGGCTTAAGGAAGAGTTTGTGAGGATTGCTATGGTTCGATGACTGTGTCACTAATCCAGGAGAATGTGTTGATTGCAAAGTTTTGTTATGCCGTTGATCCGATCTCATATTGGAGCTCTCCTTGGATGGAGGTATACTACGGTGATGATTTCTCTCGTGTGTGTTTGCCAGTGAAGGTTTCTTGCTCCCTTGAATCTTTGGCCGAGCACCAGAGTTTGAGGAAATTCTTCCAATTCCTGGCGGATGACCCTCCTGTGGGAACAGTTGATAACCATCCAAGTGATTGACAGGGCGAAAAACAGGTTGTTGCTGTGGATATACCCCAGGGTCACCGTTTATTGCATCAAAATCTATAGTTCTAGATGTCTGATCTAAGCCTGTAAAGTGATTGGGTGGTGGATGAATGTGCTGGACTCCATGCTCAACTCTCTTCAAATCCGGACCGCTGCGTTCATCGTAAGCATGCCTGTTTCGTCCATGCCTTAGAGGCCATGGAATTCTGTAATTTTCATAAAAATAGTTTGGTAAAGCAATACATTAAATTAGATATTTAAGCATAATTGCAACATGAGTGGAGCTAGACTGTAAAATTATTGGATGCCAGAACAACTTTCCCCACCCCCTTTTCATCTTGTACCCTCCAATATGCCAATATGAGTAAGATTTCAGGATGGATTGAATAAACCTAAGCAGATGGTGTGATTAGCGATTGTCTGTCCAGAATTGCGTGTCAATTTATCCCATTCTTTTTAATTTTACCGTTCTTCTACAGTAATGAAAATGGAATCAGACGGAAATGATAAAAATGCATATAACCTACTATTGCAGCTACTGTTAATAATAACCACAACAATAGCAACAGTAATTATCAATGCAATGAGCTTCAGAAATGTTGTGTTCATTAAGACTGGCTGTCTCTATCAACTCAAAATGGGTATGCAGGTATGCAGACGCAAAGTGTTTGAACTAAACAGTTAGGCATGGGCTAGGCCAGTGGTTCTCAACCTTTATCAGGCAATCGCCCCCTTAAGCTCCAAAGTTTCTTTTATCGCCCCCTTCTCCCCCGTCCCCCCCTCCACCGAAATCCCTACTTAAACCCAACAAATTTCACAAGAAGACGGATCATACACAAATTATGATGTTAATTTTTCAAAGCCTCATCAATGACTATAGGCGTGTTGTCTATTCATTACAACAGAAAACATTCTCTTTCAAAAGCATTAAAAAAAAAGACAGATCTAGGCCGTTTCTATTCACAAAACCCACCTATGCGTGCTGTTGAACACGTCGGTAGCTGCCCTGTACTTGTCATTAAGTCGTCGGCTTCGTCGATTTCGCCCTTTTCTTTATCACCCCCCCCCCTCTGCATATCGCCCGCGCTGAGAACTACTGGGCTAGGCGTTGCACATTGATAATACATTCCGTACCACTATAGGCCCTTTATGTGCCGGGGGATAGGCTGAGAATGCAAGTGTCATGTTAGTTCAATATTTCATACTGCTACTGATCGAGTTCGCCGTACACCCTTTTTCTCCCCAGTACATACATACTGCCTTCTTTCTCATGCAATAAAACCTCAACATACCCGAGGCCTTGACCCAGCTTGTTTGCAGACGCAGAGTCGATTACTCTCCCCTCCTCCTCCGAATCGGAATCAGAACTGGATTCACTCATCTTCTATGTCACCTGAGGTAGTTGTCAGTTGTCACTATACCAGGAATGATGTCTGTTGAAACCAATCAAACGGGACATATTAGGACGGGCACCACGACCTAAGAGGACGGGAAAATATTATATAACAAAATTGGGCAGTGTTATCGTGGTATACTGAAATAAAACCATTGCTGCAGAGGCTGGTCTTACACTATGATATAGGCCTACGTATGGGAAAATTTGGGCAAGTGCTGATTTTTTTTTCTTTTATTAAAGCCAATGTAAAATATTGTCTAAGGTTTGTGCTTATTATTATTTTCAATTAAAATTATCATTTTTAATAATAATTATTATTATTATAATAACTATATTGTGATGATAATAATAACGTCCTACTAACTACGTACTACTACCACCACTACTGCTACAACATCAACAACAACAACAACCATTAGTACTACTACTTGGTATACTACTACTACTGCTACTACTCCTCCTAACCAAAATAATAATAATAAAACAAAAAATATTTTTCAGCATAAAAGGCTAACTTACCGTCACGCGTAAAAAAATTTAGTGCAACTAAAACTATTGAGGTATATTTTCACAATTTCATTTGCTGTCCTCACAGAACAAGAATACACTGCATCGTGTTTCATGTCACAAAAACTGTTTCTTTTTTTTAACGAAACTGAACTGAGACTTTTTCGTCCTAACAATATCATGCTTGAAACCGCGCATTATTTCACTATGAACTTCATTTTCAAAATATTTGCTATTTGTTTGTTTTATTGGACGTGGCTGGTTGTAGATCCCAAAGCCCGGCGGATACAGTCGGCTACCTGTCATGGCCGATTGTCACGGCCGTGAAGGCGCCCGTTGCCCATCCCTGGCGAGCGATAGCGGATATAAATTATTATAATCCCTTTTGTTGCTGGCCGCCGCGGGTCTCTTTGAAGCTGACTTAAGACGTCATGTACATGTATTGCGCCGCCTTCAAAGCAGGTTTTGATGCAGTTTAAATTTGAAGTTGAAAACTGAATTTACCCATGTTGTCTCTCAGGTGCGTTTTGTTGGGTTTTATGGGAGAGTTGTCGCCATAAAGACAATGCTCTACTGTCGCCTACCATACAGGCAAAACGCAAACTCTTGGAATCTCGACAACCAGACAGCACAATCTGATTCATCTAACGCTATTCCTTCACAAACAGCACCATCAAATCACCCCGACGCTGTTCCTTTATAAACAGCACCATTAGATCATCCCGACGCTGTTCCTTTATAAACAGCACTATTAGATCACCCCGACGCTGTTCCTTCACAAACAGCACCATCAGATCACCCCAACGCTGTTCCTTCACAAACAGCACCAGCAGACAATAATGTGTCACATACGAAAATTTCCCTGCTCAGCCTCACCCCTAAAAAGAGAAAAAAAGAGACACACACAAAAAAATGGCTACAGAACAAACTAAAACAGAAAGGGGAACTAGGCCAAGAATACGTGAGCCAAGGAACCATGCGACCTGCAAAGACGCTGTAGGAACGATGTTCCTGCAAAGGCATGGAGTGCAATCTGTTTTCAGTAGAGGACAGAATTTGTATATTTAATCACGTTTGGTCTCTGACTTGGGATCAAAAACGAACATTCGTGCGAGGACAAGTTAACAGAACTACTGCCAAGTGCCGGTCGAAGTCCTCTAGACAGAGGAAACAATATACTTTACTGTGTGATTTAAAGAAGGAGGGAAAGAAGACAAAAGTATGCAAGACTGTTTTTGCATACAACAGGCTTGACAAAACACTTTGTTTAGTCTGTATTCGATGCAACTACCGTGAGCACTGGGACAAGTAGAGAGGAACATCACATGTACTATGATCGGGCGACCCAAGACAAACAATTTCTTCGAGATTTTTTGCAAAAATTGCCGAAAATGCCGGTGTAACAGGCCAAAATATACCCCCTGCCCAGAATATACCCGGGGTTAAACTGGCCTAGCCCAGAATATGCCCCGGGGTATATTCTGGGCTAGGCCAGTTTATACCCCGGGGTTACTTTGGGCTAGGCCAGACTATACCCCCCCAGTCCAGATTATATCCCCTACTTTTTTTTTAAAAAAACAAGTCGAGACCACAGTTTATTTCAGCCTGTTCTTCATCACTGTCATCAGATATCATATTAATACAAACATGAACACATTCTTGACACTAACAAGTCATAATGCAATTTAGAGAAAATAATAAGAACAGTTTATTTCAGCCTTAGTTTACTTTGGTGTACATACATACATTCTCGACTGCTGTAAATCATGATACATTTTAGAAGGAACAAACATGCATTAAAATGCATTGATATACAAAAGAGTTGAGTATCCATTCAAACTGACATGATTAGACTTCAGCATTAATTTCACTCGTGTGTGTTGATGATATTATTATTATTATTATTATTATTTTGATAGCTGGTTAGAGATGAGTAAAACATGAATTGTATTTTTTGTTACAATGATGTAGAGAGAAAAGGCCAGAAAAGAACACACAGAAAAAAATAAATAAAAACATAATGATAATCCAACTGACAGATAGTGCAATTCCATCATCCAGAAGACATAAAATTAAATAGGCACTAAATGTTTGCGACTGATGAACTCTACCTGTCCAGATCCACTTGAAACGTTACAGAATGCTAACCAGTAATAATGATAACAATAAGAACACGAAATCATGTTATTCACTCTTGAAAATATAGAGAAATATAAATATCAGAATCATCATCATTATCCTGATCAGCAAGCAGGGTTCCGTCAGTGTTATTCCACAGAGGATCAAGCAACCTATCTGTCACAGGACATTGAAGATGCCTTCCAGGACAAGAAACAAGTATTAGCAGTGTGGATCGACCTTCGAAAGGCCTTTGACAAAGTCTGGAAAGACGGACTACTCAGGAAGCTGCGAGACAACAAAGTGACTGGTAGCATGTACAAGTGGACCAAGAGCCTTCTACACAACAGAAGAGCAAGAGTCCAGCTGGATGGATGTCACAGCAAGAAGGTACTGCTGAGACACGGTGTGCCACAGGGAGGAGTAATATCACCCACCTTATTCCTGATCTTCATAAATGATCTAGTTCAAGAACTACCCTGCGGAATACGTACAGCTCTATATGCAGATGACCTAGTTATGTGGTGTACGGAAGAACAAGCCACAGTTGCCACAAGAAGACTACAAAGAGCCACTGACATCCTCTTAGCATGGACGAATAAGTGGTGTGTCACAGTCAACGAAGAGAAGTCGTCCACTACTCTTTTCACCCTGTCTCCAAAACAGACTGCTGGAGCCATCAAGCTCAATGGGACATCACTCAAGGAAGACAAAGCACCAACCTATCTAGGAGTCACATTCGACACCAGGCTCTCATGGAGGAATCACATCGAGAGGGCAGAGACAAAAGCTAGAAGAAAGCTAGCCATATTGAGGAAACTGAGCGGCACATCATGGGGAGCGACAGAAAGAATTCTCAAGAATGTGTATCAGCAAGGGATTCGCCCTCACCTCGAATATGGTTCAACAGCCTGGAGTTCAGCGTCCAACTCAGCCCTTCAGATGTTAAACAAAGTTCAGAACCAGGCTTTGCGCATCATCACAGGAGCAATGAAGTCAACACCCATTGTGGAGATGGAGAAGATCACCCAGATAGCAACACTTGCAGAACGAAGAGAAACCAGGGTGGCAATCCAGGCAGAGAAATTCAACAGCATAGAGAATCACCCAATGAAAGAGAAGCTAGGAGACCTGGCAAGGGGAAGGCTGAAACGTACGAGCTTTATTCACAAGGCAAAGCGAATAAGAAGACAGCTATCACACCTTCCCCAGATTGCCCACCCCCTGACATCTGTACCTGAACAGACCCCTTGGACGGAGGAGACAGAGACCCAAGTCCAGATACACACAGACGTTGATGGTGTCTTCAACAAGGGAGAACAAAGTGAAGTAGAAAGAAGAACTGCTGTACTCGGCCTACTTGATGACAAGTATCCAAGCGAATCATGGGTTCGAGTCTACACAGATGGCTCTGCTGAGAATGCTGTAACAAACGGAGGTGCCGGGGTGTATATAGAGTATCCAGACTCAACAAGAACGGCAATTAGCATGCCAACCGGAACCTTCTGCAATAATTATGGATCAGAAGCCAAAGCCCTCATGACAGCTGCCACAGAGCTTCAAGTAGAGGACAGCAACATCGTCTTCCTCACAGATGCAAGATCAGTCCTTGAGGCCCTTCAAGCTGGCAAGCTTAACGACCTGAAGAAATGTTTTACACAGCTTGGAAATAGAAGCAGGATAGTCCTACAGTGGATACCATCACATTGTGGAGTCCCAGGCAATGAGAAGGCAGACCAACTGGCCAAGGAGGGCTCCGGCCTGGAGCAGCCACAGTGCCTCCTAAACTACTATGAGAAGAAAAACCTCATCAAAAACGACAGACGGCAGCAAATAAACCAACAGGATAAATATCATCTCCTGAACAGAGAGGATCAAGTACTATTGTTCAGACTAAGAACTGGTCACAATAGGCTCCACCACCACATGTTCACCAAGTTCAAAATAGGAACATCTGCCATATGCGAGTGCAGCCAGTCTCCTCAAAACACGGAGCATATATTGCAGAACTGCACACTCCTCTCAGCACTGCGACAAACATATTGGCCCCAACCCACCGACCTGAATATCAAACTCTATGGTGCTCTGCCAGAACTGCAGAAAACCGTAGATTTTATTAAAAGAACAAATCTGCAGGTTTAGATTGGTGAACGAAAGAAGAAGAAGAAGAATCATCATTATCTTGGAAATTGCAAAGATATGAGAGGGAGTGTAAAAATGGCAGCGTATGCCTACAAATCATTGTAGAATTTATAAGCAGCAATGTGTGTGTATCAGCTATATATAAAAAACGTGTTAAATCTTTTCAAATATTCAAGTAAAACTGGACAGAAAGCTTTAGTGAAATAGCCTTGACAGTTGTGTAGGCCGATAGAGTAAGTCCACTGAGACAAAAGTAGTGCATTGTAAAAGGTAATTGGATCTATAGCATGTTGAGGCAAAATTCAATGGATCATGTTACATTCACAGTATTTCTTATTAGTGAGTATCATTCTTTGATAGGTTATTTGTAGAAAGATAGGCTATACATTTCATGTACATTACGGTTTAAGACACTGGATTAGTTTGCAAGGCTTTTGAAAGATTGATTGTATTATAGTGGATAAGGGTATGTCACTCGCAAGTGAAATAATAATAATTAAAAAAAAGACCTTGTCCGTCTTTACCTTCCTAAGCTTAACACGTCCCTTGCCAAGGGATTTAACAACTGTGTATTTGTACACAAAAAAATATTTAAAATGACTTCATTTTTATGAGTCCGTTAATTATTTCATCCATTGGGACTAAGTGTATGTCAGTGCCAAACAAACAGCACCGTGCAAAGTTTACTCAATGGCAACCAACTACAAAAACTACTACAACATGCCAACGAACGTGAGTGAAACCAATCCAGTGCCTTAAACCATGAGCTACATAAAATGTATACATTTCTACAAATACGCTATCAAAGAATTTACTAACAAGACATGTTCATGCAACATGATCCACCGAATTTTTGCCATAACATACTGTAATTACTTTCTGCAGTGCACTGTTGCCTCAGTGGATTTAATCTGTCATTTTACATGACTATCAAAGCTACTTCGCTAAAGCTTTCAGTCCAGTTCTACTTGAATGGTTGAAAAGATTTAACACATTTGTTTTTACATGTACTTGGTACATACACACATATATTATTGCTGCTTATAGAATCTAGAATGATGTATAGGTCATTTTTATATTCCCTCTTATCTTTGTATTATTCCAAGATGATGGTGATTCTGATATTGATTATATTCTCTTTATTTTCAAGAGTAAATAAGATGATTTGGTGTTCTTATTGTTATTATTGTGTATTACTGGTTAGCTTTCTGTAATGTTTCAAGTGGATCTGGACAGGTTAAATTCATTACGTGAAACAGTATGTATTTAGTTTTGTGTGAAGTATTGAATGTCTGCTGGATGATGGAATTGCACCATCTGCCAGTTCAGTTGTTAAAATGTTGTTGTTGTTTTTTCCTCTATGTATTCTTTCCTGGCCTTTCTCTCTGCATCAGTGTAACTTTGTATGTAGATCCAATTGTTCCGACATATCAAGCACATTTCTGATTTTCAAAACTTAAAAATTAAATTCAGATAACTTTACACTTATGAGTCTTATAATTAGTTCATATCTTGCCACTAAGTATATGTTAGTGGTGCCAAACAAAAAAATTACAATACATGTTTAACTCATGGACAACTAATTATTAAAAAAACCAAAACAATAATAATACCAATGGACACAAGTAAAATTAGTGTTAAAGTTTAATCATATCAGTTTCAATGGATTTTCAATCCTTTTGTATATAAATGCTTTTTACGCATATTTATTTCCTTTTAAATGTATCATAATTTACAGAAGTCAAAAATGTATGCTTCAATATGATATCTGATGACAGTGATAATGGACAATTCAAACTAAAGTTGAAATAAACTGCGGTCTTGACTTGTTTTTTTAAAAAAGTAGGGGGTATAATCTGGACTGGGGGGGTATAGTCTGGCCTAGCCCAAAGTAAACCCCGGGGTATAAACTGGCCTAGCCCAGAATATACCCCGGGGGATATTCTGGGCTAGGCCAGTTTAACCCCGGGTATAGTCTGGCGGGGGTATAATCTGGCCTGCTACACCGGCTCATTACTGCCGACAGTCGTCAAGCAAATTGTATTAGGAGTCTGTCATCAAAAGTATGGCCGAACTTTATGGTCTTTACACTTCTTGCTGCAATGACAGTAACCAAAAATGTTTCGTGAAATGTTCAATGCCGAAAACCTCATATTGTTCAAGCCCAAGAAAGACCAGTGCGACATATATGTCGGCCATGAAACTGGAAACATATCTGACGATATCTGGGCTTCTTACATCGGTGCCAAAGATGCTGCAAGAGCTGAGAAAGAAGCTGACAAGGCGTTGGCAGTGGCCAGCATGGAGGCTTCTGATGACAGTATCTGTGTTGTTATCGTGGTGTGTTATTTGCCCCATTACTGCAGGTGTCCGCCGTGTACTTCAAAACAAAGTTAGCAGTTCATAATTATTTCACTCTGTACGACGTTGCAACAAAAGATGTCAAATGCTATGTCTGGCAGGAGTCAGAGGGTGACGTCACTTCCAACGAATTTACCAGATGCATCGTAGACTTCATACGGCGCATGCCCAAAGTGAAAAGGGTTGTTCTCTTTAGCGATGGGTGTACATAACAAAACAGAAACTCTGTATTCTTCAGTGCCTAAGGCGTTCAGATCAATATTACAGCAGATTATGTGGGCATTTTCAGAAAAGCAAGGAAAAACCCGTCCCCTTATCAGGTGCAGTACTTGGATCACTCTTTTTTCAGACATTATGCTGGAGCTGCAGTTTATAAAAGTATTCGACCTGGTAGAAAAGCAAGTGATCCTACTGTAACAGACTTGAAAGACTAAAATATATCCCTAACGGTACAATTGCTTTCAAACTCGACTTTGGATCTGATTGGCATGAACTGACGCGGCCATGAGGGTACCAGAAAATGTGAGCTGATTCCCCTCGTCAGCTGTATACACATGAGCTTAAAATAAGTGAAACAAAATTTAAGCACTTGCAGGAACTAAAGGCTGTGCTCCCAAGGGATATCCATTCATTCTATGACAACCTTCGGTATTAGAACACACATTTACAGTATTTTGCATTGCGATTCTATTACTCAAACTATGTCAGTCATTGTTTATGGAATTTTTGCACCTTCAAATGTTAGGTTTTAGCTGGTCATGTTCAAACTTGCTTGTGTTCTAATTATGTTTCTGGCCAGTGTCTCGTTGTTAACCATGTTTCATGTTATTGCCTAGGTTAAAAGCATGCTATTGCTTCGGTTCTAATTATATTTCATGCCATTGCTTGCTCTTTAAGTACACTTATGTTATATGCCACAGCTTCTGTTCTAAGTATATTTCATGCCACAGCTTCTGTTCTAATTATATTTCATGCCACAGCTTGCGTTCTAACTAAATTATATTTCATGCAATTGCTGGTGTTATCATTATGTTTCGTGCCATTGCTAATGTTGTCATAACATTTCATGTCACTGCTGGTGTTATCAAAATGTTTCATGCCATTGTTGGTGTTCTAATTGATGTTTCATGTCATTCCTGGTGTTCTAAGTGTTGCTTGTGTAACGTTCACTGAGCGAAGGCCTCAGTCAAAATGTGTTTTCTGATTAACAAACTCTCAGTGAATTTTGGAAACTTAGTTGCATGTTTGCTTATTTTTCTTCTCTGTCATGTACAGTGTTGACAACAGTGTTTACTGCCTGCCCGGTCTCCTCTGTACCCGGTATGTCTAAGTTTTCTTATATTATTATAAAACATCAACCACGATGTTCCGTCCTTCCATTTCATTCCTCTTCCTTTTCTGTATGTGTGTTGTTTGCTTGTTTTTTTTTTATGCTTCCTTGTTGATTGTCTGTCTGATCGTGCGTAATTCTGATTTACGTATGTTTTCTTTTGTGACAAATTAAACCGTGATCATTAATTTTCTTCGTCTACATTCCTAGACTTCTTTCTCCTCACTGTCCTTTCTTCTTTTTGGTCACTGGGAACGCTTAGCGAAAGGGACTGCAATCGGCCACGGCGCGCTGCGGATGGGGTGTGTAATTCAGTTCTTGATACCATCGGCTACAGAGGTGGCCGAATGTACCTCGCTCACATGGCCAGTTATAACTTTGTCCAAAAAAAAAAATTTATTGTATTTCTACAATTTTTTGGCACCTAATCTTTTGCCACAACATGTAACAACATATAAAATTTTTGAAATAAAAGTGGCCAATACTAAAATAGTGAAGATAAGCTGCGTGCATTTTGCCTTTAGACAGTTTAGATCATCTTGAATGTCCAAGGAGAAAAAAAAATCTAGATATCCGACGGCGGTTTGTAAGGAAAACAAGATCAGAACAAAGATGGTATGCATTTTTTTTTAAAGATTGGTTTTTATTGGCCTATTGAAGTATTCTGAGCCTTGAAACATCCGTAAAGAAAGACAGCAAGAACATCACAGTGACGCCCCAAAAAGGTTTCATTTTTTGGCTTGTACTGTAGTTGTATATAATATTTGCCCCTTGAAGACCTTTGTTAATGAGCATAATGATGAATTACATGAGTGTACTTCTTATGGTAAAACGCTTTTCAGAGACTCCTGCAGGCTTAGGCCCTAGTCACAGTCGCTTCGGTTTCCTTTTACTTTCGGCAGTTTTGCCAAATATCGTGACTCGTCTTTCCGAAAAAAACAAACAAACCACAAACCAACCAGATGTCAAAACTCTTCACAGCGCCTTTGAGAGCGCATAGTGCCCTTTCTCGTCTCGTATCATTATCCACCCCTTTCGATAATTTGCCGAAAGCGAAAAGAAACCGCAGCCACTGTGTCTGGGCTCTTAACCGGTTCCATTTTTTTTTCTGGAGTTTTGAAGAAATACCATTTGCTTGCAGTTCAAAATAAGGTGTCAGCGGTATTGTCGTCAGATGCACAGTGCTTTTTCGTCGTATTACACGTGCTATAATTATACCTTTCTTGCAGTATAAAATTTTGGAGTCAGAAATACAAGGACGAGAAAGAGACAAACTTTTTTTTCTTATAACACACACATGTAAGTAATTTTCTGAGATTAGGGGATACGTCTGTGAAAAATACCTTTTTTTCAAACTAAAATTCCTTTTCCTCGGTGATTTCATTTTTACAATAAAAATTTCCTTTAAAATAAAAAAGAAAAAGAAAAGAAATTTACTTGTTTGTGGTAGTTGTGGTATGAAGTTAGCACAGAAATAAACGATAGTCTTATGCACCTGTAAACTTTCCTGGTAGTGAAATCGTACGGTACCTTGTGATTGAACAGCTTCGATCTTACTTTTCTATCTGCTTTAATCCGTGGACTGCGTTTTCAACTCGATTATCTGCACGGTTATTGTGATATGACGATAGAGATAGCGATAAAGCTTTACTTTGCAAAGATCCATTTGAAGTGTTTGGCGTAGGAGGAAAAGGGGGCGGGGGGCAAGGTTGAGCTTGAGTTTTACGGCTCATCGACACGATAACGGCCTCTTTGCACCTTTCACGGTATATTTGGCACTCTATTCATGTTTGGTATTCACAGTTTCTAGACTTCACAAACAGAATTAAATACTTCTAAATTTTATTACAATGGTAAAATTCTCAAAAGTTGCTTAATCCGAAAAGACTTTTGTAAATATATGTATATATAAAAGTTTCCGAAAGTTGTAGATCTTAGCCTTTTTCAGAAAAGACAATACACGCCGTGCAGACAAGAGTCTACCAAGGACAATTTTGTTCCTCCGATTTAATTGAGAGGCATGAGGCCACAGTCCAAGTTGATCTTGGATAAGGTTTACTTTATTTGTTTTTAGTTCATCCCATCCTTCCTGCCATCTCCATTTAATGGACTTCTTAATAGCGGCTTTAAAGTCGGTGTGTGGTATTTTCAGGTGTTCTGGCGGACATTTCAATGTTGTTGGTTTTTGGCCAGGGTATCTGCTGTTTCATTTCCTTTGATGCCAATGTGGCCAAGGATACAACAGAGTACAATTTCGTACTAGCTGTTGGGCAGTGTGTGAAGATGTAGTAACAGATTATTGATTTAATGGGTTTTCGTATTTTTTTTATTTTTTTTTATGCCTGGAGGCAAGACAGTGAATCGCAGAAGATAATGAAGCGTCCTGGTTGGGAATAAAGTAGAAGATTTAAGACTACGTTGATTGCATGAATTTCAGCCGTAAACCCAGCTTTAGGGTTGAGGCTGAGACACTCGGTTTTGCCAACAGAATTTGAGAATGAGGCGGCTCCCACCGAATCATGGACTTTGGGGTCGTCTGTGTAAAAAGGCTTGTGATCATGGTATTTATTGATCACTTCTCGAAACATTTATTTGTAAGTTTTTGGCATAGCGTGTTCTCCGGACATGCCGCGAGATCTAAAATAATGTTTGGTTTATGTATCTCCCATGGTGGTATGGCGAGCAAAGACCGAATCTGAGGACAAGAAGGAGGGGTGATACCTTGAGAAGATTCGACATTTTGAATGTTTGTTGGGTTAAATACTAAACTGTAAGCGGGACTGTCTGGATGAGAAGACACGTTTAATCCATACTGAAGAGAGAGTTTGTCTCTTCTATCACATAGGGATGGTTTGTTTGCCCTCAAACTCAAATGCAGAATTTCGTCTGGAAAGGTGCGGAAAGCATCCACAGAAAGACACAGCCCTTTATGGTGTACGGGGTCTAGCATTTTCAGGCATGATGGTTTTGCTGATCTATAGACGATACAACCGTAGTCTAGTTTGGATCTGATCAGGGAGTCAGAGAAGAACAGGAGCTCTGTCATAACTACTGTATGATTGTAGGCGTTATAAACATGAGTACATGTGAAATCACGGGGGCAATTCTAATATCGTCGTCTTCGGTTATTTCAATTTAAAATATTTGAAATTGTGCTCTACTCTGGTGAAACTTTCTGAACAAAATACACAGGAAATTGATAGACAGGCGGATAGACAGACAGACTGACTCGCTGATACTGATAGAAAGACAGTCACAGATAGATAGATAGATAGATAAATAGATAGATAGATAGATAGATAGATAGATAGATAGATAGATAGATAGGTAGATAGATAGATAGATAGATAGATAGATAGATAGATAGATAGATAGATAGATAGATAGATAGATAGATAGATAGATAGATAGATAGATAGATAGGGGGTGGGGGGATTTTTTTTCTCTAACTAGATGAAGTACACAGCATTACCCAAGATAAACCTCTGCTCCCACCCTCTCTCTCTGATAATCTATAATCTTACTTCAGATACGATAAGTGCGACGGCACTAGGCATTCGTTTCTAGTCAGGAAAATTGCACCATATTATAGTATGTGTGTCAAACAGTCTCTCATGTTCAAGGCTTATCAAACGGAGAAAAACAAAATGTATTTCACATTTTCAATAACTTTGTGAAAAAAAATGCCTGAAGTTCGAAAAACACAAACGGTCGACACAAAAGCGTCAGGATTAAATTACTTAAGAAAATTAATTTCATAATTTTTGAAACTGTCATGGAACAGGGTTGTACCACTGAGCAAAAAAAAAAAAAGGGGGGGGGGAGGGGGGGGGCATTGCACAATGTAATATTTCTGCAATTTTAAAAAAAATAAAGAATAAGATTAAGAAAGCGCATTGTTTCAGTCTTAAGGGGTGGATAATCGTTTATCAGACTGACCCCTTTTGGCCTGCATTTGTTTCACAATCTGCAATTGACCGCAGGTTATACGTGTGATACCATTGATTTTGCCGTGTTCTGAGCTTTGGTGAGCTGACACGGTTTGCATTACAGTAAGTTCCAACTTCAGGGCAGGCACAGGTCTGCAGCTGTAGCTCATTAACATTAATTTTCTTTCTTAAAGTTTACACGACGTGGCATTTCATATCTACCTAGTTAAATACGAGTATGCGTATCTCTGAAAAAGTACATGTATTGAGTTTGAACACGCTGCACGCCAAGGGCAATTTTCGTGATAACGTGTAAAGCCTGTACTAAGATGTATTGCCTCATGCACAGTTAAAATTATCGTGAATGTAATGCTCTGGTCTTTAGCGGTTCGGAGGGCATCAATAATGTGTCCCAGTTTGTTCATTAACATTTAATACTTTAAATCTGCCAGTCTTGAAAGGTGGATAATGGCATTGCCATCCTACTGTTTAATTAATTACTGGCGCTCACTTGCAGTGCGCAAGAATGATGTGTGTACCTGACACTGTATACGTGTAGTGTTTGAATTGTTATAGTCTGTAAACTTTGCTGTGCAACACATTATCATCTCTTTTCTCAAGACTAACGGTTGGATTTCCACGCAATTTAGCTTGCACCTTGAGACATGCCCATGTGGAAATTCCCCAGAAAATGCGGAACTTGTCCTCCAACAATGCCCACTATACAGATAACAGAGGGAAGACAGCTGGCCCCGAGGTGCGGCACTACACACCAAGATATATGGGACAGCAGAGAATCTCAGGAGCACAGCGTCCTTCATAAAGGCTACCGGCCTCCTCATATAAACAGTCTGACACCAAGAACGCAGAAGAAGAAGAAGCTTGCACCTTTCTCTTGCTCTGGACGTTGAGGAAATATTTTTTTCTCCAAACCAATAATTGGCTCAGTTAGAATTCCTTGTCATCGCGATTAATAAAATACTTATCAGTTCCTTCGTGTAATGCATTCGCACTCTTACAGTAACGTGAACGGAAACCAAAAGGGTTGTTTTTAGGGACCATAGTACTTTACATGGTAAGCCATCAGAAGTGAACGAAAATAGTTTTTCTTAGAAGCCTTACACATAATAATAATCATATCTTCAGCATTGTCATTGCAATACGTGATAAAACATTTTTCTCCCTGGCCTAAATTCAGTCCAAATGTCCCTGAAGTGCAAATTTGTGGAGTTAAAAGCGTGACATTGCGTCTGTGCAGTTTTTTTTCCACAAAAGGCCAGGTGCGGTTATCTGTACCATAGAATTAAAAGTCGTGATGAGCGAGTTATCATGCACCTGGGGGAACAAAAGACGCTATAATATACATCGGTGTTTGAACGAAAATGATGAAAATTAACACCTTATCAATAAGAGCTCAAAAGCAAAGAATTGGGCAGTTTTCATAAAGATGTTTTGTATCGTGTCATCCATGGCTTCTGTCAAAAGCAAGTATTCCTTAATTAAGAAAATTAAGAATCAAACCGAGGGAGCACAGTCGATGATATTGACGTAGGCCTACGTGTATCTAGACAAATATTTTGGAAAACTATGAGAGAAATAGAATTCACTTTCAGTGAACCAATCGGTTGACGAAACGGTTCATGAAACAAATCTCGCAGCAGGAGACACGTAGGGCCTATGCAAAACAAAAAACAAAAAAAGTCAGCAGGGATACTGAGTCTGCCTCGACAGGTCCTGGATAAATTGCTCACTATACAGTTGACAAAGAAGATATGCCTATGGACGGTATGGAGAAAGGAGGGTGGATCGCTGGCCTTGGCATTTGCACCCTCAAACATATATAGATGTCTCGGGATGTCTCAAGCAACTTTTCTTTTATAGACCTATACCTTCAACAATACATGTCGTTACGTGCACGTTCTCACACGTTTTCAGACGGAGACACGCCCTTAGGTAGGCCTAAGTTTCCATAATTATTCATTTACGCCACATGAGCGTCCCGATGCTTGGATTGATCCAAAACTTGACAGTAACAGAGGTTAAATAGTTGTTCATAAAAGACATAATTATATCGGATGATCAAAAAAAGAAAACACATCAAAAACTGCCCCAACATTGACACCAAATGTCTCGCAACCCTTTTGATGAATCCGTGAGAAATTTTGATAGAGTTACGTCCATTATATGTGTAATGACTAATACTATGTTAAAATTTCATCAAGATTTAATTATTACTTTTAAAGATATTTTAGATTAAGTGAGTATCTGTCAAAAATTAATAAAAACAAGCCAGCTGATCAAGAACGAATTGTTATTGAGACTCTCTACAACGAAAAGGGATGGAGGGCTGCTCGAATTGTGAAAGAATTTCCCAATAAGAACTGGTCTAAAAGAAGTGTCAATTCATTGATTAGCAAAGTCATTCCAACAGGAACTTCAGACAGAAAGAAAGGCAGCGGTAGGCCAAAAAGTGTCAGAACAGATGATAATATTCACCAGGTCGAAGAACTTATTCTGTCTTTTTAAGTTAAAATACTTTCACATTAGTTGGAATACACTCGACTTGGAGGTAATCAATGTATCACTATAAGGAAGCAAAAGGCTTGGTTGAGTGTCGTTTGGTCAACTTAGATCTACAAAATAAGGTTGGATTGGAAAGGTGGACTGGATTTGATAAAAAAAAATGGAGAAAAGATACTCAACTGTTGTGCGCTGGATAGCTGAATTTGCGTTAAAACCTTCATCGTTCTTGATCAGCTGGCTTAGTTTTATTAATTTTTGACAGATACTCACTTAATCTAAAATATCTTTAAAAGTAATGATTAAATCTTGAGGAAATTTTAACATAGCATTAGACATTACACATAATGGACATAACACTACCAAAATTTCTCAAGAAAGAGATATTGTGACGACGAACAGATAATCATAATGTTTTTTTGTTTTTTTTCCCCCATGCTCGTTCCTATTCTAGACGCTTCATTGTTAGTTCTCACCTAGTATTGTGCGAAGCCTTACAATACAATATGATATAATAATAGCCTATAATGTAACCTGATGTAAGCTGGGAGAAGATGATTAGTTGGTTATCTGGTTTTTCCTTATGCTTTCCTTTCCTTGTGTTAGAGTTAAGCTTATCCTCCTTGGCTCCCTTACGGAGTCCCAAGGCGAGCAACCCACATGCCCACTCCAGATGGGAGTCTAGTCGCCACCAATGAGGCCAGGATATTTTGCACGTTGTCTCGTACTAGGGTGGCTTTGTTAATAAAAAGACCTATCCTAAGGATACAGAGATAGAGACTGTTTTGTGTAAATGTGCGTTTCTTTATCGTTTCGTCTTTTAATTTCGTAATTATAATGTCTTTCCAAAATGTGTCTGTGATATTCCATGTGTGTAAAAGGCGGGGATCCCCGAGATGTCCGCTCTCAGACCCGCCGCGTGACGAAGCCACCCGCTTCTTGGAGTGGCGTCACCTCGCGACAGGGAGGGCGGGGCTAGACCCTCTTACCTCGAGCTTTCCTCCCGATGATCCTCCGTTGCCAAATTTTAAATACTGAATAACAAACCCAAATGCTTTGGCTTTCATGACTTTGGTAATTATATATAGTTTCTGTAGGAAGATGTGTTATTGGTAGTGTTAAAATACTACATCAAGACAGAGATAGGGTGCAGTTGTTAGTTGCTAACGAGACACGTGATCTTTTTCCCAAATAGCGTCTAATGAACAATCTACTCTATCTATATCTATTTCAGACATAACCTAATATATAGGCCAAGAAAACAAGGACATGTATAATAATAGATATATTTATATACATAACTGCCAGTTTTCACCAATGTCAGTACTGATTTCTCACTACATGTGTTTGCTGTGATTGCTGCTTTATATAGGGACAATCCTAGTGGGGTGGGATATCTAAAGATTTCTAAGGTAAATCTATTTTACTCAGTGAGATTTCTCTATTGAATATGTCAATAAGTTTTGATTTTTTACCATACTTGAATTTGGAAATAGACAGCTTGCCTATTAATACTATCATATTAATAAATGATAGCAATTCCTTATGACAGTGTTTGTTTTTCTCTGTTAGTCCCAGCATAACCACTTCTTCACTCAGAGATATATGTGTATTATAATGTATATTTACTCTGCTCTCAATGTCCTGCCACATTCTTTGTACATTTGTGCAGGTAAAAAAGAAATGTTCTAAGAAGTCGGTGGTTTCCACATTCTTCACAGTTTTTTGTATCCTTGATGCCCATTTTATTTAATAGAATATTTGTTGGATAAATATTATGCAGGATTTTCCACTGCAAAGCCCTAAGTCTTGTTTCCTTTGTGCTATTATGGCAGATTTCCCAATTTTGTTCTGTCACTTGTATTCCATATTTGTTTTGCCAGATGTTTTTAGTGTGGAAATCTTCTTCCCTATGCAGTAATTCATAAAATGTTTTTCTTGAAATGTGTTCTATCTCGGATCCTCTAAATTTTATTACTTTCAGCTGTTGCTCATTTATGTTTACTCCAACATGTTTAAGTCCTCGACTCCTTAGAGCATTTGTAATAATATTATAGTCTAGGTAGTATCTTGGGTTGGTTCCATATAACTCCTGAAATGCTTCAAGGCTCATTAAGTTATTTCCCCTGAACATGTCTTTAACTCTTAAAATGCCTTTCGAGATGCATTTCGGGAAAAATAGATGTTTGCTTTTGAACGTGAAACTTTTATTGTTAAACAGGGGTTCGTTCCAACTTTGGTTTTCTTCCCTTTCATTTACCTGAAGAGATATCCACGTCGACAACACTCTACGCCAGAAGGAGCTATCAATTAGGTCTATTCCGGTGAGATAATCATAATGTTGATGTCCATAATTATCTCTCATGGAAGCGAAACAGCAGTTAGCTCAAGATCAGATGCCGACATTTATTTGATTCTGGTTCCCATGAAAGCAGACCATAAGACCATATTCAGTCCTCACACTCATCCAGTAACCTGTTAAGGGAAAAAATAGATTGGGATCCGTCGCAAGGGGGACAAGTGACAATCATAAGGTTCCAACCACAACACACGACACAAGTGACACACGCGGATTGATTTTATCCGGCAACGACACACAACCAGTAGCCTAAGTAACTCAAGGAAGTAAGACATAAACTAACCTTCCTGGGTCCAGTTCACCGTGTGAAATTGCATAGGACACAGCATAAAGGCGAATAAACTATAATGTAAGGCCGAGGAATCTTTTAGTGGTGGAAACAGAATATTCACTGAAACATTTAACACGCAACCCAAAGGACGAATTCTCCTTGTCCCATCTTATATATATCTATCCACAACTGTGACTGGTGAATCAAATAAATATACTTTTGGATGTATTTCATTCTCGATGCAAATCCACAGCAATATATCACACATTTATAGTTTCTTTCGGCAAGCAGAACAATTCATGTGCACGGTGGCAGGGTAGAACGCAACAGGATGTCACGTCAAATTGGAAATTCCCAGAAAACGTCATAACATTGGAGGTGAAAATAAAAGTCATAATGGTTCGCTTTGAACGATAATTTGGGTAATTCCTTGTCTGATTATAGAAATGAAATTTTGGATGCGGCCTTTCATCATTTGAAAAGGCACAGAGATCTTTTTTTTATATTTTTATTGTGCTCTATTTTCGCGATCGCCAAATATACACTTCATATATAAAAAAAAAAAGTCCAACATTAGTAAAGTGTCTAGCGAATACTAGAAGAGTTACAGTAAAAGATAAAATTGAGTAGGTGATGTGTTTTTCATAGGCGTATCCACTCATTATCCCGTAGACTAGAATGGTCCCCATTATTTATATCTTCAAGCAGAGACGACAGTTATGATGGCATGGCGTACCCAACAAATAAGGTGAGGTTTTGCCTCCATAAGAGACGTACTTCAGCCTACACCCGAAAGCAAGTTTCCTCACTGTTTTCCACAAGGTTTGCTTTGAATTTGATACTGTACATCGATGTCACCTGCCCCGTCGTCTTTTGATGCTTAGATCTTATAGTAATGAATTCTTAATTTTCAAATACATGTATTTAAAAAAAAATAGAGCACCCAAATATATCTGGGTCGAAGATGTTCATTTTTTTAAATTTGTTATTTTCCGTGCCGTTTCATCTTGTTATTTTCAAGCTGTGGATCTTGTTTAGACAATCGTTTGATGGATCAAATTTACCAAAACGGTCTTTGGATTGCTCAGTTTGTATTACATTTGCGTGTGCTCCTTACTTTGGTAATAATGACATAAATTTAAATGAACCAAATACAAGTCATGTACCATGAATATACATGTAGACTGTGCATTTTGGCTCACGTTATGAAAGTGGCATTTGCATTTCCCAGTTTGTATTTTAACCTTACCTAACCATGAGCGGAACTGAAATTGATTATTACGATAATTGTTTGTTAATTTGCCTGTGGTTATATTTTACACTAAAGAAATGCGTGGGGTATCGTTCGTTTAGTATTCATCAATCGTTCGTTTTTTCTTGGTGAAGAAAAATCTTAATGTTTTGCACAGTTTACAGTTTAATATTGCTGAGATCTTCTTTTTCTTTCTTTAAAGATAAAAATAAATCAGTCTACTTATTATTTTTGTACCAAGGTCAAAATCAGGCTACAGTCCAACAAAAAGAAAAAGAAAAAAACTTCATAAAGTTTAAAGTGAAATACATGTAGGTCTGTGAGCCCACGCAAAATTCCAAATAGATTTGAAGACAGTTTCCGAACAAAAAAAAAAATGTGCCCAATAGGCCTATCGGTCCCACTCAGGCTACTGTCGATAGCAAAACATTTTGACCTCTCATAAAATACCAAAAACGGAATTTAATCCAGTGACCACCTGACTTGTGACCCAAATAAACATTTCTGTATACCCAAGACAACTTTCGGACACCCTTACATAGAAACCACGCTCGGAATATAGACCTAATTTTGAGTTGCTTATCTTCGCCAAGGATACTAGAATTGTTCCTAATATCGTTGTTTACACTAAGTTAATTTTCTTTCACATGAATTTAACTTGTATTGTGGTCAAATTTTAGCATGTTAGTTTGTTACTGTAATTAAAACATGATCAATTGAGCACAAATCGCAGAGTCAAATTTTTATCTCACAACCTTCTCACTCAAATAAATATGTATTTCTCTCTCAAATGTCTTTGGAAATGCAAATTCATTACATTGAAAAAGAGGCCTAACGGAGAGTCAATACATATTCGGGTATATTTTTTGTTAAGAAGGCAAACATCGACGGTCACCATATAGTTACGTTGTCCAATATACCCATCTACATGTATGGCTGTTCTGATTTAAAAAAAAAAAAAAAAAAGTTAAGATTGACTGCAAGAAAACTCGCCATTTGATCCAGAGATCCTAATTAAGTTGCTTTCTCAGAATAAAGCAATACAGCTGAAAGTCGAAAAACTAATTAAAGAAAAATCCACCAATATCTAGGGATGCCACCCGAACCGTGTAGTGTTTGTGTGTGTGTGTGTGTGTTTTTTTTTTTTTTACCTAGTCGTTCCCCTAGAATGACAAGGTTCTATCTCCATTTTTTGGCTGAACTGAGTTACACACGATATACTACTCCTACAGATCTTCTCCACTGTGTGTCAAAATATCAAGCTAATAATTCGGTGTGCAATCTTTAAATTTTACTGAAAAACAAAAAAAAAGAAAGAAAAAAAGTCGTACCTCTGAAAGCTACCAGCACATATAATTTCACTCATCAATTTCTCAAAAGTTGATGGAAGAGAGTTAGAACCTTGTCATTGTAAGGGGACGCAGAGTTATTATTAATATTTAGTGTCTGTCAGGAGCGTTCAGTTCGGTAGGATATTCCAAAACAGCAGCAACACTTTGCATTGCGCACCAGTTGCAAATGGGACACTGTAAAATATGGGCAAATCTGGCTTTATGTAATCTGTCTGGGTGTGTTCATGTTATGCTGCATTAAAAAAAAAAATACACAACAGAAAAAAAAAAGAACATTCATCGTCGATGATGGTGAGCAGAAATTGTGAATGCAGAGGAGTGAGACAACTTAAGACAAGCTAATGCCTGTAATATTTAATACCAATCAACACAGAGAGAACGCATACAATGCACATACATGTATTTCAGTGAAAAGGAAGAAAAAACATACCAACAAAACAAAACAAAAATTCCAAAGCCAGGATGCAACTATCCTGTATACGTTTATTATTATAAAAACATAAAGAAGACGAGGAATACACGAAATAAGGCATATTATTATTTTGTTATTTACCGTATAAGTTAAAGGCCTCAATTTTGAAACTGTTCCTTGCCTTTTATGGAAGAGAAATGGCAAAAAAGGAGAAAAAAACAACAACATGAAAAATAAGGGGAAGACACGCCAAGGGAGAAAGGTAAAAACAAATGAAAAGAACAACAACCACCTCAAATCAGTTAAGATTGATCATTCCCATTATTGTTCTTGTTGTGGTTTTTTTTAAATTTTGTTTTTAAATGTGCTGTTCCTAATCCTATAACCATAGCTTATTTGCTTTGATTAGATTTGATGTAGGGCCTACTTTCTGGGGTAGAAAGCAGAAAGCGACCACAAATAAAAGTGCACGTCCCCCTCCCCCCCCCCTCCTTCGAATGGACAAACATTATCAACAGTTTGATTCAAAACAGTAGATCTATATAATAGTACACGATCAGTTTTACACAAACATGTGAAAGATTTTCAATTACAAATCATTGCATGAGGGTAAATTTATATTTTAAAAAAAAAGATTTATTAAAACCAAGCACATTACATAGGTCTATTCATGCAACTGGCTTACATGCAATCGAAATCAATGTCAGTTGAGCTGAGTGACGATCCAACAGTTCAGTAAAAATTAACACACCTGCATGAAATTGCAGAATAATTAGGAGTAAAGAAAAAGATAATCATAATTTTTTACGTACATGTATATAAATAATATAAATAGTTATATTATTTATAAATATTGCTCCAGCAAAGCGCGCAGGTGAAGCAGAATGAATATTTGGGTAAAATGTCATGCTACTCATAAATATAATTAATGGTTCTTACACCCTTGCAATACACCAGTACTTGTTTTTTATATATATGCTTTTATCACCGGGATACTTGAATTTCGATGAGGTTATGCAAATAGGAATCCACATTAAAAAAGAATAAACGTTACATGTGCAGTATTGTTATTACACTGTATTATTGTGTTACTAAAGGCACTATAATAATTAACGCCTCCTCCCCCTTCCAAAAATCACATTGATCCCCCCTCCCGAAAAAGGAAAAAAAAAAAACCATTAACGATGGGAATAATCATGAAAAAAGAGTAGTGTGAGGGTACTGCATCATTCGCCAAGGCACCGGATCGATTTTCATAACAGACTGTATAAATAAGAGACCTTAGTAAACCCCCTGTATGTTCTCGCTTGGCAAAATGACCTCTTCATACTGCCAGCTCCACAGGTTTCAACAACATGCAGAGGCACAATACTCAATAACCCCCCCCCCCCCCCCAAGTGCACCCAGGGCCGTCATCAAGCATAGGGTCTGTGTGAAGCAACACCCTTGTAGTAGCCTTGGTACTGCACAGTGATTGGACCAGAAGGCCAGTCTAACCCTCATGTTTTAATCTCACCTAAAGAAAAACAATAGTCTGCAAGGCCAGTATCTTATGAAAAGAAAAACAAAAAGTCCATAAAGGCCAAAAGGCGTACATAAAGAAAAGAACCAAAGTTCATTGGGCCACAAACTTACGAGTTACAGCTTAAACAAAAACAAAAGTCTATAGGGCCAAAAACTTCCCTAAAGAAAAAGACACAAGTTTAAAAGGCCAAATTCAGTATACTCCTACTTCATTAGCATCCAGCCATTTCTGGAGATCTGGGTAATAGTAATACACAGGTGCTGATTGAATGAGTCCATAGTTATGAAATAATAGCCACATAAGTTTAAAAAGCTCACAAAAATGAGCAGAAAAAAGACATAGACATGTATACATATAGATATAAAATGTGACCCACCTTGTGCCATGGTCTAGAGCTACTCTTTTTTTCGCGTGACAGTTTAATTTCATCTAAAAAGTTACAACTGCCATGACACTCACAACAATCGTCTAACAGAAACATCGTGTCATGTGAAATTTCATGGGAAAGGTAGTGTATAGGCTTAAATATTGTGGAAAAACGTTCCCCCCTCGCCATCACTGTGTAAATACAGACCATGGTAACGCATAAGACCAAAAAGACATTAAAATCCCCACAAAATTTCTGCTTTATTTCTTACCACATTATATGCAGATGGGACAGATGACTGTCATTATTATATATGTCAAGGCGAACATAGAAAATAAAAAGCCTACATATACTTGATAGGCTCCAGCTGAAAAAATGATGCTGCTGTCCTCGGAATAAGGGGCTAGCAGATTTGGTGAAGTGACACAAAATATATTTTAATAAAATATAATCAAAATCTAAAAAAATGAATAAATAAGTATGAAAATAATGTCAGGAGAATGAAGGGGTTTGCTGACTTAATGTATCTTAATACAGTGACAAAGAGAAAAGAAAATGAAAAACTGTTGGTAATACATTGGTATATAACTGCATGTTGGATGGAAGTAAAGAGGAATAAATGATGTACTACATTTATTCAACTTTAGTAAAATGTTCATTTCAGGACCTATAAAAAATCTAGCCCACAACGTTTGTGCAGGTCTACTATTGTTATTGTCCCATTAGAGTGGCTTAGTGGCTGTTATGGTGCTCGCAAGCCATGCAGCCCAAATTCAAACCCAACCTCAAAATTAGAGTGGTTTAAAACAAAATCTAACTTATCTAGGAACATATATATATATAATATGTAGCTTTTTCAAAGTCAAACAAATGCATGTTGACTGCATTTTGAAATACCTTTTCTGAGTAGATAATAAGTGGGGATTATGGCAAGTTCAACTGGATTATGAACATTCACTTGAAAAAAAAAAAAAAAGGCGAACTGCAAAACAAATTTGTTACAAATGGTAGCATGACATTTATAATTACACATGGCAGAAATATAGAGAGTTCATGTAAAGGTCCACTCCGTGGCAATAAAGATGTTACCTTTTCTGTATGCACATGATAAAAATAACGTCCATCGATGATGATAACGATAACATTAACATTAGTAACAGTGCCTGCCATCATGATGTCAAGAATTAAGTGACATAGCTATTGAAAGACTCCTAGAAATGGCATGTTCTATATTTTTAGATGGATATGAGACAAACAAAAACTATCCGGGTGGGTGAGATGTTTGAGTGTGTATCTATGGGTGGCACTGGTTTGGGGCTATCAAAAGGTAAAGGGGTGTATGAAAGGGGGTGGGGTAAGTGCAAAACTTCTTTAGATTTGTGCACCTTTTACATAGCTAAAATATACTATTCCATATCTTGATATGAACCCTCGGTACACCAGTAACGCCACCACTGTTGGGGATATAATACTTTTTTAATAGTACAAATAAGAGGACATATAATCAAAACTCCTGGTATTTTTTGACTCACTGAGATAAGTTAAAATGACTTAGCATGCATTAGAATAAACCATACACTATTGCTGACATTAAAACAATAATGATGTCCATGCTAACAGGGCCCTGGCACAAATATGTATGCCTAAATCCACCAATAAAATGTTGCCTTTGATCACAATCAGCTGAAATATATCATAAAATATGTGATGTTAAAGTTAGGTAGACTTTTTATTTTACTGTTTAGTATTCAAATACATGTACATGCTACGAGGAAACGAAATTAGAAAAAAAAGTCAAACATAAAAAAAACTGCAATAGCTTCAATCTTTTGTGGCCTAGATTTAAGGATTTCCCCCCATGATTTTGCTTTTAACATAATTATGCGTACCACAAAAATATAAGAAGTACAGTAGTAACCAATATGGTTCAAAATATTATTTTGACAGAAAAACCATCTGGATTGTCTTTCTCAAATAACGCAAGATGATTTTACAAAATAGCCTACAGGCCCACTACTGTTTATGGGAGATTTATGTACAGAAAATGATTGTTCCTACCACTATTTTAACCCAGTATACTGCCAATACATTTTCCACTATAACATCCAAAACAATGTTCTTATGCTGAATGAAATGCTATGGGCTTGCGTCATACATGAAAACTTGGTTGGGTATATATAATTCTTTCCTTTGGTTTGCTTCTTTTAAATCCCTTTCAGTTTTCTCTTACCAAAGATGTTTTGTCCATCATCATACCAACTTTCATTTTTCGATGACCATTCTCCTTTTTATTTCATGCGCAGATAATAACAATGGCAATACAGATAATTGTCACTGATGATAATGACTCAGACATTTATGGTAATGACAGTAATAGTGATATTATTAAGGATAATGAGATAAGATCTTTATAGTGTTGAGGGCAACGCATTTCATGCAATTTTCACAGCCGACCACAAGTTAATATTCTTAAAATAGATGATCTATCTCATATCTAAACGCAACCATAAAATAGGTAAAAAATGTATAGATATGTGTATACTGCATACACATAAGAAAAAGATGCTTGTATAATTGAATAATCACATCAGTTACTCACCTTTTACCATCCCAAAACAAGTGAAAAAATATGAAGCGTGATGAGATTTGGCTATTGCTTCCTGAAATAAGATTTCTTCTCAGTGGTTCTTATCAGTATCATACTCAAGAAAATAAAACTCTTACAAGAACTTCTCAATTAATGCTTTCATAAAAACAACAACAACAAACATTACATGTACTTGTACAAACAAAATCTTATAATGTCCAACCAAAGGAAAGTTGAGAAGTCATCATCATTGTGTCATATAATAGACATCTTTCATACAGGTAATTCATCTCCTATATCATTTAAATAGAAGATGGGTAAAATGAATCATCATATTATAAAATAAACACCTCCTGAACAAGTTCTTCATTTCATATAACGGTCAATATGAAATACAATGAAATATGCAATAAAATCACCCTGTTTCTCGCATAACTAATTTAGCTCTTTAGTGTGTTTAGTACAATGAAACATGACATGAAATTATCTGTGCATCATAGAACAAACACCTATCATACAAACAATTCACTTCTTGCCATGCTCAACAAAATGAATCATATTAAAAGAGATTATCATTGCGTTATTGTATAAGCACCTCTCAACACAGTAAAGTATGACAAGTAATCATCACTGTGTCATAGAACAAACATCCACCATACAATATGTGATTGACCTCTAACAATGCTCAACGTAATGAAACGATAAGAAATGATGATTACTCTGTAGATTAAACACCTTTTATACAAGTAATTATTTCTTATACCACTCAATAAAAGAAAGTAAAAACTATAAATTATCTTTGGATCATTGAAAAAACACCTCTCATTCTCATACAACCCAAGTGACTCATTCCTTGCATTGTTCAACCAAATGTAACAAGACAAGGTGTACTCACTGCACCAGTGCCATAGCATACCACTATACCACAAATTCATTTTCCTTGCAGCACCCACATTCAAATCAAATTGAAGACGACAAGCAATATTTCAGTGTAACATGTGGGTGATTCAAAGCTAGCACAGTTTATGACATACAAAATTATATATTTTTATGTACTAGAAAATCTAAAATGCCTTCTTATTGTGATGCTCCGGCCACAAGCATAGTAATAAACACCCTAGCATAATACATGTATTACACTTTTACACATGTTTACAAAAACAAATGTGAAATTCTCTTTTCATGATACTAAGAGGAAAAACAACATGTTCCCAATTTTTCTCAACCATTTCAAATGGGAGAAGCTTTGAAACACAAATAATTATCTTCTGTGTAACGGTACCTAACATTCAGACTGGTTTTAAAAAAGTCAGACCGACTGGAATTCATATAGGCCTACATGTACATTCAAGGGGAAATGGTATATAATCTTATTCAAACTTATTATAAATGTGAGGTAAATTTTATTGTTTCAGTGCTCTTAAATCAAAGCAATACATGTGAATGGAAATGATATTTGTGTATTTATACACTTGCAAAAGCAATTGAAGTTTTCACATTTTATGTAGTTATCTATTTCACCTAGGCTTTATACAGTGACAATCATGATTTTATTAATGTCTAAGTTATAATTAATCCTTATAAGCCTTGTACAACACATCAATCAGCACGTATTATGTTGACTTTTCCACATAACTAAAATTACTAAAAATGAAATAGAAGAAAATAAAAATTGAAAAAAAAAAGAGGGACAGCAGTGCACACAGGGTTCCATAAAGAGTTTTCTCTCTGCACAGCTTTTGTCTCTACAGGAACAAAATCTTTGCTTCTTATCCCAATATAGTACAGCAGATGTCAAAACACATAACTGACAATTCAGTCTATTAATATTTGTTTATAATTTAGAAAAAGGGTTAAAAAAATTTTGTGTCTCAATATTCTTTCCAGAAAGCAAATGTTTCACCAACGCACATTTATTATGCTGTCAATGTCACACAGCCGCCCGTGCAGATGCGGGGCTCTCTTGTAGAAGAGGGACAGCAGAGAATACATCTGACGTGATACTGCGTGTCGTAAGAGGCGACTAAAGGTGCAAAGGTCCTGGTCTCCCGAGAAGAGCCAGTTGGCGGTGGGCCAACTACCCACCCTGTAAAAATAAATCAGTTACAGAAACACAAGCAAATACTTCAAATCAGTCTTTTATCTTGGGAGAAGGGGGAGCATCTGCACCTGTAGATTCAATGAAGGATGATGTGCAACGAAGCGGAAAGACTTGGAATAATGTAAAGAGGCTGGCCCATGATAGAGAGGGATGGAAGGTGTTTGTTGGTGGCCTATACCCTGATCCAGGGTGAGAAAGGCAATGATGATGATGAATGTCACACAGCATTATGTAACATTATTCTGCCAAGATAACTCACATAAATTCTGCAGTGATTACAACTCTACATAAAACAATCATTGCAAGCAAACTGACAAAGGTCTAATCCAAAAAATACTGTGAAAATCACAAAATAAACATCAACAACATTTAACAAAAATGCTTTGAATACATTCATGATTATATAATTTTACAAAACATTTCCTGTAAAAACACAAAACAGACATAATGAATAATGTCATAAAATAAGAACGTTATCATCTGTTATTACATTCCATCTCATAAAAGTTTTGCAAAAAAAATAAAATAAAATAAAATAAATATCCATGTGCTTAGTAAGCTGGTAATCAAAATAAGGCCTTCTTCAGTTGTATTAAAAGGGTCTTGTATCACAAGTCTGTATACAGTGGCCACAAGTTATTGGGATCTTCCACTCAGTTGAGCCATGTAAACTACTTTGTCTTGCCAAGAATGCTACTGAGATCCTGAAAAAAAATGATAAGACAAAAATAAAATGCTGTGGTTAGTTCTGGTCTGACCGTTCTCCATTTTTGTGCACACAGTGTTGATTAAAATGGCACAAGAAAAGTAGAAGAAAGGCAGAGTCCGTGTTGGTCTTACGGTCCCAATAACCTCTACTTTGTTGAGCACTACAATATTAAGTGATGAAGGATCACAGTACAAATAGGTACAGTGGGGCACCGGAACAAACAAACAAAGAGATAAACAAAGATATTACCGAAGCCCTACAGGGGTCTCACTAGTGCACAAGTTCAAATTTAACTCCACAGTCTACAAAAATGGGAGAAAACAGACCTGACTCAGCATTGTTTTCTTTCTTTCTTAAAGAAGCACGATGAGTAAGAACTCAGAGAACAAAGTGATAAGAGGAAGAGAGAATAAAAATTATGAGAAGACACTCAGTTGGATGGTGAAACATCATGGTTCAACAGTAAAGGAGAAAATAACGCTGTTGTAGCAAATGTTTCATCATTGCAGTGTGAATAAAAATATCTATAATTATAAGAAAAGTATAATATTTAACAAGATGATGGCTGTGGTAATTAAAACAGTTGCAGCTGCATCTGCTAACATAAACATTAACAATACTGCAGTGATAAAGATGACAAATTAGAGAAATACCTAATCTCAAAGACCAGACAGAATGATTAAGCAGAGCAATCAAAAATGTATACCTGCCATTTATACATTCATCTAAATTTACATACATGCTTTTTATTTTATGTTCCTTCAAATTTATATTTCAATATCACATTAGTTTACACATTTATGTGGTTATTTTATACATGTATCTTATTTGTCAAGATCTATTATTGAATAAAATCTTTTTTCTTTTAACATGGGGCAAAGCTCTTTTCTCTTCTAAAAGAAAATTGGGCAGGTCTTGACATTATCAAGGTGTCTAAACTCTCCCCAGTCTTTGACATTACAATAACCAAATAAGTCCTTCGGCCCCTTTGTCTTCACAATAAACCTGCTTGTGATATGTTTATTCATGTAAAAGAAATGGCAAAACTGAATTATTTGACCCATCTCAATAATCTTCTTCTCCCTACCGACCCCCCCCCCCCCCACCCCCTTTTTTTTTTCAATATGTTAAGTAAATATCATGGATTTCACTTGTGTTACTGCGCCACAGTATCCAGCACTCACAGAATAATAGTGTTTGTTGTACTGCTAATGATGCTGCATTTGTTGTAAACTGTTATTATATTTACTGTAAACTATCAACTGTTCCTGTATTTGTTGTAAACCATTAACTCTTGTTGTATTTTACTGCAAAGTGTTAACTGTTGCTGAATTTGTTGTAAACTGTTCGCTGTTGCCGTATTTGTTGTAAACTGTTACCTGTTGCTGATTTGTTGTAAACTGTTAGCTGTCGCTGTGTTGTTGTAAACTAGCTGTTAACTGTTGCTGTATTTGTCGTAAACTGATAACTGTCACTGTAAACTGCAACTGTATTTGTTTTAAACTGTTGCTGTCTCTCTTGTAAACTGTTAACTATTGCTGTCTTTGTTGTAAACTGTTGCTGTATTTGTTGTAAATTATTAACAGTTGTGATATTTGTTGTGAACTGTTGTTGTGTTGTTGTGTTTGTTGTAAACTGTTAACCATTGTTGTGGTTGTTGTAAACTGTTGACTGTTTTTGTATTTGGTGTTGCGCTTCGTTGTAAACTGTCAACTGTGGTAAACTGTTAACATTTGCTGTCTTTGTCGTAAATTGTTAATTGTTGTATTTGTTGCAGAATGCTGCACATGACAATATATTATTTACTTGCTCACCTTTGTATTTGGCTGTGATAGTATCCTTTCAATGGCACTCACTCTGTGTTTCAGATCTTCAGCTTTCTCTGGCCGGTGTTCTGCAGTGGCAAACACATCGTACATGCTCTTTATCGTCGACTCAGCTTTGGTTTTAAGTTCACTAGTCAGTTTTTGTTTGCCATCCTTTAAAATGGCACGGCAGCTGGACTTGACCTCATCTGACAGTGTGCAGTTGGCTTCCTTGATCAGACGGCCCAGGATGACGATCTGTTCCAACAGCAAGAGACGTTGAAGTTCCAAGTTCCATTCCTTCTCCAGTTGGGCGGGCATGCTCCTCTGGATAGACTTGATCGCTGGTTTTTGCCTCCTAATCTTTAGATCTTCGGTATCAGTATTCAAATCACAGTGAATGTCATAAATTTTCTCCAGACAATACGCAAATCGTATTTGCATTGTCAAGGCCAAGGCATGGTTGGAATCTATTAAGCCCGGTTTGTTTGACAGAAACTCTCCTTCATCAACTTGGCAGAAACCATGCAACAATTCCTTAGATGCTAACAATGTGTTTATTTTTTCATCAGGAACACCTGCACATTTTATGAGGTTTTCTTTCCGGTTTTCTCGCCGTTCCGCCCGTCGCTTGTTGTCAGTGTCATATCGGCTGATGCCCTGAATTGGGGCAGAACACGTTGGGCATCGAATATAACTTGTTGTAGAATTGTCAACCATTTTTACATGACTGTCCAGCTGAGTAAGGGTAAATATGTGCCCACACTTGGGAATTTTCATCAAAATGGTGTCTTTGGTTATGTCAAATTTTTTAGCCCTCTCTCGTTTGTCGTGAGCAACTATGTATTGTGGCTTCCTCTTGCTGGTAGTGTCGATGAGAGAGAAATTGTCCTTTTCACATCGATAACACACATGCTGCTCTCCACATAAAGACCAACATGTGTGTCCACATTTGGGCACTGCTTTACCACATCGTTTGCTACAAGGTGCCTCCAAACACTCGTCAAGACAACGTGCTTGGCAGGATTTATGTGAACAAACCAAGGCACAATTTTCCATGCACACGTCACACAGCTCACCACATGTCTGTTTGTTGCATGGTCCGTGCCTACACCACATTGGACACCTAAGTCCACATGGGACACACAAGCAACCACAAGGACCTTGGCACGGATGTCCACAGGGAAGGGGATTTTTGCATTTCTCTTTGCAAGCAATGTGGACCCGCCCCGACAAACAAGTACCACACTTTCCCTTACAAGTATGGCCACATTCAAGCCGCTCTTTGCATGCTGTTGGACAAGGCTCTAAAGTCACATCTATGTGGCATTTTACAGTGTTTATGTGTCCACATGGCCAAGACTTTTCGACTTCTTCAAGACATGGGTGATGTCTCTCCTCATCTCTGCAGACACCACACTGTCCTCGACACTGGTGACCACAAGGAAGTGTGTCCTCACAATTCTGTGAACAGGTAAACTCATCTGCATCCAGATAACAAGGGACGAGGTCTACATGGCCACAAATGGGAACTGTTTTCCGGACCAGAACAATGCAGTTGCCACATTCTTGATAGCACTCTTTCTGGCACGGATGCCCTTGAGGGCACACCTTTCGACATGGTTGTTCACACTTTGTGTCCTCATGAAATCGATCAGTGGCGTGACACATTCGGACACAGATATGGCCACAGTGCAGAGGTGCAGCACAAGGTCGATTGCAGCCTCCCTCGGGAACTTCCTTTTGAAAATCTTCTGGATTAGTCACATATGTCACATGATTGGCATGGTTAACACATACCAATTTCATGAATGTTCCACTGACATGGTTTTCTTGAGCAGTGGTAATAATTGCCCTCCACAATTCACTCTTCGTGGCCAGAAGTTGAAAATTACCCATTACAAATAAACCTTTCTTTGCCCTTGACAGTGCCACACACACTCTATTGTCTGATTTCAAGAAGCCAACATGGTTGTCTTTGTTGCTCCTAACGAGAGAGAGCAGCACAATGTCACTTTCTTCTCCCTGGTAATTGTCAACTGAGGTGACTCTCACAAACTGGTAGACGTCTTCCTCGACTGCCATCTCATTCCTGATTGCTCCCACCTGTCCACTGTATGCAGCCAATATTGTTATTTGCTTTCCCTGGTAACCATGCTGAAGGAAATACTTGCAAAGCTTGACAAGAAATCTAGCTTCATGAATATTGGCTCTGCTTGTGGTGTCATTGACATCACTCTCTTCATATGTGTGATGTAGGAAAAAGACATTAGAACAGACACCCCGGATATCTTCATAAGACATCACTGAGAAATGATCTTGCAGTGATGGATAGATATACTGGAGATATATTGAGATTTCTGGCCTCATTCTATGTTGTTCATTCAATGTCACATGAGGCACATTATTCCTGACCAAGCGTTCAAAAAGTGAGATCTCTAAGTCATAATCAACAGCCAGTTTGTAAACCGTCGGGTTTGGACGCAACTGCTGGTGGTCACCGATCAAGATGAGATGTTGGCAGTTTTTGTTCAGGGTAGTGACAATGTGAGCCTCCAAAACTTCTGCAGCTTCTTCCACTACAATGATGCGGCATCCCACTTCCTGGAGAACAGATCTCAGTCGTGCAGCTCCTGTGGTCGTCATCCCAATCACTCGTGCCTTTTTCAAGATATTGATGTCTCTCATTGATCGCACTTCCCTATGGTGTTGCAAAATGTGCTTGTATTCTGTAGTAAGATCAATCAGTCTATGGGTAAGTTTCTTTTTCCTTTCTTGTACCCAGTACTTGTAGAGCTTGTAGCGTTCAGGCAGCTTAAGACTCCACAGGTCTTGAATCTGAGATGCCTCCTCAGCTGTGAAGGGCTTAGTGTCACGGTAGAGCTTGAAGACTTTTGCATGAGACATCGTGCCAGCAGTTTTCCACTCTGGGTTTTCCTCTTGTGGTTCTGACAAATCAACGCCCAGCAACTTTGCCCTTTGTAGCATTACTACGTCCTTATTTGAAAATTGCTGAAAATCTTCCTGGATATCTTTGATGTCGTTGATCTTGATGATACCCCCATCATCAACATCATCCACATCATCAATCTCATTCTGCTCATCATTAGAGCTTTGATCTGTGGACTCATCACTGTCCGAGTTGTCATCATCATCCTCACTGTCATCAATAACCCAGCGATCTTCATACTCATCCACTTCTGTTGCAACCTTAGGTCTTCCTCTTCCAATTTTGGTTTGTGTATCTGTCCTGGTCTCAGTTAGCTTCTCAATTGCATCTAACAATTCATGAGCCCTTGTCAGTTTTCCCAAAAGCCAGTGCTGGATGAAATAATCCTCATTTTCGATAATTTTGTTTTCCAATTCAGCGCATTCTTTTATAAGTTCGTACACATTATCACTCATGAAAGGTTTTAACTTTGCATCTGGTAAAATGCAACTTTCAGCTTGGTTTTGGTCATACAGATGCTGCTCAATCTTTCTTTCCTTGTCACGGTAATTGCTGATAAAGAGAAGCTCTAGTGACTCCTCAATTTTTTTCTTATAAAATTCAAGCCAACAGCAATATATTCTTACACGGGTATGGAAATCAGTTTTGCTTACAGACACCTTGTCTCTAAGATTCACATCGCTCAGTGTTTCTTGTCCTTTGGCAATCACTGTTGCTAAATGTCTCTTGGCACATTTCTTCAAATGATTGTCGACGTTGACATTTGAAGCTTTCAACCAGGAGCTCATTATATGTAGATTTAATGATTCGTTTCTCCTGGAATCTGCCAGGGAGCTGGCATGGAGCTCACCCATCTCTTCAGATAAATCATGAATATTCATTATCGTGCTTTCAAGCCTCAATGATTCTTGCCAAAATCGGTTAATTTTCTTATTTATACCCCTCAACATTCGCCTGCAATTGTCCAGGTTCCTTTGTAATTTTCCAGACTGTTTGTTTTTTTTTCGGAGCTCTTTCAAGTTGAAATTTGCAAGGTGTTCACTGGAACTTCTGCCACCCACGCGGATGATTCCATCAGGACAGAAATCCAAAACACCTTCTAGAAACTGATCAAGGGCATGGTTTGTGAAGCAAACCACAAGAATCGGACTTCTCCCTCGAGGCTGCTGGGTTATTTTGTTGTCTAATAGGATCCTCATAATTTTCAATCCTACATAGGTTTTCCCAGTGCCGGGTGGCCCCTGAATGACAGTCATTTCTTTAGTCAGTGCCAATTTCAGTGCCTTGAGTTGGGTATCATTCATCAGAGTTGAACTGGCGTTAGGCCAGTCGCTATCATCAAGGATAGAAATAGAGTATGTATCGTACACCCCGTCTATAATAGAGGCGATGTCATAGCAGGCATCATGCTGCAGGTAATGTGGACAGTACAGTTCTTTCATGCATGAAATTATGTACCTCTCAAGAGGCATATTTCTCATTTCTTGTAGTCCTTCCAAAACATGTCTGTATGATTCAAAATATGCTGTGGTTTCAGCCATGATAAAGATGTCCCATTCAGATGAAGTAAATACTTCTTCAAGGTTGTTTTGAAAGACAACCTCTAGAACTCCTCGCCGGAGCTTTGCCTCATCTCTGTTGGCAACTGTCGCAAAAATTGTGGTTTCGAAATTATCTTTGGAGAAAACTAGAAGTGAGCCAAACATTAACCTCTTAGAATATTTCCATTCGATGTTTTCAAAGGGAGTTTTGTCAAATGTGATGAGATGGGATATACCCTGATCAGACTCTGAAATTTTCACAATTTGAACATTGTAGTAAAACCTTAAGTCGTGTTCTTTTGGCTGCTTGTTTTGTTCAAATGCCTTTTTGAAATCTTGCAAGCCGGTCCTTATTGGAGATAAATAATCCTCTTTCATGAGTCTAGCATGGATGTCAAGGTAGTGCTGGAGATCTTTATAAGCTCCTCTAGTTTTGTTGGCTCTAAGAAAGGGCTCCACTGATGTATCCAATTCTTCTGTGTCAGGGAAAAGAGTCATTTTTGAAAAATCACCCGGAGGCATTGCTTCATCCGGGGCTGGGATAAACTTATTCCGCCGATAAGGAAGAACATCAGCGCTATCTGGAACGAGAAACACATCATCTGTCTGTTCGAAGTCTGAATGCTGTTGAAGGCGTTGTGCTCTGTACATGAGGGGGTCATCTCTTGTGAGAATATTGAGTCGTTCCCCGACCTGTAAAAGTGTCCGTAAGGGTCGAGCACAAATACTCATTTGTTCTTTCATGTTTGTTGCAACAAACTCAGTAAGATCAACAATACTCTGTAGACATGCGTACGCATTTGGAAAATCTTTCTTTTCTTGGAGGTCGGACAGAAATGCATTTAGATGGACGGAAAAAAATTTGGTGTCACACACAGATCTAATAATAAGATTCAGTGATCCTTTCTGGTGTTGAATGTTGAGAATTTTTTTGAATATTGTGAGAAGCAGACTGACTTCTTGAAATGTCAGTCTATCTCTTTTGAGCAGCCTACACAAGCCTCGTGTATGAGTATTCATGTCGAAGAGCAAGAGAATGTTGGTTGGATGATCTGCCCATTCCTGTAGTTTCCTAGGATTCAGAACTTCAAAGTCACGCTCGTTGCTGTGGACATATCGTACACCTATGGGTGACTGCTGGTGTGATGGGGGTGGGATTTTTGCATGGTATGATCTTTGTTGGTTATTACCTTCTATATTTGAAAATAGTCTATGTCCTGTTGGTAATGTGTATGCAACTTTATCCCTATGGGGTGTAGGGAAGAGTTTATGTGGATTACTATACCTCGGTGACACTGTCACTAATCCTGGAGGATATGTGGATTTTAAAGGTTTGTTATGCCGTTGATCCGATCTCATATTGGAGCTTTCCTTGGATGGAGGAATACCATGCTGACGATTTCTCCCATGTGTGTCTGCAAGTGAAGGTTTCATGTTCCCTGGAATTTTAGGCCGAGCACCAGAGTTGGCGGGAAATTTTCCAGTTCGCAGGAAATGCTCCTCCTTGGAGAACCGTTGAAAACCACCTACCTGATTGCCAGGTTGAAAAACAGGCGGAGGCTGTGGATAAGCCTGGGGGCCACTTGTCATTGCAACAAAATCCATAGTTCTGCTGGTCTGATCAAAGCCTGTAAAATGAATGGGAGGTGGTTGAATGTGCTGGCCTTCATGCTCAACTCTTTTCAAATCCGATTCGCTGCATTCATTGGATATACGTTTGATTTGTGGTACTTGTCTCTGAGGCGATGAGTTTCTGTAATTTTTAAATCGTTGAAAAAGAAATACATTGAATTGGATACATGTACAAAACTTCAACATGAGTGGGAAAAGACTGTAAGGGTATTGGATGCCAAGACAAGTTCCTTTCATATTGCATTCTCTGATGTGTGAATGTGAGTAAGATTTCAGGATAGATGAAATAAATCTGCCTGTCTGCCAGTCTGCGCAACTGCCTGGGCTAGCCTGTCAATTATTTTCGCACTCTTTCTACTTTTGTTCTACCAGTAAACAAAATCATAATAAGACACAAATTACAAATAATAACCACAACAGCAACAGCAGTGATAATTATACAGTTTGCAGTGAGTCGCAGAAAACTATTCATCAAGGCTATCTCTCTCACCACAAAGGATTTACCAAAACAACAGCCACAAGGACTACATGTGTATATTTGAATAAAATGGCTGTGCATAGACTAGGCATAGACGCTGCATATGAACAATGCATTTGAATACCACTGTCAACAGTTAAACTGTGTGAGTGTAATTCTGAGAATGCAAGTGTCACTAAAGTTACATTTCTCACTATGACTGATTGAGTGAATTCCTTTTCTTCCCCTTTTCTCCCTTGGGCATTCATACTTACTACCTCCTTTGCCATGCAATACTATGTTGAGTTTTCTCAACTTACCCGGAACCTTGAGCCGACTCATTTGCAGATTTAGTAATGACTCTCCACTCCTCCTCCGAATCTGAATCAGAAATGGATTCACTCATTTTGTATGCCAGATGAGGCAGTTCTCAGTACACCAGGGATGATATCTTTTGAAACCACCACGACCTCAGCTGATGAAAAAAAAAATGTCTCGATAAACTTGGGCATAAATATCATATGGTATAGTGAATACATTACTGCCGAGGTAAGTTTTGCACCATGGCAGGGATGGGTAAAGCTGAGCGAATGGTGATTTTTATCACCATCATCTTACTATTATCCGACATACTGAATGTGATCATATGTAGCATCTTTGCTATGTATCTATGTGTTGTATCTTTGCTGTAATGGAAGTAAAGGGTGAATATGTAAGCAACTGAAGCTTTGTGGCTACGTGTCGAAGCTTTGACGATAAATTACGTGGATACATTCATGGGACATAACCAAGAAGTAAGATTTCTCCAGGCACTAAATTACGACTGTTTGCTGATGATAGCCTTCTTTATAGAACAATAAACTCAAAAGAAGATACGGAAATTTTACAGAAAGATCTAGACAGTCTACAAAAATGGGAGAGGGACTGGCGTATGGAATTCCACCCCAATAAATGCCAAGTCCTGAGAATTTCAAATAAAAACCACAACATCACCTCAGACTACTTTATACACGACGAAAAATTGAGCGAAACATATGAGGCTAAATATTTGGGTGTAACATTGGACAGAAAACTTACATGGAGCCAACATATTAATATCACATGTAACAAAGCAAACAGTATACTAGCATTTCTGAAACGGAACATCTCTAACTGCGATAGGAAAGTAAAAGAAAAATGCTATAACACCTTTGTGAGGCCCTCCCTAGAGTATGGCTGCAGTGTCTGGGACCCCCACTGTCGAATAAACATAGACCAACTGGAAAGGGTCCAGAGGAGAGCTGCCCGCTTTGTGACAAATGACTATACCAGAAGTAGTAGTGTAAACAAAATGATGAGAGACCTTGAGTGGACACCATTAGAAGAGAGGAGAGCAAAAAACAAAGTAAAAATATTTTAAAGGGCAGGGAAGGAAATATCCATATCCCACTGAACCACCTCACGATTAATACCAGAGGCAACAGAAGGAATAATATAAAATATAACATCCCAAGCTCACGGGTTAACAGCCATCTTTATTCTTTTTACCCTAGTGTCATCAGGATGTGGAACAACCTCCTGGCAGAAGTTCAAACACTACCGTCTGCAACGACTTTCGACAATAAATTAAAGAACATAATTATCCGTTGCAGCTACCATTGTAACTAAAGTGCGGGTTATATTTTTGTGCACAATCTGGAAACCAAGAGATATTTATACCAGAGTTATATATATACAAAAGAGTTTACACAACTAATATATTTTTAAATGGTCTTAACATCTATGTAAGGTTTTTACCCTGCTTTTAGCCTCAGAGGAGCGACGTTGAGTCGCATATAGTAGTGCAGTTGGGGAATCGTCTTATAGACGGACCAACTATGAAAGAAGAAGAAGAAGAAGAAGAAAATAAAATACCATTAGCAAGACGGCATTGTTATTTCCCATGGTGACCATACAAGATATGATGGGGCATAATAAAGAAAATGCCACTAAAACTGTTTACAAGCCCATTTTGTTTAGGTAACAGCTAGGATGTAACCAAGAAAATACAATACCGTTACCAAGACCACAGGTTCGTTTCCCATTTCTTGACAATGGACAGAGAAAATCTGACACTATTTTGTACTGAGGCTTATATCTCTCACTTGTCATCATTGTTCCCTTTTTTGGTGTGTGTGTGTGTGCATTTTCCAGAGCTACAGACTAGTTTCAGCCTTTATTAAACAAACTGCCCAGTCCTGGCTGCCCCTGCTCCGATCTTTGTATAATTTATTTTCTCCCATCTCTTTCTCATCTCTCACTACATTTTGGTTATATTCACTGAGCTAAGAGATTTCATCTCTTTCATCTGTCGAATGCAAATGAGTTAATTTGGTCATGTTATCATTTACTGCGTAATTCAGAGGTATTTATCGTTTAAGGCCGCCTTTAGATAGGGCTTCACTTTTCACTTTTCATTCTTCATTCTTCATGAAGGAAACGAAAATGGCAATATAGAAAAAGAGAGGGACCTTTAGATAGAGATTCATTGTTCACTCTTCACTCTTCATCGATGAATAAGTGAATAGCCCTCCTGACAACAAGAGTGAACGTGCTCATTTCTACCGTGGAATGAAGAGAGGTGGGGGCGTGGCTCCTATCATTTCAAACACACTTTTTGTCAAAAAGTCAAAATCTGAGTTCAGAATCGAATTTCTCATTAAATTCTGGTGTGATTTGATACTAAATACTATATGATTATTAAGTTTTTAAGTTTAAATAAATAATTGGTAATCCCGGTAAAAAGGGAAGTAGGTCATAGGCATGTGCAATGTCAGTGTCTATGCATTGGGGGTAGCCTACCGTATTTGGTGTGTAGGGTGGGGCACACGGCTACACAGTAATAACAGTAATTGGGACATCACAGCACTGCTAAATTCTTCCAAATTATTATTCTTGTGGCGTCTAAATATGGATGACTACAAAAAATTAATTATTGACCTTGTGAGAAACAAGCCATTGTTGTGGGATCCACGCCATCCAGATAACAAAAGCAAGGACCAAAAAAAGCAAGCGTGGGAGGAACTTGATAAAACAATTCAACCACCCGAAGGTATGTAAACATGAGAAGGAAAAGTTTAATCTATTCTTTCTTGCAACATTACAATTCAATTCAAAGGTTTAATATCAAACAGTAGATGATTTAAAAAAATAAAAAAACATGGAGAAATATAGGCAAAAAAAGAATCCTTTTGAAAATATTACCGAGATGATGGAAATGATGATGATGATGATGCTAATGGTAACGATGACGATGATGATGATAATGATGGTGACGATGATGATGGTGATGATGGGTGGTGATAATCGTGGTGATGGTGAGGGTAATGATGATAATGATGATGATGACGATGATGATGGTGATAATCTAAAAATCAAACAAGTGAATCCGAAAATGTCTTTCAAGAAATATCTGTTCTCTTCTGCGTCGTTTGAATTTAAGCCAGCTAGTCAGTTTGATGTTGCACATTTCTAAATACAAGATCATTTTGCCAATACACTGCTCCATCTGGTACACTAAAGAATTCTGAAATCGTATCTCGGATAATAACAGCTTCGTCCGTAGCTCTTCCACTGTGTGGAATGGCTGCAAGAGGTACAAAATTCTCTTCATTAGGCTCAACATTGTCGTATTTGATGGTGGATGTTCGATCGCCCATAGCACCTTCTCGCCGACGGATGAAATTATGCAGTGCCACTGCTGCTTTTGTAACTTTAACAGCTTTGTCTGGCTGGACCCGCATTGGCCGTTGGAATACTTCGAACTTACTAGCCAGTATGCCAAAAAGCACATTCCACTGTTCGCCGCGCTCTTGAGTGCCTGTAGTTATATATTCTTCTCTTGGCGTTTAGGATTCTGGCTGCAAAAGGTTTCATAATGTATGATTTTAGCGGGAATGCTTCATCTCCAATGATCAAATGAGGAATAGTTTGATCAGAGACACTCACTTTAAACGAAGTTTTTGGAATGTTCAGCTCCCTTTTTTCAAGCAATGTTGATAAACGAGATGCGTTGAATACGCCAGCATCACTGATTCTTCCATATTGGCCACAGTCAATCAAGATAAAACAAAAGTCTGCATCACAAAGAGCCAAAAGTACAATACTTGGGAATCCTTTATAATTGTAATATGCCGAGCCACTATTTGCAGGGTTTCGAAGTGCAATGTGTTTCCCATCCAAAGAACCGATTGCAAAAGGATAATCCCACAAGTCTCCAAATTTTTTAGCAATCTTTTGCCATTGATCTTCATTTGGTTCCGGTAATTCCAATGGTGCTAATACATCCCAAAGAGTTCTACAGGTAGCCATCACGTAAATACTGATAGATGCTAGCGACATGTGAAATGGTATGCTCATTGAAGAGAAAGATGATCCAGTTGCAAGATACCTGCAATACATGCGGAAAAAATATACATTAAGACTCTTTTAATTTAATGAAACTCTAAACATCTGTTACTAATAGTACTATTACTAATGCTTTTGAAATGGATAACATATCAATTCTAACAGTAATCGCCCCACTTTTATCTCACTGTACCCATAGGTTGCAGCTGTAACTCAAAGAGCATATGGGACCAGCTTATGAGAGGCTTCTGCAACGTGCTAAAAAAAAGTATAAGAAATCTGGTAGCGGTGCTGACACTGAGAAGGAGTGGAAGTTTGAAAAAGACCTTCAGTTCCTTCTCCCAGTGAAGCGAACCCGCCCAACGTCTGGAAATCTGGCGCTAGAGGACAGCGTTTGCGACTCTCCCTTGGATGAGGTGACAGGTGAAGGTGTTGCAGAAGTCCAACATGACCAAGAGCTGACAGGGTAGGTGATGGGGGATGCCAGTGCCAGCCAGTTGCAAGTGGAAACGACAGAGGACAGAATTGAGACGAGAAAAGGAAAAAAGAGGCAGTCCACTAATGATGATGAAATATTATCCCTGATACGGCAACGTCAGTTGAAAAAAAAGCAAGGAAACACCATGCCAATGGTGGAAGAGCTAACAACAGATGAGTATATGGATTTTCAAGCCAACATCATTCAAAACTTGAGGAGGAAGAGGGCAGGACAGGCCAATTTGTACATGCCGGGTCCATCAAACTATCAACCAGTAGTCCCCAGCTCACACACGCTCTCTCCACTGGACGCGTATTACACGCCATTCAATACAAAACCCAGTGATTAGTTTAGTGTTAACCTCTAGATATCTACTTCTCCCCTTTGTTTTTGAATTCATTAAACTATCATCAAATGGCTTTGCTATTTCTGGCTGCATTTTATTGGGTTGTGGTCTGGTTGAGTGAGATGTGACGATACCTTCTTTGTTTGAAAGGCTGATTGTTTGGGTAAATACATTGAAAGGCTGATTGTTTTGGTAAATACATTGTATTTACCCAAACAATCAGCCTTTCAAACAAAGAAGGTATCGTCGCATATATTGCACTCCGTATTTATAAAAGTTAAAGTTTTTGCACTTACCTCAGCGTCAGAACAAGCTTTTCCTCGGCGGAAATGGATGTCCTCCAGTTTGATCCAGTTGGCTGCAAATGTGGCAGGATGAGACTTTTCAGATGGTCATATGTGTCATAGGACATCCTCATGTAATTGAAAAATAAAGTCTCATCCTTTCGAGTCATGAGAGAGCAAAACGTTCGCTCAAACTCACCCCTCTCACTTCGCAGAAGGAAGTGTTCTCGGTACCAGATTGTTCGTCTGCGCTTTTTTCGTCTCCTTAATGCTAAAAGTAAAAGCAAATCTTCCTCATCGGAGCTGTCCATCTTTACAACAATAAATCTGGTTCTGGTGCTGACCTGAGAAAAGTTAGACCACGTGTATGTGTTGGGAAAACCCCAACGATCAAGGAAATGAAGAGTGAAAAGTGAAAAGTGAATCATCTATGTAAACGATCAAGAAAATGAAGAGTGAAAAGTGAAAAGTGAAAATTGAAGAGTGAAAAATGAAAAGTGAAAAATGAAGCCCTATCTAAAGGCGGCCTAACATGACAAAAGGTGAAAAGGACGACCAATCAGAGGTCGGCAGGAGAACATAACAATTGGGAGTATTTAGGTCTTTGTTTTAGGAGGAGCACTGCACTGGGCATTTGAACTTCACTTTTTCTCCTTCTTGTTTCTTTTCTTGTTTTTGTTGTTGCCATCTCTGGCTTTCTTAAGCCCTCAAAAGGGCTCCCACTTGGGTTCCTATGTCCTGTTCTTGATGTTGTTCCTTGTCTTTCTTTCTTGCTTCCTTGATTTCTTCCTTGCATAGTAGACCTAAGAAGGGCTCCCCATCAGGCTGCTTCCTTTTTTTTTGTTACATAACAATTGGGAGAATGGCCGATGGGTTTTACTTTTATAGCCTACGTGTAAGGAGATTGGAAGCCTGGGCGCACCTTAAAAACAGTCCCTCAGGCCTCTCTCTGGGCATACTGTGCAACTGTCAAATTTGTCAGAGCTGACACAATTAATTTTGTGCGTGGATCGGGCGAAATCGGGCTTCAGGTGAAATTTTTATACCGCTTTAAAAAAAAATCAAAACAATATTTTTAAGACGATTTTAAGCAATATATTATTATTTTAACTGATTAAATTTCCATAGAATTTTTATTCCCTATTGGAGGGGTTTTCTCAGGAATCTGGTCTTTCAAATTAAGCCGGATTTTTCGGACCATTCACAATTTTAGAAAGAAAAAAAAATTCCAGTGGTCCACATTTAAAATAGAAAAAGAAGGCACCAATGCGCATGGGAGACTGTGTTTGACGCATGTCCAATTTGGTGTGATTTCTCAGCAAGAAAGGCAAACCTGTGTATAGGGAAAATTTATGGGCAGATCGAGAAAGAGGAGAGGAGAGAGAGACAGAGAGAGAGAGAGAGAGAGAGAGAGAGAGAGAGAGAGAGAGAGAGAGAGAGAGAGGTTGGGGGTGGGGGACAGAGAGGGGGGGGGGGGGAGATGGAAGCTGGTTTGTCCCAGGCACCGCCGAATAACTCATCTGGTACATAAATTATATATGTACACAAGAGGCTTGAACAGGACCGCTACGCACTGGATAGTCACAAATGATCGAACGATTTCGAACGATCAGTCATGCTCTGAACGTTTGAACGACGATTTATTTCACAAATGGTAGATGGCATGAGCACCAAGTTTTCTCGACTTTATTTTTAATTACATGTACTTTTTTTTTTTTTCAGACAATTAAGTTGTTGGACCATTTAAAAATCTTGATGTTTTCCAGACAATGAAATTGAAATAGTTAAAAGTCACCCACGGTTTTTCAGCATCAAGGCCTTAATTAGCTATTATGCACATCACTATTCTACTGGCCACATGCTTGTACAAAGAGAAAAAAAAAAGGGGGGGGGGGGAGGGTTGAAGCCAAGAGGTTAAAAAAATTGGCCAAAATAGAGCATGGGCGGGAGGTGGGGTGGGATGGGGCGGGGCGGCTGCTGAAAGTGATTTTTTTTTTCTTTTCAATCACGGAACCAGGAAACTGATATTAGAAATAGATCTAACTGAGATGATACAATATGAAGAAAAACGACGTAGAGCGGTGGAAAAAATATGAAATTTGTCGGTCGCCATGGTTACAGCAGCCATATCGGATTTTGTTTACACATTTATAACTGTAAATAACTCTCTTATTTATTGACATGCATGTATTTCATTGTTACTTTGTATGGAATTTCCTGAGTCCATACTATTTCAGAAGGCCTGTTCAGAAACCACCCCTTTTTTTCCCCTTGTGAATAATATCATTAGAGTTTCAGTGGCCACAGAAATCACAAAAATTTAGCAATTTTAGAAGTTTGGGGGTGGGGGTGGGGTAGAGGGTGGGAATGATGGCTTCAATGCGTAATGCATTTTAAGAAAAAAAAAACGTTTTGTATCTAAACAAGAACAAACAAACAAATCTCAGAATAGGCCTCTGGGGTGAGTTTGGGTGTTAACTCCTGAAATTCTATAACAAATTTCACTGAGACATGTCAGTAATGAAGAAATGTACTTACAATTTTAAAAATTTGTAAGAAAAAATATATGTAGGCTACGGACAACTTAATCATAGCAACCAACAAATGAAATACTGTTTACACCGATCTTTTTCAAAGAGTATGATCCCTGTTATTTCTGATAAATATCAGCATCCTGGCGCCACAAAGAAATTTACTTTCAGCTGTAGCCCCCCCCCTTTTTTCCCCCCCGTAATGAATGATACATGTAATGACACAGGAAGCATAACCTGTGATGCAGGCAAAGAAAAAGACCGATGCCCGCGAGTTACATTCAAACTAGCATGGAATCTTATTATTTGTTAAGTAATTTCAGTACCTGGCCAATGTATTATTTCTTCACACACACACACACACACGCACGCACGCACACACACACACACACACACACACTCTCTCTCTCTCTCTCTCTCTCACACACACACACACAATTTTGTGTGTGTCGAATTTGATGTAATTTGGGAATATCCAGTTTCATAAGAGTAAAGGAAATATTTATAAATACAGGAGGTTAAAAGTGGTATTAATAATAATATGGACATTTTGTCAAGGGATCTTATACATGTATCAGGAATGCCCGTGAGCGAATACGTGATTAAGTATCACATCAAGTCTCCTGCCCTCATCAACAGGAAATATACCCGCCGTTAATCAGTAATATTTCCATCAGCTGCCTGTCGCAAGAGATTACATGAAATATGCTGAGAAAAACAATGACATTGATCGTCTCATTTTACTGTAAATTTCATCATAAGCGTGAGTATATATGATCTTACCTTATTTATCTTACTACAGCGGTGAAGGCACGGTGACTGAACAAATTAACCATGTAAACATGTCAAGTAAACCTACGTGTATTGGAACACAGAGCCTCACCCGGAAGTCAGTGGCGTGTGCTTTCTAAGAAATCCATTTTCATTTTCAAAACCCATTGCGTTTTCTCGATTTCAAAGAAATGTCCGTACACACTGTATTGCCTAATGTTTACGATGGTTGCTATGATAAAATCGATTGCGTACATATCGGTGGTTCTTAGATTGTTACTGTTCTTCTCCTTCTTTCTTCCCACACTCTCGGGTCCGTCTCTGACGGTGAAATTATTACATACTAGATGAGCTACCGGGCATTGCCCAGAATAAACAATCATGTGATTTGTATAGTTTGGTCAGTTAGTCATGCCAAAGGTTGCAAGTTACTGAAATATATAATAGACTAGATGACCTAACGGGCATTGCCCAGAATAAACAATCATGTGCTCCCCCTGCTAAGACCAAGTTTACAACGTGCATGTGTTAAGTGGGTGTGCCTTGATATATAACTACACGTAGGTAGGCTTTTTCAGATAGTAAAACTGCAAGAAAATACATACCAGATGGATATACATGACCTCGTCGGCGGATGGATAAAGGGATAGACAGGCGGAATTAACTTACGTTAGAGGTGAGGGTGTAGCCTATGTCCCAAATGAACGGACAAATGAATGGCTGCAACGAGGAGATCGGGGCAAAGGAAACTGTATAAAAGTGAATAGACACACATACACACACACACAAAAATTGAGACGACGAACAGATAATTTTATTCTTGATGTCACGTCTCTCACCGAAACTAACTGACAGACAGGGATGGACTAATGGATGCCATGTAGGTCTACTTTGATTTTGGTTCCCATGAGAACAGACCCAAATGCCATATCCTTAAATTAGTTCTGATAGCAACCTATAAATAGGCTACATGTGGCTCGGGATACACGTACATGTAGCAGCATTAGATTCGTGGCAGCGAGGAGAATTTTAAGCCACCTGGTCCTAACTACAACAAACGACACAAACGCGTATTGATTTATCCGAGAGTGACACACACAACCAGTGAGTAAAAAGAGGAAGACAAACAAAGATCTAATCTAACCTTCCTGGTTCTATTCGACCGTGTGAAATTAAAACGTAAGACACTGCAAGGGGGCGAACAAACATGATGTTCAGTCAGCGAATCGTTTCGTTACGTAAACAGAATGTTGATCAATAAGATTAATAAGCAGATTTTCACATAGGCAGACCAGACTAAAAATAACACTTACCCCAGTTCCTCGCCTACACATATCCAACAGGGAGAACCAACGTTGTCTTACCTTATTATGTCGGTCCCAAACTGTGATTAGTGAATCAAAATGTATAGATGTATCATTCTTTCACTACAAATCTACACAACCTTTGTCACACATTAGTTTGTCTCTGCATACAGCATAGAACCACCTGCACAGCAACAAGCCTGAACACTCGATCTTTATACAAGGCGATGACACATAATGATTGGAAATTCCCGGAAAATACGTCATATCATAAATTTAGTATGGAAAGTGAAAATGAAAGTATAACACATTGACAGACCCTGGTTTAGAGCTACATTATCAGTCCCAACAGTATTATTTTTACGGGCTTACCTGGATGTAAGTAAGATCTATTTAAAACTCATAATCTGTTTTGGTGCACAGACAGTAAACTAGTAAGGCCTACAGTATAATTTTGTTTTCCGAGCACAGCTGTTTCTTGTGCAGGCCTTGGCTACAATTCCCGAGCCAGCAATCAAAACTACCATTTATTTAGTCCTGTTTCTTTCTTCTCTTTACACCACCACCACTGTGTTGTAGTATATAAAATTATGTTATGTTATGTATTTATTGGCAAGGAATTAACACAACACCTAACTTCTCAAATTATAAGCCCCAGTCCCGCAGATTTCAGTCAGGTTATTCAGATACCAGAGATCAGTAGGTGGGCCAATTACATGTATATTGCACTTGGAAACGACCACTGTACCATTCCCCCCCCCCCATATCAGTTAAACAACAGATTGAAAACTTAATTCAGTGCGATCATATTAGATTCACCATACAGCCTAATGAAGCTACCGAGGGAATACCTGCCCCATCGGTGCTCAATTTATTTGTACTTTGTATATTGTGCCAAGTTACAATTTTATTGCAAAATAAAATACAGCTGTACATGGATCTACATAAATAACAACAACAAAAAACGGAGACACTGATAGCCTGTTAACAATCATTTCCTTGGAACTGAATTTGTATGTCAGCGCCAATTTTAGATTCAAAACTGAAAGGATATCTCATTACATAGCCTATATGTAGGCCCCTATGTGCTTACTAATTTGATTATGAAACACGTCTGGTTAAAAGACCAGATTATAGCACAAAGTGAATTTGGTTAAGATACAATACACTGCGGTACATGTACATAATGTACAGTATTGAAAACAAGGAACACCCCTTAACTGAGGCCCCGAGAAACAAAGGATCTCAACCGAACACCCCTTAGCATGTACAGAGAATCGTCATGTATGTATAATGACACAGCAACGATATAAAGGCCGAGGTCTGCCGTCAATTTGCTGTACCGGGAAGAAGATACCCATAAGGCAGCCCTTTTGAGGGCTAGGCAAGCCAAGAACAGGACCACGACAGAAAACAAGAAAATCAACAAGAAAAAGGAGGCATAAATGCTAATGGCAGCGACCCCTCCTAAAACAAAGATCTAATTCTCTCAATTTGCTGTAACACTGAAACACATGACACGTTTACAAGGAAGGCGACCATGTGAATAGAAGACCCCCCCCCCCTCCAAAAGGGGGGCGGGGGGCGGTATCACACATTTCCTGCCATGTTATTTGCCCCTTTTACTGAAATCGTGAGACTTCGGGTATAACGAAACATTTTTTGGCAGTGTGAAAAAACGCGATGCAAAAGGACAGTGCCTTTAATTTTATTCTGCTGGCATCACTGATCCCTCGCACTCATGCGAGCTCAAATATGTTGCCATGTATTATTCATCAGGTGGATCGATAATGCAATATAATAGTAAACGGTGCATCTGATATCGTAAAATTCACAGGGCCACTGATTTTACTCAGGTCGGGCATTGAGAGCGGAGGTTACGATAGAGAGAAAAAGCAAAGGATTACCCACGTGGATGTACTGTAATGGTTCTTCTCACCAAACGGTCATGTGAACACGGCCGAGCGCCCGTTTTGAAATGACTAAACATGAATATTTACCCCAAAAAATTCTTTATAAAGCGATAAAACGCCAAGCCTTCCCGCCTGCAGCTAATTTTGGGTCGCTGAATTCAAATCTGTGCTAAAAAAAAACACTTGATGAAAAAAATTGTATTTTAAATTTTTCTTCAAGCATCCCGCCCGTGCTATTTTAAGACGCCATGGGCCTGGCGGCTTGGAGTACGCGAAATTAAAGAAAAACAATCCCACGGTTGAGTGTCGTTGAAATTTTACTGCAGCGGTAAAAGTGAAAAGTCGCACGGGCGAGAGAAAATGACTCGTCTGCTGTGAGTAGGTTGGTCTGAATCCGATAATAATATGATTTAGAGAAACTTTGTACCGTTGCCGCTCGGTCGTGATTGCACGTCCGTTGTCGCCAGTTTGGTGTGAACGTACCGTGACACGCGTGGCTACAATTGTTTAACTTTTTTTCTTTTTTTTTAAACTACGCAGTAGAGATTCTATCGTTTTCACGGGACACGGAGCAAAGACAGTCGGCGCCAGCAAATCCACGAAGGTGTCAAATACCTTGCTCACTCGGTCACCGCGGATGGGCGATGTTTATGCACGCGTGTTAGTTTAGGCTCAGTGCTACATGATGCGAGTGTGACCAGCGGGAGGGTCTTGTATGATACTCACATTGAAATAAATATTAATAATACAGGAAAATGCAAGCAATGTTTCTTTGGTTGGCATATCTTGCATGCTGACAGTCATATAACAGCATAATGTTAAGTTGACTGACTGTGTGCTAATTTTTGCCCTTTGGTTATAATGGAAACAGAATATTTTGCTTAGAAATGTTCAGACACCATCGCTTTGGGTGAATACTTTTTCTTTCTAAACAATATCCCCTCACACACCCTAATACACATTGGCCTACACACAAAAAATTATCCCCTCCTTAGAAAAAAACCAAAGGACACCTACATAACAATATTGCTTCCATCATTTATCAACATAGTTTATCTAAGGTAGATAACTTAATAATGCTTAAGATGATTTAACGGATAGTAAGATGTTAAATTTTATGTCCCCTGGACATCATCTTAAGCAATGTCCACTGTGTTATACTTATAACTGACCGAAAACTTACTTGGTGCTCCCAGTGCACTGACACATCGGGCTTTCCTCTTTCTTCAAGTTCAACCTTCACAGTTCTCTACCAAACTCAATCTCTGATTCCTGCCAGCTGATGTTTTTTTTGTTATTGCTGTAAACTTTTTCTATTGTGCCTCGCAGGTGATTTTTTAGTCTTCCCCGTTTTCTATTGCCTGCTGGTGTCCGTTTTAATTTATGATGAAAATCTGGTGTTTCCCGTTCTTACAGTTACATGCCCTTGCCCAACTTCGCAAAGTTTTCTCTTCTTGTATAATTTCTGACGTCTCTTTTTGATTGGATGGTCGAAAATCGCAGATCAAACCACGTACAGTTAAATTCTAACTTTCTTTGTGGCCCAAAACTACATACTTGGATTGTTTGTTTATTTTTACTTTACTGGTGTTTATTCCATCACTTTGGCTTTTTAAGACGAGAAAATTGGGTGAATGAAATGTGTCTCACGTGTCACATCACATGAATACACCAATCACACAAATAATGCACTTTGATTACTGTAATTAAAATTACATGTACGCGCATTGGAATGTTAACCCCTTGCATTTTATTGGTGTGGGTTCCTTAATTTTGGTTTATAATCCTAAACCCAGGGTGAATGAAGTGTGTGTCTAGTATCGCATCAAAAAAGTAAAGTGATGTGGATTGTTCAGTTTCTATTTCGGATGAGATCCTTTGTTTCTCGGGGGCCTCAGCATAATGCTGTTGGCCCCTAAGTTTCTATTTCATTGGTGGGTGTTCTTTAACTTTGATAATAATTACAAGATGAATGAAATCTATCTCAGATCGGCTATCACATCAAGGGCGGCACTACCATTAGGTCAACTAGGTAGCCGCTGGGGGCACAATCCTTGAAGGGGTGCAGTACATGTGTGCTGTTTTGTTTTTGTATGCCTGAAATTGAAACTTGTGAGATTCTAAATTGTAATACATGTATCACAATTCAGACATTCAGAAGATTACTGCTGTTGCCTTTGAGAAGCTGGTTATGTTTTCACTTCTAGTCCTGCTTGCCTGAGTTTTCTCTTGTAAAAGTGATGCATGAAATTTAAACTGAATTAAACAGCTTTGTGTTTTCTGCTTTTAATTAAAAATTTTTTTGTCTAGAAGACATGTATGTATCTTGAAAATTAAAGTTGCCCATTTGGGGGGTGGGGTGCACACTGCAAAGTAGTTAGCCCTGTCCAGCGCCTTAGGCAGACTTCGGGCACCAGCCCAGCATCACATAAATACATGTACACCAATTGCTACAGACAGTATAACACATGTGTAGTTTGATATATCTGTTTGAATTGAACTTATTCGCATTGTCTAATGTATTTTTTTGTTATTGTTGATTAAATTGGAGAAAAACCCTAAAAACATGTCTTGCTCTCTGTTACGAGTTGGAAGAGGGGTGTGCCCTCGTGTGTTACGATGGGGATTACTAAATTATGGAATTTAGGTGTTCGACTGCATTTAATAAAATATCGAGAGGTTTTAGAAATTACTCTGCCATACCATGCCACATACACTAATAACAATTTCGAGTAAGTTATATCAAGGACCTTGTAGGGCCACAAATTTATTACTTAAATTCCTAACAATTTCGTCTATCGTTTACATATTAAAAGACAACATTGCAGCATCAAATGAAAATACTAAAATACATAACTATAAATCTCCTCTAGATTCTTAAGAGATTTGAAACTCTATATCATTCTGATTCATCCACAGTTTACTTAGTAATTATTTATCTTCAGAAATATAGACTGCCTACTATCTCACAAATGATATACTTAGGTCTCAGACGACAATATTAACTCATTTAACTGCTTATAAAGGATCAAACCGTCAAGACACACTGACGTAGTTAAGATAGATCTAGATCTGCTCTAGGATGGGCTGGCAATCCCCAGCCTCATCCAGACACATCAATTACAATTTACAAATGTGTATATCAGTCACTCGTTCTAGATCTTAATTGCAAGTAAAACTTTATGGTCTTGCATTCCTTTGGTCGCACTTCTACTGGAAAGTTAGGGTCAGATTCACATCATCTCGAATCATTTTGATGCCACTTACGATTGGTTCCCTGAAACGATTCAGGGAACTGGAGAAAATAGCTGTGGGTTATTTTCATTGTCTATCCAGGACATAGACATGACGTTAACAGTCTGTTGGTTCTCTCTGGCTGAACCCCTAGCCGACCACCTTCGTAGCTGGAAACTCTACATGGAAGTGATTAAATCTCAAGATGGCTTCGGCCAAATCTTCTGCAAATCACGTGACTGCTCAAATTTGATTGGTGCATCCACTTCGAGCTCCGCTCGCAGCGCCAATAGATTCTATTAATAGTAACAGACAAAGTCAGACTTAGGATGTCAAAACCTTTCGCAAAGTCTCTACACCCTAAACGTTTTATGTACGAATTTCTTCACTCCTTATTCGCCCCGTCTTTCCCTGTTAAAGTACACCCAAACCACGGGGTCGAAAACTGCATCGTCACTGTTAATTTATCCATTCGTTCTATCCTGACCCACTTTCTTTCCATCTCTAAGAAAAGCGTTACAAAAACAAACTGTCCACGGGAATAGTTCAAGGACGTTTGGACTGGCTAAAATCAATGATGCTATGTAATAAACAATGCGTGACCTAGCACGGCAATTCAAATCCTAACCCTGACATATCCCCCACCCCAGTGAAAATTTTAAATAAAATTTACACGATAAGATCCAAGAAATCTCAAAGTTATTGTGGTAGGGGCTTAAGTAGTACTGTAGAAAGATGAGACTTAAGCTTGAGAAGAAAAATCTAACTAAGAACGTGCATATTGGATGGACAAAAAGCATACAATTATTGATGCCACGTTCTATAGAATTTATTCTATTTAAACATTCTTACTGCACACAATCAAAATTCTCAGAAACATCTATAATAATAATGAGTATATCACTGTATACTGCTGGATTAAAGTATAACTATTATGAAATAATGAAGCCTTACTGAAGGAATAGGCTTATAACTATATAGTCAACACACACAATTGCTGCTTATATACACATTCACACACAATATATTGTTAATTAAAATACTGTGGTATCCAATGGCAGCAGTAGCTCTGGTAGCTTGGTTTGCCATGTCTCTATCTCATTGACCCGCTGACAAGGGCGTCAGGTTTGCCAGAAGTTCAGGTCACAGTCAGGAATGACGCTGGTGGAAAAAGGATAATCACAAAAAAGGATTGTAAAAATGGTTCATAAAGTAATGAACAAGATAAATGTGAATCCATCCACCGTCCAGAATTGAGGGGGACAAGCACTATCCAACCCCAATACAAGACACAACACTCTTTAATAGGAATTTAAATGAGACGTGACAAAATATCAGCTTGGGAATTGTCACCGCCCGGGATAGACCGGATAACAAAGCGGTATTCCTGGAGTGCAAGACTCCATCTCGTTAATCGAGCATTTTTAGCCCTGTTAGTCTTTAAGAATAACAACGGACGATGGTCCGTTTCAATTATAAATTCAGACATGAGTAGATATCGCGAAAATGCGTTCACAGCAAAAATGATAGCGAGGCACTCTCGCTCGATAATTGCATAGCGGCATTCCCTATCTAGCAACTTGCGGCTGGCGTATAGACATGGCCGCAAGGTATCGTCTCGTTCCTGTAATAACACAGCTCCCAATCCCTTGTCCGACGCATCAGTGCGGACAATAAATATTTGGTTTATATCTGGCAGTATGAGAATGGGGGAAGTGGAAAACAATTGTTGAACGGTACGAAGTGTATCAGCACATTCGGTTGTCCATTTCACTTTATTAGGAAAATTCTTTCTTGTGAGGTCCGATAACGGAGCTGTAAGCGAAGAAAAATTTGGAATGAATTTCCTATAATAGTTAAGAAAGCCCAATAAACTACGAACTTCTTTCTTAGTTCGAGGAGGTTGGAGCTTTAAGATGGTAGTTATCTTCTTGTCATCAGGAGTCTGAACGCCGTGGGCAATTGTATGGCCCAGAAAATTAATTTCATTATAGCCTAAAAATACCTTACTGGGTTTCGCCGTAAGGCCAGCTCGACGAAGAGCAATAAAAACTTGTCGTAGGGCTGCGAGGTGGCCCGACCAATCGGTTTCATAAATACAAATGTCGTCAAAATACGACAATACGGAACTCATATCCTGGAGCAATATTGTCATCATACGGGCGAAAGTAGCAGGGGCTGTAACTAACCCGAAAGGCATATAGCGCCACTGCATAAGACCCAACGGAGTCTGAAAAGCGGTATATTGCTTGCTATTCTCATCAAGCGGAATTTGCCAATAACCTTTGGAAAGATCAATTTTAGAAAAAATCGTTGCCCTCGCTAACTGAGCAAAAAGATTCTCCTGGTTGGGAATCGGTTCCGCGTCATATATCGTAACCTCATTAAGTTTACGATAGTCAATACAAAAACGCACGGTATCATCTTTTTTTTTCACTAAGACGATGGGTGAGTTATATGGACTCGTCGATCGCTCTATCACTCCCAGGTGAAACATGTTACGTACCTCGGTTATTATAGTCTGTTGTGCGTGCAGCGGACGCGGATATGGTTTCACAAAGACGGGTATATCCGTCTTTAATCTTATAACATGCTGTACCAAAGAAGTATTACCTGGTAGATCAGTAAAGACAGTAGTAAACTCGTTAAGCAAATCTCTTAAATCTTGTCTTTGCGATTCAGATAAATCTGGATTTATATTCACATCCGAAGTGTTTTCAGAAGCTCGAAGTGCGGGGATTGAATTCTCAATCTTAATAGGATCATCATCGTCAACTGAAACCAAGGCCGCATTGGCCTGAACAACCACATTTCGGCGATTATTCTGTCGATTATCATCGTCGGACAGGTACTGCTTTAACATATTTATATGGAAGACTTTGTCCTGTCCTCGAATCCTGATAAGATAATTTACTCGAGAAAGTCTCTTTAGAACTTTAAAAGGTCCCTTCCATGTAAGAAGGAGTTTATTTTTGGTCTCCGGAAGGAGAACAAGAGTTTGGTCTCCGACGGTCAAGGTTCGCAATCGGCTACCTTGATCACGATATTGTTTATAAAGACTGGCATGCGCAGCCGAAGATTTTTGTGCGAGCTGACATGCGTTAAGAATTCGATGGCGCAAGTCTACAACGTATTGATATGCAGACTGCGTATCATTGTCGTCGGTGTCTGATCCGGCGAATAAATCATGGAGTATGGCCATTGGACCATGCGGCTTACGACCATACAATAATTCGAAGGGGGAAAAACCCGTCGATGCGTTCGGTAGTTCTCGGTATGCAAAAAGAATAGCGGGGAGTTGTCGATCCCAATCACTCGGTTTGTCGGCGGAAACTCGTGCAAGCATACTTTTCATGGTAGCATTCCAACGTTCACAGCAGCCATTAGACTGTGGGTGATATGGAGATGTCAATCTTTGTTTAATCCCGACCAACTCCAAGACTTTCTTAAAAAGCTCAGAGGTAAACTGTGAACCTCTGTCCGATAAAATTTCAACCGGAAACCCAAGACGCGAAAAAACAGTAATAAGGGCCTCAGCGATATGATCAGCTGAAATGTCTTTTAGCGGAATGGCCTCTGGCCAACGGGTTGCGTAGTCAATGACAGAAAGTATAAAACGATGTCCTCTGTCTGACTTGTGTAGAGGACCAACTATATCTACGGCAACGCGCTCAAATGGTCTGGAGACCATTGGCATCTCCTGCAGAGGAGCTCGCGATGCTCTTCCTTTAGGAGTACGTCTCTGACATACGTCACATGTTGATACGAACCGGTTTACATCTGCGTAAATACTGGGCCAAAAAAATTGCGATAGTATTCGAGACTTAGTTCTGGCCTTTCCCTGGTGACCCGCCAAGGAAGTGTCATGCGCGAGACGAATAATGTCGCGACGAAAAGATCTCGGTACTACAAGTTGCATAACGGCCTCTCGCTTATTCCGAAAATTACGATATAGTAAGTCATCTTTAATAAGAAACTTAGAGGTATCCGGTGCGGTAGGATCAACCTTAGCAAACAAATGTTTCAATGTGGGATCTGAATGTTGCTCATCATGAAATGCACTAGACGTTATGTTCACTTCAATAGTAGGATTACTCAATGGACTGTCTGTTCGTCGAATCGATTGTAGGCGTGTTGTCGCACAAGCAACACTCTCATCCTCAGTCCAAATTTCCAAGTTACCGATAGGAAACTTATTTACTTGCGGTACATTATTACCTATGATTACATCAGCCACTGGATTAGGCAGAACACATGCAGTAACAATACCTGTGAGAAAAGGTGTATCAATATAAACTTCTGCAAGACGGAATCGCTCTACAGATCCGCCAAAAGTAATACAAGTTACCTCTTTATCCAAAAATTGTGTTGGACGGACTAGTGACTGTCGAACGCCGATAGTCGTGCATCCGGAGTCATGTAGAACAGAAGCGCGAATCGCGTTCACGCGGCCCTGGTAAAATGTTAATTCACCCAGTTCATGTAGGGCGGACATGACTGGAATAGTCTTTGATTGCGATGAAGATTTATTAGTATAACCAACATCTGTATAGGGTGTAGATTGTACAGAGCAGGCATTTGCCGCTCCCATTTTTACGGTACAAAATCTTCGCATGTGGCCGAACTGATTACACTTGAAGCACATAATACGGTGTGAGTCGTGTCCACGATAAGGCCGATCCTGCGGTCTATTATAATTATGATTATCATCAAAATACACTCGTCGAGGCGGTCTCTGAGGCCGGTTATATTGTTGGCGTGTGTAGTTGCCACGATAATATGGGCGAGGCTCGTAAAAAGAATAAGTCTGATATCCTCGACGCGGGGATACATTACCTTCATTCGGAAAATCCCTCTGTTTAACAAAAGGCGGCTCTGATTTCTTTAACGTTAGCTCACGCTTCCTCTCCTTCTGTTTCTCTCTTTCTTTTTCTCTCTCTCTTGCTGCTAGCCAATGCTCAAGATCTCGGTCTTGTTGTACTTGTTGTTCGCACCACGAGGCGCGTTCTTCCTCTGGTATGCCGAGAACTTTGGCATATGCCAGGTATTTAAAAAACTCGGCCATGATATGTTAAAGTCTGTAAAGTTAGTAAATATTTACCCAATGTTACGGTATATCGCGGTATCAATATCTTATATGAACAGATATTGTCTGCTAATATTAATTCAGTGTCTTATGTTAGCACTGCTTCGCGAAAAGAACGTTCTATCTCTCTCTCTAAAAATTACAGGCAGTATCACTTAACTGCAAACACTTTATCTCTCTCTGAAAATTACAGGCAGTATCACTTAAACTGCAAAAACTTTATCTCTCTCTCTCTCAATATAAATTCTAGTAAGGCAGTGCCGTCTATCCGTTGCTCCCACTGCAATAAAATAGTATATATCGCCTTTACTGCGATAAATTAATGTCTTGAGTGATCACTCTCAAAATTTTACGTCTCTCTCAACGCAACGAACCAGTGTCCTCTGTTATCACTGTCAAAAAACGAATCGCTCTCTCAATGCGATGAATCAAAACTATATGTCTTTCTCAACACGACAAATTCGAAATATCTCTGTGTTCTCAAAACACTCTCAAAATTCTCTCTCTTCTCAAAACACGCACACGCAGTGTCTTCTGTTACCACTGCAAAATTATTCTCTCTAGATCTATCTTCAACGTGAAATTGTCACGTGAACCAAAAATTATTATATCTCTCTCTCACATATGTCAATACCAGATTACAATTCAACGTGGTTTTAGCACGTGAAACACCTCAGGCATATATTGTAAACATATCAATGTTAGTATAGTAGTTTAAAGGTCATAAAGCAAAAAAAAATACAATAAACAGGACGTATACTGACGAGTAAAACGAACAATAACAGACCCTACAAGTCCTAACTTATATTACAGATAGTTTAAGAAAAAAAACAGGAGAGACATCTTCCTAAAGAAAAGTGAGGAAGTAAAGAAACGCCACAGTCTATACGAATAAACGGATCCCTAATAGAACTATTCACAGAAAAGCAAATCCCCCCGAGTTATTTTACATAGCCACCAAGGCCTCCAATATCCTTCGTAATGGCAAAGAAGATATGCTAACCTATGATCCCAACCAACCTCCCGCACTTAAACTAAACATATAGTAAAAAGAAAAATGGCCTGGAACACACACTCAGAGCGGAAAGTACGTCGCCCTCCCCAAGACTGTTAGTAAGATGGATCACTTATCTTTATTTTTGAGGAATTCAGATGGTAAATATCCTCAATCCATAGCTCCAAGCCCAAAACTGTATTTCTGTCTGAGGTAGAACTGGATGGTGAAAGGGTTCCCTCGCCGGTGTCCACGGGTCAATGGGATGTTGAAATCACCATATGAAATTGAAATACAAAATATTCGATTAATACAAATTGTTTAAACTCTATAATAAAAAGCACCTGAAAACATAATATTAGAACAGTACAATATCAAATAATGGAATAAAAAAAATACAATAGGTGTTAAATAATCTATCTAAGTGGCATGGCGTTATCTAAGGTTCTTTAAGGGTCCCTCTCCAGTGTTACGAGCTGGGTCCTCGTGTGTTACGATGGGGATTACTAAATTATGGAATTTAGGTGTTCGACTGCATTTAATAAAATATCGAGAGGTTTTAGAAATTACTCTGCCATACCATGCCACATACACTAATAACAATTTCGAGTAAGTTATATCAAGGACCTTGTAGGGCCACAAATTTATTACTTAAATTCCTAACAATTTCGTCTATCGTTTACATATTAAAAGACAACATTGCAGCATCAAATGAAAATACTAAAATACATAACTATAAATCTCCTCTAGATTCTTAAGAGATTTGAAACTCTATATCATTCTGATTCATCCACAGTTTACTTAGTAATTATTTATCTTCAGAAATATAGACTGCCTACTATCTCACAAATGATATACTTAGGTCTCAGACGACAATATTAACTCATTTAACTGCTTATAAAGGATCAAACCGTCAAGACACACTGACGTAGTTAAGATAGATCTAGATCTGCTCTAGGATGGGCTGGCAATCCCCAGCCTCATCCAGACACATCAATTACAATTTACAAATGTGTATATCAGTCACTCGTTCTAGATCTTAATTGCAAGTAAAACTTTATGGTCTTGCATTCCTTTGGTCGCACTTCTACTGGAAAGTTAGGGTCAGATTCACATCATCTCGAATCATTTTGATGCCACTTACGATTGGTTCCCTGAAACGATTCAGGGAACTGGAGAAAATAGCTGTGGGTTATTTTCATTGTCTATCCAGGACATAGACATGACGTTAACAGTCTGTTGGTTCTCTCTGGCTGAACCCCTAGCCGACCACCTTCGTAGCTGGAAACTCTACATGGAAGTGATTAAATCTCAAGATGGCTTCGGCCAAATCTTCTGCAAATCACGTGACTGCTCAAATTTGATTGGTGCATCCACTTCGAGCTCCGCTCGCAGCGCCAATAGATTCTATTAATAGTAACAGACAGAGTCAGACTTAGGATGTCAAAACCTTTCGCAAAGTCTCTACACCCTAAACGTTTTATGTACGAATTTCTTCACTCCTTATTCGCCCCGTCTTTCCCTGTTAAAGTACACCCAAACCACGGGGTCGAAAACTGCATCGTCACTGTTAATTTATCCATTCGTTCTATCCTGACCCACTTTCTTTCCATCTCTAAGAAAAGCGTTACAAAAACAAACTGTCCACGGGAATAGTTCAAGGACGTTTGGACTGGCTAAAATCAATGATGCTATGTAATAAACAATGCGTGACCTAGCACGGCAATTCAAATCCTAACCCTGACACTCTCCCTGCGCAGAATAGTGAGCATGGTCAGTAGGTCATGTGGTGGGAAAGTTTGGAGCGAGTGCATAATTTATATTATAATCATCATAGCCCTTTCTGTCAGGTCTTATTGTGCATAGCTACAATCACCTGACTTCATTGATGTTCCATTCCATCTTTCAGAATTCTCAACCAAAGAAAAGATGAATGGAAAATTAGGGTATCAATAACATTGGGAGATATGATATTACTGAACAATTTTGCTGCACAATGTTTTAACACGTAACACTTAAAACATACATGTAATTAATCCTTCAGAAATTCAAAGGCATTGCATGAAATGAATTTGTGAATAGCAACCACAGTGTAAGCACCTTGAGACCCCCTAGGTCAGTGGTTCTCAACCTTTTTCAGGCAGTCTCCCCCTTATGCTCCAAATTTTGCAACCCCCCCATCCGTTTCCCAAAAAGACAGACTACATACAAACTACAACGTTAGGTTTTTCAAAGCCTTGTTAACGACAATAGGCATGTTGATTATTCATTATAAAAAAGAAAGCATTCTTAATCAAATGCACTAGATAAAAATAGGCCCTTTCTGTTAAAAAAATCCATGTTTACGCGCTGTTGAACAAGTAAAAAATTGTCCCATATATGCTCCCAAATTATCCTCCATTCATAAAATTATCTTGTGAAGTGTGGTTGCTTTAGATGATTTCCACTATTAAAAATGTCACAAATGAAATGACTGAAGTTGGTATTAAACTATTATTTACTTCCACCATCCTTTCCCCAAGATCTCTAATGGGTGCTATCCGGTGTACTACTATTGCACTAAAATTTTTACTGCTGGATGGACAAAATAAGACACGAGTAAAGGCATTCTTGTTTTATTGTATAAATCTTTGATTTGTTAACCTTTGCAAGGAATTAATCTAAAATCAGTGCACCCCACATGAATAATGCCAATTTTTAAATGTAAAAAAAAAAGTTCTGTTGCATTTTTCCTTGAGTTGTTTGTTCATGCACAACACAAGACAAAAAAAAACAACGAAAAACAAACTTTTATAAATTGTAAATGATATTGAGCAGAAACTGAGAAAAAAGAGGAGTGAGGAAACTTAAGACAAAATTAATGTATACATACAGAGAAAAAAACACATTTCAGTGCTAAGAAAGTACAAGTAGAAACATTAAAAAATAACAACAAACAAACCTCCAAAACCAAGATGCAAATATAATAACATATCGATGGTGTTGTGCTCTAACCGCGTAACTGGAAAAAATTGACCAACTCATTTTTTTAGCTAAAAATAGTCACCACACCTTTCCGGGGGTTCCCTATTCAAATGGGAAGTCTACACGCACTATAAATAGCAAAATTGAGCACGCAACTGGCTCTGAAGCCTTCAATAGTTACAATTCTAACCGTTCTAATCGTGTAACTGATTTCTGTGGCGGGAATTTGTCGTGCTCTAGTTATGTGTATCTCTAACTGCGTAAGTGCCCGACAATACTTTGTGTGATAACCGCATAACAGGATTAACCGGCTTAAAGACCTGCATTTAAAAAAAAAATATTTATTACGACAGAAAGACACGTTTTGTTTGATTAATATGACCAAAAAGATATAGTCCTGTGTAAAAAAAACTCGCAAAAAGATGTTTTTTTCGTCTCCTGGAAAACTAACGCTAACAACACCATCGATATGTACTATATATTATCTCACACAAGAATGCAACAAAAATTAGTAACAATGAAACAAATCATATTTTTTTAACCATGTTACAAATATGTAAGACCAGATGTGTGTCTGCTTTCTTTTTATTCTTGGTACATGATATTGATATCAAACTGCTGAAATAACATGCACAATATTGAATTACTGAGTAACATTAACAGGTGAGGTACAAACAAAAATGAACAGGAACTCTTAATCCATCATCCCTGTCTGCAAGAATTGTTCAATTAGGTTGTCTTTTCATGTGTCTTTCATGATCAAGTTTGATAAAAGAAACAAAAAACAAAACAAAATAAAAACATACATCCACATGCAGTTGCATACTCTGGGCATATTTCCTGGTAAAAATTGTCCTATTGTCCTGAAGTTGCCGGAATTCCTAATATGTAATAAGACAGCATGTGACAAGAGTCTGCCTTGGTCTTTAACTGAAGCATTTACTGATCATTGGTTTTGCACCACTAATATTGACTGATGTGCGAAAATGGTAAGGTCCTAAATCCAAAGTGACAGAATATTTTAAAAAATCTGCACTTTTACTTAAAAAAAAATAATCTTGTTGCCACATTTAAATAAGTTTTTGAAACAGCCTTACTGACCATCTCCCACTTTGTGATGAAAATCCTAAGACAGTGACCAACTTAATCTTATGCTAATATTATGCTAGCAAACTAGCTGTGACTCCTGGTGTTACCCTGGATAAACCTGCTATTGCCCTCCATCTTGTTCCATGCATCCCTCCCTCTCTTTCTCTCCCCCCAAACAGTCTCCTAAATGCGCTATGCATGCTGTTCTTATCAGGGAAAGTGGAATGAACTGAATGCTCTTAAAAGACCATCAAATAAAAACTACGAGAAGCTGAAAGTGGGCAACACATGAAATAAAAAAAATGTTTTTTTTCTGGAAAATAGACGTCTCTTACTTGAGTATGAATAACTATCAATAGCTGAGTTATGATCTGTGTGAACCTTGAACAATGGCGGAAATTCCGAGAAAATCGCGATTAAAGATCGGGCTCAACACAAAACAGCTAGATACCTACCTCAGAAAATCCTGATTTTAATCTCTTTATACTGAAAATCTGCTCATATAATTATTGTTTTCTAGTTCAGAAATGGATAAACTTTCCATTTCTGCAATAAAAAAAAAAAAATCGAAATCTGACCCCCCAAACAAGTTCAACTCCCGATTTCTCTGGTTCAAGCCCAGCGACAAGCGTCTCATTCTGAATGGCTGCCAGTCATATGTACAATGATCAGACAAATCCCCACATGGCAAAACTTAAGGACACCCCTCCCCAACCATGCTGCCATAGATGAATATAACATTGCTCTCTTTCATTCATCCCTACAAGAATGACAAATGGTAATAAATCATCTCAGGAATCCGACAGGCTTCGCACTCAGTTCCTCTTCTTCTTTCAGCATTTTGATTAGGTCTTTGTTCAGTAAAATTCCAACCTTCTTTGCGCTCTGTGAAAAATGGAAATATTCACAGGAATTCTTTGTGTGAATACAAATTTCAGTAGACAACAGTTAAACTGAAATTGGCGGGACCCTGGGTTTGTTTTCGGTTTAGCGATAGGAGGTTTAAAAAACACCAGTTTTGTGAGAGGCAACCCAAATCACAATCATAGAGGACAAATAATGTAAGTGCAGGGACTAAACAGATTCAGCACCTGAGCACGTCCTCCTCACGGACACAAAAAAGCATGGATATGCAGGGCGAATGTGGACTAACTCTCAGAAAAGGGAGACATACGCGTGGACAGACAGTACAGAATTGAGAACTACTGTCCCACTGATCTCGTTACCGTTGCTGTACACGATACCATGGAATACGCTGTCCGCCGTCACTAGTATTGTCTCTCTGATGTCAAACATTTTACGTGAAAGGTCACTTGCGATGTGCCAAACGTATTTTCTGCTGCCGTCTGACTTCAGACCCATTAGGTTATAGGCCTCCCTCCCTCTCCCCCTATCCCTGTAGTGCTGCCGCTCCCATATAGGTCTATACTACCGGCAGAACAAAGCATGCTCTGCTTTTTTGGGAGGGTAATACAGTGACTTCACTCGATCTATGGCAAATCACAGTGGAATGGCCACTGAATCCAGCAATTTTCTTTTTGGTTCAACCATAGGGTTATTTCGGTTTAGCGCTAGTTTGTTAACAAAAATAAAGAGGAAAAAAATCAGCGATTCTTATTTTCCTTCGGTTTAGCGCTAGTTTCGTTTTAGCCATTTTCGGTTTAACCGTTCTCCACTGTATTATACGTTTTAACATGTGACAAACTGATTGAGGATTTTGTTAAAGGCAGCAACCTTTATATCTGTGGCTAATTCCATTCCACCTCTCTCCTAACAAACCAAGAACAAAAACTTACAGAAAGAAAAGCCTGTACATTTGCTCTAATGTGAACGCAGGACACCGAGTCACTGTGAGAGAGTTATTACAGTCATTACATTACCTCCATCATATCTGATATACTGTCTGCATCCAGGCTTCCTGAGCCCTCTTTCTTCATGGCAGTCACTGTTCCCTTCTCTGTGATGCCCATTATGATTCTGGAAACAATATAAACATTAATTTTCTGTAATTTGCAACACAGTTTTTGCAGGAGCTTGGAATAATTGATACGTATCCCTTGCAAATTAACATATATGGTTTTGGTCACTGGGTCAGCCTCAAATCAAAGCCTTTGCTGATTTATTTTACAAACACATCATTTTTAACAAAGGTGTAACGACATTGTAATTTTTATATTTTAATTTGCCTTTACTTAGTCTGCTCACGGACAAGAAAGTAATTTTTGGAAATGCTGATCCCAGTGATATTAAATTTTGCAAACATCTACATACTCGCACATTTAATTTCTTCGTGAACATAATTTAATATACATGTTTGTAAGCTAAAAGGCAGCTTTAGAGTTTTGAATGATTAAGTGTTTCAAGTTTATAGCAAGGACAATCACCAGAAAGTAGAAGGACTAATGATGAAATATTTCAGCAAAGTTGAGTCTCTTTGTTTTCATTGTTTCCTTAAGCCACAACAAAATTGTGTTTATAAGTTAAAATTAGCAGAATGCATCATTTAAAATTTAGGCCTTCATTGAGAAAATTATGAGGAGCTGTAAATACTGGCCAATATACAGAATAAAGTATCACTGACGGAGTAAATCATTTTATATCCATGGGAAATAAGGACCCCAAAAACTGGGCACAGGAATCTCATTAGTTTTCACCAAATAATAGTAACACTGGATGGCCTAACAATTCATTCAGGACCACTGTATTAAAGATACCTGGCCAGACTGCATGCTTCTTCTTTCTCGCTTGCATCCACAACATGAAACCTTCCTATCTGTTATAAAAAACAGAAGCATTTTCATTCTTAAAATACATGTTTCATTGCCTGGCATACTCTAAACACAATGTAACATGAATGATACTGAACAGGTTAACAATCCTAATTACTGCATTCAAAGACTATGACTGGCATTGATTTACTCTTTATTGCTTGCATATGAACCCCCTCCGCCCCAGTCCTTCTCATGACCTATGTTATCATAAATCAGAATCTATCAAATGTGCAGTTCTCATGTATTGAACATCTTTGTCGACAGCTATTGGATATTTCATTTGTCTGTGTGCCAAGCACAATGGCTGAAAGAAGATCTATTGGATAAATACATGTAGCACCTGGTGAATACGATGACTCCAATTTTTTGTGTTCTTTCCCACAAGTCATGCTGAACCACAGACTAATAAAATACCCAGACTGGATGATCCCATTGTGTGACATCACAAAACAGCGAAAGGTCATGAACCATCCGCCACATTAGGTTTACGTTTACGACCGACGCTTCAGCATAGCTACAATGTTGAATGACACCATTTTGACGCGCCTACTGAACGCGTAAGTTTGGTTCCGCACCAAGAAATTAATACATGTACCACTAATCTTGACAAATAAAAAGAAATTTCTACTGCAGATAGAACTAGAATCGGAATTTCCCGAGCGGCGGCCATGTTGGTTATACGACCGCCGCTCGGGAAATTCCGTAAAAAACGACACAGCCCGAAGCTCGTGTTTCCAGTCTGGTTAATTTATTAGTCTGTGTGCTGAACTCTGTAATAAATATTTCAAACCATATTTCTACCATAGTGTTTTCAATTATTCTGCTTTCTTTTACCCCCTCATGAATCTAGTGTTTTTAAAAGTTTGCAAAGGTATCTGTGTCCTTGATAGCCCTGAGGAAAGTCTGTTTTCTATTGCTAAAGACTGGGTGCATGTCGATAGTGCATTCATAGCATATAGGCCTTTGTTCACTTCTACAACAAGTATGAAACAAATCTCACAAAAATATTTAAAATAGCTCCACTGTAAAATTAATTGAGCTCTATGGGAGTCTTTTCATCCCTAAAGCACATGCACACATGTGTTAGTGTCAAGAAAATGATCTAGCATAATGTTAACAGAAAATAAATTTCTGCCATACTTTTCAATGTTGAAAGATAAAAATAAAATTAAATTGCTCTTTTCAATGTTGAAAACACATGATCCCAATAACTTACGCAAATAAGTTTTTATAAATTTCATCTTTAGATATATATAAAAAAAAGCTAACCTTATTGACAGTGACAATGACAGGTGCTCCTGCCACATCTAATCTCTTGACATCGTATGGGTCATCTGACACATCTAATTCTACACCACCTTCATCTTTTGTCATTGTCACATTGGGAATACTGTAAATGAAATACACAATTAATTTAGAAACATAGTTTCCATTAGTTTCATATTTGATCACTGTTACATGCTGACTCTAAGTAAAGTATATTAAAGAAATTTTTCGACAGAAAGTACCGGAAGAAGTCATATCTATCAATTTGAGAGGCTTTGTTTCATAAAGGAACCTGATTTTATGATATTAATAGGCTTATCTGTGGCATTTTTGTTTTAAAATCTGTCTAATTAAGTAACTAAAACAATTTAAATAGAAAGATGACACAAAAGGCAAGTATGTACATGTATCTCGATTTTTCAAGCACTATAACATAAATTAAACAGATGACATTTATCATTGTAACGAAATGCCGCGTAATGACCGTTCACCTGCCCGTTCGATCGGTGCTATTGTTTGAATTTATGTCTCAGGCTAGCTGCGGGTAGGTCAATTATCTCTGACCCGTCCACTTAATACCCCAGCGTCCGAGTTTGGCCACGGTGGAATCTTTGTGCACGTTTTAATGGCTCACGAATTTGAGCTGGGTAGAACCTCCCAGGTTTCCCCTTTGTAATTTTCTGTAATTTTGAGTTTCTGTATATATTCCAGAGCAAATCTGGAGTGGTCAGTCCGCTCATGATAGACTCACTGCGAGGTCCTGCTCATGCGAAGCAGTGTACCTGCCTGTTAATAGTTCTTATTGTAGAACTCAGGCGTGTATTAACAGTGCCTAATAAGGCCTGTATTAAAGTTAGCTCGATCGTGTGGAGCGAGGAACTGCTCACGTAGAGTGGTGTACCTGTCAGTCGTATATTAACATTGCCTATACGGTGTGTTAAGTTAGCTCGTGTATAGAGCTTTTATGACTTTCAAGTTCGCGTAGGACTTAGTCATAGTATATTACTATATTTCTTGCTTGGTCAAAACATGAAATAAGCTTGGGCAGAGCGGCGTGTGAGTCTAAGCTTAAAGTTAAAGTTAGCTCATGTACGCGGTGCATATGTTGCACATATCTTAAGTTCTTAAGGAACTCATTAATTTCCAGTGTTGTACTCGCTTCTTGTGGCAGTGTTAGACCTGTAAGTCTCAACGTGACCAAGCAGGCTTCTGTCCGTGTGTAGAGCATTGTACCCGGCGTTTCTGTGAATTGTACAGAACAACGAGAAGGCTAGAGGCCCAAGACCATAAAGTAACGTCCTGTTTTAGAGTATTCTGTGCATATTGTAGGACATTTCGATCCTGTTGTGTATCCTGTAACTGTGACCAAAGCCTTATTAGGACATTAGTTATACATAGTACTAGTAGTATTCTTATGGATGTGGACAGTGCTTTTTATGTGGAGTAAGGACATATTTGTAATTGAGTGTATCCTGTAGCTGTGCCCAGGACAGTATTAACCCATACCCCGCGCGCTACCCGTAAAGCCCGCTGCCCGGTCAGTGATCTTACTCACGGAGAATCTTATCTGGGGTCACTGACCCGTGCCGTTAGACGATGACCATACGCTGTCCACGTGATTCGGTTTTTATTGATCGCTATGAAAACATTCGCTGCTATGCCTTATCACGCTTGATAATGAATTAACCAGCAAAACCTTAGTCTGTCAGTCTCTAACCAATGATCTGACTTATGATTCCAAACTGACAGCTGTAGTTTTCGTGAGAACGAAGCATGATAACAAGCCACGCCCTCCCAAGCCCTACATAAATGGTCTCATCCTGATTGACACATACTAATAAACCAATGTAGGCATTTGGGGCAAAGATTATTTCAGAGCTTGTTTCTGATTGGTTCTTAGATACAGACATCTCCAGATGGTGGTCAGCTTGTGAGAAAATGAGATAATATTGCAAATTTGTTGAGCAACAGTTCGCATGTAGATGTTACATCTTTTGATTCGAAAGTGTCGGGAGAGCCTTTGAAAGCTTAGTCTTTGTAATTCCGACCAGTGGTTCACTGGTTAATATGTCCATGTCACAATGCCTTTGATTTAGAAGAGATACAGTGAACAATAACACGGTGGTTATGTCTCAAAAAGGTCAGTGACCCGACGCGTGAAAATACGGCTTGCGCGTGGCGCGGTCAGCTTGACCTGGGCGACTTTTGCCGCCCGTGCGGCGTGAGCGCTTGCAAGACGATACCGACTATTGCTGCCCCACGCAGGGTGAGGGTTAACAGTGTAACCTGTAGTGAATTTAAGAGAACATTATCTTCGTGGAGTCCAGTTTCCCAAGAAACCAGACATTCTTCGGTTTAGGACCATCATCGTCAAGATCACAGATTCAGAATATAGGACAAGTTTTAGTAACATTTTAGTTAAAGTAATTGTTGGAAGAGTGTGGATATATTCTGTGTGAAACGTTCTTTAAGTGCCGAGCCGGTGAGATATACATCTACCTTTTTATCTGTGTTTTAGTGTAGCATATTATAATCCATTTTATTGTCATTTCATTGCATTAATCAGAACCTCTTCTTTCAGGGTAGTTAGTTTAGGTTATTTTTGTCACATTTATTATCTTTAGATCATTGCCATTTTAATATCTGTATGAAATATTTGTCCATCTTTCCTGTCACGTTATTTAGACTATTTTACTAACATTAATTACGCCCACATCCCACGTGTCCCAATAAACTTATTGTGTGTTTAACTGTAAAGCACTTGTTTCCATTGGTGTGTTGTAGTCCCTCATAGGCCGAAACATCCCAAGGTTGCAAACCGCATTTGCAGTACCATTATCTGCACCTGCACTTTGTGACAATCATATTGTTGAAACAATCTTTTAGAAAACGAATGGCCAAACCCTATGAACTGCACTAATCTCTAGGTATTAAAATATGACTACCTGTGAATAAACTAGTTATTCACCGACATCAGTACCTGATCATAGTTTACTATATTAAACAAACAAAATGTACTACAAAATGATATAATGTATTATAAGAGATGAATAATTTTAAAATCTTACTTTCAAAAGATTCATTGCCTTTCTCACCCTGGATCAGGGTATAGGCCACCAACAAACACCTTCCATCCCTCTCTATCATGGGCCAGCCTCTTTACATTATTCCAAGTCTTTCCGCTTCGTTGCACATCATTTTCTCTGGCTCTTCTCCACGTTCCGCGCGGCCTTCCTCTTGATCTCTTGCCCTGGGGATTCCAGTCCAATACCTTCTTCGTGATGCTGTTTCCTGGCCTCCTGAGAGTGTGGCCGATCCATCTCCATCGCCTCCTACCAATTTCCTCTCTGACTGGGTTCTGTCTTGTTCTTTTCCATACAATTTCATTGCTGACCCTGTCTGTCCATCTGATCTTAAGTAGCTTCCTCAAACATCTGTTGATGAAAACTTGGATTCTCTTTATGCAGGCCTGGGATGCATTCCAAGTCTCACATCCATACAACAGGACTGACTTCACGTTCGAGTTGAATATCCTCAGCTTTGTTTTTAGAGATATATCCTTGGTTCTCCAAATCTTGCTTAAGGATGTGAAAGCTGCCTGTGCCTTTCCAATTCGTGCTTTGACTTCTGCCTCTGTTCCTCCCTTATTGTCAATGATACTACCAAGATAGCAGAAGGACTCTACATCTTCCAGTGGTTGATCTCCTACTGTGACTTGTTCGCTTAGGGGTGCAACAATTTTTAGGACCTTCGACTTCGCGGGATGTATCCTCAATCCAATAGATTCTGAAATTTTGTTTAGAGCTGTAGTCTTTGCTTGCATCTGGTCGTGTGTGTGCGACAATAGTGCCAAGTCATCTGCAAAATCTAGATCGTCCAGCTGTGTCCATGGGGTCCATTGTATGCCATTTCTTCCTCCACTGGTGGTTTCTTTCATAAGCCAATCAATCACCAGGATAAACAGAAATGGGGACAGCAAACAACCCTGCCTAACACCAGTCTTGATATCAAAGCTGTCAGTAAGCTCACCATCATGTACGACTCTGCAACTTGTCCCCTCGTACATGCTCTTGATAAGATTCACCATCTTCTCTGGGATTCCATAATGTCTCAATATTCTCCACAGTGTTTCTCTATCGATGCTATCAAAGGCCTTCTCGTAGTCAAGGAAGTTCACTATCAGTTGGGAGTTCCACTCTAGCGACTGCTCTACTATGATTCTCAGCGTGGCGATCTGGTCGGTGGTTGATCGATTTCTCCTGAAACCAGCTTGCTCCTCGCGAAGTTTTTGGTCTGTTGCATTCTGTATTCGCTTGAGAATAATCCGATTGAAAACCTTTCCTGGGATGGAGAGAAGTGTGATTCCTCTGTAGTTACTACAATTGCTGAGGTCCCCTTTTTTTGGGAGCTTCACGAGGTGTCCTTCCTTCCAGTCCTTTGGAAACTTGCCTCCGATCCAAATCCTCGAGAATAGTGAGTGCAGACCCTCTGCAGCCCCAGCAGCATCTGCCTTCAGCGCCTCTGGTGGGATCTGGTCTGGTCCAGCTGCCTTGCCTCGATTTAACTGCTTTATGGCATCATTAATCTCTGCTTTAGTCGGAGGGTCGCAACTGATCGGTAAATCATTTCTTGCGGGTAGAATGTCGGGTGGGTTGCTTGGTGGAGGTCTGTTCAAGAGGCTGTTAAAATGTTCTATCCATCTTTTTGCCTGAGCTTCCTTTCCAAAAATAGCCTTCCTGTTGTAATCCTTGACAGGAACTTCAGGTTTTCCATATTTTCCAGCAAGAGTCTTTGTAGTCTGGTAGAGGATCCTCATGTGTCCTCCTGTTGCTGCCTTCTCTGCTTTCTCTGCTAACATTCCTATGAACTCCTCTTTGTCTTTTTTAATTGATTTTTTGACCTCTTTAGCTGATGCTCGGTACTCTTCCTGGTTACCAACTCTTGAGCTTCTTGTACGACTTGCATTTACCCGTTCTTTTAGGTCTCTTCTTATCCTTATCAAGTCCAGTGATTTTTGTCTGATCCATTCCTTGTGTTCCACTTTCTTTTCCCCAATAACATCCTGACATGTTGATGTAAATACTCCTTTTACCTTAGCCCAGTGAGTCTCCAAATCTACTGTCTCTTCGAGGTCAACAAGGGGTTTGAATCTATTCCTCAGTGTCAGCTGGAACTCTTCCTTCTTGTCTCCATCCAGAAGGCTCACTTGAAACTTTCTCCTCTTTGTTCCTGCTCTGGTACCTTGTTTCTTGAGGCGGAGTTTGAGTCTTGCCAGCAGCATGTGATGGTCAGATCCAACATCTGCTCCTCTCTGTACTATGACATCCTCTAGTGAGCGTCTGAATCGTCGGGTGATGCAAAAGTGGTCAATCTGATTTTCAGTTACTCCATCCGGTGAAATCCAAGTGGCCTTATGGATCCTCTTGTGTGGGAATACTGAACCTCCAATCACATAGCTGTTAAATGCGCAGAAACTTGCAAACCGCTCTCCATTCTCATTCATTTGTCCTAAACCATTGCACCCCATAATGTCCTCATACCCTGTATTGTCCTGTCCTATCTTGGCATTGGCGTCTCCCATTATAATGTTCACATCTTTTCTTGGCAATGTGTCAACTATTTCCTGAAGCTGGTTGTAGAAGTCGTCCTTGTCCTCATCGGTTGCTTCATTTGTTGGGGCGTATATCTGCACAATGTTCATGTTGATGTTCTTGTTCTTTGTAGTAAATGATGCCAATATAATTCTCCTTCCATAGGGTTCCCATCCCCTCAGTGACCTCTGGGCGTGCTTGCTCAAGATGATCGCTACTCCTTCTGTATGCTTTTTGTCCTCCCTTCCAGAATACAAAATCTTTTCCCCAGTATTAAGTTGTTTCAGTCCGGACTGTATCCAGCGGGTCTCGCTAACTCCAAGTATGTGCAGTCTGTATCGCCTCATCTCCATTGTAACCTGGGCACTCTTTCCTGCTTCATACATGGAGCGGACATTCCACGACGCAATCCGGAGTGACTTGCTTGATGAAGGAGCAGTCGGGCCAGTGGCGTCCTTTCGGCTTTGTCCATTGTCCTTCATTGAATCTACAGGTGCAGATGCTCCCCCTTCTCCCAAGATAAAAGACTGATTTGAAGTATTTGCTTGTGTTTCTGTAACTGGTTTATTTTTACAGGGTGGGTAGTTGGCCCACCGCCAACTGGCTCTTCTCGGGAGACCAGGACCTTTGCACCTTTAGTCGCCTCTTACGACACGCAGTATCACGTCAGATGTATTCTCTGCTGTCCCTCTTCTACAAGAGAGCCCCGCATCTGCACGGGCGTTTCAAAAGATTGCTTACCGTAAATTGAAAAGTGCTGCTTTTACACCAATAGAAACTGCATCAAACAAGTTCCCACCACATTCAAGAAGCTGTAAATTGAAAAAAAAATTCTTAATCATACCCAGGTTTGATGGAAATGAAAGAAATCACAGGATCAAACAAGCGTTTGTGTTCATAATCTCATTATGGATTCTCCAAGTCCAAGCCAGCCACCACCTTTAAGAAATGATTAATTAATGAAAGTGAGTCATTAAATATCAGTGAAATGTACCTGGCACCAAATGATACAATGAAATTTACTATTGTGCATGCTTGCAAAGAGTTTGTTCCTGTGGGTTTACCAATGCACTGCTGTCAAATAACATTAATTAAATGAATCACTGCTTTGCTATCTATGTGTTTCTTTTTTTCAAATGAAATTGTTTTTTGTTGCATTTCTCTCACTACCTGGACATCTTGAAAATACTGCAATGTGATTTCTTCTCTCCTGACTAATTAACCCTGTCAAACTAAGTCTACAGTACAGATTCCAACAATATGAGAAAAGCATGCAGGCTTGAAAGGGTAATGTCTTACTCTTACCAAAATATCAATGTACAGAAGCCAGCATTGCTGACCTGGCAAGACACACAGGGATTGGTAGTCAATTGCACTGGGACAGCTATAGGCTCTCGTAAGCATGGCAGTGATCTCTGATGCCAAGTCTTCACCACCCCTTCCTTCAAAAGCAGGAGTAGCATTGGCAGAACTAGAAAAAAAAACAACAACAAAACCTAAAGCCTCCTTTTTTGTAAAGATGAAAAGAAACAAAAAAATGGATTGTGCATATGCTGACAGAAAATTTCTCACTGTTTTGGCATTTTATAACCGATACCCTATGACAATTTTTTACTATGTAAGGTGATATGCCACAGCCAACTTCCTTTCTTATCACATTCTACAAATTATAATGTTTGCACCAATTAATCAAATATCAGGGTGTCTCACAAAATGTATGCACACTTTAAATTTTTATTGATACAATTTAAATTAAGTTACATCCACGATTTATAGTTCAAATTAAAGAGGACAGGTGCATTATTATTTGAATTCATTACATGTGTTCATATTGATGGCTGTTCTCGGCCAGACACTGATGATAAGGAAGCTCAAATAAAAACAAGTCATTATCAGTTTCATCTGGCTGTGGATCACCAATCAGTCCAACGACCCCTCAACCCACCAATCTCCCATTTATCAATTATTTATGGAAATGATGATCATGAAGAGTGAAAACAACACAAAAACTGACCAGTCCAGGAAAAATTCAAGACGACCACTCTGAGGCTTAGCTGGATCCACAGGGGTTAGCTGAACTTTGATTCCCACCAGAACATCAGTGCTTGCCTGAAATGATAACATAATGTTCGATGAACAAAAACATCAGTTAATATAATTGTTTGATAAATTACATGTACTGTTTTTTTAAAAGTACTGGAGACTTGAACATCATTCATAAATATTAAAAAGACATGATTAGACCTTGTAAAAATTAACTGCATCCACATTAATGATTTTTCAACAAATGTTTAAGCCAGTACATTAATCTCTTGGAAGTTTACAGTGGGTAAGAAATGATGGCTAATCATCTAATGGTATTGTATGACAAAACTATCAAAGTAATATGTAATATATAGTAATACAGTAGTCTCCGTCTAAGAACCTGATCCGCCTTAGAACCCGCTGTTGCCGCGAAACCGAATTTTTTCACTATAATTTACATGCGTAAGAACCCGCTCTGAAATGAAAAATCCGCCTAAGAACCCGGCATTTGACCGCCAGACAAGCACACTTTTACGTAAAATTTCGATATTAAACACAAAATTCTCTTTCAAGTTGACGGAATAGAACAAAGCCACACAGTACAGTGAAAGAGAACAGGTGGAGGGAAGGTCGGGGGAGGCGAACCACACAAAGGATGGAGCCCAGTTACGTCTTTCGTGTGCAAGCAGGCCACTCCTAGACTAAATTAGCATAGTCATTACCTAACATCTGTTGTTGTCTGACTCGAGGGGCAGAATTTTATACGTAATTGACCATGCGCTTGGTTTGCATGGCACATGTACATCTGGGGGCTGTATGTGGTTATTACACATGGTATCACTGGGCCTCGTGTTGTATCCGCCTAAGAGCCCGGTCCGCCTAAGAACCCGCTTTTTCTGTCTCCCGTTGACCGGGTTCTTAGGCGGAGACTACTGTATCCTTATCATCCACCAAAAACATCAATTGTAATCAGGCTATTCTTGCAGAAGTACTATTCAAAATGATATGATAACACAGTAAGCACTACAAATAATGCAGCCACGTGAATAATGAAAATATACTAAATCTTCATTTTTTAAGAATTCATAGTAATTAGTACATGTATTTTATTATATTATTATGGCCTTTGTTGAGGTTAAAAACAAACTGCCACTAGTGCCAGTGAACATTTTTGAAGTTCTAAATGTTATTTTAAGGACTACATTTTTGACAGTGTTTCAAATCTACATCATATTATTATTAAATATTATAACTATTCTTGGGAGACTCCCAAGACAAACTGTCAGAGTCAGGATGATTTTACAATGAAAAAACCAACCAGCCTGACGCGTGCAGACCCATTAGTGTTGGATATCAGTCCAGACTCCAGCTCAAGGTGACGGAAGTCTTCACATCCTCGTCCATCTTCTCTGAAATTTTCCTGTCAGTAGAAAAGTACAAAAACAAAATCTCTGCACACTAACAAAAATTAATAAAAGTAAAGGTGAAATATTTGTGTATAAAGTCCAGAGAATGATAAGAATATAATCATTCATACGATGATCAGCCTTTTGTCCTCACCAGTGTAACTTAGACTTCTGCCATCCTGGAGTAAATTTTACTTTGACTATGTAACACACTCATGGTCTATCTCTACAGCATTTAAATTAAGTCTTAGTTGTAAGCTGCCTTACTTGGGAGTGATTTGATTTGATCTTCCTGACCTACTGGGCACTAGTATTATTATTTACTTAGACCTAGAGTAGGTATAATACAATTTCTAAAATTCTGGGTCAGACAGATGCAACATGTATGACAGTACTAGATCTACATGTTTTCTTTTTCATTTCTTTAGGGCAGGGGCTGGACTTTTTGATGGGAGTTTCACTAACTGTCCAACTAACTTCTAGCTCGCCCAGCCCTCAATCTCCAGTCATAAGAAATGACTTTAAAAAAAAACAAAACACCTTTTGTTGAATTTAATGATGAGCTTTCTACTTCTAGCTCAGGGTCACATTGGCAATAATGACGACAGGGACTTATTACAAACTGATATTTGTATCTTTTGATCAAGATCTTGGCAGAAGACATCCCAGCCAGATCCCAAGCAAGAGCAGTCTAACGTAGATTTATAAACTAAAGCATGTGTTATGGTTGGTAGATTTACCATAAGGGTGGGTTTCTTAAATCAGACTGACCGCTGGGTGATGTCTTGATTTACGTGGGAATAGGAACGATGTCATTGCATTGGTAACTCGAGGTCAATCCCCTACACATCATATTGATGCAGGATTGCTGGCTGGACTGGCCCTGTCTGCTAATGAAATGAAACTATCATACTAACTACAAAGACTAGATCTATAAATTACTATGAATGAAACATTAAGACCATATTCTAGAAACTCTAGATATCTAGAGTCTTGATCTAGGCCTAGATCTAATCTATATTCTAGATCTAGATCTAACAAGACAACTGTACAGTGTAGGCCTACTACAAGAATGGATCACTTCAAACTCACCTGAATGCTATGAAGAATAAACGTTTTTTCTGCCTCACTGAGATCAACATCCGCCATTGGTTATAAACATACGAAACCCTGCCACTACACCATACAGATCTAGATCTAGTTATCACTCCACTAGAAATTTCACTCTACATCCAACAGAACATGCGCATGCAGAAAGTAGGCTACTTTCACTTTCTTAAAACATTGGCTCGATACTATTCTAACTGCGGTTTGATTCTATTGCGAAATTGACAATTTGGTTATGGTAGATGAAGTCGAGTACTTCAGCCAGTAAGTTTAGCATAGAAACCTGAAGTTTGTATGTACTGCTCTTTCTTGAAATGAAACAATAAATTAATAAATTAAAATAAAACTTAACAACTTTCTCTCTTTCTTTTTGCCATATTGAATTTTGTTTCGTTATTCCGTGATGTATTTGATTCAGCCGATTCCTGTGACTTCTGTATTCTCCGAGTACCAATCCAAAGCCAGTTATTAAATAGCCTATCCGATATTTTTCGATACTTACAGAGAGGATACTCTCTGATACCGTTGATACTTAGGCAAGCTATGCATGGTCTAAAATTGTTTTCGAAGTAGGAAAGTTCTACCCATATCCTGTGGCTAGTAACTTCTCCTTGAAAATGGCATCCCGACTTTGCAGGTTAATCCGTCCTGCCGTCACAAGTTTGTCCCGAAAGAATGGTAAAATCCAAGATTGTTTCATATGTAATGTTGAACTGGCAGTAAAATTGTAAAGGCGAGATGTGGTTTTAGCCTCAGAGGAGTGACGTCGAGTCGCCTAGTGCAGTTGAGGAATCGACATTATAATAGTTAAATCTATAGACGAATCAACTATAAAAGAAGAAGAAGATATTTGCCCATGAACTATGAAGTGTCCGAAAAGGGAAAGGGGGGATTTGGCTGATACCAGTGGCATGGAGCAATGTATGATGCTTTGATAATGTTCTTCTTCTTCTTCACCACACTTGTAGATAGATCTGTACAACTACAAGTTAAAGGACAGCGGGCCAGAAGGGAAGCAACTTAGCAAGAGAATGGTGGGGGGTATCAGAGATACAGCTGCATTACTTTCAAGTTTCATGTTGGCTAGTAGATGTAGATAGGACTAGATCTAGGAGTAGGGCAGTTATTCATGTTGATCATGTCTAGAGTAGATCTCATGACACAAGTGTTATTGTCAGGAAATATCACATCACTGGGTGACCTATAACTATAAGCAAGATCTTGCATCTAGATTTTATCAATTTAACCCTCACCCTGTGCGGGGCGGCAATTGTCGGTATTGACTCGCAAGCACTCACGCCGCACGGGCGGCAAAAGTCGGGAAGGTCAAGCTGACTGCGCCATGCGCAAGCCGTATTTTGACGCGTCGGGTCACTGACCTTTTTGAGACGTAACCACCGTGTTATTGTTCACTGTATCTCTTCTAATTGTGCAGATATACGCCCCAACAAATGAAGCAACCGATGAGGACAAGGACGACTTCTACAACCAGCTTCAGGAAATAGTTGACACATTGCCAAGAAAAGATGTGAACATTATAATGGGAGACGCCAATGCCAAGATAGGACAGGACAATACAGGGTATGAGGACATTATGGGGTGCAATGGTTTAGGACAAATGAATGAGAATGGAGAGCGGTTTGCAAGTTTCTGCGCATTTAACAGCTATGTGATTGGAGGTTCAGTATTCCCACACAAGAGGATCCATAAGGCCACTTGGATTTCACCGGATGGAGTAACTGAAAATCAGATTGACCACTTTTGCATCACCCGACGATTCAGACGCTCACTAGAGGATGTCATAGTACAGAGAGGAGCAGATGTTGGATCTGACCATCACATGCTGCTGGCAAGACTCAAACTCCGCCTCAAGAAACAAGGTACCAGAGCAGGAACAAAGAGGAGAAAGTTTCAAGTGAGCCTTCTGGATGGAGACAAGAAGGAAGAGTTCCAGCTGACACTGAGGAATAGATTCAAACCCCTTGTTGACCTCGAAGAGACAGTAGATTTGGAGACTCACTGGGCTAAGGTAAAAGGAGTATTTACATCGACATGTCAGGATGTTATTGGGGAAAAGAAAGTGGAACACAAGGAATGGATCAGTCAAAAATCATTGGACTTGATAAGGATAAGAAGAGACCTAAAAGAACGGGTAAATGCAAGTCGTACAAGAAGCTCAAGAGTTGGTAACCAGGAAGAGTACCGAGCATCAGCTAAAGAGGTCAAAAAATCAATTAAAAAAGACAAAGAGGAGTTCATAGGAATGTTAGCAGAGAAAGCAGAGAAGGCAGCAACAGGAGGACACATGAGGATCCTCTACCAGACTACAAAGACTCTTGCTGGAAAATATGGAAAACCTGAAGTTCCTGTCAAGGATTACAACAGGAAGGCTATTTTTGGAAAGGAAGCTCAGGCAAAAAGATGGATAGAACATTTTAACAGCCTCTTGAACAGACCTCCACCAAGCAACCCACCCGACATTCTACCCGCAAGAAATGATTTACCGATCAGTTGCGACCCTCCGACTAAAGCAGAGATTAATGATGCCATAAAGCAGTTAAATCGAGGCAAGGCAGCTGGACCAGACCAGATCCCACCAGAGGCGCTGAAGGCAGATGCTGCTGGGGCTGCAGAGGGTCTGCACTCACTATTCTCGAGGATTTGGATCGGAGGCAAGTTTCCAAAGGACTGGAAGGAAGGACACCTCGTGAAGCTCCCAAAAAAAGGGGACCTCAGCAATTGTAGTAACTACAGAGGAATCACACTTCTCTCCATCCCAGGAAAGGTTTTCAATCGGATTATTCTCAAGCGAATACAGAATGCAACAGACCAAAAACTTCGCGAGGAGCAAGCTGGTTTCAGGAGTAATCGATCAACCACCGACCAGATCGCCACGCTGAGAATCATAGTAGAGCAGTCGCTAGAGTGGAACTCCCAACTGATAGTGAACTTCCTTGACTACGAGAAGGCCTTTGATAGCATCGATAGAGAAACACTGTGGAGAATATTGAGACATTATGGAATCCCAGAGAAGATGGTGAATCTTATCAAGAGCATGTACGAGGGGACAAGTTGCAGAGTCGTACATGATGGTGAGCTTACTGACAGCTTTGATATCAAGACTGGTGTTAGGCAGGGTTGTTTGCTGTCCCCATTTCTGTTTATCCTGGTGATTGATTGGCTTATGAAAGAAACCACCAGTGGAGGAAGAAATGGCATACAATGGACCCCATGGACACAGCTGGACGATCTAGATTTTGCAGATGACTTGGCACTATTGTCGCACACACACGACCAGATGCAAGCAAAGACTACAGCTCTAAACAAAATTTCAGAATCTATTGGATTGAGGATACATCCCGCGAAGTCGAAGGTCCTAAAAATTGTTGCACCCCTAAGCGAACAAGTCACAGTAGGAGATCAACCACTGGAAGATGTAGAGTCCTTCTGCTATCTTGGTAGTATCATTGACAATAAGGGAGGAACAGAGGCAGAAGTCAAAGCACGAATTGGAAAGGCACAGGCAGCTTTCACATCCTTAAGCAAGATTTGGAGAACCAAGGATATATCTCTAAAAACAAAGCTGAGGATATTCAACTCGAACGTGAAGTCAGTCCTGTTGTATGGATGTGAGACTTGGAATGCGTCCCAGGCCTGCATAAAGAGAATCCAAGTTTTCATCAACAGATGTTTGAGGAAGCTACTTAAGATCAGATGGACAGACAAGGTCAGCAATGAAATTGTATGGAAAAGAACAAGACAGAACCCAGTCAGAGAGGAAATTGGTAGGAGGCGATGGAGATGGATCGGCCACACTCTCAGGAGGCCAGGAAACAGCATCACGAAGAAGGTATTGGACTGGAATCCCCAGGGCAAGAGATCAAGAGGAAGGCCGCGCGGAACGTGGAGAACAGCCAGAGAAAATGATGTGCAACGAAGCGGAAAGACTTGGAATAATGTAAAGAGGCTGGCCCATGATAGAGAGGGATGGAAGGTGTTTGTTGGTGGCCTATACCCTGATCCAGGGTGAGAAAGGCAATGATGATGATGATGATCTCTTCTAAATCAAACGCATTGTGACATGGACATGTTAACCAGTTGAACCACTGGTCGGAATCACAAAGACTAAGCTTTCTCTCCCCACACTTTCAAAAGATGTAACATCGGCATGTGAACTGTTGCTCAACAAATTTGCAATATTATCTCATTTTCTCACAAGCTGACCACCATCTGGAGTTGTCTGTACATCTAAGTACCAATCAGACACAAGCTCTGAAATAATCTTTGCCCCAAATGCCTACATTGGTTTATTATTGGTATGTGTCAATCAGGATGAAACCATTTGTTTAGGGCTTGGGAGGGCTGGCTAGCTATCATGCGTCATTCTCACAAAAACTACAGCTGTCAGTTTGGAATCATAAGTCAGATCATTGGTTAGAGACTGACAGACTAAGGTTTTGCTGGTTAATTCATTATCAAGCGTGATAAGGCATAGCAGCGAATGTTTTCATAGCGATCAATAAAAACCGAATCACGTGGACAGCGTATGTGGTCATCGTCTAGCGGCACAGGTCAGTGACCCCAGATAAGATTCTCCGTGAGTAAGGTCACTGACCGGGCAGCGGGCTTTACGGGTAGCGCGCAGGGTGAGCGTTAAGAATGAATGCCTTGGACCCTTGGTATTGGTATTTTTCATTGGGTCAGTTGGTTAGAATTTAGCTGAAAAAGTTTACCAAGCAGGGGATCCTTTCAAATAAAGCTATAAGTATCTTTAATGTCAGAGAATGTTAGCCATAAGTATTAATTCTACTACTTGGCAGAATTACAGACCAGTGCTATTAGTATTATTGTGGTTGATTAAAATTTGCTGTAATTGTCGGAGGCTGATGGGGAGAAGTTTTCATCATATTCCATTGGATCAGATTATTTTGGGGAGGATTACCTAATCGGGTTATCTTTTGGAAAACATGTTGTAAGCCTAAGAAGTCTATCTTAAAGAAGGTTCATTTTTGTGTAATGACTAATAAATGTTCATGGCTGAGCCGTATAAAACGGCCACCTAGAAGACGTAGCTTTCTAGAGAACTCCCCGCTGAGTTGCCATCAGAATAATAACCAGATTCAAATCCTCCCTTAAGTTTATAAATTTATGTAAATGATGGAACTTCCTGGGTGAGCAAAAAAGCACAAACTGAAGAAGCATGTTTGTCATGGTTTTGGGCAACAAATGGGCTTTTAATACTTTTATTCACCAAAAGAAATTAGTCTTGTGAGCTATTAAATTGTGAACAGTTGTGATGGCTTTTTATGAAATTGTTACTTATTGTGACTTGACTTAATAAATGTTTAAATTTAGTGTAGTGAATTGTTATATCTGCTGACTGATTTATCTTAAACCAGTACACTGAATTTGATTGATTAACTGTTATGTTGTGCAATGTTTTATATAGCCATTGCTCATAGATAGTTCTGAAATCTTATATTTTGTGGTTAAATTATTGATTAAACTTGAAGTATCCCACCTTATTTGATTATTTAGGTTAGAAACAAGACATAAGTGTAATTTGTGCCCGAATCCCATAAATTTCTACCGTTTCAGTCTTTACAGCCGGTCCTGCTTTAAACCAGATTCAGAGGTTTGAAACAACTGTCACAGGAGAAGAGAAGGCAAACAAACGTAAGTTTTTTTAATATGGCTGAGACGAAAATCATGTGTACAAAATTGAATTATATATTTAAGTTTTTTTTTTCAAAGAAGCACTCACACTCCTTCATCAGGAAGTTGCTGTCAGTTCACCTTATTCAGTTATATGTTGTGGGTCGCAGTGCGTAGAGTCAAACAGTTTTCATGTGATATCGCCTGTAGGACAGAAACACAATTATACACATTTTTTTAACTTCTCCCTTCTGTGGTATATGATTCATAAATTTACAAAACCCCATAAATGTAAGCAAATTATTGATTTTATACATATATATACAGAAATGGTGTAGTTATTTAATACCCTTCAGATTGTGTGGAGTTTGCTTAAAATTAACTCCAAAGGGGCCAGAGATATATCTGTCCACTTTTAGAGAGGTTCACTAATCAATTTCAAGGGAATTATGCTGGTTATAATGATGGTGTTCTTTAATATCACTGAATATTCCCCTTATTTCTATACATGTACATAGATACATGTAATAGAGTTCTTCCATCCTCTGGCATTTAGGAGCAGCTCAGTTTTTATTTGTTTGTGTTTTTTAAAAATTTTATATGCGTTACTTTCCATTCATGATTAAGCCATGAAACTGACATTGTGAACTACATGTACTGGTCTCAGTGGTCTACGTTCAGGGAATGAATCATGTTAGCGCGATTGGCAAGATGTGTGTTGATTGTTGGGAAATAAACTGAAAGAAAATATGTGGAGATCTAACGCAGTGCTGTTGTCTAAACAAAGGAACGATAGTGAGACTGAGTATAATAGTGGTAGAATTAGCCTGCTTTGCATTGTGTTACGTCCCACATTTGTGTCCATGCGCTACTTATTTTAGTGCAAAGGGAGCAAATCTAAAGAAAGGAGAAGTGTAATTTTAGCCAATCGCATCCTATGTGTGTGCACTGTCCTTTGACCTTTCACATGCAGCAAGTGTGAATACATTATTGAAGAGTTCAATTCAAGCAAAACTAATTCTTACTAGTATATGAAATCATTTATTACTGATGGTAAAGAAGGAATAAATTGGGACCAAAGCATGTGCTCATGTAAACTGAGTTTTCAACTTAAGTGCGTTTGCTTTAGATTGACTCCACCGTAGCTTTTTGTATAATTTATAGTTGGTTCTTTAGCCAGGCATTCCATCTCTTCTTTAACTCTTTCCCTACCGCGAGCCGCATTTTGCGGCTCAAGCGAAATCCCGATTCCTACCGGGAGCCGCAAAATGCGGCTCATGAAATTCAAGTTCAGTTCCAATCCAGTGTTTACGAAACAGAATTTTTGTGAATACAAAACACTGTTGTACATTCAAACCTTAATATTTTGAATCTACATCCATTTTCACACAATTTCATATTTTTTGGTTGTCTATTGAGGGAACAAAATGGTGGCTCAAATATAGCTTGGTCCAGCCTTGGAATACTGCCCAGAAAGTGGTAGGGAAAGAGTTAAATTTCCTCTGTCACTTTTGTCAGTTCAGCTTATAAGCTTACTCTAGATGGCACTGCAATCCTCATCAAAATCAAGAGTTACTGTCATTTAGCAACTTTGATGTACAGTGAGAAATGTGCATGGTATGTCACTAGTGGGTCTTGAAAAGGTTAAACTGTATTTCAATTTGTTAGCATTCTTAAATCTGTTTTGGTATTTTCATGTTAGAAAATGACTTGTTGTGCACAAGCAAAAGTTATTAATGCAGAAATGGCAGAATGTGTTCTAGTAAGAAGTAATATAAATCCTCTCTTGTTTTAATGCTAAAGCTTCACAAAACCACTTCATAGTTTTATTACTGATGTAATATTGATAGCCTTCTTTGTTATGTTTCAGCAACTATTGCTCCCTCAAATCCTCTTATGAGGCAACAACTGACAGACTTTGGGGCATATGTGGCAGAATGTTTACCTAAATATGTACAAAAAGTACATGTAATGCATCACAATGAACTTGAGGTGAGCCCATTTTTTTTTTTTCAGTGTTGAAGTGACTGAACATTCTCATCCCTGAAAATGTAAAATTGCACAGGTTATGATAGGTTTTCAGTACTTCCAGTTTGAAATTTGCCTTTTTTTTTTCATGTTAGTATGTTTACCTCGTTGCTGTCCAGGAAATTTTTTTTGTTTTTTTTCAAAAGAATTTTTAAGAACAAGCTGGTAACTTCGAAGTTAAATTAACATATTGACAAAGGTCTGCCAATGTGGAATGTTTGGATTCTTAGCAATGCTGTGGTTGAAGATAAAGTATAGCTAAAAAAGAAAGGAATAGTGTGATAATTTTGAACAATGGAAATAATTACTTTTGAGTCCCAATATGAGAGACTGAAGAGGTTAGAAAAATACTGATTTTATTTAACAGTTAGAATGGGAACGAGTAGCTTCAAGCAGACTGTCACGAATGTGGTTTATAGCAAACGACTGCAATTCAAGAGGAAAACACACACTCGGCGAACACACTAAACTCTCGTACTGGAATTAATTAAACAACTCAAATGAAATAGTTTTGTCAGGCCTGTAGGGCCACAATAATGTATTGAGTTAGCTAAATAAAGATAACATATATAAATGAAATGACTATCAGGGTAACTGCAAAATAAGAATACAATTTTAGAATGGACTAAAAGGTCCTAGTACTGGATCAAATATAACTAATGACTCATAGGATATTTAATACAAATTATAGTCTTCGCTGCCTCAGCACACGCCAACTCAATTGCAATGGCTCAAGTCATATTTTATAATACTGGCACTGCCTGGCTGTGACTCTAGGAGCAGACTCCCATACTGCTGGTAACATCTGAATTCTGACATACAATTACCATGCATACCATTTTTCCCTGGCTATCAAGAACCAGGGAATATCAACAAGAGCTTTGGATGGTGGACAAAGTCCGGGTAGCTATTAGCTGGAGCTCGTCATTTCTAGGCTCCTCATATAGATGGACTGCTCTACTGCATCTCTGTTTCGATCTGGCTCGAAAATTAGCCGACCACTTCGCAAAAGGAAACTTTTCTGCATGTGATGCTGGACATAGGTATGGGCTGACTTTTATAATGTCTAGCCACCTGCAAATTACCGTCCAAATCCCTAGATTTGATTGGTGCAGCCATGCGAGCTCATCTCGCAGTATTAATACATTCTATGTGTGAGTCGGTTATGGCCTTGCACTAAGACAGACAAGGTCGTCTTTTAAGTAGGTTAATAACAATTAAATCCAAAAATCTTATTAACTTGACTCAGCACGAAAAATATATGAAAAATTAACAACTGAATGTCAACAGTCAATTACAACCACCTCACACCCTCTGACAATGCTATTAAATCATGAACTGGAGCTGCTCTGCCATCCCTGGTTTACCTACACATATTCCTTTTTAACCATCTACAGTTTTTATGTCAAAAAAAAACACTCAAAACATGTTGCTCACGAGAACAGCTCAAGGACACTTCACTAGATTTAAAAAAGAACTCTGAATTCAACCCGTGGCCTAGCACGGCATTTATAATACTAATCGGCTTCTGACACAGACAGGTAAATATTTTTCAAAAGCCAAAGAAAACGCAAAGAGAGAAGACAGTTTAACCAAGACGCAGTGTGAGATCTTTGGCAATTTGATCAAGATTAATGTGAAATAGATTTCAAACATTTTGAAAACTTCATTAATTCTTCTTCAGTTATGGCCAAGAAATAACTTTTTTTCTCTTTCAGGTTATGATTCATCCTGATGGTGTGATCCCAGTCTTGTCATTTCTGAAAGATCATACCAATGCACAGTTCCTCAACATCATAGATATTGCAGGAGTAGACAAACCATCACTGCAAAACAGGTTTGAGGTGTGTAGCTTTCAATAGATAAACTAAAAATTGTCAAAGTGAATTTTATAGCTTGTTAAAGGCATGAAAGGAAAAAAAAATTGACCTTCCATGGAGTGTAAATTCTGACTAAATCACTTTAGTTGACAAAAAATGAGAAAAGACATATTATGTTGGCTCGGCACACATTGCTTGTATAGTTTTAGACTTATAGCGAGTTACCACCATCTTCTGTATATATTCATTCAGCCCTGAATTTTTTGTGAATTTGGTAAAGAAATCCACAGCCTCACAGTATTTTGTTGCCTATCTGGTTTGCTTTTCAGAACAATTTATTCACAAACTTTCTATGTAAAGACCTAGCTTTTTCCATTACTTGTCATTTTCGAAAGTTTCATAACTGTATATTTAACCCTCACCCTGCGATGGGCGTACCTACATGTCATCGACTTTCCATGCATTCACTCTGCACATGCGTACGAAAACGGCATGGTCAAGCTGACCGCGCTGCGCACAAGCCGTATTTTCATGCATCGGGTCACTGACCTTTTTGAGACGTAACTACAGTCTTATTGCTCACTGTATCTCTTCTAAATCAAACGCATTGTGACATGGACATGTTAACCAGTGAACCACTGGTCGGAATCACAAAGACTAAGCTTTCAAAGGCTCTCCCAACACTTTCAAAAGATGTAACATCGACATGCAAACTGTTGCTAACAAATTTGCAATATTATCTCATTTTCTCACAAACTGAGTTGTCTGTATCTAAGAACCAATCAGAAACAAGCTCTGAAATGATCTTTGCCCCAGATGCCTACATTGGTTTTTTAGTATGTGTCAATCAGGATGAAACCATTTGTTTAGGGCTTGGGAGGACATGGCTAGTTATGCTTCATTCTCACGAAACTACACCTGTCACTTTGGTATCATAAGTCAGATCATTGGTTAGAGACTGACAGACTAAGGTTTTGCTGGTTAATTCATTATCAAGCGTGATAAGGCATAGCAACGAATGTTTTCATACTGATCAAATACATACCGAACCATGTGGACAGCGATAGTGTGGTCATCGTACATCGGCAAGGGTCAGTGACCCAGATAAGATTCTCCGTGAGTAAAGTCACTGACCGGACAGCGGGTTTAAGCCATTGCGCGCAAGGTGAGCGTTAACTGCTTTTTCAAAAATTGATACCATAGCCTTGCAGTTAATTATAATGGTATATGAATTCATCTATTCCAGATTGTATACATGCTGTTGTCACTGCAGTACAATTCACGCATTCGTGTGAAAACCTACACAGATGAATTGACGCCAATTGAATCGGCCTGTTCAGTGTATCATGGGGCTAATTGGTATGAAAGGGAGGTAAGAACTCATGAAATCTCTCACAAGCAAATATTATTTCATAAGAAAAAGTACACGTTTTCTAGATTAAATACTGGCGAGGAATTACAAATGAAATGAACCTAGCTTGCTTTTAAAGGAGCTGTAGGGGAAGTCGGTAGCCTAGTAGATAGTATAACACTGTTTCAGTGCAGAAAATGCTCAAACTGTGTCTGTGAGTATTTCATGATTGGATGTTTATTATCAACTCTGCAGTATTATCCATTGGGAAGATTATCTCTTTTTTTTGTTGAATAATGGTTGAGCACAATTTCAATAGATAGATACATGATAATTTTTCAGAGTATTTTGGATGATACACTATCAAAAGCAGTGATGATGAGACATCATTCACACTGTTATAAAAACGCTGTAGCGCTTGCATTATTATCTATCTAAAACAATTCTCCATGGCTATTAAGCATACATTTTTCATGTCAAAAATGACTGTTTGTGCTGATCTGGTCGGGCAAAGTAAAGCCTGTGAAATGTGTGCCAGTACTGCTCATTATTTATTTGAAAACTGGTTGCCTTAGTTTAAGTGTGTATGTATTAACGTGTTCATTTCTTGATTCATGTATTCATCTAAATCAGATGCATTTGGGTTAGGACTTTACATTGCAGCCTAATTTATGATTATCAATGTAAATTGTGGGGGGGGGGGGGGTCTTGGTAATTTAATGGCTTTGAGGCCATGCAGTGATTATGGGGATTGGATAATCTGTTGTTTTTTTTTAAATATTTTTTTTTAATAAGAGTAAAATGGGAAATATGCGATGGGAAAACTTGTCTTCAATGCAGTACCTTCCCTTGGGAAAGGAATGCTTTAGAGTGAGGGTCCCATACTTTGGTTTCTGCATAAATATGAAGATTGACATTTTTATACTCTGTGAAGATACTGAAAAATTGAAAATATGCAAGGTGTGATGGAAGTAGTAGCCATCTTCACAAACTCACACAAGCTTTGTTTTTTAAAAGTAGATTGGCATGATTTTATGCATGATTTGCATTTTTCATGTCGGATTATCATTATGAAGGAGTGTAGTATGATAAGCAATGCTGTTTATTACAGTCACATCACATTTGCAGAGATTTTGTTAAAATGAGGGTTCATGATTTTCTCACCTGTACAGATCTGGGACATGTTTGGAGTATTCTTTGCCAATCATCCTGACTTAAGGCGCATTCTCACCGACTATGGATTTGAGGGACATCCATTCAGGAAAGATTTTCCTCTGTCTGGTTACGTTGAGGTAACATTGATTTCTCGCACTGACTCATCAGTATAACAATATAAGAAATTTTTGTTGTTATCCTTTTTCGGTTTGGTGAAAATGTAGGAATTCATTTTATCCAACAATTTATATACTGGATTGTTGCCGAATAACAAAACAAAAGATTGGGATGTATTACAATTTAGATCCTTTTGCTTCATGTATTTTTTAAAAGAAATTCTGTAAAGTATAATGTCAAGCAGAGCTGCCAGATTTTACATTTAGAAATTAAACTTGATTATTCAGACTCTAAGGTTGAGATGTGATAATAAGATTTTTATTGCAAAGTACAAAACCTGCATGAGATGGGCCTGGTAGGGGACCATTTTATGGCAGCTGCCAATTGTTGCAGGTAGTAAATAAAGATTTGGTATTTGATATGGGTAGTTGTACACATCATAACGTAGTTATTTTCCCTTTGCACAGTTTCCGGTGAGTTTCTTTCACTTAGAGTGAATCATGAGTGTGAAGACTGTAGACTATACCTGCATGTATTCAGTTATTATGGATAGAATCTGCTATTCCCGAGTGAAAATAATTTTCATCAGGAAATGTCACTGAAATAGACAGAGGTAAAATCAAATGTACCTCAGAAGTATTCTGATGAGATTTGTTTTATCACCGCAAGAAACAAACAAGCATGCATTTATAGTTTATGCATTTTGCTGTATTTGTTTGGTGCCGAGGGTACCAATTTGACTCATTCCCCCTCCCCCAAGAAAACAACGAAGGGTTACAGGTGTGGCAGGCATATGTGACAATAGCTCACTGAAAAAGCCAAATAAATGACATATTTCAAAACACACTTGGAGCTTGGTTTCCATTTTAACTTCAGTGGTAGCAAATCATTATTTTAGTTGAGAAGGAAAAGGTGAACTTGTGTTTATTTAAACTCTTGGTTTTTACAGGTCCGCTATGATGATGAGGTCAAGAGGGTTGTTATTGAACCATTGGAAATGGCTCAGGAATTCCGCAAGTTTGAAGCTAGCACACCATGGGAAACATTCCCTGCTCATAGACTGACTGAGGGAGAGGAGACTCCAAAGGAAAGTTCGAAGAAAGAAGAAGAGAAAAAATAGGCATATTATCCCTTTTATTATTTTTACTTGTTAAGTTCAATCGTTTGGGTGTGACAAAAATGTGATTGCTAAGCTGAGAAACCCAGACTCTTGTTGCATTGGTAGCTATCAGAGTCATTGTGTAGCCTCGGAACTTCGGGGACCTACGAAGAAGCCCTAAAATGTAAAAATTTGAGAAAAAGCCCTGGAATTAATGGATTAGTGATGAGCTGGAATTCGCTTGGGGTAAACATAAAAAGTGAGAAAAAACCTGAACAAAAATAAATAAATTTTCTTGAATGTTCTTGCATTTAGGTAGTTCTAGAATTGATTATTTTAGAACTGGAAAGACATTCTTAAAGGTGTGCGGGAACCCTGTATCACTGGGTAATGCAATAGCCTTGTCATTCACAATTTACCGAAAAACTTGTGTTGATTCACAATTTACCGAAAAACTTGTGTTGTAGAGATGTTTTGACTGAAGTATAGTCCTAGCTGTGAAACAATCAAGAAGGCATTATGCTGTGCAGGTTCTCACACATTTGTTTTCATTACAATGAGTGCAAATTTCCTTTGTCAGTAGTAAGGTTTGATCTCGATAGGAGGTATTCTTTTCAAGGAATATTTTGAGTGTGTTTCTCTGAATTTGATTAATAATCATGTGGACGTGTGAAATGCAGTAATGTAAATGAGATTTATCTAAAGTGGAAGATGATGGTTAGCTGTGATTTTAAGAAAATTTTTTACCAGGAGTCATAAATGTAAATAGGTAAAACGTAAGTTGCAAGTGGCACATCAGTTTTATAGACAAAGCTGGTAACTTTACAATTGAAGAGTAATGTGTATTTCTCATGTGGCTGTGTTTTCTTTGATATTCATTGTTCTTAGAATATGGCCAATTGACGAGCTGCAACCAAAGGAAATACTGATATACATGACTGATCATGGTGGTGTCAAATTTCTGTGGCTCATATTTTGAATTAATAAAACTGAATGTTAATTTGTCACCCCAAGGTGTTTGTCTGAATGAAAAAGTTGTTACTTTATGTTCTGTGTCTTTCATAGTTTTAATTTTTGGTTTTGGAGAGGAATTTTATTCATGGGCTTATCTGTTTCATTCCAAAGTGATTGCCATGAGACGAACTGCTTAATGCTTGTACATGAGCTCACTGAAGACCTGTCCAAACATTTAAACATAGAAAGAGGCTCACACTGCTTTATACATCAGTGCCTATTATAAGGTGTTCCAGCTGACATTGCAGTAAGTTTACATGTAAATGTAACCAAAAGTCAGTTTGTCACAGGGGCTGAGACCAGCAAAATGAGCATCTTAGGTTTGAGACTCGATCAATTTTCCAGATTCTTTGAGAATAATTTGCTTGTATAAATAAAACTCCAAAGTGATTTGTTGAAGTTATTCAGCCCTGATCAATTTTAGTATTTCAGTGACAAATCGGTACTGTATCATTTGACAAAAATTCACTAGGTGTAAGTTTAAAACAGCAGCCTTGACTTACAAACAAGCTGGGAAAATCTTATGGCATTTATTAAATCTTCGTAAGCAATGAAATCTGAATGTGACATCAGTCTGTACCATTCAAATGTAGACTAATATGATGTACTAAAACTACATAGCAGACATTTAGTTAGTATATCGTAAAGTGAATATTTAAAAAAATATCCAGTCAAATCTCCTTCATGTTTGGAATATAATGTATTTTGCTGTGAACTATGATATCCATGCATATGTCAACATCTCACATATGTTCAAACCTTTCACAAACATGCAAATCTTCTTCATCAAAGAAATAAACCAAACTTTGTGCAGGAGGATGGCAAAAATAAGCAATCTTTTATATAAAATATGACAAGAGGAATGTAAAAAGAAATTAATAGCTATTGTGAATAATATCAATGTAAACAGAAAGTAATAGAGAAAAAGTGCACAAATAAAAGGATGCTCACACTGGGTTGTGTAATATTCCTTTGAACAGATTTTTGTTCACTCTCTGACATTTACTGATATGCAGTGATTTCATTCGCTAATAGTTACTTCAGCTTTGGCTGGTTAAAACAAGATACATATTTACAATATGTAGTACCGTAGCAGATATATTCTTTTCTATTTTGAGCTAAATGGAAGTATATCTGCCTGAACTTGCTCACATTGGAAGTTTCTCTGTTTTGTAATTGCATCAAAGATACTAGAAACAATTAGATGAGACATCTCGGGCTTTTCATGAGCACGGGTTTTGCAGCGCCACCTACTAGCGAAAGCATGAGACATGTAAACAATTTTTACAAAACCGAAGAGAGAAAATGGCAAGTTTTGTTCAGTGTTCAACTATCACCCTAGGCCTTGCTGGAAGTTGTTAATGTTGTATTTATAAAGTAATTCGCTGTTTCTGACCTCGCTATTTTTCTTTTTCTTTTTTACATGTGGTAAGAATGTCACAATCCTTTTATTAATTTACCATCCTACCGAAGATAAATCTAGTATATTTTTGGAATAACGTGGGACCAAGGCTGGATATTCCATTTATGATGTAACTCGCGTGCCTGGTCTTCCATTGGCAAATACAAGTAAGAAAGTAAACAAAAGTGAAAACTATGAAGGGTTTCAAAACATTTAAGAACTTTCCTTTCACAGTAACAGACTAACCTTGGATTTTCCCCCTTCTCATTCTTCCTCCACTTCTCTTTCTTCTCCAAATTCATGAAAAATACACCATCGTCGACAAACACTTCAACCGTTGCATCAGAGACGCATGGCAGTACAAACTACAGCAGTTGAGTCCCAAGCGCTGCTGGCAGGCTAAAAATAACTTGTCGCGAGAGAGGCTGGGGAAGCTATGATCTATGCTTATGCCATCTCGTGAAAAATCTGTCTCTCTCTTCTTCCTTCCTTCACCTGCTCTTTCTGTGCTTTGCTTTATAGAAAAATTATAATTAAATAGATACCACATATTTTGACGGTGAAATTGCCCCTGGAAGCGAAACCGATCATGGCTGTGTCTTATTTTCTATGCAAATCCAATGTACGAAGCATGGGCTCTCTGCACCGCGAGTGGGCAGTGCCCGGGGACTGTGAAATAAATGCTATTTTAAGAGGCCAGAAGAAGGGAGTGTCGGATCTTACCAATCTAGTATCTTTGATTGCATTACTGTGCTGCAAATGCTGTCCATTTGTTTAAACCGCAAATTCCCAAAATTTTTTTTAGTTTTAGTGTCAATCCCTACTTGAAACTTTGATCAGCAATAAATAAATCAATAAAATAATACATACATACTTTTTCTTAGCTTAAAATGTTTCATATGTTAAAGTGCACCAGAATGGATGTAAGAGTGCACAGTTTTTAATATAAGTCTCAAATCGGTGTAGTTTTTTTTATTGGAAATTTATTGTTTCGCCATCATTTAGATCTATTTCGAGTCATGGTTCGCCATTTTAAGGTTTCGTTATCACTTCCTGCACTATCAAACACACTAACCCGTGCGCAAATCATGCTGTTGTACGGGATGCGCAGGGTGTCAACACACAAAGGTAGAGCAGTAAGACTTATTTAAAAACAAACAAACAAAAATAAAATAAACAAATAGGAACAGGCCAGATGAAGCAGGTCCATAATAACCACCCAGAACTGACACCAATATTCAAACGGATTTATCCCGGGCAGGGCCGGGGACCTCAGCTAGTAAGAAATATAGATGGATTACAGCAAGACCATGGAAATCTTTGGATAAAAAGGGAAATTTCTCATCTGCTTTCGGTTTAAGCGGGTTCCACTGTACAACACTATCTCCAATGGTAATGTCAAAAATTCAATTCAAGGTTAAAAATATTTTGATGATGCAACAAAAAACATTTGGTCTCTGTTGAAAACATAAATATATATGAATAATACAATGTATCTTTTGTAAGATAATGAGGATTTCGGTTGCAGAGAAAACATTTTCTTTGTCTCTTCGACAACAACAATAATATTGTGGTACAAACTGGTCAGTTCTGGGACTTTGTAGTAAAATATAAATAGGTGCATGGGTAAAGAATGAAAACGTTCATGGAATCATGAAATAAGACAATCTTGAGCATCAGTTAACAAATAAATAAGTCATTTGATTATCAGTTTCTCAGTGTTGAAAGGCTCAGAACAATGTGAATATTATATACAAATAATATAGATCATGAAATACTAAGGAAACAATGAGCACTGAACTAGAACTGGATACCTTCATCGTTCATGACTTCAGAAATATTTTCGGACACGGACCCACAGTGCACTTTGTCCTTCCCAAAGGAGTCTGAAATCTGCAAGCTGATTTAAAGAATCTGTACACATTTACAAAATTCCTTGTCCTAGGATCTATCCAAAACGTGTTGACAATTAATTTTACAGAGAAAATGAGTTTTATTCGTAACTTTCAAATTTTATTTGTGAGATTTCAACTCCTGAAGCTCTGAGCATCAGGCTTAAATAAAATGCCCAAGGAAATCTGAGGGGTGCGAAGTGATCATTATTGTGTCGAGGCATCGTCAAACCCATATTCAAACTCAAACCCGCTTGTTATCTTCTTTGTTTTAAGCAATACTGAGTGTCTTATAATGTAATATAACTTCATATAATTATATTGGTGAATTTCATTTGTTAGAAGTTTGGAACACTGATTGAAGCACATAATGGTATGGACTGAGCAAATTTTGTTATAGCATCTCGAAATGCAGCTGCAGGTGGTCAATCTTTTCTCAGAAAAAAATGTTTCTAAGAACATGATCTAAACACAAAAAAACACCGCCTTTATTTCTCCGTCCATGTCTATTTTTAATGAAAAGGAAAAACAAATCCCTACATTTAGAAAGTTTTTGAAGATGCTGAATGTAAATACATCCCCCATAGGTGTAAAAATATCACTTCCTCACTATACATTTGTGAGGCGCTCTAGGGAAATGGTCCACGTTGCCAATTTTTTTCAAAATTGAGTTTAGGGTACACAGTGAAAGTACAAACTGTCCCAAGAAGAATGCATCTTCCTTCATTTAAAAATGTTGAAAATTGTCCACATTATGGCTATTTCAAGGTGGCAAAGGTAGAAAAAGTCACTTTTGAAAAAAGTGTTTAAAGTCTACGAAAATTAAAAAAGACCATTAGATTGGATAAAAAAAAATGAAACAAACATATGAATAGGGGGAATTCATTAAAATCTTTTTGCCCAGGCATAAAGAAATGATTGAGGAGTCTATTTATGCCAGAAACTGATATAGGACAGGAAAGTAACCATCCACCTATTTTTTTGGCTCTATCTCGAAAGTGCCGGGCACGACATGTTGACCATTTCCTTAGAGCGCCTCACATTTTATTGCTTTATGCCTATTTCACTACTACAAAGAAAAACACTTTTCATAATACATGTGGTTGTTCTGAACAGGAATAATTCCTGATTGGGGAAAATTTCAATCAAATAAAAAATTTACCGGCCTCTGAGAATTCCTACGGAACAAAAAAAGAGACCAAATGAGTCACATAATCTTTCAATGAGATGAAATGATCCATTCAATGTGTTAATGAAACTGCGAATAACAAAAATAATAAAAGTGACACGTAAACTGACATACATCATATATTTTGAGAATAATGATATTGACAAAAACTGGAATTCATTGGCTGAAATCATTTCTGCTTGATCTTGATTTCATGCTAAATAGTAAGAATACAATTATCACAAGAAAACATACTGCCAACAATAACAAGCTTTCAAGATTATTTCAGCATTTTCTAGCTCCACTAACTGATATGGAAGACTTTTGCTACAGATTAACACCGAATAAAAAACATTTTCTTGTTCCAATTCCTCAGATATCATTAGCACAGCCAAACAGAATCCAATTCATAATACTAGCAACAAAAATTAGAAAATAGTCACTTCCAAGTATTGCCTTTGTCCTTTTCGCAAAACAGGACAGTTGCTAGTATTAAGAAAAAACAAACAACAAAAACAAAGCCACATGCTCTGTCATGCAAAAGCAATCTTTCATGGTTATTCCTTGGTGAATCCTCATGTGAAAAAATATATGTATGTAAAGCTATATCATGCAATACTGAATTTGGTGGGGTCTTCCATCACAGCAACAGTTTCTGCAAAGAAATCACATGCTCTTTGTGAATTTATTAATTCATCTCTTTACAGTTCCCCAAAAGAAACATCCACAGAAATTTAACAAGCATGTCATGCATTTAGTCACAGGCTGTTTCCCTGGAGAACCAATCCTTGTGAAGCGGCAAAATACTTGTGCTGCAATAACTCATATTTTGCACCTTCTCTGATAGTGCTATGTAAACAAAGGGAGCTAGGTAGCTTGTCCCTCTCACTAAAGAGGGACCATGATTTTCAGAATGAAAGATGGTTGCTGAGTTTTGTTGTCAGTTTCCATAGTGATGAGTAACTCACTTGCATCTGACTGGTTATCTTGCAAAACAGGAGTGGTGTTTGCCAGATCAAATCCCCCCATCTTAGGACTTGAAGATAGCATCTCCCATTGCAGGCTTTTGGATATGCATGCTAGTCTTTACGTGCACTGTCAGTGTCAGCTTAACCCACATAAAGCTAATCTGTCAAGCAAAAGCAGTCTCTCCAGATGGATATTCATGCAATGCAACAAAATGCCATGCCCTCAAAAGCACAGTCTTGATACATCATGGTTCCAAGCCTACATGCATTATCGGCGCCATGTTTTACGATATCTAGATAGAAAAAAGAGATAACCAAAGTTAGACAATGTTTAATCAGTTAGCTAAAATGTGTAACAACAGCCATCATTTCATTAAAGCAAAGTGCGACACTAATGGAATAACTCATAATGTTTGATAATGAGTTCAAAGTTATGAAGAATTGAAGCAAAGAAAGTCTGGTTACTTTTCCAAGCAAAACATGAAGCATTATGTGATAGGTCGTTATCAAAATACATGTATTTAACATTTGCATTGTTACTGGATTGCCACAGCATGGTGAAACCCTCTCTGCACTCAATGTTTGTTAAGCCATTCTGCTTTGTAAACTGTTTTATTTGTCATACAGGCAGTCTAGTCAGATACAGCTTACAGCATCCATGGCAACATTTGCCATGCAGACAGTCTGTTCACTGTTGGCAAATCCCTTGCTGGTGCGCCATAACAGAATGCAATGCAATGGTTGCTATGGTAGCAGGGAAAGGGACTCAACCAGATGAAACTAAATGCTGAAGTTTGTTGACAGCATCATTTAAAGTTCAGTCTTGGGAATGCACAAAACAAAACATTCCTATTCACTGAGAATATACTCTCGCACCACCATGTCTCCATCAAAGCTTAGCAATAATGTCTCAACAATGATGAGACATGCAGCCAATAACAGTGAGATTTCTCTCTAATTCTATATGTTCTGATACAAATCATAGTACCCATTGAGCTGACTACGCTTCAGATGTTCCAGAAGTTTTTGTTCTGTCTGTTGTAGCTGATCTCTCCGTCTTCCATCAGCATCTGAGATAGAGAGTTCCTCATACAGTTTCCTTGTTTCTTCGATGATACGAAATATGTTCTTCTCTTCTTCTTCCTGTAGAAAAATGAATGAAAAGTTAAGATTTCTTTTTTTTTTTTTTTCATGGTTAGTGGTGAATTTTACAGACGTGGTCATCACATCACCCCCATGTGCTTTTAGACATAAAGTAATATTAGATATGCCCCTTCCAAAAACACAGTAATAGAAGAAGGGTCATTAGAAGGAAAAACTCATTAAGCATTTGCATCTAACTCACTATCTTCCTGAGCCTACAAAGGGCTGCAACAAGTTCATGTCAAGGAAGCTTCAACTTTGCAGACATTTGGTAAAATCATGATACATGTCCACTAGTCATGCCATTGAAATGTTTCACAAATTAGAAATTCAATAATTATTCATTTCTTAGATAAAATGTCTAATGCAGGGCAGGCCGCCATGTTCAACATTGTGTTTTCAAGCGTTCCCGGCAACCAGGCTTCTTGATACCAGAAATAACGCAATGTACAGTACATGACTGTAGATGACACTATCATCTTTTTCTGTGCTAAAACAGAAAAATTCTATCTGCTTTCTACTTCCTTTGATCATTGCATTTTGAGCACTTTTAAAGGGGTGAAACAAGGACTTAAACTGAACAGATTTATAGTCTAAAGAATGAAAATGGTGGCAGTGATGCAGAAAAAAGAAACAAAACAACAAAAATTCATGTTTTAAGTATTTAATTTTATTTTTTAAAAAGTAAATATTTTCAAAATCAGAATAGTGCCCGTTGTTTAAGGGCAGAAAGGGGGGTGGCCTTGTGAAAGTAGATTGGACAGCATTGGGTTAACAGGTGCTTACTTTGCATCCCCAAGGCATCTAATTACTAGCAATACTGTGTCACAGCCCTTTATTCCTTGGCTTACCTTGGGGTTCTTGATGTTAATGTGAACTAAAAGGGTAGACATTGATAATGGCTCACTGTAGATGTTTTTCAGTTGCACACTGCGATAACCTGGCAAAAGATAAAAAATGACACTGATGTTACTGTGTTACTGGATTGCCACAACATGGTGAAACCCTCTCTGCGCTCAATTTTTGTTAAGCCATTTCTTAGAAATGTGGCACTTTCACACGAATAACAAAACTGCATTACAATCTGAATATTTCAGGGATCTCACACGTGCTCTTAGCTTTTTGAGGCCCCAGAACAAGAAGAAGAGAAGAAGCCGAAGAAGAAAAACAAGAAAAAACTGAAAAAAGGAAGAAAAAGATGCATGAGCAGAAGAAGAAGAGGAAGCTGAAGACTTGGCAGAAGAAAAGCAAGAGACAAGAAAGAATAGGAAATACAAGAAGAGACAAACAAAAACAAGAAAAAACGTGGTGTACATGCCAAGATCTGTGATCCTCCTCAAATTAAGATCTCAAACCTGTATTGAGAGAAGGGTCAGCTATAAGAGATTATGGGCAAGGTAAAACATATATACCGAGGGTTGGCAACCAGAATGTTTTATGTCCAAATCGTCAAACTGAGAAAAACAAGTTTGAAATTTGTAACCTTAACAAGAAAAAATCAAATAATTGATACAATTTCAACACAGTCGTGTGAATACTTTAATTGGGTTATGAAGTCAAGTTACAGACCTTGTGCCTTGGATGTCTACAGGCATTTAAGAGCAATGAATAAAATTGGATATAACACATCTGCTTGTAGATAAAACAATGAAGAAAGATCACACAAACATTTTTTTGATCATCTGAACTTTGTACTGTACCAAAATGTACTGTTTGTCACTCTCTCTCTCTGTCAGTGCATGCACTTTCTTTCTTTTTCTTTAAAAAAAAATAAACTGTATTCATTAGCACCACCACTTACCTTGTCTGATGCTCTTGAGATGGAAAGTGGCTTGGCTTACACAGGTGGCTTCACCAAGTTCATTGCCCACCTCAAACCGGACAACAGCTAAGTCTGGGCATGAGATGTGGAAGACAAATGTTTGATTCTTCCACACTGGGTTCAGTACATTCTTGTCTGGAAGGAAAAACAATAGACTTGAATGGAATGAATACATTGTGGTCTCTGACAGTGCTTCTCAAACTTTTTTGCTGCTACAGAGCTGACATATCAGCCATGTCCCACCTAACAGTACTGGCATTTCAACCATGTCCTACCTAACAGTGTTAGCATATCAGCCATGTCCTACCTAATAGTGTTGGCATATCAGCCATGTCCTACCTAACAGTGTTGGCATATCAGCCATGTCCTACCTAACAGTGTTAGCATATCAGCCATGTCCTACCTAACAGTGTTAGCATATCAGCCATGTCCTACCTAACAGTGTTAGCATATAAGCCATGTCCTACCTAACAGTGTTAGCATATCAGCCATGTCCTACCTAACAGTGTTAGCATATCAGCCATGTCCTACCTAACAGTGTTAGCATATCAGCCATGTCCTACCTAACAGTGTTAGCATATCAGCCATGTCCTACCTAACAGTGTTAGCATATCAGCCATGTCCTACCTAACAGTGTTAGCATATCAGCCATGTCCTACCTAACAGTGTTAGCATATCAACCATGTCCTACCTAACAGTGTTAGCATATCAGCCATGTCCTACCTAACAGTGTTAGCATATCAGCCATGTCCTACATAACAGTGTTAGCATATCAGCCATGTCCTACCTAACAGTGTTAGCATATCAGCCATGTCCTACCTAATAGTGTTGGCATATCAGCCATGTCCTACCTAACAGTGTTGACATATGAATCTCCCACCTAACAGTGTTGGCATACCAGCGATGTCCTATCTAACAGTGTTGGCATATCCTACTTAACCCTCCAGGGCCCGCTTTCATTTCTGCTTGTGGGAAAATTCTGATTTTGTGAGAATTTGTTCTAACGGGTGTACATACTTAGGAGGTTTTCATGATCAAAATTTAATGTGTATGATTTAGTGTGTATTGCAGAACATTCATGGACTCCTTGAATTTAAGAGAGGACACAGGAACCCTGCAAAAATACTCATTTGCAAAATTTTGGGTTTCAGCAGTTTGTGTCCGAGACCATCAACTTGAATGTACTGGGCTCAAACAGATGGGATGAAAAGAAAAGAAACAACAATACCTTTTGTTAATCCAGTTCTTTCCTTTTGACAATCCAGGGGCAAACCTAGTGTCTCCACCACCACATAAGGCTGCATAACTCCAACCCCAGAACTGATGGTGCCCAGGTTTCTTCCCCCTAACACTGTCACAGTCAAAACTACTTTTTCTATATCCCCAGACAAGGTCCTGATATCAGATGGATTGTAGTAACTGTTGTTCATGAAACTGGGCTTCAGCACATAGCCACATCTAGAGAAAAAGAGACAGTGATCAATACAAAGAGTTGAATACAATCAATTTAAAGAAACTTAGAAAACTTAATATAACTGTCAGTTCCGCAAGTTTTCATTAAAAATATCTTTGAGTGAACAGTTCATTTGCCACTGCACTTCCTTTCATCTTCGCCGTGTCGCTAAAAACTAGGTATGACACGTGGTGTAATGAACAATTTACTAGGATACCCTCTTTAAAAGTATGGTGTTTGTCAAACTCCAGAATGTCCGAGTAGGGTTAAAAGACGAGATCAATAAGATCTGAGGTAATAAGAATTTTTACTTTTCTACATGAACTGCTTACATTGAAAATAGGTACATGCATAAAGCATGCAGAGCAACCTTTCATATAGTAAGGGCCAAACTTTACAAAGCCCCTCAAAACTCCTCATTTTGACTTTGGCGTTTATCTTAAACAATTGATGATATGTGATTTTAAGTTAGGCCTACGATTAAATGATGCTTTTTCTCACTTACCCGCCATTCTGTGCAAACATTGCCTGGTTGATCTGCATGGGTTTATCTGGAGTTTGATAGTTCATTGCTACCAGCTGGCAACCCATGTGCCATTTAGGAAGGGGATCAAAGTTTGTAGAGGCCCATCGCAGAGATTTTGGATAAACTCGACTCATTTGGAATTGATTGAACCTATGTAGCATAATGAAGAGAGAAACAATGATATGGGTTATTTCTTCTGATTTTATGTATTGATAAAAAAAATATTGGAGGGTCTAAAACAAAGCTGCAATTTTAACCCTTTGGGTGTTGTCTAAAAAAATTGGTGTATTAAACCTGCTGCATGAAAATCCCGCACCCCAGAATGTCTTAGTAGGATTAAGAAGATGAAACCAGCAAGCAAGATCCAACTTAACCTTTACCGTATGTCGTGGGTCAAAAATGGCACAGAAGGTTGGAATTTCAATACTACTCTATAACAGCTAGCCTCAAATCCATGGGCAGCCAAGAATGCCTCAATTAACCATTTTGCCACATATCAATTGAGGATATTATTAATTTTAATTTCAAGTTTTGAAACAGATTACGGTTTTTTACCCTACCCCCAATTCCTACGTCGTGGGTAATTTTTGGCACAGACTCTACAATGAGGAAAAAAAAAGTTGTCACCCCTGATCTATTTCTGGTATGTCCGTCCATGGTTTTTCCAGCCACAAGGAAGCTAAAAATAACACCCTAAGCGAACCCCTGCATGTGACCTAGATCTAGACTATGCAAGTATCGCGGCTTTGTGCTGCTTTTATGTCAGAGAGCACAATGGCAGAAAGTAACGTGGCCGCATGTTTTACACTTGAGCCAGAAAGCGATGATGTGCAATCAATGTCAGATGAAGATGAATTCAGGCCCGTGGGTGACCTGCAGGATAGCCTCCGCCATCTTGAAACTGAATAGTAGAGATTACGATTAGCACAAGATACCCGAATACGACTGTGCCAAAAATGAACCACGGCGTAGGGGACGCGTAGTAAATATCGAAGTACGGTAAAGGTTAATAAGAATTTTGACTTTTCTACATGAACTGCTTTCATAGAAAGTAGATCTATATGGTAAACACTGCACCTGTGATGTATGGCAGTTGACAACTGTGAAAATTGGATATTCAGAACATTCTAAAACATGGCCAATTTGAGCCATGATGTTGGCTCTACACACTCAAACGGTAAAAGGGTTCTTCAGGTTAAAACACACTAAACAAACTGCTAGTTTACATCTTGAACTCACATCAAATGTCCCACATCATCTTTGCTGACACGCTCTTCACTGAAGGAGGACATTTCACAAAATCTGGGAGGTGCTGCAACATAAACAGGGAAATAATAAATAAGGTAAATCTGATACAAAACACAAATTGAACATAAAAAATCCTGAGATTTGTCAGGATGAAACTGATTTACCATATATTGCATGTGATTTTATTGAAGTGACCTTGATCTGTATCTTACTATAATGAAGTCAGAGGGTGAACATGTAAGCACCTAAAACTCTGTGACCATGTAACCAAAAAATTACAAAACTCTGTGCACTACCTCAACTTTTTATGGTGAAGTACGTGGACCCATCCATTTTGGACAAATTCAATGTTTCATAATACAGTCGAGCATGCGAAACTTGAACACACCTAAGTCAAAATCATGGATCCCACGAACAAAGATCGAGGTTCCGAATTTATTTCTCAATATTCTTTGTCGTTATTTCACGCGAACCTTGAACTGTGACACGGATTCGTCGAACAAGTTTTCTTGCTGCGAGTGTGATCCAAGTAGCCTAGAAGTAGAAGTAGACCAAAAAAAAACAAAAAAACTAACACCAGAAACTTCATTAGGCTAGCCCTAGCATAGCCTAGTGGTGGCAGAATAGTGTGTTTTGACGCCCCCCCCCCCCCCCCCCCACCCGATTAAAACGGTGACTAAAATACCTGAGACGACCGATTCAGGAAATAACTTTTTGGGGGGGGGGGGGGGGGTGAGGTCCCGCGCTCATATCCTAATTAGCAAAAAAAAGAAAGGAAGCGCTGCTGTAAGAACAGTGGTCAAGCCGAACAGAGAAAAATGATTTTGTGTTCTCCCTTCTGTTTATTTATATCGCTGCTGAGCTTGACTTGCAAACGGTCCTTACCAAAGCATTTCCAGAAGAGAGAAAAAAAGTGTTCGGACACAAGGATGCGTGCTGCTGTCACCATGCAAACCCAGTTTAATATTTGCTTCTCTTTCAACTGACCACAGAGGGGGGGAAAGAAAGATTAAGGGAAGTAATTCATGGCAGATGCTGTCAGCTGTATTAATTATTTCCTTGAATAGACAATAATAATACCTCATGATTAATGCTTCACGTATTCCTTAAAATTTGGAAAACTCGAACTAGATGAAGCCACCCCAAAGAGTTTTCTGTGCTCGACTGTATTTACTTACAAATTATTTGAGCCACAAAAGTGAGATGCACTTTCATTGAGTAAAATTGAAAAGTATGACCCGAAATTTCATTCTGTGTCTTTGTTTACACACTGCTGGTCCAAAATCAACTTTATCAGATCTGAGTATTCTGTGAGGACTTATCATGTAACAATAATTCCTAGTAGTCTTTGCACCAAATCTAAATGCTGTTATTAACATGACCTAGACTAGATATACATTTGGGTGGCACCAAAAATTTGCAAGACTTATCTTGCACGGATCAGCTAGAATATTAAAAGAAGAAAAATGTTATGACACGGCAGTGTGCTTTTCTCTGCAGTTCAGTTAATACCAAATATATGACCTTCGAATTTTTGGCAGTCCTTGCATGAAACTCATCAAAACACATGAGATAATAATAGTAATAATAATCGAGATTATTTACATAGCACCTAATCCAAACAAGTTCACTCTAGGCGCTTTACAGAAAGTCTTGTTTTCTCAATTTGCATCTCTCTCTCTTTCTTTCTCTCTCCCTCTCTCTATCTCAGAGCAAATTGTAATGCAGCCTGTTAGGCGCAGTTCACAACTCTGAGATAGTGGAGGTTTCATTTTAATTTCATTATCTTCTACTCATAGCAGATACAAGCTGCATTGTTCAACATGTGTGTTCACTATACAAAATGTCCGTTCCACAAACTGGTGTAACTTTCACCTGCTGTGCACACCTGTTCCACGATTATTTTTTTTTTTGGGAGCGAGGTAGCAGGGACAAGCGCGGAATGTTATGGTGCATAATAGGATGAGGTTGGCAGACAAAGCTGTCAGTTGGTTCAGAGACTAAAATGTAATCTTGTGAGTGTTGGTAAGTCTTATACAATGTCAAAGAGCATAAGCTGCAATTCAGCTCTACCTGATTCTGTGTCTTTTGGCCTTCTTCAATAAAATTCAATAACCAGGAAAAACATGAAAAAATTCAGTGACAAACTGAGACCTTTCCAAACTCTTCAACATTTTCTGCATGCAAGCAGAAAACAATTGAAACTCAAAACCTAACATTTGGCATGTCCAAAGTTGCTCTCACCTGATGGATTAAATGGTACTGTCTGGCAATAAATGACTAGATCTGACATTTCTTGAGCAATATTGCGGGCTCTTTCTTGTCTGGAGATTTCTTGTGCCTAAGCAAATTGATGAAAGAACAATGAATTTATTTTGGGGGTAAACAATTTGACACACAAAATGGTATGGAAAGTCCAAAACAGCTTCATTTTGTCATTTGGCTGTTGGGACCTCTTTAAGACTGAACTCAAAAGTTTGCAACTGTTGTTACGGGACTGTCATATTTTCCTCAGAAAGCTGAGGCTGAGCAGTGAACACAACTCAGTGTTTTCTCTGTTTGGCTTTTGCAATTAGTCTAGGTTCCCCTAACAACAGCTTTTGCTTTGCAGTTAGTTTTACCTGGGTGACAACGGCCAAATGGACATATGTGTAGGCCCATTGTGCATATTGGCCATCTTTCATGTAATCACCATGGTTATTGTAGCATTGATTTTGATTCGTTAGCTGATTTGCACTGTGAGCATTGAGGCGTCGCGAACCAAACGGCGGCGAGCTAAAAGTAGTTCACTACAGTAAACAATGGCACGTGTGTACATGTACATGGGAGACGTTTGGTCAATTCTTTCACTTCCTTTCCCTTGTTTACACAGATGGTGAGAAATCTGACCAGTTTGGATCCATTCTTTCCACTCCTGTCATAACAGTCAACTGCAATGCAACCAGCAGGCATTTTAACCGCTTACACATATCTCAAAGTTACACTCATCAGCTGATCCACCGGCCATTTTGGGTGTCAGAAGAACAAAACAAAAACACTCTGTGACGTCATTATCAATGGGCCTATTCAGAATAGTCAGAAGTCGCAGTGATGAGAAAATGTTTGGGCATGTGGAATATAACAGAAAATATGACTTAGTAATAAGTTTAAATCTTATAAACAAAACTCTTCTGTAGTTGTATATGAAGCAAATATGATAGACGTACAGATATGATTATGACAGTATTAACAGAAGAAAAGAATCCCCCACCTCCACATCAATTCTGTCAGTGGCATCCAGGGCAAGCTTCAGCCATTCCTCTGCTTCCCCTTTCCGCTTCGAGCCAATCTGAATGGTGCTGGGTTGAGCAGGATGGGTCAGTCTAAAGAGGTGCATGTCCTCACTAGTATGTGTGGTGTCCTCTGTAAAGTAATCAAAGTTATTTTTCTTCACAAATGACATATCCCCAAAAACTGTACTCACATAAAAACATTCTTCCTTCAACCCTGCATTTTTTCATTAAAATAATCCTTCTGTACTTATTTCTACAAATTCAATCCACAGCCAACTGAGATTTTCACTGCTGGACATTCAATCCAAGAAGAACAGTAGCAACTGGAAACAGTAAACCACAGAAAACATTTTCAACTATTCCCTTTCATTTAACCCAGTGTTTCTCAACCTTTTTTGTCCCACACCCCACTTCAATTTTCAAAAAAAAAGAACATGCGTCCCACCATGATCGGAACAAAGTTAGGTTGTGCATAACCATTAAAGTCGTGCATCTGTTAAGTTGGATGTTCTAGTTTGGGCAAAACAAGGAAATCACCAACATGACATAACCAAACAACAGTTTATCTATACAGTTAAGTTAAAATTCGCCATGAAATGAAGATTTCTATAAAAAAAATCCCTATGCCCCATTCTGAAGCCCCACACCCCACAAAAATATTGCTCCACTTCACCTGAAGAAACACTGATTTAACACTTTCACTCTGAGCCGCAAGTCTCATAGCAACACCAATGGTATATTACCCATGCTCTGTACGCTCTTGGTCGCAGCATGACAGTACTAGAAGTTATAGTGTTGTTGTCTTCTTGTAAGTCGAGGGACTATACATTCTTGCTTTTCAGCATGAAGTGGGGCAATGAAAGCTAAGACAGAAGTAGGGAGTGAAAGAGTTTAATTAAGTAACGACAAAACATCAGCAACTGGGGTGCTAAATCATCTAAAAGATATAAAGATCACAACAGATGAGAGACCAAGAATTACCAATATGGCATGCACACAACTGTAGTGTCCCCTCAAGGGGACCACTGGCTTTTGCACCCTCTGCTGTGTTGTCCACCACTTGCACGTAATTGGCAGGAAACAGCATGCCTGCATTATCACCATGATCACCTCTCCACCTAGCAAAATCACAAAGGAAAAATTATACATCAAACCAGACAGCTTTAGCTTAAAGACTTTCTTTTGTTGCAGCCAGAAGAATAATAGTGTAATTTTTTTTTTTCTAAAAGAAATTGGTACTAAGTCCTGAAAAAGTCACCATTTAAAATGTCAAAATTGATAAAATATAAAATGTAATACTTTGTGTTGGGAAACAATATTATGACAATACTGGTGGCACATAACTCAAAACTGACTTGAAATAATATTCTTATGGCAAACACCAGTTCAATCATCAATCTTTTTGTCTGAATATTGGAAATGGCGGGAATGGACCGAAACTTCTGGACCTAGCTGTACATTTCATATCTTTATGAATGTATGACGACACATGAATATACATAGCCTGATGGTTGACTAAAATCTCAATAAGGCTGAAGTCAGTCCTCGGAAGGACAATTCCCACCTATACTGAAACGAGATGATGAGCCATTCTTGACAACCAAGCATAATCTATTTCTATTTGAGGTCTTTGTTTTAGGAGGATCACTGCTATTGGCATTCACACCCTTCTGCCATTTACACCTCTTTACACTAAGCATAATCTATTTCCAAGATCACTTCACTTCCGCCTGTGATCCCTCCCGGGATAAAGGCCGCCGACAAGAGTTCTCCAGGCATCCCAGTCCTGGGCCATTCGTTCCAGCTGTCCCCAGGTGTGACCCATCTTCTTGGTGTCTGCCTCCAAGTCCCAGCGCCAGGTGTTTTTCGGCCGTCTTCTTTTCCTTTTCCCTTGAGGGTTCCATGTGAGGGCGTCTTGTGATGCTGGATGCAGGTTTCCGAAGCATGTGTCCTATCCATCTTCAGCGTCTCTGTAGAATTTCTTTATGTATAAGCTGTTGTTTCGTTCGCTGCCACCGGTCCTGGTTACTGATGGCTTCAGGCCAGCGAATTTGCAGGATCTTCCTGAGGCAGCTGTTGTGGTTCTCCATGTCTCTGCGCCATACAGTAAAACAGGCTTTATGACGGTGTTGAACATCCTAGTTTTGATATTAATGGTCAGGTCCCTGGTGTTCCAAACATTTTTCATTTGCTGGAAAGCTGCCCTTGCCTTGCCGATTCGCACTCTTACATCTGTGTCCATCCCACCCTGTCTGTCCACCATCCCACCCTGTCTGTCCACGATGATGCCGAGATACATGAAGCTTGTCACTTCTTCTAGCGCTTCGCCTTCCAGCTTGATGAGGGCTTTGTTCCCTGCATTGACCTTGAGGATCTTGCTCTTTCCTCTATATTTCCAAGATACTTTCAAATATTCTTATGGACAGGACTATTTCATGCTGTGTGAATGCTGTTTTAATATGCTGCCTGAACTCACCATGGTTGATCAGTAACAACAACATTTGTGATGTAAGATCCACGTTTGAAAGACAGCTCATCAGGTGTGGTAGCATGAAAATCATACAAGGCTTTAACGGTCACCTGAAGAAAGGGCAAAGTCATAATTCAGCACACAATAACCATTTTATTGCAAAGTACTCGTAAATGGACAATGTGGCCTGAAGAACATGAAGAGGATACAAATAATTCTGATAATTCTGAGATAATGAGAAGTGGTTAGGAGTTTATATGCCTAGATAGTGCTCGGTAAAGCGGAAGTGAGAGAAAGAAGAAAAACAAATGACCCAGGTCGGGGTTGAAGCCGCAACCTCTGTTACGACACAAATGACCCTAACTAGGCACATACATATCTAACTGTCTCACCTTTTCTCTGTATGATTTTCTTAGTGCTCTGTCTCCCCCAACCTTGTGCTTATCTGTATCTACTCTGCCTGATAGTTGTTCTGATATAATGAAAGCAATCCGTGCTATTAATTAAAGTGAAAATATGCAGGCTCGGCAGAAAGGAATTTTTGGTTTTACTGTGTTATTCTCAGAGAAGTGAGCAGGAAGTAAAATATAGAGAAAAGAAAACCAAATATTTACTTGACTCTTAACACATGCATCATAAAAGAAAGTCAACACTAACTGAGGCTTCAAAGCCATCTGTAATCTTTAAGGCTGGGCAATAATAACATAATAATGGGTGTAACTGCAATATAACCAGTTGCACGGTTTGTGACTGTTCAATATGCTATTATAATTGCAGTAATATGCAGAGAAAGCACAAGCAGAGTTGGCTGGGCACATTCTATGGATAGAGCATGAGCTCCTCTATGGAGAACTAGTGCAAGGAATGCTCAAGTCAGCGACCCAGGTTTCGCTTCAAAGACAGCCTCAAGACAATCCTAAAGAGAATGGAAATTCCTGTCGAGAATTGGGAAACCTTTGCCGCAGACCAATCAACATGGTGCAGCCTGACAGAGGAGCACAGACAGCTGAACAACACTGCAAGGCAGCCGCCGAAAGCAGAAGAGCAGCCCAGAAAGCACAAGCAGCCAGCTCTTCTTTCCAGCCACCCACTGGCCTGGAATGTGCAACATGTAGCAGACAGTTCTGTGCCCAGATTGGATTTATCAGCCACCTTAGAAGGCACTCCGCCAACCAACAGAAAATGAAGTCTTGGTCATCATTGAGAACAATGGACAAACATCAACATACCTTTCAAAAATAAAAAAAAAATTTTCAGGGCTTTGCAAACTACAACTTTCTTTCTTTCTTTTTTTTTTTTTTTGCCACATTCCTACAACGTTACTTTAACAACAGCTCACATATGTATACTGGATACAATATTACTCCCCAAAGTCCATTTAAATTAATTTTAAAAAAGTGTCTTTACTTAATTGTATACTTACCACACGTACTTGCTCTTGCTGAGGGGCACAGTACATTTCAGTACTGTAATAGACATCCTGAAATAAAAATCAGATAATCAGAAATTTCTGCATTTCCTGTAAAGACCACATCAATGGTGACTTACCTGAAACTACAACCCTCCTTGCCAGTAACACTCTACAAATAAATAACAAGGAACTTTTTCTGTCAAAACCAAGAAAGTCAACATAAAAAATTCAACAAATTAAATATAAACATCAGTATTCTATGGACAGAATTGCATCTGCATGACCTGCTATACGTGAAGTTTAACAAGTGAAAATGATGTTACTAGTTTTACTGCAATAAAAATCCTGTATCAAACTTCCCAGTCACACTCTTGTCCCATGTTCAGCCTGGGTACCGTCAGTGGGGATCCATGCACTAGCTCGCCTGTTGCTGGTAACCTCAGCAGCCAGGTCAATCAGATCATTTTGAACATGCATATCGTGTTTACTTTAGTATGCAATAATATAAACATCGCTGGATAAAAGTTACAGCCCCTGCATATTTGGAAAAAGTACTTGTGAAAAGCTGCAGTGATATACGTTTCATTGTTAGGCAAATAATGAGATGGTGCAATGTAGTCCATGGATGTATGAAAAGAGATCTTCCCTATGGTGTCTACCACTTAGGAGGGTTAGTATTAGAAGGGACCTGAGTGCTATTTGACTGCTTTTGAGAAAAAAACAAAAACCATCATTTCAGTGAAAGCCAATCGAATTTAATAAAATGTTTGCAATACTGGCATCAACTCTTCGAGCAAATCATTAAAATATTAAGTTCGACCGGTTTCAAATGGCTGGATGAGGTATACAGTATTAACCGGGATAAATCTTTGTTCCTACCGTTCTTTCTCCCTTTCCCTGATCTAGACAATTTCCCGTAATAATCTACAGTCTTGCTTCAGAACTCATGCATGGCAGGAGACTACGGACCAACTGAATATTTTGGGCACTGGGTAGTCTAACAGTGAACACATTGGCAAAAACTGATGACATCACAGGCTCATGCATTTGTAAAAAGGAGGACCAGAGGCGAGTAGTCAGTGACATAAAACTAAAAAAAAAAATTCCTTCCCCGCCAAAAGAAAGGAAGGCATCTTCAAAAATTTCAAGCAAACCTGAGTTGTATGAGCCAGGAGTTTTTGCGAACACACAAACACACATTGACTTTTATTTATTTAAATGATGTTTTTTACTTTTTTCTCAGAAGCAGTCAAATGGCACTTGGATCCCTTCTAATTCCAACCCCCTCAATTTATCAATTCAATGAAGACACAAGGCATAGTCTGAAAACTTACATCACCGCCATCCACCTGCACCAGTTTTTCAGAGGCAGGCTGTGTCAGTTTGGCACTTTTGTACAGGGGCTGGCGCTTGTAGTACTCTAGGAGTTTGTCCATGGTGGGGAAACGACGTGTTCCCAACACAAATTTGCCTCTGCTGTATTCTATCTGATAATGTGAGATTCGACGATGGTATCTGCAGAATAGGAGGAAACAATTTGCCATACTGTTGTGGACGAAATCTTGCCGAATTTGAGGTTTAGTCATGAAATTTTTTGATATGTACATTTTCCTTTCATTATGTACTCCAAACTGAATTTTTACTTTCCATGATATCTCACCAGTTATTGTCTAATCTGATGGAGCTTGCTTTTCCAAGAATTTTGATACCAAATTTATTATTCTGGCTTAAAGGCTTCGAAAGTTATGGCATTTTCAAAAGTGAAAAACACCTAGAATTTGCTACTTTTTGCAAATTGCAGGATAGTCCAACTTTGGCCATCTATAAAATGATGGTTTATTGAGTCGCGGCATTAAAAATTCTTAGTTTCCAAGATGAGGGGGTGTACATTACGCTCATTCCTTTTGGGGGGTAAAAATGTAATACGAGCATCTCATTTTACTTTTTTTAATCATCAAGCTTCATCTGATGTCATTTTTTTGTGAACTCTGACAAGGGAGACAAAAATAATGTTTTTTTTGCTTTTTTTAATTGAAAGGGAGGTCAACTGTGTCACCATTGACTTAGCACTGAGTGTTGGACAAAGGTGACGAAATTAAACATTGGGTGGGTCTACAAAAACAGTCGGCGCCTGGTGCTGGAACATGCCCTATGTCTGATCTTGGCATCCTCTTATAATATAAAGGCTGAGGTTCATTTGCGTATAATTTTGATCCTGATCTACAGTGGACCATCATGTTTAATGACACTGCTAATAATGAGAACTTTGCCTCTAGCGAGAACATTATAAATCCCAGTTTTTTCTACTATATAAGCTATATATTAAAATCCTTGAATAATGGCAATCGATAATCACTACACTTGCTATGGCGAGATAATTAATTCTGAATTCACACGGCAAATTGTGGGAGCGGTCGCAGTACATCGTGTAGCGAGTCAGACATATATTGTTCTTTGTCTGTTACTGCACACCCATCCGTCTAGTCACCTCTCACTCAAGCCGACAATGTTTTGTTTCCTTACTGACCACTTGTCATGACAGCGCATTACACTACCACCCACTCAATCAATAAATTTACATTTGGCAGCCTGCCCACCCATCCAATTATGTCTTGCGTAGGCCTAGCAAGCATTGTCTACTTACTGACCATGTGCCGTGATAGCACTGTACACACCACCCACTCAATGAATAAAATTATGCCCACCGACCTGTTCAATCATGTCTTGCATAGGCCAAGCAAGCGTTGTCTGCTTCCATCACTCATGCACTCAATAAATTTACGCTCGCCCACCCGTCCAATCATCTCTTAAGATCTTGCTTTACCCAAGAAGCTTTGTTTTCTTACTGACTGCACAATATGCCACCACCCACGCAACCAAAAAATTTACCATGGCAGTGATTTACGCGGATCAAAGACCGTGCTGCAAGTAATAATCATCGTACATCACAAGTAGTACCCAGAGAGTGCACATGTCTGACGAAGCTACACCTTCATGGCCAGCCCCAGTTTGCCCCAGTGAGTGATGACTCGCAGCACTGTCTTTGATCGTAATTGATCGCCGCACAGGTATGCTCTTTGTCTACACCGGGCTTCGTGACCACATGCCTACACTCCCTATGTCACAAACATGTGGCCAGTCTGTTACTCGTCTGCCTCTAACTTTTGAATCTGACTCTCTCGTAATTTGATCGAAACATGGCTACCGCCAGCATATAAAGACAAAAAAAAAAGGTACTGAGATGAAGGTCGAGACCTGCCGTCAGTTTGATATTACAGTAGCCCAATATGTACGTTGATCGACAGGACATGTCAACAAGAGAGGTAACCATTATTTTTCATGAATACCTCCCTTGTTCGCATGTCCTGCACATAGTGGGGTATTTTAATCCCTTGTCTTGCCTTTTGGATGCTTTCCTGGAATAGCGAGACCTTTGGTATAACGAGACATTTCTGGTGGAACATGACCTCTCGTTATAACCAAATTTCACTGTATGAAAGTTTCCGCAAGTTTCCCGGTCAACAAACTTTTCAACAAATAATTTTTAAAGGAATTTCAATTTAAAAACGATGAAAAATACATTAAATTAAACCTCATTTATCTGGCTTTCTGTGTGAGTTATTTTCAAACACATGCGCTACGACTTTGTTATGAGGCGGTCAATTTGGTATGTCCCACTCAGAGCGAAAACAGCAAGTCTATGTCCTGTTCAAGTTATAAAAACACATAGCTAAACACATTAAACAATACAAAAAGAAGTGTATTTCGTCAGAGAAAGGATTGACCTTTATTTTGATGTAGGATAAATGCCATTTCACATAAATATACAGCTGTAATAGCCTCGTAATGCTGGCCTAAAATTATGCCAAAACAGGATTTTGCCCCTTTAGCAGGGCAGTTTGGACAACCTACTCTCATGATAAATTTAAAAAAAACATTTAAAAAAATAAATTTCTTGACTCTTCCTTATAAAAGACTGAAAACAATGGCAGGTTGTGAAGATTAGGATAACATGGAACCAGAAAGTATTATATACCTTAGAGTGAGAGTGAAACAACCATCCACAGAACTTTGCCGCACAAGGAAGACTCCGTCAACAGGAATCAATCGCAGAAATTCCTCAGCACTGATGCGATCAAGCTCAGGAGCATACCACCTATAGGCAGATCAATACAATTCAGTTCACGGGTACATGACATCATTACTTTGAAACCTATTAATTTAAAAAATGTTGCAGGCAATTTGAATATGATTGATCCTAAATCTTTGTGAAGCTGTTTGATGTTGTTGGCTCTGTCACTGATGATATAAGGAATCAAAACTTTCATAAAATGTGCAATGTTTTTCTATAAATGTTACGGACTATCTACAGCAATTCTGACACCTGATGAGCATGAAGAAATAACAGATGCAAAATATGACGCTAAATCTGTTACCAGTAAAAATGAGATAAAACAATGTCATAAATGATTCACTTCCAGACATTTATGAACGAATACGTTCATCGATGATTTTGAATTCCAACCAGTATCTACGTGCTACTTTGCTAGTATGGTTAGTAACTTTGACCGACAGAGACTTAATGACAAAAGTAGTAGTTAGGTTTGTCTATATAAGGAGAAACTTAATCTGTTACAATCTATGAGTTTCTCAGACACAAATATGCTGACAGATCACACACTACGATTAGTATTTGTTTCAAGTTCCAGCACAGTCCTGAAATGGCACTTTCTATGTTGTACATGCACAAATAAATATCCTTCAGCAGTATTTGTGTTTTGTAAGTGATCCTTAGGACAGATTTATACCATCTTCAATTATCCTCTAGAGGACAATCAGTGAATTTATTTACCGACATAAGAGGTAACAGTATTTTCATGATTTACATTGATACATATGTCACGAGTGGAGTGAGTGCAATTAAAGGGATTGCTACAGAGCGGGTGTAGAGTAAGAAGGGCTCACGGCAGACAAGTAGGGAAAGACGGGAAAGGAGGAGAGTAAAATTAACGCACGTAGACAAGTAAGTTAAGCGTGCATGTTGTGAGTGGTGGGGGGTCTGAATGAGGCGAAAGCGCTGTATTACTATCACTGCAAGTTAGAAGGTCCTACTGAACGGACGCTAGTAAGAGCCCAGCGGGCGAACATAAGGGGAGCAGTCAGAAGACTAGTGAGAGAGTCTTTCCAGTGATGACTGGTAGGTAGAACGTTGATTGATAATTATGATTGATGTATTATATTATATTCGTCTATTACCATGATGTAAATAAGTATATGTGAGGAATGTGGAAGTCCTTGATATTGGATATAGCAATGTGCGCCATGAGCGATAGATGAAAGTGAGTTCATGGATTTGTAGCACGAGTGAGTATTGTGTACTCCGATGGAGGTGTGTTACCGTAAGATGTGTGGTGAGTGAAAGGTGAACTAGTGTGTGTGCGCTTCATGGGTTGTAAGGAGAGGTGGAGTGAATAGAAATGGTATGGCATTATACCAATGTAATGTTATTCTTGTAGGTGCCGAGGTCGGGCCAAAGAGCGCCGCCTACGGTGATAGGCCAGCATAGGGCCGGGGGCCACACATAGGCCAAGAGTGAGGCTGTCGGTGCAGGACAGTAGAGGCACATAAAGTCGTGGCAGTCAGGCCACGGACAGGGACGTAGACATGAGCGTGAATGGGATAATGTACTATTGCCATGTTGATGGGCTAGTGAACTGATAATGTACTATTGCCATGTTGAGGGGCTATTGAAATGATAATGTGTTATTGCCCTGCGGAGGTGCTAGTGGAATGCTAAGGTGTATGACAATAGGAAGGTGATGTTGAGAGACTGCGGTGCCAGTGAATTATTAATGTGCTATTAAGACCCTGAGGGGAGAGGCTGAGGCCGAAGTGCCTTTAGGAGTAACTACCGGGTTGTGGATCCGAGGAAGAGTGCATGTGAGAATAAGGCCGTTGTGCGGCAGTTAATTTCAATAATATAATGTATGTAATTGCGCTATTATCTGTATAATTATGTTTAATAAATGTGTGAGTCTGATGGATTGTTCTGTTAAGTGTTAAACTTGTTTGTTCGTGATTGTTGTCCTGTCATAAACTATTACATCTCCCAGTCTGGGATTTGTGACACTGGGGGCTCGTCCTGTTTACCTGTGGTCATTTTGACATTGTGTATTCGTTATACCTAGTTGTTTTTCTGTTGTGCTAGGAATTCGTGCTGTTGTCTTTGTTCGTGGGATGAATGGGAATTTCATGATGATATGATTTATGTATATTTATGAATATGTATTGATGCATGTATTTTGATGAATATGTATTAATGTGTACTTAAATTTCTGCAGAGAGTGTGTGTGCCAGCCTGTAGAGGTCAAGCAGCCAGAGCTCCGAGACAAGGGGAGAGGTTATAGTCAGAAAAGTTAAGTAAAAGTCAAAAATTTTGTACCCTGGATTGAGGGCTGTCTTTTCTTCTGTCTTTTTCCCTGTTTTTGCTGTTTTTGTTGTCGTAATCGATTATACGGGCGGTGGCGCGGGTTTGCTGTGGTGAACTTGGTTTGTCCTCTTCGGGAGGTGGGCTAAACTTGGAACCGCGTTCATCACAGTGAACAGTTCTATAGGGACCTGTATTTTTGTTTAGATTGTGGCGTTCCATCTTCCTCATTGTTTTAGGAAGACGTTTCTCTTGTCCCTCTTTCTTCCCTATCTGTAGATATGTTCTTTTTTTTCAGACTCTGTTCTTGTTCGTACCTTGTAGTGTAATCGGCGTAGTTAGGTTGCATTTTTTTCCATTATATTTTCTTTTTTAGGTCTTTGTCCTAGTCTGGTTCGTTGTTCCTCGATGTCCTTGTGGTCCTTCTACTGAATTTCCTTATTCTTGTCTTTTCTACTCTTTTTTATTATTAATAGGGCAATACATTTTATAAATATAGAATTAGTTAGGAAGTACGTAAATTTCTGTACGTAAATTGGGTATTGTTATATCTGGTGTGATCTCAGGTCTCTGGTCGTGTCGTTAGTGATCATACCGACAGGTTAGCCGTTTTCATAGTATATACCGTAACCATAAATCTGTGAAATGGCGGAACTCCAACAACTAATGAAGTTGGGTAAGGAACTTGGCCTGGAGGGAGAGGAGCTACGCGGCTGGATTAAAGAACAGCAGGCGGATTTGCGCGATGAGCGTGCTAAGGATAGAGAGCGAGAAAAAGAGGCTCAAGAGCGACAGAGAGAAGAGGAAAGAGAGGCTAAGGATAAGCAACAGGAAAGAGAGGCTAAGGATAAGGAACAGGAAAGGGAGTTTAAGTTAAAGGAGTTAGAAGCTCAGCAACAGGAGAGACAGGCTAGGGAAAGGGAGCAGGAGATAAAGTTAAGGGAGATAGAAGCTAGGGATAACCAATAGGAGAGAGAGACGCGAATGAGAATCGCGGAGTTGGAAATCAAAAAGAATGCGCCAACAGAAACAGTTGAGCGGCAGGTACACAATAAAGGTGGTGTTCGGATTAAGCTCCCTACGTTCGACGACCGGAAGGACGACATAGACGCCTTCCTTTACAGGTTCGAACTGAACGCACAATTGCAATGGGGGGAAAATAAGGAATTATGGTCCACGTACCTGGCGTCTCTATTGCAGGGGCGAGCGTTAACCTACTTTAAAGAGCTACAGCGCGAAGACGTGCAAGATTACGATAAGCTGAAGGCTTTGCTGCTTCGCCGATTTGCGCGTACCGAGGAATATTTCCGGGAGCAGTTTAGGCGAGCACGTGCGGATACCAGGGAGGACTTTGCTGCCTTCGTCGCGAGATTAACGGAATATTTCGCGAACTGGGTAGACTTGGCGCATGTTGGCGCGGATTTTACTAAATTAAAAGACCTAATGATCCGTGACCAGCTGTACGCGTCGTGCCATAAAGATCTGGTGGCTTTCCTGAAAGAAAACGAACCCGCGACGGTGCAGGAGGCGTCTAAGTTGGCGGAAGCATACCGTACGGCACATCCGTCCAAACCAGTGGCGAGGGCGTACGTCCAAGATGCTGGGTACGTCGCCGTTGTCGAGGGGTCGCCGACAGGACATAAAGACAGGTCGCGTCAGCGTGGTGCCTATAGTGGGCAAGCCCAGGGGCAGCGTAGGGGCTATCACCAATCACCTGCATATGGATCCGGTAAGTTTGACCGAGCAGGAGGGCTAGGTCGCGGTAATGGCCGGGGGCGATTTGTGACCTTTGCCGATGACCGACGGCATAGGGACTTTAGTTCCGGTCGCGATGGGTCACGGGGACCCAGGCCTAGTGCAGCACAGGGAGCGGAGTGTTGGACTTGCGGACGCGTGGGTCACTTTTCACGCGAGTGTAGGGCCGCGAAGTGTTGGAACTGCGGAAGAGCAGATCACATCAGCGTGAATTGCCCTGCAGGTAGGATAGCGGCGAACGTGGACAGTAGCTCCAGTCCATGTTCCCCTAATAAATTTCATCATGCGGCTGCGTGTGTTACATCGGACAACGGAGGCGGACAGTATTCTAAGTGTCCCAGTTGTGAGAAGTTATTATCTTCCGGTGTTTTACCTTGTGGGAGAAAGATCCCCGTTATAAATTCATGTCATACAGGAGGTGGTCTTAGGGTTTACCCGGGGTTTGTTGGGGACGAACCGGTCTCGGTTTTACGAGATACAGGATCTACCGTTGTGGGAGTGCATAGGGACTGCATTCGGGATTCACAGCTTACAGGTGAGACTGTCCCGTGCATCCAATTTTCGGGGGCCATTGAGAAATTACCCATGGCAAGAATAGTGATAGATACACCTTTCCTTAGCGGGGAAGTCGAAGCAGTCGTTGGTTGTTTTCCAGGCGCCCAGCTCATCATTGGGAATGTATCACGGGTAGTTTCCCCTTCCGAGGAGAATGTGCAGGCATGGTCGCAATCAAAAGGTATTGACTTTTGTGCCGCGGTCGAAACACGTCGACAGGTAGCTGATAAGGATAAGATTAGACCTTTGGCGACGCCAGCGGTCAACCTAGATATCACGCCAGAGCGCTTGGCGAGATTACAAAGGGAGGATCCATCATTAAACCCATGTTTTGGGGAAGCGCGAACCGAGAAAACGAGGAAATATAAGAACGGCTCGTCTTCCTTTGTTGTTCAGGTGGGCATTCTGTTCCGTAAGTATGTAACGGTGGCCTCCATTTTAAAGCAGGTCGTTGTGCCAGCGTTGCTGATCGCAACAGTATTGCATTTGGCACATGATGTCCCATTAGCGGGTCATATGGGGATAGCTAGAACCAAAGAAAAGGTTCTTAAAAATTTTTACTGGCCATCGATCCACAGAGATGTACAAGTGTACGGTAAGACATGCAGTGCGTGCCAAAAGACGACGCATAAGGGGCGTACACCCCAGGCTCCTCTTCAAAAGATCCCCACGGTCTCGGAACCGTTTAAAAAGGTTTCGATAGACCTTGTTGGCCCCATTCACCCAGCGACCGATAGGGGGAATCGATTTTTCTTAACGGTCATATGTAATGCTACGAGATGGCCAGAGGCGGTTCCTCTGCGGACCATAACGTCTGAGGCAGTCGCGGAAACGTTGTTTGCAATTTTCGCTAGGGTAGGAATACCAGAACAAATTTTGTCTGATAGGGGCGCGCAATTTACTTCGGAGATGATGAAGGAATTGTTCCGCTTATTCAGCATACAACCCATCACTACCACCCCTTATCATCCGCAGGCTAATGGCATGTGCGAGAGATTGAACTCGACGTTAAAGTCGATGCTGCGTAAGGTAGCTGCGGATCGCCCTAAAGATTGGGATAGATATATCCCTGCAGTATTATTCGCGTACAGAGAGGTACGGCAGGAGACAACGGGATTCTCGCCGTTTGAAATGATGTATGGTCGTAGTCCTAGGGGCCCAACTGATGTTCTTCGGGACATGATGACGTCGCCATCATCGGGAGACGATGAGCAGATTTCGGTGTTTCAGTACCTTGTTGATTTAAGAGAAAGATTATCTTCAGCGCGCACTATAGCAGAAGAAGCTTCTGGTATCACTTCGAAAAGAGCAAAAGCCTATAAAGATAGAGGATCCAAACTGAGAATTTTTAAGCCAGGAGACAAGGTCCTATTGTTATTACCTACGGACCATAATAAGTTATTGATGACATGGAAAGGTCCTTATGTTATTGAGCGAGTTGTTTCAAAGGTAGATTACGCTATCCACATTGATGGAGCGAGTAAGGTTTTCCATGTTAATATGCTACAGAGATTTTATGAGAGACCAGAGTATCTGTGTGCACAGACGAAACCAGAGGAGAGTGTCTTCTCTATTGCTTGTACGGGGGTCGTAGACCAGTCGGACTGTGACGTAAGCGACACCGAGGCGCAGCAAGAGTTGCAAATTCAATTGCCGGAGTTAACTCCAAAACAAGGTTACAGGGACGTAAAAATTAACCCTGACCTTACGAGTTCAAGGAGTAGGGAACTTAAGACCCTGTTAGCGTCATTCCCGGATGTTATTACGGATTTGCCGGGTCGCACTACCGTGATCCAGCACCAAATAAAGTTGACTTCGGATAAGCCAGTATTTCTTAGACCTTATCCGCTGCCTTTTTCTTCGAGAGATAGAGTTATAAAGGAAGTTGAGTCAATGTTGAAGTTAGATGTGATAGAACCATCAACATCGCCGTATTCATCACCCATCGTCCTCGTGAAAAAACTTGATGGATCGGTGCGGTTCTGTATTGATTTTCGAAGATTGAACACTATTACGGTAGGCGATAGGGAGCCTATTCCGTTTCAGGAGGAATTAATAGCTTCATTGGCCGGGTCCACGTGGTTTTCCAAGATAGATTTAACGAAAGGTTATTGGGAAATCCCTCTTACTGAGGAGTCGGAACAATACACGGCGTTCCAAACGCCCATTGGATTATTCCAATTTAAGGTCATGCCATTTGGGTTGGTAAACGCGCCAGCGACGTTTGCACGATTAATGAGACTAGTGTTGAAGGACATACCTAATGTCGTGTCATTCTTTGACGATATAGCATGTCATACGTCGACATGGTCTGATCATATTCAGACACTAACAGTAATTTTTAAACGATTACGTCATTTTGGGTTAACTGCTAAACCCGCAAAGATGGATTTGGCATGTCCAGAGATAGTATTCTTAGGACATATCGTGGGTAGAGGTGTTCAGAGACCTGATGTCAGGGTTTAAGTAATATAAATGCCGTGCTGGGTCACGACTTGTAAGGAGTTGATTTTTCACGGTCTCGTTGATTATAACCAGCGTAATTTTGTCCTTGAACTGTTCTCGTGAACAGTTTGTTTTTGAAACACTTTTTCTTAGAGATGGAAAGAAAGTGGGGCGAGATAGAATAAATGTATAAGTTAGGAGTGACAGTGCAATTCTCGACCCCGTGATTTTGATGAACACTTAGAAGGGAAGAGAAGGGGTGAATAAGGATAGATAGTTTAAGACGCTTAGTCGCGTTCAGAAATTCGTACATAAAATGTAGAAAGCACGAGGGTTTAAAGATTTCAGTAATTGTTTTGACATTTTAAATTGACCTTGTCTGTTTTTAGTACAAGGCTGTGACCAACTCCCACGTAGAATATATTAATACTGCGAGATGAGCTCGCATGGATGCACCAATCAAATCTAGGGATTTGGACGGTAATTTGCAGGTGGCTGCACAGTATAAAAGCGTAGCCATACCCATGTCCATTACTCCATACAGAAAATTCCAATCTGTGCAGGCGTCGGCACGATTCTGTCTGAAGAATCATAAGACTGTTCGATTCATGTCTAGTCCACTATAGACATTGAGATGAAGCCATATGCTTGAATGAGATATGCCCACTGCTATTGTCTACTGTTCCCTGGTTTTTCTAATACCAGGGACCAAGCGTAAGTGTTTGTCCTTTGATGATTCAACAATGAACGAGGAGCTGAACATAATTTATCCAGTAGGACAGGATTGCCGCATATACTAGGAATGCTGCCCAAGAATGCAAGACAGAGATTTATGTTGACTTGCAATTAGTATGAATGTCTGGCATACACATCTGTGAATTGGGATTGATTTGTCTGGATGAGGCTGGGAATTGCCAGCCCATCCTAGAGTAGATCCAATAGACTTAACTACGTCAGTTTATACTGACGAGCTTGATCCATTATAAGCGGTAGGCACAAATAGCTGAGATGACATCGTCGCCAGAGACGATATTAGTATATTGCTTGATAGATAGTAGGCAGACTATATCTGAGAGATATATAACTAGTACTCAAATTGTTAGTGAGTCAGAATGATCATAACAATATAGGAATCTAGAGAAGACTCCTAGTGACATATTATTGAATTTTCATTTGATGCTGCTGATGTTGTCTTTAGTATGTAATAGATCTAAACAAAATTGTTAGGAAATTTAATGTAATTAAATTTGTGGCCCTGCAGGTCTGTTTATGAAACTTATTCAGATTGTTCTTAGTGTGTGGCATGGTACGAAAGATTAAATAGTAAATACCTCTCGATTTAAAATGCAGTCATAATACCAACTCTCTAACACTGGAGAGGGACCCCCTAAAGAACCTTTATCTTGCCATGCCATTTAGATAAATTATTCTTAAAATCTATTGACAGACTTACCCTTAGATCCATCTATTGCATTTTAGTTAATTATTTCATATTGTACTGTTATAACATTCTAATTTCAGGTCTTTTTTACTTTAGATTAAGAGACAGATAGGTTATAGTCAATTAGTATTAATATAACATTTTGTTTCAATTTCATATAACGAGCTGATCATCCCATTGACCCGACGACACCGGCGAGGGACACCATTCACCTTAGATATCTACCTGTAACAGAAAAGCGACACTTTTTTGGCATTGGAACGAGCTATGGATTGAGGACATCACCATCTGAATTCCTCTAGTAAAAGTTAAGTGAACCATCTGATTGTCAGTTTTGAGGAGGGCGAGGTGCTTTCCGTCCTCAGTGTTTACAGGCTTTTTTTCCTTTACTATATGTTTAGTTTAAGAGCGGGAGGTTGGTTGGGATCATAGTATAGCATATCTTCTTTGCCATTACGAAGGATATTGGAGTGCCTTGGTGGCTATTGATAACTCGGGGGGATTTGCTTCACTGTGAATAGTTCTATTAGGGATCCATTATTCGTATAGATTGTAGCGTTTCTCTTGCTTCCTCACATTTCTTTAGGAAGATGTCTCTCCTGTCTTTTTCTTAAACTTTCTGTAATATAAGTTAGGACTTGTAGGGTCTGTTATCGTTCGTCTTCCTTGTGAGTCTTGCGTCTTGTTTCTAATGTAACCTTTTTTATACATTCGTTATATCGTATTTACCTTTTTTGTTTATACTTAATTTTTCTTGCATACCTGAATTCGTTCACGTGTTGTGACACGGCGAGTTCATGAGTAATCTGGGGTTAATGAGTGAGGTTTAATTAATCCTCCTATGTTGTACAGTAGCAACACTGCTTGAGTGAGGATTTTTATTGAATTGTTGGAACCCGTGCAGTTACCATGCTGCCTGTTCTATGGAGCTTATTAAGCATTATGTATAACCGATCTCGTCTTTACATTGACGAGCCCCCGAGAGGGCAGTACTAGGCTGCTTAGGGAGGTGACATTTTATTTTTTTGAGTAGGGTTATGTGGTGAATATTGGTGTTATTTTCGGCTGAGCGGCCGCCCGAGGAGCAAAGAGTTTATTGTCTCATGGGACTTGTTCGTATCAGTATTGAGGTAATGTCATTATAAAAGACACGTGGTATGTTGAGAGAGAGAGAGAGTTGAACCTTCTTACAGGCATTGTAAGCCCCACAGGGCAGTGTAAGGCCGCAGGCAGTGTAAGACGCGGAGATGCAGTATAAGACCTATGGGCAGTGTAAGGCCGCAGGCAGTGTAAGACCGACGGGCAGTGTAAGACCGACCGGTAAGAAAAGGAATTTTCGCGTTTTGAGAGTTTTTCCAGTGCTAACAGAGAACACTGATTCGTCGCGTTGAGAGAGAGATATATTTTTGCAGTGGTAACAGAGGACACTGCGTGTTCGCGTTTTTGAGAGTTTTTTGCAGTGGTAACAGAGGACACTGCGTGGTCGCGTTTTAAGTTGTGGAGAAGAGTGGTTTTTTTTATACAACTGATTATGTCTTAGGCTGTCCGCGTTCCGTGGATCAGCTAACGTAATGCCAGATATGACTATATACCGAGATGACTGTGACACTTGACGTGTGCATGGCTTGCGTAAAGCCCATTAGATTAACTAGCTATCGCCTCGTGCCATCTCATCTATACCGGATTCGATACGGAGATTAAATAAATTAAATCATATTGTTATTAAATTGAGAAAGTTCTATACTATTGTTGCATTTAAGGCAGCACCACGCGAGTTTGAAATGTAAACGTTAAGCTAATTAACTTTTCGCCGTTTTGGTTGTTTCGGCTTCATTATACGGAAATCCGTTGTAGGACAGACCCACAATTTCATTACTCTACTACAGAGTCTGTCTTGTATTGGGGTTGGATAGTACTTTTCCCCCTCAATTCTAGACGGTGGATGGATTCACATTATCTTGTTCACTACTTTATGAACCAGTTTTACAATCCTTTTTTTTGTGAATATCCTCTTTCCACCAGCGTCATTCCGGACTGTGACCTGAACTTCTGACAAACCTGACGCCCTTGTCAGCGGGTCAATGAGATGGAGACATGGCAAACCAAGCTACCAGAGCTACTGCTGCCATTGGATACCACAGTATTTTAATTAACAATATATTGTTTGTGAATGTGTATATAAGCAGCAATTATGTGTGTTCTTATGTCAGGCCAGAGTTTTCTGCTATTGTATGACAGTACACAATACAGCCTGCTACTGTCACCCCCACTGTCTTGTGGGTCATCTCGGGAGAGAGGAAGACTAGGGGAAGGTAACCCTGAATACAAATACCACACTGCCTTGTGTGTTGCTATGATAGCAAAGGCTATGGGAGTAAACCCAGACAGAAAATCAGGAGTGGAGACCCGAAGGTGGTTGTCAGGGAGAACTGCATCAAACTGGCTTCCAGCATCTCCTGCAGCCGGACTAGTTCCAAATGTATTGACCTGGTCTCTCCCTTGGGTTTAACTAGAATGGCAGAGAGAGGGGTGGTGCCTCTGGGCAAAGCACCATCTCTTAAAAATAGCCCAGGCAAGGCAGCAAAACGAGGAGGCGTTTGCTCGGGCTTGGCAAGCGTCTGTCTCTCCTCTATAAGCCCACCCATTTCCGATTTGGAGAGGACACTCCAGCCATCCGTTACGGATGGGCACAACACGGGAGGTGGCAGTTACCGGTGATAAGCTCAATCCATTTGGCGTACGGATGAGCGCCAGGGGTCCCCTCTGTCGGTGGGAGCGGCTTTTCAGCTGCATTGATCAACTACCGCCCGCCGTAACCTGGGCAGCCCCCAGGCAGTTGGGTGTTGTTCCGCCACGTCAGCCTGCTTCATAAGGTGGTTGGAGCTAGACCAAAAGTCAAAAAGCTGACGTAAAGTGTGCACCTGGCAAAAACAGAAAAATACTAAAACTTGGTACCTGGAACGTCAGAACAATGCGCCCAGGCTTGCAACAGCAAGATCTCACTAATATTGACTCCATCAGGAAATCCCAAATTATTGATCGAGAACTTCAGCTACTAAACATCGACATCGCTGCCCTTCCAAGAAACTCGACTTCCCGACTCCGGGTCAGTCAAAGAAGAAAACTACACCTTCTTCTGGCAGGGCCTTAGCAGCGAACAGCCGAGAATCCACGGCGTGGGCTTCGCCGTAAAAAACTCCCTTATCAATTCGATCGCAACTCCAATTGGAGTGTCAGAACGCATCATGACACTCAGACTGAACACCCGGTCTGGTTATACCAACATTATCTGTGTCTATGCCCCAACACTTACCTCCTCTGACGAAACCAAAGACATTTTCTACGAGGCATTGCAGAGGACTCTCCACAACATCCCTCTCACCGAAGGCCTGCTAATTCTGGGTGACTTTAACGCTCGAGTGGGAGCAGATCACTCCGCATGGCCAAAGTGCATTGGGCACTTCGGCATTGGCAACATCAACGAAAACGGGCAGCGCCTTCTGGAGCTATGCTCCGTAAACTCATTATGTGTTACAAACACGTACTTTGACCTTAAGAGATGCCAAAGAACATCATGGCGCCATCCCAGGTCTGGCCATTGGCATCAATTAGATCTTATTCTCTCAAGGAGGAAGAGTTTGGGCTGTATAAAAATAACTCGTTCCCTCCACAGTGCTGACTGTGACACCGACCATGCACTGGTAGTCAGCAAAATCAAAATTTCGGCCAAGAAAATATACAGATCAAAAGCCCCTTCAATCCCTAAGATCAATGTAACAGCAATCAGAGATGAATCAAATAGAAAGTCATTTGAAAAGTTATTTGCTGAAAGCATGGATAATGTCACCCAATGTGACTCGGTAGATGAAACATGGAACACTCTCAGTTCAAAAATTCATGACTGTGCCATCAAGTCTTTTGGACAGCATAAAGTTTCAAACAACGACTGGGTAGCCCAGAACAGCGAAATTCTCCTACCTCTCATTGAGCAAAAGAAATCTGCTTTCAATGAGTATAACAAAAATTGCAATCAGAGTACAAAAACTTGTTTGAAAAATGCAAAAGCTAAACTTCAGCTGGAGGTAAGACGTTGCGCCAACAAATACTGGACAGACTTGTGTAACAGCATACAAGAGGCAAATGAAAAGGGAGATATGAAAACCGCCTTTAGTCAGATGAAAGTAGCTCTTGGGCCAATCATCACCAAGAGCGCCCCACTTAAGTCTGTAAATGGTGAACCCATCACAGATAAAAATGAACAACTGAATAGGTGGGTAGAGCATTACTCTCTGTTGTATTCAACTGAGAAAAATATTCCACCAGATTTTGAGGAACACCTCCAAAAACTGCCAATAATGGCCGAACTTGACGCTGAACCTTCCTTAGTCGAGCTTTCCAATGCAATCGACCACCTGTCTGCTGGAAAAGCCACAGGAAGTGACAACATTCCTGCAGAGGTATTAAAAGACCTAAAAGGCCCACTATTACCACACCTGTATAATCTGTTACTGCAGTGTTGGAAAGAAGGCGTGATACCACATGATATGAGAGACGCCAAAATTGTCACACTTTACAAGAACAAAGGAGACAAAGGCGACTGCAACAACTATCGAGGCATATCCCTCCTCAGCATTACTGGAAAGACTTTTGCTCGCGTCATCCTCTGCCGCCTTCAACAACTGGCGGAAAAAGTCTTACCAGAAACACAATGTGGCTTTCGAAGCAAACGATCAACTATTGACATGATATTTGCACTTCGGCAAATCCAAGAAAAATGTAAAGAACAAAACAGGCCGCTTATAACATGCTTTGTGGACCTAACAAAGGCTTTCGACACCGTAAGCCGATCTGGCCTGTATGCAGTCCTTAAATCCATAGGCTGTCCACCAACATTGCTAAAACTTATTGCATCCTTCCACACTGACATGAGGGCATGTGTCAACTTTGAGGGCTGCACATCCAATTCATTTGCTGTAAACAGCGGTGTGAAGCAGGGATGTGTTCTTGCTCCTACCTTATTTGGTATATATTTTGCAGCCCTACTCAAGAATGCCTTTGGTCAATGTTCAGGTGGAGTACTTATTAACACCAGAGTGGACGGCTCCATTTTTAATGTTGCCAGACTAAAAGCAAAATCTCGTACAGAGCATATTATGTTACAAGAGCTCCTCTTCGCAGATGATGCTGCAATCGTGGCCCACGATGAAACCACGCTCCAGGCTCTCATCAATAGCCTTGCCAAAGCCTGTGACAAATTCATGCTAAAGATCAGTGTCTCAAAAACTGTAGTTTTGACACAAGGCTTGAGAAACCCCAACCCAATCATGCTGAATGGCTCTCCTCTGGAGCAAGTGGGAAAATTCTGCTACCTAGGCTCAACCATCAGTGGTAGCACAGACATAACAACTGAAATAAATGCCAGAATAGGAAAGGCGGCCACAGCTTTTGGCAAACTCTCAAAAAGGGTGTGGAACAATAGCAAGCTGACCATCAAAACAAAGGTACTCGTGTACCAAACTTGCGTCCTAAGCACCCTGCTGTATGGCTCAGAGACATGGACCACCTACTCCAAACATGAAAGATCCCTCAACTCCTTCCACCTGCGCTGCCTACGCAAAATTCTCAAGATCAAGTGGCAAGACAGGATCTCAAATATCGAAGTTCTGAGCCGAGCCAACATTCCATCAACTCAGGCTCTCCTAGGCAAAAAAAGACTGCGGTGGCTTGGACATCTCCACCGTATGGAAAATGATCGCATCCCCAGACAAATTATCTACGGGGAACTTGCTACTGGCAACCGACCCAGAGGTAGGCCACATCTGCGATTCAAAGACACTTGCAAGGTCACGATGAAAGCATTCAACATCGACCCCAATGAATGGGAGAACCTTGCAAATGATCGAAGCAGATGGAGACAAAAATTGCGCAGTGGCACGCTCGCAATAGACTTCAAGGCAAAAGAAACATACCTGACAAAACGACAGAGGCGGAATGAAAACACTCGCCAAAGTGAACCCAAAAGACTGACCTGCAATCACTGCCATCGCACTCTCGGGTCAAACATTGGTAGAATAAGCCACGAGAGAAGCTGTCAGTCAAAGTGAAAGTGAATATTCTAGCTGCTAAGACCGTCTGTAAAGACGCTAAAGGCCATATATGTGTGTTGACTAGATAATTATGAGCCTATTCCTTCAGTAAGGCCTGATTGTTTGATAGTAGTTATACTTTAATTCAGCAGTATACAGTGATATACTCATTGTTATTATAAATGTTCGTGAGAAGTTTGATTGTGTGGAGTAAGAATGTTTCGATAGACTAGATTCTATAGAACGTGGCATCAATAATTGTATGCTTTTTGTCCATCCAATATGCACGTTCTTAGTTAGATTTTTTGTTCTCAAGCTTAAGGCTGACTTTTCTACAGTAGTACTTGGGCCCCCACCACAATAACTTTGTGGTTTCTTCGATCCTATCGTGTAAATTTTTCTTAAAATATCCACTGGGGTGGGGGGTGTCAGGGTTTAAGTAATATAAATGCCGTGCTGGGTCACGACTTGTAAGGAGTTGATTTTTCACGGTCTCGTTGATTATAACCAGCGTAATTTTGTCCTTGAACTGTTCTCGTGAACAGTTTGTTTTTGAAACACTTTTTCTTAGAGATGGAAAGAAAGTGGGGCGAGATAGAATAAATGTATAAGTTAGGAGTGACAGTGCAATTCTCGACCCCGTGATTTTGATGAACACTTAGAAGGGAAGAGAAGGGGTGAATAAGGATAGATAGTTTAAGACGCTTAGTCGCGTTCAGAAATTCGTACATAAAATGTAGAAAGCACGAGGGTTTAATGATTTCAGTAATTGTTTTGACATTTTAAATTGACCTTGTCTGTTTTTAGTACAAGGCTGTGACCAACTCCCACGTAGAATATATTAATACTGCGAGATGAGCTCGCATGGATGCACCAATCAAATCTAGGGATTTGGACGGTAATTTGCAGGTGGCTGCACAGTATAAAAGCGTAGCCATACCCATGTCCATTACTCCATACAGAAAATTCCAATCTGTGCAGGCGTCGGCACGATTCTGCCTGAAGAATCATAAGACTGTTCGATTCATGTCTAGTCCACTATAGACATTGAGATGAAGCCATATGCTTGAATGAGATATGCCCACTGCTATTGTCTACTGTTCCCTGGTTTTTCTAATACCAGGGACCAAGCGTAAGTGTTTGTCCTTTGATGATTCAACAATGAACGAGGAGCTGAACATAATTTATCCAGTAGGACAGGATTGCCGCATATACTAGGAATGCTGCCCAAGAATGCAAGACAGAGATTTATGTTGACTTGCAATTAGTATGAATGTCTGGCATACACATCTGTGAATTGGGATTGATTTGTCTGGATGAGGCTGGGAATTGCCAGCCCATCCTAGAGTAGATCCAATAGACTTAACTACGTCAGTTTATACTGACGAGCTTGATCCATTATAAGCGGTAGGCACAAATAGCTGAGATGACATCGTCGCCAGAGACGATATTAGTATATTGCTTGATAGATAGTAGGCAGACTATATCTGAGAGATATATAACTAGTACTCAAATTGTTAGTGAGTCAGAATGATCATAACAATATAGGAATCTAGAGAAGACTCCTAGTGACATATTATTGAATTTTCATTTGATGCTGCTGATGTTGTCTTTAGTATGTAATAGATCTAGACAAAATTGTTAGGAAATTTAATGTAATTAAATTTGTGGCCCTGCAGGTCTGTTTATGAAACTTATTCAGATTGTTCTTAGTGTGTGGCATGGTACGAAAGATTAAATAGTAAATACCTCTCGATTTAAAATGCAGTCATAATACCAACTCTCTAACACTGGAGGGCACTATCACCCAGTCCAGATTCGTAACACCTGAAGTAACAAAAATTGACAAATTAGTAGGGTTGCAAATCCCAAAAACAAAGAAACAAGTCAGAAGCTTAGTGGGAATTTTAAATTATTACAGAAAGTTCATTCCAAATTTTTCCTCCTTGTCATCTTCTCTTACTGACCTTACTAAGAAGGGACAACCCGATAAGGTCCAGTGGACGTCTGAGTGTCAGACAGCATTTGATAATTTGGTGACAGCATTATCATCGTCACCCATTCTGATATTACCCGATTTTCGATCTAATTTTATCCTCAGAACGGATGCGTCCGACTCTGGTGTCGGCGCTTGTCTTCTACAGGAGAAGAACGAATGTCTCCATCCTGTATGTTATGTCAGTAGGAAGTTATTGCAGAGAGAAAGAAAATATTCTGTGATAGAGCGTGAGTGTCTTGCCATTGTCTGGTCCGTCCAGAAATTAGGACGTTATCTCATGGGACGAGAATTTTGTATCCAGACAGACCACAAGCCACTGACATTTTTGTCGAAGAATCGTTCGTCCAGCCCACGCTTGTCTAGATGGGCATTGGCTTTGCAGCCGTATACCTTCGTTATTCAACCAATTCCAGGAACCAGCAATCATATCGCCGACTACCTTAGTCGAGCCTAGGGGAAGAGTTCAGGAGCTTATACATCGGAGGACAGGAACATTGACAGGATCTGTGTGAATGAGTCGACTTTAAGATATTGACAGTATAAATATGATATGAAGAATGGTTGATAGGTTGATTGGTTTTTGATTCTGTATTAGGTAGTGTGTTTAGTTAGCTATTGATGATGTGATACATATATGCATAATGCAGGGCATATTGATCCCCATATTTTCCCCTGATTCCGGTATTTTATGTGCTAGGAGCATTGGTAGGTCATTTTTATGTAGGTATTGCTCACGCTCACTCGTTGACAGTCATCTTGATGCGAATTGAAATTAATTGCATTAATTTTTTTGGGGTGGGGGATGATGTCACGAGTGGAGTGAGTGCAATTAAAGGGATTGCTACAGAGCGGGTGTAGAGTAAGAAGGGCTCACGGCAGACAAGTAGGGAAAGACGGGAAAGGAGGAGAGTAAAATTAACGCACGTAGACAAGTAAGTTAAGCGTGCATGTTGTGAGTGGTGGGGGGTCTGAATGAGGCGAAAGCGCTGTATTACTATCACTGCAAGTTAGAAGGTCCTACTGAACGGACGCTAGTAAGAGCCCAGCGGGCGAACATAAGGGGAGCAGTCAGAAGACTAGTGAGAGAGTCTTTCCAGTGATGACTGGTAGGTAGAACGTTGATTGATAATTATGATTGATGTATTATATTATATTCGTCTATTACCATGATGTAAATAAGTATATGTGAGGAATGTGGAAGTCCTTGATATTGGATATAGCAATGTGCGCCATGAGCGATAGATGAAAGTGAGTTCATGGATTTGTAGCACGAGTGAGTATTGTGTACTCCGATGGAGGTGTGTTACCGTAAGATGTGTGGTGAGTGAAAGGTGAACTAGTGTGTGTGCGCTTCATGGGTTGTAAGGAGAGGTGGAGTGAATAGAAATGGTATGGCATTATACCAATGTAATGTTATTCTTGTAGGTGCCGAGGTCGGGCCAAAGAGCGCCGCCTACGGTGATAGGCCAGCATAGGGCCGGGGGCCACACATAGGCCAAGAGTGAGGCTGTCGGTGCAGGACAGTAGAGGCACATAAAGTCGTGGCAGTCAGGCCACGGACAGGGACGTAGACATGAGCGTGAATGGGATAATGTACTATTGCCATGTTGATGGGCTAGTGAACTGATAATGTACTATTGCCATGTTGAGGGGCTATTGAAATGATAATGTGTTATTGCCCTGCGGAGGTGCTAGTGGAATGCTAAGGTGTATGACAATAGGAAGGTGATGTTGAGAGACTGCGGTGCCAGTGAATTATTAATGTGCTATTAAGACCCTGAGGGGAGAGGCTGAGGCCGAAGTGCCTTTAGGAGTAACTACCGGGTTGTGGATCCGAGGAAGAGTGCATGTGAGAATAAGGCCGTTGTGCGGCAGTTAATTTCAATAATATAATGTATGTAATTGCGCTATTATCTGTATAATTATGTTTAATAAATGTGTGAGTCTGATGGATTGTTCTGTTAAGTGTTAAACTTGTTTGTTCGTGATTGTTGTCCTGTCATAAACTATTACATCTCCCAGTCTGGGATTTGTGACAACATACATGCTATTTGGTTTCCACATTGTGAAAGATGGCCAGCTCAGAAGACTGGGCCAATCCCTGGAACCTTACACAAAATTTTCAATAATTTAATATTTGTCCATGATGAAAAAAGAGAAATTCTGCCAACTAAAGCTATCTTCCTCTCACACCGTCCTCCAGTGCAATTTCCCTTTTGTTTCATAAATGGTTTCTTCACAACCAAAATTCAACCATACTGACTCTAATGTTATGCATCATTGATTTGGTAAGCAGTATTTTGGCCCTTTGGAAGTGGGAGTATTTTGGATTTAGACAGACCGGAGTTCACAGGACCAAAAACGATAATGCGTTTACAACAGCAGGAAGCTTTGCCATTGATATGTACAGAGTTTATGAAACAAGCAATCTGATTGGCTACAAGACCATGACACGACTAATCAGAACTGCTTTCTCAAAGGGCCAATAACTGGCCTGTTCTTCTTTTCACTATAATACAGTCGGGCCCATGATCTGTCCCATAGTCTTTCACTGTAAAATAATTGGCCCGATCATTGACCCTATGTCTTCAAAGGGTTAATTTTAAGTATTTAATTAAATATGCAAAAAGTGATCAAGATTTTGTTTTATACAGTGTCAACCTGAACTGATATTTCTCAGAACTGCCAGATTTTGATATCTTAGCCTTTGCATCAATTCAATGTTCATCACCTGCCCCATTCATTTTTTATACTGATCAAAGCTTATGACAGAATTTTTCATTCACACCTTCACATCAGAGGACAGAAGACATTAGGCTGCAGAAGCTGTAGGTTTGGGCCTTGCCCTCATCACTTGTCTTTCTGCTTTCTTTCACTCCTGCTTTTCTAAGCACTAACTATGCATACACTTCTAAATGCCTCATCTCTATCAGGAATAAAATGAAACAGACCAGAGCATTTCATATTTAACAAACTTAAAACCGAGTCAGCAATGACATCTAGTGATGAAATATTATACAAACCACAGAAAGTTCTGTGGGGTCGCAGCAAGGCTTGAAGCAAAGCCTGAATGTGGCAAAAACAAAAAGTTTTAGGTAGCAAAGCCATGCACAAGAAATAATACATGTACCAAAACAATACTATAAAACGTGAAGAAAAAAGGAAGACAAGATCGAGACTTTGATACCTACAATTTGTCTTTCTGCCAAATTTTGACAAAAAGTTGCAGTTGTATTGTGTGTGTAAAAGAGATGTTTAGACTTCAGGCTTTCTACAAACTTTTAGATATCAGTGCAAAGTGACTACTCACTCTTCATCCTCAAAGCCGAATTTCTTGCCCACTGGAAATGTAAGGTTGAGACTGACACCTGTGTCCTTGTATGTCAGCCGCGATTTCTTGTAGTACTCCACCAGTTCAGGAATGCTGTTGTGCCAGATCTCATTGCCCAACAGGTAGCGTTTCTGCCCTGCTTCTTCTTTACAGTGAATTTTACTGTGTGTCACATTGCCATTGACTCTGGAGAAATCAACACATAAGAAATACTTAGGATAAATTCCCAGTATTGCAACTACTTCATGTCACACTTCAGATGAAGAAACTGCAATGCAGTAAACATGCCTTTAAACAGATGAAGGGCCACTTTAATGTATAGCAACACAGCATCTCCTGTTTGTTTACTTGGTTGCTCCCACTGTTTTTTTAATTTTATTTTGTTGTTGTTTTTTGTGCTAATTTCGCTAGTATCGCTCATTTTATCTATTCTGCCACCCCTACTACATCTAACCAAATGGTATCATCTTATTACCCCGATTACAATCAAACGTAGTAACTATTCCTCAAACTCATGTAATAGTGCTGACGGTTGAAGTCTGAACTGGGGAAAATCCTGGGGAAACTTTTGACTTTGATGTTGGTTGTCATCTATATGCATTATGATATGAAAGGGGGCATCTGCTTACTTGAGAAGCCGTTCTATGTGTAATCATGAATTCCGGCGTAATACTAGGGGGAACATTGCATAAGGGTGTCTGTTGGTAGGTTTTTTATCGGGGAAAACAGGGAGAAAATTACTCCACTATTTTAAGGCCCGATCTCCATTATTTTTGTTTTCTAGTCATAATCTTCTTAACGACTTTGGCAAGAGATTTCATTTCCCACCTTGTGCAGTGCATATATACTTTAAATTTGTTTAATTAAGCAACAAAAAAATCTTTTTAATTACCACATCAAATGAAGACGATGACCAACCGAGGAGGGAGAAGGTATTGCTATGATAAATGTAGTTAATATTTTAAGTCTGGGTTATGAAATAACTTGTTCACCTATATACAATATATGGCCTAAATTAGGGACAAAAAAGCACAGACCTCTATTTTAAAAGGAATGTAAATGCAGAACATTCTTTATTATGAGCCTTCTATGTAACAATGAAAATTATTGTATCTCATCAAAAGTACTTTATCCAAATATCACAGGGGTCACTTACGATTTATCCAGCATATTTTTGTTATTGCATGGTAAATATGAAACACATGTTCAAAATGACCCGACTGACCCCATCGCCAAGATTAGCAGTAACATGCGAATGATCGGCTATCTTGCTACTGGTTATCCCCGAAAGCGGCGTCACATGGATGAGTTCACTCAACGTGGGATGAGAGTTAAGATTATTCAAAATAAAAGAAAGCCTATGCGACTGATGAAGATAATTGGGGACTGGTGTCTTAAATTCATGATGAGATCTAATATAGTGTTTGTATGTGGTAAGACCACAGTATTGTTAAAGAATCTGTGCTAGATAAAATTTCTGTGAAATCAGTTCTGAAAAGAGAATGAAAAATATTCACAACTAGCTACATCCAGCATTGCCTGGATTATCCTGCTTCCACCCCCCTCAATACATTTTCCCGTGCACAATAAAACGCTACACATGCCATTCCTATTGGAGAAAAATACATCAAACTGAATGCTTTTGAGCAACAATCAAATAAGAACTATAACAGTCAAAAGAGGACAACACAAGGGGATGAAATGAATTGAAAAAATGTATTTTTTGAAAAAAAGACTCCTTAATGCCAGTAATTATCAATGATTATGTTGTGATCTAGGTATCAATATTGTGACCTAAATAAAATTTTTGAAGCTTATACTTTTTGCAGTTTAGTCAGTTACAAGTATGAAACATCAGCAGGTCCTAAACTACAGTTCAGAGAGCTAGGTGTGAATGCTAAGATTCCGCACTATTCTATTGAATCTGGTAAAAGAATAAATTACATGAAAGAAACAGCCAATCCTCCTTGGCCACTCTCTCGCACCAAAAATGTCCCATCTCCATGGCAACGGTGCTGCATTAACAAGAGTTTGGCTTCTTCACGACTCAGGTTGCCATGATACCACATCTGAGAGCTCAAAGGTCGGGGGTCATTGCTGTCTTCATCATCATCACTGTCATATGACTACACCAATTTGTGGAAAAAGAAGTACCAAAAAATTTAGCAACAGCCAATAGTAAATACATTCACTGACCTGACAACTCCACCCCCAGGGTGAACAAACGTAGGAAAATTATCTTTAAACCCTTCACTGCATTGTGAACATACACTGTGGATCCTAAAATTCATAGTGTGAGTCTGCTGTGGATGTACTGTTAAACCATAGTGAGAGTGCTCTGTTCAGCATACGTCAGGGAAAACATGTAGCACCGAAATGGTTAAGAAATAGGAATTTTGGGGAGGAAAAGAAAATGAGTCATTGGGAATAAAGTGTTTTTAGGTATAGAAAGTGGTAACTGATACTCAAAAATGTTTGACAACGATCATTTTAAGTTTCCAGTGAATGTGTCTGTTCCAACTGCTGAGCAAAATGCGAACAAAAATTACTTTCACGGGCCACGTGTCTGAATACTGAATATTGGACACTGAACTATTTTTAAAACCAAATTTCAGAATGGCTTGTATCATCATTGCGACCATAAATGGTGTATGATTTTGTTTCCTGGCGTTTTCCTTCAATTTGGCCCACTGAATTTGATGAATAGATAAATTATCTATCTCAACTATCTGTAGCACTTTAAACCCCTTCCCCCTCCCCAAATTAATTCAAGATTGCATATGTAGACTGATGTGTGGTTCTTCATTAATTGACTAAGTCTCTTTTATCCTTTTATCATACCTCAAAACAATCTTCGTCCATGTATTCTGGGATTTCTTCTTCTTCTAGGCCGCTATCATGCAGTGTGAAGTACAAGTGTGTGTCTGTTAGAATCACATCGTATTCACTCCATTTCTGAAAAGATTCAGCATACAACCAAATGCCAAGAACAGGTCCCTTTCATACCCGTGTTACATGTTCTTTCACCACCAACTTTACTGTCACCAAAAATTTAAAAGTTCTTGTGTAAGCCAACGAAAATGGATGACAGCAAGTCTCCCTCCTATACAAGGAATTCGTGTAGAAGTCTGTGTTTGAGTTTGAACTTCACAGGCAGGTCAGCCTAGTAATGGCTAAATATGTGCCCTACATGACACATTAATGCAAATTCATATCATAACTATACATGGGAGGTAAGAAGTGGATACCACAGCGGACTGTGTCTATCTCTTAAAATGAAAAATGCATGTGCACAGAATCGGAAATGTTTGCAGGATGTCTTTTAATAACTTGAGTAGCCAGAAAGAGGTTCAACAAAGTTGATGATCTTGTTGCAGAGGTGCGAAAGCGGCTACAGTCACATGACGAAACATTCCTCAAGAAGGGCATTTTTCTATCAAGAACCGGTGGGTCAAATGCATCAATTTTCATGGGGACTGTGTGGAGGAGTGGCTGAATGGTGGTGGTAACTTATGTGAAAGTTTCATTTGGACCCTAATAAATTTGTATATTCGGTGACCATTTTCCCGTTAACTTTTGGATAACCCTCGTATATTTAGAAGTAATAATAAACTACGATTACAACTTTCTCTTAAAAGAATTTGGAGAACTTTATGCTTTAGGCAATTTTTGCTGGTTCAAGCTGCAGGTAAAGAGATACAGCACAATACCTTATCTGTCATGTATTTCATGAAAAGAGATCCGTGCTTCTTGGCATCAGCGAGGTCCGCTGTAAAATGACACAAACAAAACAATAGAATTTCTTTCTGATGCTTAACCCTCTGGTATCCTGTATGCCATATCTGTAGCACAGTAACCCTGCAAAGCTCAAAGTGCCATAAATGAAGCAGTGTTACGACTGAGAAATATGACTTCTTAAACTAAGAACAATTACCTAGCACTGCCACATGCTTCACATACTTGTGCCAATAACTTTTCTACATCCCAATTGATGTATTTATTATGAAAGGACGGTGTGATATTGAATCCACAGTAACAATGTATTTCAGGCATCATTTATTATAAAATGTTTCCATTTCACCTGAGGGTTAACATGTCCAAAAAATCTAGGGACTATACGACTATTTAGGTTTGTATCAATGATTACAATTCCAAATTCATAATAATATTATGAGTAGCATTCAAATGTGGCCATGTCTAGTTATGTCATTTTTGTAATTTCTTCACTACGAACTATTTACCTGGTTCCACATACTGTTTGCTATCCAGTGCCCTCCAGTCTCTCTGTAACTTTTTATTCTGAAGTAGAAATGAAAGTAAAGTAAAGCAGGTGATACAGATAATATCCAGCCGTTAGGAGATGGTTGGGGAAAGAAAATATGAGTAGAGAGAGGTGTGTGTTTAAGGAGCTGAATACTTGGTTGCAGAGTGGAAGTCAGGTTGTAAAGAGAACCGGCTTTAACTTTTTCACACCACCCTGCACCTACCGGGTACGGGCCGTTTTACTATCCATTGATACATCGATCCCCCATGAGGTGCAGCCACTCGCACACCCATTCATAGCACCCCGCACCGCCTGGGATAACATGTAGTTTCGTAGCATACACTGTTTTTGTTTGTTTTGTGTTTCTAAACATACAATTGTCATTCTTCTTGTCTGAATTAGCTTTCCAATGATACCAAATATCGTACTCCAGCTTTATAGGATGATTTTTCAAACACACTCCAAAATAGTACGTAAACAGGTAATGGCCACTGTAAAGAAGGAATGGACAGTGGGCATGAGAGAGCCATGATCCCCGTGACGTGAAAAGGTTGAGCTGTCAACACGGATTCACTACAGTCCCTGCATTATTAAGATGAACAAGAAAGAAAAATGAAACTTCTATGGCACAAACTGAAATATGCAACCAGCAGAAATCTCTTGTAATAACAGCCAGTTTAATTAGCAATGGTTTTATATGAGAGCACTTTATCTGTGTCGCGGAGAAAAAGCTCAATATTGTCTCTAAGCAGTGTAAATAATTAACAGGAATTCAATGTTGTAAATTACAAAATCAGTACGGACAAAAACTTCCAACTGAAAGTGAGTGGATCTGCATGCTTTAAACAGCACAATTTAAAACCTATGTATCAATTAATTTCCAAAGTGTAAAGGCTTTAAGAAAATGTGTATGCCTGAGATTTCCATAAATAAAAGGAAATTCTTTTTCAGTTAAAATAAAAACAGAAAATTTTGAACTAAATCATAGAATCACAATGAATATCCCCTGACAGCTGATTACCAATCTAAGATGTATTTGACCTTGTCACACTACCTTTATGATGATTTTTCTTTTGAGCATATTGGGTGAGGGCAACTTTGTTTCATTGGGATCCACTTGTTCTGTCAACAATTCATCTGCAATAAATATAATAACGATTTTTCAATAATCCAAAGATAAAACGCAGCAAAAAAAAAAAAAAAACAGAAAAAAAAAAGAAAAAAAAACTTATTTCACAAAGTCCTGCCCCTTACAAACACGAAACATGAAAAACATGCCACGAATCTAAAAAGAATGAACATAAAACAAATTTTACAAGCTTTCATTAACTGCATAATTGCATGTTTTATAGTTTTCAGTGGTGAGCGAGCGTCTATCCAAGTGCAGATTTGGATATCAACTTAAGCAAATCAATCCAGTTATCTAAATACAAGCAGATGGCCCACTTGTGACCCACTTCAGACTTGCTTTTAAAAATCTAGACTTCCGTATTGAAGCAGTTTGTCCCTTCGCCTTAATGGTAAAAAAAACCAACTTTGCCTGAACTCGAAATAAGTCGGTACAAGATGAAAGAATGGAATAATCTGTCAAATTAAAGGGAATTATTTAGGAGCATTAAAAAAGGAACAGGTTGGTACAGTAGTGTTTCCTAATGTGGTATGCTGATGTGAGTTTTCCAAATCAATTGCAGTGACAGTGTGTGTGAGTAATGTTCTTTTTTTCTGGTAATATTGTATGAGCAATATGCATATATGCAGTATGTGGGATCTGTGTGCCTTTGATATTGTGTTTAATGTAGTACTATTACTGATGCTGTGACAATAAATTTCCTGACAACATAATCATAAAATTATATCTTATCTTAAATTGTGTCAAATTACTCAGGATGTTGACAAAAGCAATGTCGAGATAAGGGGATTGGACTCTTTGATTTCTACTTCACATGATTCAATTTCCAGCTTTCAAACAAAACTGTTTCGTTCAATACTTACCTTGAAATACTTCTTTAAACAAACTGGCCAGTAGTCTCTGTTGAGGTAGACTGCAATGATTTTCTATGGACAATATCAGGGGATATCTGAAATAAAGCAAACATTTTCTGTGATAGTGAGGCATCCATAGTTCACTAAAGTCAGTACAATATTCTTTCTAGTGGTCATGATCCATACCTTTTTCTGAAGTATATGGCTGGCAGCAGCTGAAGAAATGGTGAATATGCCAACTTTTCTGTATTTAAACTTTGCATTAAGTGAAAAAAACCTTCTGTAATATGCATGGTAACTGGATATGGAAGAACTCCCATTAAGTAATGTAATAAAACTGACAACTTGCCAGGGGTGAATATATGCTTTGCTGACAAATCCTCTGGGTGAAAGGGTGAAAATTTTGGACTGCAGGAATTTGAGTTTGAGTTTGGGTTTAACAGTCCATCAGCATGATAATGCCCACATTTCACCTTTCATAGTTTTTTAATTTCTTACTTTGGGCTAGCTTTCAGCCCTTAGATTCCTATAAATAAGGTCAAATAATAGTGAAGTTAAAAATCTAATGGGAAAAGCCCTGCACTGTAAAGTATGTCTATTTTATGAGCCTTGTAAATATGATAAAAATCTGTTAAATCAATTTGTAGATTTTGGCCTCCTTCAGAAACAACAAAATGTGCTGCAGACCACATCAGGAAAACACATAATGTGTCAAGCTGAGTGTTAATACAATATTATAAGACAGAATCTACTACTATGATTTGGCTACTTGGCAGCTATATTCTTACAATTTCAAAAAAAAAAAGTCTGAATAGGGAGTCATATGAAACTTTCACAGAAGAAAAGTAATGAAATAAGCTAGGTTTTTACATAGCCAGTTTGTGGGCAGTATGCAGACAGAAAACAAAATATTATAAGGCTGTGGATTTCCTTTGCAACTTTTTCAGAATCCAGTATTGATCACCACTGATCCAGAACTAATGTATCACTGTGCAAAAAATGTGTGACTCAAAGTCCTGAGGAAAGCATACTATTGATCTGCCATTGGAACCTCCTTAACTCTTCTGTCCCACACCATTTAGCACCAGATGCCCAAGGGACACAAGACAGAGCTTAATTCTATTAACCCTTTTGTGTTTAACCCGGCCTTTAAATACAGCCTGCAATTTGTTCAACCCGGCCGAATCCGGCTTTGTCTATGACGCCGCCATGTGTTCAACCCGGCCATATCCGGCTGGCCAGTGTCCCCCAGTTTTGTATACAATTTTGAGAGGGAGAACAGTGCATGAATAACTATAAATAGTAAATGATATCACCAGGTAATTTTCAGATGCTCACTGACCCAGTTTGAAACGTAAAACGTGGGTTAGGCCTACAAGTCATGTATCCAACAGGCTTGTTCCTCCTTCTAAGCCTACAACATGTATTGGTCAGCACACGCTTGTAGTACATAGTACATGCATGTACTAGTATGGTGCCTTTGTGTGGATAGTGTTGTATGCTTGGACAACAAATGGGATCGGATACGATAGTGTGTAATACGTATATTGTCCGTCTGTCTCAGAGGTAGTGTCACACATCCGGTTCAGCATTTCACATTCACAAAACCAACAAGCACATTTCAGCATTCCGATGTAAATAGGTTCATCTTTTAGCTCATTCATTTCTCAATAAGTGTGTCAAAATTCATTATCATAGATGCAACATGGGGGCTACAATTTCCAATTTAGTGAAGGCACACAGCAGCGGCGGCCATAGGGCTGAAAAATGTAAGCAAATCAGGTCGGCCGCATAGCCAGGAAGTCGGCCATTAGAACGCTTCACCAAGTAGGCAGAACAGAAACACGAAAGGGTTAAAGTGTACATTTTCAAATAGCAAAAACAAAAGTAAAACACACACAAAATTCATGTTGTTATATACCATACTGATGGGAAAAAACAGAAGTTTTATGTTATGTACAATTCAGCTTGATTTGGTGTGTCTGCTGCTATGGCCAGGATTTTTCACACAAAAGAGGTGAAATAACTAAAATAATGATCTATGCATGGTGCGTTGGTCGGGCATCTAGCGATCAACCCATCATGTGCTGATTGGGACAGAAAGTGTTCAACCTTAACTCCAAAGTTTGTGGCTGTTAGAAGAACGTAGTATTTTACGTAGTAAGCTATAGGCCCATTGTGCATATCGGCCATGTTTGGTGTAAGGACCGACGCTTCACCATGGCGATCGTAGCATTGATTTTGATTCGTTAGCTGATGTGCACCGTGAGCACTTGAGGCGCCGCGAACCAACCGGCGGCGAGCTAAAAGTAGTTCACTACAGTAAACAATGGCATGTGTGTATATGCACATGGGAGACGTTTGGCCAATTCTTTCACTTCCTTTCCCTTGTTTACATGGATGGTAGGGAATCTGACCAGCTTGAATCCATCCTTTCCACCTCTGTCATAACAGTCAACTGCAATGCAACCAGCAGGCATTATAACCGCTTAGACAAATCTCCAAGTTACTCTCATCAGCTGATCCACTGGCCATCTTGGGTGTCGGAAGAACAAAACCAAAAACACCCTCTGACGTCATTTGCAATGGGCCTCTAGATGAGCAGTGGACACAACTCACTATTTTCTCTGTTTGGCTATGTAAATAGACTGGGGTCCCCCTATCAATAAGCAAATTTGCTTTGAGGCCAGATTTAACCCCTTTGTCCCTTAGATGACATACCTGGTACGGCATAAACATGTGTAATTAACGCTGTCATGACGTACCAAGTATGGCATGGAAGTCACCAAATCCATGGTTACCGGATCCCTATTTGACGTACCATGTACAGCGTAGTTAGAAAGGCCCAATAATGAACCTGAACAGAGAAATAGCGACAGTCGGAGAATGAATTCAGATTCAGGAATAAAAAAATACGCATATCGATACCAATTTTGTTTTAGTTTCTGTACTGCTCGTGCTACGATCGATAAACACAGCTGGCGTTGGGCAGACGAACCAGAAGCCACGGAATATTATAGAACGCACCAAAATGACTGAAAAATGCCAGCACATTTCTCTATTTGGGTATTTTGCAGATGAAGAGTTTGAAGGTGATGAATATTGCGATTCTGGGTCAGTATTTGTGTAGAGTGAGCTAGAGTCAAGCTCTGATAGATCTACATCCAGTACTGATGCAGATCAGCCTGGTGCCTCAACAAGAAGATCTAGATCTAAATCTAGGCCCACTGCTGCTGCCACCGTGGAGAGAGACCACAGTAGATTGAGTGGGGAGCAAGGGAAAGCACTGAAGAGAGGAGGACCCCCAGCAAAGACATCTAAGTCTAGGCCTAGCCCTGATGCAAAAGAAGCCAGAAAAAGCCTGGTGCCCTGACACAATGGCTAACCAAACAAGGAGAAGCCAGTGTCGCAATGGCATTGAAAAAGTTGACGTAATGTAAGGGTTAAGGAGGTTCTAACAGCTGACTGAAGACACTATTTTTGTAAGCCCTAATTTATGCGAGACAATTCTGCTTGTAGCAAATAGAGAGCTCTGAAAGATCTGTAGATAATCAACAATTTTTTGGGGAATTCGAATTTCATATTTTATTGATTCATCAACTCGGCGAGAAAGAGTCTAATTTTGACAATTACTTTCAATGTTATTGGTTTACTTTAAATTCTCTTCTTTCTTGTGAGATGTGGAGACTATATTTTGTCTATTGCATGAGGGGAGATAATTATATAGCAATGGAAGTTTAGAACTGTGAGCAGCTTCCATGGTATTGACAATTTCAAAATTCCGTAAGATCAGTTATTGAGTAGCTTAGTAGATGGTCAGAAATGTACTTTGTATAAAAACTCACTCTGAAACCACCCAAGCATGTTCTTTGATTGTTTGCAACACGTCTGACACTCTGATCTTTGATGTGAGTGATCTGCCATGAGTAATGATTGGTTTCCCATCAGGGCCATCCCAGCAGTCCACTGTGGAGAAGTTCAAAGGTCAGACAAAAGTATCCACACATTGTTCTGCCACTTGAATAGATCAGCATGCCACAAAATGAATATTTCTTTTAAAATTTCATGCAGAGCTGTCTGTCCATTACACACATATATGCTGATCTACGAAACCCTACTGTTTATTAATTAAGTGACAAGCAAGTATGAGATTCAAGTTAACTGCACTTAAATACTATCATTCCACACACTGCCGACCACTAATACACATTAGCCTCTATCTGTCTGATACATACATTCTGATCTACAAAACTCTGTTTTCTGTGACAATTCAAAATGAGATTCAGGTTAACTACACTTGAATACTAACGTTCCACACAGCGGCAACCCATCCTGAGACATCTGGCATAGGTCTCCACATGAGATTCACTTTTCCATTGGTCACCAGTCAGATACCTTCAAATAGTAAAGGCAAAACAGAACAAAAACAATGGTATTAGAGATGATAATAATAAACCAGTGCTGATGATATGAATCATTGCTGTTAATTTTTTTTATGTTTTGGGTCCATCTACACAGAATCACCCCATTTGTATTTACCGATGGCTGTTTCACTGCTATCAAAGATTTCCACAACCAAAAGGAAACAATAATATGGGCGTTGATCTGACAAAAAATGGGTTAAAGGTAAAATTTATTTACCTCTTTCAAAAATTAAAATAAAATATTTCCAAGATGATTTCACGCAAAATATTTTAACTCAAGGCAATAGTTTTATTATTTCATTTTTTTTTTTTGACAGGCTCCATCGTTCGGATAATCTGCATGAAGCTAATTTCTTTGAAGCATGTCCAATCCATTCTATAAAGAGCATCTGGATAACTAAAGAACATTCAACTCACAGCCCAAAATCTTTTCAATCACTCTCTCAATCTTACGTATTATGTGAGGAAGCTATCCAATAATTGCAAAGAGGGAAGTCCATGTCTTGGTGTACTGAATGCTCCACTGGATTCACAATTGAGTTAGTCTCTGAGAAGAGGTAATCTTCCAGCTGAAAGAAAACAAGATGGACATTTAACCATTGATGTTGGAACCATCTGTTCAGAAAGAGCAACAACATCAAAAGATGGAATGTTTCAGCAAGAGCTAAGTGTGATCTCCACATGTGAAAAGTAAAAGAAATGTTTGAGTTCACAGCATCCTCACATTCTTTTCGTATTTGCTCCTTACTGTCAATAGCAGTTCAAACATTGGAATGCGTCACTCGCTAATATGCAATGGATACTGCTATCCAGCATGCTGGTCATAACATACATTGATAACTATATCCATATGTAAATGCAATTCTGAGATGATAAATGTAAAATGTATTTTGTCTCACCTCATTGCCAGAGTACTGGATTGATTCAGGCACAGGAACTTGTGTTGGTGCAAGACAAGATCTCATCTTGTTCAGTATGCCCGAAGACTGGTCATTTTCCTACGGTAGGGTTACATGTCAACAAAATTAGACTCACTGAAGTTAATTTTTAATTCATGAGAAATATATGAGGCGACAGCATAGAATTAGTAATACAGTGCACTCTCCCGATAACGACATGGCTCGGGACCAGAGGTGCATGTCGTTATCGGGAACATGTCGTTATTCGGAGATTTTCAAGATGGCCGAAAAAGGGGTGTGGTTAGACCCTTAGAATGTAACGCACCAACCATAGTGGGTGATCAGTGATCGGACTTTCCAAACATGTAAAATACACGAAGTGTGTGTGTGTGTTGTGTGTGTTGTTTTGTTTTTTTTGTTTGGTTTTTTTGTTGTTGTTGTTTTTTGTGTGTCATTTTCCCTCTGTCGACATCTTGGGGTGCGTTATTGTTCTCGGGTGAATACAATCGATTCAGCGGTCAGCGATGTGATGACTGACTCATTTAATGCGCGTCACCCTTTTTGTTCCGACGACAATAGACACAGGTGTGTTTTCATTGGCCGATAACAAAGCGATCTCATTGGCCGATAACAAAGCGATCTCATTGGCTATGAGGTGCCTCTGGTAGGACATTTCATTGGTCGGAAAAGAAGTGTTTTTATTGGCTCAGAGAATGAAATGAAACTGACCGGAAACAATATTTTAGCTATTTTTATTTTTGTATCTAGCAAAGTCACAGCCGATTATTGCTAAATCAATGTCGTTATCCGGAGAGTGGTCTAAAAAGTATGTCGCTATTTAGAGAGTTTTATTACTAATAACATATAGTAAAAAAATCGGGACCGTGGGTCAATGTCGTTATCGGGAGAATGTCGTTATTCGGAGATGTCGTAATCGGGAGAGTGCACTGTATGTCACAGCTGCCTAAGTTGAGAAAATCTGGCAAAATCATGGCTGGGACAAAAATTTACCATTCTGTTAATTTGAAATTGATGAAATATGTATATAATAAAAAAAACCACACAGAATCTGTGGAATCGCAGCAAGACTTTAAGGAAAGTCAAAATATGGCAAAAAGAAAAAGAAAAAGTTGTATGTAGCAAAATCTCGCATAAGAAATTATGCAGAAATGATACAACAAAACGCAAAGGAAAAGGGAAGACAAATCAAGCTTTTGATCGACTGATCTTCATCAGGAAAGAAATTGTGACAGGATAGAAAATTGAACCATTAAAAATTGAACACATAGAACCATTGTAGAATGTTAAACCAATATGAGTATCTAGCTGCGAGTCTAGAATTGAATTTTCAGAGCGCAGTATGTCCATCAATGTACAGTGGCTTTGAAGAGACCGTTCCTGTATCATTTCTCACACGAAGTTTTGCTACATACAAATCTTTCTTTTTGGCACATATTGACTTTGCTTCAAGCCTTGCTGTGACCCCAGAGATTTTCTGTGGTTTTGATAATATTTTATCTCTCTATGGATACACTGAAGTATTGCAGAACAGAACAAAATAAAAATTGTGATAGGAAGAAAACTATACAGCATGAAAATCTGTTTTTCTCAACCGTGTGATGGGTCTTTGCTTACCATCTGCTCGTTCTTTAGAAACTCTTCAAAGCAGGATAATGAGTAGAAGCTGCTGGAAGAATATATAAAAGTGGTTTATATTTAGAACACTTTTCACATGATGACTCTTTGATATGATGTTGTTTTTCAGAAAAATGACTACAGCAATAAACAGGGTTGTCTTAATATTATGGACCCCCGGGGAAAACAATAGACTGTGGCCCACCCTCTCTGTAACAATTCAGAAATCTGCATATATGGGATCCCCAAAACCTTAGGGCACCTGGGCAGTTGCCCATGTATTAAGACAGCTCTGGCAACAAACTTCAATGCTATTATTAAACCCACTATTATTTTTGCCAGTTGAACTGGCTTACTTCAATCAGCGCTGTGCTGCCTCGATAAATGAAATTGACGATCCAGAAATGTATTATTTATTGACATTCCTAGGTCAATAAAATCTCTAAAAATCAAATTTTAACCCCTTCACTGCGCTCTGGACTGCCATCATAAGAGTGCCGTGGATGCACACCATACATCCTAAAAGTCAATACAGAGAGTCCTTTGTTCAGGATATGGCAGTGAAAAACATGGAATCTAGTGATGAAAGGGTTAAAAATCAAATTTATAAGATTGTCACTAGTGCCCCCCCCCCCCACCTCACTAGATTCCATGTTTTTCACTGCCATATCCTGAACAAAGGACTCTCTGTATTGACTTTTAGGATGTATGGTGTGCATCCACGGCACTCTTATGATGGCAGTCCTTTGTTCAGGATATGGCAGTGAAAAACATGGAATCTAGTGATGAAAGGGTTAAAAATCAAATTTATAAGATTGTCACTAGTGCGCCCCCCCCCCCCCCCCCATCAAAATAAAAAAGAAACTGTCATAAAACACAATACTTTCTTTCTAGCAACAATACATCAACAGCAGACATATAAAAAATAATGCAAAATTTTAATTAAAAAATCTTGTGTATTTGAATGATATATCATAAACATTGCTGATAGATATAGGTAGAATGTGCATAACGTCACAAAGTGTTTTTGGTTTGATCTTCCTACACTAAAGATGGCCGATGGATCGGCTGTTGGTGTAACTTTGAGATATGTCTAAGCAATTAAAATGCCTGCTGGTTGCATTGTAGTTGATTGTTATGAGAGGGGTAGAAAGACGGATCCAAGCTGGTCAGATTCCATACTATCCGTGTAAACGAGGGAAAGGAAGTGAAAGAATTGACCGTATTTCTCCAAATTGAACATGTACATATGTGCCATTGTTTACTGTAGTGAACTGCTTTTAGCCTGCCGCCGGTTGGTTCGCGACGCATCCTGTGCTCGCAGTGCAAATCAACTAATAAATCAAAATCAATGCCACAATCGCCATGGTGATGCATGGGGCCTTACACTAAAGATGGCGGATATGTGCAGTCTACTTATAATTAACTGGAAAGCCACTCAAAACACAATGAAACCCAGAACTAGAAACAGTGGAAATTGAATGTCTTTAACATAATAAGTCTGCTTTATGCAGATTTAATTCACAAATGCCAGCCACGATACTCACAATATAATTCTAAGTGAGCAAAAGGTGCAATGGACTCATTCTTAAACCCTTCAGTATAAATATTGCAATATTGCTTTATGAAAACAGGAAAAAAAGATATTGTGTGAATTTCATCCTGCCTGGATGCATTTACTAGAAAAATCATTAAAAATGAATTACTCTATTATTCTGGCTGGGACCGTACTCTGACTTCTTTCAAAGCCCACAATTAATAACCAGACAACAGGAGAGAGAAATCAAAAGTGACAAGCAGGAAATCAAAACCTAACAACCATTCTTTATAATACACCTTACCTTTTTCCATCTGGAGATGGCTTGCCGTATTCCTTTAGTAAACGATCAGTCTGAGCGGTGAACATGAACAAAAAATAACTCATTTAGTATTTTAATATTATTTGGCCATATTGGACTTTTTGTAGAACTGCAGTAAAAAATATAATCACAGCTGAAAATTCCTGAAACTGATTACTATAAAGAAGGTATCCTATTATAATGGAGTTACAGGGTGAACATGCAAGCACCTTAAACTTTGTGATTATACATGAAACTTTGCATACTGCCTAAATTTTTTAACAATAAATTATGCGAAAGCACCCATTTTGTACAAAATTCAGTCTTTAACCCTCGTCCTGCAGGAGGCCACTACATTGTCCTCCCACCGCAACATGCGAGGCCAATATTGTGGCCACATACTGCAAACCCGATCCAGTGGGAGGCCAATATATTGTATGGCAGCGCTGCTCCTTGTATTTTGTTTATTTGGTTGCCGCGACTATCGTTTTTTTCATACTATTTTTGCGTGTTTATCTATCCTGTGACCCCTACTATATTTAACAAAATGGTATCGTCCGATTACGTTTATTATTATGCAACTATCCTTAACTATTCGTCATACTCATGTAATAGTACTGACGGTCTGAAGTTCGAACTGGGGAAAATCTTGGGGAAACTTTTACTTTGATGCTGGTTGCCGTCTACATGTGAAATGAGAAGAAAGGGGCCATATGTGTATTTGAGACACCGTTCTATGTCTGTAATTATGAATTCCGATGTAATACTTGGGCATGCTGCATAAGGGTGTCTGTCTGTAGGGGAAAAATCAGGGACAACTGGGAGAAAATGACCGACTTTGTTATTGGTCGTTGTCTTTATTTGATGTGGCAATGAGAGAGATATTGTGTTGCTTTGATAAAACCGCTTTTCAGTACATGTATATGCACTACGACCTGGAAATCACATCTCTCGCTCAAAATAACAACATAGTACGAGGAACCTTTACGTAGTAGAGGAGGGAAAAGGCAATGCCACAATACATGTGGTTAGTAATAAAAAAATTTGTTCACCTCAATGGCCTGACTTAGGGACAGAAAAAGCGCAGAGATCTTCGAAAAATGCAGAAAATTCTTGATTTTGGGCCTCCCAAGTACTTTATCCAAATATCATAGGGGTTCACGACTATTGTTGTTATTGCGTCCTAAAGTAAACACGATACATGTGTTCATAAGGACCCGATTGACCCGACCGCCGAGGTAATCGGCAACAAGCGAACAATCGGCTGACTGGCCGTTAACTATCTTGCGTGGACGAGTTCACTCAGCGTGGGACGAGGGTTAACATTATTTAGTTACGACTGCTGTTTCTGAGTCACAAAGAAAAAATATGTATATTGGATAACGAGAATCGAAAAGTATGATCACTAATTTCATTCCTTGTCTTTCTTTGTTCTTTACTTTTCTTTACATTTTTGCTGACTGAAAATCAACTCTAACAATCATCTGTGCGTATTCTCTGAGTCATTGGGCCAACTAGTTCTTTTAATAATAGCCAGCTGCAGTCACTCAATAAATGAATCACTGAAGTGTGAATTGGTGAACAATTATTTTAAAGAAGTTCACAGGACCGACTGCAAAATTACAAGGGAATCAGAAAACTAAAAATATCAGACACTGTAAGTAATAGGAATGTTCTGAAGACAAACCTAAATTCAGGGAGAGTTCAAAGACCTCATACAACTTACCACAGGATTTGGTTTCAGCAATGCACTGATCAGAGTGCAAAAATGTCCCAACTCCAGTTTTTCAGGCAGGGCAAATTTCTGTCAAGAAAACAGTAACTGATTTTGATCTTTTTCGGTAGTCACAAGGGAAGAATCTTAGGGAAAGATTACTGAATCCACTTCTATCCATTCTAAAAAGAGTTTATTTCAAGTTGTGAGTCTTACAGTGTTAACAATAAAGACACCCATCTAGAGGCAGCGCTCTGTCCTCTGCCATCCACCACACACGGACTTTCCCAAAGATGCGTCCTTGAGTCACCACCCCATGTAACCGGATTTGGTAACTTTTGCCCAACTTAAATAATGGAACACCCATGTCTCACTAATATTTGCACAAATTAACAGCATTTGTTGTACTCCTAAAACTAAGAGAAAAGTGTCTGTCACTTTGTAATTTGTCTGTATTATGCAGCTTGGCAGTGTTTGTGAAAGGTATATACTTACCATAATGGTGATGGCTAGATAGTTGCGAGGGATTTGATCTGTTTGCTGAGACAGCCAGGCTTGAACTTGCTTTGCCGCAATTCTGGGAAGGCAAAAACATAAGTATCCCATTTCTGTTCTTTCAAACTATGTGATATTGATGGAAGAGTTAAACTTGAAATTTATTCATTTGGTGTTTGGTCAAAGGGATAGTTCTGAAAAGTTTCTTGAATTTTTATGAAGGGGCAAATAAAACTTTTATAAACTTCAGAGGAGACAATGAAAAGTATGTCCTTTCTTTTCCCATCACAATGGATAATATACAATTCCATAAGTTCATTTACTTTATGGTAGCAATGAAGCGTTACAAAGCATCCTTCTGTCAATGGTTGTACAAGATGAAAGATGCCTATTTAGTTATGATACAAGAGACAAGATAAGAATTTTTTTTTTTTTCTCAGGTTACAAGAGATAACATGATACATGTAATGTAACAATTCTTTGCACAGTATGATATAGAAAGATGAAGATGCTTTTTCCACATGGTGACATTAAGAAATACAATGAAAATTTTATTTCAGTTTCTGTTACCTATTACATACAATCTCTTTTAAGATAGTTAGTGTTTGACAGGCACACGAGAAGCAGGTATATAATTAGAAACAGACAGGTTTAATATAAAACAAAATCAGAAAGAAATAGGCACATGTATAATATAAGGTATAAATAACCTACTATCTGATTTTGTGTTTTAGGAAGAGAATCGGTAAACTCCCAACGTTCTAGGTGAGTGCCTTAACATTTTGCAGATTCTGTACTTTCCAATGTTATTTTTAAGAAGCAAGTTATGGACAGAAGTGATAGAAATGGTTCATCTGTAAAAACATGTAATTCCTGATATAAAAAAAAAATTTGAAAATCATGATGCTATTTCCTCAGAATGATCTGACTCTAAAAAATAAAGCATTTTTTTTTTTTTTTTTTTCCTGTTTGCTTTTCAAGTTTTTTGTGTTTTTTTTTAACTACACAATAATATAGTTTGTACAAAATTTGTAAAAAAGTCCATGATGGTCAGTAAAAACCAAAATGCCAAGATTTACTCCAGCAGTAAACTACAAATAAAATTATCCTCATTATTTCTTATTGTCCAAACTATTACAAAATTGTAAGAAAAGTAAAACACAGTGCCATCTCGATTATAGTGAAAAATCCCTTGGTCAGTTGTGTTAACATGCAAACTAGACATATATACAGAAATAAATCAAAGATAACTGAGAGGTAAAGCCCTGTTCAACTTTGTGCAAACCAGTGGATCAGTAATATCCCAACTTAGAATGCCTTTTGAACTTAACCTCCGCAGTGTACTGCTAAACACTATGCATGGCGCACATCATGATGATTGACACCACACTTCTAAAGAACAATTTATTAGGTTACCCTCTTTAAACGTGTGGTGTCTGTCAGATCCCAGAGCATATGAGTGGGGATACAGCAATAAAATCCTCTTTAAAAGTGTGGTGTATCTGAGACATCAGGACGTACAACTAAGGGTATGACAATAAAATCCAACAGCAAAATCCTCTTCAGAAGTATGGTGTCTGTCAGACCCCAGGACATACAGGTAAAAATGGTAAAATGCATGTGATTTGGTGAGCATGCAAGTGCATATTCTAAAATTTAAGGACGATGGGAAGATGGGCAAGGACGCCATCGAGGATTATCTGGAATTTCAATAAAAAATTCCTGGAGTAGAAATAAGATAATTACTAACGTTATTAAATTGCTTCAGGGTCCAATAGATCCATGAAGGGCAAATAAGTACTTTTTTAAGAAACTAATAGTGGATAGTGTGTGACATACCCATTTTCAATACACTGTCACTATATAAGAGAGGAATTTAAGGTAGGATATTTGTAGAGTTCAGGATCCACAAGTCTGCAAAAAGTTGAACAAAGTATGCTGGAAAGACCCCATGTGCCAGTACCATTAACTACTATTTTCCAGTCATTGTAATGATTACATGCAAAACTATGCTTTGCATGACTTCCACACAAAGCTTAAAGTCTGGCCTACAAAAGTACATTTTCTGGCCATAATATGTTAAATATCTCTGATACCACTTTATCAAATCAGTCTCTCTATCACAATCAGCCTTAAATACAAACAATAATGGTCCTCAGTATCCTACTGTCCAAAAGTCAATCCAATGAAATGTGATTCCTCCCATAAAGAAGCCTGCAGTGAAAACTGCTGGAAAAATAGTGTTTTGGAAGCCAAAAAGAAAAACTAGTAAAATTCCCCATGACTTTTGCCTTCAAGAGATGAGATAAACATAACTGAAGTCAAGAAATTTAATTTATCATGCTTTTTGGCAGGAAGTCTTAAACTATCTACAATATGCCTTTCACAATTCAACCTCAGTCTGTGAGAGAAACATATGAACTACAATAAAAGAGAAAGAAGATACATACTGTTATCTTCGGAATGTGGGAGTGGTTTCAGTGTCATTTTCACAAAATCAAAACAACAACGGCAACAACAACAATAACAAATCGCTGGCCCTACCATGAAACACAAATCGCTGGTCCTATCATGAAACTGTGTAAGTGAGAAGAATTTTACTTCAGAGGACAGAAAAACGTTAATTAAAAGGTATTCCTTGTCTTAAGTACATTTTTTGTTGCATAAAGGAACATTTAAAATGATTATACTTCACTTTAATTAATAGAAAGAAAATTAATTCCTTCAAGAGGTTCATAGATTATTTGGCAAAGCAAAAAGTTGTCATGTGCATTTGTGAGAACACTCTTGTGCAGTTTCATGACTGGATCAGGGAGATGTTTTATCAGTTTGTCGGTGAACATAAGAACAGTATCCCAATAAGTTTTACATAATTAAATTACAGCAGTGAACTTATTGTGAGCAATGTGTGCTGAGACTGTAAGATTGCAGATATAGAGATCTGATCCATGATCAACTTACAATTTCGTGAAAATATTGCAGACTTACAAAGAATAATTTTGAAAAATTAGTAGGAGATACTTTCTAAATCTTTAGCAGTCATCAACTTTGTTGGTCCCAAATTTGTCATAAATTTGTGTTAAGGAAACTGAAATTGCAGAATAAAGAACTTAATTATTTAATTTTGTGCCAACACTGCAATATCAAAATTCACTTTAAAAAGAAAAAAAAAAATCAAGAAAATCAGCACGTACAGTGAAATGAATCAGTTAAGAAATATAAGAAAAGTTTTGACAGAAAGTTATATCCTGAAGATGTTACAATGTGAGAAAGTTTTTATCGAGTTCACAGACTTCAGAAATCTACAGGCAATTTCTAGCAGAGATGTTAATTGCTAACATATTTTTTTTTCTAGACTAATTTGTATATTTTCATGTAGTTAGGATTAAACTGCCACGGCCAATGCCCCTGACTATCACTGTCTAAAAAATATAATGGTGCTTTTTGGTATTAATAAACTGTTCAAAGTATTCTGAGGTCCTATTAACTGAATGTTTGTTAAGTTACTGTACCAAGATATTTTTTAAAAAGAAAAACAATGTATTCAAAATTGATGGGTTGAAACTTTTTGTCACAGATTTAATTTGCCATAAATTGTCAGCCTCCAGGAAACCAGACTGTTCCAAACTGACATGCTGACACAAAATAACTGGTTTCTAATGACTTTATGAATGTTCTTCCTTTTAGCCATAACAATAATCCTCCGTTAACAAACTTCCAAAAGTTAAAAAAGCTCTCAGTCAGTGGCGGTAATTTCCTTGCAATAGCCTCTTGTCACTCCATACCTACCTTCTGTCAACGACATCTTTGTTGGCTTTACCACGAGATCTATAGATGTTTAGAGTACATATTTTACACGAGTGTCAAAGCTTAAATGCCCTTTGGAGGACGTCTTAGTCAGAATAGGCTAATGAATATTCAAGTGATCTACAGTACCACTGAGTCTCCATTTCATACATTTTATCAAACTGTATTTGTGTAATATCTCAAAAAAAAAAAAAAAAAAAATCAAAGCTGCTTTATGATACTGGACTTCAAGACATTCCGATGAACCCTCTTCACGTATTCTGCTGTCAATTTAAGAGATCAGTGGTTCTCAACATGGGTGATATCATCCCCCAGGGGTTGATTCTGAGTTCCACAGGGAGGGAATGGAGAAATGGGTGATATGGGAGAGAAAATGACGAAATGGGCTATAGGGAAGGGGCTGGGGATAACAAAACAGTAAATGGTAACGATTCGGGGGCAAATATTTTTCTGACGTGATTACAATATTGCACGATGTCTTGACAATACAGTCTATTCTTTTAACTTTCAAACACATATCATCATGTCTGTTACTAAGATATTCTGTCTGCGACAAAACAAACAAATCCTGTCAAGAACATGCAGTTCAATTCTTTGATCACTCAGTATTGCTAGAAGCCGATGGTAGAACAAGCCAGCCTGCCGCAAGGGTTTTTTAGGAGCAGAAAAGGCCAAATGTTGGTGCATTTGGTGAAGAATGCTCTCTCTTTCTCTTTTTCTTTTTATAACGAATATCAATCAAAATGCCCATTGTCATTAAATAAAGCTTTGAAAAACCTAACATTGTAACTACTGTGAAGTCTGTGTACTTATGATTGTAGGGGTGTGTGTGTGTGTGTGGGGGGGGGGGAGGTGAGGAAGAAACAAAATTTGGAGCCTAAGGGTTGACTGTCTGAAAAAGGTTGAGAACCACTGATTCAGAAATAAAATGAGAAAGTGCATGATACCTGCATCAACATGGATGAGGATTCAAACAACACACAAATCAAATCAGAGTTTTAAGCACATTGTGGAAATTTAAAAGAAAAACAAAAAATTAAAAACCCCAAAAAACACAAATTCAGTGCATCTGAAACAAATTCAATATCCCAATGGCAGCTGACGAATAAAAATCTGCACAACAATTACACATCAAACAAAACAAACTAAATTCACACACACACACACACACCCATAGGAATATTGATAAGAAATTATTACCAACACAGGGAGCTCAGCTGCATTTTTTGGAAGAGAGAGACAAAGGCAGTAAGTAGTACAATACATGTCAGTGCAAACATGATTCATCCAATTTTGTTTGCATATATATATCAAGAGGCAAACAAGTGCTCTGCCTTTTGAATGGCACATTAGTTTAACAGGAGGTGCTCAGGTTAGGGACAGCTTCCATGTAAAGCCAAACATAGAAAATATAGCTGAATAATTACATAGGTATTTTCTCTGATTGGCTTCACTTGGAAAGTGACCTTACGTGTTCAGGTCTTTGTTTACGTAGGATCTCTGACCTTGGCACATGCACCTCTCTCTTTTTTTCTTCTTTTTCTTTTTATTTTCCTTGTTCTTGTTTCAGTTGTTTGGGTGTGGAATGAGATTCCTTTAGATGTCCGCAGTTCGCAAGTATTTTCACAGTTTAAAAGGATGTTAAAATGTCATTTGTATGAGAGTTTCTAGTCTATGTAAAAGCTATCTATTATTATTATTATTATGTGTGTATCAATGTGGGTTGTGTGTGTGAGTTTACCCATGTATTTTTTGACATGTTTCTGTAAAGCGCATAGAGCATTTTTGTAATGGATATGCGCTATATAAATGCCATCCATTATTATTATTATTATTGTATTTGTACACTTGTTTGATCCCATTTGGGGGTGGTGGTGGTGATAGGGATTAGTTTGTTGTTTTTTTTTAAATTGTGCCCAGGCCGTCAGTCCTGTTCTTCTCGACTTCCAACCGCCAAGGTATCTTTCTTGTGCGCATTCTGCACACAGGCCATCTGTGTTTTTTGTCTTCATCCTACAAAACTAGATGCTCGATCCTACCTACCATAGGATCAGGGACAGGAAAATCCCCCAAATTCCAACATGCTTTGCACAGACCCAAAACCGAGGCCAGTACCTATGGCCTTGCCTCTATACCAACTGTCCCCCCTGAGGCACTTCCTTGATAAACAGACTACTTTTTCACAATTGTATAACCTCAGTATTCGTAAATATTTTCAACGCCACCAATGCAAAGAGTGGGGGCTCTTCCATCAATGAGACAATGCAATTTATATTAGTAATATGTAAAGCACTACTTAACTGTGGGATATTTATACAAACAAATGCAAGAATTGAAGAAAAATTGCATATGAAATTTAATATTTCCCTATAAAATTTATATGGGGGGGGGGGGGGAGGGAGGGAGGAGGAGGAGTGTGGACATTACATGTTTGGAGATAAAATTTTTAAGAATATATGTTTGAGAATTGAGTTTGATCTTGAGTTTGGGTCTCACTGTGTATCGCTTAAAAACGGCTGTACTGCACTCACTGACGGGAAGTCTTATGTTAAAACATAAAGGGTCACATATAAAAAATATAATATTCCTATGGCTATGCTTGTTCGCACACGTGTGTGAATAAGCATTTCGTATTCCTATTTAGCAATACAAAATTTCGTCCGTTGTGCCTTTAAGTTCTCATCAGCTGCTGCATATTTAAAGAAAATAAAAAATGACTTAATATTTTGTTTGATCATTTTGAGGGTGAAAACTTTCTGCAGTGTATGGAGTGAAAACAAATGCAGATGTCTATGGTTATCTTGAAGATTTTTTCATTCCCATTTTGCACCAGCAAACAAGTGAGCAATAATACAGGCACCAATTCACAACGCGCCTGCCTGAAATAAAGGTCGGAACTGTTTACAGCATATAAATCTAAAACCCCACTTAACCTTTTGTGTCCTGGACACAGGAAAACGTCACTTGAGTTTGTTGATGCACCAGAGCAAGTGACTGGTTAATATTCATTTCCTTGTTGAGTCTTTGCTTTTTAAAAAAAATATATATTATATCTATTACATTGCCACACAGTCATCACAATTTTCACATCAGATGAAAATCTGTCCAAGTGCAATAGATGGAACACTGCCAAATCAGAACCATCAACTGCTGGGTTTATTACAATCACAGCTGTTGATCTGAATGTTACTTATTCCTGGTTAAATGTTAATTCCTCATTGATGACACTCTTAAAATTTAATCACCACAGATATAAAATGACAAATGCCGAGTTCAGTGAAAAAAATAACGATTTGAAATATACACATAAAAAGAAACATTAAAAAAATTAGAACTTTCGATTTATATTATAAATATTGGGTTTTGCAAGGAGAAATTCTATACCCCAATCGACAAAATTGAAGCTGGACCTCTATCTCAGTTATAAAAATATCTCCCAGTTGTTGCTGTTGGTGGTAAGGTTGCAATGATATTAACATTTAACAAGAAGGAGATATTCTTATTACTGATGATATTGTTGATCATACTGCTACCGTTCAGTCAACAACAACAACACCAACAGCAATAACAATAATGACAAAAAGCAGTATTTTCATCACCCACTGGAAACCGTTATGTTCATTCTGTTCTACTGTAAAGCCCAGACAATACCAAAGACACTAGATACAATAAGATAAGACAGGTAGCCCATTTAGTATGCACAGATTTCCCAACTCTCAACGATAATCAAAGTCCTATAGCATGCATTTGTACTCAGTCTATGCGCACTCATAAACATCTGCGCACAAACACACAAAATTATGTCATGCTAAACAGGGAATAAAATGTTTGTCTCGTGCACAAATCTCTTAAGTCTAGAAAGATCAGTCAACATTACAATAGGAAATAAATACTTTGCCCCGTGCACAAATCTCTCATGGCCAGAAAGACCAATCAACATCATAATAGCAGTTAAAAAAAACTAAATATGGAAAGAGTGAATGGAGACAGGTGATTTGATCCCAAGGTATTTTTTTGTATTTCCATTTTGTTCACTGGTAAGATGCTTTTACTCATGATGCAAAATAATGTCATCATCCCTTTCTACCACAAAAACAAAACTGTGAGTTGGGTAGTTTATGCCCAAAACGGTCAAATTTTTTTCCCTTAATACAAGGTTTGTCAGATTCTATTATCTGTCAAAAACCACACAAAGACAATATTAGTACCCTACTTTATAAAACATCCATGACCAACTCAAATAATTACCACTGTGTCATTTGAACATTAACGAAATCTTGGCTGGTCCTGTTTTCAATATTATATTGTCACTGCTCCCTGAAACTGTAGGATTTCAGGTTTGGCTACGTTTCATGAGAAGCAAACAACTCTTTTATTTTTAGCGCAACTGGTCTAGTTACAATGAATTTTTGAAAGTTTGCTATTCCATTCTTTTTTCAGCGTAACAGTCTATAACCAAGATCATTTAATGCAGCTTTGAAAATAGTTGAATATATGTAGCTGGATCTGACAAAACCGGGCTAAAGGTGAAATTTTTATACTTCTTTAAAAAATCAAAAGAAAATATTTCTAAGATGATTTCAAGCAAAATATTTTAACCGCATGCAGAAAAATGGCTAATCTTCTACACAATAGGCAAATCTGAAATTCCATGGAAAAATGTGTCCCCCGTTGGGAGGGGTTTTCTCAGGAATTTGGTCTTTCACCTTTAGCCTGATTTTGTCAAATCCACTCACATGTATGAAAATTGATTTTTCCAATTTTTGACTTACTCCCAGGAAAGATGACGAAATATATTTCAGGACTTGACGATGCTTGGCACCAGTTATAGACTAAACTGCCAAGAAAGGACAGTTGGCAAGTCTGAAGCCTACAGAAGAGGAACCCCTATCTAATAAATGTTTCTGGCCTTGACTTCCTTACATGCCTTGTGGCCAGGCCACACTCGAGCCACACCCACACAATGAATTGATGTGATCTTGTGCAGCCTGTTACCCATGTATTTTCTGGATCCTAATTCTGTTGAATTTCATATAAAATTTGGAGAAAAAAGTCTGGAGAAAAAAATTAATTGAAAGAAAAGTGCTGGAACTTACTTGCGGTCACCATATGATAGAAACCCTTTGCTCGTCATATGTATTCGATTGAACTCTCGACTCAGCCATCTGGAAAAACCATAAAGATAAAACAAACATGATATTATTCTGGTCCGGCAATCAAGAAAATTTTTTTAGAAAAGTTTATTTTGTTTTTGTAATAATAGTATTAGCATTAAATATCTGATATTCAATAATTATTAATATTAAAATTTATAACTATTTTTAATTTATTATTCGGCAATAATAAATTACGAAATTTCCATATAGCAAAAGTAACAACTTTTCTGCCTCTCTGTTTGATGTAATTTCACCACAAATACACACCAATGAACTCCACCACAGTAGCTTGTTAAATCTATTAAAACAATTATCTGGTAATGCCATTCTTTCCTAAAGGGAAAACGTATGAAGTGTATGCACAGCACAGTAGCATATGACAGATGAAGGAAACAGGACAGCATGAGCAGTACAAAAACAGTGTGGAAAACATGAATTTCACTGAATTCATGGAACAAAAGAAACACTTTTAAAGATTCGTCAACTAAGACTTCATTTACCTTTGCTTGACATAGAAATGGCCATTCAACTTATGCTTTGCAACCTCAAGTTTCAGTGCTTGCAAAATGATTTCATAGTCACTGGGATTTTTGGCTATTGAAAAGAGAAGAAATTCATTTAACACAAGTGGAAAATAAATTTTATGTATGATAATATAATAAAGAAAAAAATGGTCCAAAAAAGGAGACTCACTTCACAGTATGACAATTTTGTGGGTGCAAATATATTGAAGAATAAAAATTTCATGCTGCTAGCATTTTCTCCAAGATATGGGGCTTTCACTGAAAGAGTTTGAGATGAATGTTTCTGTTGGTATTGAAGCTTTTTGGGGGGGGGGGGGGGTACTTTGCTGAGTGGGAATGAGGGGTTGTAGTGGTGGTAGGGATGGGGAGGCTACTGGTAGCCTTACACTGTGACAGTGAGTTACTGAAAATATAAATCAACTTGTCTTCCAGTCATATATACTTCTTTACATAATTTATCTCACTCATTAATGGTAAAAGTTAAGTTATAATAATATGAGAAATTGTCCCATTTGACTAGAAACAGAATGCCGCCACTGCTCTATGATTATGGCGTATGTCAGACTTATGTCACAAGGCAACTGATGCTTCACTGCAGTCCCGAGCATGTGGGCTATGAGATAATATTACAGAAAAAGAAATGCACCAACAGGAAAATGTACTAATCCAATAGTATCATAGTGGCACAAGTCACCAAATGACAGGAAAAGAAACAGTCTTTTCTTAATATCTCAAAAATGTCCAAAATGACTTATGTCATTAGTGTAGAGCAATGACGACATGCCAATTATTTACTGAAAATATACTGAATGTCAATTGATAATGTCCAGGCCAATCTCATTTTCTCTACCGTTGACAGCATGCATATCTGACAGTATCCAGGAAATTAATTACATATAAATTAGCAGAGCCTGGGATTCTTAACTGATTCATATCCAGTTAGTTTTCTCATGAGAATAAAAGCCCCCAAACTGCCTCAACTACAGTCAGTGATAAAGCTGTATGGGACCATAAGAAAATGTGGCAAAAACACCAAAGAATTGGAAATTTAACAAAGAACTTCATCTGTCAGCTGTTGGAATCTCGTTAAAACTAAAATCGAAGGCTGTTACTTGGGGATTGTAGTCTAATCTGAGACACAGGATATCGAGACGGACCCATTCATCATTTTCCGTCCGCCGGCTTGTGCGTGTACCTTCCGTGTCAACAATGCAACAATTTGCACCACACCCCCCTTCATAACTGAACAAAAAAGACTAGTACCACAGAGCTCTGTGAGTAGTACTCACCGTGTTTATATGGCACAAGCTGTGGACATAATTATAGTGAAAGAAGGAATGGTCCATCTCGGTATTCTGTGTCTCTGTGCCAAATGGAGAAAAATAACTGAGTTGCGTTCACTGCTCAGCATGGCTTTCTATGTAAAATACCATGGTTCCCCAACACAACAGTCTCAAAGGCTAGTTTAATTGTATTTGTATAGGCCCATTGCGAATCACGTCACAGCGTGTTTTTGTTTTGCACTTCCCACACCTAAAATGGCGGGTGGATCAGCTGACAACTGTAACTTCGAGATATGTCTAAACGGTTAAAATGCCTGCTGGTTGCATTGCAGTTGACTGTTAAGACAGGGGTGGAAAGGATGGATCCAAGCTGGTCAGATTCTCTATCATCCGTGTAAACAAGGAAAAGGAAGTGAAAGAATTGACCGAACGTCTCCCATGTGCGTTAACAACGTGTTATTGTTTACTGCAGTGAATTTTTTTTAGCTTGCTGCTGATTGGTTCGCGACGCCTGAAGTGCTCGCAGTGCAAATCAGCTAACAAATCAAAATGAATGCTACCATCGCCATGGTTATGCGTCGGTCCTGACAACTAAAATGGCCGTTATCTGCAATAGTCCTATACTACTTTATTCCCATTTGGGAAATTTGCCTTTGTGTCATTGCAGCCCAGTTATAACTGGAGCAGGCACGTTGTCGCCACGGTGCAGCGCTGGTCACCGGTTTTTTTTTTAGGGGGGGGGGGGGGGGGGTTTGAGATGAGGGGGGAGGGGGAGGGAGTGGTAGGCTAGGGATGAATTTTATATGATTTTGCCCGGGCAGGGACTTGTTCGGCCTGCTCTTTTCAATTTCCAACTGCCAAGGTATCTTTAACGTGCGTGACATGCACACGGGCCCTCAGAATTTTTTTGTCCTTATCCGAGAAGACTATCCCCCAATAGGATCAGGGGCACGAAAATATGAGAAAAATCCCAAACTTCCAACACGCCTGCACGGGCCGGTTTTGGGCATGAGAGACGAGTACCTTGCCTCTAGACCATCTTGTCCTTGTTTAAACAAGGTTCCAACAGCCCAATGATGACTTATCTCGTGTGAATTGTCATGTGCCATTTAAATTGAGTGTTTGTAGTGTAAAATCGCAACCAGCAGCTGATAGGAATGAATCAGTAAACTCATATGAATGAAGTGGAATTTTAAAAAAACAACAACAACACTGAAACATGGTACAAACCACAAATGATGATAGACTGCAGCATGAATCTGGCCCCATAGTACAAGGCAATACACAGTTCTGAGTTTTCTTTGAAAACTTCTTCAGAGCTGCGATTTATCCTTAGCTTGGGGTTTGGCACAATCTCTTTCACGTGGCAGAGATCAACTGAAAACCCATGAGTAGAGCATGGAATGAGGATCTTGGCTTCAATTTACCACAGAAAACAACTTCATGCACAGATAATTCAAATGATATGAAACAGAACTGTTTCAGATTAAAGATTCTGCTTAAATGCTTGGGTAATAATTATGGTTGAAAAATGAACTTTGCGACTTGTTACCAAATCAACAAGAAAGGATAGGAACAGAGGGCAACCATATACCTTGAGTTTGAGTTTAATGGTGGGTAAGAGCAATAATGGCCACTTTGCTCACATTCTTATAAGTAAAATCAAATAAAAGTGATGCTAGAAATCCAAAAGGAAAAGGCCTGACCTACACTGTAAAGTATGTCTGCATTAACAGATCCACAAGCCAAAATGTAATTCAAAGTTTTGTTACAGTAAATGCTCATACTGATGGCCTTGGACTTATGAACACTTGTGTTTACATTGAATACAAAAACAAGAATACAGGGTCCTGTCAAAAGGCTGCATCGGTCTTGCCTTTTCTGTATTTGGTGTACCGTTTCTGTATTATTTCTTACGCGAAGCTTTGCAACATGCAAATTTTTCGTTTTGCCACATTTTGACTTTGCTTCAAGCCTTGCTGCGACACCACAGATTTTCTGTGGTTTTCTATGATACTCAGTCTCCAGGCCTAACATCACTTGACTTTTCTCTTTGGGGTCATCTGAAGTCAGTAGACACCACAACCAGCCAAGAATACGTTGCACTAAAGGAGTAAATCGTCTCTGCTTGTAACAACATCAGCTCTGCCACATTGAGAAATGTTCAATGCTCTTGTAGTTCTTCAGTGTACTCAACATTGACATAAGTGTCACAAAGTCCACAGCCATCAATCTGAGCATTTATAGGTGGATCTGGACTGGGCTAAAGGTGAAATTTTATACCTCTTTAAAAATCACAATGAAATATTTCTAAGACAATTTCAAGCAAAATACATGTATTTAGCTGAATGCAGAAAAACTGCTAATCCTTCATATTATAAACAAATCTCAATTTCCATAGAAAATTTTACCCCCTTTCAAGGGCTTTGCTCAGAAATTTGGTCTTTCACCTTAAGACAGATTTTGTCAGATCCACTCATATTTAGTGTGATAAATTTTTAAATACATTTTTGCACTAGGACCCAGCCTTTTGGAACACACTGTATGTGTCACTGGATTTTTACATTGAAAAAAAAAAAAACACAAAAAGACTTGGTTGATAAAAATAAATATACAGTACAGACCTGTTATCACAGGCTTGACGAACAGTGCCCTTTTACATATGAGCTCTCCTCTGTCTGGGTGAAGTGATATAGTCAGAGTTTCTCGTTTCTTTGTCGCAATAAGGGTCACAACTTTACCTGCTTTCAATTCTGCGACTGCATCGTCCATCTGAATCTGCATTGGAATCCAGGATGAAACATATGAACTTATTCCATCAACTAATAAAAGACAGATAATTTTACAATGATGTAAAAGCAAAACAAAATAAATGAAGCTGCTCTAACAAAGGTGAGCGACAGTGTTTAACAGGTCATAATCCTGCATTGCACAATCTGCGAGGACTTAGTTTATGTCTTGCTTAAAAAAACAAAAAACACAGGAAAACATTTCTCTGATTTCACTCACTGGACTTATTTATCCCTTGGTTGTTTGAGCTATGATCTCCAACTGATCTGGCAAAAATGTTGCTACTGCCTCCTGAGACAGGGAGTGTTATGGGCAGGGGTTACGAAAGGCTTTCTACAGGGAGAGGGGGCCCTTTCACAGCCTTATCAGGGGTGACCTTCCCTTCCACCCAGTTGGGGCTGGCGTCTCCCGCTGATTTAAAATAATAACAACAACACACATGCACATAGGCAAGCAAAGTGAATGACAGAGACAGAGACAAAGAAAGCACATGGGGGGAGAGAGAAACAGAGATATGGGGAGATGAGAGGCACCGACACAGAGAGAAAGAGAGAGAGGGAGCGATAGAGACCAACAGAGATAGAGAGACAAGACACACAGAGAAAAAGAGACAGACAGACAGAGAAAAGAGATAGATTGATAAAAGTGAGACGGAGGCAAAAGGAGGGAGAGAGAGAGAAAAAGAGAGACCAAAAATTGAGACTGAGAGACGAAAAGAGAGAATGAGAGAAAGGAAGAGCACTTTACTAGTACTTACAGGACTACTCGGATCAGGGGTGGGATCTGACACAGTTCTTGAACGTACATCATATTCTGTGTATTGGGTATTGCATGATGGCTGTGAATTATTCCTTCCCGCCCTGGGGGAACTGGGTGCTCCAACCCTGCCTGCTGGGGCAATAATATACTGGCTCCCAGCCGTCTCGCACTTTCTTGTACCCCTTGAATAGGATACTGGCTCAGGTGTGGCACTTCTTCCCGCTGCACCAGAATCTGCTGCATTTTGCATGGGACGAGGCAGCGAATCTGTATTGGTTCGAGGGGCTGGTCTTGGAGAGCTTTGGGCACTCCCAGATGGACTGTACGTGTTGGACGGTGGCGTTGGTCTTCTCATGGGTTCTGGACGGCCATATTTAAAAGGCTCATCTATTTTCAAAATACATTGTGTGTTTAGAGTTTGAAGGCCCAAAGGCATGGTACTTAAGGCAAAACAATTAAGTACATATTGTGGGTATAGAGCAAAATTGTCGTATCTCCAGGTTTATGAATTGGGGTTCATGATGGCAATACTGTAATAATGACAAACTGCTTCTTGCAATTTTGTCCTTATTCCGCTATCTTTAACCAGTTCCAAGTTACAGAGAAGCAGTATTGTTGTATCTCCCTTAAAAATGAGATCATTGAGAGCAATATTGTGGTATTTCCGAGTAAGCTCCCATTATTCATAAACCTGGAGATACAACGATTTTGCTCTATACCCGCGATATATGTATGAAGTCTGGAGACTCAGCTGTACGGTACCAAAAGCAAAACACTTCCATAGATATGATGTATGTTATGCAGTTTAAAGACTCAAAACAATTAAATACATAATGTTGTCACTGGACAAATTTTAATATAATATTTGTACAAATTTACAAACTGGCCTGGACATTTACATAAATGAGAATCAGATGTTTATGGCCCTACACGGCAATTACTGGCCATATTTATGAGGCTCGTCACTGTTTGCTTAGGGTCAACTACATTAAATCGGTCCATTTCTATAATAATAAATCTTAGGATTATGATCCTTGCTGGCTCTGGTTGGGCAAGATTGTCTTGCTTGTCTCCGGAAACACCTTAACCCCACAGCCATCTTAATGCATGGGCACACTGAAAATTTGCCTGGCTAGGGGCCCCATTCTTGCAGATTTACACTGGTTTTTGAAACGGGGGAGAAAATCCTGTTGCCGGGCCCAGGGACCCGTAGTGGTGTTAAGATGGCCCGGTTCAACCCCTCTCACACCCCTCCTCCGGTCCAGTCAGCTCCTATTATAAAAGTCATACATACAGGATATAATACATATTTATACTGTATTCTCCACTATGGTCAGTACTATCCTGCTCTCTTTGGTTTTTATGAACAGATCTTAGACCACTGATAAATCAACTGGAAACGAATGCTCCGAGTTCTACTATATTTCGCCTTGCCAGTGAAAAAAAAAGAAAACAACCCAACAACAAGGTCAACAAACATCCAGCTCTCACATCTGGTACACACCCACTTTTTCATGCAACAGAAGAAGCCCTGAGGTTTAGTTTAAAAACAACAACAACAACAAAAAAACCTTACTCATGTTGTTTGCGTGTTGACCTACAACTTTTTCTCCACAACATAGGTGAGACACAACGGTGCTGGAAGCTGAAATCGAACAAACATATAATCATAATGAACATACATAATAGCTAGTTTGACTGCATGTATACAGTATGTGTATATTCACATCTTGACCGTCTCTCGCCTTCATTTAATTAAGCACCCCAAACGAGAGAAAGACTGGTAAATGAGATGAGCATGAAAGAAAAAAAAGAGGGGGGGGAGGGTGACAGAGAAGAGAGGGATAAAAGACTACCACCACCTCCAATGCAACATAACAAGAACTACTACTACCTCATCAACAAGTAGAGTATAGGGAAATGACATACAGAAATATAAAAAAAACATGACATATTTGATAAGGATGTTGTTGCAAGTAGAGACATCCCCCAAGTTTTTTTTTTTGCACTAAGGGTAAGTATTTTAAAGCCTTTTGTGACTCCAGAGCTAGAAAGCTCCTCCCAAAATGCTTCTTGACAGCAGTCTTAATTAATTATGAATAATTATTCTTTCAAGTTTTCTTTTTTTTTTTCCTCCTGTTTTTTGGTTGAAAGGGCAGGGAGGAGGGTTACGCATTCGATAAGAGTTAGGGTTGAGGATAAGGATGGGGTTAGGGATAGTACTTATACGTACACGCCCCTAGAGCGAAAACGCTTGGGTGCATATGTACTTATAACAACAGCCATTTATTTTTGAAAACGAAGAAAAATGAAAATTAATGAACCAGATCATTCTCAAGCTGGAATCTTATTTCCATCTATCAAACACATTCTTACCTACAAAATTAAAATGTGGCAAACAATAAAAACCTCAATAAAAAACCTAAAACTATACAGTAATTTCCACAAGAATGGAGAAATGAATGAATTTATTCAAGTTTTCGAAATTTAATTACGCCAACCCCTGCTGCAACCCAAGAGTTTTTTTTTGTTTTTAATATTTTAAATATTTTAAGCTCAACTGCATGTAATTTATTATACAAAAGAGATCTGCCTAAGGTCGCAAGAAAACCAGTCTATTTCCATAAAAACAAAACAAAACGAACAAATCAGAAAATCTATCTTCCGGGTTTGCAGATCCGTGAGTCCCAGCCTTGGTCCCTCCTCCGAAAACTTAACTTCCCGGAAAGATCACACATGAGTAAATGTATCAGGCTCAGTGACGATGTCTCAGAACTATATATAATATCCCAGGGTCAAAGAAATTTAGATCCTTAACGATAGATGCCTGCAGTATCGCATTGTATTGTAAATCATTATAAGTATTCACTCTAATCACGGAGGAATACGAAAGAAACTGCAAATCCAGCATCATAATATTTTACAGTACCGGTAATAATAATAATCTTACTGTAATGGAGCTAGAGGCTGAAGATGTAAGTACCTAAAATTCTGTGTCTACGTGACTAATAATGAAACTTTGAGCATTGCCTCAACATTTGATGATAAATTACGTGCACGCATCCATTCGAGCCACAAGTCAGTCTTTACTATTTTTTATCTACAATTTTTTTTTTTTTGAGCCGCAACCAAAAAAGACATATTTTCATTCATCGAGTAGAATTAAAAAGTAAGATCGGGATTTTCGTTGTGACTACACAGCCACCGTTCTACAAACGGCACTTTAGCTAGTAATAATAATAATAAGAAGAACGATTGTTGTTTCTCCTTCGCAAAGCGAAGACAAGCATGACGTTCACACTGGTTGGGTCCGTAGGTGACTGATAAGTCCGATTCGGAATCTGAAATGTCGGTGGCCCTAGAGACAGTAGTGTAGCTGGTTCTGTTCTAGTGTAGGTGTAACAATAATAATAATAATAATAATAAATAAATAAATAAATAAATAAATAAATAACAATAATATAAGTGTACCCACCTGCGCTAAGAAACACCACTTCTCCCACCAATGTCAGATTCTCTGAAGTCCTTCAGCGTAAACTACCCTATCTTCGACGATGCTCATGCATCTATGGCTGAACACAATCTCGCCATCAGTGTCAAACTGGCCTCCCTTGAAGTGCTTTTTCAGATCTGAGAACAGAAAAAGCAAAATCTGCGGATGTCAAATCAGCCAAACAAGGAGGATGGAGTACATAGCACTTGAAATCTGATCTTATCAGTGTCAAAAGATGCGTTATCCTGCAACAGAGGAAATAAAACAAGAAACATGGACTATGTCTGAAATCGGACCACATCAGTATCAGATGATGAGTGGTTCCCAAGTGTAAATAAAAAAACCCATCAGAAGTGCCCCAAAGACAAGTCTCTCTTATCCTTACCAACGCTGCATAATTTATTTTGCATACTGTCCACTAAAAGTTTGACCGTCATGACAGTGTCATCGAGATTCACATCCCCTCTCCCCCCAAAAAGTGACCATCGCCTTCTATGCAATCTCATGAAGATTTGCTATGAAGAGCCCGCGGGCTTCCATTGCGATCCGATCCTTCCGATAGGGTCGAAAAGGTGAACCCTAAAATCTGTCCACATTTACCACATGATTGTCCTTTCCCATCTTTGCATAATGTTGACGAATGTACCGCTTCTGACCTTGTCCCAGATATAATGTAAACACCCAACCATCACCGACCTTCTCAAATTTTAGGATTTTTTTTCCCCGTAAAAGCGCCTTAACTGTGATTGTGTTATTTGGGGTCCTCTGTATCAAGTCTAACAATCGCATGTTGATCTTCCTTGATGATTTTTTGTTTTGTTAGTTTGTTAGTCTGTCTCCCGCACTTCACTGCAATAATCTGAAATAGCAAACTTTTGTTTTAACATTAGGCCCCTATTTGTCCACTCTGGTATACCTGTAAGAGGTTGCTTCGCGAGGACCACACTTGTTTTTGTTCTTCAAAGCCTGCAAACATGGTAGCAATGCTTTACTGAATAAAATGTCGCTGAACCATTGGCTCCACAATGTCAAAAGAAGATGCTTCGCTGGTGCATCACTTATGATTTTTCTTAGCCTGGTGGCAGGCACTGAGTCAAGTCTGTTTTGCGTCTGTATTGACTCGGTCCGAGAGGTCTCACTTTCCGCCAACTGACCCAAGACAGTTTTGACGCGCCCGAACTAGTGAGACAGACCAGCAAGTATGTATGTATAGAGAGGTTTCACTATTGGTCGATTTGCACTGCCAGACACGAGGGTCGCCGCGAAACCACTGTTAGCATGGAGCGGAAAGTAGGTCGCTGCGGTAAACAATACCCGTTTGTGTATTTCCATGGGGTGTAAGAGCTAACAAACGGCTCTAAATAGTTTCAATCAGCCCCAAAATATGAACAAACACAGTAAACAGATAGGCACGCTATCTTTAATTTCTTGTTTACCGCAGCGACCTAGTTTCGCGATTTGGCGGAAGTGAGACCTCTCTATAAATGCACACTCTCTGGACAGACTAACTTCAGTCTGACCAGTGCCTGGGGCCCCGTTTAACTCCACAGTTCACATCTCCAGCTAAAACCACGACAAAACAGTTCGACATAGTGCACTACCAGCCTTCATTAAACCTGTTAAAATATCGGGTGCTTTCAAAGTGTTGTATTCTCAACTGTTGGTTTTGCTTCCCGGTTTTCTCCCCGTGCTCCGTACTTCCTTCTGGTCACATTTTGACTTCGTCCTTTCTGTGAAGAGCAATAATTGTTATTTTTTTCCCCCGAAAACACAATTTCGTGAACCCTACATAATATTATGCACGACAGGATTAGCATTTCAGAAAAAATGGGCACTCCTTTCATGTACAGTCACGGGAAACTTAACCATCCAGGCTGGTGGTCCCCACTGACATTAGACCTGGCTATGCATTATATCTTCATATCATGATGCAACAACAGTGACAGATACACAGATACACCGGCTGGCTGGTTACACACCCCTCCCCACTTCCATCTACCACCACCACCAACAACAGAACTTGTAGGGCCACATTTTTTACTTGTGACACATTAAAGAATCGATGGTATCAGTATGATTAGATTTTATCTCCAGTTAACTTTTGGCGACTCCACAATGCTTCAGTACAATGAAGAATGGCCAACTCTTCCTTCCCTTATTCCCTCATCCATCGTGACCATCACCTTTTCTCTTTAAACCGTAAGATAATGAAGAAAAAAAAAGTGAACGGCGCAAAGTTACCATTATCGTGAAGACGCACCCTTGAACCCAAACTCCAACTCTCTTCAAACTCCCTCCCTCCAGGTAAAAACAAACAAACAAACAAACAACAACAAAAAAAAAAAAGCCGTAACTACAATAAGCCTATCTGTATCCTTCCGTGCTTTCTTTCTACGGCAGCATATAAACAGTCTATCAAGACACAGAAAAGAAAATAAAGGTAGAAAATGAACAAAAAATGTTTACGCAAAAGCCAACTGCCTCCAGAAATCTACAAAAATGAATAACCTGCGGCAAAATAAAAAAATAATACAAGTCATGCAAATGGCATTTTCCAGCCGTGTATATTCAGAGATCCACCCCAATTACCACTGAAACGTCAACTCTCATTAGCGTAACAACTTGTACAAACGCCCGTCAAGCACGAATCAGAAACCGCCAAAGCACAAAATTGACACTTCGAGATCTTGTGAGTGGGTAGCAATGAAGCGAACGGCGCAGAGGTCTTACAGAATAATCCAATCTAATGTGATAATAAAACGACAGCTTCAAATTTGACACACACGAAGGTCTCATCGATTCACTTGAATTTTTTTTTAACGCAGTTTACTTTCAGACTGAAGATAGATCTTTGAAAGTTTGGCAGCTCCATGTTGGAATCTTGCACCGGGCGGAGCCCAGCGTAATCAGCATTGCCGGTCTTTGGGTTTTTTTCCCAATATTCTTTCGATTTTCGGCGTTAACTTGGGACCTTGGCATTTACTTTAAGATCTTGGGATTTTTCGGACCTTTGTGAACATTAGGGGGGGGACGGACGGACGGGGAGACAGACAGACAGACAGACAGACAGACAGACAGACAGACACACACACACACACACACACACACACACACACACACACAAAGGCACCTAGAAGATCTATCTACTAGAGTAAATAAATATAACTTATCAGATCACATGATCTACTGCTGGTTTATGCGAAGCACTGACAACTCTCCCCTGAAATGACGAGACAAAATTGCCCGACTCCTCGCAGAGCTGCTCTTGACCTAAAAGGTGAATAAAGCCCAGCTAGCCAAGAGGCAGTTTTGAGATTGCCTTTATGTTAATGACATTTTATGCGGCATGTCCCGCGAACTAATCACTGGCATTAGGTATTCAAGTTGACTGTTATGAAATTATAACTTTTTTTGCATGTTTTGGGTTGGGAAAAAAATCTCGAGATTTTTGCAAAGCGAGAATCTTGGCTTTTTTGAAAATCTTCATCCGCAAACGCTGAAAGTAATATTTCTCGCGGTGTCAGCGGCTAGATAAGCACCACCCTCCCCCAACGCTTCTGATCTAGACTCATTTCGTTGAAAAGGAGACCTACAGCATAAATAAAACAACAACAAAAAAATGCAACCACTCCTTCACCACGACTAATTCAGTGAGTCCGCCAAGTCGCATCCGACGTAAGTGAACATCCTTGTACAAAATTAAACTTAATTGTGTATTCAACGACTATAGGCAAGTCATTTAATCAGTGTATCCAATGCGGACATCCCCATAGTACTTTCCCCAGGAAATGCTCAACGTGCTTTTTAGCACGTAAGAGACTGCCATAATCAGGACTTTATTTGAACAAAATTAGTTTAATTCAAGGATGTCAATATGACTGACCATGCAATAGCAAGTTTTACTGTTGAAGTGTCGGTTGAGTATTGCTTGCGTTCCCTACTCATCCACTTGTACAAAGGCCAAGGGTTTTCCACTGAACGGAATGGCCGCCCATTGGTATCTCGTGCTGTGGTTTCGTATCTTTCAGGAATAAAAGGAAGTATAAATGGCGGAGTTACTCGTTCGACAGTTCATTCTTTCTACTCTTCATGATTCGTATTTAATTTCCAAACCGAACTGCATACGCCATTAATGGCATGGGAGGGCAAAATGTAAAAGAGACGGAGAGTCAAAGAGAGTTCATCATCTCGTCTCCTCAGAAATGACAAGGTTCTCACTCCCTTCCGTCAAGGTTTGAGAAATTGATGATTGAAGCTTCATGTGGTCATAGCTTTTAGGGATACGACTTTTCTTTTCTTTTTAGTAATACTTAAAAGTTACCCGTCGAATCCGCTTGAATCTTTGACATAAAATGGAGAAGGCGCAAGAAGTAGTGAGTTGCGTGCAACTCACTTCAGTCAAAGACAAGAATGGAGATAGAACCTTGTCATTCTAAGGGGGACGATCTGATGTGCTGGCCACAACAGTAACTGCCATTACACGTTTTCTTTTTTTAATGCGTAACTTCCCGCTGGATGCAGACACGGTGTCATCTGCCATACGCCAGCAGCAGGTCATTGCAATGTTTCTGAATACATGTAATTTTGAGGGCAAACGCCTGCCTCCCTGAGGTTACCGGCGCGACAGGACTCCCATTCATTTGTTTATGGTAAAAAAACAACAAACCCGGAGAAAACCCAAGATAACTTGAAAAGAAATAGATTACCCAGGGATGGGAATTACTTACAGAAATATTTCCTGAACTTCTGACGTAAGGCGTCGACACACTGCAACCCGCAATACACACACACACTAAGGCCAATTCATATATTCGACAGCAAAACAAAGTAGAGTTTACTATGGAAAAAAAGATTTGAAAAATTCGGAAATCACGAAATTTCCTGAGAATTCCCATCCCTGATCACCTTCACATTTCCAAACAAAATGACGACTGTGCAAATATCTATATATTATTGTCATATCTTAAAACCCAAGAAAGAGATAATTTCTCCAAAACTTTATTATAAAATAACACCACCGCGTGGCCTGTTCAGTGTTAAAATGATGACCAGCGCCCCCGCTAACGATGTTATAACGGATGAAAAGAGAGAAAATATGTCCAGCACAAAATTGTCAAGATTGGGAAACACTGACATTTAAAACTGCAGCAACTCTCTAAAAACTTCCTGTCAAGCAAGTTCTAAACCACAAAGCCTTTAATGGCAGCCGTAGTGTGGTGGTAGAATGTCTTCATATCATATACATTACACTTCGGAACAGTACACGGTACAACTTTTTGATGCAAACAGAATTTAAAAACAACGGTTAATTCAAAGGACAGCAAGAAAACACACATACACACACAAGAGAGGAAAATCCGAAGTAATGAATTTAAAGGCTTAATCCTACTTTCTGTTTAAGTCACAAGCTGAAACCGAACATTACTTAATAACAACAACAAAAATAAAAAAAGGCGCAAGGCATGACTGAAACTTCAGCTCATTCACAATGCTTCCTCTCTACAATAATTAACAGTCGTTGGTTGATGTGTTCCGTGGCAAACACAGTATATTCGATAATTTATATGTACAACTGTGCTGTGTGATCTGGAGTTTAAGTGGACTTAAGCTGGTACAAAATTAATTCCTTTGAAATCGTGAAAATCAAGACTGCATAAAGTCTGCACAATCATAGAAACAGATACCGAATTGTCATTACTCTCTAGTGATGTCGGGTTACTGGAAAAATGACCGTATATCCCAATTTAGGTCGAATTCACTTTTAAACATCGTTCCCAAGAACGACATGTGCGCTGTCTTTCTATCGGGGTCGTATGTTTGTTGGTGTAATATTGTCTTTTGATCATCAGAATATTGCCACTGCTCTCCGCTAATGGCATAAGTCATTTTGACATTTTTTGGGATATTAAGAAAAACCTGTTTCCCCGTCATTTGGTGAAATAATATGCCCTTATGATTCTATTGGATTGTTACACTTTCCTTTCTTTTGGTTGTAATATGATCTATAGCCCTCATGTTCAGAAATGCAATGAACCGTCAGTTGCCTTTTGGCATAAGTCTGACATTAATTTATGCCATTATCAGAGACATGGACCACCTACTCCAAACATGAAAGATCCCTCAACTCCTTCCACCTGCGCTGCCTACGCAAAATTCTCAAGATCAAGTGGCAAGACAGGATCTCAAATATCGAAGTTCTGAGCCGAGCCAACATTCCATCAACTCAGGCTCTCCTAGGCAAAAAAAGACTGCGGTGGCTTGGACATCTCCACCGTATGGAAAATGATCGCATCCCCAGACAAATTCTCTACGGGGAACTTGCTACTGGCAACCGACCCAGAGGTAGGCCACATCTGCGATTCAAAGACACTTGCAAGGTCACGATGAAAGCATTCAACATCGACCCCAATGAATGGGAGAACCTTGCAAATGATCGAAGCAGATGGAGACAAAAATTGCGCAGTGGCACGCTCGCAATAGACTTCAAGGCAAAAGAAACATACCTGACAAAACGACAGAGGCGGAATGAAAACACTCGCCAAAGTGAACCCAAAAGACTGACCTGCAATCACTGCCATCGCACTCTCGGGTCAAACATTGGTAGAATAAGCCACGAGAGAAGCTGTCAGTCAAAGTCAAAGTGAATATTCTAGCTGCTAAGACCGTCTGTAAAGACGCTAAAGGCCATATATATCATAGAGCAATGACGATATGGAAATTGATGAAGGAATGGAAATTGAACACAGAATGGAAACTGAATAAACAACAACAATAAAAACATGGATATTGAACAAAGATTTACAGCGGGACTCAACTCGAAATACTTTCCTGCGTCTCCTGTAAACTTTTGCTCTGGGCACAACAGCCTGTTTCCATAAAATGGAAGACAGGGGTGCTTACGGAGTGAGATCCTTACAGTTTGAGTTGGATCTTTACAGAGTGGGGTTCTTACAGTTTGAGTTGGATCTTTACAGAGTGGGGTTCTTACAGTTTGAGTTGGATCTTTACAGAGTGGGGTTCTTACAGTTTGAGTTGGATCTTTACAAAGTGGGGTTCTTACAGTTTGAGTTGAATCTTTACAGAGTGGGTTCTTACAGTTTGAGTTGGATCTTTACAGAGTGGGGTTCTTACAGTTTGAGTTGGATCTTCACAGAGTATGGTTCTTACAGTTTGAGTTGGATCTCCACAGAGTGGGATTCTTACAGTTTGAGTTCGAACTTTACAGAATGGGATCCTTACAGATTGAGTTGGATCTTTTCAGAATGGGGCCCTTACAGATTGAGCTGGATCTTTGCAGAGTGGGGTCCTTACAGAGTAAGGTCCTTACAAAGAAACTAATACAACCCTACATGCCATCTTCTGTTACTTAGCTTTCATTTCATGTTCATTAACGAGCAAGTATCTGCCCCAGTTACATGCCGAACCCGGGAAATGTGAGCATATATTATAAGTGCTGTCCACATAATCTTGGTTGTCTTTCTGACGTCATTTTTTTTTCTTGTTTGAAAAGGGCATCAAATCTTACCATCCTTTGATCGGTTCTTCAAATCTGAATTTTGCTCCGATAGACGTTAAGGTCCCGTACACGTATGTACACTTAAACGCAAAATGTTTTTTTTTTTTTTTCTGTTTTTCCTCGTGGAAATACATACGCAGAAAAGGGAGCCGGGGCACATCGCGACAAACATTAATATCTCTCTCTTGTATTATACAAACATTTCTAAAATCACAGAAATGCATTTAGACCACAATAGGGCCGACTACTGTACAAAGTTAAGATATGCCCCCCCCCCCCCACTCCCCTCCATTCGCTTTAAGAAAATTTAATCATTGAAATTCTGAAATTTCGTCTTTTTTGTTGTTGTTGTTTATTGCATGTTAAGCGAGGGCAAAAGTTTTTTATTTTAATTAACTTAAAGTAATTAGGTAGTATAAAGGTCACCAAGCTTCTCAAATCTCACACCGTACAGTGGCGTGCACATGTTTTAACGGCCTGGAAAGTTGCTAAATGCCGTTTCTGTTTCACATCAAGTTGCTAAATGCCGTTTCTGTTTCACATCAAGTTGCTAAATGCCGTTTCTGTTGCACAGCATGTTTGCTAAATGCCGTTTCTGTTGCACAGCAAGTTACTAAATACCGTTTCTGTTACACAGTAAGTTGCTAAATAACGTTTCTGTTGCACAGAAGGTTGCCAAATACCATTTCTATTGCATAGCACGTCTGTTAATTACCGTTTCTGTCGCACATGACAACTTTACAACAACAGAAGTAAAGAAAACAACATCCACCGCAACGACGAAGACATAAGATCAACATTATCCTCGTTCCTCCCTACCTGGGCATCATAATTATGATATCTCAGAAGAAAGAATGTCTGAAGTCGGTCTTTAACCCATTCCCTACACTAACTTTTGTGGGCGTGGGCGGACGGGAACTCTCAACACTATCCAGATTGAAATTTAGACGTAGTTAAAAAATGTTTATTTTTAAATATTTCATTCATTTTAAACACAAGACATAGTACATTAAACATTAAACTAAAGGAAAATCAATAAACCAGGTTGGGATTCAATATTTGGAGAAGCTGGCTTAGATATTGATGTTTTAAAATCGGTGTCCACTCGTGCTGAATATTCGGCTTACCGTAGCGAATGAGTTAAGCTCCCGGCCATGAAAAAAAAAAACACAAAAAACTGCAACAAATAATATCCACAAATCCACAAATAATATTCCAGCTGGCAAGGGTCTATACACGGAGACCACTAAAGCTATTTCAATAAAATTTGTACTCTCCGGGGGTGTGGAGGTTGACCCCAGTGCATGAAAAGCGTATGCAAGGCGATGAGAGGGGGCAGGGTCTGTGAAGCTTACGCAGGCTTTTCAATTCTGGTCATGAATTAAGTAGTATCGTTTTCTGTGCTTTTCTTGTTCTTTCAACAAGAAAATTTGAAGGGTCATTTCAAGTTAGGTTTCTAGTGAAACAAAGGTGAGTGGATCTGGTGGAATCGTGCTTATGGTGAAAGACCAACTTCCTGAAAGACCCCCCCCCCCCCCCCCCCCCAAGGAGAACATTTTTTTTTTCTATGGAAATTGAGATTTGCTTGTAATATAAAAGACTTGTCATTTTTCTGCATTCCGTCAAAATACTTTGCTTGAAATCGTCTTAGAAATATTCTGATTTTTTGAAGGAGGTATAATATGTTACTTAAGCCCGATTTCTCCAGACCCAATCACAAATCAAAATTGTCGATGCAAAAGGTCACTATTCAGCATGCAAATGGTCATAATTATGCTCGTACAATGGCATTGGGGAGGTTAAAGCGAAGCGCGCAAAGATAAAAACGGAAAGGAGGGGGGGGGGGGGGGGTAAAAAAAAATAAAAAATAATCGAGCCAAAAATCGAGCGTACGTACTTCAATGGGTGGATACGTCCTCAAGATGACTTCACAAAAACAAGCCCATTGCGCATAACGCAACGAGCAGCTAGCTCGACATATGTAAGTAAACATGAATAAACTTTCTATGTCGGCAGAGTGAACTACACACACAAGGGCAGATGTCCGGGTTCAGAATAGCGAGACACACGAATACACAGAAATGACACAGCCAGAGCACGCAATTGGAAGCCTACATCCATTATACATGTGTAACAGTAGCGTGACTTGACCTTGGGGCACCTTCCAGTGGAGCAGGGGCGCAGTGGAGCGCCGTCTCAACGCGACAACGGCCAGTACCAGGAAAAGGACAATATAATTACCATAATACGCCAGTGACGTGTCGCTGTCGTTGCAGACAACATTTCTTTCACGGCTCAGAAGAAGATCGCTCTTTTCATTGGGCGTTGCCACGCTTCGGTGTGTTTAATTTTGTCCTGTGTATCACCAAAGGCGAAAAAAAGGGAGAAAGGCGCAAAGTGGCCCTTATCATGCCGAGGCGCCGCTGAGCCCAAACTCAAACTCAAAACTCAATGTGACCGGTGCAGAATTACTCCAGACCAGCAAAACATTGCTTCAATGTCTGCTTTCTAGACGTTCGGCCCGGGTGTTTAACCATGAAGTGGGAAAGGAACACAAGCGCCCATTGGTGATAATCTCATGCACTGTCGAGAGCCGTCACAAAGAGCCATCTCCTGAATGACCCCCCCCCCCCCCCTTCCCCCTCCCGCACAAAAAAAAAATGTGCGAGTGTGAATACATGGATAAATAAACAGATAAAATACATTTATTGGAAACTTGCCAACAACACCCGCAAGCGCATTTTGCAGTCTTTCAACAAATTATTAACCGGCCAGCCTGCCAACTTTATCCCATTCCGAATCATAACCACCCCACCTTTGTTTGGCCTTGCAATCTTAAAGATTTAACAGATAAATAAATAAATACATAAATAAATAAATAAGTAAATAAATAAAACGGGGGTGGAGGGCAAGGGGAACCTAGGCGTGGCGGATGAAATATGCAGCAGTATGTGCACGGGACATTTTGTTTTGCGAACACACTCACGATTCTTTGAGCAGTGTGCTATTAATGCAGTTTGTGTTCATGCTCAGTCGTATAGGGAAGATACAGTAACATTAAAATGAAGGTTTGGCGATTTCTAATGAGAAAATTCAATCAACGACATCCTGAAAATGATTCTCAGTAAATGGTGTGCAAAATTTGAAAGTTTTACAATAGCCATCAATTAGGCATACTATAGCCTGCAATGCCGTAAAGTATCACTTTCACTAATCTGATAAAGCAAGATGCACGACAGACAATGCAGGTAAGTATGTGATTCCCTGTCCTAGTCACTGACCTGCTAACGAATGACAATTAAAATTAGGAACACATCAAGGGGACCTGAACCTATGCCGTATAAAGGCAAACTGAAACTCGTCGGTTCGCTATATTGTGTTTTTCATAGAAACGCGAACACAAATACAAAACAGCGCCACACACTTCGCAGATCACATAACGCACTCCATATAATATTAACATAATGTGCATACTGTCATGAGTTGCATTTTACCGGACTGACCTTCCTGGCAGGAATTTCCTTGTCGTAAAATCTCATAAGTTTTCCCAGCAGGACAAACCTGTCAAATTATGGATAATTTGCAGGCCTGCTGTAAGCATACACGCATTCTGTCGTGTCATGGAAAAACACCGCAAATGGAAAAAGAAAAAAGAAAAACTTTACGGGCCATGCAAAGAAAAAAAAACAACAACAAACAAAACATTTCCCTTTAACTTTTGTTCGATTTCCATTTTGTGAGTTTAATTAGGAACTATCAACAGCGCAAAATTACAACCCAGTTAGAAAGATAACGCACATTTCACTGTATAATCACTATTGGTCTAGAGGTAAAGTGTCCGCCCCTCATGCCAAAGGTATCGGGTTCGATTCCGGTTCCCCGTCGGCGCAGGCATGTTGGAATTTTGGGATTTTTCTTATATTTTCCTGTGCCTAATCCTCTCGTAGATAGGATCGAACGCCTGGTCGTCTTGGACAACGACGAAAAACTCGAATGGCGAGAGTAAAACGTTGCGCACCATAAAGATACTTTGGAAATTGGAAGTCGAAAAAAAAAGCGAGCCTGACAAGGCCAGTTGCCCGAGCAAAATTAAAAAATATACTGTGCCGACGACGTGTCTGCTCCAGATGTAACTGGGTTGCAATGACACGAACGCAAATTTCCCACAAGGGATCAAAGAAGTAGACAAATAAAATGATGTTAAAAAACGAACTGGACCTGCTTTGACTAATTTCACGGTCTTTTTCGGTTACACAGCAGGGTTGTCCGTCAATATCTTGTTTCCTAGTTAACCTCACTGAGAAAGAAGCAACACTGGACCACTGCAAAACTTCTGAGCTCTACTAACATTCAAACTGCAGTAAAATACTCCACCATGAGAACCCGTTAAGTTTCTTCGGACACTTCCCTCGTAAAGTACAGTACTTGACGCATGTCATACAATTTTCTCGGAGAGATCTTATCTACACATGAAGATGTAGATCAAGCAAGGAAATGAAACAAGAAGAAGAATGTGTATCACCCACTTCTTCAAGACGCCTTGAACATGACACATTTAGTCACCGTTCACACTAGTCACGGCTAAATTAAACAACATAGATAAAATGAAAATACACAATCAAAACAGAACGCATGGCGCAGCGGAGACAATGCTATCTGTACACTATGATAACACACTTCTATTGCCTCTGATATCAGATTATTGAGATATATATGTACATTAGTTTAAAGTGTAAATTTTCAACAGTTGGAAGCTTCTGATTGCGTTTGCACGAGAAGTCACGCCTTTCACTGGTGAAAACACCCTTATAAATTAGGTCTGGATATATCTACTGAAACGAAAGGAAAGATAGTACATGTACTGCTCACAGAGTACAGGCTATGAAGCTTAAATTAATGTCTAGTAACTTTAACTTCACGATAAAATCCCTCACACTGATATTCGGAAACAAACCCAGGTTACAGACAATGAGAAATTTATACTACGATAACAAAGGAAGTGGGCTGGCCATATCGGAAGAATGGAGGATAACAGATGGACAAGACATTGCACTGAATGGAGGCCTAGAAAAGGAAAGAGAACAAGAGGACGCGACGAGAAATGATGGTGTGATGATATTGTGCAGACAGGTGGAAAGACGTGGATAAGACAGACTGAAAAACAGAGAGGAATGGAGATCATTGGCGGAATGCTTCATCCTGCAGTGGACAACAGGCCCTCAGTGCTCAGTTGAATTGCGAAGCACTAGTACCCGAGATTTAAACCAGGATCGTGGGAGCACGCAATTTTGGTCAGGGGTGGGCATTTACACACACTCTTCTCATCGAGATCAGCACAGCCTGGCCTCGTGGATCCAAAAAGTTACTTATGAGATAAACAAGGAGGTCAAGTACACGAGATGAGCACATGAGTATCATAGTGCTCTTGACAACTAACAACCCCAAAGTGGCATGTCTACAGAGACTCTGCCCCAGCGATGTCCCAATTTAATTCTTACACCACACAACTTCAGCAAAAAAACCCACAACAAAGCAACACTCTTGTTGGTACAGAAACTGTTTTCAAAATGTGTGGAGGAATCGGATTACTGCTAGTTCCTCCAAAGACACAGTGGCGCAATGGAAAAACAACAACAGGCAAATAATAAAGTCTGGCTCTGTTGTCCACCATTGTATGAGCTGTCCACTGTCCCTGAGTATTCCAGGAGGAGAATGAGGATGTAAAAAAGTTCTGCATTTATTGGTAATTCTCCGAAAACAACAAATTCCGAAGAAGGGTCATGTCTGGGCAGTAGCTGCGGAATGATGAACTACTTCCGCTTTATTATTTTCATTGCAATTATTGTTATATTTATTATTATGATTATTATTATTAGTTGGCCCGCCGACTCAGGGACTACTCAGATGTGATTTGTAAAGCTGAGTTTCGATCATTAATGTGTTAAATGAGGGGCAGAAAGAACTTTCCTGTCGTAACTTTTAATTCTACCAGAGAGTATTTATTTATAGAGAGATCTCACTTCCGCCAAATCGCGAAATTAGGTCGCTGCGGTAAACAAGAATTGAAAGAGACCGCCTTCGTCAAAGATAGTGGTTTGTTCATATTTCTGGGCTAATTGTAAGCTCTTACGCCCCGTGGAAATGCACAAACGGATATTGTTTACCGCAGCGACCTACTTTCCGCTCCATGCTAACAGTACTTTCTCGGAGCCTCCCGTATCTCCCAGTGCAAATCGACTGATAGTGAAACCTCTCTGTACATACCGCGGGTATAGAGCAAAATTGTTGTATCTCCAGCGATATGAATTGGGGTTCATAATGGCAATACTGTAACAATGACAAACTGCTTCTTGCAATTTTGTCCTTATTCCGCTATCTTTAACCAGTTCCAAGTTACAGAGAAGCAGTATTGTTGTATCTCCCTTAAAAATGAGATCACTGAGACCAATACTGTGGTATTTCCCAGTAAGCTCCCATTATTCACATCACTGGAGAGACAACAATTTTGCTTTATACCCGCGATACATACTCGCTGATTCTACTCGAAGGAATGCTTAAAATGTCGGAACACTTTCTTCTGTTCAACTCAGTTGTGGTTCAAAATCAACGAAAGTATCTATTAAAATATTCCTACGTACACACACACTTAAGGCCTGTTTACACTGGTAGGTTTTAGGAATAGAAAAACAATAATGGAGGACGGTGTGGGAAGAACTCTCCTGGCTTTCCGCCTTTTGTTTTCCGATTTCCCCCTTCGAAACGTTGTTTGTTTACACTGGTCCGTTTTCTGAATGAGAAACGGTGCGCATCGTTTGTTTTGGTCATGTTTCGAACGTTTGTTTTGGTCATGTTTCGAAGGGAGAAATCGGAAAGCAACAGACGGAAAGCTAGGAGAGTTCTTCCCACACAGCCCCCAAGTCCTTTTTTCGGTTCCTAAAACCTACCAGTGTAAACAGGCCTTTACGTCTTTCTATGCGTAATGCCATATTCTGAAGAATTTAAGTCGCAGCGGTTGAAGAGCCTTTCATGATTACACTGGAGGCCTTTCTTCCTTTATAAATGTAATATGATATTAGTTTCCTTCAATTATTCATGGTAATGTTTACAGACCTAGCAGTCCAGTATGGTGTATGACCGTATCTTCACACCTACGATGCTGGATCATGTCCATTTAGAAAAAAAAAAAAAGAAGCCAAAACCCCAGTGAATTCTAGCAGAAATAGGGGTGGGGGTGGTGGTGGTGGTGGTTACAAAACAAGGATTTAGGTTTGCTCGTCGGTGACTTGCCACAAGAATTCACACACGGGTAAATTTGTTCCAGTCGTGCGGAAGACACTGCAATTAATATTTCCCGCCCAATCTTGTTTCGCTTTTGATGAAAATGCAACAACAATACTGGCATTGCCTACGAAAAATATGAAATTTGATAAATCAAAACACGACGAAAATGCTTGTACATGCATTTAGTACCAGTAGACTTTATTATGCAACTCATTGTCACTTGGACTTTCAAAATATACTCTAAATCGTTTTCAGAAAATTCAAAGTAGATCAGCCAGATTAATCACACGATCGCATCCGTCGTCAGATATTCTTCCAATTCTTGTCACTCTATTGGCTGCCCATTAAGGAAAGAACAGACTTTAACATTTTTGTGCTTTATTTTTAAATGTTTAAACTGGCTACAAAATAACTTTCACAGCTAGTGGAATCACATCAGCCATCACGGACTTTAAGATCAGTGGACACGAAACTTCTTGAGACAGCCACTGTCAGATTGTCGCTTGGTGAAAAGGCTTTTTCTATTGGTGCACCTAATTATTGTGGAACAACACCAGCACTGACACCAGGAAAATTGAGAACATCGTCACATTTAAAAATAAGCTTAAAACTGAATTGTTTAAAACTGCTTTCATTGAAGCTGAAAGATGTCCTTTTTTCGGTCTTGAGGTTTGAGGATGAGAGTAGATCAAGTGTTTGTATGAATGGATTTTATACTATTTTTAATTTTAGTTCAGCGCCTTAGAGAATATCATTTTTTTGTGTGTGGATTTGAGCAATATACAAGTTATTACATTACATAACATTACACACCCCTCCTGTCTCATCCAAGCATCTCTATGGACACCACAAAGAGACAGCTTATCACCTAAATATTCATTCCAACATTATGCTACCAATGCCAGACCAAAACTCATGAAAGCAGGATTACTGCATGCGAAATGAAATGCCTCCGCAAAACCCTCAACATCACAAGAAGAGACAGGCAAAGAAATGAAGTTGTACGAGCAGCTGTTGGCACAGAATCCTGCCTGCATATCATAGAAAAACAACGATTTAAATGGTTTGGCCACCTGTCACGAATGCCACCTAGTCAACCAGCCTCGACAGCCTTCAACAGCATGTTCTCAGGCTACAGAGGAAGAGACAGACCTCGCAAAAGATGGATTGAAGGAGACAAAGGAACCCTGAGAAACAACAGTTGAAAGAGCGACAGAGTTGGCCTACCATAAAAAACTGCATCTCCCCTCGACGCTCAGCGGCAATGGAGGATGAACAATCACAATCACATCCCCGGAAAAAAAAAAATTAAAATAGGCGTACCAGAGTATAAAATTATCATTATTATTATTTTTTCATGAAAATGTTTCAGCTTTTAAAGTTGTCAAGAGGAAGCAATACTTAACGGGCCATTTGCATTCTGATTACAGCTGCTTAGACGATGGCAACATGAAAATTGTAGGCTGTTGCCCAAAATATGCCCCGCCTTATCGAAGCCAACGGCTTCCAGGTACAAACTTAGAGATGAAAAGATTGTAAAACAATTAGCCGCGAAAGACTGTCGCATTCAAGCGACTATTTCTAGTATATTAGCCATTTCATATTTACCTCACACCACAACTGAGCGAGCTATTTTACAACAACCCATGGAATCGCTGTCAACAAGAAGCATTGAGATCCCAACTTCATATCTGGGACGAAAAAAACAACAACAACAAAACAAACTGAAGACTGGCTGGGTTCAACTTTCTAAAGACCATACTTTCCAAAACGAAGAAAGGAGAGAGGACTTCGCCGTTTGCCACATGTCGAAAGATTGTTTGCTAACAATGATCGGGCGCAATTTTGGACTTAGAGACTTACATGGTTTACTATACTCCCAATAATAATGATGATAACAATAAACCCTAAAACACAAGGAAGAACGAAGGGTGAGTTTGATAATTTTCAATTTGTTTCCGGAGACTAAAACACGCCAAAGAACGAAGGATGAGTTTGATAATTTTCAATTTGTTTCCGGAGACTAAAACACGCCAAAGAACGAAGGATGAGTTTGATAATTTTCAATTTGTTTCCGGAGACTAAAACACGCCAAAGAACGAAGGATGAGTTTGATAATTTTCAATTTGTTTCCGGAAACTAAAACACGCCAAAGAACAAACGGTGAGTTTGATAATTTTCAATTTGTTTCCGGAGCCTAAAACATGCCAAAGAACGAAGGGTGAGCCTGATGAATGTTCAAGTTTTTTCAGGAGCCTAAAACACGCCAAAGAGGGAAGGATGAGCCTGATGAATGTTCAATTTGTTTCGGGAGCCTAAAACACGCCAAAGGACGAAGGGTGAGCCTGATGAACGTTCAATTTGTTTGGGGAGCCTAAAACATGCCAAAGAACAAAGGGTGAGCCTGATGTACGTTCAATTTGTTTCGGGAGCCTAAAACATGCCAAAGAACGAAGGGTGAGCCTGATGAACGTTCAATTTGTTTCGGGAGCCTAAAACTTGCCAAAGAACGAAGGGTGAGCCTGATGAATGTTCAATTTGTTTCGGGAGCCTAAAACATGCCAAAGAACGAAGGGTGAGCCTGATGAACGTTCAATTTGTTTCGGGAGCCTAAAACTGGCCAAAGAACGAAAGGTGGGCCTGATGAACGTTCAATTTGTTTCGGGAGCCTAAAACATGCCAAAGAACGAAGGGTGAGCCTGATGAACGTTCAATTTGTTTCGGGAGCCTAAAACTTGCCAAAGAACGAAGGGTGAGCCTGATGAACGTCCAGTTTCTCCCGGGAGCCTAAAACATGCCAAAGAACGAAGGGTGAGCCTGGTGTACGTTCAATTTGTTTTGGGAGCCTAAAACATGCCAAAGAACGAAGGGTGAGCCTGATGAACGTTCAATTTGTTTCGGGAGCCTAAAACATGCCAAAGAACAAAGGGTGAGCCTGATGAATGTTCAATTAGTTTCGGGAGCCTAAAACTGGCCAAAGAACGAAGGGTGAGCCTGATGAATGTTCAATTTGTTTCGGGAGCCTAAAACTGGCCAAAGAATGAAGGGTGCGCCTGATGAATGTTCAATTAGTTTCGGGAGTCTAAAACTGGCCAAAGAACGAAGGGTGAGCCTGATGAATGTTCAATTTGTTTCGGGGGCCTAAAACTGGCCAAAGAACAAAGGGTGAGCCTGATGAATGTTCAATTTGTTTCGGGAGCCTAAAACTTGCCAAAGAACGAAGGGTGAGCCTGATGAATGTTCAATTTGTTTCGAGAACAAAACTTGAAAATGTTCCCTTTTCAGAATGATCACCTGCAGTCGTGAGTGAACCATTACACAATATTAAAATGAATACTTGGCATACACTGAAATTTGGGTATATTTAGTGTGCGTTACGCTGAAAATTATCATCACCATAAGAAATGTAAAAAAAAATTAAAAAAATGGACAGGCATATTTTGCCGATTGAAGACTAGAGAAAGGAAGCTGTGCGTAGATCTGGCGAAATCGGGCTAATATCGACAGACCAAATTCCTGAGAAAAGCCCTCCAAAGGGGGAACAATTTTCTATGGGACTTATAATATGAAAGATTAGCCATTTTCTGCAAATCCCTTAAAATATTTTGCTGGAAATCGACTCAGAAATATTTTAGTTTGATTTTTTAAAGAGGTATACAAATTTCACTTTTCGCCCGAGTTCACCAGATCCACTCAAATATTATAATTCTGTAAAAATTCTCTTTTATGATTAAAGACTAACAGTGGTGGGAGGTCTTCAAAATAAAAACAAATATGCTACTCACAAAATGATGGAAACGGTCCAAACTCCTTCAGAATCAATACTGTACGCACTATGGACACTTCAACTTGAATTAGTAGCTTGTACACGCACTTTAATTAAATCTGAATCAATAGTATGTACACACACTTTTAATTTACATCAGTCTTTTGCACACACACTTAAATTTGAATCAGTAGTTTGTACACAGACTTTCATTTGAATCAGTACTTAGTTTGTACACACACTTCAATTTGAATCAGTAGTCTGTACAGCTACTTTAATTTAAATCACAGACATGTTAGTACAATTCAGTAGTTTGTACACACAGTTTAATTCGGAGTAACAGTTTGTACAGATTCTTTGGTAACACAAAAGGCTGCCTTCCATATTATTACCAGGCCTTGAATCAGTAGTTTGTACACACACTTTAATCAGCAGTCTATACACAAACTTAAATTTGCAACATTAACAGCAGTTTGTACAACACTAACAGCAGTTTGTACAACACTTTAATTTGGATTTGGATTAACAGTTTGCAAGGATTCTTTGGTAACAAAAAAGGTTGCCGTCCATACGCCAGGCTTGTGCTCCACGAAGCCTCACTGATTGATTCACAGCATAGCGAGCTGCATCCTTGTCAATTACTGTCACTGACATCACGTAATACACAGCACATCACACCACTGCCTCTTGTGCTGGCATGACGTTCGAGTAAAAGGACAATTGGTGGGCGAGGCATCCCAGATACATAACGGCAGCAATAATGAATTGTTATGGGGCGTACGGCCACTTCGCGCAAACCATTTGGGACGAGTACGGTCCCCGAGTAAACCGCCAGATAGACAGATAGGTAGATAGATAGATAGATAGATAGATAGATAGATAGATAGATAGATAGATAGATAGATGGGTAGGTAGGTAGGTAGGTAGGTAGGTAGGTAGGTAGGCAGGTAAGTAGGTAGGCAGATAGGTAGGTAGGTAGGTGGGTAGGCAGATAGACAGATAGATAGATAGACAGGTAGGTAGGTACTGGTAGGTAGGTAGGTAGATAGGTAGGTAGGAAGGCAGACAGATAGATAGAGACAGATAGATAGGTAGGTAGGCAGGCAGATAGATAGACAGACAGGTAGGTAGGTAGGTAGGCAGACAGATAGGCAGATAGGTAGGTAGATAGGTAGGCAGATAGATAGATAGATAGATAGATAGATAGATAGATAGATAGATAGATAGATAGATAGATAGATAGATAGATAGATAGATAGATAGATAGATAGATAGATAGATAGATAGATAGATAGATAGATAGATAGGCTGACAGCCAATTCAAAATGTACACAAGAATCATACAAAAAGTTTTGAAAAGGTATTAAAAAAAATAAAGAACAGCACGCACTCGGTCATTCACACTCTCCGCTCCTTGCTGCCCGGTACAATATATTTACTTATAATAATATACAATAGAATGTAACTTGATTGATAATTGCCAGCAACAGTCATCATTCTTCAACCCCCACATCCCCATTTTTTCACCACCTTTATCCGTCGTAAATTTACGACATGAAAATATTACATAAGATCTAGATCTACATTTTCACACAAAGAAGAATTCAGTCTTCCGACCTCACCGGGAGAAATCACAGAGCGACATTATTGAATTGTAGCCTACTCGTTAAGTGATGGCAAACTATTCCGAATAACTGCAAGTTTTCTTTCGTGCATCGATGACAGAAATTTTATGAAAAAAAAAATTGCTTTTAATATTAACATCCCGCAAGCTATAATCGTTTATGAACCACTATCAATCCTCGTACAAAGTTGATGCAGCAGCAGCAAAACCTAATAAACGCTAAAGTAGTAAAACTCTCGAAAGGATTTGTCCAAGCTCGAAATGATTCATCCAACCTTATCTGATGCGGTCCAGGTCTATTTTTATGCTTGAGTTTTCACAAGTTTCTGTCCACGACTACTTCTTCAGTATTGGTGGCGTGGAAGTCCGGACTCCACTGTGGGGTAGGCTTAGGTACCTGGCTTGCTTTACCGTTCCCAGATTAACTCGGCGCTTCTACGACTTTTCATGAAAAGGGGTCCCACAAGATAGATAGATAGATAGATAGATAGATAGATAGATAGATAGACAGACAGACAGACAGACAGACAGACAGATAGAAAAAAGGTCTCAGTTGGACAAACGGGCAGACGGACGGACGGACAGACGGATGGATGGATAGATGGATGGATAGACTTTTCACAGCTTTTAAACATACATACTTTACACCAAATCATTTTAGCTGAAAACTTCAAAGAAAACAAAATTAAACATAGCTGTACCGAATTTACATCTGTTAACATAGATCTAATTGTAGTGATGTGGGCAAAACAGGTACATTCTCTCTCTCTCTGACTTCCTCTTTTCTCTCTCCTTCTCCTCCCCCCCCCCCCCATCTCTCTCTTGTTGGTAATTCACACACACAATTAATTTTTAACTGGTTTTGTTTTTTCGCTTTTTCTACAAGGTTGTCGTGGCTGCAGATTTGGGCAAGTTTGTATGGTGGTGTTTTTTTTTTTCGATTTTCCCCCTACAAGTGCTGCTAGTTTGTTTTTCGTCCTTACAATCTCCAAAGTCTGCTGTTCAACACGCATGTATTGATTGGTAGGTATTTTCTTGACCCTGTGCACTTAGAAAGCTTAGGTCAATTCCATTGACCTTGACCCATGAAAGACAATAGTCCTCTAAAAAAAGTTAATTTTAGATAGATGAAAGCTTTAAACGATCCACCAATCAAATGCAAATTCATGACGAGCTTGATTAGAAGGGATTATTAAACGGATAAACTAAAGCAAAATCAAGACTCGGGCTAGCAAGCACAGCCGTGTTTCTAATGCCGAGTAAGCCCAAGCTACTATTTGCCCATTTTCGCCCTTGTTTTTTTGACAGCCCATCAAGCAACCCAGACAACGCACACGCCGTGTTGCGAGAACCGCTGACGACGGCTCTGGATGTCTACCACAGCACAGGGATCAGGGCCAACCACGAGAGAAAGTAAACATATGAGACACACGATAGCGGTCTCAAGAAGGAGACAAATTAAGGGCGAAAGAAACTACGTCATCTTAATGGTACCAGTTTCTGAGCAAAGATATTGGCGAAGAAACGGGTGGGTTGCGAATCAAACTTGAGATAAGGTAAAGCTGAGGGCAGTAATATGACACACATGGAGTGGTAGTGACAGGCGGTGCAATAAAATTACTTTTAACAATGTTACCCTCTACTTCACGCACAGTCCAATTTTACGATCGAAGTGTTTCTCTTCTGGCAAAAGCAAATACCCACGTTGCTTATCTTTTTATATGGAAATTTAGGGAGAGAAAGGGGGGAGGAGGGGGGGGGGGGCAAACGAAACCGAAAGCCAAGCCAGCCTGTTGAATGTTATCAAGTGATTTGCTCTCTCCCCAACCTGTTTCTCCTCTCTTTCTCTGCCCCCAATCCTCATTTTCACAATGGCAAAGGCGCAATGGAATCCTGATGATATCGCACGGTATGAGGTGAAAGGGTGTCGTATATCCATCTCTATGCGTATAACAGACAACTTATTTTTCCGTCAGCAGTGACATTCAACTGTGACTGGAACATTCTGCTAGCAGAACAATCTAAACTTCTAACAAATATGCAGAGCACAAATGAATATTATTACCTCTATATTCTTGCTGTTGTGTGAGTTGTTTTTTTCTCAGGATATTGAGGGAAGGGGTGGGCGGGATGATAACGAATGTTAAGGTATATGAACACGGTTCTAATAATGTTTCTAAATTTCCTTCCCTTTTTTAGAAGTCGATATATTCTAAAATTCCATTTCCCAATTTGTTTTGTTTTTCAACGGGGCGTAAAATATAGTTCTGTTTGGCGCTTTTCCAGGTTAAAATTGTGAATGCTCTTTCCCAATTTCGTTTCTAATACCCTCGAATAGTTTCAATGGAGATTAAAAAAAAACAAAAAACATGCTTCTAATTATGGCGTGATCTTGGCTCAACAAAACGACGACTGGCGGTGAATCAGCTCGAGTGATGAAGACATGTTGGCTATCGTGCTTGTCACAAACCTACTTCACGATGAGGAAAGACAGAGGCAGGAAAGGAAAACTATAAGAAATGTGTGAGTGAGAGACTGGGCATCATACAAAACGGGACGGGCTTTGAATGAAGTGATAAATGCGCTGCTCGTCATGATTCACCAAAGTTACAATAAAAACAGGAATTGTTCTAAAGTGGTAAGGAGATAAAAAATTTGTAATTTTATCTCATATGGAACCGCGTTAGAACCAATGAAACACTCGCGTGAATGCCGATTTTTGATAGAAGGTGAAATTAGAAACCTGGAAACAGAAACTGTTTCTTGTCTATGTGTTATTCTCAGTTAGAATCGCTGAAACAACGAGGCTGATTTTGATTCAGTTTTTAACTGAAGTAAAGAATGAAACATTAGAACCGTGTGCACATACCTTTACTGATGCTTGTGAATAAAACTTGTACGTAGCCTCTGGTTCTCCAAACCCCTGAGTACCCTCGCGATAAGAATACAGTAGAACTGATATTTTCTGACCAGGAATATTTCCTACGAAATGGTATCATATCATACCAATTTGCTGGCATTATTAAAGATTCCAAATGACTGATTTTTCTTCGCTGCATTTCAATCAGTCAGGATCGTCAATTTTAAAGAATTCTTCAAAGAATGTTTGTCATCGAACTTAGCAAACAACAACAACAACAACAACAACAACAAAGTTTATGAACCACCGAAAAAAAAACAACACAAAAAACGGCGTTCTCAAAGCACTTACTTCACTATATCCAAAACCTTAGCCGTAGAAGACAGTATAGGTTAATACCAAGTTTTCCCCAATAATCCAGTCTTGCTTCAGAACGCATGCGTACGAGCCCAGTGCTAGTCAACAGTCTCTCTATGCCGTAGGTTTATCAAAGGGAGCACGAAAAGATATCATTGTATTTCACATTTTTACAACTTTTTAAAAGTATTAACTGGAGTAAACAACCGATCGATACAAAAGCGACTGGGTTAGATTAGTTGACACTTGAGAAAATTAATTTCATAATTTTTGTCACTCAAGCTGTAGCGTTGAAAAAAAAAAAAAAAGAAGACCAAAAAGACACAACAATGAATTACTCCCACTACTATTTTTTTTGTAGAAGAGTGGTACATGTGTTTCACTTAACGGGAGTTTGTGGTGCGCAACGGGAGATCGATACAATCATCTAAGGGGGGGGAAAAATTCAATCGCTTTCCCCTCGAACTATGCCATTTATTTTCAAAAATAGACCTACAATTATTTATATTTAATTATTTACTAAAACAAAATCAGTCGTAGGCACTTTCCGACTTGCCATGTGCTAAGATGCACAAACAGGCCGTCGTTATTAGCGCAGAGGGGCCCATAAATTGTATGCAAATAAATTTATTCTTTATTCATTTCGACCGATACGTAACGACCTTCCAGCTGAACACAGAGCAGTTTCTATTCACACCTACCTGACAAAGGGACCATTCAGAATATTATTTGCTACACCTTGCAAAGCTGTGTACCGGTTGTAATTCAAGTTTATTTTAATTTGCCAGAATTGGGTGAAATATTAGCTAGCGCCGACCGATTGAAAACCTCGAATGTTTCACTGGGAACAAGATAGTTTGTAGGTCTGGGACTCCCAGGCCCTAAAAATTCACCACGAATTGCTGTAACCAAGCGTCCTCTTACAGGTCTCAATGCACTTGTGTCAACTATCAGCCAGTCATTTTTTTTTCTTTTCAAGGCTAAGAATCAGTGGCACGGATGGATGCACAAGAGGAAAAAAAAAAACTGAAAAAAAAAAAAAGCACACATTAAAAAGACAAAAGAAAGCCTAGAAAAACCAAAGAAAAACCAAAGTAATGCTACTATTTTGCATGGGATTTTTGACAATTTCTTTAGAAAAAATATGTTTATTTTGCTCCTCCCCCCCCCCCCCCCTCACATCATCGTATTTTTATGATGCGTTCTTGTTTTCCCTCCGTCCACTCCTTGTTTTTCTAAGTATTTTAAATTCACGGCCATTATTGAAAAACATTTGTACAGTTCTCCAAAGATCCCTTTTTTCCTCACGTACGCGGCAACCCTGCCTCTCCCCCCGAGCGTAAATACTTCACCGTTTGCCCCTATACCTGATAATCTTGCTGGCAATAACAGATTACAGACAGGATCTTTTTGATATGCACGCACTGTGAATATCTATGTGACCGCCATCATGAACATACACAATATGCGCCAGTCCTTCAGTAAGCCAAAACCTGGTTCAAGCAGCACGGTTCTCGCGTATTAGTAGCATATTATTATGGGGAATGTCCTTCGTCACATAGGCAACGTACTCACAATGAGTACCCCAGCACAGGAGAACATCACACAATACATTACCACGGTCAAAAGAACAAACATATTCCACAGGGATCAACTATAATTCCAAATTAAAAAATAAGAAAAAGAAGTCTGTTCAAAAGAAACACATACACACTCATGAAACAAAATCCAAAGATATTTTATGCCTGCGTGCAACGAAAACTCCTCCACTATAAAAAACGACAACAACTTCAACAACAACAATAAAAGCATACATATCATTACACAACCCTCTAAGTATGCACACTTTTAACCAGTACCGGTATGTTCACGAGTGATAAGACACCAGGATGTCACCCACAGATCATGGTGCAAGTGTACTAAATATCATTGGACGTACCCGGGTGAACGATATCCAGGTGGGGAAAAAAATGTGTTCAGTGGTGAAATTCCCAAACGCACAGAAAGCATTACGTTACACACAAAGTCCAATTCATACCAAAGAATGTAGAAGTAACGTTGCTTCTACATTCTTTGTTCATACTGTGACGTTATCCACATGGAGTTTCATTCGGACAACAACGCTATCTGCACGAAGTCCCATTAAATGATTGATCCAGTTCTGACGCTTTAACGACCCAGAAGTCTCTGTCTGGCTTCCAACGAAACCACATATTATGGGGCTGAAAATTCCCACACGTGGGTGCAAGAAACCGGAGACATAACCGGATACTTAATAACCGTCACACCATTTGCACTGATATTTTCCATTCAAAAGTCTCCGCCTCTGCACGCCTCTCCTCTTCCGCTTCATTAATCTGATGAATGTGTCTTCATTCAGAAGCAACGATGCACCTGTCGCGAAAGGTCAGCAAAACCAGTTATAAATCGCAAGTTTTGCTCAGTACGGACATAATTATGTTTACTACGCAATCAGAACCACGTCAGCTTCATTTCCAGGTAAAAGTCCCAATCACCATATGGTATCCATTTCCGTACTTTATGTTGTTAAATTCAGAAATAACATCTTTTAGAGTCCTGCTTGCCTTCATTAAAAATAAATAAATAAATAAATATAATAGACAAATCAATAAATATATTCACTACACTTGGTCTGCGCAACATTTCTAACTAAACCCAAAGACGCAATATTATATCTGTTTCAAGGAATGATGTATGTTTCGTATTTACTTTTGTAGTTTTCGTCTAGGGAAAATGATTTTCCTTTTTTTTTCTGCTATAAATGAAATAAATCGGATATCTACAAAGCAGGTGCAAATGCGACTCAGTATTACTCTTTCGCACACATTTCAAAAACATTTATGTTTACGAGGTTATAACTCTGATTGGCCAGCATTATACGCCAGACAGGCTCTACTTTTGAGTAGCGCCATCCGATTTTGATCGACCAATTAGTTGGATGGTGACGTCAGGACATTCAATTACGATGAAATCTTGCGTACCAGCCGAATAGTTGGATCTCACTGGGAGTACGCAAAACGACTACTGGCATAACACGGAGACTTTTGTAACCCCAGACTTGTCTTTCCATTGGTTAACCTACAAACATGCACAGTCATGTAACGAGTGAACATGAATGCATCCAACAGTGTGGCCGAGCGAGTGTCCTAGGTAGCACTGTAGAAGTGATTATATCTTAATAATCGGACCGAGTTGGGAAATATCTGACCCATGAAATTTTTGCTTGCGGTTCATACATCCATCATCATTGCTTTGCCAACAGGGCATCCGTACCAACATCTACCCCCCCCCCCCACCCATCCCACTCCTTTTGTTTTCAAGTATTTTGACCCATGATCTTTTCTGCTGTTCATACATCCGACATCATTTGTTTTGTAAAGACGTCATCCGTCCAACATCTACGCCCTTTTTTTTTTGTCTTTTTGTTTTGTTTGGAATATTTTTAAGATTGTAGTTGATTGTACATAGGTACCCACGTTTTTTTTTTGTTGTTGTTGTTGTTGTTTGTTTGTTTTTTTTTGCGCTAAGGGTACGTATTTTAAATCCTTTTGTGACTCCAGAGCGAGAAAGCCCCTCCAGAAATACTCCTAACAACAGCCTTAATTATTTATTCTTTCAATGTTCTGTTTGTTTTCCTCCTTTTTTTTTTTTTGGTTGTAAGGGTAAGGGGCAGGGGCAGGGGCAGGGATTCGATAAGATTTAGGGTTAAGGATAAGGATGTGTTTGGGATAGGTACGTATACGTACGCACCCCTAGCGCAAAACGCTTAGAGTAGCCTACACGTACGTACAAGTAACAACAGCCTACATTAAATTTTAAAGTTGGTGTTAGATTTTCAGTCAAACAGCATTGTGGCAAAAATCGTTGGCCACTCGACTTTAATTGATCATTACTTCACTGTGTTACTTCTGCAAAAGCTGAAACTTAACGTACGGTGATGTTAAGCGATTGCATGTTCTGCCTTAATCTGTAAGTGTAATTCATGTTGCTCGCAAAACTTTGGTACTTTCATAATTTAGTTTCAAAGTTTTAGACGATGAATTTTATACTTCCCTGCATCATCTTAGTTTCAACAAGCCTCCTCGCAAATTATAATTATGGATTTTCTTGGCCTGATTAAAAGAGGATTATGTTCAAGTTTTTTGACATATAATTTTGGCTACTAAATTGTTCACAATAACTTCGTAAAATACAATGAGATCGGGCAAATTTTGAATAAATTCTGAGATCAAAATCGTTCAAGAGGAACGCCTGAATGGCGTTGGTAGGTAGCAGAGCAGGCCTCAACCGTTTACATGTACATGTAGTTTGCAACCCCATAACGGCCTTCATGCTTGGCTGAGCACAATTAGGTTGCCCTATAGAAACAACTGTGCAATACACATGCTGCACACAGGTACAAACACACGCAAGCCACAGTGTGCAATCTTAATGGCAGCAGTCTAGCTGATCTCTTTAAGAATTTCATTCACCCGAACAATAGCAATTAAAAATTGCGCTTTAGATTAGAAGTGCCAAGAGGCCTCAATGAATACATGTGTGCCAACCAACTCAAAGTCTCGGCCACCTCTTTGGTCTCGGCCAGAAAATGGCTGAATGCCCCCCCCCCATTTTCCCCTGGTACCATAATGACGATAGTTTGATATAAACGGAAAGAGGGTGGATTATTCCCCCCCCCCTCACCACATACACAAAAAAGGAGGGAGGGGTGGAGAAAATGTAATGCTCTGGTAAGCAGATGGATAAACAGATGGATGGATGAATGGACGAGCATACGGATAGATAGATGGATATATAGATAAATAGATAGATAGATAGATAGACAGACTGCTATAGACAGATAGACAAGCAGATAGATAGGCAGACACAGACACATAGATTGATAAACAGATAGACAGACTGACCGACAGGTATATAGATACATAGATAGATACATGTAGATAAATAGACAGACAGGCAGGCAGACAAACAGACAGAGACAGACAGATACATTCAATACTGTTGACCTAATACAGGGCACAGAAACCACAAAGATACAACACCGCAAAATAATAACTGTGGGCGCTCTCTTTTATTCCTTCTGCAGTTTCTGCCGCAGAAATGAAAGCTATGGATAAATCGAGTTGCATGTGATCTGGTTAAAAATTATAACAATAAAACTTCCGGGTACATCTGGGTGAAAAGAACTTGGGACAAAAGTGCACATCTCACTGCAACATTATACTAGAGCATGCACCTATTATAATACTATTAAAAAAATAATTAATAATAAATTTTCTTAAACCTTGTAACACTAGTTTCTCAGTTTGTAGCACATAGATCGTTCTAGGATGTTTACTGAAGCTTCATCGTTATCAAGTGAAAAAAATTTAATTGTGTTCTTTCTGTGATATATCATTTTTAAAAAAAATGTATCCTTTGCAGTTTTTCCCTGCATATCACATATTATTTTTCTGACTCCAGCAGTCAAATTTTAAATGTTGTCCTGTGAATATAATCACACTGCTCAAGTAAACCTACATCAACCTAACTTGTTGTCATAATATGTCTTTTTTGGGGGGGGGGGGGGTGTGAAGGCAATATTTGTTGGAAACAAATAAATGAATAAATGATCCTCCTTTTATGCCATTACTGGTAAAGAACTGATTTTATTCGAAATAAAGCTCACTTCATTGCATTTGATCAAGGTCAGTACACTGAATTTCACAAGTTTACTTTCAGTGCCCAGCAGGTGTAAAAGCGAACCTTATTTCCTGTTCTATGCTTAAAGAATTTTCATTAGTAGGGACCATTAAAGCTCGATCTCGATAATAACCGACACCTGCTCCCCCCTTATGCTTTGCTGCAACCCTCCACCTCTGTAGGCACACATCACCATTGGAGCAGTGTCATGGTGAGGCCCTGATATCTTCAAACAGGGGTCAGCAACCTACAGGGATTTTAACCGGCCTGCAAAAGCAAATTTAAGGATGCTATGCTTGTCTGGCCCAAGAACGATCCTTAAACGCACAAAAGATGATGATTCACATTTTCATGATCCTGATTGGCTTGCAATCTTAGCATTTCTAGTGGTAGCTTAAGAACAAATGTCGTTCTGGTATGCCTAGCCATTGCTCACTGATTTTAGAGGATCACCATTTATTATGTATGTACTTGTTCGTATTTCTCTTTCGTTATAGAACCCTTTGAAGACTGTTTATTTTCATTGCTGTTAATAAACGAATCCATTTCAATTTAAAGCAAAGACTCTGTAGTCATTTATGAAAATAAACAGAACAGAATGTCAAACCCAGAGAACGCACATCAGTCCACAGAGATCAAATGCCCTGCCCCCGGTTGCACAGAATCATGGCCATCGTCCCTAGTTGCAGGGGTCCTGGTGCGGTTGTTGGATCTTCATGAGCGTACAGCTCATCCAGTCACTGCACACACACCCCTTGCCACAGGGGCCAAGACAGAAAAAGTAAAGAGGCCGTCAATATCTGCTTCGGGTACCAGCGAAGAGTGGGCTTACTTCGTTCAACGATGGGCCGACTACAAACAGGCCACTAAACTCTCTGGCCCCGACATCATATTTCAACTACTCGAGTGCTGTGACGATGTTCTCAGGAGAGACCTCACACGAAGCTCCAAATCCCTTACATCAAACGACGAGCCCACATTCCTCCAGCTCATCAAGTCCCTGGCAGTGCGCCAGGAAAATGTCATGGTGGCACGGCTTGAACTGCAGCAGATGAAACAAGACAGGGATGAACCAATAAGGGCTTTTTCGGCTCGATTAAAAGGACGGGCCAGCATTTGTCAATACTCGGTCGGTTGAGGGTGTGGTGCCCAGATCAGCTACTGTGACCAAATGGTTAGTGACACAATCATTGTCGGCCTGGCAGATGATGACATTCGCCTGGATGTGTTAGGACAGGCTAACCAGGACATGACGGTCGAGGAGACCATTCGATATATGGAAGCGAAAGAAAGTGGGAAGCGCTCGGCTGGACGCATCAAACCGTCTCCAGCGCCATTAGCAGTTGATGCCACCAGCACATACAGACTATGAAAAGAGAAAGTTTCAAACCCGCCCACCGGATAAGAAACCTAACACTCCTCCATGTGGCCATTGCGGCAAAACTGGCCATGGCCGAAGACAACAAGAACGAATGGCTCACTGCCCAGCCTACAACCACACATGTACCAAATGTGGTTTACTCCACCACTTTGAAAGTGTATGCAAGAAATCCAAGAAACCACAAAACGATTCAGCGACTGCAGTATTCGAGTCCTTTTGCACAATCTATGACGACATACCCTCAGAGCACATGGCCGACTCCATCTCCCTTGATCATCACATCTATGACTCTATACAAGACTTGTGGAAAAGACGGCCCTCTGACCCCCAACCCACCATCCCAGAAGATGCAGTGGACTTATGAATCAAACCCACCTTTGAGCGTGCATCAAAAACAGTCAGGTCACCTGCTGTGGCAGACACAGGATGCCAATCCTGCCTCGCCGGTACCACGTTGCTTCACCTTGGTCAGACCAAGAGCCATCTACTTCCCACTACTATGAGGATGAAGGCAGCAAATACAGAGCCCATCGGCATCATAGGCGCGCTTCTCCACCGCATAACCGGCTACAAAAGAGGGAAAGAACCATGCACAACCCGCCAAATAGTGTACATTACAGAGTCAACAGAAAAAATATTCTCATCCATGGAAGCGTGCATTGCCCTAGGTCTACTGTCTACCAACTTCCCCACAATTGGCTCAACCTCCAGTTTGGAGATTGAAAATCAAGACAATCCTGGCACCACTGATCAATGCAGATGCCCTCTACGACAGGCTCCCCCAGCTGTTCCGAAATCCCTTCCCTTCCCCGCTACAGAGGAAAACAGGGAAAAACTAGAACAGTGGCTGTTGAAACATTACAAAAGCAGCACATTTAATGTGTGTGAACATCAGCCCCTACCCATGATGTCAGGCCCTCAAATGAAACTCATGATTGACCCAGATGCCAAGCCTGTGGCATACCATAGCCCCATACCAGTACCAGTTCACTGGCAAGATGAAGTAAAAGCTGGTTTGGATCAAGTCTACAACTCGGGGTAATTGAATCTGTCCTTGTGGGCACACCGGTAACATGGTGTCATCGCATGGTCATATGCGCTAAAAAGTCTGGCAAGCCACGGCGCACAGTTGACTTTCAGGCTCTGAACCGTCACGCCACCAGAGAGACACACCACACCCAATCACCATTCCACCAGGCTCGCATAGTTCTCCCTAACACCCGGAAAACAACATTCGACGCTTGGAATGGCTACCACAGCATTCCCCTTGACCAGAAGGACAGACACCTGACCACTTTTATCACACCATGGGGTCGGTGTAGGTATTGTGTCTGCCCTCAAGGATATATAGCCTCAGGAGACGCTTACACGAGAGGATTTGATGAACTTGTTAGTGACGTTAAAAACAAAACAAAAGTTGTTGACGACACCATAATGTGGTCTTCTACCATAGAAGATAGCTTCTTTCAGGCTGCTGAATGTAGAGAAATATATTACTATTGTTATTATTATGAGTTATATAGATACATTGTTACGTTATTGTTCACATATTGTCATTTTGTATTACACAGACTTCCATCATTGTGACGTATGAGTCAAATCATTAAAGGTCTGCTCAACCGACCAAATACTTCTTTTCAAGTTATTTATGATGGAAGTCTGTTCCAATGCCCAGTGGAAGGGAATAGCCTAATTCTGTCCTTGCACACTCGAGCAGCTCTACGTCGGATTGCTCCGTTCCTGTAGATTTTTTTTATTTGCCTCCTCATCGCCCAGACCAAGACCGTCAGGGATGCCATCGATAGCATGTCCCATAAGAGGGTGTGCCTATACAACTCCTGAGGAACACCCCATCGATGTGGCTGTCGTACTGCTACAACTGCACGGCAAAGAGCATGAGTCTCATTCCACTGCCAAAGTGGAAAAGGTCAAACGACCTACCATTTCCCTCAGTGGCACCACCGAGACGTGGAATTACTTCAAAGCCAGATGGAACGAGTACAAAACCGCCACAAAAATTTTTGGGGAGGAGGTGGCCATTCAACTACTAGAGTGCTGCGATAAACATCTTCGACGAGATCTGACACGGTCAAACGGCGGCTCACTCAGCCACAAGCCAGAAGAGGATGTCCTCGAAGCTATCCGCAAGTTAGCTGTGAGGGAGGAAAACATCATGGTCCTCAGAGTCGAACTGTCTAACATGAGACAGGACCGAGACGAGCCGAGAGCAATACTCAGATTACAATCCTACAATAAACAAGGAAAAACAGAGACTACTGTACCTCCAGGAGGGAAACGAATCACCAGATCAAGCGCAAAACAGAAGGAAACTTGATTCTTTCACCAGATGTAGTTTTGCTTGCATTTTATTCATTCTTCTCCTTTCTTATAAATTTAATTAACTTCACGTCTTGTTTACTTTAAGCCTTTAACGTTCATGAATAACCATTAACATCACTCATATTAAAGACTCGGGGGGCATAGAGAAATATATTACTATTGTTATTATTATGAGTTATATAGATACATTGTTACGTTATTGTTCACATATTGTCATTTTGTATTACACAGACTTCCATCATTGTGACGTATGAGTCAAATCATTAAAGGTCTGCTCAACCGACCAAATACTTCTTTTCAAGTTATTTAGAATGGTTGGATACTTGCGGCCAAAACGCTATCACCTTTAACCCAAGCAAATTCACATTCGCTAAGAACACTGTTACATTGCAGGGTTTGATATCACCCCCACTTCCGTTCGACCATGCCCACAAGTACTTGAGGCAATTAAGAATTTCCCCAAACCGCGCAACGTGACAGACATCAGGAGCTGGTTTGGGTTAGTGAACCAAGTTGCATCTGCTGAGAGAATGCAACCATTCCACTCCCTCCTAAAGCCAAATACGCCATTCACTTGGACAAACACTATAGATGATCTATTTGAAGAGACAAAGCACATCATTATCGAAGAAATCAAACATGGTGTGGAGATATTCAATAAAGCCACACCAACATGCCTTGCAACAGATTACAGCAAAGAAGGTATTGGCTTCTGGCTTTTCCAAAAACATTGTGCATGCACATCTACAAAACCATTCTGCTGCCGTACACTCGTACAGGATGGAAGATAACATTGGTTGGCAGTCGCTTTACCTCATCTGCTGAGTCCAGATATGCGCCTATAGAAGGAGAGGCACTGGCAGTGGTAGACGCCCTCGAGAAGACACGTCATTTTGTACTTGGATGCCCTAACTTGACAATAGTTGTGGATCACAAGCCACTTCTCAAAGTGTTTGGTGACAGGAGCCTAGATGCCATTCCTAACCCACGCCTACGGAACTTGAAAGAAAAGACTCTCAGATTCAGGTTCCAAATAGCTCACATCCCAGGGATTCGCCATGCTGCTGCTGATGCTATGTCACGTCACCCAGTCGGGCCACCCACCCAAATGGATACCAACAAGTTGTTATTGTTCCATCTCCATGGCTCTAGTTCTATGTTAACATAATCAAAATTCTTCTTATGCCTAAAATAATTTATGTGATTATGCGTGATCGTTCATTTTCAGTCTTTGAAATTTATACCTCTCAAAGACTTGGGGGGGGGGGCATAGAGGATCACCATTTCTTATGTATGTACTTGTTCGTATTTCTCTTTCGTTATAGAACCCTTTGAAGACTGTTTATTTTCATTGCTGTTATTAAACGAATCCATTTCAATTTAAAGCAAAGACTCTGTAGCCATTTAGATTTATATGGCAAAATATAATGAGATGTATGTAAATGCTTTTAAGTTTGTTTGTTTTTTTTTTAGTGGCATTTATCTGGCCCAACATCCACTCATGTATTGCAATCAGGCCTGCACAGGCAAAAAGGTTGCTGGCCCTTGTTGTAAAACTCATTCCATTTTCATTGTGATTATAAAATTACAATTTGAAAACTTTATTGAAAAGTAAACCAATAAAACCTGTTTTATTAATTATTTATCAGAACTGCTCCCCCCCCCCCCCCCCCAGTTATACAACATGGATTGGCCCCTATTAAGAATTAAGAATTTCCTACAATAACATTACATAATTATCTTATTCATTTTTCAGTACAAAAGTTAAAATCGATCACACCACCCCCTCCCTGATTCACACCTCCATTTTTTCCCCTTTGACAGCTGCAGATATCCCCATATATAAATGTCTGTAATACACAGGGTGACATAAAAACAAAACAGCGCTCATGGTCAAACAGTGACCAAATCCATTCAAACTCACTGCAGTTCCCATTACACTGTCACTAATCAGCACTGATACGAAAAACCAGTAATACTACTAATACTAATACGCTATAAGAATTTTAAGAGTGGCGTTGCATGTGCAGCATACGTGTTCAACACTGAAAACATTGTAGAAAAAAAAAAAGAGATATTTTGCTTGTTTCACCATACCATTTAAGGGGAAACATCTAACATTATTCAAATAAATTATTATTTTCCTGGTGGTAATAGTAATATTACACTGTATAAATTTACTCCCCGCCTGGGCCAATTTGCTTCCGGCTTCCCATTGGTGGTGGGGGAAATGACCCTCTCCTCCCCTTGAACCCTTCCCTAAAACACCTAGAGATCTATGATAAGCACGGAAGAAAAAATAAGACAATAGCAACAAATGCTTCCAAAACTCTTGTGGGCGTCTCTCATCGACAAAAAAAACAAAAAAAAACTGCGAAGACCAGTCAACTGGGGCAACAACCTGAAGAAATCAGTCAAGAACAGAGCTAAAAGCCCTAGGCCTAGGGTGGCTCGAGAAACGAGATCTTCACCCGGCGTAGCCGCGCACATACAAGCGTCCATACAAGCAAGGGCATTAGAAAAAAAAGTAGATCTAGATCTACATAGAAAAAATATAAACTCACCTCAAACCCTTCCCCAAGAATGTTTCTGGAGTTCCGATTAAACATGTTAGCAGTGAACATCCGAAATCTTGATTCTGATAAACTTTGCGTTCCCCCTCTCAAAAGCTTCACGAGAAACTAGGGCCCAAGAGTTTTGTTTCAATGTTTACGTATCATGTAAAATCTTGCCAGGACAACTATGTGAAGCTTAGTCAAATTCCATGTCTGTTTAGCTCCTGTTTTTGAGGGCAGCACATTGAAGAGCCGGAGCTTGCAATAGCTATTTATATAGGACGCTTAAATTTTGTATTCTATAATGAGTATAATTTAAAAAAATCAAAGAAATGTTACCGTCACATAGATCGGACAGCATTCAACGCTTAAAAAGTATGAATTTGTCTACTAGCTAGGGAAACATATTGAGCCATACAAATATAAAGGATCAGTCCTGAATTCGAATTGTAAAATCTGAATATACATTTGTAAGCGATCAGAGAAATAGCTTGTTATTGCTCGGATTTATTTTGACCATTTAATCATTCTGTGTAACATTATAACAATAATCCAGGCAAGTCTAATAAGGATATATCCAGATTTAAAAAAAAAAAAGACCTGTATGAAATAAGTCCCGGACTCCATTTTCAATTGTGCGCCCCCTTTTTTTTCAGCAGCTCGCTCTGATTTTCTTTGCGCCTTTCCACAGCTGATGGCTTCTTCTTCTTCTTTTTTTTTTCAAGGGAATTTCAACAGACAGTTACACGTGAAAGGAAACACCAATGACAACATTACATTAAATGAAAAATGATTATGCGGTATTAATTAATCAAGAGAGATAGAATGCATATCAATAGTGTGTATACTGTCAAGTGAAACATTTAATTTGAACATACTTGGTGTTTAGTCCCAATCTTCAATCCCTCTTTTAATGTTGTTGTTGATGTACACATAGATCCAAAAACATATTCTATTCATGGTGGTTTTATCAACAGTCTATGACATTATGAAAACGGCATGTCTCCCATAAATTTGCAGCAATGATTATACTAACTGTGAAAATAGTCGCATGAAAGAGAACCTTATTGCTGTAGTGTGTGTTTGTGGGGAAGAGGGTGAGGACAGGTGTGAGAGTATGCGTACATTTGTGTGTGTGAATGTATCTTGAATTTGAACAAAACTACAGTAAATGCACACAGAGGGGATGTAGGCTATTTGGTTTCATGAAATAATCGCGGACAATTACATTGTACATAAAGAGGGAAACATGCATGTTGCAAATTCACCCAAATTCCAACACCTTGATTGGTCATAAACCTACGGTGTACAATCATTTCGTATTGCAGAAACAGTGCTTCAAGCTTATTTTCATTTAGGCCAGGTACAGATTTGATATTATATAAATAGCAAAGTTTTGTTTCATTTTATCTCCTAACAACAGGAATATAAAGTTCACATCTCAGAACTTCAACAATTTAGTAAAAAACTAGAACATTCCTTCATATTAAACAGGCATAGAGATCGAGGCATGATTTTGAAATTAGTAGCTCATACTAAAACTTATCTTCAGGTCCCATGTTTAAAGGTTTACTATCGACTACTGCTGTTACTCGTACATTATAATATACAATTTCTGATATATTAATTATGGTGTTAACCACAGCGAATTTTACATGTCATGTACAAACACTGTCGTCTATTGCCATCTGGCATATTGGGTTATTCTGAAATGAATCCACTCTTCGGAATTGAAGTTCAGGAAATTAATAGCCCTGTACACCAAACCGCAGAACAGAATGTTTCGCAGCAGAATAAACCATTTGCTGAGGCAAGTGAGATAATTAATATTGTCTCTGGGCTTGATTCATGCGGTGCATAAAGTAATTGTAACATGTGAATGAGGAATGCAGAGACCAGTATTTCATTTTGCTTGTCGAGGCGCCATATATTATATTCAAACATGAGAAGCAACTAACCATTGGCAATTTACTTGGCATAGGCCTAGATCTAGATTTAGATCTAGACTAGATCTAGATCTTACTTAAAATAATATAGATCTGACTAGATCTAGATCTAGATCTCTAGATCTAGACTCTATAATTTAATAAATTTTATATTTATAGTCCTATTGACAATAGTATTGTTGCCTATACCAATATCTATGATGGAATTGTTGTCAATGACAGAGCGTCTGGTCGGATTAATTTAGGAAAATATTTAGCCTATTAAGAATGGTCATGGATTGCTTGAGAAATTCATAACCCTCATTCCGCATTGACTGAACTTGTCCATGTAACGCCCTGTGTAAGTCAGTGGCCAGTCAGCCGATCATTCACATGTTGCCGAAAACCTTGGCAGTCGGGTCAGTCAGGTCTTTTTGAACACATGTATTTGTTTACTTTAGGACGCAGTAACAACAATAATGGTGGATAAATTGTAGCCTAAGTAACCGCTACGATATTTGGATAAAGTACTTGTGATGAGATGTAACAAGTTCTGATGTTAAATAGACGGCCCGTAATCAAGAATTGTGTGCATTTACATGCAGTTTAACAGGTTTTAACCTTTTCCCAAGAGATCTATGCTTTTTTGTCCCTATGTTAGGCCATTGAGGTGAACAAATTATTTTTGGAGCCAGGCACTTAATGTACTACTACTAACTATGTATCATGACAATGCCTTCTCCCTCCCCCACTATCTAAAGGTTCAACTTCCATAATGTTAGTTTCCTTAGCACACCTTTAGCAAGAGATTTGATTTCCAGCTTGTAGAGTACATACATGTACTGAAAAGCAGTTTAATCAAAGCAACACAACATATTTCTAATTACCACAGCAAATAAAGACAACGACCAACAACAAAATCGGTCATTTTCTCCCAGTTTTCCCAGATGAAAAATGTGCTGGTCCAGACACCCTTATTGGCCTTATGCAGCATTCCTCCGAGTATTATTACATCGAATTACACATAGAGCGGCTTATCAAGCAGATGACCCCTTTCTTATCATTTCATTAACCACTAACTTCCCGTATCCCCCGCCATCGCCCGCAACCATTTTGTCCCGTATCGCCGGCCATAGCCCGCTAACACTATGGTTGTGCGGAGTTGTAGTTTTAGCGCTTATAATTGTGTTATTCTTCCGTGCACGGAGTCACAGTATTGGAATCTTAAAAAGTTGGACTTCCTTTTCCTGTTTACAGAACCGAAATACGAGCAAGACTAAGCGAGTTACGAGTTTTGGAAGTTATGGCGTTTCATTTTCTTCAAAGTTTGACTCACTCAGTCTCATCCAAGTCAACAATCGTCTTCATTTGATGAAGAAGACGGCGATTTGGACGAAAGTGAACTGTGTTTTGCAGTTTCATGCCCAACTGAATTAAACAACTTTATGCACAAATTGAAGGAAGAAACGTGAACGAAATTTATGACTTTTGTATACTTTTTTGCTCGTTTAATTTTTTTTCACGAGCAAAAACATCATACACGTTGACAAATCATATATCAAATGAAAGGAAATCCATTTCTCTATACAATGGACATTTTTCTGGATTTTTTGGGCCATAAATAATCAAGTTGCACTTGTTTTTGTGAGGTGAGGTAACAAATAATTTAAAGTTATTCCCCTTACACCGGGATAATATGGAAGTTTTCCTGGTAGGGCTGTGGGAAGTTAATGGTTAAAGGACAACCAGCATCAAAGTCAAAAGTTTCCCCTAGATTTTCCCCCAGTTCGAACTTTGACTGTCAGCACTCTGACATGATATGATGAATAGTTACCGCATATCATTGTAATCGGCGTAATCGGATGATACCATTTTGTTATATATAATAGTAGGGGTGGCAGGATAGATAAACAAGTGAAATTAGCACCAAAAAAACAACATAAAAAAAAAAGATCAGTGGGAGACATCAAGTAAACAAACAGGAGACACTGCGTTGCTATGTGTACAAAAATGGCCTCCTGCAGGACTTCCACAGGCCAAAATGGTGGCTTCATGTGCCTCCCATATTGTGTGAAGGAGGCCAATATATTGGCTTTCGGGAGGACTTCCGAATGCGTTCCATAGCTCTCGACAAGTGCATAGGCATTGTCAGATTAATATGTAACGACGTGAGGGTCTAGTCAGTTTGTATCATCGAGGCCGTAGGCCGGTGTTCGTCTGGGCAGTAGTCAGATTGACATATCAGGGAAAGCCGCCGGGGTAGTTATGTATTGTTTTCAATCGGGCTATGGAACGCATTCGGAAGTCCTTCCTGGCCTTCTGCAGTACGAGGATTAACATTCAAATTTTATACCAGTACTGGGCACGGTTCCGACAACAGTGTCGACTCCTTAGGTAGTGATCTTGCGACTCCGACACCAGAATGTGGTACCAGTACTAATGCATACACTGCAGCGGCTCCGTAGTTTCCTTGTTATTACCATGGCCAAATTTATAGTGCGTGGAAACATTACATTAAAGTTATTTTAAATATATTTACTCGATGTAGGCTCCAATGAAGAAGTTATGGAGACAAGTTCTAGTGTCGGAGCCTGGAGCCATGACACTGAAAAAGTGCTGGTGCCATGTAACGCCCTGTGCGGGGATAGCCAGCGGCCACTCAGCCGATCGTTCGCGCGTTGCCGATAACCTCAGCGGTCGGGTCAATCAGGTCCTTTTTAACACGTGTATCGTGTTTACTTTAGGAGCAAGCAATAACAACAATACTGGTGAATAAATCGTAAGTGTACCCCTGTGATATTTGGATAAAGTACTTGTGATAATATGTGTGTGTGCCTGGAGAAAGGTCCCAGTTGTCTCAAATTTTGGATTTTGAGATAAGGGCATATTCTTCTAGAAAATTCAATGCTGAACACGCTGCTTTTAAAATTTTTCTGATATCTGAAGTAGTTTTGAAGATTTGACACATTTTGTAAGACAGGGGGCAAAAACAAACTTTTGAGAAAAACAGCTTTAACAGCTCTCTCCCATGACAGACTTTTTGGATATTGTTGGGGAAGCGTAGTTTTATTACAAGGGCAAATAGGGAAACTACTGAGTTGTGTTCACTGCTCAGCTCTAGCTTTGTATGTAAAATACTGTGCTCTCCTAACAAGATCCAAAAAACTTCCGACTTGGCTGTTTTTAGGGGATCGTGGCATGTTACACGGTGAACTATAGATGAGCAGTGAACACTACTCAGTATTATCTCTATAACAGCTTTGTAATTAGTCCCTAGCAACAATCACTCCAATATTACTTCCTGCAGAGTCACATGTTGTACAAATAATTAATAAAAAAATATTTGAACATAAAATATTCCAAAATCCTTTTCATATGCTATTTAGAAATGGTTAAACTTGTGTTTTCTGCTAGAAGTACATTTCCGACTAGGCACGACTTTTTCGACCTTTTCATGCCCTAGCTCAAAAGCAGCTGTACTGACAACTGGGACCTTTCTTCAGGCGCACACACATATGCAGTAAGTTCTATTGTTAAACAGAACAATAATCAAGAATTTTCTGCAATTATATGCCCTTTAACATACGTTTTATCCTTTTCTCAAGACCTGTGCGCTTTTGTTTTGTCCCTAAGTCAGGCCATTCAGGTGAACAAATTATTTTTTAAGCCAGGTGCTTAATTTACTAACCACATGTATCATGGCATTGCCTTCTCCCACCTCCACGACTATGATGTTAGTTCTTACCAAGAGATCTGATTTCCAACTCGTAGAGTACATACATGTACTGAAAAAAGGCGGTTTAATCAAAACAACACATTATCTCTCTAATTACCACATCAAATAAAGACAGTGTCCAACAACAAAGTCGGTCATTTTCTCCCAGTTTTCCCTGATGAAAAACCTACCGACAGACGCCCTTATGCAGCATGCTGTAGTATTACATTGGAATTCATTGTTACAGACATAGAACGGTTTCTCAAATATGCAGATGGCCCCTTTCTTCTCATTTCACATGTAGACGACAACCAGTATCAAAGTAAAAGTTTCCCCAAGATTTTCCCCAGTTTGAACTTCAGACCATCAGTACTGTTACATGAGTATGATGAATAGTTACGAATAGTTGCATTGTAATAAATGTAATCGGACGATACCATTTTGTGAGACGTAGCAGGGATGACAGGATAGACAAACACGCGAAAATAGTGTCGAAAAAAAAAACGTGATAAAAGGATACACTTGTAGTCACGGTAAGTGAATAAACAAAACACGAGGAGCATCGTTGCTGTACAATATATTGGCCTCCCGCAGGATCCGGTTTGCAGTATGTAGGCCACAATATTCTGCTCGCGTGTCTCATGTGTTGCGCGAGAAGGCCAATATAGTGGCCTCCCGCAGGATGAAGGTTGAGAGCTCAAAGCAATTGGGACTTAGGGAACTCTTTCCAAACAAAGAGGACATTACCAAATCAAAAGACATTCCTGCAGGGCATAGTACAGTGAGTACTTTTTTAATATCTCGACATCAGCAGGAATCGAGTAAAGAGAATCTTGAAATAACAGAATGGTGATGGAAAAAAGAAAAAAGAGCAGGGGAGGTCAGAGATTACCATTCAGTAGGAATAATGTCTAATAGACAACGCAGTCTGCTCCAATTGTTCATGCCTTGACGTGGAGGAGTGGCTTGCGTGTCCCAGTGATCCCAGGAGCTAAGCCAGCGGAGGCCTCGTGCCCCTGATAGCTTTAAGCAAGCTGGACAGGTCATGGGGGAAGGACCAGACAAGATTGAACAGACCGGCCCTCCAGGTTCGGGGGTTGGGCGTAGGGCTAACAACCCTACCCTGAAATCCTTGTTGGGGTGACCTTACTTGGAGAAACAAAAATCGTTACGGAAACAGCAACATGGAAAAACCAACATTCTGGATGTGATGGACCTTCTGAGTACCTCGCGACTCGTATGAATGCAAGTAGTGAAAGCCGAAAGGAAACTGCTAGCAGGATGAAGGAGGAACTGAACACCGCCAAAACCAAGACCAGGATTGGATACTGGAATGTTAGAACAATGTATGAATCGGGTAAGTTAGCACAAGTAACATCAGAGATGAGGCGCTACAACCTACACATCCTGGGTGTAAGTGAGAGCAGATGGACTGGATCTGGAAGGATCAAAACATCCACTGGAGAAACCGTTCTCTACTCTGGAAGAGAGGATGACCAACATCATGAAGGAGTAGCCATCATCCTAAAGAAAGGACTGGACAAATGCTTGTTGGAGTGGAAACCAGTCAATAGCAGACTGATGAGGATGAGGATGAAAGGACGACACACAAACATCACTGTCATCCAATGTTATGCACCAACCAACGAAAACGACAACACAGACAAAGACGACTTTTATGAACAACTCCAGGGGGAAATGGACATGACGCCACGGCATGATCTCATCATTGTCATGGGAGACCTCAATGCTAAGGTAGGTAAAGATGATATAAATTATGAAAGAGTAATGGGAAAACATGGAACTGGAACAAGGAATGACAATGGAGAAAGGCTTGTGGATTTTTGTGCCTTGAACAACTTAGTCATCGGAGGGACCCTTTTCACACACAGAGAAATTCACAAACTCACATGGAATTCTCCAAATGGAAGAGACAAGAACCAAATAGACCATTTGATGATCAACGGTATGTGGAGACGATCCCTTCTAGATGTGAAAGTGAAAAGAGGAGCTGACGTAGCCAGCGACCACCATCTAGTGGCAGCACTTATCAAAATTAAACTGAACAAGACCGGAATCAAGACATCAAAGCAAAGACACCTTAATATTCAGAAACTGAGAGATGCAAGTGTTAGAAATGCCTTCAACATACAAGTCAAGAACCGATTCCAGGCTCTACGAGAGTCTGATAAGAACAACCCTAAAGAAAGAGGAATCGATTCAGAGTGGAAAAGAGTAACTACAGTGTACACAGAGAGCAGTGTAGCCTGCCTTGGATTTAATGAGAAAGGGAAAAGCAAGGAGTGGATCCAACAAAGAACATGGGATGTGATCGAGGAGAGGAAAGTCATGAAAAAGAAACTCCTACAAGTGAAATCGGAAAGGCTGAAAGAGAGGTACCAACATAGCTACACAGAGTTAAATAAGAAAGTGAAGAGACTAGTAAAGAAAGATAAACGAGAAGCCATGGAACAGCTAGCGGCAGATGCGGAGGAGGCAGCAGCAAGAGGAGAACAGGGTAAGCTCCACAAGATCACTAAGCGCATTTGTGGCAAGTACGGTGGAAGACCAAGTGTTCCAATCAAAGACAAGAATGGGAAACTACTGACTACAGAACGAGAACAGGATACACGCTGGACAGAGCACTTTCAGGAATTACTAAACCGGCCACCACCTGAAGATAGAATAATAATACAAGATGCTGCTGAAGACCTTGACATCAACATAGATCCACCAAAGAAAGAAGAGATAGTGGCAGCAATAAAGAGCCTAAAAAACAGCAAAGCCCCAGGAAAAGACAACTTGACTGCAGAACTGTTCAAAGCAGATCCGGATCAGTCAGCCACCATCCTTCAGCCACTGTTCACAGCTATCTGGGAAGCAGAAGCAGTACCAAAGAGCTGGAATGAAGGCAGAAAAGTGAAAATACCCAAGAAAGGAGCACTCAGCGATTGCAACAACTGGCGTGGTATCACTCTCCTTTCTATACCCAGCAAAATCCTTGCCAAGATCATTGTGCAACGTATGTCAGATGCTGTGGACAAGACACTGAGAAAGGAACAGGCCGGATTCCGAAAGGGGAAAGGATGCGTTGACCAGATCTTCACACTCCGAAACATCATAGAACAGTGTTCAGAATGGCAAAGGCAGCTCTATGTGAACTTCGTTGACTTCGAAAAGGCCTTCGACAGCATCCACAGAGAGAGTATATGGCGCATTCTTCGGCACTATGGGATTCCCAGCAAGCTTGTTGAACTCATCAAAAGCTTTTACAAGAACTTCAGTTGCAGTGTCGGAAACAGTGATGCATCCTTTGAAGTGAAAACTGGTGTACGGCAAGGATGTGTGGTGTCAACAATTTTGTTTAACCTCGTAATCGACTGGATTATGCGGAAAACTACAGAGGATGCACCAAGAGGCATCAGATGGACACTCTTCGACAACCTAGAGGATTTGGACTTTGTGGATGACCTTGCGCTATTGTCACATAGTCACCAACACATGCAAGATAAGACGCAGAGTCTACATAATTTTGGATGCAAAGTAGGCCTTCGGATTAGCCAGAAGAAGACAGAGATTATGACCCTAAATGTAGACACTCCAGCACCAGTGCAAGTAGATGACAAGAACCTCACCACGACGGACAAATTTAAATACCTTGGTAGCATTATCAGACCAGAGGGTGGCACAAAGGAGGACATCCAAAGTAGGCTGGGAAATGCAAGGGCTGTCTTTCAAAGTATGAGCAACATCTGGAAATCGACACAATACGGCATCAACACCAAGATCAGACTGTACCAAAGCTGTGTCCTATCCACACTCCTGTATGGATCAGAGTGTTGGCGAATGACAGAAGGTGACCTCGCCAAGTTGTCTTCCTTCCACACCACATGTCTTCGTAGGATTCTCCGCATCTTTTGGCCAAACAAGATTTCTAATCAGGAACTACTAAGGCGATGCAAGCAAGAAGAAATAGCCAACATCATCACGAAGAGACGATGGAGATGGCTTGGACACGTGCTGCGAAAGGAAGCAAATTCTATAACCAAAACAGCACTTCAGTGGACACCGGAGGGACGGCGCAAGCGAGGCAGACCCAAGGCAACCTGGCGGAGAACAATCGAGGCAGAGATGAAATCCTTCAATCACTCATGGGGAACTCTCGCAAAGATGGCCCAGGACAGACAGGGCTGGAGATCCTTTGTTGCTGCCCTAAGCACCAGTGGGTGCAACAGGAAATAGTAGTAGTAGACAACGCAGTCATGTCCCTTATTTCTTCTGATGAGTGGCATGCTGTCAGTATGGCATGCTCTTTTAATTTCATTATTGTGTGGAGCAGTGGTATATCAAATGCTCAGCGTTTTAGTTTTTCTTTTTAACTGCAATGCATCGGTTTCTTCAGAATCAGTGATGATGGTGATACACGTGTGCGGCAAGTAACCAGGAGATGTAGATCTAGGTTTAGGCCTGGTCAGTGCCAGCAGTGCATAGTGCAGGAATGGCATGTGAAAAAGAAAAAGTACACATGTGTGCGTCTTCATGGTTACTGCTGTGCTCTTATAAATCGCGCTTCACACGTGCATTATCCAAGTACGGGTCATCCTCTTTGTCCACCCTACCCCTCTCCTGTTGAGATAAGTGGATTGGACTGTATTTACATATGTGGAGACTAAATGTGAAATGTGATTTTATCCTGATTTAGGACATACCCATCTCTGAACCTGAGGATTGAGGTTCACAAAGACCAGCACAAAGCCTTAGCCCTTCTACCTGGACTACGATATGATGACATTAGCTACACAGGTATAGAGCATTGGTGAATAAAAGTTGTGAGAATAGTTTAGACAATGATGTCATTATCATGTTAAATCTGAGGCTCTTTCTTGAGTACCCCTAAGACATGTCCGTTAACCAAAATAGCCGATCAGAACTTCAGTTTACAATTTCAGAGAGAAACAAAAAGAATCACATATATTTGCATTTTGTTGAACACTGTAATTTTAATTCGTATGCAAGGGTCTAAAAAGGTGGAGGAAAAGTATACTTTGATCAACAAAAACATGCAATAGGGCTTTTTCACACATAATACGTTATTTCTTGGTATTGATTGCAAAAAAAGGGGACAAATGCAAATGGGTAGACTGAGGCTGTGAATTTTTTTCTATAGAATATGACAGTTTCAGTAGCTCTTCCCTTTCATCTCTCTCCAGGTCAACCAGATCTACACAGGTTAATGAATATCATTGGGCGAGTGGAACATGCAGCACTCTATGACAACATCTTGTCCTTCTTGGACTACCAAAGTCTCAACCGGAAAGGAATAGGCAGCTATGTAAAGGGCACAGTGATGGAGATACGCCGCCATTTTTATGAGACAACAACCCCAAAGTCTCCTATACAAGTAACAGTTGTTTCAACGAAAAGATAACTTTACTTTGTATTGTTTCAGTGCAGTTGTTGAGGTCTTTCCTCCAGTCTTTACCTTAAGGGGATGTGCGGCAGTGAAAACTAAAATCTATATTTCACCTTCTGTAATGCATCTTATGCTTTATTTGTGGTGTACCTAAGGTAGGAGAAACAGCCAAGGGATTCAATTGCCTAAAAACCCCATGTTAGAAATTAAGGCTTATATGCAGTTCTGGCAAAAGAAAACTTTAAAAATCCTCTTGACAAAATCGCTAAAAATGGGGAAATAAGAAGCCTGCCAAGCTGCACAAAGATCTGTCCAAGACTTTATGAGAAATACATATTTTTTTTGTGTGAATTATTTTGAAGATGTGAGAAAATGGCCAGTTTTGTCTAAACACAGTAAATCATTTACAAAATTGCAGTTTTGAACAATTTAATTATTTATAGTTTATTTATTTGAACAGAAACTTCAAGACTTGGAAAATAAATGGGTAACTTAGAAATGCTAAAAACACAAGAATCAATACTTTGTGCTGAAATCACTTCGGCACATCCCCATAAAAAGAGATATGATGCAAAGGCGCAATTGATATGATATAATGTTTGGCTTCATGTAAGAAATACGAAGAATTTATACCTTCGTGTAGTTTACATTACTAGTACAAGTCTGCAGTTTGACAGTTGATAAGTGAGAATTCTTGGGGGAAATTAATTTGATGTCATTTGTTATAGAGATTTAGGTAATCTTATATCATTTGCATTTAGAAATATGAAGGGATGTGTCATGCTGGCATGTATGATCCTTTTTTTGTTGTTGTTGTTTCCCTTTTACTACTCATGGGAATAACGATAAGCCAAACTTGTGATACAACCCATGTCATGACAGTTTATTCATGGCTTTTATGATGATATTGAATTGTTTTTCATGCATGCTTTTAGGGAAAATGTAAATCTATCAGTTAGAGCAAGGTGGAAGAGTCTGGAACATGTAGTAAATGACTATTGAGTGGGCCCAGACATTTTTGTCATATTATATTTATTAGATGTTTCCATCTCATTTGCTAATTAGTATCCTGAATCGTGATTGTGATCAATTTAAATTTTTAATTCAATTTCTTAAAAACATAATCTGGTTTAATCCTTGGCAGGTGTCACTAAAACTGACTGGTATGATGGATACGATGTACACAGTTCGTAGCAGTGCCACTTTTGGTGGCCGTCAACGAGCCTCTATAATGATGAAGTCTTGCAATTCACTTGTTCATCGAGAATCTGGCCTGGTAGAGCAGATACCTGACTGGTGGAGACTCAAATTTCTCCGTCTTTTGCCTGAAATGCCAGATAACTATCGTCCTATTCAGCCACCAGATTCTATTGGAAAAACATTTTCTCACCATGTGGTAGTGACACTGAGAGATACAGACACCAGTGGGCGAACACGTCATCCTTCGTACACTAGATATTTCATGGACAACATCAGCATTGCGGCAAACCATAATTTTTACCCTCTTCTAACCAATATGCTCCAGGACTATTATGTGATGCGAATTTCTATGGTTCATTATTCCCCGAGTGTTTGGGGAGATTCATTGACTGTGGAATCATTTCAGGACCCAAGGGACCCTTTGAAACTGCACTGTTTTGTCAGTAAAGATGGAACAATCAAGTGGTATGGTTGTCTAGAATACTATGAGGTTATGTCAGAGCCAGAGTTGGAAACGCCATCCTTCATGCTGAAATATCCCAATGTGCCTAGGCCATAATGATTCAATTTTTATTGGTCATAATGGTGTAATAGTGACAGATGTATGAGACCTGTGAAAATTGGACTGCTTAATGTTATAAAAGTGAGATTGGCCTATCGTAATGGACAGAATTATTGAGGCAGATTTGTGTGATGAAAAGTTCATTATTTACACTAAGAAAATTTCCTGATGGTGTACATGACATGAGCTGAGTGTCTTCATCTGATGATTGGATGACAATAGGGCTGAAGAGTTTAAGTGGGAAAGAAGTACATGTATTAATTTTTTCTCATATCTTTGAATTTGAGCTAACAGAGCTTCTGAAGTAGCTTTTAGACCTGTGATTTACATAAAATTAGACTGCCAGTGTATGATACCGTTAATGTGCCTTAGCGTACCTTCATTTAGATCTTCACCTGATGCATATGATATTTGTTGTAACTTTGAAATGGCAACACTAAAGAACAAAGGATTTAACTCATGAGGTTGAACCATCTCCATTCTGGCATGCTTTAAAATGGTTTTTACATTTCATTGCCATATCTGGAAAGAAAGCGAAATGTGACGTCATCATTGCCTTTCTCACCCTGGATCAGGGTATAGGCCACCAACAAACACCTTCCATCCCTCTCTATCATGGGCCAGCCTCTTTACATTATTCCAAGTCTTTCCGCTTCGTTGCACATCATTTTCTCTGGCTCTTCTCCACGTTCCGCGCGGCCTTCCTCTTGATCTCTTGCCCTGGGGATTCCAGTCCAATACCTTCTTCGTGATGCTGTTTCCTGGCCTCCTGAGAGTGTGGCCGATCCATCTCCATCGCCTCCTACCAATTTCCTCTCTGACTGGGTTCTGTCTTGTTCTTTTCCATACAATTTCATTGCTGACCTTGTCTGTCCATCTGATCTTAAGTAGCTTCCTCAAACATCTGTTGATGAAAACTTGGATTCTCTTTATGCAGGCCTGGGACGCATTCCAAGTCTCACATCCATACAACAGGACTGACTTCACGTTCGAGTTGAATATCCTCAGCTTTGTTTTTAGAGATATATCCTTGGTTCTCCAAATCTTGCTTAAGGATGTGAAAGCTGCCTGTGCCTTTCCAATTCGTGCTTTGACTTCTGCCTCTGTTCCTCCCTTATTGTCAATGATACTACCAAGATAGCAGAAGGACTCTACATCTTCCAGTGGTTGATCTCCTACTGTGACTTGTTCGCTTAGGGGTGCAACAATTTTTAGGACCTTCGACTTCGCGGGATGTATCCTCAATCCAATAGATTCTGAAATTTTGTTTAGAGCTGTAGTCTTTGCTTGCATCTGGTCGTGTGTGTGCGACAATAGTGCCAAGTCATCTGCAAAATCTAGATCGTCCAGCTGTGTCCATGGGGTCCATTGTATGCCATTTCTTCCTCCACTGGTGGTTTCTTTCATAAGCCAATCAATCACCAGGATAAACAGAAATGGGGACAGCAAACAACCCTGCCTAACACCAGTCTTGATATCAAAGCTGTCAGTAAGCTCACCATCATGTACGACTCTGCAACTTGTCCCCTCGTACATGCTCTTGATAAGATTCACCATCTTCTCTGGGATTCCATAATGTCTCAATATTCTCCACAGTGTTTCTCTATCGATGCTATCAAAGGCCTTCTCGTAGTCAAGGAAGTTCACTATCAGTTGGGAGTTCCACTCTAGCGACTGCTCTACTATGATTCTCAGCGTGGCGATCTGGTCGGTGGTTGATCGATTACTCCTGAAACCAGCTTGCTCCTCGCGAAGTTTTTGGTCTGTTGCATTCTGTATTCGCTTGAGAATAATCCGATTGAAAACCTTTCCTGGGATGGAGAGAAGTGTGATTCCTCTGTAGTTACTACAATTGCTGAGGTCCCCTTTTTTTGGGAGCTTCACGAGGTGTCCTTCCTTCCAGTCCTTTGGAAACTTGCCTCCGATCCAAATCCTCGAGAATAGTGAGTGCAGACCCTCTGCAGCCCCAGCAGCATCTGCCTTCAGCGCCTCTGGTGGGATCTGGTCTGGTCCAGCTGCCTTGCCTCGATTTAACTGCTTTATGGCATCATTAATCTCTGCTTTAGTCGGAGGGTCGCAACTGATCGGTAAATCATTTCTTGCGGGTAGAATGTCGGGTGGGTTGCTTGGTGGAGGTCTGTTCAAGAGGCTGTTAAAATGTTCTATCCATCTTTTTGCCTGAGCTTCCTTTCCAAAAATAGCCTTCCTGTTGTAATCCTTGACAGGAACTTCAGGTTTTCCATATTTTCCAGCAAGAGTCTTTGTAGTCTGGTAGAGGATCCTCATGTGTCCTCCTGTTGCTGCCTTCTCTGCTTTCTCTGCTAACATTCCTATGAACTCCTCTTTGTCTTTTTTAATTGATTTTTTGACCTCTTTAGCTGATGCTCGGTACTCTTCCTGGTTACCAACTCTTGAGCTTCTTGTACGACTTGCATTTACCCGTTCTTTTAGGTCTCTTCTTATCCTTATCAAGTCCAGTGATTTTTGACTGATCCATTCCTTGTGTTCCACTTTCTTTTCCCCAATAACATCCTGACATGTCGATGTAAATACTCCTTTTACCTTAGCCCAGTGAGTCTCCAAATCTACTGTCTCTTCGAGGTCAACAAGGGGTTTGAATCTATTCCTCAGTGTCAGCTGGAACTCTTCCTTCTTGTCTCCATCCAGAAGGCTCACTTGAAACTTTCTCCTCTTTGTTCCTGCTCTGGTACCTTGTTTCTTGAGGCGGAGTTTGAGTCTTGCCAGCAGCATGTGATGGTCAGATCCAACATCTGCTCCTCTCTGTACTATGACATCCTCTAGTGAACGTCTGAATCGTCGGGTGATGCAAAAGTGGTCAATCTGATTTTCAGTTACTCCATCCGGTGAAATCCAAGTGGCCTTATGGATCCTCTTGTGTGGGAATACTGAACCTCCAATCACATAGCTGTTAAATGCGCAGAAACTTGCAAACCGCTCTCCATTCTCATTCATTTGTCCTAAACCATTGCACCCCATAATGTCCTCATACCCTGTATTGTCCTGTCCTATCTTGGCATTGGCATCTCCCATTATAATGTTCACATCTTTTCTTGGCAATGTGTCAACTATTTCCTGAAGCTGGTTGTAGAAGTCGTCCTTGTCCTCATCGGTTGCTTCATTTGTTGGGGCGTATATCTGCACAATGTTCATGTTGATGTTCTTGTTCTTAGTAGTAAATGATGCCAATATAATTCTCCTTCCATAGGGTTCCCATCCCCTCAGTGACCTCTGGGCGTGCTTGCTCAAGATGATCGCTACTCCTTCTGTATGCTTTTTGTCCTCCCTTCCAGAATACAAAATCTTTTCCCCAGTATTAAGTTGTTTCAGTCCGGACTGTATCCAGCGGGTCTCGCTAACTCCAAGTATGTGCAGTCTGTATCGCCTCATCTCCATTGTAACCTGGGCACTCTTTCCTGCTTCATACATGGAGCGGACATTCCACGACGCAATCCGGAGTGACTTGCTTGATGAAGGAGCAGTCGGGCCAGTGGCGTCCTTTCGGCTTTGTCCATTGTCCTTCATTGAATCTACAGGTGCAGATGCTCCCCCTTCTCCCAAGATAAAAGACTGATTTGAAGTATTTGCTTGTGTTTCTGTAACTGGTTTATTTTTACAGGGTGGGTAGTTGGCCCACCGCCAACTGGCTCTTCTCGGGAGACCAGGACCTTTGCACCTTTAGTCGCCTCTTACGACACGCAGTATCACGTCAGATGTATTCTCTGCTGTCCCTCTTCTACAAGAGAGCCCCGCATCTGCACGGGCGGAAATGTGACGTACATTTACATAAATTGTCTAATCATCGTTATAAAACTATGAATTATTTTCAGGTGGGATTAAAGCAAAAGAATGTGGTGGCAGATGTTTCTGATCTTGTTGTAACCTGTGTAGACAATATGATGGAAAAAAAAAAAAAAAAAAAAAAAAAATTTTTTTGCAGTCTTCTTTGAAATATCAGGAATATTGTAGAACAGTTATTACTTACAGGATTTACAGTTGTTGCTCACTGTTCGTCCATCTGTACTGAAAATGTAAGATGAGTGCAAGGGTTTATTGGCCGATGTTTGAAGGATTTTCCTCCTGTCTGAGGGTGTGAAAATGATACTTTCTCAAGCATGGATTTTGTTGTTATCTTTGAATAGAGACATGTTGGCTGTACATTGTGGTACTCTCTCATGCAAATATTTTGTTGTTGCTGAAAAAGGGATATGTTGCTTGTACATTAATTGTTTATCTTGTGAAAATGAAATGCATCGGAATTTGTGAAATTTTATTTTTCGCTTACGATATATGCAAAAATACTTCCTAACATTTATTTACTGACAGTTTTGTCAAGCTGTACTTCAACTTGTTTATTTTTAGTGATTGTAAGGATAAGTTTACTTCTACCTTGTGATATCAAAACTACCTGTCACTAACAAATACTTCATGAATGATGTGAGTTTTGCTAGAAATTGGACAATTTTTTTTGTGAAATTGACATAGACCATCTCAAAAATGAATAAGGGGTAGTTTTTTGAGGTTGAGTTTCAAAAATTAATAGCAACAGGAATATTGATGTTAATTATTTGTTAGCTTGCACATCTGCTCGTTCTGCACTTGTGACGAGCATGCCATGTGCATGCATTATGCAATGAGGACATTCTGACTGGTAGAATGTGGTTTCTGAGCAGTCTGAATGTGAATTTAAAACTTTTATAAAGTTTATTTTCATTGTGCATACATAGTATCACGTCGTCACCATTTCCTAAGACTGCAGTAACTAAAATATTTGAAAAATCAAGTTTCATAATAGTATGTATTTTCAACTATATTCAAAGCTGCATTGAATGATCTTGTCTGTAGACTCCTAAGATGAAAAATAATCGATTTGCAAGCTTAAAAATATTCAATGTTACTAGACCAATTGTACTAAAATAAAACAGTTTTTTGTTTCTCCTGAAAAGAAGCCAAATCTGATTACTACAGTTTCAGGGAATGGTGGCAACATTTTCTGGGAAGAGAACCCAGGAGATTTTGAATCAGTAATGTTTCGTCTCTTGCTGTCTTAGAAAACTGAAGTGATTAATCCTCACCCTGCGAGGGGCTTACAAACACGGCTCGACTTTCCATGCATTCACTCTGCATGGGCATACAAATACGGCAAGGACAAGCTGACCGTGCAACGCGCAAGCTGTATTTTCATGCGTCGGGTAATTATCGTCTTTAAGACGTAACTACCGTCTTATTGCTCACTGTATTTCTTCTAAATCAAAGGCATTGTGACAAGGACATGTTAACCAGTGAACCACTGGTCGGAATCACAAAGACTAAGCTTTCAAAGGCTCTCCCCACACTATCAAAAGGTGAAACATCGACATGCGAACTGCTGCCAATAAATTTGTGATATTATCTCATTTTCTCACAAGCCGACCACCATCAAGAGTTGTCTGTATCTAAGAACCAATCAGAAACAAGCTCTGAAAGGGTCTTTGCCCCAAATGCCCACATTGGTTTATTAGTGTCAATCAGGATGAAACCCTATGTGTAGGGCTTGGAGGGGACGTGGCTAGTTATTATGCTTTGTTCTCATGAAAACTACAGCTGTCAGTTTGGTATCATAGGTCAGATCATTTGTTAGAGACTGACAAAGGTTTTGTTGGTTAATTCATTATCAAGCATGATAAGGCGTAGCAGCGAATGTTTTCATACCAATCAAATACAAACCGAACCACGTGGACAGCAGTAGTGTGGTCATCATAAATCAGCAAGGATCAGTGCGACCCAGATAGATTCTCCGTGAGTAAGGTCACTGACTGGACAGCGGGCTTTAAGCTGTCACGCGCAGGGTGATCGTTAAGATTTGTTTTATGCTAGTGTAGAGACTGGGTGTTATAGGTGTCTCAGAACATGTTGAAATATCAACTTCATTCTCTGTTCAACATTTTAGCTTCTTATGAATGAAGTAGCTGTGCTGGACATGTTTCATGGCATATTGTATATCTTTCTTGACATTCAATTGAAAGATGTCAGTAAATTGCCAGAAAGTTTTCAGTACAAAGTTTTGCAGGGTTGTTTACAGTGACGACTTATTATCATTTTTGTATTTTTAAAAAGGCATAGCCATGCACGAAATTGTACTTTGAGATGAATTTCTAGAAATTCTGTAATCATATTGGTACTACCGTCAACAATCAACACCTTTTTCTATTTAACATCAGAGAGCACTGCTGGTTACACTACAGTGTGTCAGGTTGAATTGTTTCAACATTTCAGTGGTGGATATGCCAAAGTTGAGATTTCAAATTGATGCGTAGTAAATACAGTGAAGTCTATGTAAACCGAACTTTGGTGATTCGAATTTCTGTTAAATCGACTTGATTTTGAAATGAGTTTTTTTTCCCCTTCTTTATCTCTATTAAACATCTACTGCTAATTCGAGTTCGAACGGCCCCAATTCTGGTAAATCGTGCGTGCTCATCCTCAATTTAACTTCTGAGTTCAAGCCCCGTGGCCGTAAAAACCACTTTCCGCAAATAAGCTGACACCGGACTGTTCAACAACTCTTTACTCTTAGCAGCAATCGAGAGGGAGGGCAGAGGTGCCAAAAATGATGCTGTGGATAGGCTGCAGAGCCTTCCTCTCATGTGTCTGTCCGGTCAAGTGAGAAAAATGTTGTGAGGGGTGGCAGTGATACGGGTGGGACCCCCGCACGCAGCGTGATTCTGCCCCAATTACCAATGACAGCAGCCAACAACACACGTATGCGTGATGGTGCTCGCATTATGACCAGTAAATTTATTGATTGCTGACGTAACCACAACAGGTACAGCCAAGACGCGGTATACCGTAGAACATAAATTACACACAGTAAAACAACATGCCAACAAGGATACAAAACCAGTTTATTTTTAGTGGCTTTTCTTGCAGCAGATCTATAGGGAGGAATGAAAGTGTACATATGTAGAAAAAAAAAAACAGCCAAAAAAAACAAAAAAAACAGCGACAACAAGAGTGAGATTTTTCTTATACATTTTGTTTATTTTGTATTTGCAAATGGCCTATAGAATTATAATGTGTATATTAATTGTTTACAGCTGTTTTAGGTGCAGGAACCGAAGCCATGGCTTGTCATTCCATCAGGCACCCCCAGGGTCACATCTGGTTTTTTGCGTGCAAGTTCTAACTAATACGGATTTCAATCACAAATAATCGATACTTTCAGTTCAAACCTAGCATATTTTTGTGCGAATTGTGTTGTTTTAATTTTTGTAAGCAAGTCAAAGTAAATAGTGTGAGCAACTGAATATTTGATTTGTTCACACAACAAAAAGGGACAAATTTGGCATGCAAACGTGGAGAAAAGAAGACTTGAAATTCTTAGGAGAATGAAACATGGAAATGCTGCATGTAACAAACGATCTGAAAAATCAGTATTTCACTTGGAATGCGCACAAATACAAATAACATTTTTATTTTTCATTCATGGTGACCATGAAGAACACATCTAAATCATATTTAGATTTTCTGTATGGGGTGCATAAGGAAACTTCATTTAGAGGTGAGCTTGGATTTTCGTTCTGTAGCCTACTTCTTTAGTTTTTGAAGAGCAACTGTTCTAAATGGTTGAAATGTCGTATTAGCACCAATCTGGTTCTTCCATACATTACCAATCAATTGGTGACTTTGTTGGCAACATTCAACATTGATCATGAATTGGTGGCAGCTTACCTTAAAAATGTTTGTGTTCCTTCTCTGTGATCTTGTGTGGCATCTGATTGCACAAATTTCTTGTTGCTGACATTTGGTTAGTTTGCAGTCTGTCCAAATACCGAAATACTTCAGTACATTGTTTTTGTATCATATGTATTGAGGGTTATCAACCGGAATGTGTTATATCCAATTTTATTCATTGCTGTAAAATGCCTGTAGATATCCGAGGCACAAGGTGTGTGACTTTGTTTCATAATCCAATAAAATTGTTCATGTGACCATGTTGAAGTTGTCGCAATTATGTGAATTTTCATTGTAGTTGAAATTTCAAACTCCATTTTCTCAGTTTGTCTATTTTGGACATAAAGCATTGTAGTTGCAAACTCTTTCTATATATCTGATAACATTTTCTCCTTTGGACAATATTATGCATTTATAATTTGCTTGGATGGTTAAGTTCGTAGCTAAATGAAGAAGTGTAGTGGATGTATTGAAGTTTTCCAGAATGTCTTTTTCATTAAAAAGAGATCCTAGTACTAGCAGCGAAAATGAAGGAGATGGGTTTTCCAAACAAATGGACTGGAATCCACCAGCTGTGTTACCTTGGCATATTTCCATGTTGTCAGTTCCCTTCATGTGGAGCTAATGGTCGGGGAGCATGTGTTGGCTATGTCATCAGGGCTGTCTTAACATCATTGTGGGTCTCTGGGCAAAGCAATAGGCTACGGTCCACTTCATTTCAAAAACCAATGTAAATTTGTATGCATGGGGCTCCCTGAACCCTTGGGGCCCTTGGGCAACTGCCCAGTATGCCCATGTGTTAAGATGGCTCTGTATGTCATGGTGGGGAGCTGTTGGCTGCCAGTGGTGATGATACACTAGAGAGAATAACGTTTCCCATGCCTATGCAACAAGTCAGCTCAGACTCAGAATGAACAGACCCATTAGATTATTATCACGATGTTCTCTTCATTGAAAAGCTTCAGGCTGTGATCACTTTTAAATAAGGACCTTCATATCTCAGGCATGACACTGAATGAGTGAACAGGTGTTAAGAATTTATTTTGAACATATATATATCCCAGAATAATTGTGGTGATTAATAACAATAGTTTTGTTGCAACAGGCTGTAGTGAGCCATGAAGAGGAAAAAGTTGAGAACCTGTGGTGTTTTAGTTTATTTGTCTTTACTCTGAATCTGGTTCTCCATTTTATTGTCCAGCCCAGGATATGTTTATAATGCCATGGATGAAACAGTATTCTAAGTTTAAGGACACTGACCTAGAAAAAGGAGACTGTATGAACTTTCTTCTTCTTTCTTCTTAACCTCCAGTGTCAAAACATGGCACAAAGGGCAGGGACCATGATCTCCATCTTTTTCTATAGGCATATGTTTACCACTTTTCCTTCAGACTGTACTGTTCTTTTGAGGATTGTTTTTGGGTGTTCCTCTTCTTCTCTGTCGCCTCGGCCCTCCAAAATAGCACTTCCATTGGTAGTCTTTTATTGTCCTTTATCAATACATGGCCATAATATTTCCATCTTTTCTTTCTGATGATGTTTGATAATGATATGTATGGCTATTGAGCAATTTCTCTTATTTCTTGGCTGGTTTTAAACTCGTCCCATCTAATGCCTAGAATCCCTCTAAGACACTTGTTTTCAAAGGCATTCAGTGTATTTTCCAAGGCTTTTGTACAGCACCAACTTTTAAATCTGTACAATAGGTCCATAACAACACTGGATTTGAAAAGGTCTTGACTTTGTTTTCTATCAGTGTCCTGGTTTGTGAAATTTACACTTCAGTAATTTGACGCCATCACATGATGCTTAGTGTATTTGATTTGGCCACCCACTAATGTATTGCTGCTAGAATGCTAGGATTTCTTGGAAATCAGTCTTATAAAGCCTAAAATCATCTGAAATTAATTCATCTTCATATTTGAAAAATTTTGTCCTTCAGGATTGATAAAAATCGAATAATTTTTTTTGTATACTGCACTGTATTTTCATGCATAAACAAAGCTGATAAAATCATGCGGTCCCCAGACATGCCCCGGAAAATTCATTGATGCCACTGAACAGTAACATTTTGTCCAGAAAATTAGAAAAGAAGTCTTGTGGTCCAACCCAACACAAAAAGTTCAGCAAATTTTTAAGGCTGGAATGGTATCTCTGTCATTATGAGTAAATTATGATCTTGAGGCAAAATTAATTACAGAAGGCGAGAAAAAAATTCCCACACTCTGAAAAATTTGATATTACCTGTAGACAAAATAATATTGTGGATGTATTCTTACCCTGTACTGGAGCAAGTCAGTTGACCTTTCTGTCTTTTATGCAGAATATGGGGAGAAAATGGTAGTTATTATTATTTGTATTAAAATGTTTAATTAAGTCCTGGAAATTCTCAATCAGATGTGCCATTTTGTCTTATGCAAGCATGTCAGTTAAGTGTATTTGTCATACTTGTGATGCATGTTTTCTGATGCGTAAAAAAGTAATTAAAAATTTCATTAGGTAGTGGTTGTAATAGCTATGTCAACACAACATTCATAATGAAGATTGTAATTCAAATTGATTTTGTCATCCAAAATTAATGACAAATGAAGCATTTCACTTGTCAAGAAATAAATACGTGCTTTGGAAATGACAATGTGTTTGCAGTGAAAGGATGGAATTATAACTCTTTTTTTATGTAAAAACCTTCCAAATAACTCGTTGTGCATTCTGAAAAAAGCTTTTATCAACAGATAAGCGTATACATGTATTTATTGTCACAAAAAGAAGTTGAGTGATGTAAAAGGTCTTCATCATTATCCCTCTTGATTCTCATTAAATGTTTACCTCAGTTTTGTCATAACTTGTGAAACCCAATGTCACAGTACAGCCTTGTGGATGTTGTAGTGAAAGTCATGCATTTCACTAAAACAGGCCAGGTAAAATTTTAAAGGGAAAATGACCTACGCATTCATAACATGTTCATCATTTTGCGCCGAGTGCACCATATTTACAACGCATAACATAAACCAGATTTTTTTTTTTTTATAACTACAATTTCTAACTTTTCAGTGAAGGAGTTTTTGCATTTTGTTTGACTGGTTTAAAATAGATTTGCCGGCTTTGTAAGTTTTAGATAAGGCGTCCTAAGTCTCTGAGTCGGGGTGTTAAAGAGTAAACATTTGGTTATCCATATGGACTTAAGTTATGGCTCTCTTGTCATGCTTGTGGTGGGATCTATATTCTCACAAAGTGAGATTATCTATCGTTCTCTGTCAGTAATAGTTTTAAAATTACATGTATGAGCAGAAAGATTTTTGCCACATGCTTGTATGTCCATAAGAAATCGCACTCGCTTCAAAATTGAAATGTTTTGTAAAATGGGAAACTCGTTGAAAGCCAGTACATGAAATAGATGACAACTTGTAAGTCAGCGTTATCTACAGAACTATACAATAGATAAGAGAGGGCACTCCGCTAGGCAGCATCTTATGCGCAGTTCATGTGACCACTTAGCGGTGCGCCCAAAGATACTAGAAACAATAAGATGAGGCGGCTAGTGAGCAGTTTTTTGCACCACTGATTAGCAGAGAATGCGCGGAAGTCGTGAGCCATGCCTACATTACAAAACCAATATCGGGAAAATATTGAATTTTTGTTCCCTGTTCATCTATTGCTGTAAGCCTCGATCGAAGTCACTTATTTTGCAATTATAATTTCAGTCACTGTAGGTGAAGTCTGGGTGTTTTTTTTTAGTCACAGCAGCCCTGTAATGAACCCGCATCATTAATTTATCATAATATCAAGCATTCTTTTTTTTTGCAATGCACCATGTGCCCCGACCCGGATCAGCGCGCAAACTGTGTGCCCGATTTTTTTTAGAGGCGCGAAGAAGGGAATGTCTCATCTTAGTGTATCTAGTATCTTTGGTATAATCAAAGAATATAGAATTAGATAGTAGTGTCTTTGGTATAATGAGTAAAGAAATGAGTGGAGACTGTAGTAGGTGAATAAAAATTTATGCTATGCATCAGAGATAGAAAGAATGGAAGAATGCGGTGCCACTTGTGACAACGAACGTAAATTTTTCAGGAAAGTCAGTAGATGTATTCACAAAAATTGAATGTAGAAATCTATTTGTAGAAATCTCATGTATTACTGGAAAACCTTCATAATCTGGAAACGCATGTAACTGTTTGTATGATTCCTCTGCATATATGTTATTTTATTTATGAATTTTGTTTTTCTGCCTGATCTGCCGTGGGAAATGATAGTTGTCATGATTATCCCCTGCCAATATACATATGCTCAAAGGGAGTACTAATTAAAACAATGTCAAAAGAATTGTTTTTTTGTTTTGTTTTCATAAAAATGTACCGTAGAAACTATACACTACACTCAGTGGTAACTATGCAGAATGTTTTTAATTAATAAAAGATGTTTTTAGAGATTGATTTTTATTTATTTATTCATTTATTTATTTATGTATTTATTTATTTCATCTTTTTGTTGTATCCCTTTCAATTTCCCCCCCCCCCTCCCCCCAAAAGAAACCTAACAGAAACCTCTGCATTTGCTGAGATAAAACAGGGTCTTTAAATGGCATTCAGAGCAGGGGAGAGAAAGAGTGAGGGGAGAGAGGGAGAGGACGGAAGCAGATTTATCAATGGCACTCCATGGGTACCTGATGTAGAAAACAAAATTGCGGGAGCATTTCATTATGGTACAAATTCAGTCCTTGTTTTATAGCACAACACTACAGCTGGAGTGACAATTTCAAACGGCTGATCAACAACATAAGCTATTCTGACGTACCACTGTCAAGACAAACTTATTTTACACAAGATTTCCAACACTATCTGGGATGCAACAAAAAAGGTAGTGCGAGATGAATAATCACGTTGAGAACACAAGCATTGTACGGGCAACCAAATGGACATACACAAACACACACACACACACATAGAACAACAACTCATTAATGGGACAGTTGGCATTTGAAGAGCATTTTTCCAAAACTGGGTAGGTCAAATTTTGCATGAATTATGGCAGATAGTCATTCAAATTAGTGTAAGATGCGGCGTAAGTATCCCGAGATAAAGACTGGACATAGCAAGTGTTAACTGCATGTACTCAATGCAGTGCACATGGACCATTGGAGTGCAGAATCAGTTACAGTCGAAACCTGACATGACGGATTGTGGGACCAGAGCAAATCCCTGTTTATATCAGACTTCCAAGGGAAATAAGCAAAAATGGCCCAACCCTGCACATTCATTAAAAAAAAAAAAAAGGCTCTGGAGGAACAAAGACCTCACTTACACGTGGTTCTCAGCATGTCTTAATTATGTAATAAACTCTGGGCTTGACACACATACCCGACTGGCCTTTTCTTTTTCAATGGTTGTCTTGACAGTTGACAATGGCTGCAAGGGCGGTGTCTACTATTATATATAGGCCTCGACGAAATATTATATTATTATATTCCACCAAAAAAAAAACTGTGGGGTCGCAGCAGGGCTACAAGCAATGTCAAAATTGGGCAAAAAGAAAAAGTTATTTATTATGTACTAGCAAAGCCCCGCGTAAGAAATAATACCCAAACGATACAATGCCGCGTAAGAAATAATACCCAATTGTATCGTTTGGGTATTATTTCTTACGCGGGGCTTTGCTACATACAACTTTTTCTTTTAGCCCAATTTTGACATTATTAAAATATATAGACCTCGCCTTGCCTAGCCTCCTCTCTCCCTCTTTTCTTTCGACGGCTACACGTACCGCTCGCGTGACCGTGAAAACTTTTGTTACAGTTACTGAACTGGCTGGGCAAGGGCGGATCTCTCCAGTTTTTCATAGTAGGCTTTGTCACAAATCCCAGACTGGGAGATGTAATAAGTTATGACAGGACAACAATCACGAACAAACAAGTTTAACACTTAACAGAACAATCCATCAGACTCACACATTTATTAAACATAATTATACAGATAATAGCGCAAGTACATACATTATATTATTGAAATTAACTGCCGTACAACGGCCTTATTCTCACATACACTCTCCCTCGGATCCACAACCCGGTAGTTACTCCTAAAGGCACTTCGGCCTCAGCCTCTCCCCTCAGGGTCTTAATAGCACATTAATAATTCACTGGCACCGCAATCGCTCAACATCACCTTCCTATTGTCATACACCTTAGCATTCCACTCGCATCTCCGCAGGGCAATAACACCTTATCATTTCAATAGCCCCTCAACATGGCACTAGTACAGTATCAGTTCACTAGCCCATCAACATGGCAATAGTACATTATCACATTCACGCTCATATCTACGTCCCTGTCCGTGGCCTGACTGCCACGACTTCATGTGCCTCTACTGTCCTGCACTGACAGCCTCACTTCTGGCCTATGTGTGGCCTCCGGCCCTATGCTGGCCTATCACCGTAGGCGGCGCTCTTTGGCCCGACCTCGGCACCTACAAGAATAACATTACATTGGTATAATACCCTACCATTTCTATTCACCCCACCTCTCCTTACAACCCATGAAGCGTACACACACTAGTTCACCTTTCACTCACCACACATCTTACGGTAACACACCTCCATCGGAGTACACACTACTCACTCGCGCTACAAATCCATGAACTCACTTTCATCTATCGCTCATGGCGCACATTGCTATATCCAATATCAAGGACTTCCACATTCCTCACATATACTTATTTACATCATGGTAATAGACGAATATAATATAATACATCAATCATAATTATCAATCAACGTTCTACCTACCAGTCATCACTGGAAAAACTCTCTCACTGGTCTCTCGACTGCTCCCCTTATGTCCGCCCGCTGGGCTCTTACTAGCGTCCGTTCAGTAGGACCTTCTAACTTGCAGTGATAGTAATACAGCGCTTTCGCCTCATTCAGACCCCCCACCACTCACAACATGCACGCTTAACTTACTTGTCTACGTGCGTTAATTTTACTCTCCTCCTTTCCCGTCTTTCCCTACCTGTCTGCCGTGAGCCCTTCTTACTCTACACCCGCTCTGTAGCAATCCCCTTAATTGCACTCACTCCACTCGTGACAGGCTTTTGTCTTGAAGGCACTGGAGATTGTTGAGATACTGCAGTGCGTTGTCTCTGCTTACCAGGCTGTCATCTTTAATATAGACGCTGTGAAGTTCCTCTTGAGGCGATCCACGAATTCTTGAGAAGAGCGTAGATGCTGATGTGATTCCGAACAATGGTGGCTTTTGAGCGTTTACCTTGCAACTTGGGACCGAGACAGATCTTTTTACAAGCACCCGATCAATCTCCGTGAAACCATAACCAAATCAAAGTCTGCGCATCAGGTCCTCTGGCAGGGACATTGGATAACAATGAATTTCCAACTGAGCTATGGTTGTAACTGAATAATTTCCCACAGAGTTTGAGTTTAGGGCCTGCTATTTTTTATTTTTTTTTGCCTGGGATTAAGTATTTTTCTTAAATGGTACAATTGGAAAGTCGCAAAAGGTTGAATTGAATCAGCTGCCATAATTTATGCCCTTATTGGTGACAGCCTGGAGAGTTTGGTCAAGGTCCGCCTGGATGGCGATTACCACTGGACATGGTTCCTAAACTGGAGTTGTGTTTGGCTTGAATTTGATCTCCAGTTCTTTCTTGAAGAGATCAAAAAATGACAAAAAGTGAATTCACGAATTTCTTTGCAAAATGTTTTAATTTAAAAATACTTCTTGCAATGCAGCATCTTTCTTCATATTTTATCGTCTTTGTAACTGTTATGTGAGTCTGGGTCAGAGGTCCACGATAGCAGAAGGCTATGTGGACAATTATAATGCTATATGACAAGTTCGGGATAGAGGTGACCCACGACAGCAGATTGGTATACTATAATATGATGAACCTGAGTCAGATCTGACTTACGATAGCAGAATGTGTGTAAACCAAAACAGCGGTCAGTGGTCAGTTCCCTGTTGACTTTTGTCCGCAAATGACCCGATGACATGTTAGGAGAATACACCAGACTTCAATGATCAGGTCCACGTGGTTGACTAATTACAGAATTAAAACCACCCCCGTGGGTCAATATGACCTATGGTCGTGGATTAGGGAACGGAATTAAAACCACCTCTCTGGGTCAATATGATCCACAATGGTAGATTGAGGTCCGAATTTCTCACTAGCGCAAAACTGAGGTCACACTAAAGGGACACCCACTTAGGTCCATTGCCGTTCAGCATAGATTAAAGAGGTAAAGATGATACCAGCCATGCCAGGAGCCCTAGGAAAATCCGACCCGTGGGACTGACGCCAAGTTTGCACATAGGAATAACGTCGTTCCTACGAAGATCCACTGATTGCGACATCGTGCCGACGTCGGCTTGATGTAGGGAATCCGCCCGCATGGTAATCGTACCATCCTACGAAAATCTGCGTAGGACTAACGTCAGGTTGCTGGCTAGGACAGCATTTAGTGACGATATTTTGTACTGAAGAATTTCACATCAAAATTGCACACGTAGGCCTATAGATCTAAATGATATTTGGCTGTTGATTTTTTTTTTTCAGTCACAGGTCCATATAATATGTGAAATAATGTTCGTGAAATAAACAAAAAGAAAAAAATCGGGGATTGATTTTCTGTCTATCTATCTATCTATCTATCTATCTATCTATCTATCTATCTATCTATCTATCTATCTATCTATCTATCTATCCATCCATCCATCCATCCATCCATCCATCCATCTATCTATCTATCTATCTATCTATCTATCTATCTATCTATCTATCTATCTATCTATCTATCTATCTATCTATCTATCTATCTATCCATCCATCCATCCATCTATCTATCTATCTATCTATCTATCTATCTATCTATCTATCTATCTATCTATCTATCTATCTATCTATCTATCTATCTATCTATCTATCTTTTCAACCCGAGGCACCCGGAAATTTTATTATTATAATTTTTTACCAGATCACATACAACTCGGTTTATTCATAGCTTTATTCCAGTGGCAGAAACCGCAGAAGTAATAAAAGGGAGTGCCCGCGGTTATTATTTTGCGGTGTGGTATCTTTGTAGTCTCTGTGCCCTATCAAGGCAATAGTACTAAAGGTATCTGTCTGTCTTTCTGTCTACATGTATCTATCTATCTGTCAGCCGGTCAGTCTGTCTGCCAGTCTAATCTATCTATCTATCAATCTGTGTATCTGTCTGTCTATTTATCTATATAATTATAGTAGTCTGTCTGTCTGTCTGTTTGTCTGTGTAACTTCCACCCCCTCCCACTTTGTGGTAAGGCTTTTCAGCTTAAACTGCAGAATTTCCTACTTCTCGATGTTAGTGTTTCAGAAATGTAGGCTAAAGACTGTCGTCCGTTTATTACCAAGGGTTACGTTATGCGTGGTCATGGGTCATGTGTACATTGGCCTCTTTATCAACCCATGACCAACATGCCAACCTGGGTGTGTTCGACTTTACTGCAGGCCTGCATGCATCGAATACACGGTTTATCAACCAGATACTGCAAACGGACAAGATAAAAGTTTGATTGAATACTTACTCTACTAGAAAGGGTGAAGCAAATATTAGGATATAAACCTCGTCTTCCAAATACTACAAACGGATAAGATAAGAGTCTGATTGAATACTTATTCCACTGGGAAGGGTGAAGCAAATATTAAGACATCAACTCCAGCTTCCAAACGTTACATACGGATAAAAATTAATGAAACTGTGATCGAATACTTAGTCCACTGGAAAGGGTGAAGCCAACATAACGATATAAACTTCGTCTTCCATATGCTACTGTCGGATAAGATACATGTCTGACTGAATACTTACTCCTCTGGAAAGGGCGAAGCAAACACTGGGATTTAAAATTCGTCTTTCAAAAGCTGCAAACGGATAAGATAAAAGTCTGCTCTAGAAAAGCTGAAAAAACGTTAGGATATAATTTCGCCTTTCAAATGCTACAAACGGATAAGATAAAAGTCTGCACTCGTAAGGATGAAGTAAACATTAGGATGCAAACTTTGTTTTTCAGATGCTACAAACGGATAAAAATAAAGCGAGTGTCTATTCAGGCCGCTGCCTAGAGGCACCTAACGGTCTGAATAGTGTAACGATGGGGTGTTCTGTCTATTCGAGCTTCTGGGTAGCGGCCTGAATAAGCCGGGCCCCGGGGGGGGGGGGGAGGGGGGTCTATTCTGGCCGTTACCTAGAGGCATTTAGCGGCCTGAATAGAGTATTACGGTGGTTTGTTTTGTCTATCCAGGCCTCTAGGTAGTGGCCTGAATAGAGCCGGCCTAAAATAAAAGTCTGATTTGGCAGATGCTCTGCTGGACAGCGTGTTTCTAGTGAATTTATTCAGCGGTACATATTTAGGTCTAATTAAGGGTCATGTCACGACCTTAGCTCTCGTTTGTTCCAGCTCAACTTTTTGCACAACAGAGAAATTCGACGCCAAATGTTTGCGGCGTTAGTATTATGATCGGGAGTTAAAAGATATCGAAACTGCTCAACGCCTTGATGAATGCCACAGCGCATTTTAAACAAGTGTCAAAGAGTACAGTTGTTATACTTCCTCCACATACTAGAATTGACTTTGACCAGGCAGCCATTTTACACGTAGCCTACTCTAAGTCAAGGAACATGGCGTCCTATAGTATAGACTCGTTAGACCTGCTGGAAAGAAAAGGAAAAAAACACACTATAGAATCGAACATTACAAAGCATATAAGGCGTTGATCTGTACAAGCTGCCAATTAAAGGACAGACGGCCGGCTAACAAACGACTGAGCTGCCAAATATCACATATCCTAACATTTTTCATTCTTTAATGCCTACATATCTTTATCAGTTCAAAGTACATGTAAGTGGATTTTTGCAAACTATATGCAGCTGGACATGCCCATTCTGTTTATGTCCTTGATCCAGAAATGTCTTCTTCTCTCACTCAGTTTCTAATTAGCTATCTTCCCCTCGCATGTAGGAACCCCTGATACAGAAAAAAAAAGCTTTTGCTTTTGTCCGACGTTCGATATCGACAACCAAACTAGCACAAATGGTAGGCATGTTCCATAGCATGAGCATCAACCAATGCAATGGCGGGGGAAGTAAACAGGGTAGGCGTGTGTCGTAATGTTCGTTCAACCTGTACAAGAACTAATGTTGGGATCTGTCTGTTAGCCCCACTTCATGGAAGAAAACAAAATCAGTACACATTCGAACAAACATTACCAGTTCATCTTCTCCCTTGCTTTTCTATCTCATCCTTAGTTCATTCTCCCCCATACACCCCGCTGTCCCTTGTCCACTCGGGTCCTTCCAGCCTTTCTCAATCTCTCGATCCCTATCTGCTATCTGCACAGGTCAAGTCAATTCAACCCACAGTCAGTTACGTTACATACTGCGAACTGTTTAATATCTTGGACATAATTATCGCATATATATTTGCTTTCCAGCAGTCGGTACATGTAGACTGCTACATTTTGGAGACCCAGCGAAGTCCAGTCACAGGTAAGCCAGTGCACACATTTTTGTAATACCAATGATTAATGACTATGCTTCTTTGGAGCTTTGAATTAATAACTAATCTAACTTATTTGTTTTGTTATGGGGTTGAAATTCATGGTATTTTGAATACTTCTTTGATCCCATTTAGGAAATTTGCTTTAGTGTCACTGCAGCCCACTCACAACTGGAGCAGACACATAGTCGCCACAGTGCAGCACCAGTGGGCTTTTTTTTTTTTTATTTGGTTTACTTTTATGTAATTTTTTCTAAGCTGTAGACCCTCCAAAAGTTCACAAGCCAACTTTGATGTAAGTTAAAGCTCCTCAAACTCCTCTGAATTTGTGGCCTCGACAAAATATTTTAAATATTATGTCAAGGAAAATAATATTTTAAAAAAAACACAAAAAGAGTGAAGAGTTTGTTTTTTTTTAAAAAGAAATCTGCCAACTAGATCTAATAAGAGATACCGTCTAATAAAGTTTCAAGACTGAGTCTGGACAGAAACCGCGTCATGTTCTTTCGTGCTCATGTTCTAATCCTGATAGCCAAGTGGATGTGAAGGATAGTGGCAAAATTCAACATAGAAATGTGGGATTCTTTGTATCTTTGGGATTGGCAGCTTTGTTTTTTTTGCCCTGTGACCAGGGTGCGGGTTTTGCTTGCACAGTGAATCTTTGTAAATTGCAATGTTAGGGTATGGACTACGTTGGGAAAAAAACAACAATCAACAAACAACAAAACAATCAACTGAACAAACAGTCAATTTATATTGTTGTTGTTCTTTAAATAAAAAACATCAACATAGGAGAAAACCCCGGTTGGGGAAGCGCTCCTAAAGTCTATCCTTGAGTCGCCTATCTTTATGCTTGACTTTTGCAGGGCTTGCAATGTTTTTTTTTTCCGATTGCCGCCTGGCGGGACACAGTAAGCTTTTGGTTGGCGACATGACCACAGTCACGCTACGTACTGTGAAACTGGTGTCATATTGTTTACAAAATAGCCTAGCTACTGTGAATATTTTGGCTAAATGAGCCAAATAACCCCTAACTTTTCTTTTTTCCCCTGGGGACTCGCGCCGCATTTGTGCAAACCTCCATTCATTCGACGAGATTAAAAAAAAAATAAATTAAAAATGCAAAGTCGCTGCGACGCAATAGCAACACAAAAAGTTGCATGTGTGCAACTAGACCAAATCTTGTGATCTGGAACGTCCGGAACTAGCTGCCAAAATCATTGCCAGAAGCATCTACCGAGTCAAAATTCAAGTCTGGTATAAAAACCACCTTTTTAAAAAACACGTTCTGTTGTGAAGTCTCATTCCCAATCCCTTTATTTTCTGGATTCACTTTATTTTTGCTGTTTTATTGTTTAATTTCTGCCTTATAGTATGTTTTGTGTGTGTGTCTATATATATATACAATGTATGTCTAGCATAAGATAAGAGTGTATGCAATAGATTGCGTTTGACATAGATAGATAGACAGAAAGAGAGAGAGAGAGAGAGAGAGAGAGAGAAAGACACACACACACACACACACACACACACACATACACACACACACAGCGCCTAGAGCAAATTGTTCGGATTGGGCGCTATATAGATGATCTTCATTAATATTATTATTATTATGATTATTATTATCATATAAGCTGTAGTTATTATGCACAGTTATGTGCTCTATCACATCCAGAATAATGACCAGATACGTGTCCATAGACGAATTGTCGTCGTGTCAACGTCGTCACGCATCCATATTTAGGGCCTTCGACCAGCAGAAGGAGGCTGTTGCAGATGGTCCAATTCTTGACGTGCCATTGGTGACTCTTCAGGGTGAACCAAGACGTCTCTTCGATTTTGTCAAAGAACGTCCAGTGGTGGTCAATTTTGGTAGCTGCACCTGAGGACCATTCATGTCCAAGGTCAGAGATATTTTTTTTTTTTGGAGAGTGTGTGGGGGCGGTGGGGAACTCACGCAAATTAAAAAGGAATGAAGATTACATCATAATTTTGAATGCACACCCGAAAGGTGATGGAACATCGGTGGACCAGAAAGGGGATGAGTCTTAAGGGCGGTGTCTGAAAGGTTTTGGGGCAAATGCAAGTTATAAGTGCTTTACAGCCATTCTTCAATTCACATTCATTTCACCACTACAGAGAACGCACTCAGTATGGGACAATGGACAGAAGCAATTAGAGTTGCATTCCATGAGCTTTTCTTGAATATTTCAGAGTGTTGTACATCTCCTAACCCTCTAGGCTCCGCCCCATTTTCGCTCGTCGGCGAATTCTGATTTTGTAAGAATTTGTTCTTAGGGGCATAATCAAGGCGCATTTCTAATAATCATTTGGTTGATTTAGTTTATAAATATTGTAGAAATTACTGAAAAAATACCTTCATAGCCTGGATTCTAGTGGGAACTGCAGCCGAGTGATAAATTTCTGTCTATCACTAATGATACTGTATGACACCTAGAGGGGGCAGCGAATTCCAGGGCTTAGGGCTACAAAAGAGAAAAATGATTGTTCATGGTATGACCTGGGAGACAGGGTTTTTAGAACTTTTGATTTCGTTCTATCAGTTTGAAAAATAAATAAAATTTACTTTTTATTTTTTGCTCCACCCTTAGGTCGATGAATACAATGAGCTGGTACAGAAGTATCGCCATGTAGCCGACTTTGTGACTATTTATATTCGAGAGGCGCATGCAAGTGATTCCGAGTGGCCAATGACAAAGGCTTATGATATTAGGGTAAGAGTTATATTATTAGGGCCCCATACATAAGATAGACCTATGAACGTTCGGTGTTGGCTAATGTACGCTCCCCCCCCCCCCTTTCAGGACATACATACTCTATGAATGGCACCATTTGGTAGGTCGAGAAGCTAAAGAGAACATTAAATAAGGTTCACGATATTAGGGTAAGAGTCTTATTATTAGTGCCCATCCCAGAAAATGGACCTACGAAGGGACAGTGTTGGCTGTATGTACACTTTTCCAATGTCCCCCCCCCCTCCTTTTTTTTCTGAGCGTACATACTCTATGGATGGCTTTTATGGCAGTTTGATAAGCCCAAAAAAGGGTTAAAGAACATTACTGTAGTTCATAAGTATAAAAAGGCCAAAATGAATGTATCAGCCTCGGCACACTGACTTTATCAGGCGATAACATTGAATAATATGCTGGCAATAACACTAAATATGCTGGCAATAACTTTGAATATGCAGGCAGTAACACTGAATATGTTTTAAAAATTCAGCATTTTGACGGTTTACCTTCTTGCCTGATTACGCAGAAATTTTTGTGATGCACTGACTTACATTATGTTTAAACCATGGGACATAACCCAAAAAAATACAACCGCATTATTAAAATGACAACCATCTCCCATGGCGTCCACCATCATGGGACACAATCGAGCAATATTATACTGTTATTGAGACGACAAGATTTATCTCCCATTTTATTGGCAGCCATGAAACATAACCAAGGAAATACAACGCTATGACTAAGAAGTCAACTTTATCTCCCATTATGTAATATGATGGTACACAACAAAAAATAAAACATTGTTACTAAGACGACACGGTTTATTTCCCATTTTGTTAGCAGTCATAGGATATAACCAAGAAAAAATGACACTATTACTAGTTGACAAGTCTGATCTCCCACTTTTTGCCATCATGGGAAATAACCAAGAAAATAAAAGTATTACCAAGACATTACGTTTATCTCCCAAAATTTACGGAAATGGACATAATCAATAAAATGTGACACTGTTACCAGACGACAAGGATTATCTCCCATTTTGTTTGAATCATGGAACATAACCAAGAAAACACAGTAGTAATACTAGAACGGCAACTGTTATCTCCCAGTGTATTGATAATTGCTAAAGAATCAGAACAATAAAATTATGCAAAGGATATCAATAAACCATACCGTGGCCTCAAATACCATTGGACTGATATGATTGTGTAAGTTTCACATGGATATGTTCATTTTTAAAAAACTTTTTGAACTGTGTTGGAGAGTCACGATTGATGAAAAAAATTTGATATGTATATTTGCATTACACTCAAGGAGGGCATTTTATTTTCAAAGTTGGGCCCTATCCTTTCCAAGCCGTGTTTTTATTATTAGACTAGTGATTGCCCCGCATGAAGGTTAATACTGTGTCTTCACCAAACAAACCACACAGGGCGCAGATTATTGCCATTTCAAGAAAATGGCCACCTTGGTTTAATTGCTGACTGGGTGCGAAGTGCATGAACATGCAAGGGGAATTCATAGAATAACACGTTATCTAAACAACAGCAACAACACACAAACAAACAAACTTCAAGTAGCGTCTATTATAATCACCCAGAACTGAAAATACTGCCTATAAACAGTTTTAGCCTGGGCGACGCAGGGCTGGCTAGTTTTGACATTATCTGTGTAGCTTCCCTTACGTACCATTTATGCTGTGCTGAGAAAGCGTAGGAGTAATTCTCAAAACATTGTTGTATAATTTTTAACACAAGCATCAGTGGCAGAGAGGAGAAAAAGAAAAAGAAAGAAACTGAGGTACAATGTAATTAATGGGAAAAGGACAAGAATGAGAGAGAGAGAGAGAGAGAGAGAGAGAGAGAGAGAGAGAGAGAGAGAGAGAGAGAGAGAGAGAGAGAGAGAGAGAGAGAGAGAGAGTCTGATTGACTGCATGAAAATCAGAATATAAAAAAAAAACAACAACAGCACCAACAGAAAAAAAAAACAACAAAATATTCTACGTGCTCCCCCACTTAACAAGCATAATTATGACAATTCCAGGAACATCAGAGCTTGCAAGAACGGTTGTCAGCGGCCATGCAGTTGTCAGAGAGAGGCATAGAAGGTGAGCTGCTGGTAGATACCACAGATGACCTATGCTCGGCTGTGTACGGTGCGGTGCCTGAACGACTGCTGATGTTTGAGAATGGCAAGATAGCCTACTTTGGTGCTATGGGACCCCGAGGCTACCATCTGGAAGAAGTTGAAGAACTGCTGAAATGTCGTGCTTGGGTGTAAGAGTTATTTCAAAGTGAGGCGTTTCCACACACAATAAATTAAAAAAAAAACTCCAGTTTAAAAAAAAAATAAAAATTGTCAGCTTTTATTACATTAGAACACCACGACTTTCAACATCCTTTTATATTATGTGGTGTCATCAATCAGACAAAACCATTTAGAACCACTAGAAAGGCATGTGCACATTGTTTATTTGCACTTTAATTTTGGTATCATGGGTAGACACTTTTCACCACAATGCTATTGTTTTTATTTCTTAGAATAAAAGATAGAAAGCCCATTAAGCCTGGATAAACCACTAACACATTTGTGAATGATTAAGCTATTAATAAAAAATCACTCGCTGTCATAAAACAACTTTAATATTTTGTCATAAACTGTCATCCAAAAATCGACCTTTGGGGTTGGAAAAAGGGGGGGGGGGCAAGGGATGGGGTACTTTGATTTGAATTGGTGAAGACGCATGATCTTTATTTGTATTCAGAGTTACACCAAAAGATCCATCGCTGAAATTGGCACTGTATTTGTTAAGTGTTTATTTGAGATTTTGCATAAATAAAGGGTGTGTGAAACACTTCTAATCCTTTTTATCGGCAAGTTGAAGGACAATGAAAGCTGAAAATGATTAATCCAATAGACTATAGTGTAATATTTACTATACTATTTAATAGACTGTAGTATAGTATTGAAAGATTGGGGTGGTAGACGAAAGTACTGCATGCCTGGTGGGATATAGATATGAATGAATTAATAACTGCACATAATATTCATAAACACGGAATCATCAGAGCTGTATGAGAAGCATTAAGAAAATAAAGAATATCTACTGTCTGTTTACACCATCTATTAATCAGAGCACACAGTTGTGGTTACTATGATGAAAAGGGTATTTAAAACAGTCTCTCACGTAGAGTTTATTATTATTATTATTATTTTCTTTTTTGCGGCCTTTAAAATTTCTATATTAAAACTGAACAGCCAGCTCTGAGCTAGGTATCTCACTGGAACACGAGTGGCTTTTAAAGGCTAAGTCCTAGTTTTGGAAACTGAAATGGCATGATACCTTATTGAAATTTCATATCACATGCCATTTCAGGCACGGCTGTCTTTGTTTGTTTAAAGATTGATACTAAAAAAAATTGAAAATACCCGTTTTATATGCAGACAATGTCGTATGCCTTCGAAAATGATTGTGTAATGTTCGAAACTTGTAGTTGTTCTGTCAGGTCATATTCAAGTTCCGATAGTGTTAGAAGGAATCCAGCTTGCCATTGTGATATCATTGTCTCTTGGCGTCATCGTGTGACGTGTACTATGACGAGTTGGACTTTAAGGTGACCTTCACCTGGTTTAACTCTGACCACTTCCGTCTCCCGTGGTAATGTAACATTTTGTAACAACGGCTGGTTTTCTTTTAACATGTGGAGAACTTTTGTTTGAAGTGTGTTTGTGTGTGTGTGGGAGAGAGAGAGAGAGAGAGAGAGAGAGAGAGAGAGAGAGAGAGAGAGAGAGAGAGAGAGAGAGAGAGAGATTTTTGTTTCGATTCAAAATACACTTTTCTTACGTTTTCTCCATGGTGAGCTCTCTTTGCTTCCTTCTACATTGAATACACTGAGACACAGCAACAACAAAAGTACAGGAGTGGACGCATACGAGAAAACTGAATGTAATGTTACCGACTAGGAACAGCGCAAGCGTGTCTCTGGTTTTCCCTTAAATGCATTCATTCACACATGGCTGTGCAAATCTGCAATTTTTGTTGTTGTTGTTTTGCTTTGTATCTTGACCCACCTCTTATCGGTGTTAATAGATTGTGAAACTTGCAGTGAAAGTAGATGGTGGTGAAGGCAAAGAAGTCGGAGAGGTAGTGGCTAAAACCTAATCTGGTGTTTTAATGAGGTCATGAAACTGCTGAATCCGGGTTCAGAATAAATTGTTGGTGTGGAAACTGAGCGTTTACTGTAGCCTACCGGTGGCGTGCTTTTTTTCCGTTCGAGTTTTAGCAAATTCCGGAGCGGGGCAGCAACAGACTCCCAGACACAGGTCATCGGCTAAGGGATTTTTCATCCTACCGAATACTGCCGTGGGTGCTGCAATCTCTACTGTGCCTGATATGACTCTGAACGTCCCCGAAAATCCATGGCATGTGTTGGAACTGTCCTGTGTTTTGGGGTGTGTTGCTGTCCCGCTCCTGAATTCGCTAAAGTTTGTACGGAAAAAAATCACGCGTACCGGTGTTCACTATAATAATAATAATAATATGGTAATTGGATAATAGCCCGGCACTGTGGGCAGAGGAAGAGGAGTGTTGCCAAGTTTCGACAGTCAGGATATATATGAATAATTGCCTTTGTTGTATCAGCTTAATGATCGTAAATTATCCCGCAACCACGGGCAATTATGTACATATATAATAGTAGAGAAACGGAGATAACGATGTGTCATTTTTACAATTACTGAAGAACAGTCACAGAAAGAGCCTAAACGCGATGGTTTTAGTTCCGTTTCGCATTCCGTAGTTTTTTCCGAAAGAAGCCATTCTCGATGACAAGCGAAACGAGACGAAAGCGGAAGCATTAGGCGCTCTAAAAGGCTTTGTGAAGGTTTTTAATGTCTTCTCGGCTTTTTTGGCGGAGAGCCGAAAGGGGAATGAAACTCAAGCCATGCTGAGTCTGGGCCCTAAGACAAGGCTATGTCTGAAGTATAGTTGTAAACTACCTGTTACGTTTGTAATATTTTTTTAATTTTTCACGGTGAACCCCTTAACTGGAGAAATAGCCACAGTCTGCCCGATGACCAACGTGAATAAGAAGCATCAATAGGCTTACCAAAATGAATTGAATTCAATAAATACAAAAATGGTTGCTATGCAGATACATGTAATATCCAGTCTAAATACAGCAGTGACAAAAATACGATGGTGGCCCGAATTAAGTAAATTCTGTGGTTCTGATTTCAAGTGTTCCATGTTTGAAACATGTCACCTAATGCGCAGCGTCCTGTAACGAACTAGATGAGGTACCCTGGATTTCTCCGAGATAAACCTGCGCTATCACACATTCACTCCCTTTCTCTAGTCCTCTCTCTCTCTCTCTCCATCCCCTCTTTCTCCCCTCTGTCCTCCTTTCACGCCCGTCTCTCTTCTTTTCTCTCTTCCCCCTCTCTCTGCCCCCCCCTCTCTCGCCCTCTTTCTTTCTCTTTCATGTCTTTATTTAGTGGTACTCTGTCTCTCTTTGAGACGGTCATATTTGCCATGAAGCAGTTATTATTTGCTTTGAGCAGATAATATGATAAAACTATTAAAGTCTGAGGTCATACCCTCTTTGACAACCTCCACTCACTTCAAAGTTAGCAGATTTTTGGTGCAGGTCGCAAGGTGAACTTCATACGCTCAACCAGTAACATATTTACAGCAAATTACCTCCAGGCATTCCCACTCCCTGGTACGCTGTTTCTAGTATACAAATAAGCTACTCCACATAAAATTGCCAGAGTGCCTAGGGAAATTTTCTGCCGTTCCACTGTGACTATTTAACTGCTCTTCCAGGTTGAGATAACAATGATGCTTTTCTCATTGTACTCAGCACTAAGTATTTTTGCCTGCATTTTCGTATGGACAACTATCATTGAAGGTAAGATACTATTTATCTATTTACATTTCTTTCTGTTCAGTTTCATAGAGTGACAATGTACAGAGCCTCGAACAGTGACCATAAAATTATCTAAAAACAACAACAACAAAACAAACCGAAGCACCAACAGCATTGAACTATCATTTAACCCCCAAACTGTCTTTAGCCAATTATTCGTTCATTTTGTCAACCTTATATTGCCAGAGGGAGTGAAAAAAAAAACAACTCCAGAATGGTATACTTTACTGAGGATTTGAGCTCGACTCGAGCTCCAAATATCAAAATTTATAAGTTTACCTCTCCCTGCTCAAAAAGCCATGATAGAACACAGTTATATCGGCCATGACAGTGATAGGGTTAAACTGCTGACTAACATAGCCTTTCAAATACAATAAAACGAGCACACAGATGAAGAAGAGACCTGAGACTGGCTCTCTTTTGTGAGATAAAAACCCTCTAGCCACGGCTTAAAAATTTATTTGTGCGCCAGAGAGAAACACTCCTGCAGGACAAGACACCGGCTTTTTGAAGATCTTCAAGATCCCTGTCCTTTTTTTCTTCTGCAAATTGATTTTCAAAATAAAACAAACATTTTATAATATAATATCTGAGACATTCTGAAGTAACACCAATGCATCAAACATACCGATGTCTTCACTTGTTAATTATAAACGAAAGCAGTTACAGTATCAGTTTTGCAGTGAAATCCACAGAATTGTCCACTACAGATAGTAATGTGATTTCTTCTGAGACAATTGAATATCATACTAAAAATCCTCTTTGGGTTAACAAAAAGTGATGGATCATTATGTAATAAGCCAGGCAGCTGTATTTAGGTTTAAATACTAAATATCCAAACCGAACATGACTGCCATAAAGAAAATGAATAAGAACAACAACAACAACAAATAGAACCATTCCATTCTCAAGACGATCTCCGTATTGCTTCAAATAAAGGGTTCTAGTAAACGGTGTTCTTTCAAAGCTGTGGGTGTATGGGCGCACACACACACACACACACACATTTTATTGGAACCCGCGCTCAGAGGAAATTAATATCTTACTATAAGGGAGCCAGAGGGTGAACATGTAAACATCTAAAACTTTGCGACTATGTGGCAAAAAATCACGAAACTTCGTGTACTGCTACAATTTTTGATGATGAGTTACATGGACACCCCCATTTTGGACACAATTCAGTCTTTAATATTATCTGTTCATCAATTTTTTGAACAGCAAATTAAGAGACACATCGTGGTCGAGTAGAATCGAAAAGTTTGACTGGAAATTGCGCTCTGCGCCTCTCTTTATGCATTACCGGCCGAAAGTCAAATTTTATCTCATCTGTGTATTCTGCAAGAAATGTTGGTACAATAAAACGATCGATTGGTCATTAGTCTTTGCATCGAATCCAAGTGCGGTTATTAATGGGACCTAGATCTAGCTGGGGTTGATACTAGGAAAATTTGCTAGATAATTACAGTATATCTTGCCCGAGTAGGCTAGTGTAAACTAAAAGGCTATTTACCTACCGTAATTTAATAATTATTAATGTTACTTCCTGAAACTTACAATTTTTAATTTAACAGAACAACAAACTGAACAAAGTAGTTCAAAGTATACAATAAAATCTTTCCTCAATACGTTATTTTGTAGAATGCAATCATACTTGTTTTAATTTTTTAAAGCATGTCAATATAGTTTTATTACATTGCTAGCAAGACATTTTAAAATTTGTTTTTTGTTTGTTTCAGTCTGATTGTTTAACTCACTACTTTTAAACGTCCTGTTCCACAGCCAACTCGGAAAGGTCTGACTACCGCTGGCAAAATAAGGAACTTTTGCAGAGGTTGCTGGCAAATTATGATCGGTTAGCCATCCCTGTTCCCGTCAATGGGCATCCCCTGTCAGTTTCTCTATCTCTCAGTCTCAAGAACATCGTCTCGGTCAAGACAGCAAGAAACGAGGTGTGCCTTTTCTCATGGATATCGTTGAGTTGGAGGGACGAAGACCTGGATTGGGAACGAAGAGTCTTCAACATTTCTTCTGTACGAATTCCGTCTTCCTCTGTTTGGACGCCCGATTTTGAGATGGTGGAAGATATTGGGACTACATTAGAAACAAAATCTCCAGACGTTCTAAAGGTATCCAGCCATGGACAGATCAACTGGACCACCAAGAAACATTTCTGTTTCTATTGTGACATGGCAGGTCTGAATTCAGGAAACGATGTCTCGTGTTCATTGACTTTTCGCTCGTGGACTTACGACAACAGTCTGTTGGCTTTTGCAGATGTTCATCCAAATGCAGTCGACCTAAGTGATTATTTCACGGCATCGAAATTTGAAATTCGAAATGCTGAGATAATCAAAATTGGCGCAACGGGTGGGTCGGAATCATATGACTACATAAGAATTACGGTCACGATCAGAAAACCATGAGTGGTCATAAATTACCATTAATGATATTAGGCCGTGGCTGCAAATTGCAGTGAAATTAATCTACTGTCTCGCTGGTGCGGCAAAGTCGAGAAGGAGATTGAGAAGATCTTACAACTAAACAAAGCACACCACTGAGGACTGTGATTATATAATCGTCAGAACTATGAATATTACACCCTATTTAATTTGTGTAACTCTCAAACTCTCCGGAAATTAGGCTTTTTGGCATGCAGTACTGCATTGTGGCAACAATGTGTCTGCTCCAGTGTCTAAGGCAAATTTCCCAAATATGATTAAAGAAGTATACAAAATACAAAATACAAATATTGGCAAGGAGCAAACAGATACAGTTCCCAGCTAGATACATTGTTTTTGGGATTCATCATGATTCTCACGATGAGATTTACCATAAAAAACAAATCTGGACTGTTATGTTGTCCTAGGGCGGTCTCTTCTTAGTATTTCCAGGCCATTTAATTTAGTCCGTGACAAATATCACTTTTAAGGTTGATAAAGACCGTCATTGTACATTTAAAGGCGTAATTCGTTTTACTGTATTATGCATTGTGTATTTGGTCATTACAAATCGTTGTTTTGTTTACGAATTAAAATGTGCGAGACAGAGGAGAATACATAACAATTGGCAAACAAATGATTGAGGATTGTTTTGGTTCTTTTTTTCTTATTTTCTACTCGCCCTCATTTAGTAATTTTACTTGTGTGTCATATAACAAAGTGTGTGAAAGGACTGATTATTAAGTTCTGTTTAGCACAAAACATACCCTGCAGGTGGAAAATACACATACACGCATACACACGCACATAAACGCCCGCACGCACCCATGAACGCATACACACACACACTTACATTGCGTGACACGTGAGGACCTAGAAATGTTACATGACAAGTGGGGACTATTCTCTTTGTGGTGCTAGAAACCAAATCAATGGTGCATGGGCTCTTACTGGCCCTTTTACATATTGCTAGGGGTCAAGTTTTGCTTAATCTCATATTTTCCCGATTTTATGATCAACCATTTTAGCTTGAAACGAGCCATACATTGTCAGGACACGAAATGAGGACGTTGGCTCAAGCGCTTATTTTGGGGGACTTACACATTTATAATAATTTATGCGACAATCTTATTGAGAACTTACACAGTGTGCAAGTTTTGACATGGTCTTTCAGATCTTCCAGTTATTTGGACTCAACCATTTTTAAAATACGTGTATACAAAACCGTCACTGGAATGTGGGTAGAATTGGAAACAGAAGAAAAAAAAAACAGTTATGTGTAGGCCTACAATATGTGTACAGCGACAAGTTTGGCAGCGGATCCGCCAAATTCACGATCCAAGGCGGACGGCGAATTCTAGCACATGGAGTCCCAAGACACGAAAGCATACTGGAGCATACGGATCCACTCCACTTTCCCACAAGAAAAATATAGACTTCTTGTGACTCTGACATGTTAGAATTTGCCGTCAGCTTTGGGTCGTGAATTTGGTGTATCCACTCCGTTCAAGACATAGGTTCATGTTATCTTTTTAAAAGTATGATTGCCAAGAGTGGAATTCAAAATGTTCTAATAATACCCCCCCCCCACCCCCCAAAACAACAACAACAACAAAAAACAATAACACAACAACAAAAACCAAAAACGATGACGTTTTATTTGTAAGAAGGAATTTTATTCTCTGCATAGTTTAGAGTTTTAAAACAAGCCGAACATACAGAAATATAGTGCCATACTTATTAACTTCAAAGCAGAGGAGCACAGGTGATCTAAAATTAAATGATCACCGAGATTTGATTCTAGATATGTATCTGACTTCCTATAAGTAAATAGCCTATACAAAGAAAAAAACAACAACAACAACAACAAAAAGCCATAAAAAACAACAACAAAAACTGACACCTATTTTTTCTTTCAGCTGTGACAGTCCTCATTTATTTTAATTAAGGTTCTTGAACCAATTTAATGTTTTTCTCACATTTTCAGATTCAAATCAATAAAATAAATATATACATAGACATCTGTGTAGAAAGCTTTCATCTTGCAGCATTTTTTCTAATTATAAAAATATTCCTAGATACAATAACAAAAACAAACAAAAGCTGACAGTGTTTTTCACCCAACACGGAATGAAAAACCTTGTCATCAATATGCATGGAATAATAAAAACAAAAATACAGAAACATAGTGACATACTTATTAAATGCAAAGGCTGGGGAGCACAGGTGATCTAACTTTAAGTGACCACCAAGACTTCACTCTAGATATCTGACTTCTTATAAGTAAATAACCTAACAAAAAACAACAAAAAACAAAAAAGCAAAAAACAAAACCTAGCTGACACCTATTTTTTCTTTCAGCTCGAACAGTCCTCAGTTATTAAAATTAAGGTTTTTGAACCAATTTAATTTTTCTCACGTATACAGATTAAAATCAATAAAATAAATATATACATAGACGTCTATATAGAAAGCTCTCATCTTGCAGCATCATACAATAATGGAGCTGGGGCCAAAAAGTCACACAGGGTCAGCTCAAAAACTATACACTAAGAAATGTAAAAATTGGCAAGGAGGTTTGTTTTTCCCTGACACTTTACGTGGGCATAATAATTATTTTCCTACCTAAAGGTCTATTTTTTAAAATAATTGCAGAAAAATAGACTATTTAATTAATGAAAAACCGCGAACTGGAACCGGAAATTCAATTTACAAAGCTAGATGAGCCCATGAATAGACAGACTGTGTGTAACTAAACTACAACTAGAACTTGAAATAAATGGCGACATGATTAAAGACAAGTTATATTTTCTGATTTCAACCAGTAATAATTTAGGGTTTAGGGGTTATTTACATGATTTTTTTAGGGTTAGGGTTAGGTTTAGGTTCAGATTTAGGGCATTAAGGTTTGGTTTAGGCTTAGGGTAATTAAGTTTAGGATTAGAATTTTTTTATATTTTTAATGTTGGGTTAGGAGTTATTTATGACTTGCCATTAAATCCTACAAATAAAAGAGGTTTCCAAGGCCATGAATAGGCATAAGTAAAACACAAGCATTTTCACAATAAATTTGTAGAATGGCCAGATTTCTTTCTTTCTTTTTTTTTATTACAAAAATATTATTAGATGCAATAATAAAAAACAAACAAAAGATAACAGTGTTTTTCACCCAACACTAAATGAAAAAGTTATCATCAATATGCACTAAAAAAAAAATTGACAAGTCTGACCCACAAGTTGGACAAAAAATTCCAATAAGTCTGACGCACGAGTCCGCCAAGCTGGCCAAAAGACTGTGACAAATATGATGCATAAATAGAACAAGTTGGACGAAAAAGGTCTGAAAAGTCTGACGCAGAAGTTGGCCGAAAAATTCAGACAAGTTCGACACATAGGTCAAAAAGGTTGGCCAAAGAAAGTCTGACAATCCAACGCACAAGTCCAATCAGTTGGCTGAAAAAATTCTGACAAGTCTGATGCACAAGTCCAGTAAGTTAATCGCAAAAATCTAACAAGTCCGACAAGTTGGCCAAAAAATTTCCCACAATCTGACGCACAGGTCCAGCAAGTTGGCCGAAAAAAGTCTGACCATCCGACGCACAAGTCCAAGAAATCAGCAAAAAAATTCCTACAAGTCTGAAGCATAAGTCCAACAAGTTACCCAAAAAATTCTAAAAAGTTGGCTAAAAATTTGTGACAAGTCTGATGAGCAAATCCAACAAGTTTGCCCTAAAAATTCTAATAAGTCTGACGCACACGTCTGACAAGTTTGAGAAAATATTTTGACATGTCTAATGCGGAAATCCAAACAGTTGGCACAAAAAAAAAGTGACAAGTCTGACATACAAGGCCAACATGTTGGCCGAAAAGTTCTGACAAGTCCGACCCACAAGTCCAACAAGTTGACCAAAAATTTGCGACAAGCCTGACGTACAAGTCCAACAATTTGGCCGAAAAAAGTTTGACAAGTTTGACGCACAACTCTGAGAAGTTGGCCCCCAAAAACTTGACAAGTCTGACACACAAATCCAACAAGTTGCCTAAGAAATTCTCATAAGTCTGAGGCATAAATCCAACCAGTTAGCCAAAAAAATCTGACAAGTCTGATGCAGAAGTCCGATAATTTGGATAAAAAATTTTGACGTCTGACGCACATGTCCAACAAGTTGGGAGAAAAATTCCGACAAGTCTGACCCAGAAGTACGATGAGTTGGCCAAAAAATTTTGATGAGTCTGATGCACAAGTTCGACAAGTTGGCCGAATAGTTCTGACAAGTCTGACGGACAAATAGCACAAGTTGGCCAAAATATATTGACAAGTCTGATGCACAAATCCAACAACTTGGCAAAAAAATCCCGACGTCTGATGCACAAGTCTGAAAAGTTGGCCAAAATTTTTGACAAGTCTGACAAGTTGGCCAAAACATTTTGATAAGTCTGACATACAAGATCAACATGTTGGCCAAAAAATTCCGTCAAGACTAACGCACTAGATCAAGAATTTGGCCAAAAAAATTCCGACAAGTCCAATGCACAAATCCAACAAGTTGGCCTAAAAAGGTCTGACAAGTCCAACGCACAGGCCCAACAAGACGGCTGAAAAAAGTCTGAAACGTCCAATGCATAATTTGAATAAGTTGGCCAAAAAAGTCTGACAAGTCTGATGTACAAGTCCGACAAGTTGGCCAAAAAAATATTTAACAAGTCGAAAAATCCGGCAGATCCAGTGCTTATTTCCAACAAGTTGCCCCCAAAATTTTGACAAGTCTGACGCACAAGTCTGAAAAGTTGGCCAAAAAAGTTTGACAAGTATGATGAAAAAGTCGAAGAAGTTGGCCAAAAATATCTGACAACTCCAACGCATAGATTCAAGAAGTTGGCCGAAAAAATCGAACAAGTCCAACGCACAAGCCCAACAAGTTGACCACAAAAAGTCTGACAATTCTGACGTACAAGTCGAACAAGTTGGTCGAAAAAGTCCGACAAGCCCAGGGCACAAGTCTGACAGGTCCACGGAGTTTGTTGCACAAGTTCGACAAAGTGGCACAGGTTTGACAAATCTGACAAGCCTATCAGCACAAACTCGACAAATCTGCAACCCAGATTCGACAAATCAACTGGACAAGTCTGACAAGTTTGCCAAATAGGTTCGACAAGTCCGACAAGTATGACAAATCCAACAAGTCCAACAAGTCCACGGCACAGTTTCGACAAGTCTGACAAGTCCACTGCACAAACCCCACAACTTTGACATGTCTGACATGCCGGTTGCACAATTATGACAAATCTGACAAATCCGCCACACAAGTCTAACAAAGTTTGCCAAGCCAGTCTGCCAGGTCCAACATGTCTGATAAGTCCACCGCAGGCATCCGACAAGTCCGACAAATCCGGTCTGCCACATATGTCTGGCAAGCTGGGGGCACAAGTCTGATTAGGCTGATAAGTCCGCTTCACAAGTCAGACAAGTTCGTCGCAGAAGACCGACTAGTCTAAGAAGTCTACCACAGAAGTCCGACTAGTCCAAGAACCTGCCGCACAAGTTCGACAAGTATGTCAAGTCTACCGGACAAACCAGACAAGTCTGCCGCACAAGACTGACAACCCCAGGGCACAAGTCTGACAAGTCCAACAAGTCCAAAAATCTGACATTTTCAGCAATCACGACAAGTTCGACAAGTTCGCCGCACAGGTTAGACAAGTCCGACACGTCCGCCGCACAGGTTCAACAGGTCTGACAAGTCTGACAAATCTGACAGATGAGCTGCACAAATCCAGCAAGTCTGTGGCAGAAATCCAACAAACTCAACAAGTCTGCCGCACAAGTCCGGCAAGTCTGACCAGTCCACCGCAGAAGTCCGACAAGTCCGAAGAAAATGTCACACAAGCCCAACAAATCCAACATGTTCGTCGGATAAGTCTGACAAAGTCAACGAATCTGCAGTACTAGACCAACAGGTCTGCTCATAAGTCTGACAAGCCAGGGGCACAAGTCTGACAAGGCTGACAAGTCTGCCGCAGAAGGCTAGCAAGCCTGCAGAACAAGACAGATAAGTTCATCGCGGAAATCCAACAAGTCCAAAAAGTCCGGATCACAGGTTAGACAAGTACGACAAGTCTGCCACACAAGTCGGACAAATCTGCTGCACAAGCCTAACAAGTCCGCCCCATTAGTCCAACCACCCAATGGCACAAGTCTGACAAGTCAAACAAATCTGCGCTCCGAACTACTCTGAAAAGCCTGACATTTTCAGCAAGTCCGACAAGTTCAAAAAGTCTGTGAGAAAGGTTGGACAAGTTTGACCAGTCCGCTGCAAAGCTTTGACAATCTGAGAAATCTGTTGCACAAGTGCGACAGGTCTGACAAGTCTTTTGTAAAACTTTGTTTCCACGAGATAAGTGGTTTGACCATGAATTCGACGTTATAGATCTATATCATAATTTAGAGGTTATACGATTTTTAGTGTTAAGGATGGTGAGGCGTGGAAAGTCCAACAAGTTTTTCCCTCCTGCTGTAAAATTTTGTTTCCATGAGATGGGCGGTTTGGCCACGATACCGACGACGTACATCATAATTTCAAAGTTATGGGATTTTTAGTGGTAAGGGTGGTGAGGTCATCTATTGGTAATGAATATGTTTATTTGGTATCGAATTTGGAATCGTAAGTAGGGACTTTCTTATAATGTCAGACATAAAACTATTATGAAATCATTTTAATGTTTTGTTAGGCCTATTTTATTTTTATTCAAACTTGTAAACCAGAGGAAGAAAAAATCTCATGTAAATGCAAGCGAAAGGTTTCACATTTTCAAGAAAGTAAGAGAAAGTATTCAATCCGTTGTGACATTCATTTTAAGGAGAATATATAATGGTATCGATTCCCACTTCTGCTTACGGTTTATAGATAAAAGTCAAGAAGATGTCAAGGGGAAAGGAAGATAACCATGTGTGCAGTTTACACTTTTTACAAAAAGAGTATTTATTGCTCTATTTGCAATAGAAGGCTTGTATCTTTGGCTTGTGGTGTTAATCAAACGTGTTTGAGTGAAAACCATGTATTTTAAGTAAGGTTTGTAAAGAAATGGAATTAATATGTGAGTTTATGCATAATGAGCTCAAACCCATAACGGCAGACAATGTATGGATTCTGTGTCATATAAGAAAAACCCAAATTTATTTATAGTACAGAACAGCCACTTTGGGGAAACCCGGGTGGTCACTGGCTCCTGCTTCCATGTAGCGTCGAGGTCGGCGGTCGACCAAGGTACTCGCACGGCTAGTCATGCCCAACTAGTCTGTAAAGCTTAGGGTCTGGCGAGATTTCCTCCCTTAAGGCGCTACTGAGGGACTGAGAGTTGGGGTGGAGTTTGGTCGGGGGTAGGCCGGACAAAACATACGGATTAGAACCTACTTCCTAGGATCTTAAGGGGCAACTGGTACTATAGTATTAGACTAAGGATCGTCCATGTCATGGGAAAAGTGCTCTCGCAACCACATAGTCACACGGCACATCTGTGCTAGGTAGGGTAGTGTGTGCTGGAGTCCCCGTGCCACTATTTTTTAAAAATTATTTATTTATTTTTAATATCTCTAAACAGAATTCAGTGCACAAGAAGAACAATAACAACAATAACCGCTGAGCATTTTCAAAGTTCACGAGAGAGTGGGATGTATTTTTTGATATTGTCTCTGTTAGGGGATTTCTTATTCTGTAGCAAATAAAAATTTAATGTTTCAATTGTGAAACGCCGGGTTTTGTTTATTGTCTTGTCGAAACACATCGTGTCAAAACACATGGATGACTGCAGGATTGGTTGCACAAAAGATAGCAGAAAGTGTAGATTTTGAGTTGTAGTGGAATACGATAGCCCTGTGCTTTTGATTTTATACAAAAGTAGAATTACAACTATCATCAGGGAGAGAACATAGAGACCCCTTCAAGGGCGAAAAAGCTAGCACTTCAAGACAATCACTTTACAGCTTCGTGAAGAATTCCACTCAAACCCTTTTGACACATGGAAAATGCGTATTATAAAGCTTTGCTGCGTAGAGCGCCGCTTGTAAAATCAAGAGTGTTTTGAAATATTGAAAGTGAATTCTTTTTCAGGCTTTGTGGCGACTTGCTGTGTAATGCAGTGTGTAGTTACTTGCACTTTTCGACCCTCTGGTACAACAAAATGGATGTCGACCCCCATCTTAAAACACAAGAGGGTGTTGTGACTGGTGAAGTGCTTGCTTTTCCGGGCTTCAGCTATGTGCATCCTCAGCAGCACCAGGTGCTTTTTTAAAATGCACTTGTCTGAAGGCGCTAACTTTCTTGTGCTTGAAGCGTTCTCTATGTCCTCTCCCTCACTACAGTGGAGTAGCATGGGTTGCCAGCGCCTGGGGTAAGGCACATTGCACCCTCTGAACTATGGACTGTTTTCACTCCCTGAGTCCCTTTCACCAGTCCAGTACTGAATCCTCCCATTCCCCCCCCCCTCCTAAGCACATGTACTGTATTTTAAGAAAAATGTAATTAAACTAAAATGCACTTAATAGGATACTTAAATAGATTTAAAATCGTCTGGTTTTAATTTGTGCAAACTTATTGAATCTCTCTCAATTGACAGTTGACAGTTACTCAGGCTTTCTTGGTCCATTGTAGATCTCTGATATGTTTTGATTCATTTAAGTTTTGAGAAACTTCTTTCTTAGTTGGCAGTTGAAACAGTGATAGTTTCAAAATGCCAGAACAGAGTTAGACAAACTCTTGCAGCATCCACTTGTTCACCCAACGAAGCAAATTTAAAAGAATATCATAACAGAGGATAGTTGCAAAAATGTAACTCAGTAAGGATTAGAAATTACTTTTCGAAAATACTTTGGATGCGTAAATCATTAAATGCTTTTGAGACAATGTTTAGAAATGGTTTAAGGTGTCACTTATGGCAAGAACTCAGTTTTGACCCAATGTCATTTTGTTACCGTTTTCGTAATTTATCTTGAAGCTTGACCCTCGAAAATCGATAACTGCCCTAATTTCACATTATATACATATGACTCCCGCATTAGCAAGACAATTATCGCAGCAAAAAACAACAACAACAAACCAACGTAAACTAACCTGTTCACGCCCCAGAAAGAAAAAAATTCAACAATCGAACTCCAAACGACACAAGTACACACCTGCAAGACAAGTCCAGCAAGTCCGGCCAAATACTCAAATATATATTTATCACACACATGTACATCCACCCACTCACCCACACCCACACACACACCAACACTCCCCCCTCGCCACACACACATGAGTTCCTTTCTCTCCATCTGCATAGATCTAGGTCTTGGACAGCTTCTGAGGGGAAGAAGTATGTAATATTATTCTCTCTCTCTCTCTCACTCACTCTCTGTCTCTCTATCTCTCTCGCTCTCTCTCTCTCTCTCTCACACTCACTCTTTGTCTCTCTCTCTCTCTGTCTCTCTCTGTCTCTCTCTCTCACCACTCTCTCTGTCTCTGTCAGACTTTCTGTTTGTATCTCTGTCTGCTTCTCTCACCCTGTCTGTCTCTCTCTCTCACACACAGACACATACAGTCTCTCGAATTCCCCTCTCTGTTTGTCTCCTTCTTCCTCCCCGTCCGTCTCTCTTTGTGCCCCTGTATCCCTCTCCCTCCCAGTTCTCTCTCTCTCTCTCTCGCTTCCTCCCTCTCCCCCGTCTATCTGTCCCTCTTCACAAATTGAAAATTCAAATTGCAGTTCCCTTCAAATGAAATTTGATGGCAAGCCAACACCGAGAAATCAGAATTATATTTATAAAACTGGTATGTCAAGACCGTTGTTGTTTGATGCTAGCTGAGATGCATCTTTCCCAAGATTCCCCGCACACAAAATCCAGAGATAAAGTTAAAATAATCTCCATTTTTTTTTCCAACCAAAAACATAGGTTTAAAATTTACAATTTCATAATACATTGAGGATTAGCACGCAGATCATGCTGTGTAAAAGACCCTCACATACGACAATCTCATGTGCCCCTTAATTTACCTTTTAAGTGATCTTGTCTACAGCATCCGATCCGCTCCGGAACTTTACGAAAAAAATAGCGTATGACAAAGTAAAACACTCTTTGCCTCTGTATACTTGTTCACAACATCTTTTCCCCTCCGCTTCTTACCTCTGTAGAGACAAAGAATGTTTTACTTTTTCATACGTCATTTTCCGAAAAATAGCGGAGCGGAGCAGATGCTGTGGACAAGACCACTTAGACACAATTTAAAGCACTATGAGGTGACGGGCCGCTTTTGTTACGCCATTTTACGGGGCTTGTCGGTGCTCGGGACAAGAGGTCTTGGAGAATTTTTTCTTCAGTGTTTTCTTTTCATCTTTCGTTTTAAATAGGTAAAAAATAACAAATATGCAAACGCCAGAAAAATCCCAACATCTTTTTTAAAAAAATATCAAAACCCCAAGATAGCCTTTAAAATTGCCAGTTTCTGAGAAAAATCCGAAGGACCGTAAGCTCTGATCCTTGCTGAACGCTCATTCTCATTGAGTGGACGCCTTGGGTGTATCACGTTATACAAGTGTAAACGTTGACACGAATTCCTGATAACAATCTCGCTCTGTAGAACTCAATCTCTGTATTATTTTTGTTCTCTATTGGTAACTGTTCCATTCTGTGATAGATAGAAGTCGAGAAGAGCAGGCCTAACAAAGCCGCTGCCAGGGCAAAATTGAAAAAAACAACAACCAAAAAAAAAAAAAAAAACTACCCCCCCCCCCAAAAAAAAAAACCAACAACAACAACAACAACGACAACAACAACAACAGTGCTGCACTGTGGCGACGACGTGTCTGCTCCAGTTGTAACTGGGCTGCAATGACACTTTAGGGCAAATTTCCCAAATGGGATCAAAGAAGTAGGCCTATACAAATACAATACAAATAAAAGACAAAGGGACAAAAGGCATCACTTAGGAAAAGGGAATCAGAACAAAAAGTTACATCATGTATTGGTGAAGAGAGGTGTACGGTCACCCACAAAATTCAGCAAGTCAGATACATAACCGCTCCCTCCCCCCTCTCAACCACCACGCCCCTTTTCAATTTCTCTTGTCCACATCAACCACTTGAGGGGGTTATGGTCTACTTTATAGAGGACTAGCTGAGGTCACCGGCCCTGCCCGGGATAAATCGGTTTGAATATTAGTTTCAGTTCTGGGTGATTATTATGGACCTGCTTCATCTTGCCTGTTCCTATTTGTTTATCTTATTTTTGTTTGTTTGTTTTTAATTAAGTCTTACTGCTCTGCCTTTGTGAGTTGACACCCTGCGCATCCCGTACAATAGCATGGTCTGCGCACGGGTTATAAGTTCGTTCCAAAATTCATGTCCACAGAAAAACTTTATTTTCTCAAAAAAGACTTTACATTCAAATTTGAGATTTTGCATGCAGTGTTAGAATTTCAATGACGTTATGAATCAGAAAAATGAAATTTGCAGCTTTTATAGTTTTCTCAAAGCGGTGAATTCCTTTGATCTTTTCGGCTTTTTTTTCTTTCAGATAACAGCAGATTGAAGAATATTTACTGTAATGACATTTTGACTGCATTATCGCGCTGGTTTGTCAGTGGCGTAGCAAACAGGTGTAACAGGGGGGCCATGAGCCGCCTAGGGTCATAGCCTAATAGTAATACAACTGTTTATGGGATTGATTCAACAGGTGGAGCGAGGTTGATTTGGCATGTCAATATAAAGTTGTGCCGTATGTTTAGATAGTATGTTTGATTAATTGTCTAGCTCTGAATCCAACGATTCCAGAGGATTGATAATAATATTTGGTTGGATGAAATTAAGTCCGTCGTTTTGCCAATATTCTTCTTCCAAACGTATTGTATGGTCTTCGCATTTGGTGAAAAATTCTCTGTCAATTTCTTTAATAGCTGCGCAGGCAATTTTTTCGACGTCTGAAATCTTGAACGTTGTATTTTCCATAGCGACCTTCCCTTTGACTTTAGCCCACACGAGTTCAATGGGGTTGAGATGTGAATGGTAAGGAGGCAATCGCAGGCTTGTGTGTCCAAATTGATGGAGATAATCTTGTCGACCTCGAATATTATGGGCTTCTTATTTTTTCGCACGAGAAAGCAACTCTGGTTTAAGATGAGCTGCAAGGAATATTTTCCTTCATCAGCCATGCCTTGACATCGTCTTTCTTGCTACTAGATGTTGGAGTTTTATCATCGTCTAACTTGATGTTGTGGTATGATCCGTTGTCCATAACCAAACAGTGAAGGAAGAAGGGAATGTTCCAACCAGTTTTTAAAAATTGTTCCATTCATTTCTGCATGATAGTCTCGATTATCCGTTGAAATTGAATTATAAACGAGCTCTGAGTTTTGGATGAGCCCCTGATTTCTGCTTCCAGCATGCGCTATTATAATTCTATCACCTTTACTGGTAGGAATATTTCTCCTGTGCTTTCCGTCTTTGGATTGCCATTTCTTGTCATATGTATGGTGAGCTTTGACCCATGTTTCGTCCAGGCAGACAATATCAAAGGCATGCGTGCTCTTTTCCTTTATTTGACGCAGGTACTTACTCCTCGTTTCCACTAGGTGCGCTCTTTCACAAGTAAGTTTCTGCCGGATGAAGATTTCTTGAATGCAAAGCCCATGCTTCTAACAATCCTCCACAAATGTGTTTTTGAAATTTGAAATCCATTTTTTTTCTGAAGATGAGATCTAAGCTTTCTCAAAGTGACAAATTCTTTCCTCTGAAATATGCTTTCAATTTCTCGCTTTATCACGTCCTTATCAAAATCATCTATCTTCTCCTTTCTTCCTCTTTTCGACGGGGTGGACGCAATGTCTGATTCCTGCAACCATCTTTTGAGAGACTTTAGACCAATTCCCAAAGCATGTCGAGTCCTTTTAAATGGGTCATTGATGTTAACATAAAGACAGCCACGTCTTGTTTCTCGTGTGAAATATCGGAACAATTTCAAAGCAATACTTCTAACTGTAGTAAATTTGTACTTCAACGCCATAATAGTGAAATATAGTGTGATTGATAATGAAAAATACGAGTTTCAACTGATTGAATAAAAACGCCACTGAAAGATTCAGCTGTTGTATATCAATGGTGCGTCAGCGTGACCTCATAAGTTATTGAACGGAAGGCACGTTTTTCTTGGTGCACACATTCTGAACGTAGGGGATTTCATTGTAATTACAAGTGTTTTGGTTCCCGACTTTCATGATTTCCGTTCATTTGGAGTGAGTCAGCACAAATTGAGAAAATTTAGTAGTGTATACTATCTAATATTCTACTCAGTGTGTTGCTGTAGTATTTTATATAGCGTTAAGAGACAAATTTTAAAACTGCTGGTCTTTTAGGGGTGCAAAAAATATTGTTTAACGTCATGGATATCCTAAACATGCATACAAATTTTTACTTTAGTCAAACAGACAGTTTAAAAGATATAAGACAATTGCCATGGTCATGAATTTCGGAACGAACTATAGTGTTTTTGATAGTGAACACATCCCAGGAAGTGATAACGAAACATTAAAATGGCGAACCATGACTCGAAATAGATCTAAAATTGCGGAAACAATACATTTCCAATAAAAAAAACTACACCGATTTGAGACTTCTATTAAAAACTGTGCACCCTTACATCCATTCGGATCCACCATATAAAATTTGAAGTCTTAGTGTTGAGTGGTTCAGAAGCCTTTTGCAACGAAAAATCTCAAGTCCACAAATATATATAGTATAGATGAAAAAAAAAGTAGGCTTAATGTACACCGTGCTCTCCGTGCGCACCACGATAATGTTAATAGTCTGGCATACGACAAAAGTGATGGCATAATGAGCTCATGTGTTCGTAGAAAAGAAACGGGGGCGAAATTAGCGACACAAAGCAACTAAAAAAAAAAACTTCCCCACGACCTTTTGCAAGACGAAAGATCTAAAATTTCAAACCAGTTGGAACCGTATAAAAGGCGGTGTGAAAAATCCACAAGGTTTTTTTCCTATCTATATCTATATTAATAAAAGTGAAACCTTGCGACAATTGCAGCGCGCCTTTCGCTACTCCTCTGTTAATGCTGATTCGGTGGCCCTCAGATTTTATAGACTGTCGTCATGTCCCCGGCACAGAAAATAAAAAAAATAATTAATAACTCGCAGAACGTTTGTATTAGTTTCTAGGTTGCGACACATTGGCGTTCGGTTTATTTTTCGGCAAATTAATGTAACTAAGGTTGGTTCCGGTATAGACTGTATCACACTCACAAAACAACTTCCGGTTAGGACTGGTTTGAATGATGAGATTGAGTTCTAAGACTATCAAGTATAAAACCTTGTGTGTTCTCAATGTGCCTAGACTGGGAAAAAGAAAGGGTCTGGAATTGGGAGATTGACGCTGCAGGGCGAAAAGTACAGGTTTGTGTTTTCAATATGCCTAGGAAAATATTGTAATATTTCTTTTCCATTAACACATGATGTTATCACTTCCTGCGATGTGCAAACAAACTAACCCGTGCGCAAATCGTAGCCATTTGACGGATGCTGGCGGGACGCGCAGGACGTCAACGCGCAAAGGGAGAGCAGTAAAACAAAAATAAAATAAAGCTAAAGGAACAGGCAAAATTGAAGCAGGTCCATAATAATCACCCAGAACTGAAACTAATAAATCGATTTATCCCGGGCTGGGCCGGGAACTCAGCTGGTATATTATATAATTCGCAGATTCTCCACGTTTGAACGCAAGAGGCTTTTTTATTAGGCCATCTACAAAAACCAAATTTTGCATGTAAGTTTCAAATACCTTGGAGAATGCACCGAAGTTTTTGTTTTTTGACTGCTTTTGTTTTTAAATTTTTTGAGTTTGCATTGCATCACTGACTGCTGGTTTCCCATCCCCCATTTTCATGAGCACATGACGCGTGACGCGAACACTTCATGGAGGCTGATGTAAACTATTCGACGTGCTCACGGCTAAAATTAGAACACAAGAATACCCTTCTGCCTTACAGTGATCTCAAACTGATTGTGATAGTTAAATCTTGTAGCTTTTATCCTTTACTCCAGTAACTTGTGTACTCATTAAAATTCGATTTTTATTATTTCAAGCCTTCTGTTATGTGCGGCCGAAGGGTCCGCGCGAGGGGCGGCTTTTAAGCTTGTTATGTAGATCCCTGAACCTTATAAAAGCACCCTCAATGATGACATTCATTTTTTTCTCTTCTTAATATAAAAAAATATCCTGGTCATGGACATGGAGAACTTGCCTTTGGCAGTCAGGAATAGGAGAGTTGGAGGTATTTCTTTACCAAATTCTTTTCCAATCACATAATTGTGTTTGTTTCCCAAACACTAAACATTCCCAGTAACAAGCCGTTTATTTACCAATGACGAAAGAGGAAAGATTTAGCAAGAAATATGAGCCCAAGACTTCGCTATATGTAAACACCACGAGGATAATATGGTGAGTTATGTTTAAAAACGGGGGAAATCGATGGGAAGCTAACTGCCTGAGAGACTGAGACAAATATCAACTGCCTTATGAACCAAATTTAGTTAAAGAAAAGGTGCACCTCACACTAAACTATTGGAATTCAAATCTTGCTATTACTTCTGTTTAAGACACCATCCCCATCTCCCCTCCTCTCTTTATCTCTCCGCTCTCTCCCCCTCTATCTCTCACTCACTCTCTCTCTATATATACCCCCTTTTTCTCACTCCTTCTTCCCCTCTCCCTCCCTCTCTCTCTCCCCCCCTCTCTCTCACTCTCTCCCTTTTTTTTATCTGTCTCTCTCCCTGCCTCTTTCTCTCTCTCTCTCTCTCTCTTCCCCTCTCTCTTTCTCTCTCTCTCTGTGTAAGCGTGTGTGTGTGTGTGTGTGTGTGTGTGCATGTAGCCCGCAGTAAATCCTGAAGTTCACTTCGGAAGTCAAATGGTGAAAGTGCTTGTCTCAGGTGGGAGGACCACTGGGTTCAAATCCCACGCGGATGTGATCCATCCTAGTGACCCAGGGTATTATTATGGCACTTACTCGTTGGCAGCCTGAGGGAGACCAAGCTTAGTCTCTGATAGATCAAAATTGCGATGAAAGAGGATGTACAAAGGTCATAATCAAGGTAACTTCACTATCTGAAAGTGCCAACTCTTTCTGTCCAGTATCAGGATTCAAATACTCTCACATCAAACAACGAAGTAGAGCCAGGGCCGCCACTGTGATTTTTTGCGTGTTCGTAACATTCCATGCGTGAATGTTGGACAATGAACAATGAAATAGAGAGGAAACTAGAAGCAGCAGAGATGTGGTTTATTAGAAGAATATTGAGAATATCATGAATGGAGAAGAAATCAAGTGAGTCAGTCTTGAGAGACTCTAATCTGAAAAGATAATTAATTTAAACCATAAGACAGAGGCAACTGAAATGTATAGGACACATCTGTCGCCTCAGGAGCCTCGAACATCTAGCAGTCACAGGGAAGCAGGAAAAGCACAGGTGGACAGAGAAAAACTTTTACTGAAAGTCTTATTTCATGGACAACAAACAAATGTCATAACAACAACTCTTTCTTGAGGTTGGCTGATGACAGATCCGAGTGGAGAGCCATGATCGCCAATGTCTGTTAGACAGGGCAACTGATGATGATGATGAACCAAAGAGGTTATATATAGCTAGAGGTCAGACTAGCGCTACGCAAGTCTCCGCGTGGCGCCGTCGGCAGGTGAAGTAAAGATGGCGGCCAACTTACGGCAAGCCTGCCTCGACCTAGACAGTACGGCTAAAGTAAAGCCAACTTACGGCAAGCCTTCCTCAACCTAGACAGTACGGCTAAAGTAAACAAATCTAAGCCTAAAATAATATGGGCTTTCAGATTGTTTGAACGGGGATTACAGTAGTAATGAGCAGTCTTAATTTATGGATTGGGTGAACCACGAAAATGTAAAAAATGTAATCCCACCAAAAGAAAAAAAACCAAACATTATGAATTATGACAAAATACAAAATGTACGGATGAATTTGAACCTCCATCTCTAAATAGGAATGAACAAGAATAAAATACCGAGGCCTTCCGACAAAAACTACTTTCATTAGCACTGGCCTTGACACAGTATTTGCAATCGCTTGCCGTAAGAAAAGATGGTGTGCCGGGCTTTCTATTTGCGGACATGTGACGTGACCGAGTCTTATCTCTAGGTTTATTATAAACTCTTTGTGATGAACACGTCATGGCATGATCGGCACTTCCCGATAACACTGCACCTTTTCGTAAAGATAGGAGGGTATGAAAGACCGAACTATCAAAGACATATAATAATCACTTTTTGACAATTTTGATCGCTGATATCTTCTAAACGCTACCGGTCTGAGACTGCTATCACGTATATTTATCTATCTTCCACTGACCAAGGTCCATCGTTTGGTACCGGTATCAGTTTGTCACCGTGAGTGGACCTCTTACGAGTCTGCACACTGATTACTTATTAGGAGTAAAAAAAAACGTAAAAAAATACTGACTGACAACGAAAAACTGGGAAAAAATCCAGAGGAAGACCAGCGAGACGATGGCAGAATGACACCAGAAAGCACGAGGGTACAACATGGCAGAGACAGGTCGTGAACAGAACCAGATGGAAGAAGTCGGCGGAGGGCTGCATCCTGCAGTGGATGAACAACGCCTGGAAGAAGAAGAGGAAGAATTTAGAAGAAGAAGAAGGGGAAGGGGAAGGGGGGGAAGGGGGGGGGGGTGAGGAACTAAGCTACTATTGATTTCTGGTGCTACAGGGACAGTAGTAATTGGAGGTAATAGCTCTATTAGTTCTTTTTTTTTTTGTTTTTAATCACTGAAAGTTCTGTAACGCGACTTTCACACACGACATGATCTGACCCTGTTTGTAATTGTCGGCCATGGTATTGAGCACTCCTTGTTTCATTCTCCTGAGGATAAATCAATAATTCGATCGAAAATTATTGGAAGCGCATACTGGCCCAATCTCTTAATAGATTTACACACCAAATTTATCTTAACCAGAAATTAAATTTAATGAAAATTGTCCTCCTCTCTTCAGTTGGACAGTTGTCACAAATCCCAGACTGGGAGATGTAATAGTTTATGACAGGACGACAATCACGAACAAACAAGTTAACACTTAACAAAACAACCCATCAGACTCACACATTTATTAAACATAATTATACATATAATAGCGCAATTACATACATTATATTATTGAAATGAACTGCCGTACAACGGCCTTATTCTCACACGCACTCTCCCTCGGATCCACAATCCGGTAGTTACTCCTAAAGGCACTTCGGCCTCAGCCTCTCCCCTCAGGGTCTTAATAGCCCATTAATAATCTACTGGCACCGCAGTCTCTCAATATCACCTTCCTAGTGTCATACACCTTAGCACTCCCCTAGCACCTCAGCAGGGCAATAACACATTATTATTTCCATAGCCATCAACATGGCAACAACATAGTATCAGTTCCCTAGCCTATCAACATGGCAACAATATAGTATCTCATTCACTCTCATATCTACGTTCCTGTCCGTGGCCTGACTGCCACGACTTTATGTGCCTCTACTGTCCTGCACTGACAGCCTCACTTCTGGCCTATGTGTGGCCTCCGGCCCTATGCTGGCCTATCCCCTGTGCTCATCGAGGTGGCTCTGCGGCCCGTCCCCGACACCTACATGAATAATATTACATTGGTATAATACCCTACCATTTCTATTCACTCCACCTCTCCTTACAACCCATGAAGCGTACACACACTAGTTCACCTTTCACTCACCACACATCTTACGGTAACACACTTCCATCGGAGTACACACTACTCACTCGCGCTACAAATCCGTGAACTCACTTTCATCTATCGCTCGTGGCGCACATTGCTATATCCAATATCAAGGACTTCCACATTCCTCACATATACTTATTCACATCATGGTAATAGACGAATATAATATAATACATCAATCATAATAATCAATCAACGTTCTACATACCAGTCATAACTGGAAAGACTCTCACTAGTCTTCTCGACTGCTTCCCTTTATGTCCGCCCGATGGGCTCTTATTCACAGGTCCGATCCGTAGGACCTTCTAACTTGCAGTGATAGTAATCCAGCGCTTTCGCCTCATTCAGACTTCCACACCACTCATACACGCACGCTTTTCCCACTTGTCTGCATGAGTTATTTTTACTCTTCCCCTTTCACGTCTTTTCCTATCCGTCTGTCGTGAGCTCTTCTTATTCTACACCCGCTCTGTAGCAATCCCCTTAATTGCAATCACTCCACTCGTGACAACAGTTACCAGTTTTGATACTGAACAGTTTAGAGAGGCTAACATAAATCAAACAGGTGTTAATTCTGGTGAATTCGTAAAAAGAATTATGTTCTGGTGCAGTGTGATAATTCAGTGGAAGTTTTGAATGTTTTTGTAACGCTCTTCAGTTCTTCTGGTTTTGTTTCACTTGACGTGACGTCATACCGCGTGTGTTCCAATGAAATTTTGCATTTTATTTCGTCTTTCGTCGCAAGTTCCAAGACCTTATGTTTGGCTCTTTCCTAGAGTTCTTTTCTTGTTGTTGTTGTTTTTGTTTTTGCCTTTGGACCTACAGCTTATCTTTGCCAGTGGAGTCCAAATGTGGCAAAAAAAAAAAAAAAGAGAGAAAAATTGTGTGTAGCAAAGCCCAGCGAACGAAATAGTGCAGAAACGATACAGTCAAATACAAAAGAAAGGAAAAACGGAAGGACTAATCAAGCTTTCGGTGCATTTACCTTCGTCAGGAAAACAAATGGAACAAGATTTAAAAAAAAAAAATTAAACAAATAAAGAAATCGTTGAACGTTTAACTTCGGGTTACCATACTCTGACGGACATGCTGCGCTCCGAGAATCCAGGTTTAGTGCCCGAGACTTTCTGCGATTTTATCATTGGTTTCATTTTCTATCTTGTTACATTTTTTTTTCTTCACGAAGGTTAATATACCGAAAGCTTGGTTAGTCCTTCCTTTTCCTTCCCGTTGGATTGTATGGTTTCTGTTTTATTTCTCACGTGATCGAAGCTTTGATGCATTCAACATTTTCTTTTTGCGAAGTGGTTATTTTCAAGGCATGCCTTGGAACTAACGCCAGCGTTATTTTCAAGGCATGTTTCATTGACCAATCAGAAGCTGTTTCAGTATTTCTAAACGTGGAGCCTTAGACTGTGCATTGTCAGACTGATATGTAACGACGTGAGGGTCTAGTCAGTTTGTATCATCGAGGCCGTAGGCCGATGTTCGTCTGGGTAGTAGTCAGATTGACATATCAGGGAAAGCCGCTGGGGTAGCTATGTATTGTTTATTGGACTCAAGGTATGCCTTGGAACTAACGCCAGCGTTATTTTCAAGGCATGTTTCATTGACCAATCAGAAGCTGTTAAGGTATGCCTTGAAAATAACGCTAGAGTTAGTTTCAAGGTATGCCTTGTAAATAACGCCTTGCTTCTTTTTGCCATAGTTTGTCTTTGTCTCAAGCCTTGCTGCGACCCCACAGTCGTTTTGTCGTTGTTGTTGCTGTTACAATGTGAATGTGATAAAACTGGCTGAAAGAGCAAACTAGTCAACAGAAAACATGTCCAGGAAGACAACAATAAGTTTCAGCTATCCTGGTCATGATGAAGAATTACATTACTTGATCATTTCAGACTGGTCCCCCGTCATGTGATCGAATCACATTTTGCAATATAGTTTTTATATAAAGCTATTACAAAGACTAGAATTTCGGAAATGCAAATGGATTAATTTTCTACATAAAAAAAATATCACCACAGATGAAAGAAACATTTTACAAAGGCCTGTGTTTTGAAATGGTCAAAGACTTTGTTTTCTAAGAAAATTTTGCCACAGATCAAAGAAGTATAGCGGACCATGGTACTTTACATTATAAACTGTAGCTGAACAATGAATATAATTTTCTCTATTCAGCTTTGTAATTAGACTGCGGTCCCCTAACATGAGGAAGAAGTATTGGAGTTAGACGTGACATGAATCCCCGAAAGCACAATGTGCTAATGTAATTTCCATTAATGAATGTTTTATCGCAATTTGACTTGCCTGTCACAAACGCAGATTGAAAACTGTCTTGTAGGCTAAAAGAAGGAAGGGCGTTTTGGGCTTGACGGCCATTGGGTTAAACATTAACAGAGCAAGACTTTAATCTCTAGTTTCTCAATAAATCACAAAAAACGACATCTCGTGTAGTTATCAATCAATGACAGAGTTATTCTTAAAAGCGAAGACAGCAGCAGTAACAGAACAAAACGAGGAACATCACGACGGCACTTTGGTCCCGGCTCAGACTGGGACTTCAGCAACTGTGGGAGTCTTCAGTGACAAGACTGAAATCCCACAGCGGGAAATTTTATCTGAAAGTGCAGCCTTTTTGAGGAGGGGTTCGAGATTTGAAAATTCATGCTCCTGACTGCAGCATATTTAAGACACCAACAAAAGTGTAAGTTGTGATTCTGATTCGGTTTGATCAAGATTGGTGATAAGACACCCAGTGTCGTAATTATAACGTCATCTACACAATTTTATGGACGGTGGAAATAATAGAAACGCTAAACAAGTTATTGTAGGAGGAAACACATCATATGGTAAATGCTGTACTTCATTACAAATTAGTAGCTTCTGACTCAAGCCTATTTCTTCATGACTAACTGGTACGGTAAGCATGTAAATATTACAATGCGTTTAACTTCACGAGTTTTGATATTCAACTCACACAGATTAGAATTGAAAATTTAAAGAAAAAATTGGATTGGCAGACACAGGCAGATAGATGTTTACAAATGTGCAAGCAATGAGCAGATAAACTTGCAGTGTAGTGCAATGCAGTGTAGTGTAGCGTAGTGTAATATAATGTAGTGTAGTGTAGTGTAGTGTAGTGTAGTGTGGCGCAGTGTAGTGTAGTGTAGTGTAGTGTAATATAGTGCAGTATAGTGTAGTGTAGTGTAGTGTAATGTAGTGTAGTGTAGTATAGTGTAGTGAAACGTAGTGTTAACGTACTAGTGGATGCTTTAATAGGTCACAGACGATTAGGTGCTGGTGTGAATGTATTGTGAAAGAAGGAGTTACGAACACCTAGGTGGCAGACGTATAAATTGTGGAAACATATCAACAACGCATGAAATTAAGTACAGAGAGAGAGAGAGAGAGAAAGAGAGAGAGAGAGAGAGAGACAGACAGACAGAAAGAGAGAGAGAGAGACAGACATGCAGACAGAGACAGAGAGAGAGAGACAGAGAGAGAGACAAAGAGAGAAAGAGCGTAAATCATGAAAGTAATGGAAAAAATGCGACCTTCGCTCATGTTTGTTCCAACTCCACTCTTTGCACAGCTAAGAAATTCGACGTGACACGTTTGCGGCTTGAGGAGTATTATGATAAGGAGCTAGAATGAATCAGAACAGTGAAACATTTTGATAACTGCCACAAGGCAGTTGAAACAAATGTGAAAGTGTGCACATTTGTTATAACACTTCTACATACAGAACATGGAGATAGAACAAACAAGAATTTATGGCGCGAAAAGACTGATGAAAAAAATTAATGGACAGAACAGTAAAAAAGAAGGCATGTAGTGAGATCGACGTTTATGAGTGAGGCCAGTGACTAGACCGCGCACCCCCTATTGTTTCTCAGCACTTACTTACTTAGCACTTAGTTCCTCCAGTGCCACTGCGGGCGCATGGGGCCATCCTTCTCCAACCAGTTCTGTCCTGGGCATCATATTTTGTTTGGTGCCAGGAGCTTCCGAGCGACATTAGATCCTTTTCAACGTTTGCATTGCCAGGTCAGGCGTGGTCTTCCTCTGCCTCTGTGTCCTCCAGTGGGTTTCCACTCTATTATGTTTCTCGCGGTTCTGTTTCTGTCCATCTGCCATAAATGTCCACACCATTGTAGCCTTCTCTCCCTGATTAACTTCATTATCTCTTCCTTTTTGTTTTCTCTCCTATATTTCTTTGTTTGTTATTTTATTTTATTTAATTTCTCAGCACGCAGAGTGAAACCCAGTTGTGGAGCGCGGCCGTCATTTTCCTAAAACTGGCAAAGCAAACACTGCAAACACTAGGCGGTGAGTCGTAGAGAGGCCAGGTGTAATATATCAATAGTTGTCCCCCCCCAAAAAGAGTGTATTTGAGAAGCCCTAAACACACAACCAATTTAAAAACATATAGGCTTTCGGCTTTTGGAACGTACATGTGGCACATATACACAGTGAAAGAAAAGAAAAGGGATGGAATGTATTTTTAACTAGCAATTGTCCCCTTCAATGAACAGAATAAATAAAGACAGTAATCTGGAGCAAATTAGCAATGATCAGTTCCTCGAGCGATGTTTTGCCATATTGTAATGGCGGCACGGCCCGCCATGCGCGGCGTCACAGCACCTCCATGCCCGCGCTCAGCCCAGTATAATAGTAGCATGTCTCTGGGTGAGGCTGTCAGAATGCTGAATTAAAAAGATGGATCGAGGGCTGGTAAAAGAAGGTGTGATTAGACGCATAAGCTGGAGATTTAGAAATATGGATACATAGGTGATCAAGTTCATTAATAAACAAATTCGTTGCTAATGGTATATTTAGACGGATATAGAAGCATATGATTATACATTTATTGTACACGGTTCGCGATATTATTTATTTCGCTAAATTGCAAAACAAAACAACAGTAATATAAAAAAGAAAAAGAAATCATGTTCTAAATTGTTTTGTTGACTCATTCTCATAGATTAGACATATTCGCAGCAAGCCGCAATGATCTCCTCACAACAATTGTTGTGTCTTTTCTCATGGCTGTTGGCTTCCACTGGTAAGTATGAGTCGACTCGTGCCTTTCAGTGCATAGATTGTTAATCCTTGTAAGTGGATCCGGCGAAACCGGGACTGATGTGAACTTTTTATATCTCTTCGATAAATCAAAATAAAATAATTATATTTAAGACGGTTTCATGCAAACTATCTTAACTGAATGCAGAAAAACGACTAATCTTTCATATTATAAGCAATCTCAGTTTTCATAGAAAATGTTTCCCCTTGGGGAGAAGGGGGAGGGTGGGGGGGGGGGGGTGCTCAGGAATTTAGTCTTTAATTTAGCTAATTTAGCTCGATTTTGCCAGATCCACACATTTAACTTGCATTTATTGCGATGTCTATTGTGCGATAATCTATTACACAAAAGTCGCATTTATTAACTAAATTAAATGATTTCATGTTGTCTCTTAATCTAGCTTGCTTAAAAACACAAAAATTGTCCTGTCACTGGCTTTCTCTTCCTAAACTCCGGAACATGCAAAACTGATTTCAGATAGAGATATGAAAGCAAAATTCCAAATATTTATCTAGAAAAAATATTGCTAATACCTGAAAAAAAAAATTCTAACAAAATAGAGCATTATATACCAGGTGATCTGTTTCAGTTGATTATGGAAAACTGGAACCAAGAGGATTAATGAATGTGAAAACTGTTTCTTTATTTTTTTTAAATTTGAGGAAACACAAAATTTACTCCGTGGGCTGTAAAATTGTATGATTACGAAGCGGGAAAATAAAGTACATGTTGGAATTAAGAATAAGATGACGTTTATTCCGGCTAGAAAATCTCCACTTTTGTATGGGAATTTGATCTAGATTTCTGCTGATTTAGTAAACCCGATATTCCAGGGATTGCCACTTTCAACTGAATTGGGAACCTTCACAAAATGGATCATAGTATTTGAACAGTTTTTCGCTCTGTGGATTTTTTAGTACCAACACTCTCAAGTACAGTGTCATCTAAGCAATGATACCGTGTAAAAAAATACCATAGTGAATCTTTATTTCATATCAACGCAGGCTCCTGTGGCAGCCTAAGTTCACCGAAATATCACTGGCCTTTCTGTCATCTGACCATGGCCTATGAACTGGTCAATAAAAAGGACGCTGACTATCCTAAGAAGGCGAACTGTCCTCTTCTACAGGTAATGTCCTTAATATAACCTCATAAATAAACACTATGGGCTTTTTTGGTTTTGTTTTTGTATCCTTTTAACTTTCCTTCTAGACATCGTGTTTTGATCTTTATCTCTAGATCATTCTTATTATTATAATGTGGTGTCTGGTGTCTGTCATGATAACGTCATAAATATTTAAGTTTTTGAAGAAATTTGACTACGTTTACGAAGACTAGAAAATCCTCGGTTTTGTATGGGAATTTGTTCTAGAATTCTGATTAAATAGCAGTCTGAAAATGCCAGGTCTTGTGTCTGCGAGCTGTATTGGGAACCATTACAAAGTGTAAGCATTTTGTAAAAGGAGAGTCTCCAGGATAATTTCTCAGTCCCAAAGCGCAGAACTCCGCCCGTGCAGATGCGGGGCCCTCTTGCAGAAGAGGGACAGCAAAGAATACATCTGACGTGATACTGCGTGTCGTAAGAGGCGACTAAAGGTGCAAAGGTCCTGGTCTCCCGAGAAGAGCCAGTTGGCGATGGGCCAACTACCCACCCTGTAAAAATAAACCAGTTACAGAAACACAAGCAAATACTTTAAATCAGTCTTTTATCTTGGGAGAAGGGGGAGCATCTGCACCTGTAGATTCAATGAAGGACAGTGAGCCTTCTGGATGGAGACAAGAAGGAAGAGTTCCAGCTGACACTGAGGAATAGATTCAAACCCCTTGTTGACCTCGAAGAGACAGTAGATTTGGAGACTCACTGGGCTAAGGTAAAAGGAGTATTTACATCGACATGCCAGGATGTTCTTGGGGAAAAGAAAGTGGAACACAAGGAATGGATCAGTAAAAAATCACTGGACTTGATAAGGATAAGAAGAGACCTAAAAGAACAGGTAAATGCAAGTCGTACAAGAAGCTCAAGAGTTGGTAACCAGGAAGAGTACCGAGCATCAGCTAAAGAGGTCAAAAAATCAATTAAAAAAGACAAAGAGGAGTTTATAGGAATGTTAGCAGAGAAAGCAGAGAAGGCAGCAACAGGAGGACACATGAGGATCCTCTACCAGACTACAAAGACTCTTGCTGGAAAATATGGAAAACCTGAAGTTCCTGTCAAGGATTACAACAGGAAGGCTATTTTTGGAAAGGAAGCTCAGGCAAAAAGATGGATAGAACATTTTAACAGCCTCTTGAACAGACCTCCACCAAGCAACCCACCCGACATTCTACCCGCAAGAAATGATTTACCGATCAGTTGCGACCCTCCGACTAAAGCAGAGATTAATGATGCCATAAAGCAGTTAAATCGAGGCAAGGCAGCTGGACCAGATCAGATCCCACCAGAGGCGCTGAAGGCAGATGCTGCTGGGGCTGCAGAGGGTCTGCACTCACTATTCTCGAGGATTTGGACCGGAGGCAAGTTTCCAAAGGACTGGAAGGAAGGACACCTCGTGAAGCTTCCAAAAAAAGGGGACCTCAGCAATTGTAGTAACTACAGAGGAATTACACTTCTCTCCATCCCAGGAAAGGTTTTCAACCGGATTATTCTCAAGCGAATACAGAATGCAACAGACCCAAAACTTCGTGAGGAGCAAGCTGGTTTCAGGAGTAATCGATCAACCACCGACCAGATCGCCACGCTGAGAATCATAGTAGAGCAGTCGCTAGAGTGGAACTCCCAACTGATAGTGAACTTCCTTGACTACGAGAAGGCCTTTGATAGCATCGATAGAGAAACACTGTGGAGAATATTGAGACATTATGGAATCCCAGAGAAGATGGTGAACCTTATCAAGAGCATGTACGAGGGGACAAGTTGCAGAGTCGTACACGATGGCGAGCTTACTGACAGCTTTGATATCAAGACTGGTGTTAGGCAGGGTTGTTTGCTGTCCCCATTTCTGTTTGTCCTGGTGATTGATTGGCTTATGAAAGAAACCACCAGTGGAGGAAGAAATGGCATACAATGGACCCCATGTACACAGCTGGACGATCTAGATTTTGCAGATGACTTGGCACTATTGTCGCACACACACGACCAGATGCAAGCAAAGACTACAGCTCTAAACAAAATTTCAGAATCTATTGGATTGAGGATACATCCTGCGAAGTCGAAGGTCCTAAAAATTGTTGCACCCCCAAGCGCACAAGTCAGAGTAGGAGATCAACCACTGGAAGATGTAGAGTCCTTCTGCTATCTTGGTAGTATCATTGACAATAAGGGAGGAACAGAGGCAGAAGTCAAAGCACGAATTGGAAAGGCACAGGCAGCTTTCACGTCCTTAAGCAAGATTTGGAGAACCAAGGATATATCTCTAAAAACAAAGCTGAGGATATTCAACTCGAACGTGAAGTCAGTCCTGTTGTATGGATGTGAGACTTGGAATGCGTCCCAGGCCTGCATAAAGAGAATCCAAGTTTTCATCAACAGATGTTTGAGGAAGCTACTTAAGATCAGATGGACAGACAAGGTCAGCAATGAAATTGTATGGAAAAGAACAAGACAGAGCCCAGTCAGAGAGGAAATTGGTAGGAGGCGATGGAGATGGATCGGCCACACTCTCAGGAGTCCAGGAAACAGCATCACGAAGAAGGTATTGGATTGGAATCCCCAGGGCAAGAGATCAAGAGGAAGGCCGCGCGGAACGTGGAGAAGAGCCAGAGAAAATGATGTGCAACGAAGCGGAAAGACTTGGAATAATGTAAAGAGACTGGCCCATGATAGAGAGGGATGGAAAGTGTTTGTTGGTGGCCTATACCCTGATCCAGGGTGAGAAAGGCAATGATGATGATGAAAGCGCAGAACTCACTACACCTACAACTATCCATTACTGCTGTGCATGTGATACCGGTCAAGTGGGCAGTCAGTCCTGAAGGGTAGTTGGTGGGCGCCTCTGGTACGGTGTCGTTCTGTCCTGTCGTTCTGTCTATATTCTGCCTATCGTCTTGCTTTTTTACGTAGCACAATGTGACCGTTACAGTCGTGCGGATGTGCTTTCGCCAAACTCAAACTCAAAAGTGCACAGTCTTAGTCATGTTTATACCTAAGGGGTGCAGTGGATGCAGTCTCGTGAACCAAAATACTTGGTCATGGTCTATTAAACTGATGAGTTGCCACCAAATCAGAAAACTGACAGTTACAATGAGCTAACAACCCGATTTTTCCCGGAGTAGGACAAGAATGTAACAAACGTCAACCTTTGTAAAATTAATGCCACGCACTCATTATCCGGTCTTGCCGACAAAAATTCAAATACACCTTTTTCTTTGATTCTCTTGCTTCTTATAGAGTTTAATTAATTGGTTTGACTATGACCTCATCATTGTAGGTGGGTCCCCCTGAACTTGGTTACAATGTCTTCATGTTTGACGGCACAGACAACACAGGTGCCAGAATGAAGACAACGGACACAAGTCTCCTTAGTGAAGCGGGCATTGTGTTTTTCGTATACCCTGAGAACGACACTGGAGTTATATTTGATTACGTCTCCAAAAAACAAGATGCAGGTGAGTTAATCAACGACACTGATGGTGACGGTACTGACAATACGTGGCCTTAGTTCTTGCTTGTTCCAGCTCCATTTTTTGCACAGCTTAGAAATTGGACGTTAAACGTTTGCGGCGTTAGTATTATGACAAGGAGTTAGAATGAATCGAAACTGTGAAACAGCTTGATAAGTGCCACAACGCTTTTTTTAACGAATCGTCCCTTGGAGTGACAGGTTCAAACTCCTTTCCGTCAATATTTGAGACATTGATGACTGAAGATTCATGTGCTCATGGCCTTTAGAGAGACGGCTTTTCCTCTTTTTTAGTAATGCTTACAAATTATACACCGAATCAGCCTGGCACTTCGTCACACAATGGAGAAGTCCCGTAGAAGTTGTGAGTAATGTGCAACTCATTTCAGCCCAAAACGTGGAGATAGAATCTTGTCAAAATGTCAAAAGGTGCACTAGTTTTACCTCTACTACATATTAAAAAATCTCCAGTGTTTCAGATAATGGAGACAGAACAAACAAAAACTAAGGTCACGAAATTCTCCCCCAGCCAATATCAGCTACTGGACAATCAAACTTGTGCGAGGTACTCTGCTGGCAGTGCTGCGAGACGGAGCCGAGAACGTGGTAATTCAAGGCAAAGGTGGTTCTATGGTGCCACTCCAAACGTGGACAATGATAGCCGTCAGCTGGGAAAAAGACGTTGGTTCAATAACATTGCAAGTCAATACAAATCACAGGACCGTTGTAGGAGGTACATATTATTATCAGTATCTACTATAAAAGAACGGCGTGGCTCTACCGTACCTACCATCACCATCACCACCAGCAACACTACCACCACCACCCCCATCATCACCACCACCACCAACACTATCACCACCACCGCCATCACCACCACTACCGCCATCACCTACTGGTTTGGGGGTCGGGGAAGTATCATATTTAAGAACGAGGTTTGTGTGACCAGGTGGTCCAACTGAGTGAACAAACTAATGACAGCGTCTTCTTGTACCATCTTGTGTTAGTTTGTTAATAAAGTTGTCTTCTCCACCTTTCTCGACGGATCCCGTGTTTTTTAAACAAATTTTAAAATTTTATTGGCAAGCAGTCGTAACAATTACGTTTTGTAGGGGAACGGTCGACCACTATCGACGAACTTTCGGTGTATGCGAATATTAACACATCAGCTGCTACACACCCCATAATTATAAAGACAATAACTGGTGCCTTCTAAAACAACAGCCACTGGTGACAGCGGCCCATTCGACTCAGAGGGATACGTGCATATCTCCGAGCCAGCGGACCCATTAGAGGCACGTTATGAAGGACGATTCTGCTGCCTGGCCATCTTCTCTAGCAAAGTCCAAGCCAGCACGGAACCCATAGAAATCCTGGAGATGTTCAAAGAACCCAACTGGCCTTCAACTGCACCGTGTAAGTGTAGGCTACAGTCCTCTTTTTGCGATCACTAGAACAGTATTTTCCACAGTGATGATATGGATGCCCCATTTTCCTATATTGTCTGCTCATCCACTTAGGTTTCTCAAACTGGCGAAGCAATTTCCTACATCTCCTAAACCGGTCAAGCATGTGCCTACTTCTCGTAAACCGTAAAGTAATTACTTGTATGTCGTAAGCCGGTGACGCAATGATCTGCATCACTTGAAAGCTGGCATAACATTTACTACGTGTCGTAAACCGGGGAAGCATTTACCTACATTTCGAAAACCGGTGAAGGAATTACTTGTATTTCGTAACCTGATAACCCAATCATCAACATCATGCAAACTGGTATAGCATAATTATTTGACCTGTTGTAAACCAGTGAAATCACCCACCATTCGCAAACTGGTGAAACATTTACCTACCATTCGCAAACTGGTGAAACATATAATAACACTACATGTATAATTTGTAGACCGATTAAACACTGACCTACAATTCGTAGAGCGGTACTTCGCAAATCTGTGAAACATTTGCCTACAGTTCGCAAACCGGTGAAACAGTTACCTACAATTCACGAACCGGTGAGCAATCACTTCCATTGCTGATGTCACTATAAATTTCAATTCTCTCAAGGTGCGTCGCTCTACTAACAACAGTCCCTGAGTTCATGTGCTTTGCACAGACGACAGTATAATAATTATTGCTTAGCTGATCCCCAGACATAACTAAAGGATTTGTTTTTGAATTCACAAGGGTATATGTTTGCCAGAATACATAATTTTCCACAGACGTCATTGAGCAGACTGTAACCCTGTATCGTGACGAATGTATTTTATATAAGTAACACGTGAAGCAAGTACTCAGACATTTGTAACAACAGGTGTGTAGGGCCATCCCGCCATGTGTTGATGCCCTTAAATGCCCTTTGTGGGTATCCATCTAAAATTTGTTGTTTTGCCTGTACAATTCGCCCTATCCGGCATTGGTTCATTTAACTTTTAAATGTGACCTGTTGTTTTTCCAAGCTGTCAAGGAAAACTGCCTAGTTGGAGAAGAGTCGCATTCGTTCCTTCATCTATGGCCTCTCAGTGTGGATAGTTTAGGATATGACGTGGTCAGAAATGAATCTCCTCAGGCACCTTCCTACCTACAGGTTGAACATGCACATTTATGGGTGGATCTGACGAAATCGGGCTTTGGGTGAAAGACCAAAGTCCTGAGACCCCCCCCCCCCCCCCAGCCCCCAAAACAAAATTGTTCTTTGAAATTGAGATTTGCTTATAAAATGAAGGACTAGCCATTTTTCCGCATCCAGTTGAAATATTTTGCTTGATATTGTCTGAGAAATACTTTATTATGATTGTTAATAAAGGAATATACATTTCACCTTAATCCGGATTTCGCCAGACCCGCCCACATTATTTTACGTAAAATGCTTATTTTAATGTTACATTCGTACTATTTTCCACCGGGCACTTTATTTCCAAACTTTTCATGGCTGGTAAGACTCATTTTTGAATGTAGGTGTAAATGTAACATCAAAGAAAGGCTGTGTTCATGGTACATGTGGCTGTATCGGATTTTGTTTGCTCGGTGATTTTCTTTGATGTGTTGAAAGTTGTAGGGTTGGGGTTCAAGTTTGAGCTCTAATTACATTTTGTTAATTGATCACAATTTTCTTTGTTGTACCGACACATATGACATATTTTGTCTTCTAGATCTATAAGTAGTGGCAAAACAATACAGAATGACCTACCCTAATTTATACACTTTCAAATTCATGTAATTGGTGCAAAATTTATTTTGTTTTTCTCAACTTACGTTTTCTAAACATAGAATAAAATCATCCAATTTATTTTTTCATCTGTTTTTGATTTATTCAAGCATTTATTCAAATAATTATGCGCTAATTAATGAACTAATTTTATCTATTTATTCACTTCATTTATTTATTCTTTAATTTGCTTCACCAAAATCACCGAGTCTTGCACACAATGGAGACAGATCAAATCACCGCAATTGCCTTTTTTGGGAAATTGGCCACAAGCTGGTAGCAAAACAACGGCAACAAAACAATCCAGTTTATTGTGAATAGATCCCTTAAGGCTAAATGGCCTGAAAGAGACCTATCTAATAATCATAAATTTTTTTTTTTTGTCTCAGTGCAGCCGATCCAAAACCGTGTATCCTGCCACTGGGAGACAGGTCTACTACTGGGACGGATCTGTCTTCTCTTATATGTCTGCCCAAATGTCTGACCAGTCGGTAAATGAAGACATCACCATGGTTATCATGGTCAGGCCGGACCCCCCGGTAGAGGGCGTTGTGTTTGACTACCAGGCATCTCCGGCGAAAACGTCCGGGGTCCAGGGATTGACCTTGACATTGAATACGGGCCATGCAACTTTGGAAATGAAAGATGTCGACGGTAGGTTATGGTATCCGACAGATCCTAGTCGCGTTTAACTGTTTTGTGTTCGGTGTTCAAATATTCATTCAAAACACATCACCTGACCCCTAATATTCTTATACAAGGAGGATAGCCCTGCTGACCCGCGAGCTTACAAAACATGTACTTTCCTTAGCACCGTGTGTGTATGTGTATGTATGATTGTGTGTGCATATCTGTGTACGTGTGTGTGGTGTGTGTGTGTGTGCATTTAGTTATTTCGGCTAGCGACCTCCACTCCTAGGCTGAAAACTCAAACAAAGTTACAGTAAATGGGAATAATTTTAAAGGAGCAGTATGAAAAAAAATGCATATTATGTTATATCGTCGAATATTTCCCATATTGTCCTATTTGCATTTTTGTCTTTTTCGAGAAAATGAGGATCGAAACTTTGAAGAGTTGTGTAAAATCAGAGGACAACGTTACGTCACAAAGACACACAAAAAGCTTTTAACCCATTGGAATGACACTTATACATAATGAAATAAGGAGTTAGAGAACCATCTTCAAGAAAAAAACAACAACCTCAAAATCTGTAAAATGTTGCCTACATCAATACTGGCAAATTCCCCACGATATATAAAGGGAGAAATTTCTTCTTTAAAATGCGAGCGTTACTGAAATGTGAAAACAGTTCAATTTATTTTATTTTAATTTTTGTACCCCCCCCCCCCACCTCCTCTTTCGCATTCTCCAATGTTTTCAATCAGGACTCTGTGCAGCCGTGACTAACCCAGAAGTAATTCCTGCCAACAGCTGGATCCTGATCGGGTTTGTTTACGCAGTGACTACGAACGAGGTGGATCTACACGTTAACACTGCAACTTCCAGTGTATCTGTGTCCTGTCAGCATGGCTTGGGTAAGGCAGACATCTGGTCAGACAGAAAAGAGTAGTTTATATTTGGTTATAGAGAAAAGACAGACAAGCCCGAGGTATGCATGTGGGCATACAGACAGACAACATGCACTCTAAGGAGAAAGATAGCCTGAAGTTTTTCATGAAGTCAAAAGAAAAACACACAAAAAAAATAGACATTCACTGCAATTTCAACATTTCCAGTAGCATTCCCCACTGTACAGTACTTTTGTACCAATCCCATTACACACTTACGAGTACCATTATGAAATTTTCGTACTTTCCATTGCCATTCTATACTTACCCGTGCCATTCCATACTTACCAGTACCATTCTACACTTACCCGTGCCATTCCACACATACCACTAATATTCAACACTTATCACAACCACACCACGCTTGCCAGTACCATTCCATGCTTTCCAGTACCATGCCCTACTTACCACTACCATCCCACATTTACCACTACCATTTCACGCTTACCAGTACCATTTCATTTTGAGCCATTACCATTCCATATTGACCCATTACCATTCCACTCTTATTAGTACCATTACACACTTACCACTACCATTCCACACTTACCACTACCATTCTAAACTTACCAATACCATTCAGCACTTACCAGGGCCATTAAACATTTATCAATATCAATCCGCACTTGCCAAGATCATTCCATACTTACCACTACTATTCCACACTTATCATTACCTTTCTGCACCGATCAGCGCCATCCCGCACTTATCAGTGCAATTGAACACTTACCAATACCATTCAACATAAATCAGTACCATTTCTCACTTATTACTACCATTTCACACTTTCCAATGCCTCTCTACACAGATCAATACCATTCCACACGTACCACTACCATTCCACACATACCACTACCATTCCACACTTATCAATACCATTGCACTCTTACCAATACCATTCCACTCTTACCAATACCATTCCACACTTACTAGTACAATTCCATACTTACCAGTACCATTCCATACTTACCAGTACCATTCTATACTTACCAGTACCGTTCCATACTTACCAGTACCATTCCACACTTACCAGTATCATTCAGCACTAACTAGCACGACTCCACATTTACCATTACTTTACTATTCCACACGTATCAGCATCATTCCATACTTACCAGTGCCATTCCATACTTCTCACTATCATTCCATATTAACAGTACCATTCAACACTTACCACCATCTATTCTGACCACTACCATTTTACCTTTGCTAGTAGGCAACATTCCACACTGACCAGTAGCATTCCACGCTGACCAGTATCTTTCTACACTCACCATGCCTACCAATACCACTTTGCCGCTATTGTCACTTCCATTCCACAGTTACAGATACCAACGGAACTATCCTGGTAGGTGCCGCCCATGAGCCGACGGTATATGATGCGGGTTACCATGGTAGCGCTGCCTGTTTAACTGTTGCACACGGTAGGATGGACAAATTGTCCCTGGATTCTTCAGTAAATGAGCAATGTCTTAGTCTAGACATGGGCGTCATTACATGTGAGACAATGTTATTCAACCTCGTCACAATATTCTCCTCTCCCTCATCTTCGTCGTCACCATCAACATAACCATCATCATCATCACCGTCTTCATCAGCACCATGATCACTATCATCAGTGTTATCATCGTCACATACGAGTATTCGTGTTTTATATAATATTCAACCATCACACACTTGAAGATCAGTAAAATTATGCGAAACTTCTTGAGACACCCACAACCAGAGTGTCGTTTAGTGATAAGGTGGGCCTTAAATTGTGGAAAAACATTCGCACTGACAGCGGGAAAAATGAGAACATTATTTCGTTTAAAAATAAAATCAAAACAGAATTGTTTAGGAAATTTTCTCTGAAACTGAGTGTTGTCCCTTTTGGTCTCAGAGATTTGAGGATGAGAGTATATAATTATTATGTGTGCAAAATGGGAGCAAGATAAATTGATGTTATGTTAATCTGTTTTTAATATAAGTTCAGCGACTTAGAGCATTTATCATTCTACGTGGATTTGAGTGCTATACAGGCTAACTATTACATTATAATACATCTTAAACGAGCAGGATTTTGCTCGTTAACGTTAACATTAGTTTTAATACGCTATAAAACACAGTCATCATTATCATTATCAATGCTTTCATCACTCCCACGTTTTTGTTGTCATGTTCTTCCTGTAACTCTGTCCCACAGCATTGGCGACCTGTGAGGTCCCATACGGTTTGACCACAGCCCATTTCATCAAATACGCCGACGGCAAGCGACCCGATGGATTCCTCAGTACAACCAACACCTTCAGGGCTCGTTCTGTCATGGAATGCAACACCAAATGCGTACAAACCAGGCTATGTCGATCGTACGCCTTTAGTCGGACCATCACTGCAAATAACTGTCTTTGTTATGACGTAGTAACGAAGGCTGGACTTGTTAGCGACTCGAATTTCAATTATTACGTCGTACGACAAGAATGACGATCATTCCAAAGCACAGAGATATACAATAGACAAGAGGTGTGCTGAGCGGCCTGTCTTTCTTCCACTAAAAAATGGTGGCAATTCACGTGGCCACTTAGCACTGCACCTTCGCAGACAAAGAGGGAAAGGGGGGGGGGGGAGGCAAGGGACTATTAAATACACCCCACACTAATAGTATAAAAAAGTGCTCATCATTAATTTTTCAAACTTTTTTGTCGAATCCTTGTCCTTCTTTTTTTCTAGCCCAGAGTCAAGGCTGCATAATTATTGTGATGGAGTAATCTTTTTGCTGACATGTGCACACTTAAACTAATGTATGGCGAAGTTTCGTGTGAACATGAAAATAAAGTTCATTTAAAATAATAATAAAAAAAAAATACCCTAACGAAGCTAGAGGGTGGACATGATTGCAAGCACCTAAATCTCCGTGACCTCTTGACTACTCTTAATGCCTGTAGCTATCCAAGACACTTAACTAGATGTGTGACTTTATTTTATAACTCAAAAGAACTATTCATGTGAACGTTTTCAGGTTATTGCAATTATTTGAATTTTTATTAAGGTTACAAATTTTAAGCTTTTTCTCAATTTTTGGACATAAAAGATTCTGTTTGCCAAACACAGATAATTTAATAAAATGGTTATTTTTAGCTTGACAATCTTGGAGATTGGTTTTCTTCTGATTAATGTTTAAAACCCTATGTCAGTCCAACTTCAACTTTGTTCATAGTAATGACAACATTCCGACTTAACTCCGCTTGGTTTTGATATCGCACAGCTGTCGGTCTGATGTAGGAAATCTGCCAAGGCAGTAATCCTATCGACCTTATGGAAATTCTACACAAATCTATGTTGGATTGGCGTAGGGATGCCGGCTGGGTATGGATTTGACGAGATAAATATAATAATACGGAAAGCTTGATGTGGTTTTACTTTTCCTTTGCAGTTGATTGAATCGTTTGTTTATTATTTCTTACGGCAAGTTTTTTGCTCCAAAGGACCTTTTCTTTTTGTCACGTTTTGACTTCTATGGTGAAAATGACAAAGTTCAGTTCCCGAGCTATGAATGTACTAGGACAGGCTGAAAGAGCTAAATTAGTCAATATAAAAGCCACGAACTTTCTACAGTCATTGTTAATCTTGTCCAGGAAGACAACAATAAGATTTAGCCATCCTAATCATAATGAACAAATTACATTTACATACGAGGAGTAAGATCACATTATTTATTGTTCATTTCAGATTAGTACCCTGTGACCAAATCACATTTTGCAATATTTCTGGTTTACAGCAATGACAAAGACTAGTAATTCAAAAATGCTAATAGTTTCATTTTCTATCAAATGTCGCCATAGATGAAAGAAACATTTTATAAAAACCAATGTTTCGAAAATGCTAAAGGTTTTGTTTTCTACGAAAATGTCTCCATAGATGAAAGAAACATTTTACAAAGACATTTTTTTACATTTTACAATGATTTGAAAATGCTGAGGGCCTTGTTTTCTACTAAAATGTCGCCACAGATGAAAGAAACATTTTACAAAGATCAATGTTTCAAAAATGCTAAAGGCTTTGTTTGTTGCCACAGATGAAAGAAGTATTGATATTGAGACGCCAACATGGATCTGTGAAAGGCACAATGTATTAATGCAATTTCCATTAATGAAGGTTTTGCCGCAATTCGACATTTACCTGTCATTTACCTGTCACAAACGCAGATTGAAAAATGAATCGAAGACGCCAAAATAGTCACAGGAAGTTAAGCTTTTGTTCTTTTCACGGTTAATAAATGATAATGCTCATGGAAATATCAGTGAGAAAAAGAATGACAGGAAATCTTTCAATCTATCATCTGTAAATCTATAAAGATGGCTCCGGGGATACTGGATGTTATATTCTAGGAAATACAGACAACTGATAGGCATTCAGGCAACGAGGGACTGCAAATCTAAATCAGGCGAGTGAGTAATACTTTGTTTGATGTTAATATGGGAAGACAAACTTTTATGGACACTGAAGTGAAAATAACAGAGAAGCTAAACATTTAATTGTAGGATATAAAAGTCTCGGTGATATGTTTAGGTTTATAACATATTAGTCACGTTTGAATTAACAGTACCACTGTTCTCCAGTTCGTGACAGCAGGTAGGCATAATCAAATAAATATTACAAGGTGTTTAACCTTACTCGTTTTCATATTCGACTCATAAAGATTAAAATTGAAAATATGATTTAAAAAACTGGATTGGCAGACACAGGTAGATAGATGTTTATAAATTTTTAATATAAGCAAACAAGTGAGCAGATAAACTGTGTCTAGTGTAGTGAGGTGCATTGTAGTGTAGTGTAGTGTAGTGTAGTGTAGTGTAGTGTAGTGTAGTGTAGTGTAGTGTAGTGTAGTGTAGTGTAGTGTAGTGTAGTGTAGTGTAGTGTAGTGTAGTGTAGTGGATTGTAGTGTAGTGTAGTGTAGTGAAATGTAGAGTAGTGTAGTATAGTGTAGTGAGATGTAGTGCAGCGTAGGATAGTGTAGTGTAGTGTAATGCAGTAGTGTAATTTAGTGTTACGTAGCAGTGAATGCATTAATAGGTCACAGTCGGTTGCGTGTTGGTGTGAATGTATAAAAGAAGGAGCTACGAACATCTAGGCTAGCGGACGTATAAATTGTGAAAACAAATCAGCAACGCATCAAATGAATACTTTGATAAGTACAGAAAGAGGACGCCTGTAAATCATGACAGTAATGGACAAAGGGTTGGTGAAAAAAATTACTGGGTGGAACGTTAAAAAGAAGGCATGTAGTGAGATGGACGTATAATATGTGTGTGGCTGTATGAGAGCTGAATAAAAAGATGGATCGAGGTATGATAAAAGATGGTGTGGTTAGACGAATAAGCTGGAGATTTAAAAATGTGGATACATGGGTGATAAAATACAGTAATTACCAAATGCATTGCTAATAGTATAGTCAAACATAAGGAAATTGCGTTAACTCTATATGGCTGACAATATTATTTGTTTTTCCAAAATGAAAAAAAAAATGTTCTTAATTACTTTGTTTAGTCATTCTGGACAGACTCGTGCCAAGTTTGCAATGATTTCACAGCAATTATTGTTGCATATTTTCGCCTGGCTGTTGGCTTCAATTGGTAAGTATGAGTAGACTCTTGTCTTTCAGTACTTCCATTGGTATATTTTCTTGCATTTATTGTAATGTTTATTGTACAATAAACTAATACACAAAAGTTAAATTTGTTGACTAGATCTATGTAGTGATTTCGTGTTGTCTCTTAATCTAAGCTGCTTAAAAACACAAAATTGTCCAGACACTAGGCCCAGCTTTCTCTTCCCAAACTCTGGAACATACAAAACTGATCTGCAATAGTCAAATGAAAGCAAAAACAATAACTATTTGTCTAGAGTAATATTGCTAATACCTTACAAAATGAATGTCTTCAATAAAATAGAGCATTGTGTACCAGGTGACCTGTTTAAAATATGGAATAATGGTCGCAAAAGGACAAATGAATGTGAAAACCTGTTCCATTATTTTTGAGGAAACTCAAAATTTATGTTGGGTTTCGAAAACTATATGATTACGAATGGGAAAAATCAGCCCCATGTTGACATTAAAACTGTGTGTGCACGGTTCTATTAACTTTTCTAAATTTCCTGCCTCTTTTACAAGATATTTTCTGAAATTCCATTTCCGAATTTCTTCTGTGTTTCAACGGTG